>OY979720.1:2500-1265630 GCA_963855995.1 Muricea muricata | reverse complement strand
GCATGGTGGTTGATTTCGGGGCAGAACAATTCATCATAGTACTAAATACAAGTATTTTTGTGCTGGTTACTTTGTAAATGAATGAGTGAGTGTAGAATAATGATTAGTTATTACTAACGACCAATACAATTATGTTTCGCTCGCTGAACTGGTAATGTTTAAATGAATGCAACACTTTTGCAATTTGATCGGCCTTTTTACACATTTAATTGAACGCAACCAGAATAGCAAGTGAAAAATGACTATTACACCTGGCTTCCCTAAACTAATTTCAGTTTCAGTTCTAATATAAAATTGGTTTTTCAAGGTGCGCAAATCTCATAAAGTGGCAAACCGTGTGCGCACGCCATCAACACCTGAGGGGAAGGGATCTGTGTGTTCTTTGAATGAAGCAATATACGTAGCCATGTCGGAATATCGTGCCCAGGGCGTTACCGGTGGTCTGAGCGTCCAGAAAGGAGCTTCGGTGAATATCATCGAGAAATCACCAAATGGTTGGTGGTATTGTAAAATTGGAGATGAAGAGGGTTGGGTTCCATCCTCACATATTGAACGTCGGGAAAAGAATGTAAATCATTTCGAAGTAACAACAAGACCCGGGCAGTCCAAACCTGTAGGAGGAGCACCTAAGCCTGTTCCACGAACAGCGATACCTAAACCAAATGTTCCTAGGCATGAGCTTGCAAAACCTGGTGTTCAAAGGCCGGCGAGTGCTCCAGCGAAAGGTGACGATTATATTGCGATCAGTGACTATTTTGATAATGATCAGTTAAATATATCATTGAAAAAAGGTGCGCCTGTCAAAGTACTGGAAAGAAGTGAGAGTGGCTGGTGGTATGTGCAGTCATGTGGCGCAGAGGGTTGGGCTCCATCGACATATCTTGAAGCAAAACCCAAGGAAAAACCCAAACCTTTACCTAAGGTTAATATACCGAATGTTACCCCACGCCCCAAAGGGATCCGTCCCCCACCAGCAAGACCACCTCCCCCTGCTCGACCTAAAAACATTCCAAGTGGACAAAAAAAGGGTGGACCTCCTATACCAAGTAGAGGGAAAAAACCTACGCTACCCCGGAACAGAAACTCTGGGAGTGTTGAAAATCTTCTTCAACCCAAACCAGTTGTTGGTTTAAAACAAGCAAGAAGTAGTGAGAACTTATCAGGAAGACCTTCCAGTGTACAATATTATTACGTCATTGCCGACTACTCTGATGATATGAATGATACGTTGGACATAAAGAGAGGTGAGAGAGTCGAGGTGACGAAGAGGGATGATGGGGGGTGGTGGCTAGGGAAAATAGGGAACCGAACAGGTTGGGTACCATCGAATTATCTTGAACAGTGATTGATCCCTGATTTTTGTTTTTGTACGTATCATACGTTGTAATTATCCCATACAATAACTATTTTAGGAAATTATTCAGGCTTCTATTGTAAGATGTCTCGATAGCTCTTTTCACCATATACTAATTTATTTCATATATTGCATTAACGTTTCTAATATTTATTTAGACGATTGTATTAATAGTTTAACAAAATCAAATAATTAAAAATTACAATTGATTGGATGTTATTGCATAAAGTTCTTATATATGTTTAAGTTGATAAAGTTGTGTAACTTCGTCTGCTGTCAAAGCTTTCTTGAACAGTTTCACTTCATCAATGTAGCCATAAAAATACTCTCCAGGTATTCCGCGCCCAGCTTGACCAATCACAACATCGTTCGCCTTGCTGACGATGTTTCCTTGACAACATTCCGAGTTTCCTTCCTCTGCCTTGTTGTCAACATAGAAGCTGAGTGTTGTACCATCATACGTCATGACCACGTGATGCCAGTGATTGAAACTCGCTGTGGTCTTGTGATCCCATGTTTTGCCCGAGTTTGACGTCACAACACCTCCACCAATCATCTGGCCAGAATTTTCTCGCCCCATTCGTATCTCCCAACTTCCATAGCTGTAGTAACCATTGTTGATAATGCCTTGATAGTTGCCTTGTTGACCAGTGCGTTTGAACCAAAGGCTGACAGAAAAATTCGAGCCTCACTGATAACCATTCAGACTAGATACATAAAGATTGCTCCCTCCGTTGAAGAATGCTGCTCCGTCGTCTATACCGGAAGATCTTGCCAAGGTAACAGAGCCAACTTGCACTGCATTATGTCCATAACAGACATCACGAAATGAACGATCAAACTTGTAGTAAGCAATCAGGTCTTTGCTGCAAGGATCATTTTCTGTAGGAAAATAATTAGTAAATATTTACCTTCTTCTTCTGCGTTCAAAACAATGGATATGGGTAACTTAGAACACACAAATTAATGGCATGGAACTTCCAAATTAGCGATAAGTATTCATTTCTACATTCGTGTGTGAAATTCCACAAGATAGCTGCTATTTGCAATTTCACCTTTTTTAACACGTTTTTCAAAAACATGCTGGAAATCTGACCACCAAATGAACATCAAGTGTGTAATAGCGCACGCGTGTCATGAAAGAATGTGACCTCCACAGGGTAATTAATTCATACAATAAGCAATTTTTACAGGCAGTCGCCCAATCAATTACGATAAGTCAGATCAATCTACCTTGGTTACATTGACAACAACTTGCTTCCAGTCTATCAGCTTCTGCTTGTAGTGAATTAATCACAAACAACATGAGAAATGTTGGCAAAATCTTTGAAAGGTTTTCCATTGTAATAGAGCGTGTGTGAAGTTTTTCTTTTCTGCAAGAGATGGCGATGTTGTGTATACTCGAGCAGTCGGAGCGTTTTGGTGTTTTAAGCTAGATGCAAACGAGTTTATAATCTGGTTTCAGGATGTTGATGTCAAACATTCTCTACGTCATTATTCATAAGATGGCATAGTACAAAACATGGACTGGACCCTGGACTGGACCCAAAATTGGACTCGAAAAATATACATTTTTCCTGATAAAAACAACTACGAGAACACAGCAAGGAGAACTTGCGCCGTAAATGCGGAATGATCTGAATGACCTAGAATATATCGTATCCATGCATGAATATATCCGAAAAACGATAAGCAAAATAGATATTCTCTATCAGACCGACTTTATATTCCATATCGGCGCAGAAATATACATTTCAACGTGCTTACAAACTTTGTTTTGCTGAACATATTTATGAAACTATATATATTTTAATATAGTTGTGTGTTATAGTGTTAGATAGTTTTTGAAATATAGATGAATAATTGAAAAGTGACCAACGACCTTATTACTCACGACCCATGCATGCAGGTGTCGCGCGAAATTTATGACCTGCGAAACTCATGACTATGACAGATCTGCACATGCGCATACAATGCGCATGCACATGCGCACACGATGCGCATGATTGACATCGGCTCAGAAATTTCGCAACCCCACAACAACAGCACGTGTGTTTCTTGTTTTGGTGGAAATCTTTGCTTGCTTTTGAAGTCATATGATTTTAATTTTGAATTATCAATTAATTGATGGGATTTTTGATGGGATTATCATGTGTATAGCGTGTATGGTGTGTATAGCTTGTATAGCTTAGTTTATACGCAAAATTCTCTTAATTCAAAGGCAAATTAACTGCTGTAAATTTTGGGTTATGTATCCATGTCACGCATCTAGACTGAGTGTAACAATATGTCCTATTAAAATGCCCCTTTTCAAAATGCGCTGTTTCATGCCTGAAAGCTACAATGTTTTGAAAATATGTTTAGAAGTCATAGTTGCGATAGACAATTATAGCCAGTTCAATTATGTTTTCACTTCGACAAACGCTAAAGTTTATTAATCGACAATTAAGTTTATTAATTAACAATCGACAAAGACACACGACACAAAAAGTAAGACGTTTTGAATCATTGCTTAAAAATTAAGGCGATGCCATTGCAAACGGAATTACAATATGGTGTGCTTTTGTCTGACAAACCACACAACTATATTAATATATATAGTTTTATAAATATGTTTAGCAAAACAAAGTTTGTAAGCACATTGAAATGTATATTTCTGCGTCCGATATGGAATATAAAGAGGGTCTGATAGAGAATATCTATTCAAATTTCGCTTATCGTTTATACGGATATATTCATGCATGGATACGGATATATTCTAGGTCATTCAGATCATTCCGCTTTCACGGCGCAAGTTCTCCTTGCAGTGTTGCGATTTGTTTAACGAGCATTTGTCCGTTTTCTTAGACATGGTTAATACAAAACATAATATAGAACTTTAGACGGTATTATATGTAGTTTAAAACAGATAGGTCAAGGAAAGGTGAGGTTTTTTGCCTGTAAAATGAAACGCGCTAATTAATATTCTCGTGGTTGTTTTTATCAGCGGAAATATACATTTTTTGAGTCCAATTTTGAGTCAAATTTTGGGTACTATGCCGGCATTGTACAAAACATGGACTGGACCCTAGACTGGACCCAAAATTGGACTCAAAATATGACTTAAAATTGGACTCAAAAAATATATATTTCCCCTGATAAAAACTACCACGACTGCACTTGCGCCGTGAATGCGGAATGACTGAGTGACCTAGAATACATCCGTATCCATGCATGAATATATCCGTATAAACGATAAGCAAAATAGATATTCTCTATCAGAGCCTCTTTATATTCCATATCGGCGCAATGTGCTTACTTATTTGAATGTGCTTACAAACTTTGTTTTGCTAAACATATTTATTAAGCTATATATATTTTAATATAGTTGTGTGGTTTGTCAGACAAAAGCGCACCATATTGTAATTCTGTTTGTAATGGCATCGCCTTTATTTTTAAACAATGATTTAACATGTCTTGCTTTGTGTCGTGTGTCGTCCGGCATGGGTCGTGAGTAATAAGGTCGTTGGTCACTTTTCAATTATTCATCTATATTTAAAAACTTTATAACACTACACCACACAACTATATTAAAATATATATAGTTTTATTTATAAATATGTTCAGCACAACAAAGTTTGTAAGCACGTTGAAATGTATATTTCTGCGCCGATATGGAATGTAAAGTCGGTCTGATAGAGAATATCTATTTTGCTTATCGTTTATACGGATATATTCATGCATGGATACGGATATATTCTAGGTCATTCAGATCATTCCGCATTCACGGCGCAAGTTCTTCTTGCTGTGTTCTCGTAGTTGTTTTTATCAGGAAAAATGTATATTTTAATTATTTTTTGAGTCCAATTTTGGGTCCAGTCCAGGGTCCAGTTCATGTGTTGTACTATGCTCACACATGTAGTGAATTTGATCATGATCTCCAGTAATCTAAACAAGATCGTGAAAAGGTGTGGACGACTTGGTACCTAAGGCCTTGAAACTGAATTTTCTGTCAGGTTGTTGGTGTCTAACATCTAGATCTTCTACGACGACGTCATTGTTAACCTTGCATTTCTTCACTTGAACATTGAGTAAGGTGAAGATCCGGTGTTCACGCATGCAAAAGAAGTCCACACATGTGGTGAGTCATGAACTCCGGTAATCTAAACAAAATCGTAAAAAGGTGTGGACGACTTGGTACCAAAGGCCTTGAAACTGAATTTTTTGTCAGGTTGTTGGTGTCTTACATCTCTTCCACGACAACCTCATTGTTAACTTACATTTCCTCACTCGAACTGGAAATAAGGTGAAGATCCGGTGTCGGTCAACAATTGATAACCATGCATTTCCTCACTCAAACTGGAAAGAAGATAAAGATCCGGGTGCTCACTAGCTCCGTTTAGAACTCTCATGACCATTCGTCATTTTTCGTGACCATCACCCTAAACCACACCATGACGTGGAAAACAAGCTATTCCTCGGCGTTGATACCACCTTATTGCCACCAAAGAAGCAATGCCTTGGCGTTATGATACCACCTTATTACCACTCACCTTTAGCTAGTTCTCGGCTCCTCTCTGTTGTCTCAACTTTTATGTCACTTTTAAAATGATTAGAAAGATATGCGTGCTGTTCAAATCACGTTTGGGTCAAGCTTGTATACAATATAATAGGGAGCTTAAGATCGACAACGCGGCAAGTTCGAAGACGCGGTGTCAATATATAAGTACAGGAAGAAGCTTTTTGAAATTTGATTGTTTTAATAACCATATGAAGCATGTTTTAGAAACTTGCAAATATTTTTGTTGGCCAAAACGATATGCTTTCTGCTATAAGTTTGACTTCCAAAACGCTTCTTACATCATACCATGCTTTCGCGTTGCCCAAGGGACGTGATAATTCTCAGTTTGATGTTGTATTAGGCATGGCTACGCACTTGAGAATACCCTGGGACCACAAATTATTCATGGCTGTTGTCTTCTATAAAAATATCTTTTGTTATGAAGCCGCGTCGTCGAGCTGCAGCGTCGTAAATCTTAAGGTCCCTAATTTTCTCATATATACCATGCTATTTTTAAAATAAAGTTTGCTAATAGCTAATTGCATTATTGACATACAAGTATTGGCTTCGTTTCAGCACGGTTATTAATAGGCCTTTCAGGTTATTAATAAGATATGTCAAATACTTTGCTTGTGTGTAGTCAATTTACATTCCTTGCAGACCTCTTGTGTACCGCTGAGTTCAGAGATCACGACCAATGCAACATTGTTTAAATACCTCTTTTATCAATTAGATCTCTATATTAACTACAACTATTTTTGAACATTTCGAACTACGTTTTCTTAAATTTTTTAGATATTTTTCACAGTTGTTTTGCCCTCATTGAGACACTATTTCCTGCATACTTGTCGTGCCATCGTTCACCGGCCAATCAACTGGTTAAGCTAATTGTAACAGTGATCCATAACTCTATCTACTTATTCTTAAGGAAACCGCTCACGAAAACAGAAATAATTTTAGGTTCCTTTCAGAAATAATGCTTATTGCCTGTCTATAGTAAGCCACCGCGAACTTAGAAACATTACACCATTTTTGAGCAATGTAAAGTAAGTACCATATCAACGACACTCAGGACGTATCAGATGGAGGGATTATTTTGCTTTATTATTTATTGAAAATATTTTAGGAGTTTTGATTGGTTATGAGCTAAAGGTGAAATCGTCATATCCGCTCGGTAGTTGCCCAAATTTGGGGTTGAAAATAAATATACGACATTATGAGTCATTTCGTCATATATTGAAAACAAATATACGACATTATGACTCATTTCGTCGTATATTGACTGATCTTTGTTAATCGACCTTTCGTCGTACTCTGACAATTGTTTTTAAGAATATTTTTTCCGTAGTCTGATTGGCTTATTAAAGTTTTCGAACAATTTCATGCTGTTCCATTATTAGCAGCTTGTGTCTTCTTACTTACAAAGCAAGTGTTTAAACTGAGTTTAAAATATTTTCAAAAAATAATAAAACAATTATTGAATTCGGTTCTCGCAGGATATGAGGAATTAGTAAGGTCTCGGTTTGTGTTATCTGCCTTCGGCTTCGGCAGATAATACAAACCTCTGTCTTAATAATTCCTCATATCCTACGACAACCGAATTCAATAATTGTTTAATATTGAAATGTTCATTGTTCATGAAACTGCATCATTTTCCTGTACTAAGTATGAGCTTAAGTACGGGCTAAATACCGACAAGGAGGGATTTATGCCATATAAAGACCGCGAGGACGCCCAGCGTCCGAGGGCATTAAAAGACCTAAGTCCTGATTTTCGAGGGATTACTACTTAATTTATTTTTGAGGAGGTTTTCGAGTAGAATCTTTCGACTTTAAACAATTTAAGTCAAGATTCTTCAAGATTTTCCCACAAGTTTCATCTAATTATTTATTCAAGGTAAATAACCTGGATATAACCCGCGGTACACCAAAGAAAACCGACTAAAAATAAATTAATTACCAATAAGACCTTGAATTACGAAACCTTTTAAGCTTGGTATTTGATGCATAATGAAATTAATCTGTACTCAAAACAGCCACCTTCAAATCGTTGTGCAATCGTGTCATGCGGTTCAAAACTTAATCCTTGATAATAAATATATCGTATGTCAGTTCTTTCAATTTACTCAAGCACATACCACCACTACATTTAATCAAGTATTGACAAGTAGTAAAGTATATTCTTATCATTTTAGTGTAGACTTTAAGCAAAGGGGTTTTTATATAGTATAACGTATCGGCTTTGATTGACGGACTTCTGAAAATTAGGACCAATGAATATTTTGTGTCGTGTGCGCAAGCGTATCGCAAGCATTTCTTCCTGTGTTGACTTCAGTTCTCCTCTCCTCAACCCCTTTGCTTAGGAACTGCGAGTAGTGAAGTGCATGCAACGTTATTTCTAAACTCTGCCAAGTGGAAGCTTGAGATTGGAGACAACCACAGATAAAGTTCAGTGGAGGCAACTCAGGTTACCATTGGAAATCTCAGAGGATACGAGAACATCTTTCTTATCTCGTAAATCTTTTCTTAATTTGGTCAACTCAGTTTTCCTTTTACACTCCGGTTTTCAATCAGCGTATCAACTTCCATGACGGCTTTGGCTCGGTCTCTGAACCAGAATTTCAGGAGGTACATCACTATATTGTGGGTCGAAAGGCCACTTGCATTAGCTATTTAGCATTCGTCCAACGTAGCGCATGCTTTCGTAGATATATACTGGTGTATTCAGCAACTGAAATTTGGAAAACTGATTGATGGAATTTGAAGAAAAGTTTACAACGTATTTCCAAGTGTATCCTTTGAGTTTGTGGCTTCGATAAGTGCGATGGTGGGTTATGTTATAATTGGTTCTCTAAAGCTACACAATTGCATGGTCGCAGGCTAATTTTGCTATCAACACGTATACTTGGCACTAGTAATTAGGCTGCCGTCCGTACGTGAGATGTACCCAACGCATCAGGTTTAACTTGTTTGACAATCAATTAAGGTAAACTGCGGGTGTCTCTCAATCCCCTATATTTATATCTGATGTTAGAGGCATTCTATTATCCTATGTCAGCGTGATGACGCGTGCCAGCATTGTGTTACATCACGAGTTTCAGCGGGCGGAATATCTTTCTATATATAAAGACGTCATTTGGCTAGCTGTCTATTTATAGCCCTGATGTCCTCTGTGCCACACGTTGCCATATATAAAATGCGCATATTTTAAAATACGACCGCAAACAAAGAAAGAAGCGTAAGGAATGAGTTGATGTATTTATATGCATACTGCTTCAAAGATGACAATAATGAATTATAATAGAATTTCACCAATAACTTCGACAGTATTTCTGGATTTAGAACCTGAAACTTCTAAAGTTATAGACTGTCGCTCATATACAGCACACAACAGTGGTCACATAAAAGAAGCTATTAACGTATCGTGTCCAACATTATTGAGGCGGAGATTAAGAAAGACCAGCGCGTCACTGGAAACGTTAATATCATGCCAAACAACATTGAACAGCTTGCGAGATAGCAAAGTTAAGACAATTGTGTTATATGATGACGGGGCACACTCGGCTGACGTCGCCGAGTTGGGCAATAATACCCTATCACTTATTGGCTCTATGTTGTCTGAGGAGCTTAAAAAGAAAATTTACTATTTAAAAGGTTAGTATATACATGTGTATCAGTAGCATTGTTTATTAGTATAATTTATAGTTGTAAAATCTACACGTTTAAGATACCTATTGTTATAGCATGTAGTTATCGTAATTTAGAGGATATTGGAATATAAAGTCATGCATATTAGCTCAGACGTGTCCATTCACACATTAAATAAAAATTCAGCAGCGAAACGTGAAATTGTACACGAGTAAAAATGATTTATGTATTCTGCCGGCTGGTGTCATTCTTCGACGAAAAATATAAATAGGGATTATAAAGGATAAAGTTGGATCAAGTATGTATAATCATAGCAACCATAAATGATAAAGATGGCCCTTTGTGTCAAAGACGTGTTAAAGACAGGAATAGCATATATTGTTACTGAGGAACAGTGTTTTCGCAACATTTTCTAGAGGCCAGTAAGGTAATAAATAATTAGGCCGGACAAGCTTGGTTTATTTTCGATTTAGGAATTTAACACCACTCAAGTGATTTGAAGACTAACATGTTTTTTGAAACTACGGGTTTTGCGGTACTTTGATATACTTATTCCCAATGTGAAAGATTCCGTCAGTTTGGAATGGAAACAGGTCATTACCCCTTGTGATAATCTGATTGAGCGCAGTTTCAAAACTCTTGGACCTTTGGGCAAGCGGTAAAATCCGTAATTTGACACAGCCACAGGAATTTGAGGGCGACATGTCATATTTTATTATAGAATTAGGACATTATGGATTGTTTTACCATCTTCGGACAATTCGTCGCGTTTTGTGATCATCACCATAATTATGACTTAGTTACGATGTCGTTAAAGAATTTCGAGAATGAGGTAGTTATTCAGTAAAAAATAAGAGATGTTTTTTATCAGAGTGCTTGCCTTAACGAGGATTAATATTTAAGGTGACTGTAATTGGAAGACAAGTTCATATTGAGAGGCTAATAGTGTGTTCGTGCGATTTCAGGTCTTCTTACATGATAATTTTTCTCAGTCCTTTTGATGTGATGTGCGCGTGCTCTATTTAATTTCGCCCTATACACGAGCGATTGGGATGCTAATGTTGCCAATAAAGAAGGCAGATTAGAACGCCACCTATGTTAGGAAAAAAACTATACTATACCAGTAGGAAATTCAGGCTTAAATTTCTCTTGTTTGGCCAAAAGGCACATGCATCGGTGCAGTTGGAAAATCCGTTGTTTTGGTGTTCACTGGCTTCACGGGTCGCTCTGATTCACTCCACTCGTTTTGTCTGCGATTTCAAGTCAACCTAGAAACGTGTCACTTAAATTAAGACCAAATTTCGTTTATACTTTCTTGTTTTAAATGTTCATGTATAAGAAATGTTTGCTTTTAGATTTTTATCGTACATATGTGTCGTATGACTTGTCAGCAATGCATGGATAGCTGTGTATTTCAACACCTATTTGCTCTATTTTCATTTGATGCGTATAAAAATAATAACGTAGCGTGAATTAGATTAAGGAGGTTCATTTAATCTCGCCTCTTTCAACACTTTTTGCGCAAAGTAATTATAACCGCGTGTTAGAGATTGTTTTAGTAATTACACTGGTTCATTAATGCACCTAATACAGTACAGTGCGCTAGCGGCGATTGCGAGACAATGCGAAGCGTGTCGTTCTTTCAAAATCAGCTGCACAGCATTGCTCTAATACACGTGGTTACGTCTCGATGGTCAGGTCTTAAACTAAAACAACTCTCCTCAGTTATGATTGGCTAATTTTGCAACCAGTTTATGCGAACGTGTGACCGCGTGTAACCATTTATTATTCATCACTTCGCAAACTGCGTTTTCTTTTCGCATCGTGAATTTGCTTATTACATCATTTGTGTTTATCGTACAGGCAATAATGGACGATATTTTATCTTCGTAACATTTAAGGATAGTACGACCTTGTTTGAATAACGATCGGTTACGGAACGTCTCATTCGAAGTGAACACCCAACAAACGGGTGTTGACAAAGGTACGGACGTTGCAGTCTCTGTTTATGGCTTGTCGTCAGTTGTAAGTCGCACGGATTTTAACTCAAATTCAGGAAAATAATTTTACCGTGAAGTTTTAGAGTGGAAATTTTCATTTCAATTCTTTTAAAATTGCATTATTATTTTATTTGGAAAAGACTTCTGCAGACGATAGCGCTTTATGTATCGTATAGTATTTGTGTCCCTCCCATTGTTTACTACACTCTGTCTTCTTTCAGGTGGTTTTCAAGAGTTCAAAGCAAAACATCCAAGTATGTGCGAATGGACTGAGTCGACGTCGAAAGATTTACCACAAATGGCGGGGCGTGGAGCTGCATCGCTACACTTAGACTTTAATAAGAAGAGCGACAAGGAAGCGTCGGACGGGTCGGAAACAAAAACTGTGCCAGTCGAGATACTTCCGTTCCTGTATCTCGGCAATGAATCTCATTGCGCTTCACGGGAAGTGCTTGAAAAGCTTGGAGTGACAGCAGTAATGAACGTATCTAAAACTATCAATAATCATTTTCAAGGCAGCTTTGTGTACAAGAATGTTCCGGTAGATGATAGTTATAATGCGGATATTAGCCGTTGGTTTCGCGTCGCAGTTGACTTCATCGGTAAGTTCACTCGTCAGGTCCAATATTCGCACGCAAGATTTTGAGCAGGGGGAGGTCGTCACAGCCGCGCACAGCTAGCGCGTCCTTGATGAGAAATAACTTGCATAACTATTCAGAATATCTAGATTTTGTACATGTATGATTACTATGATACGGTACAGATTACGAAATATTTAATGAGAGTGATGTTGAATTTTAGCCGTTTTGTCAATTTACCGTTAAAACCTTGGGACGCGTAAATGACTCCGAAGTACATCGTAACTGGAACAGCATTTTTTTCTGAAAAAGGTTACAAACTATTTTAAAAAGCTACGATGTTTCAAACATACAAGAACGAAGACGCTTTGTATTTCGGCACTTTAATTTCCGTTACTCCAGCAGTGTTTTTGCCAAATAAACAAAGATATTGGACATTTTTATCGAAATTTGTGACATTCGATATTAGCTCTTTCGGTTCCAAATTTTGGTTTTCAAGTACTTTTCTCTTTCATTTGTTTCACTTCAAAGTGTTATAAAATGGTTGCGCTAAGGTCTTTGTGGAGCACTTCAAACATGTGCACGATTTTGCTATATCATCTAGTTAATTCTTAGGTAAATTTAAGTGTAATAAAAGAGTCATCTATATTCATGATAAGTTTGTAGTACAGCTGCAAACACGTCGCTCTTGCACGCGGTAACCGCGCCCTTTGAGTCATCGTTCAAAATACATACACAGCTTGATTATATTGAAATGATAATGAAAGAATGTGGACGGCTTAATGTCGCATTTCAAAGGATATAATTATATTGTACCAGATAGAGAATATATTGTGTAGACGATATACGTGCTTCTGCATGAAACTGGATGGATGAAATTCTGAGCACTAGTGCAAGATGGGATTGATAAGATTAATGATGTTGTCAATTTTCGGAGCTTTCATTTTATTTCCAGTGTAGATTGTTTTAATTTAGTTTAGCTTAGTTCTAACCTAAAGTTTGGTTTAGTTTCATCACTTTCCGGGAAGAAAGAGAGGACGTAGACCTGTCGTTGATGACTTTAACAAAGGTTTCTAGTGATCTTTTTACAAGTCGAACCTGAAAACCTCTAAACTACAATGTCTCACTGGTTATAGATTCGTGTCTCGATTTTTTGTAGCTTTGCCGCTAATGTCATTTTGGGCTCAACATGAAGACTTAGGCTGCATGCACATGCAAGGTGTCGCTTCCGATCATTTTCATTCAAAGTTATTTGAAAAACCTCTCGCCTTTTTTGACAAACTTTAGTGAAAACCGTCATAAACCTCGTCTAAGGACAAATGCTAAAAACTTCATGCGATCAGAATTTTCACACTTCATATCGTTTTCATTTTGACCGTTGTGAAGACGTTCGGAAACGACCTTGCGTGCACAAAGTCTTAGCCGAGACATGAGTCAGTAACCATCTCACTCGCTCGGAAGATTGAGGCATTGTAAAACAAAGCCAGGCGCACGCATACCTAGCCACGTGATCTTTTAGATCGGATATAATAAATTTAAAAAATAATTTACACGATTGCCGTGTTGGAGTCGCAGTTACATAATACTAGTCGTTTGGGGCTGGAAAAATCTGTTAGGCTAAAGATAAATCAATGTAGGCGGTGAAGTTTTGTCTACTTTAAAAATTTATCCTTGATAGTAAACGTTTTAATCTTTATCGGCAGTTGAAAATGGAGCAGAACGTGTAAGGGGACTACCTCGTCTACCTGGGCAGCGCCATAACATAACGACTCTTCATGAATGTATTTTTTTCCTTTAGATTCTGTTGAAACATCTGGCGGCAAGGTCCTCATTCATTGTCAAGCTGGCATATCTCGCTCAGCAACTATATGTCTTGCATACTTAATGAGCAAACGTCAATATACTTTGGAACAAGCGTACGAGTACGTGAAAGCAAGACGCTCAGTTATTTCGCCTAATTTTCATTTCATGGGACAACTTCTAAACTGGGAGCGTGAAACACGAGCTCTGAATGCATCAATGTCTCCAGAAAAACTGTCTCCTTCACCGTCGCAATGTGGCCTCTTTAGCTACTCAAATATGGCGACTACCCCAGATGCACGGCCAAGTAGTCTGCACAAAAACAGTTGTTTTGTTACGGTATCCACACCAACGTGACGTGTGCTCGTGTTTGGCATAGTTAGACATAGAAATAACATTCAAATATAAAGGGGAAAACTACGGTCTTTTTAAGGGGTTCATCTTCACTCTCAGTGGCGTAGCCAGCTTCGATAATTGGAGGGGCGAATATTCATATATTTGTGTTCACAGATCTTGAAAACAATCGATTTCAAAAGAAATTAATGATGCAAAACATGATACATGAATATTCGCCCCTCCAATTATCGACGCTGGCTACGCCACTGTTCACTCTACTTATTAGCCTATGAGTAACTTTGTTCACCTGCGTCTAAAGGCCTATTTACACGAGCGATTTTTGCTGCGATTTACAACGCGATTTTCTTCTTTTGAACGATGGGAAAAGGTCAATGAGTTACAAAAGTTCCAGGTTATGATATTTCATAACAACATGATCACACATGATCAAGTAATTCACTCTTTCACATCCTCCAAAAGCAGAAAATTGCAAGAAAAATTGCTGTTAAAATCGCCCGTGCAAATGGGCCTTAACATCTTTTATCATTCGTAATAAGCCACCGGATTATTCGCACAGGAATTCGTAGCTATCCCCTAGCTTGCCTGTCCTCCGGAGAAAACATCCCTGGTTAACCAACCATGTCGATATTGATGTGTAATCACCAGAATATGCATTCATCATTTTTTGCCTGATTCGAAAATGCTTTACTAATACTTAATACAAATACTTAAACAGTTCCGAAGGTAGTATAAACAATTAAAAGTTAGTGGTGCGTTTATATTATCGTGTAAATATATTTTTGTAAATATGCGATTCAAATGATATAATTTATGGGTACAACAAAATATACTATTGCTTGTCAAATGAACTATTTTGTGCAGAATTTGTATTTCATACCTTTAGAATCGAGAGGGGGAGTTGTCAATGTTGAGGGCGATATTAGGGGGGGGGGGGTTGAGTTGAAATGGAGGGGCCAGACAATGGTGGACGTCATCATCATCTCGTACGCTTAGCGTACCTATGTTTTCAAAGTTATGTTTTACTCGATCCTACTGAATTAGTATTGTCTTTTAAAACTTTCTGTTCATAAGTATGGGTTATAACCCTAACAATCAAACAGCTGTACCCGTTTAGAACAACAGAATACAAGGCTTAAAAATCGGTCAATCCTACACGCAAATTTTAGAGTCGAGACCTCCAGAAGTTCCCCTTGACAGTATTACCTTGTCTGATTATATCGATTAAATATCGATGATTAGATATCAATGACTAGCCTTTCAATATAGGTACAATCAATTACGTTAAATTGATCGGAATTGACCAATAGCAACGAAGCACGTACTTTTTTGTTTTTGTTTAACTGACCAGCATGGTATGCAGGCGCATACTATAACAAAAACAAACTCAAGTATATATATCATTGATAGCGAAGGACGCCTGTATAACATATTTATTGTTTTCCTATATAATTAAGGATGCAGTTTGATATTAGAAGGTGTGTTTCTTTAAATCTTAATATGTTTGTTAAATTGATAAAAGTTAAATTTGGTAAAAATAAAACAGTCTAGGAGTAGTAAATATATATTGAAAACCTGGTGTGATTGTATTTTTGCATTCATATATTCATTTTAAAACTCCAGGTAGCCTTGAATAGTTTATGTTAATTATTAATAATATTGTAAAACTAAAACTTTAAAATGAAAGCCTTAAAAAATAGGAATTGTTATTGAAATGCATGGAAACCTGTGACACCTTGATGGCGTCGGCCGTCGAGTGTTGTAAGAAGCTGCTTCGTGTCAAATACTTGCTAGAGGTTGTCATAGTAATGAAAATAGCTAGTTTCAAAAATCCTGCAATGCTAAAGTGCTGTGCCAGACATTAAACTGAATCTTCTATGTTGTAAAAACAGGGATAACATTTTTCAATTTTGCCAAGCGCAAGTCAAGTTTGAAAACTTCTTGTTCTCTTGTTGAATTTTATTGATGGTTTTCAAAACCATTCTCTGCATAAATCATATTTACTCATTCTAATATTATAGATTTGATATTTATCGGAAAATTCCAAAGGATCTCACTCAGCCTACCCAAGCTGGAGCTATAAGTATGAGTGTATTCTTGATTTTAACGTGTTGATGTGCCCCAAACAGCTTGACATGTACTACTTACACATTTTACTGCAATCCTACCTCTATCTCCCTCTCTGAATTTTGCCATCAGTCTTTGCTAAATGCATTCCTTCTTTAATATTTTAGTCTCCATCCTCAGCGCTTTAGTTATGACGTTCCTCTTCTTGTCAGAATTTTATAGTTTTATTACGCCTGAAATGTAAGTAACACGAAATATATGGACAGGTGTTAGCTAGAACACATTATTTTTGCATCTGTTTCATTTAAATTACATTTTATTAGTTTTTCGCAAAGGGCAGGGCCCTCACAACAACATATGATAATTACTGTGAGCCCATATTACCTAACCAACCCTGTCAACTTTCCCTGTGGGAAGAAACTGGAGAACCCAGAGGAAACCCACGACTTTCAGTTGAACATTAATTTGTACTCTTTCCACATCAGGACCTGGTTTGCCTTACATTGAGAAGCCCTTACTCTTGTGTTAAAGTATAGGATTGTAATTTTTTAGTGTTAGTGAATTGTTTGTTGATATGGCTGGGTCATCTAAAGAAAGAATGAAAACCAGCTTAAATATAACATTACCAAGAATAAAGTGTGATTGTAAGTGCCCAAGCACATTGGTTCGTATAATGTAGAAAAAATTGGTACACCATCCATATTTGCATTATTTCCTGTGGTAAAGTCAAGATGTTTGCTTATGTTACAGATGTTGGCTTAGATATACAAGATGAAATGGGAAGGTAAAGTAATAGATAATGTATTTTAAGTATCACCGTCCTTCACTTTCTGATTTATTGATTCAATTTTGAAAACATCAGAAACATTACATTTTAGGAGAATCTTTATTTACCTCCAAATTAGAGAGGTTAAAACCAAGGTCTTGAAAAATAAGTTAAGACACATTTTGACCAAAACAAAGAAACTACTTTTCAAACAGAAGTTCTTAATTTTCTTAGACATGAAGTTGGTTTTCAAGAAAATACTCAGAAGTGGGAAATAAATGGTGGAGGTAGTGAGATATTCAAATCACCAATTATATCTGAGCTCCAGATTCATATATGTTGAAGAATAATGTTAAACCTATTTTTGAGACAACAAATGCACCACCACTACTACCAGCTCTCAGTCAACCAAATTGCAGGAGTGGTATAGCACTGTAGTAGTGCAGTATGATTGATTAATCTACTGATGATATCAATAATTTATATCAATATGACTTTATGTAGAGGGCTGTAAATTTGAAGGAAGATTTGAAATCAACAAGGTATTTGCAGTCATTGTCCATGAATTTTGTTAAACAGACTTTATTGAATTATAGTTAGTAAAAAATTCTTGTCAGATTGAATTCTTGTGGTCTTCTCGTGTTTATTGTGCACTAGGTTGTGGATAAATTAATTTACTGTAATTGTTCTCAATTTACCATGTCAAAGATGGGGTCGTAAACATAGTAATCACAATTAATCAAGACTAAAATGAAGACCATCCAGTGACTATGTCAGATCCATAATCCCTGCATGCATACTTGTTAGCTAATGCATTACTTTTTAAGGTTCCTGGAAATTTTCACATTTCCACCCATGGAGCTGGTCAACAGGTTTGCAACATTTATAAATTCACATATTTTTATTGATGTCATAGAATTTGAGTTGTAAACATTGTATATGCAATTACAAGATTCATTGGTGTTTAATGTTGTAAATCTGGATTTTGTCTTCTATTTTAGCCTGATATGATTGACATGGCACATATGATTGACGGTTTACGATTTGGTGATGACATCTATGTAAGTTGGTTATGTGTGTGTGTGTTTTTTTTTATTTTGACAAAAATGTAAAAATGTTGGTTTTATTTCTTGTGAATAGATGGATAATATTGATGCAGCATTTGTATCTTTGAAAAATCTTAACAAGGAGGATGTCAGTGGTATTAAATTTTATTTCCACATTAATTTATTCCCTACAAGTTTAATTAATGGTTTAGGTGTGTTTTTCAACTTTGGAGGGATGGGAAAGAGTGGATTGGTGGTAAAGTGCTTTACTCAGTGACCAAGAGAAAGATCTATACTAAATCTACAAGTTCACATCATTCAAAGGGCCAGAAAAATAGGGAGAAATAATAATCTAGCTACCACTACTGATGCAAAATGAGCATCCTTAATATCAACATTGTTATCAACAAACAGTCATTTTGCTCGGTCAATTGTTTTGTTAAACACTCTGTCTTGTCTTGGCCAGGCATTATCTCCCCCAAAATCCACTCCTTGTCACTTTCCTGGCTCCTGCAATGTCAAGTACAGGGTCTCGAGGGGGGGGGGGCTATTACCATTCCCCATGTTCATGAAATTTTGACCAAATCCCATTGTCTATTAAGTGTACAAATGCAATAGTCGTCGTAGCTGTTTTGCTCAACCAATAACCCCTTTTTCTATTGATTTTTGGCCAATGAATACCAGTCCCAGCATAGGCGGCCTAATTCAGTGTGCAATTTCATACTACACACTGAATTGGGCCGCCTATGGTCCCAGTACATGAAATCCCCATTTCCTCAGCAAAAAATAGGCAATTCCAAGCTCCCATTTTACTCCCTCTGGACCCTCTTAGTGTATCTACAGTATATATTGTTCATATTAAAGACGTTGGCTACAAGGCAGTTAAACTCGTGGTTCAACTTGTCGATTGTTACAAAAATAGTTGTTCATATTAGATAAATATTACACGGCGGAAGCTTCTTCAAACCGCGCTGTAATGTTCTGTTTATTTTATTATAGAGTCGTATATTAATTTTCGATAACTTAGCTTTATTTCAAATAATTGTATCATATTATTTGAGCTCAATGAATACCTGCACATGCTTTTAGTTGTCGACAAAAACAATGTTGTTTTTTCTTTCAACGAAGAATTCGCCGCCATTTTGAAACACACAATTATTGGCGGGAAATGATCACGTGATCGTTATTGCAGAAACGGAAACATCTCACTGCATATTTTTATTAGTATCTTACATTCTTAGAAATTCTTATTTTTACCCCATAAGAAATTGTTATATGTAATCATGTTATGTAATATATATTTTCGGCAGTTTATTTTTGCACTTACTGTACATCCTGTTGCCCTTTTCGCCAAGTATTAGAATAAAAACATTGCTCGTATATCTTGTAGGTATTTCTTCGCACGACTATGTTCTTAGAGTCGTTCCAACGATATACGAGAAATTAGATGGCACTAAACTTTATTCATTTCAATACACCTGGGCCTACAAGGTAATATATTGCATCGTTAGTATGATGTAGAAAAAATAGGTACACCACGTGTACACATATCCTGTTATCACTTTTTCGTTATTTTTCATATTGCAGTTGTTACTTTTATTCTTTCTTCTTTTAAATTGATTAAAACGATGCCGGTAATTCAAATGAATTTTTATATAATAGGACTACATTTCTTACGGCCATGGTGGACGAGCAATGCCAGGTACAATATAGCTTTGAATGTATGCTTTTAATCTTTGAATTTTAGTTGGAATAATATTGAAATGACGACGAAATTTAACAGTATTCCACAATGAATTGTATTCTACTGTAATGTTCAGTTCGCACAGCCAGTTTTTACTGCGAGTTTAGCTGAGACTCTCTACTTTTGGTGGATGTAGAACAGTGGATTAGCAGTGAATAGTCACCGTAAACATTACCGTGAAATATACATGTGAAATATATATTCTTTTGTTATTTTAGCGATTTGGTTTCGGTATGATCTAAGCCCAATTACTGTTAAGTATGTGGAAAGAAGAAAGCCTTTCTATCATTTTATAACAACGGTGAGTGGATACGTGTTATCTTCTTCACGAAGAATATATCAGACGTGATTTGTTTCTCGTCATACTCTGTCTAACATTTCATGTTTTTCAGAGTTCATCGATTAACACAGAAAAATGAACAATCCGTTCAGGATTGATGAAAACAGTCTTTAGCTGTTAGCCCGCAATCAGGTGTGACACAACATTGTTCAATCCTGTTTTCATCAATCCTGTTTTCATCAACCCTGAACAGGTTTTTCATTTTTTGCTGTGTAAGAAGTGTCTTCCCTTTGCAAACTTTCTCCTGCTGTTCTTGCCACAGGTTTTCGCGATCGTTGGCGGCACTTTCACCGTAGCTGGAATTGTCGATTCATTATTTTTCACCGCCTCAGAAGTTTTTAAGAAGTTTCAACTTGGGAAACTAACTTAGGTTTGGTCAATATTCTTCATTCGTTATACATTTATTATTTATTATTAACGGTTTACATACACCGTTAATATAAAATCGTACTCTATCGTTGAACTTTTTTGTAATGGATATTATCCATTCTCTAAAAAAATAGTGCTAAATTCTTAAATCGTGAGTTGTATCATGTATAGTTATTGTTGATGAGCACTTTGTTAATGTCTGCACAGACCATGTTTGGAAGGCAAAAAATATAATTAATATTTGGAGATTTCCGGGTAAGAATCATTCTCAAACTTAATGAAAGAACGTCAATGTTCTTTAATATTAAAATGTTTAAAGATTATCGTTATTTTGACGTAACATTTAATGAACGTCGGAAATTCAATTGTCTTGACGATATTGAACAACGCGGTACGAAGTGACATCATTATCTGTCTAACTGGCAATATATTAACGATCCAACAAATCAATCCTAAAAAACTAAGTAACTTTCTCCTTTGGTATATGTAGCAAGTTTAACTCCTAAAGTTTATTTAATAAAAAACCCAATTTTCACTGCAAACCAGCTTTTTCCAGTAGGGCTCATCTTTACTTTGTTAACGTAAGCTTATATTTGTCTTATGAAAATAGCATTTGTTATGTAATCAATTTGTTTTTCGGCAGCTCAAAATGAAGTTTTTTGCGTCTCAGCAAGTCATACTATTTAACTTATGAAAACTGGTACTTAATTAGCGCTAACATTTGCAGAACAATGGAAGATAATAGATTTGAATATTATTAAGATTAATTTTATGCGTGATTTACTCTGTAAACAAACGGATTCATATCATAAAGATAATTATTCATTGCGAAGTTTTAAACATAAACGGTTAGTACATTGTTAGTCATGCATACCGTACTCCCACGTTATGTTGAAAAAAATGTAACGCCATTGAAACTTGACGAAATACTACACTGCCCACTTCGTGCTTGGTTGTGCAAAGAGAGTGGTTCAAAAATGATGGACAGTACTTGAGTTTGTCTACAGACTGAAGCAGGCTTCCTTTAAAGACAACATTCACATAATGAGATAAACCAAACATGAGTTCCTCAGTCGCATCGTATGCTGCTGGCGAAGTTGTTTCAAAGCCTGTCGATGATTTCAGCAGTGCGGTAGACAAGTTGGGAACAGACTCTTTTTCCGGTCTGACTCCGCCAAGGTGCAGCGACGAAGAATACAAGCGACTGTTAAAACACAGAGAGAAGTTACGTGCGAAGCATTTAAAAATGGAAGCCGATAGACAAACATTGAGGAAAAAAATCCGCATGAAATATGGTATAAAAGAAAGCGATAGACACAAAAGTACGTTCACGTCAGAGTTTTATAACGACGAGAAAGAGTCGCTAGTGAGTGAGGACGAAAGCAGCCAGAAAGAAAGCGAGTCATCGTGTTTATCTTGTATCTCTTGTTGTTTTAAAACTAAGTGAATCAAGAAGAATACTTTGTAATGGGCTCCATTTGCTTCCCTTGGCCATAATAAACCTGGCGGTTCTCTATAAGTCACAGTAGGACGCCCTACCTGTGGTCAAGGTGCATCATATTAATGATGTGGTATTTGAATTGACTGATGACGATCATCAATCTCCAAATTAAACTATATACCGTTTTCAGTACATAATAGAAAGATCTATCCAGTGCAATTGTGAGGTCTGATCTTGGTAGTGGTCTTACTTGATCGTAGTGTAGGTATACGATAATTACCCTACCGGGGTAATTACCTCGTCGGGTGAACGTATAAATAAACACCAGGATTTAATTTAAAATGTACTTAAATTTATTTAATAATACCATAAGTTTATTCGCATATGCATACGTATATTGAAGATAATTTCAATTATAAATCGCGTGATAACTAGAAAAAGAATTATTATTTTGAACAATTAATTGAATTAGGAGAAATTTACATGTACCAAAATAGTTTTTTGTAGAATGATAAAGATATTTAGAATTGTTGGAAAATAACGGTTTAAGATTTGACTCCACTCAACCGTGCTCCACTGAATCAATTCTGTCCAATTAGGTGCGTTCAATTGCCACTTTTAACCAATCAGATGCGTGCATTAAGGTAATGTATATCACATTTCATTTTACTTTGTTAGAAAGACAACCAATTTCGTCAATTTCAGCATCAACTACATCACCTTTCTAAACAATGAGATGAAATACAAATAGCTCTAATATTATTAATCGGCACGACGTGATCCAAGGGCTACGCAATAACTTTTCACACAATGCTAGTCACTCAGGGTTGTATATATCTAGTTATCTGGCTCATCGGTACCTGGACAAATTCTTCCATGAACATTACCTTGAGAAAAACAGGAGGTTTCTTAAAACATCCTACACCAGGAGGTGTTCCAGTCAGGATTACATCGCCTGGTTTAAGTGTCATAAATCTAAATCGAAAGAAGTGAACAGCGTATGTACGTAGTTACCTCGGATCTCTAACAGTTTAATCTTTCTTCCCCGTTTTCCCTCGGGGGTTTTTTTTTATTAAAATTCGCTATCACATGTTACATAAAATTTGTACTTACGGGCTAGAGATCTACATGAAACCCTATTGGCAATAGCCCGCGTTGTCAGTGTTGGGAATCCGCTCCCGTGTTTGAACAATATAAAACGACCACGAGCTCAACAAATGCAACGGAAGAAACGTTGAGCCAACAGACAAGTTACTTACTGTGATATATAGGAGACAGCAGAAGCAGTTTTAAACACCATTTTCTCAGTATTTGAGTTTTGAACTGTTTCTCCATTTAGACGACATCTTATGCCAAGTTTATGCGGATCTAGGTGCAAGTGTTTGTTCCTTAACAGTCCAAATCTACCATAATACGAAATCCAATCTCTGCAATTGCTATTCTGTTTTCAAATTTACCAATTTTTCTAATACCTGACAAACTATTCTTGTGAACAATAGATGGTCCAAGAGGACAGAATGTATCCATAGACTTGCTCAGTCCCCATTGAGCATGATTTTTATGTAACTGCCAGTCCCTCGCACTCACATCGTGTGCAACTGTGTAACCAAACACATGCTCCATAGCTTCACATTCCTTTCAAACACACAAGAAAATGTTGTGATTTTGTACTATTTCTTTTAATTTTTTGACATCATTAAATTTTTTACTATACTTTTGCTTGGATTACTGGTTTTTACAAAATGCCAGTTCTCAAACTTTCAGATATTTTGAAATAATGAATATTTGAGCATGTACAAACCTGTAGTTTGTGACCAGTTTTGCCAATAACAATTGCAAGCTCCACTTCATAATCTAACTCCTGTGTGACAAACAGTCTAATGTAGATGGTCTGAATTATTGTTTCTCTAACTTTGTTTTTATATACTTTGCCAATAATTGTTCAGAGCAGAAAAAGTGTTGAAAAAAATAAAGGGACCAATTTCTGAGGGACATTATTTGCTTGTAATGAAAGACTTTACAATTTTGAAAAACATTTTGAAACCCTGGACCTTTCTTAGATTTATAATTGATTATCTCCCTGTATGTTTAGCAATTGTAACCTTACTTGGACAATGTCAGGACAAACTATATCTTCTCCTTGACCAATAATTGCACTTGGGAGTTTAAAGAATAATACAGGTGTTTCTGGAATAGGCTGGTTTTGTTCCAAACAGTGGTCAGCATAATTCATTCCTAAACAGATTATTTTCTCAGGATTCTGAATTGGTGCCTTGATCTTTACATCTTCTCTTTTTATTACACCCTTTCCACTTGCAATGGCACTAAAGATGACATTATAAGTCTATGGCAGGGGTTTTTTAGACTTGAGATAATGGACATTGTTCTGTGGTATTTTTTACAAAGTAAGTATCATTTTCTTATATAAATTTAACAAGAAATTAATACTGATAATAAAATACTAGAAGTTCAGGGGTTTTCCCTGTGTCAGAGGAAACCCAAACTTGACCCTGGTCCCTAGCCAATTAGAACCACCTGTGGAACCACTGATCAGTGATAAGAACACTTGCAAAAATTATCAAGTGAGACTGAACGTCAATATTTTGCAAATTTTCATGCAAAAAATGTTACTAAGAGACACATACTCTATCAAATGGAATTTGTGGAATGGGGAATTTTCCGCAGTAAATTGTGTGAATTACATAACTAGTTTATAATCTATTAATATGAAACTGAAAATTCAGAGATTCATACATTAAAATTACACATGTAATTTTGCTACAATCATACATACAAATAAATGAAGAACATACAGAATTAAACATACAGAACATTGATGAACTGACCTACGAGCAGCGAGCAACGCACTTTCCCCAGCTTCTATAAATGATTTTACATCGTTCGGAATGGACACATCAACAGCACTGATATCTACAATGTCACCATTTTGGGAGACTTCAGCTCCAATTCTTGTGCTCCCGTTGTCAGAAAACCGAACAAGACGCATTTTCACCTGCTTTGATTACAAGGATTATGAAATTGAGTGCACAAATTAAGAAGGGATTGTAAATTTGAAATTTAGGCACCGGAAAAAAGACCCCAGAAAATATTCCGGCACGCCCACAAATTCGTGTGATCCTCGCGTGGCGTGGGTCACAATTTTTCACGTGGTCCACGTGTTTTCTTCTCGAAAAGAAGCACGAGGGAAGAAAATGGTGAGTTGATTGAAGATTTTACTTCACAATTTCGCCAAAACACTCATTACACTATCTTATTCGTGGTTTTTAGGTGCTCTACATTATCTTCGAGCATGCTTCTGGTTACGGCATCTTCAAAGTTGTCGCACAAGAAGAAATTGGCGTGTTATTACCCGAAGTTCAAGAAGCACAAACCGACCTAGCTCGCTTTGGTAAACTTGTAAAATTGGTTGCATTTATGCCATTTAAGTCGGCTGCAAATGCATTAGATAATATAAACTGTGTTTCCGAAGGTGAGCGATTTGTGTGTGGATATGTCATATCCTCACTTTTATGTGTGTTCTGGTTATTTTGGCATTGTATATAATTTAGTTATTTACTGAGAATCTACTGTAGGAATAAGCTATCTTCTGTTCATGTTCGGAATCCAGTGGTCAGAATTCTGTGCTTTTCATTGTCATGATGCCCTTTTTGAGATAATTTGCTGATTAATGAGGAATACCATTTTAAATGAGCTACCGACCAGACATAGTTTGATGCTCAAAGTCTACGGTGTTCTAGATAGAGATTGTTTTGTTTAATCACTTCTTTACTGATATTCTGTGCAGCTCCGAATAGGCATAGCCGAAACCGAACCTGCCTATTGTTGATCTTAGAGAGGTTTTGAGGAAAACCAGAGTACCTAGTTTCAAGAAAATTCCCCCCTCCCCCTAAAATTTGCCCCCACCACCTCTCCCTCCCTCTGTTCCCTTAGGAAATGTGGCCTCCATTACAAACATGGATGCATCAGTTTTATGACTGGGTATTACTCAAACACAAACAGTTTCAGGTAATTTTTGAGATGTTGAAGGTTAACAAGAACTTTGCAAGTCAATGACAACATAGTGTGACTGCCAACAATGTATAAAATCGTCAGAAAAGTTTATCAAAAATATTCTGTTGTTGATATGGTCATCAGGCCATAATTGATAGATATTTTTGATATGATAAATATTTTCATATTTTTAATTGAATTAGTTGAGCTCATCTAAATATTGTTAAAAACCTAGCTCAACTAATTCCCACCCATTCTCTCCCATTGCATACTTATAATAATGCTGCCTATTTGTATTGCCTATGCATATGAGCTTGCTATTGGACTTGGCAGTGTTTGCAATAAAAATGGTTTTCGACCGGTTGGCTATGACACTGCACTTGGTGTAGTGGAGTGTCTCAAAAAAGAAGAAATCTTGTTGTTTCCTGGTGCATTACAAAACATGACAGCAGTATGTGAGGAAAAACATTTAGTAATACAAACTCATTGTATTTTCATTTGCTTGAGTATGGTGATAGGATTAGGGTTACATTTGATGCAAGTTTCAGAAGAAAATGAAGATTGCCTGTGTGCTTCTTTGCTGAGCATATTCCTTATATATTGTACCATTTTTTAAAACAAAATTGCTAATCATATGTGTATGTATGTGTGTGTGTGTCTGTGTTATATGATGCACAGAGGTTTTTACTGCCTAAAAGATACAAAGTTAACAAAACTTCAATGTTTCTCAAGTGAAGTTGGTGGGCTCCAGTTGCCTATACTAACTTCATGAAGAAGAATATTGCTTGAAACACTGAAGATCAGTCTGTGTATCTTTTATAGATACATTGCAGACACCATGATGTCATCGCCTTGTAATTTAAAGTTTTTGAGCCTAAAAATTGTTTGTTTGAGTGCTACTGTACTTGTGTTTGATTGATGTAGTAAAAAAGTATTCCATTGTGTCTCCTTTGCCTAGTACAAAGTTTGCAAGTTTAAGAACCATGCATGTTTGTAGGGGAAGATCAAGATCAACAATGGAAACTCTCTCACCAGACTTAGTCTGGGTTATTCAGTAGTGAGAGACCTAATGTGCTAACTTCTTGTGCCACCTTTGTTTACTAAATTAGTTTAAAATCAATGAGAGATGGAATTATTGGTTACAAACAATGCACCATTACAAAGCAATTTGCTAACATTTCTTGAATGATGCTTTACCTTTTAAGGTGTGATTCATGATGATCTTAAAGTTTTCTTGGAGAGCAATGTTCCAGTTGGCAAAAAGAAGACAAAAGTCTGTTTGGGTGTCTCTGATTCAAAGCTTGGAGCGGCCATTCAAGAATCCTGTGAAATCCTTTGTGAAACTGGAGGAGTTGTGATCGAGGTTATTCGTGGGATAAGGCTGTTCTTTCACAAGATGATAGCAGGATTGTCGGACACAATGGCTGGAAAAGCTCAGCTTGGATTAGGTCACAGTTATTCTCGAGCCAAAGTGAAATTCAATGTTCATCGTGCAGATAATATGATCATCCAGTCCATTAGTTTGTTGGATCAGCTTGATAAAGACGTGAATACATTTTCAATGAGAGTTAGGTAAAATATTTCAACTAAATCATTCTTCTACATTTACCACAATCATGGGTTGCTTAATAATTAATATGCTTATTTGAATTTCAAAATCTCAATGTGCATAATTAGAGAGTTATTATTTAGGGAAGGAGGACTCCTGGAAATGGGTTGAGGATCAAGACTTTTGTGTAAAAATCTTTTGCGTAATTTAGGGAATGGTACTCTTACCACTTTCCAGAACTGGTGAAGATTGTTGCTGATAATCTTCTGTATGCTCGAGTGGTAAAATACATCAAATCGCGTAAAGATCTGACTGAGGAAAGGCTTGAAGGTCTTGAAGAAATTGTTCAAGATGAAGCCAAGACAAAAGCCATCTATGATGCAGCTCGATCTTCCATGGGTATGACAGAGTTTTGATAATTAGGCCAGTGGGGAAGCCAGCCCTACAATTTTGTTATGCTATGCAAGTATTTTCATGTTTATTGAATGTAAAAGGAATCCATTCTAAACAAGTGAATGATGATAATGAAATAAATCTGTATAGCATGACTACAGCATAAACATGTGTATCTTGTAAGAATGTATCAGAACAAACAGAATAGTTTTATATTTCATGAGGTATTTAATTGATGTCCATTTTAAATCATTCCCACTCTGTTGCAGGAATGGACATTTCTCCAATTGATTTGATCAACATCCAGGCATTCTCGTCCAAAGTAATTGGTCTTACAGAATACAGGACAAAGCTTCACAATTATTTGGTCTCGAAAATGGGGGCGGTTGCACCCAATCTGACTGCCCTGGTGGGCGAACAGGTACATTAGTTATACCGTCTACTTGTTTCACTGACATGCTTTCTGTGAGCAAGTTATATAACTATATTATATAACTTATTGCTGTTGTAAAAGTGAGCCTGACCAAGGCAACAACTCTAATCTTTATGTTGTTACATGAGCTGAAATCTCAACCCACCACAATGCATGGTTTGGGTTTACAGGCTACAAGCTGGGTGATAGCCATAACATAATGTGATTATCTTTGTTCTTTGAGATTTTAACTATGACTAAAATATATCTTAGTAAAATGTTTTTAATAGACATTGTACATTTGTATAATATTTATTGATTTAGGATTGTTTCTGTACTGATACGTTATTTCATCAAAACCTAGTAAAATCAACTTGGTACAATTGTAGAGTCCCCCCCCCATAGACTCCATTATGTAGTCGGCTATGGAGTCGCATTTGTTTCCTAGTGATAGCCATGTATGACGTGAATACTGAATCACTGTGTTCACTTCATTCTGAAGAAAACTTGTATAGGTCTAGCATATCGACAGTTATGATTTTTAAACAATCATACAATTGTTACTAAGTAAAAATTTCTTCAAACAAAGAATAATCCTTGGTGGTTAGTTCGTAAATAGTAACTGATCATAGTGTAGCTATTTCAGACTGTGTGACCAAATGCCTAGCCACTTAACTGGGTACCCACTTTCACTATGTGAATATAATTTTCACAGTGTTTGTTTAACTTGTGAAAGTTTTTATGGTGTATTTTATATATTTTCTATCAGTAGTTCTTTCAGCTAGCTAGCATTCCTTACCCTATGGGTAACCTAGTTGTAGCAAGCATAGTGCTGTCATCTGCAAAAAAAGACTTAATAAGTTGCCTCAAAGCTGTTTTCATGTGTTTTAGGTTGGTGCAAGACTCATCTCACATGCTGGAAGTTTGACCAATCTTGCAAAATATCCTGCGTCCACTGTACAAATCCTTGGTGCTGAAAAGGCTCTTTTCAGGTTTGAAAGTTATTAGATAATCTGTTCTTCAAATGCATGCAGTTTGTTAGATTTTTTATTCAGATGTGCGGAAGATTCAATAAAATATTGTCATAAACTGCCAGTTTAAAATCATCAGTAAATAATAATGTGTTTTCAGAGCACTAAAAAAGAAAGGCAACACACCAAAGTATGGGTTAATTTTTCATTCATCATTCATTGGTCGAGCCGCTTCACAAAACAAGGGTCGTATTTCTCGCTATCTCGCTAACAAATGTTCAATAGCTTCAAGAATAGATTGCTTTTCAGGTGAGTTCACCGATATTTCACCCTTGTTAAACTGCAGACTGTATGCAATTGTAGATGTTATACTACTACAGTCGCTTTGATAATCTTCCTCTTAACTTTTAAATGTGACGTAGAAATGCAGTCGTCCATATTTGGAGATAAGATGCATGAGCAGGTGGAAGAACGTCTGAAATTCTACGAAAGTGGTGAAGCTCCGCGAAAGAATGTTGATGTCATGAAAGAAGCAATTTCGGAAGCGACCAGTCAGGTAATATCCGAAAAGAAGAAAAAGAAGAAACGAAAGAAGGAAAAGAATGGATTGAATGGGACTGTTGAAGAGCAGAAAAGTGAGATACCTGCCGAGGAAATTCTTAGTGCTTCCGGCAAGAAAAAGAAGAAGAAGAAATCCGAATCATTTCAAGATTTGTCTGGAACACCGCAGGGTAATGAATGTTTGTTTTACTTTGTGGAAACACCACTTATTATTCCTGGGTTAGCGCCAACCCTGACTTAAAGCGTAACCTACTGTTCCAGTTTATGTATTTCTGCGCCTCCATTTCCGTTAAACTGTTCAGAAATCTAAACTGCTAGTGACCCAGACAGTATTTCTGAAGAAATCTTTGCAGGCTATAAACAAGCAGTTGGGATTTCTTTCGAATTTTAAGTTAACCCAGGATTAAGCTGACCGGCTGGGGCGCTATGTATAAACCGCGGACTTACATATTACGGGTAATTAGTGAAACAGAAAATGATGTCAGATGGACAGTAGATTTTATACATGATAGTCAGCGTCAAATCACTCGACCTGTGGAAACCAAGCTTAACTCGATGTTCACATAAAATGTGCGGTAGTAGAAGTAATTTTGAACTGTAGTAAAGAGTGGAAGTTTAAATCTTTTATTATTAGCACTAATGAAGATCCGAGCTCACGGATCGAAAGCTCTGGGGTAATAATAGATTTACGTGGTGTTTCGACAAAATTATCTTTTAATTTAGTTTTTAAATCTTGTTGTATTTTTGTGGACAGATGCAGAGGAAGTAGGGGGAGAAACACCAAAATCAAAAAAGAAGAAGAAGGAACACAGTGTTGGAGAGGATGAAACGGAGACTCCAAAAGAGAAGAAAAAGAAACGGAAGCGGAGTGAAATGGAAACAGGAGATGCAGGAGAGGAAGAAGCTCGATCTTTGAAAAAGAAAAAGAAGAAGAAATCGCTTTCTAAGGAGGAAGATTAAATCTGCAGGGAATTTTAATTTAGTTGTCAGAAACGTAGTATTTGTATCAGTTTCAGTAGAACTGTTTTTAAAATATATCCAGAAAACAAATGGTTTTTATTAAACTACTACGATTACATATATACCCTCTTTCTATTTCGATGTGAAATGTAAAGTTATAAATCGACAAATTAAATTATTTCCCTGCAGCTGATAGTTTCTCAAATTAGAATCAAACGAGATATAAAGTATTGTAATGGAAATCTGTTCCTGTATATAGTTTTTAATGTAATAACGTGCGTATGATATGTGGATAACTGCGTGTTGTTCTAGAGTCGGAAGTTTTTGGAATAAATCTTTGTTGTGAAACAAAAAAAAATAACGTTGTGGCTATTTTTGTCGTGTCTTTAAGTCTTGCCATTGAATTCTTTTTAATTTCAGCAAACAAAGATCTTCCGCAACTAAGTCCCGCTAGGCCTGTTTTGTCTTTCCGTTGTGCTTGCCAATTTGTTTAATAAGCTTGTGGTGTATTATTTGTTTCCGCACTTTCGTTATGTAAACATAACTTTGCACGTGCTTTCTCTGGCGCTTTGGATGAGAGAGGCAGAGAGAGAGGTCACAGTTTCCGTAAGGTTGTGAGGTGTCTTCAAACAAAGGAAATTCTGGGCCAAAATCCAATTATGGAAAGTCACTTTGCTCTTTCTTATAGTCTTTCAGCATCAGCTTTTTTACATAAGTATCTACCTCCCGCATCGCAGAATAACAACAGTACTTTTTTTTCTTAAAACGGACAGCTTTTGAACTGCTATTTATGTACTGCTTTGCTTGCATGACTTTCACACATTCGACATTGCATGAACGTGGAGGGAAACAATACCCTATTCTTTATCCATGTGTTTGAAACTTTCTACGAGTACTCCGGTTTCCTCCCTTGCCAATAAAAGACGCTCTTACACTCAGAACTGTCATTATGAAGGCGAAACTGTTGGCTACTGTTCTGGATATGTTATCAATTTTACCACCAGCCGTAATCCCCCTGAAGGTCGAAGGTTTACCTGTCGTGAAGGTAAAGGATTTACTCAGGAGATTTTTTTTACGTTCGTCCTTCCATATTCAATTATAATTCCATTATAGTCTATACCTTATTCCATTAGGAAAAATCTGTTGTGTCCGTAGCGAAAAATCTTATTAAAATCGTAATTGATTTACAACACTCATTGTAATAAAAGGGAGGTATGACAGTTTTTACACATTCATAAAACGAAGTTCTTATCAAGTACTTGAATTCAAATATCTTGAGATTCAAGCAGTTCACAGTTACTTCCTTACCCTGTTTGTTTTTACTTCTAGACGTATATATAGATTTTGTCCAGGAGATGAACTAATAAATGGTGATATTAAAAGTCCTTGTTTTTTGAAAATATTTTAAATTCTTGTATATAAAACAGCAAGAATCTTCGATTATGGTTAGCAAGCAACGATCACAGGATAAATTTGGATTAAATTTTCTTTTAATCAAACATAATTTGCCACACAAAATGGGCCATTTTGAAGCCTGGTTGCGCATTGTCAGAAAGACTAATTGCATGGTATTTCTTTGTTCCTACACTGACTAAATGTTAACTAAGCTTCTGTTGGGTGTACCGCCGACCCCGTATGTCCTTATGCAGTCTTTCTACGGCTCAAATTCCGACGGCTCCGTGTGCCCTCCAGCTTAAACTCCGGAGATGGTTAAGTCTAGCTCGACTATCGCTCAATTATATTCCGACGTGAGGATGACTGGCTAGTAAAACTACTGCCTCCCCTTTGGTCTGGTGCGCTTGAAAGAGAGGTTTAGGCGACCCGTGCCAGTCTCATTGGGGCGTGTGTGTACGGTTACAAATAAACGAGAAGAAAAACAAAGAAAATAAAGGCTTGGGCTCTAAGATCATGTCAAAACATCTTCGTTTTCTCTCAAGTGATCCGTTCTGCATCTTGAAGATTTGAGTAGGTACTGACGTTCGTTGTGGTCAAGGTTGCTTTATATTGAATATGATTTCGCGCGCAAGCTGTACATCTGCTTGGAAAGGAAACGGCAAACGTTAATAAATAATATTCCGCATTCCGTGCAAAAGATAACCCTGCATCTTCTAGAGCTCTTAACACGACTGAAAAAGAAGGAAATGATGAACAATCGTTTGATGTTTAAATAACAATCAGTTTGATCTTAAATTTCCAGGTTGGTCAACGTGAGAAAGGATCGCAACTTCAAGTCGTAAGTTTTTGTCTCGTATGTTATTATTTAGTGATATGTAATGGTACGTCCATGTAATGCTACCATCTCATGGTAACTCGATTTAAGATTTTGCAGTTTTACTGAATGTTAATACTAAGGATTTTCTAAAATTATCTTCGCTTCTGCGTGTCTTCAGAGAACTACTTGAGAACTTCGTATTTTTCCTATCTATTTGATTAAAACCCGAGCGACAGCTACAGCTGTACATTATGTAAACATGTATATTTAGTTTCTTCAACTACTGAAGCGAATGTTGGTTTCTACAGAAAAAAATGTAATGTAGAAATAGAAACAATAAGAATAGCTGGATTATGGTATACATCCGGTTGGTAGTCTTGTTTTTCTGATAGGATTGTTGATAGGATTGTTTTTCTCTGTCGTATGTGGATCGTCCAAACACCATTAATCTATGAGGGTTTGGGACTATTGCTGCCAAAAAGCATACGGTAGAAAAAATTGGGAGTTAATCTCTCAGTACAATATATACTTGCGTAAGTTTAACATGCCGCTAACACTGATGATTGTGTGTGTTTTAAACTCGTTATTACATGTTGCTGAGGCACTCCTTGCATACGAGGCGGAACAAAACTATTAATGTTGCACTACTTGATTTTGGCATTGTAACCATGGTTTGCGTAATTTCGTTTTTTGCAGGAACGCTTATTACTCTAGTTTTGCTTCGCTCCTTTTCACGCATGTTGCATGTGATGGGCAAAATAGTTTGTTATAAAGCATACCGGAGAATCGTGTAGATTGTGATTGCACAGACATGTAATTGTACAAAAATATATCGCTTTACGTGAGAATTACTGTAAATGGACTTTAATGGGTTGGAAAACGTCGTAATTAGTTTGTCAGAATGCCGTGATACTCGTGCAGTGTATGCATGTACACGAAACAATAACATCATTTTCTTTCTTGAAAACTAAACTTTGGACGTCGTTATTAGCAGTAGATTCTTTTCCAATATATGCCAAAATGGTTCATGATCGTCCATGCTATACGCCCGCTTGATGTATGTGTATGGTGAGTTGTAGAAGTTTTTAATCCGCAAGACCTGGTTATAGTATACCATGCAGTGTTTAAATATATACATCGATAGTTAAACAAACAAACAAACAAACAAACAAACAAGGCCATGAAAAATTTGGCATTAAGACAGTAAAACTCACGATAGTTCCCTCTTTAACGAGTTGCAAAAACTGCCGGAAACATTGCTTCAAAAAGTGTTGAAACATAATTCGTATCTCAAGCGAAGGACGTTTGAAGCAACATGTTTAAAGTACCAGGAAACGTCGCCTTAGAGCTTGCTGGCTAATCGTTTGCAATGGAAACATCTCCTGTCTGCAAAATTGGAAATTGATTCTTAGTCGTGCTACAAATTTTTACTAAACCCAGAAACCTTAAATCCTTAACCTTGGTCCACAAATATGTAAGACTTTAGAGGCAGAAAAATAATTTCTTGATAAACTTTAGTATGTTGGATATGCATGATTTAAAATTAAATCATTTCGCGACGGCGTTAAAACTTTTATGTGTATTACATTCTCAAGTAAGACAGCAAAACTTCTCGTTGTTTCCATCATTATAGTCAGTTTTTTAGCGTTTCCGGATTTCTATATAATGTGCTAACGATGCAAGAAAATGACAGGTAATGCATGCAATAGTTACATGTTCATTTAAAGATTTTGTGTTTTACAAACACAATTGTTTTCTACTTGATTAGTTCATACATGGCAGAATCTGTGGGGAATTTCATAACTATTTACAAACCTACAATTTTACTAAGTTAACTATGTGGTTGCTAGCAGAAAACTGAGCGGCTGACTCGTCGCATGATTAAGTCTTACTAAGAGTTAACCTAACGGAACTCGTAATTAATTCTAACCTGACGGAAATTTGGTTATTTTTATCTTTAGGACGAAGTATAATAAATATTAGTTTATGATTGTATTGGAAATATACGGTTGTGATTTAAAAAAGAAATTTAAGGCCTCTGATTTGAAAATGGTTAGAAATACTAACAACAGTCGCCGTATTTTACTTTGAACATGTCTGTGTTAGTTTTGGTGATGTATGCATTGAATCAGTTGATCTATAAAGTAAATACACAGCTGCCGGAATTGCGTTTATTCATCTACTTAAATTATAATTTCATATCGTATTTTTTCACTACATTAATTGCGTATTTCCCTGCGCTGCATGTGTGAGGTTTTGATATTGGCCCAAGTTTCTTGCAATCCTTGAGGAAGCACTTCTGCATTGTGTTTGCACGGTGTCGCATTACTTTTGTGCATTACCTTTGAAACAAACAGTAAACAAGGCTAATACAATAAAACTCCTTGATTTACTCAAGATTTTCCTATTTCACAAGTCCTTATAGCTAAAGATATTTAAGCCATTTCTCCATAAAGCCCACTTTTATGCCATATATTGAAGTTTTAACCCCCTCCCCCTCAACATCAAAGAGATATGGTCAGTATCAATAATGCAATAAATCGATCAGCAGAAAAATTAAATCCACGTATACTACTCGATTTAAATCTACGCTGTTTTAAAAATTAGTGCTGTTTTGATAATCATACATCTGCAACGTTAACTGTATACTGTAAGTTTTTGAAGTTCAAAAAGAGTACATTAAAAACAAAAGGTACCAACTTCGAACCTTGAGGTACTCCATGCATTCAGAAATATACAATTTTTCATTTGGTGATAGTTAGACATAAAATTCTCGTGTCTGCTTATAGAAAGCAAAACCTGTCATTTATCCTGTTGACTTTCCGGCCACCTAGTGCGACGAAGCAATACACTAAGCAAAGAGACATTTGAGATTTTTTGTGTTCTTAAAATGGAAAAAAGGTGGCGCCATTAAGGCCGACCTCACTGTGGCTTTGTTTCGTACTTCCTCTTCATTGTAAAGATTCCCAAGTGAGACATGTCCACGTTCTAATGTCCGCTTTGTTCGTGCCTAATTGTCGGCGAGAAAGCAGAAAGAAGAAGCGTAAAAGTAAAAATTACTTTGTTTACAAAATGTTGTGTGTCCTTGAAAACCGTGTTACATGAAAACAGCGAGGATGAGCTTGAGAGAAGCGAAAATGGAAGAAAACTAAGGAAATATTTTGATGATAACAATCCGGAGATCCAATACATGTTAAGCCGCTGTGAAAAAGGATATTAAAATGTAAAGCAGGGAAATTAGGTTAACGCTTTTAATTATTCACACAGCAATTAAATTGTAGCCGCCAAGAAGGAAATAATGAGACAAAGACTTTTGTTCAAAAATATAATGCGTTTCTTTCATAACTGGTAGGCTCACGCTATGCGCTGTCATTTTCCATATCACGCTAGCGACTGTCAACACAGATACTCGTGGAACTGGTTCAAACATCATCAAGAGATAATTTTGACTCCATTTATAACCGTTTTAAAGAGCTTCATCTTACTAAAATTACTACAGGCTCGTTTCAAGGGAATGAAATTTAACAGGATTTACGCACAACTCCTGACGTTGGCCAATCAGCGTTGCTGAAATTTACCGCCATTTCTAGTGTTTGACATGGTGCCCAAGTTCGCTAAGGACTTGAGACGACAAGGTACTTGAATACGTAATATTAAAAACTATATTGCCCGGAAAGTTACTCGAGGAAAACCTTGGCACGTTGAATGCCTTTCATATGTACATGCTGTTGAGTGTTGTAATGAGTTACTGGTTAGTAATTTTAGCAGGTTTTTCTAAATATTTGTGCGTGTTTGACGGGCTGAGACGAAACAATCTCGTTTGTAAACACTTCATGATTTCGTCACCACTGTTACCGTCAACTCTCAGTCAGGCATATAGTGTGAAATGTTGAGGTGTTGAAACTTTATTTAACTATTTATCCAAAGTGTAAAATGTTGCGTTTCGGCCAAGGCGACAGTCCAAGCCTCATATCCGTACGTGTACGCTTCTTGATCGTTCCAGTTATTCATTTGCAATTACTTAGCTTGGTGTTTATTTTTCGACAAAAACGTTGTAGGGTAAAGTGAAGAGGACTTCGTGTTGAAAACATTGCAAGTTTCTGCATTTACGGTCGGCATTTGGTATATTTATGAGACTACGTGTACTTTGATTTATAAAATCGTAGTGAACGTATTAAAATGCAAATAACGTTATCAAGTTCTCATGTACAAGTATATGTACAATAGATATTTCGGTTGTTGTATTGACAAGATATTTTGTATGCAAGTGTTAATTGAACACATCGATTGCCGCGTACCGCGTTTGCTTAACTTAAACAGTAACAACTTATTGGAAACAAGACTAACAACATGTTTTCTTTTATTTTGCAAAGCATGCAACTTTAATTAAAATTTGTCGTTTTGTTTAATAACCAAGCACCGGTTGGAAGATGTTTTTTAATTAAACATGGCGGATTTGATAAACCAAACACGAATTTGAAAGACGTTTAAACTTCATTTAATATTGATGGATACCTGTATGAGGATAAATAAAAGAGAACATTAAGATTGGATCAGCAAAAAAACTGTTGCTTAATTGCTTGCATTAATGAAAGGATGTAAGGAATACATGTTTATGGACACAAACATAAAAAAGAAGGGCATTTGTGCAGTCATTTCCTCTGATTTATTTACAGTCATGCGGTTTTTAAGACAGGATACAATGTCTTTGTAAACTGATATTCTGCCTGCAGTAATAATTTAAACGTCTTGTTTTTTCATCATTATTTCCTGACTTTAGTTGAACGTGTATGAACGGGGGATAGGACGGCCACAACTGCCTCGCCACTCAATACGCTATGTTCATATTTCCTTCACGCTTCAGTTTTCTTAGCGACATTCGGCAAGCTACAAAGACATCAGTTTCTTCTATTGTTGTCATTTCAGGAGGAGAAACAGAGAAGAGAATTTAATATCACCACCTGCAAGCCGTCAAGAATTTGTGAGCAATTACCTATATCTGGTAAGGAAACGTATTATTTTACGAGCTTAGACTGGAAGAATCCAGTATGTTTGTCGTCATTTTTCTTTGCAGAATTCACAGTGTTGTTATATCGAAAAACATTTTCGCTGAACGAGTTTGATCTCGACATGCCCCAATTAACCTGCGATATGTATATATGATACTTAGCTCGTATGGGGCAACAGTTAAATGTATCAAAATAAACGCCGTATATGTGCTTCTTCAAATTCCATTTTTGTACGATTCCATTGTGCAACCTATTTCGTGCTATCCAAGATGCCGAAAACTAAAAAATCCTTGAGAACACCTTGAACTTTAAACTCGTCTCGTTTTTTAAAATTGTTCTCGTTTTTCAAACACTACGACCACCTGCAGGTGCTGTAATGATATAAGATTTTTGAGTAAAGAATTTTGTAGCTTATATATACGTTCACGTGTTGACGTACAATAAAAACCACGCACTGGATTGGTTCTCAAAAACGGCTTCAGCATAATACTGTAATCTGTTAGATGAACATTTAACGTCTTACACGACCTTACCTGAAATATTTGCATCATCGTAAGTGCATAATAACTAGGAACATCTTGTACTGTAAGTAGAAAGATGATTCAGTTTACCACAAATATATTTTATGCAGTCAAAATTGCTGAGCCTGAGAACAGCACTTAATTTAATGCTCTTTCCTTGAGATTTAAAAAAAACCCCGAGGATTTCAGACAAAAGATCGAAACGGAAACGGGAATATAAACAGTCTGAAATTTCTCAAACATTAACTTGTCCGTGCAAACGAATGGATCAAGGACAAGGACGAGGTTGATCTTTAACAAATGATCATTGGAACGATACAAAACTAGTAAATAGGAACTTTGCATCTTTTTCGATCAACTTGTTATAGTTTTGTATATCAAGGAATGCCTTTGGATTGTGTTGTATGATTCTATATATAACTTGTAACTGCAGTATGGAGGATGTGTTTTGGTAATTATTTCTCAAATATCATCATTATGTTGGTATTTCAGGGCAAGAAAACTTGTGACTGGCTGTCTTACCTCAGGCTAAACATTAATTAGGTAGCTATACATGACACAGACAAACTGTTCGAGCGACTTTTTGAGAATAACAGTTTTTCGCATTTACAACAGCAATTTATGAATTAGCTTCTTGAGTCCTTCATATCTTGTTTGCCTTCCACACGATGTAGATCTTATCATCTTGCAACTCGCCTGTGTTTGACCGGTTCTTGAGAATTTCTTGTTCATCTTCAGATAATATTTGTATTGTACAACCGTATAGAGAGAAGACTTTAGTTGCTTGGACATGTGATAATCACACAAGGACTCTTTCTAGAGAGTATCTGAGATTTTTCGTATAAGGAATGTCTATAACTTTTTACTAACAGGAACTAAATTTAATTTTATCAGTCAGCATGTTTCTTGTTTCAATATATCGATAAAGAGATATATATATATGTAATGGTTTTTGAAGTGTTAATAAAATGGAAATACATAGACAAAACAAATCAACAACAGCATTTTAAGGCTTGGATTAACTTTGAATATGTTCAATCCAATCTCACGTTTGTTTGTTCCCCACATTGACTCGTATATACGCAATTTCTCACAGATTTTAATTACTTTTATAATATGAGCATTTCACTTTCAGTGTATAATACACCCATTTTGTTGTAGTTCCATCTTGCTGACAATGAGGATACAGAAAAACGGGTTTCAAGCCTTTAAAAACAAACACGGCTTGAAGAATGTACTCTTAGCTAGGTACTGTATAGTGGGTTATGGAGTTTTAGTGATGGGGATTTGAAAGACAGGATTTAGAGAGATCTAGATTGTGATTTATATCGGCACATTTCCAAGTCCCAAGCATTACAGGAAACGCAATTTTTCTAAACGTTATTAATCTTTTCTTTTTGAAACGATGTTAATTGTTTGCCTCAAGCCATATCGCAATTTTTGCACGTGGTTTCCAAGCTATAATAAGACGAAAAGGATATTTGAAGCAGTGTTCCTTGTTGTGAAGAGGTTCGGTTGCACTTAAGTTAATATGTCTATTTTTGTCAAGGGCAGACGGTCGTGAAAACTTAAAAATTGGAAATAGGATTTACTGTGGAGACAAATAATAGTTGAAAAAATTTAGGAATGGGTCATTTGCTGCCACTTGTGCTGTAGAGAATGTAAGATTTTCAAGATAAGACAAAGTTTAATAGTGAATAGTTTTAAACGTCAATCTGTAATTTTAACTAAATGATGAAACAAATCACAAGCCGTATATTTAAATGCTCTTTAAAAGTTCACTATTCAAATCAAAAAAATTGTTTGGTCATCATTAGGGAAATGGCACTTCTCTTCCTTGTGTAATGACAAGCTATTATAGCCAAGGTCAAGTAGCACAAGACGTCAGCAGAGTTCCGTTGTAACGGTATTATTATATGATTATGTTCTCTAGCTAACCATCACTGAAATAAACGGCTGTAAACTCGATTCCAACTTCCTCCTAGAGGAAACACATCCCGTTTAAGGCTGTGATATTAGAGCTTTTAAAAAGGACATACAAATCAAAATATATGCTCGTTTTATTTGCAAAACAACGCCTGAGACATTCTACGCCATGATGGAATAATTCTTCATATCGTTTAGTTGGTGATTTGATGTGATGTTGAAGCAAGATTTGTCTCAAAAAACTTCTTAAAGGTTGCTAAATAGAAAACAGTTTAAATTTTAATTTTTTAAATCTTTTTGCCTAATTTGAAACATTGAGCAAGGTTAGTTCCGATCTAGTTTTATTACGTGACCTTTATAGTGACATGATTCAATCCACAAAAATCCAAGATGGCGGAAAGACTACTGCTGACTTATGACTAAAATACATTTGTAAAGCTCGACATACTTGGCTTAGAAATAAGAAGAAAACTTTAATTATGTTAATTCAGATAAATTATCAATAGAGAAAACTAGACAATGTATGTATTGAAATAAAGCGTATTTTTAGTTTTAATAAGCGGGAAGTTCAACTTATTAACACGACCAGTTGCCAAGTGGAAGAGATACATAATTTTCCTATTTTGATTCGCCCACGTTAATGTGAAGTTGGCGCTATTGTGCACTTAAGTTTTTTTTTGATATATTTTTGAATAGATCTAACTGAAAAGGATGGCGATGTTCAAAATTTATATTTGCCTTTTTTGGTGTAGTTCTCGTGGGAACTCCTACGCCCTCGAATGTTTTAGTGAAAGGCCAATATTGTTTGGCATAAATATAACATACATACAGGAAATTAAACGAGTGCCTTTTATACTTGTCGTTTTTTGTGTCAAAATATTAAGAGGTGAATTCCACGTAGGGACATTAATTTCTTGTGCTGAAGTTATATATCAAAGTTAAAGCCAATATGCCTAGATCAGAGGTATATGACGTCACACGATCTGTTAGGAGAATATCGAACCACGAGTACAAGAAACCAGATAAACCGGAAATCATTCCTGTCTGTCCTGTATTATACTTGTGGGGAGGGGAGGGGGCGGACACCGTCGCACCAAAGCAGTTTTTGTTGCACAAACATGTCCACTGTTGTTAGTCATTTAGAGAGACGGGTCCTGCGGGGGCATGTTTCCATGGGGAATGTTGCACACCTAACACGCGATTGTTTTAATATCATGCCCTACATCTGGCCTAACAGATTTTGCCTGAGACAATTCTTGTTAACATCGATGTTTTTCACGTGATGAAAATGTTGCAGACAAATGGTTGGTTAATATCAAACATAAGATAGCTATTAGATTACGCAATGACATGTTACAACCATATGTAAACACTTGAGGCCTATTTTTGTGGCGATAACCATACAAGCAGACCATGTCTACACGTACAATGTCACCGTCAACTTTCAACGCATTAAAAAATTAAAAGGATTATCGAAATCGTAGTTGCGTTTTTTTAGTCTGAGCAGCTTACATCGCTCTTTGAACCAATGACAGTGTATCTCCAACTTAATTTGGAATACTGAATTGAAAGCAATATAATATAAAATAAGACATTGCTGAATCATGCGCTAGAAGAATATGACGACAAAGAAATTATAAATGTCGATCGTAAGAAATGTATACTGCATTTACTTGCAACATCCAGTTCCATTTTGCAACAAGCTAATCTCGCACTGCTCTGACCAGTTTTTGAAGGTATATATAGTTATCTTGTGACAATCGATACATGTTTTATCTTGGCGCAAAGTCGGACTTCAAAGCGGGCTCAAGTTGACAGATCATTTCCGGTAAAAAGAGTAAGTGCGGATTGGTTTGTCAGACAGCGTCGATTTCAGGATTAATGGGTTGCCTGAATTTGATACAATATTTAGTCTACTACCATGGTTTTGTCGTGTATGTAGTATACGTAAGGCAGCGCCGCTGAGGTGCAATCACAAGCAATGTGAGCGAGCTGGTAGATTAGGGCAAAACAACATGTTTCATCTTAGTAACTTATCAAGCAATTTTGACACATTCAAGTACACAAATAACACGAAAACTTTCCAGTAAATTAAGATGACATCTCTAACGAAATGAGACCTGTCGTGTGTTTCGGAAGTTCTGATGAACGATTTGAGTGGTTATATATGGCTCTACTAGAAAAACATACTTGAGCTATATCCTCAGGCCTAGGGATAAAGCTTTAGTCTCATCCAGAGGGAAACTATATTAAAAACTCGTTTTGTTATTGTAGTCTTTGATATACATTGGCTGAAATCGTAGCGGGTAGAAGAAGTCAGGCTGGGAAATCATTTCCAGACTTACGTTGCACATATTTGTATAAAGTCATTATAATTATGTTGGTTGGACGTTTCTGAATTCTTCCATGTATGTTTGTTTACTTTTTCAAATGTTGTGACCAGACTAGATCATTTTGTTGCACATAAAATTCGGTCATGATTTCAAAGCTCTTCATGCAGATGTTATACTTAATAAACAGGAATCGTAGCTGGAATATGTGTGGTCTACAAACATTTAATATGGGCTCTTCTATTCATTACTTGTTGGGACGACTGCCAAAACAGGGACACTGTAACTTAGTTTCAAATGAGGTTTTTACATACATGAGACTTGATTCTAACATACCCTTAGTTTTCTACTTGCGCTGTGCATTGGTTGTTCAATTTACTGCGTGCTAAACTATTATTGGTTCTTTGCATGTTTTCTGATTGGTCGTTTCAGGATACGTTTGCAACAAATGTTTATAATTTCTTTGTCAACTACTCGGAGAAGCTACTCAGAAAGATTTTCTTGACATGGGAAGTACGTGGAACGTATATTTTTGTCTGTCTTTATCATCATCTCCGCGAACGTGACTTGCATGTGTGCCATTTTTAGCTCCTTTTTGGATGTGACCTAGCTTTTTGCAAAAATCGCACAACACATTTTCTTGTCTCGTTTCATGAAATGTTTTAATGTTGTAGCAGTCTCGCAAAAGTCAGCTTCTTTTAATGCTACAAACATTGCATCTTCTGCTGTTATATATACTATTGAACTTTGATATTCAGATTACATACAATCTGTTGTTGTTTAAATTTTTGTACGCTCTCGCAAATTCTGATGAGGAAGTCTGGCTTCCACTGTCCATGCTAAAATGAAATTTGTATTACGCTAGTAACTCCTTAGATAAGAAGCAGAGGCCACTATCTTCGGAGAGTACAATACAAACACTAAACAGACATACAAAACACAATGTACCTAATATACAATTCAAAATAAAATAAATCATGGTTATCTGTTATCCGTATCAAAACACAATGTAATATACTTAATTTCTATAGCTACAAGCTAAAACAAGCCTACGACGGAAGGATAATACAATTCGGTTTTATTTTATATTGAGTCTCAAGCTCTCAACAATATAATACATCGTTTATCAAAAAACTGACCCGCGAATTTGTGGGCTAATATACGATGTACATAGTTCGCGTAACTGGCAAGTTTGTAAAACCAACATAAAACAAGGGATTCACGATCGCATATAAACAAAAAATCTTCAAACAAAGATTCGCAACACCATTAAAGTTATATAAAGATTCTAAATTTGTTTCAAGTAATACTGCCGGAAACATTACTCATTAGTCTCGCGACTATTGATTAATTGCGAATCATTGCATACTTCTCAAACTCATGCCAAAAGTCTATTTGTAATTTCGACGAAGAGCAAACAGCCAAAGTGCGGGGCGTACTTTGTCCAATGTCTGGTTTTTATCACTAAAAGATTTTTTGATAGCTTTTTTTTGTTAAAATTAACTGTGTCATTAAATTCGTACTGGTTTCCGGAGCTTTCCGATTTAATTTCAAAGAGGTATTGAGGTTTGGATATTGTCAAAACGTAGTTTTCGAAACTTCGATATCTGGTTGTAGGAGTTGAGTTATCGCGAAGTGTAAACGTTCACAAAGCGAATTCGAGTCTTCCCCAATGCTAATCCGATGTCTGTAGGGTAAATAGCCATTGTAGCTTATTGATCTCGGCTCAATATGCCGGAAATGGAGCCCTAGTGGGCTCCGATGGGCTGTCGCTATATTGAGTGAGCTGATTTCAAATAATAACATTATTTGGCTACTCTGGAGTCGTACAGCCGCCGCTGAACCGAATAATCAGACCTAGCAAGACTTCTTAATGAATTTAGAAATTTCTGTGTTGTCATTGGTATATGGATCCATAGAAGAACAGACACAGGATACTTTGAGCAGACAATTTAATCTTCGCTTGTCAGTTCAAATGCATTCGAGCGTGACGTCATCACGGCGAGAGCAAATAAGCGTTCGTCTTAATTGGCAGGTGGGCGGGCATGAAAATTATTTAAGGTGTCTGGTTTAACATGAGCTTGTAAGCTCTAAGTGATTGCTTGTGGGATTTGAAATAACTCGATTGTCCAAAACTTCCCGTTATCTCATACGGATAACCCCAAACACACGAGCGATGATTTTGCGAGAAAGCGTGTTGTCTTATGAATTAGTCATATAAGTTATCCGATATGTTTATCACTAAGCATGGATACACGGTAAAGGCTTGGGGGTCCGGAAACTAAAAATTCCACCGTTTCCTGACTCATCTTATTGGATGTAGCCATTTGCCTTCGGTCAGCTTTCGCTCGATATCCCATAGCTGTCTTTATCACAGAACCACGGCAAAACTTTGTAAGAATACTGGCTTATTTAGATTTCGTCGGCTTCGGTAAGTTTTGTAAGTGATACTAGCCTCATTTGTTTGCTTATATCGTCGAGCTGTTGATCACAGACCAAGCCATTTGTATCGCATCATCCTAGCTGTACGCTATAGGTCACCCTATATGATAAGTACATCCATATTCTCGGCTGCAGTTTTGCTCATATAAATAAACCATATAATCGCTATATTTTTGTGTTTACAGAAATTTCACGGCGTTTCGTCGCTTGGTTATTTTGGTTTCTTCTGTACACGTAATTTATGCTGCTCATATATTCATTCTGGTGATACGTTTGTTGATAAAGTAAACTGATGTAGCAGTGTGGATGATGAGCATGGCCGTACACGAAGATGATACGCTAATAATTCGTGAAAATCCGTTTGATTCCGATCATTATGATGTTATATGGAAACCTCGGAAGCTTCCAGCGAACGATTATCGTTCAAGAGAAAAGAACACTTCTGTTGAAAATAAATTAAAAACATGTGGTGGTAAAATTACAAACGATAACAAACTCAAGGATAAGAGCATTGACTATTCTTACATCGACGAGTATTGCAAAGTATCAGGGCAGGTTGAACGAGATGAGGAATCACGACCAAAGCAATTAAAAACAAATACGACGGTGTTTGGTCAACCAAAGGTGTCGTTTGATAAATTTGTACGAAATCACGTCGGAGGAGGCGGTCCTGACAGTACCGCATTCACAGTACAACCCCACGTTGATGCCAGCAGATGTCAACGAGTTCAACCTACTACAACTCTGCGGAATGCGGAGAATACCGAGACTACACCATTGACGAACTGCTACAGTGAAGAGGACATCACTTTGAAATGTTGCGGTCATAATGTCGAAACATTGGTGGATTACTGCACATGCATGTTTTGTGTCAAAGGCTTGCTGTATCACTGTACTGAGGACTCGTCGTGTTCCGACACTGTTTTGGACAACCCTTGCTCGTGCACGCCTGTAAACACCGGTTGCGTTGCTCGATGGAGCATGCTTGGCTTACTTTCTGTATTTTTACCATGCCTGATATGTTATCCCATTGCACGAGGCTGTACTGGAGTATGCAAGTGTTACAAACAAGGCGAAAGCCGGCGGAAAACCCGCAAAAATAGAACTGTACAAAATCGAGAACGCGAGAGACGTACGTAACCTTTTTAAAAGTGAACTGTGATGAAAATAAATCGCATATGGACTCCGTGTCGATAGCGAGGTCGGTCGTAGCTTGCTTTGAACAGGGAATCAAATAACTGAGATCGCCCGAAACAAAATATATATAGGTCTCAAATAAACGTGCTTAGAATTACTGTTAACGATATTTGTACAGTGTACATAGAACGAGCGAAATTTAAAATGTGGATCCAAACTGTCTTCTCAACATATTTATACAGTCAAGTCATGTGCTTGTTGTAAATATTAAATTTGTAAAACTCAACATGATACGAGGGTTTTGTATGGTATTTAGTACCATCTTAAATGGTAGGGTATTATGGTAGCGTGAATGTTTCACAGTTTAGTGATGGTTAGTCTATAGTAAAGATAAGTGCCTTTGACTATTTACAATGCACTTGCACGGCATGACTAACTCCATGTTGAACTCTGTAGGACAACGACTCTACTGACCTAGATAATTGGTTGAGTATTTCGCGCCACATCATTCGCGACACGATATGTCCTCTTTCCTTTCATTTTACTCACAATGCATGGCACATTACGAGTTTTTCTAAGTTTCTTTTCAGCATTTCATTCATTTACCAAACTCACTTAACACAAATATCAGTAATCGTAGTGAGGCATCTGTTATCGACTCCGACACAACAATTTTTTAAACCTACTCCTGTTGACCTTGTCTGTGGCTGTCTCAGACATTTTATTGAAAGATTTCGAAGGGAATCTGCAGTTCGGGAAAAATCGAATTTCTCGTACATTGAGTCTTGGTGCACTGCGTGTGTTTGCGAAATTGCACTGGTCTTATATTTCAGACTATTAGCGCGTCTGTAAACTTGTAATTCATGTTGTAACCTGAGTGAATGGAGTTGAATCAAAGGCTGTGCTGATGTTGGTTCACAACGGGCGGTGAGTTGAGATATTATGAACTCCAGTAGGATACACCACATGTGCCTAGATATAGCGCTGCGTAGCAAAGTTCATCTCCGGAAATTGCAGCGACAGTTTTGGAAGTTAAGCTAGCATGCAAAGAAGAAGACTTGGGCACCCTACATATGTCAGCTTGACACGCTTCTCGATGTTTGATCGTAATGATTCTCAACAACATGGCGGCGAAAGAGGATCCGGAACCCTTCAAAATTCAGATAGCGTTTAAGGATGTTGTTGCTTTCTCCCCACATCACCAAGGTCAAGTGAATGAACTTGAATAGTGTACGTTAATTGTACAAGAATAGAAGGTATAGATGAACCCCTGATGTGCGAACCTGCAGGACACCATAGCTCATGGCGCGCAACTCTCATTTCGCCCAACTTTTAATCGTCTTAATGATGTTTGCCTCAATAAAGACCTTTGAGATGGAAACTTCTCGACTCTGCCAATATGTTTAACCGCGGAAGTTGATCGCATGCATGGATTTTTAAGTACAAAACCAAAAAACAACAAGCAAATGTTGCATGTTTGTCAACTTTTGTGTCATTTGTACAACGTCAACGTCCTGATTTGATGTGTGTGTTTTGAACAAGAAAAATATAGCTCACGCAAATGTCACTGATTTTCTATAAGCTGTATAATTCTAAACTATTTGTAGTCTTTGCTGACAAGTTCTACTGAAGCAAGTGCTTGGTCTCATAATTCCAATGTTTGTTTGCATTCTTTCATAATTTTAATGATAATTTTCCTAATGCTTTCTCTTGTTGAAAGATATTTGATGAAAAACTGTTAGTCAAGGGATATGTTCTTGGTCATTTGTCTGAGGACAACAAACTGTCACATCTGAGGACTTAGTCTTGCTGTTTAATTATACGATCTCTTCTTTCATAGCATAAAAAACGACATTTCGAGCGAAGACACATTGTCTTATTGTTTCTTTTGCAACATACTTGAGATATATTTACATGCAGTATCATAATGATAAAATGATGATTTAAGCTCTCATAAGATATAACTTGTACACATTAGCTCTAAATTTGAGAGAGACATTTCAAGTACCCAGATTCGAAAGAGCAGGTTGGGAAATCAGTGATTACTAAAACTTCCCCCTCCCCTGTTTCCCCCACGTAAAAACCGATTAATATTTTACTGCGTGGTATTACACTATGATTCATCCTCCAGCTTAATTAATTTAATCTACCCGCTTAACCAATCGAATGCTTATTAATCCAGGTAGCGGAGGCTCTCATGTTTATGATTACTCTATCTTTCAGTAGAAATTCTGGGCAACGAAAAGTTGAATAAAGTTAGAAGAATGAGAATAGGTTGACAATACATACGATGAGAATATATACGGAATATATATATTGATGAGAATATATACGGACAGGAACAAGATATGTGGGGTCAGATGAAAGTACTGGTGGATGGTAGGCATCGATAAAAATCTCACTAATGACCTCTTTTCTTTGATATTCTTAATAAAGAGCCTGGCGAGACCATTCTGTGGAGGGGGTGTTCCTCAGCAGATTTTTTGACACCCCCCCCTCCGATCAGTGCGCATGTGCATCTCTAATAACCTTCTCCTCAATACCTCTTACTGAGAAAACCTTCAGCAACCACTAACGCCACCCAATAAGCCTATCGATAAATCTCCACTACAATATGAAATCTCTCGTTAAATCATTCCTCTCCAACAACCTCCCCTCCCTCGTAAAACCCAGTTAAAAAAACACTTTCCTATAATTGTAAATATTGAAAATATAACCAACAATGCAGTTTGAACACAAATAAGTAAACGTTTACTGCGAAAATACATGTATTAAAACACTCATTGAAAATCTTAAATAATAAATAACTTTATTTGGTACCATTTAGGAACAATTCCTCTTCACTATGTTTGTTTACATGTTTTTTACTCTATGCTTTAAACACTGAGGTTATTATAATAATATACTATGAAATATATAATATTTATCGTGGTAGAGGCGTCAAAAGTTTCGTGTCCATCAAGGAATGGGAGCCTTCAACGATCTAAGACATCATCGATATCATTTTTGCAATTAGAATTTCGTCAATTTTGGAACGCTTGGACCTTTTTATTGCCTAAATTGAGCTTGCCTTTCAACAGAGCAGCAGTATTTCAATTACGATTGTGGCAGTTATTCACAATAGCTCGACCATGTTTCCTGCGACATGGAGACTTCTGTCACTTTTGACGCAGGAAATGGGGTATGAGAAGACAGGATTGAGGAATGCCTTAACACATACACTGTTGGTACCAGGCTCCATTATCCCTCAGTGCTCGCTTATTTATGTGTGAATACGCAATGTAGGATACAGTATATGTTACCATAAGTATTTACAAAACCTCTCGCATATTATTGTCCCGCTTGATCGGAACGCGTCACTACAGGTTTGGCCAAAAAACGTAGCAGGGTAATTGTCTACCCCACTTTCCTATTCAATGCTGTTTGTTATCAGTAGATTTAACATGATTTGAATAAAAACAAACGAGACACACAATGTAAGACATCCTGTGCCCTCTGATAAACATCCTCTTTCAGTCATCCTAAAGAGTTGCCAAGATTGTAGTTATTCATATGTTTATAACATTCTGATGTTAAATATCTTACACAATAATTACGTCTGAATAGCTCAAGAAATTTATGACTTTCTCACCCATCGAGCTTCACTTGTATACGCTGATCTACGTAGCATAAACCTTAACTGAATAGGATATGTTGGATTTCCTATAGGACTTTGCAATCTTCGCTGTTCATACGTAGCTTGAGGAACTGCGCCGCTGTACATGGAACAGCGGTCTTGCACAAACAAATATTGGAAACTATTGTTTTGTACATTTACATTTGCAGTAATTTCGACGTACTCGACGACATCGTACTCTTGGTCTCCTTCTACGTCTTTTCAATTTCCACGCCTTGCGCAAACATCTTAAGTATCGCAAGCAGATCCTGCGACTTTGTCTTTTTTTATGTTTATTTCTTTCTTGAGAAAAATAATCCAAGTTTATTCTCCGTCTTTGAATGTTTCGTTTTACATTTCGTTTCTTTTCCACGGTCATCATCAAAAATTTCGATGCTCGTTGTCTTTTCGCCTCAACTTTTGTGTAATGTTTTGCCTCGCCTGTATTTCTGAACGCTAAATATCGTTCATTCTTCTGCTCTTTGTCAAATATTTTATCTGATATAAATTTTGTGTATCCATCTTTTGTACTCATTGACCTAAAAACACATCGTTTCATTTGACTGCCCTTTTTTTCTCCCTGCAATAAAATAACATAAAACAAAAACTAAGGTTCAGTATGCATGATGAAATAATACAGTAGTCATCAGGATGCCCAGTCACATGTGGGGGGCCGGGGCAAAATTTCGCTCTGCGGAACACCTCATGTTTTCATCTTCTAGTGGTGTAGTGTGTTAGAGGAGCCCGGGGTTAATCTCCCCCAAAGAAATGAATTCTGAGGTCCCAGGAACGTCAAAATCCCTCATTCTGGCAGAGTTTTCAATTGAGAAATTATGTGTATATATTTTACTTTATTTTTATGTGGGAAGTTGGTGGTTTAGGGCAAATTGCACCGACTGCTTCTTTCTGGGCGCCACTGGACACATCATTCATGAACGCACTAAATTATGACTTGAATACTCCAACACCTTGACGGTGGGTATTGTCCACATGCCTTAATGAAGTGTTGTCAGGCCTGACTGCCCTCATGCTCTGCGCTAGCTGGTATTTGGACAGAATTATAGTTGGAATCTGTACTGGCGACGTCAAGAAACAACCTTCCCAAACCGGACCTCTTCCCCTTCCCCCATACCAACATCGAATGAGTTACGGTAATAAACTGCAACATTAGGTTACTTACCAGACCAATGATATCTCCCTTTGCATTCATACAAATGTAATAATGACTCTTGTAATGTTTGATTCGAACTTTTCCAAATGATTCCGATTCAATTGTTAAGATGGCTAGGAATGAAAACATGTGTTAAAATACGAAAAAGAAAATGAGGGTTGTTTGGGACAAAAGCTAGTGCTCGGACAAAAATAACTAAAACGTTATCCACCTCTTAAAAACACAGAATCTTTTGAGGTATCAATTAACTAATGATACATATTATCAATAGTTATTGTTTCTATGGCTCATGATACACAAGCTCTACAATCAGTGCTCCGTTAAATTTTGATACAGTGATTAAGGTAATGTTAATGTGCTCATTAGTATAGCAAAATATTTGCAAATAATCGCTCTATTCTTCTGTTCATGTTCCGCTTCTTTGCTTTGATTTAAATCCTTTAACGCGTTTGTATTCCTAAGCTGCTCATTTTCTCTCTCGGTGCAAATATTGCAAGATATTTTCGGAGATAAAACGTTGGTTATCCCAACAATGTCAATAGCCCCCTCAACGAAATTCAATAAACTTTAACCTCAAAGCTAAGCGAGACACTATTACTCGTCTTTGTCCAGTAAATGAAATGTTACGTTGGAATGCAATAAGAGTGTAATAGAGACAAGTTATGTTAAACTTGTGTCTAGAAATGATTCATTTGATGTAGGAAATAAAGAAAGTATATGACATATAGCAAAGCGAAATCAAAGGTGTGCCAATATAGAGAGATACCTTTACACTCAATTGTAAAGCCGTCTAAATTGTCGCTATCATTCATTTTCCAGCGGTATCGTTCTGCTTCTCTGAATAACTTTTGACCGAAACACTCAGTGGGGTGCGCTATCTGTGACTGTTTATTTTGTAAACAATTATGATTTCAGAGAATTGTTTGTCAAATATTCCTCACTAAATCATCTTGGGAAGGCAAGCAAGGGTGCCTGCAGGACGGGTAAAAGAAAATAGAAAATGCTTCAAATATTTAAAATTTCAGTACCCTGGCCATGGGCACATCACCACGGGGGGGGGGGGGGAGACATACAGAGAGCCGCCTTAGTTTCCGATGGCAGGGGGAGGGGGGGGATGGTTAATTCAGTGTGGTCTCCTGAGCTAAATGTGGTAGGAGATATGCCACACTCATCAAAAATGCCTATGAACAAAATTAAAGCCTTTCACTTTAGCAAAAACTTGTCATTAATAGTCGAAAAATGGTCAGCCTTAAATATAATTTGGAAAAATTTACATGGCCTTGTCGAATACGTATGGTTTTTTCCGATCTGCAGATGTGAACTCATTTTATTCTAGCTGGTCATCTCTAAAAATCTTCCTCACAAAAATAGACAAGCACACACATAGCACGTCAAACAGAAACCTTTGTCGGTTAGAAAATATTTAGGGAATGTTTGTTTAAACGTTTACAATGTAAACAAGGGGAAAATAAAGAGTATGTTGCCGATTTTAAAACTTCATGTTGAGTTCTGACGGTTTCTGAATGCTGTGCTTAAATTGATGCTTGTTTTCTCACACAATTCCCTTTAAGCATAAAGCTCGGTGTGTCTAAAACATGCGTGTCTGTTTTTATTGTTGCCCTTGATTCCACAAGGTCATAATTGTTCCAGTAAATTAGTGTTGAGCTAACACAAACATAAGCTTGTGTTTATCTGACTGAGTCTGAATAAACATGAAGGTGACCGCACAAATATTAAATATAGGGCGATGCTAATACTTAGTGAGATGTAGCTATCTAGGCACAGTGGTTATTCAAACATACACCACTTCATGGCTTTTATAACCAGCCGAGAGCAAACAATCTTGTACACGATATTTAAAAAAATCACGCACTTTTCTGATTTAGGAAAATGCCTGTACAATAAGCCGAAAATATATACTGAATTCAATCAATGAAAAATCTTATACTGAAATGAGCCAATCGAGCACTGTCCTTATATCTTTAAGTACAAGGTTTTTGTCCTCTTATACATACCTAATGTAAGAATTTTTATGACAGCACATTTTATTACTGCACATCTTACTTTATCACTGTACAAATAACAGTGCACACTAAAATTAGGTAAAATTAGGTATTCACAATCGCAATATTCCGTCTGCAAAATCCTTCTGAGCACACACGCACATAGCTCCTTTGCCAAGTGAGATGAAGAGAAAATCAAATGTCATTACGAGCGTATACAGTAAACATTAAATATTCACTTTGTCGGACTAGAAACAACACAACGAGCTGGCCCATTAGCAACAAGGCAAATATTTGTGCGTATGACATTTTGACAATGTACACCCGGTATAAAAACATTTGCATTAGCATTTCTTCCGCTTGATAATATTTCAACCATGAAAATGTGGAGAGGAATTATGATGCATTTATTTCAAAATAACCAAGACTCGAGTCAAGTTTTGTGGTCTTACAATCTCCTTGTAATAGGTCAGGCTAACCAAATGGTTTACAGTAGTTGTCGGGCAATTTTGTACATGTCTGGGTACATGAGTACAAATGTGGATTTATGCGAATGCCGCTCCATACTCTTCAGCTTTGTCAACGTTGCGTGAGGTACACGAGGAAGAATCACGTATTGACAATAAACCCAAAGTCAATGTCAACTTCATTCACTCAACACAATTCATTCAAAAAAATTTTAAATGTTCATTTCAGACCTAATCCTGTGCCATAAATCTCTGAAAAATAACTCAACACGGAAACGCTTAATCATTAAGAATCTGTGGATCTGAGAGAACACTGCAGCAACAAAAGCACAATGCAACTGTACTAAGACTTAGAAGCTCTGATCCACTTATTTGCATCAACATTCAACAAAGTCTTAAATATGTAGCGCCCCGGAATGTCTGAAAGCACGCGTATGGTTGGCACCCCAGGCCAAGCTAGACCTCTTACACTTTACAGTCTTCCATTTCTAGTACCATAACGTGACTGATAGACCATACGTTGAAAAAACGTCACCGGTAAATATACCATGTTATATACAGGAAAATTACCAGAGAACAACTCGTCTCATGGTTTTCTAACGGACAAGAAAAAATGAAGCATGGCTGAAACAGCATATGTAGCGTACGAGGGATTGCGCGAGCTCAACACACAGAAATATTTTTTTAGGTACGTGTAACCATAAATTCATACGAATTTTCGTTTTTATTATTACAAGCATAAATCACATGGTAGCAGCCATATTGTCATGTAATTTATGAATGTGAATTAAATTCTTGAATGTGATAATGATTGCAGGGTATATAATGGTAGCGTCAGGGCACGGTGTGCAGATGTCATTTTAGTTCGTTGATATGATATGTTGGAAAATAAAGTTTCATATCAACCACACGCTTTCTAATCATGAAATCGTCTAAAAACGTTATTGCGCAAAACGATTCTGCCGTGATCTTCTCCGTGATTCCGCGTCTACAATTCCGTAGTCAAGATCCGCACTTTACCTCGATATCAGCCGGCTTCGGCTTGCGTTTCGGATAAATAGGCCTCCCATTGTTTTAGCCAGCGGGAAGCGGGGACTATCCTCAAATCAGATAATCTTTTTTATTTCCCTAATCTTCGTGCTTTCCGTTTTTACACATATTAGATTATCTGATAACTCACTGATATACGTCTGATCACAAAACCAACGCTTTTTAATCCGGTAAATATTGAATAGTTGTAACAATGCTACTGTCTCACTTCGTGTGCACGTGTGACAGCCGCGGCATGTTGCCAAAATAAATAATTTAATGTACGATGTCAAACCTCTTCCGTAATGTCCAGGTTTTACTCCTTCCTATTACGACACCATTACTAACAATTAAGAAAAGTGAAGCAGATGTATGAAGAAAGATTCAAAGAGTGAGGAATGTAATATTGGTAATATTGATAAGTATTGGTAATAAGAATTTTGAAGAATTTTGAACCATATTTTATCGTCTAGCTTTCTAGAGATGTTAGTGACATTTGCTCACCATTCTGGAAGAAGATTGAGAAAACGTTTGCTTTGTAGAGCATCGCGCATGCGCATAATTGCCTAACGGAAATTAACATTTATCTCTTGAAGAGCAAAACCTCTTGAATTTCCCACGAAATCTTTTCAATTTCTAGTAAAACCACGTGAACTTCATAAAATAGCTCTTTATAGTGTTTTCAAATGGAAATATCTAACGGGCTGCTGCCCCGTAAAAATTCCGCTCTGGCGGAATCGTAAACGTTGATCTACGAAACAAGGTACGCCGAACAGTTTCCATATGGTATAAAACTAAGACTGACAAATTAAAGTTAGAATTTAAACTTGTTCTTGCATCAATGGATTAGATATAATTGCTCAATTAAGCTTGTATATCATATCAATTTGAACTGAATGTTTGAAACCATAGACGAAACGTATGTATACCCTAAAAGGACACACCTGAGTCTATTTCAACTCTTTATTAATATACAGTGATGAAAGCTGTAATCGTGATTGAAAACTATTGAAAACTGAAAAATGAGCCAGTCTAACACTAGTGAAAATAGTTTACTGTTTCGTGCGGTTGTTTTCCACACAGTTTCTGTGTGATAGTAAGGATGGATTTGTAATAGTGCTCAAACTCAGAGAGAAACGTTCAGGATCAATGGACATGTAGCATTCAGGAAGACTGCTGGGCAAAATAAAGCGACCTGGAAATGACGACAGTAGGTAAAATCCAATAGGTTATTGAATCGAGAGAAATGGGAATTCATATTGCTATGTAAGATGAAAGTTCACGTCCCTTACGCCAAAGTTCAAAATCAACAGCAAAATGTATAATGAGGTATATAATGAATTACATAGTGCTAAGCACGAGTTACCTAAAAACAAAGGTAATGCCATCAGGTAGAACTTACTATTGTTAGAAATTACAATCCAGCAAAACTCAAGCAGTTCTACGGTCGTGTAATCATTGTAGTGCTATGTATTACATTTTTTAAATCATCATACGATTGAATTGTAAGCGCAGTTGGAATAAACAAATGTGTTTTTTAAATTTATTGTGCGAAATTTATTATACAACTGATGGAGTTCCAACATCAGAACAAGCTTTTCATGTTGGTTCGAGATCAACTCGAATATATTCGGTTTGCAAATTCGGTTTGCAAATTGTTAGTGTTACAGTTTGCAAAAAGTTTTGGCAAACTTATAAGTTCGTGACATAAATTTGTTTACAGTATCTCGGAGAGTATTGATATAGTGTTTAATGTCTGAATGGACATAGCGATCCTCCCACTCCGACATTCTGTCTCTGCTGTATTGGAAGTAATACTAGGTTCCCTGCTACTTTGCACAAGTACTGAGTAGGGGTGCTTACATACTTCCGTTCATACGCGGCATAGCTCAATCACTAATAAAGTTATGCTGTTGTAAAGGCTTTTACTTTCTTCCTCCTAAGTGCCAGTGACTCTATGGAACCCATTTCCTTTGACTTCGTGCTTTAAAAGCGTATCACAAGCAACATTCCAATCAACTAAACGTATTTTACAGAACCCGACCTAATTTGCAGTTGTTTCTGTCCGTGGATAGACTGCCTAACGCAGCCAGTGTGCGTCTAAGCCACACCTTACTAATATTCCTTTAATTTTTCCACCAGGTCGATGTATCTTTCCCTTCGCAACTTACTTCTAATGAATGTATATAGTTATAATTATTATAAATGTTCTTCGTTTGGTCCTATTATGCAGATACAAACGACGCTCTTCGCTCTAGGAAATGTATCTATACATGTTAGAAAAATTAAATAAACTTAAGTCAAGTACATCACCTCTACCAGCAAAGCTACGAGTAAACTGTACCTATCTCATTAGTATAATTGACGTAAATAATAACACATTTACAGGCCAATCAAAACAGATGCGCACATGTTCGCCTTCCGTGGTTATTGGCACATCTTTAAAGAAATAGCACCGTGACTTTTTGAAATACCTGAAATAATCTTAGTCATTTTCATTCCACCTTCAGGAAACGCTCTATTGACAGCGCAGGAAATTTTCTGGATTAGACGGTTATCACAATTTAACACGTTGTTTTGAATATAAATATGGTCTCTTTTATTCTTTTCCTTCTTTGTATCCATAGCTTTTTATACAAATAGACTATTCTGTTGTTTATAAGACGAAAATATCTTATATATGCTTAAATGTAAACAGATAAAGTCATCTTCTTTTATACCTCTTTAATTACTTTTTTTCATCTCCGCAACGTTCAATCATTTCGAAGTCCATTTTTAGATCTTTATCCAGTGTAGAAGCATCTCTGTTGTTCAGAGGAAAATTCTCATAGTGTTTGCTTTAAACTTACAAATGTATGTCCAACTGGCATACAGTATTAGATTGTTTCTGAAGAAATTGGACTTATAACCGACTCAATAACATTCCAACCTTAGGCAAGGAAACGACGCAGCATCCTCATTATGTAAGAAAACTCAATTATCTCATTAATAGCACATCGGTTTGTTGCGGTTTTAAAGCTGGGTATTTGCTGTGCACCGTTTAACGTGTGGCTTACAAGATGTTTGTAGAATCAACACAAGTTATCTTTGTGATGATCAAATCACCGACCGACATGAGCACGAAAAAGCCTTTCCTTTCCCACGTGGCAGGAGTCACAACTACCTGATAGAGTAATCAATTTAAACTGATAAGTCGTTAGAAATTAATTACTTACCAAAACTATTGAAAACGGAAAAGGCATGGGATTGCTTATTTAATTCTGTGATGAGTCTTGAATATTTCGTCTTTGTCTACCGCATTAATCCAAAGTTTTCCCTAAGGCTTTTCCTTATCTCTTTCTCTCCGTGAGCTCCTCAGTTGTTTTTGTCAGCCAGTGTTTATGCGAAAGGCTCTACTTGTTTGAAGGCAATATAAATGCGGTAAAACTACAAAGAATGAAACTTGACCTCTCTCCTGCATGAGTTTTTCCTCCATCTTAATGGAGATTTCATTTCCTGCTACATTCTTATACCATTAATTCTTGCTAAGTTGAATCTTAAACCAAACAATAATTTCAAATACTTTTGTTCCTGAGTATTTACGTACCTCCCTAGCTGGTCTGTTGTTAATTATAACAATACTACTAAGCCTGAAATTGGTTTATGTTTCTGATAAATTGGCTTAGCTCGGATCAAATTATTTAAATCGGTTTAAACGTTCCATTACGTATTTTAACCATTATAAACAACGAAGTTAATTGGCTTTGGTCAGTATTACAAATTGAAACTAACAATGGTCTATTTTCGTCTTCCAGCTAATAAGATCATTGTATAAACTTTAATTACACACCTAAATTGTAGAATTCGTTTCTAGAATTGCAAAAAATCCCTTGTACAGAAGATGATTTCAGAAATTGTGTGCATGTAACATTGGTTCAGATACACATGAAAAGTTTTCAATCTAGTTACTTTTTCACACTTGCATTTTGCTTATGACTTTCTGATTGTTTTTTTTTTGCTCTCAAAATAACAAAAGAAAAAAGTATTTATGCCAGGCTGGAAGAAGGACAAAAACACTTTTTGGCGTTCTTCGTCGAAACTCGCCAGAAGATGAATGGCCTCAATATCGAGAAGTCTTTTAATTAAACCGACAGCAACAAACATCCTTCCTACTTTCATTAAACTACATTTATTTTCATGTATTACCACCCTCTGAGAATCAAGGAGGTCAAATTTTGCATCGCGTGCGTTTACATATATTTTTTATTAACGAGTTATCAAGACAGACATTTTGTTAAACTGATTAATTTTGCTCGCTCACGAATGAAGATTTCCGGTTATTCAACTCAACTAAGCTCTATAAGTACGCATATTCATTTCGGTTTTTCGTGTCTAAAAAAGTAACTAATTAAATTAGAAATTTTTATTTTATCTATTCACTCCTCTCCAAATTCAGGCCAATCTACTGCATATATCCATTGACCACAATATCTGCTAGAAGTCAACACAACTTTCCCGTAGCCTGGAGGCTGCAAATATCTGTGCAGAGCTTACACAAGTGATGATAGCATTACCAGAAGGCAAAATGAAAGCCGACCCACCAAAAAATAGTTAGAAATTTGAGGCCTTGGAATTTGGTGATTCAGTGATACAACAAATGATGGCAGTCATCAAGCGTGTGGCTCGCTGATAGGCGTGTTTTACTGCATACTATCGCCACCATCTGATAGCCAACAACCAGATATTAGAATGGGATCATGCAAGCTGCTTTTTATTTGTCACCAGTAAATTCAGATCAAAGAGATATCAATTATTTAGTCGTCATTCGTGACAGTTTCAAACGAGGATATGAAATCATAACCAACTTCGTGTCTTGTACGGCAGGCAGTCTTTCGTTGATCTGCGGAGGGGAAAATTTTGTCCCTTACCAGCCATCAATCAAATGCAGTTCTTAAGAAGCATACATAAACCAGCTGTCGTCATGCAAAGCTATTTTTCTGATTTATTGCTTTGTGCTTTCATAGTGGCTCGATAAAATATTATTCTTGCGAAAACATATCCGCGTAAATTCAATTAAGAGTGGCACTTCGATTTTGGAGTTTGAAGAATTCAGAAAGGAATTCATTTCGATATTTTAGGCTGAAAAAGGCCGGAAAGCTTTTTTTTAAAAAAGGCTCTCCCTTTCTCTCACCATGTTGCTTTTTCCTTAATTTGGATAATTTTGTTTTTAATTATTGTATTGTAAACGATATTAGTTGGTGTAAGAATTGGAAAGACAGAACTGTTGTGTGACACGATCTTGCTACACCATCGCAAAAAGTGCACATATCTGTTAAAATCATCACTTAGTCTGCTTAAAATCTAAATCAGTTTTAATATAATTTTAATATCAGGTTTAATGATACCATCAATTTTCAATATGCTGTTTTGTCGAGAATATCGTGAAGAAATAATTGGGGGATTAGATTTTCTTTTGAAGTTTTGCGCAACAGAACACGACATCTTTCACGATAAATCAAACTTTAATAAAACTCGTTCTCAATGTCATGTCTCAAGTGCTTTGTAAAACGAGTTTGAGTGTGGGCTTTTAGTGCATTAGTGTAATGCAATATTAAGATGCATAGTTAATTGTTTGTACTCATGTCTGTTAGTTATGCCTGGTTGTGGAGCGGATTTTATCGCCAAAGGGAAAAAGAGGGATGTCAAACAAACAGTATGATTGATCAGCGTGGGCTAAAATCTGTTTGGGCACTCCCAAAACGGGGAACAATAGCCTTGCCTTTTTAAGTCAACTTTTCTCAGCGTTAAGAGAATGGTCAGAAAATGCTGATGCCTTTGGACAATATTGTGTAGCTTGTACAAGATATTACTGAATGCTAATTGATCATACCACTGCTTGCATGACTCTATAATTATATTAGACCTTACATAAATTTATTAGATCAAATCGAATGAAAGACGTTTTTTAGCAAAGATTTCCTCTCAGATATGTTTTAATCAAATGTGATAAAAGGGCACATCCGTGCTAAATTAAGGCACGTCGTGAATGAAAGATAATACTAAAAAAGACTGCAAGCTATAAGACAGATCATTAAGGTGCGCATAGAGAATTTATATATAATCATAAACGTTTTTACTCTGGGCTGAGTTAAGCTATTTTATTTGTTTTGGCACCTATTACTTCTAATCACGGATGTGTTATGATGGACAGTCTATGATGAAAAACAAATCAGTTCTTCAACTTTGGTAAAAACAACAGTTGAACTGCTTTTGTTGCAATACTCTTCAGATATGAGTGCTTTTTATAGGATTCGTCACATTGATTCTAGAAGTGTCTATGAGTTTGTATAAACAAGGGTGTCCTTATTTGTAAAGGATTAGCCATTTAGCAGTAATAACAAATAATGTTTTATTGCATGAATAACAAAGCCCGCTTGAAGACAAGAAAGCATTTGTAAGTCGGTAATGAAAATGAATCCCCCTAACGCGAAGTAACGACTGCTTGTTCCGTAGCGGTTCTTTATTCAAGTTTGAAAATTGATTGTCTGTTCATAAAAGTCGGTAAAGGAAGCCAAAAGGATGAAACAATGTTTATTATACCATTAGCCTTAATCAGAGGCGGTTGGAAGTCAGTATGCAAACGCGAATTATGTTAAACAACGCATGTACTGTTAATGTGAATACCGTCGCGTTATTAACAAGCGCGTCCTTTTTCGGGCCATGAAAAGTGCGCAATCATTGTTGGCAAAAGCTGTATTCCGTCTGCTAGCAGTCAAAATGTTGACGTGTTATTTGTTGTTATTTCGCGGTCACGAGCCCCAACTTCATAGGTGCTACAAAATTAGCAATTAGAGCGTTTCCTATATGTATGCCAAATGCCGCCCTAAACTTCATCAAGGTCTCATCCGTCCCAGGACAGCTATGGCAATGTTTATCGGCCTAGTTCGAAGGAGCAAGCATAGGAATACACGACGCACGGTATTGGACCACACATTATAAACAAAATTGCTCACAACGGGACAAAAGGAGCTCGAAAGAAAAGCAAAACGACCATGTCGGGCCAGTACTATCGGGTTACAAAGTGTTGAATTGTAACTACAAGAAATTAGCGTTGCTTTACAAACGCCACGCAACAATAAAAGCTTCTTTTTAAACCCCATTTACATCCGATCTTATTCTTAATCTGCGTAACACAATTCTCGTAGCTAAAACGAGCTTTTCATTGCAAGTGTTATTCCGAACTCCTGTTGCGGATTGCGCCGTGGAATAAAACTTGTCTATTTAACCCCATCATTTTAATAGAAACCTTACTTTACCAATTTACGTATGCTGATAGCCATGCTAAAATTATAAATTCACTCACCAGCGTCATTGTCGCGTAATCCACTCGCATTCACAGCTTTCTTCAATACTTGTACAAATTTACCGCTGCTCTTCGAGTAGAGTTGAACAGTTTTCGAATATGATATTGTCCCCTTATCAGGTTTTTGTCGCTGATCGCGGTAGTGTTTACCAAATTTGTCCTGCTGTTTCAACCGTGAGACGGAGAAAAAAGAGAAATTGTGTTGATAACAAAGCGAAGACTAAATGCGCGATCCAACGTTGACGAAATATGACAGCTTAGTGAAGTATACTCACCGAGGTCTCAATCCGAGCCAGCATCAATATTAAATATCTGAAATGAAAACACGCAAAGATAAACGTCCATTTATCAGAATTACGGCAAAACACAAGCAAGCAAAAGGTCATAAGTGCTTTTGAAATTTGATGTATCAAAAAACCCACGTGTAGAATGACGCAGTTCCATAGCCGTAAACACGCATTTCAATTTGCCTCCCTCAATCGTTTGTACGACCGATATTTGTCGTTTTGTGTAAGATTTGTAAACCTTTCTTGAGCGTTGCCTTCACTCGTTTGCCACATGTCTAGCTTGTCCGCTTGTGAAATCAATGTTTGTCCTCATACCCGGGGGTAGCGGGCTTCAACGATCGTTCGCCTTTTCACCGTATCTGAGCAGTGTGTTTGTATGTACGCAGGCAGTGCGCACGACTCCCGTCGCTGGCGAAACATTGGAAACGTCAAGCTTCATATAAGATTTCAATGTCCCGTCGCTGGACAAATATAAATATCATCTCAATTGTCACATTCAAGTTTCACCGCGCAGCCATCTAATAATACGAGTTGGTTTCCTGTTCCATTCAAACTGTCATATCGACGCGCGCGCACATCCGAGAGAGCGCTAGGTGCCAGCACTCGGCTACGATCGTTTTGGAATTAGAATGTCGAACGTCCGAGCTGCATAAAAGAAACGAGACAGTACGGTGTAAATTCATTGCGCATTTTATGCAAATGCGATGCATTTTTTCGCAATCAAAGAATGTTTACTTTGCAAGTGTTAAAACGTCAGATAAACATAGTTTTGGAACAGTTAATTAGCGTAATGAAGTCTATCTATGTGTTCTTGTTTTTCTAGCTTGTTTTACCATCAACAGTGAAGGTGATAAGCGATGGCTAGAACACATCTGTGATTTGCACCTAGAGAACACGCATTTTCATACAAGAATTACAGCTGTCTTCATAGGTAGGCAAAGCTCAATATAGTAGAAGTAAAAGTCCCTACAGTGACTGTTTATGTTTCGAGGTTGGAGTGCCCGAGCCCGCCGGCTTAACTTCGCGAGCCAGCAGCGAGAGCTGACGACAAGCAGTGAAATTGGAACAGTAGAAAACCTGGTCTTTACAACCGGACTCAAGGTTGTCAAGAAATATGAAATTATGGATCCCTCATCTCTGGCAATTTTAGAGGATAGGCATATAAAATTAACAATGATCGAGTTCCCCCTCCTCTTCCCCCCCCCCCGTACGTCTTTATAACAATAGCCAAAAAATATTGCCACGAATGCGTCCGATCGTTCTCTTCTCCTGGACATTTGCACACGATGCATGAGAATGAATCTTCCAGCCAGCGATATGGGATGACACGAGAATGGGACGATAACCGAGTTTTAAAATTTGTGTATGATGTGAGATGCTTCCACAATAAAATTTTGGTGATTGGTTCACAATTTTTCACGTGATCAATGCCCCACCCAGACCTTTTGTTACTTCGCAGCCCACGCCATCGGTTGCTTATTAATGTTATTGGCTTATTAAAATGTTCGTAAAATACTGACAGACCAGAAAAGTCCCCAGAAGTTAATTCACTTAATACTCCGGAAGGGAGAGATAAGTGTTAATAAAAAAGATGCAGTTATTGCAACGGTTTATAGGGAAACTTATCTGTGTTTACTGATGGGAAACTTTGGAGTTCTTAAAAATAGATGTTTTGACGTACAAAGTTTGATTACCTAAGCTAACCAGACAAGGTCAAACAAATAACTGATTTAAGACATCTCACCTTGCCCACTGTGTGACGTTGTATTGAGACAAGGTGTATAGGAATAGTCTCTCCCTTAAAGAAAGCAGAAGTTATCTTTGACCTCAAAAACCGGTGATAGCATTGCAAAAATTGCTCAACTTCTTACTTTAGCAATTCAGCCAAGTAGTGATTAAGTTATTCAAAGCCATTTTTTGTTTCGCGTTTCAATAGCCGAGTTTGTGTGATGCGTCTACAGCCCTTAAGTGCACGTGAACAAATTTGATCACTCAGTTAGTTTTGTTGAACTTTTAGAGCAGAACTCAGATTTCACATGTGAACATTTAGATTTCATCATTGGATCAAGTCCGTCTCCCAACTCATGATACTGCGGTGTATCGTTTTATTTCGCAAAATCAGATATTATGTGTTGTCCAATCAGCGTTGAGCAAGAATCCACGTCTCTTCTTCCGAGAGGGTGATGTACAGTGAACTCTAATACAACTGGAACGATAACTCCTATGTTTTCGTCCTATGATTGGATGAAGCCAAATTTGAAGCAAAAGGCGGGAACCGCGCTGGGAAAATGGCTTGTTCGAAAGGACTGGGGAAAGTTACGAGGAGTGGAAAGTTTGTTTTTGAGCGAAAATATGCTTGAAAAATGAGAATTTTCATCACAAGACTTCAATTTTAAAGATTCGACCCTGGTTTTCTGGATAGTCCTGACTGTTCTACACTTTGTTACGGCAAAAATTGAGGGCTATCACTTTTTTACTCTGGAAAATGACGAAAGTTTCAACGTGCCGAAGCAAACTACGAGGCAAACTACGCTCTTCAATTGGAAAATATATTGCTTTAAAACATTTCAACACTTCCAAAACGTCTCTTGTGCTAAAGTCCAGGTATCGTTGTCTATTTTGAGCTTTTAGTCTTTGCTGTAGCCCTTCTAATACGTGAGTAAATTGAGGTTTTCGAAGTGGTGTATTTGTATGGTTAATTCAAAAATATGTATAAAACTTACATTTTTCGTCAGATAGCATTAGTTTTAAAGCTTTAAACTTCGGTTACGGATAGTTCTTGGCAGCCTCTTCCATCTAACTGTTAAAACTCGAGAGGTAACATTTTTTTAAAAAAGATATTTCGTGACAAAGTTTTCGCCGGAACTGTTTTTCATTTTTAGCAGCCAAAAAATATTTTAAAACCTTACTGGACGTCCTAGAAAGTTGAGGTACATGAAATTTCAATCTATCTAGAAAATATTTAGCACCTAACTGGCTCTAAAACACGAAGTTAAAGGGTCGAAAAGAGCTTTTGAAAATAGGTCATATTTTCGCGGCGTGACGTACATGGCGGCCTTCAATTTGGCTTCAAAGATGGCGGCCAAGTTATCGTTCCAGTTGTATTAGAGTTCACTGGTGATGTATGAATTTAATTAGGTTTAATGGCGGACGTCAATAAACATTTATCGCTAGAAAAATGATGAAAATGGGGCACAAATCGCTTGCTTTTCCAGTGTATTCGTTCTTAACGGTTCTAACAGCAACTGCAGTCAGTAATGGCGCTGAAAATATTGGAGAGAGTCGACATTCGCTTGTGTTACCAGAGGATAGTCACCGGTTTACTGAGTATGTATTTAATGTATTTTATATAACTGAATCTCATATCGTGTGTTAATGTTTCACGACATAACATTACAGACCCAAGTCCCCTTTTTAGTCTATTATTGATTAGAATATATGAATTGACAGAATAGTGAGCAACAGTTATATTAGAATCATATTACTAATATTGGATATTAATAATAAATCGACAAATATCAATGATTTATTGATGATAAATAGATTTTTGTGATCATTGATAGACTAAGTGCTTGTTCATATTGGCAGAGTTATCTTGGTCAGAGAGAAAATATTTCGCTAGTCAAATAGTTTTGTTCTGTTCATACGGAGCAATGTTATCTCACTTACCGCTGTCTAAACTGCAGAGTGTGGCCGTTTTCATCGAGATCTCGGCGGAAAAGCTGTAAAATCTCGGGGCAGGGGCGCAAAAATGATCTAGGGGTGGCCTCCGGGGCGGCCAAAGGGCGGTAAAAATTATAAACCCGAAATTATAAACAAATGGCGATTCTTGCAGCAAATCAAGGCGTTTAAGGCTATTCAAAATTATTATGTAATGCACCTTAGGGGCGCCAAAAATTGTGACGAAATAAATCTCGGGTGCGCCAAAGCCATACTCTGCAGTCTGGACTGCTGTGACATAGATTTTGTTGAGTGTAAACAGAAAGTTTTCCTTTCATGCACAAAGTTACGCTCATTTTTTCATATAGAACAAAAATAATCTCTGCCACCAGGTCTTGCCTGTCAGGAAGCAAGATCTTGGTACCTAAGAAACCTTTTTGTCCCATATGAATGCAATGTAATTTTTCAGTTATTTTCATAACAAGGCAAGATGTTGTTTGTAAACTTGTCGAAATGTTTTCTTAGTAACAAACGTCTACTCATATGAACAGGCCTTAAAAATATAAAGATTCTAGGCTATGTGCCGCACCAAAATACCAATTGGGGACAGTTTAGCATAACTTTTTAATAAAATATTTGAGACAAAAACTGATTGAAGTGATATAAAAAGGTGTAGAAGTATAGACGTCAGAGATATAAAGAAGATATTCTCGCTTTAATCTCTACAATATTAGTTTATATTTTTATTTGCATAAATTTTGGATCATTTTCTCAATGGTTCATGATGTATTTGTCAACCATTCCTTCCCCAACCCAATTAAAATTATATAACATGTTAATATAGAAGTCTACTTATTGTTGGTACATTGGATGGTAAGCTTAGAGGGTTGGATCCAGTCCAGAATGGGATGACCAGATGGGTGACTACACTTTCAGAAGAACCTCTTTTATCATCCAGCTTGAATTCTGTACAGGTATTGTTTCTTCCAGAACCAGGGGCCAGTTGTATGGAAGGTGGATAGTGTTGCCCAACGGATAGCGATTTTTCAACTACATTGCAGAAAGGACAAAAAGCAATTGCAATGACACTAATTAAGATATTGTACTCACAAGAGATAAACATGTTTGGAAAGTTTTAAGAAAATCACTATCCAGTGGATAGCGCCGTTCATCTTTAATACAACTGACCCCAATGATATAAAATTCACAAACTTGTGTTGTCCTAAAGTTATAAATGAATGATTTTGGCATTCCATGTAGATGATGAGTGAATTTACTGGTTTTCGACTAATCCCATCTTTGGATGGTGGTCTTTATCAGTTTTCATGGGACAGTATTGAGGTATGCAATTTAAACAAATATAATTTATATGAATCTTGATCTCATCATTGATATTGTATTTCACTTAAATTTTAGGCGCTGCCATTAAATGCTGACACACTATTGAGTTCGTCGTTTAAGCTGAATGATGGCATTGGTCTTGTTGGTGGAAAAAATGTTCAACAGATGGGAATTGATCCTGGGACGGGAAAGGTTTGTGTAGGAGGAGATGGATAGTGTTTTGCAATTATTGACTCATTGAATTTCAAACCAGCATTACTAGTGGTTGATAATGCAGTAAAAACATACAAATACGAGGATATTTCATTATTAATCGACTACCTAAAAAAATTAAACGAAATTCCTAAGCATTTGTGCAGTGCTCGCAAACTAATTAATAATCTACACTCACCAGGTGATATATTCTTGCTCTGATGATGGTTGTGATAGCAGTGGATCTGATTCCTTAAGAGATGTTCTTGTGTTGAAACGAACCCAGAAAACTGTCCGAGCTGTTAGTGAGAGGACTGGTGCTGAAAGGTAAGTGTAGATTAGTTCCAACACAGAAGAGTGATACAGAAGGTTATTTGACAGTGAAGTTTAAGTGAAAGGTTATTCAGTCAACCCTATTCATCATGATTCATCACACAACATGCGCCCTAAACAGAAGCTGTCGTCCCCCTTGAAATTTACTGTTTTTGGAGGGCAGGGGGTACTGTTCTGTTTTGGGCAGTTCCTGAATGATGCCAAATGATGCTTGTGCAAAACACACTAAAGATATGCATATAACCTTGTGACCCTTTTGTGGTTCTATTGTCTGTTGCATTGTTGGTGGCACTACCCCGGCAAAAATTTGTTCAATTCATGCTCTGTTCATCAAAAATTTTGCTGGCTGTTCATGAACAAGTTTTCATGAACTGTTCATAAAGCTCTTCATGAGCTGTTCATGAAATTTTGATGAATAAAAATTGAGTTCATGAACTTTGTGTAACTGTGTTCACATATTGTCAAAATTTTTTCGTGAATTTTTTTTCAAATTTTTTTCCCAAATTTTTTTTCAAAATTTTTTCCCAATATGTTTGTCAATTTTTTTCAAAATTTTTTCCCGAATTTTTTTTAAAATTTTTTTTCCCAAATTTTTTGTCAAAATTTTTTCCCAAATTTTATTTGAAAATTTTTTCCTAAATTTTTTTTCAAAATTTTGGGAAAAAATTTTGAAAAAAAATTTGAGAAAAAAGGAAAATTTCATGAATTTTGGTTGATGAAATGGAATGAAATATTCATGATTGATTAAAGGACTTTTTGTTCATTTAGTGCTTCTTGTGTGAAATACTCATGAAATATTCATTGTTGGTGTTAAATACATACCCTACATATTGATATTATAGTGATGCGAGCACTGTCGTAATTGACTCATACAAGAACAAAATATAATATAAACAGCTGATATGTGTATGTCTTCTAAAATGTAACTGGTTAAGGAATTTCATGATTTTAACAAAAAATATCTGCCACACTTATTAAAATTATAGCTTATTGAATATTTTGTGTGTTCAAGAAAATACAGTTGACACATTTGTATTGTTTTTCTACTAGATGGAATTTTTCAGTTGGTCAGCACAAACTAAGTTTTCTAAATGCTCACTCAGATATCACACACAATCAATTGCCTGAAGAAGATGGGAATATGAAGCAAGGAATCCATGTTTCCATTCCTGAAGGAATTGTAGCCATTTCTCAAAAGTCTGGAAGTGAAAGAAAGAGGATTTTATGGAAACAGAAATTTGATACGCCCATTGCAGCCATGTGGCTTTTACATAATGGTGTTTTGGAGGAAGTTGATTTATTGAAGGTCACTGTGCCACAAAAATCTCTTAATGAAGATAATTCAGCGCTGTCATTAATGTATTATATTGGTAAGTTGCCAATGTTTTTCTGAAGGCCTTCATGAGCTGAAAACTTGTTTTTTGAAAGACTACTGTATATGTTACAGTAATTTAAACTAGCTGTTTAAAATGAAAAAGAATAGTCGGTTATTATAGTGTTAAAAGTTTTATGCAATATTTGTATGTATGTAATATTGTTGTAGAGGATTAAGGCGCATATGCCATGGCCCAAATGCTCTTTTCCACTCATTGTGAATACCAACTTGCTAGCTCTCTATGGGGGATCTCATCCAACCACAATGTTTAGCAGTTTATTGTAATTAGATGCAAACACTCACTACAAGCTTGCAAGTTTGTTGTACAATTAGTGGAAAAGAACCTTAAGATTTCCCTACCTGTAGATGTGAACTATCTCAAGTTTAAGATGGAAATTCCAATATTTTTTTATGAAAAACAACCTCAGCTGGCAAAAGCAAGTTTGTCCAGTGGTAGACAATTCTGTTTCTTTAAACAGGTTCTCATGAAGATCAACTCTACATTCATCCATCTGACAAGATGGAGGAGGCTGTCAGAATTGCTGTTGAGAAAATGCTGTTGACGCATTCGTCTAATCAGGATCTAGCAGTTGTTGAGAAGAAGAGAATAGTTTGGAAGCCATATTTAGCCACATCTGCTTCACGAACCCCTGCCATTGTTGCCAAAACTGAGCTAGCTGTTCGTCAACCTCTTGATTACCCTTTTGGTTAGTACAAAACCGTTGACCTGTTTTTCTTTCTTTCTTGTTGACGGAATGCAGCTTCATCTGGTAAATTGGAGGCTGGGTGACTTGGCAAACTTGCAAGAACTCCTAAGTTCTGTCGAGTATAATTACGTGTTGTTTTCCTAATTCATGTTTAGATAATGGCCACTATTTCTATGAGCGTTTACCAGAGCTGGATGGAAGTGAGTGCCTAAATAACAACACAAGTGAACAAGACAAAAACGACCAAGGATTTTTGATGAAGTTGCAGAAATCTATCATGGACTGGTGGTAAGATCAATGTTCTTCTTTTACATGTCTTGTTGCAGCTGAGAGAATTGATATAAGATTATAAGGTCACTGCAAACACTGCCAATGTTTTCTTTTCTTGGAACAGGAGGGAATTTCTTATCTTTGTGTTCACATTTGGCCTCTCTGCAAGACAAATATTCAAGTATTGGAGGCATAAGCATCCTCTAACGGTATGTATCTTATTGCGTTACTGCATTTAGTGTCATCATTAATTGCTGTCATTATGCTAACGTTTTAAAATTTAATATTTCAAGCGCGAATGCAGTTTAACTTTAAAAGTGCCGTGTAGCGATCTAGAAGTGGCGGTGAAAAGAAAAAGTGAAGATGATAAAGTAAGGCACCTTTTGAATTTTGTTTCACATGCTATGAACTGTAGAGTGTAGTGACTTTTTTTACATATGATCTTCATTACAGACGCCATCTCCGATAACTGTGCAAACACCGAATAGTTTTGTTCCAAGGTAAAAAAAAGAAAATGTGTTTATATTAGTAATATGAAATGGTAATAAAGTTATTTTATATCATAATTGACGGATGTTTTTCTTCTCTCGTAGATATCAGCTAGACTTTGAGCATGAAACATGCCTTGGAAGTGGTGCATTTGGTTTGGTTTTTCAAGCAAAAAATAAACTTGACGATTGTCAATATGCTGTCAAACGAATAAGACTTCCAAATAAGTATGTACCTCCTAGCAGTTTCATTTCACAGTATAGACAGTGACTGTTATTTACGAAATTAGTATAGCATTTAGTAGTTTTATATTCTTACTAGCCAGTTATATCTAACTCGGTTGACAATTATTGCTTGTCATAGTCAGGGGCCGTCACATGCTCGCTAAAAGCGTTCAAATTTAGAAATTAGTTGGAAATACGAACAATGAAACTATGGACGTATGAATCTATCATGGCTTGTACATACCGGACATATTAATTGGGAAGTTGTTTTATAAGTTTCTTGTACGTTTGCATGGTGAATACAAAGCTTAACAAGTAAGTTGTTTTATGTAATGTTTTATTTATTCCTGTTTAGTGAAAAAGCTCGTGAAAAAGTGATGAGGGAGGTGAAAGTCTTGGCCACGTTAGAGCACCCGGGGATTGTGAGATATTATAATTCTTGGTGTGAAGAAACGCCGGTTGAATGGCTGAGGGAGTGGGACGAGAAGTTGCGAGGGGACAGGTACAGTATGAAGAAGAAGAAAACTTATCTGAAAAAGCCATTATGTTATCAGCTTAGTCTACGATGTTCTCTCTTGATCCAAACGGTCCAACTTCCCTTGAACGATCCATTTGATCACAACACAGTTTCATATATATGCTAGTTCTCTGTTTTTCGTTTATATGATTGCTACTAGCTACGGTAATTAGTACCTGCATTTGCTTTTTTCTCGCCAGTAAATGTCCTACTATCAACACAATGCCTTCCTATACAAGCTTCTCATCAGGTGCAGATATGCAGTTAGAAGAAATGTCTCAGAATGATCTATCTGATTATGAACGGAATGTTGACATCACTCGAAGTCGAAAGAGACATGACACTATCACTGTTGAGAATGAAGATAAGTTGAATGAGTTAGAATGGACTTCAAGTCGTGGCGAAGGAAGCGACAATTCTTTTGCCGTCGAGTTTGCAGCAGATCCGTTCCAACGAAGTACAGGAAATAATAATGGCATGAAAATTGATGATAGTTCTGGAATTGTATTTCAACATGTTAGTATTGTTTAGTAATAGTGACATTACATTTTCTGTATTGCAGTCTGAGCGTTTTTTTTTATGTTCTTGTAGAGTTCGCCTGCAGAAAATGACGATTTCACTTCAAGTTCATCTGACGATGAAGAGAACAACAAACAGTTACAGTCCTCAGGTGAGTAAAGAATGCCATTCCATAACTATTCTTGTCTCCAACTCTATAAGTCACATTAAGGGATATAATTGATCGGCTTAAACTATAAATCGTGTTTTTATCACGTGTAGGGAAAGAGAGACCACCATCACACTTACTGTATATTCAGATGCAATTATGTCGGAAAGACAGTCTGAAAGATTGGCTAAATGCTAACATACTAAACAGAAATTTCTCACACAGTATTGACATTTTTAGGCAGGTAAGCTATTTAACTGAACGATATTTATGGTAAGAAAGAAAAAAGATGATCAGACCAAACCAGAGAATACTATGGTTTCTCGCCAGACACTGACTGATCTTAATTTGTATTCTGTGTTGTCTTATAGCTTGTTGTTGCCGTTGATTACATACATCAGAAAGGTCACATACACAGAGATTTGAAGGTATGGATTCAATCTTATAGCTCACAGGTTCTTATAATCTTCACTCGACCTCCAGAAAAGACAGTTTTGAACTTTGGTATAAATAAAAATTTTAATTTATGCAGAATAAGTAACTTGTAATAAGTCTATTTTCTACATCATGTCGTAGCCTTCAAACATTCTGTTTGCCTTGGATGGTACGGTCAAAGTTGGAGATTTTGGATTGGTAGCGGCTTGCCACACATCGTCAGATGAAGACAGCGGATTGGATGGTTTGTGTCATAATTTTCAAATATTTATCAAAGGCCAGTGTTTTGAAATATGATTACATAACTTACTCTAACCCATGGCCAAGTTAAGTCGAGCGAATGTTTAGCCAAGGTTGAAGCTAATCAAAACTACTATGCCATGCGGCAGTGTTCGTTAATTTCGTTAGGTACGTGCGGATCATGAATCATGTTTTATTTCATTTTAGATTCAAGACATTCATGCAATCAAAATTTGACTGGCCAAGTTGGGACACAACTGTATGCAAGTCCAGAACAGGCAAGTTTTAATCAATCTCGCGTTTAATTTCGGACTGCGCTGAGGAAAGTTTTATTCATCCAAGTATTTGAGGAGGTCATTGAGCTGTGTGTTTCTTGGATAACGTGCATGCATTGAAGCCTGCCAAACCTATAGTAATGCTTAGCGTGGTATATGTTTAATTTGTACCTTATAAACTTTAGGTTTATCATTTAATCATTTCATTTCGTATTTTAAACAGGAAGCTGGAACAAATTATTGTATTCGGGCGGATATATTTTCATTGGGTATTATATTTTTCGAACTCTTTCATATTTTTGACACTCAAATGGAAAGATTAAAGGTATGTTTTTGTCGCGTATTTTTCAATAGACACTATATGTGGTCTAAAAGCTTAGTTGTCACCCTGCACAATTTTATATTCAGTTTTTTTTTCCTGTAGACTTTAACCGCTGTGAGAAAGAGGAAAATACCGGAAGAATTCTCAGAAAATATGCCGTTACAGGTCAGTCAATATCTCCCTTTTTGAAAAGCTTGCAATGTAGTTGAAAATCAGGTACTTATCAGTATGAACAGTTCAATATTTCAAACTGAATATCGTTCTCTTTCTTTCAGAGTACACTTGCCTTATGGCTTCTTGCAGAAAACCCTTCCGACAGACCTACAGCTGATGCTATATCAAAGAGCCCCGTTTTTTCAGAACTATTAAACCAATTAACATCGTCTGTCATAACCAGCAATTAACATTGTCATAACCAGCAATTAACACCATCACAATGGTTGCTATTGGTAAATAAGTCAAACAGAATCTTCTATCGACTAGAAGTAATATATAATCATGTTGATGTAGAATTTGTAGAAAATATGTACAGTTGAAAAACCAAACAAAACAAAACATAATATTTATGGTAATTTGTTCGTTTCTTTAAGTTGTCTCTTCTGTTGCAAACTGTTTTTCTTCCCCGGGAATGGCATCATTTATAGGCTCAGCCAAGGTTTGCGACATTCTTGCCAAACAAATTGCACATTGCTCTTTATAAGTTTTCAAAGTTGCTAGAGTCTCAGGATTGAACATGGTCGCTACGTCGATATTCAATTTGTGAGCACGAACTAGATAATGAAAGATACACGTTCATGCTTTCATACTCAAAAAGAAACGAGAGGAATGGAGAAAAAGAATGGTAGAGGAGCTCTTGGTCTAGTTGTTAATCATTGCGGGGAAGCCCTTATCTTGCGTCTATAATCTTACATTTGGTATGTAGTATCAATTACCATCTATCAGTTTGATGGTGGATAGATTTAAATGGTGTTTAATTCAGGGATGATTATAAGAAGATTTTTTCAAAACAAAAATCTTCTTAATTCTTATAATCATTATAAGAAGATTTGAGACAATATAAGAAGATTTTTGACTTTAAAACAAGAATGTGATGACGTCATCAATTTACATCGAACCTTTATCCTGTTACCCTAACCTAACAATGGAAATTGTGATATTGACAACTAGAAATTCCTTTTGAAAACTTATTTTATAAAAAAACTTAAACACTAAAGAATTTACTGTGTATTTGTTATGTCTTAAAACCTAAAATGTACAAGTAACAGTGGTCGTCTGAAATCTTGAAGAACTATTTTTTAGTCATTGTCCACTTCCATTTTAAAAGGGCAGATATAAAATTACTATGAGTTCAATACAATACTTGAGAAATTGAGATGAGAAAGTGTTAAAACATTTTTATTTAATGTTTATTTTATAAGAAAATATAAGAAGAATTTTCATCCAAATTAAAATCTTCTTAAAATAATATAAGAAGATATAAGAAGAAATAATATAAGAAGATTTTGCATCCCTGGTTTAATTGTTCCTATACATACTCGAGGCGTCGTTCAGTTTTCTTTTCATTTGAGCAAGTTCCTTCTGTAATTCTTCAAGATTTTTCATTTGTCTCTTACGCTCTTCGTTATCTGCATCAGAGTTATAGAATAAAATATACCATGACGTTATGTGGAAAATGATGGCCAGCATTTTCATCACTATAAATGTTCGGTTTACCTACCGTCAGGAATATTTTTATTTTGAGCTTGGTTAACGTTTTCTCTGTCCTGGAACTAAAATTAGCGACCATTTTGACTTATGTTATGCATTTGCCTTATTTGTTTAAGTAAACGACAAGCAAAAACAGGAAATACAAAAATGAAGAAAACCTTATGCTTCGAATTATTACTGTTTTATTTTGATTTTGGAAATAAAGGTCTTACCTGAAAAACATTTGGTCTTTCGGACATTTCCGCGACACTTTTAGGTAATTATACAACGTTTTTGCAGTTATATTAAAGTAGTAAAGTATCACAAAGTCAAGGACAAAACTGTTTTTCAACAAAATTTTTGGCCGAAATTATGACGACACAAAATATTCATTAAATGGCGGTTAGCGAATCTGCGCTCTTATTGGTTAGTATAGGCCAATCCCTAAACTGTTTGTATTTATTGGCCAATGAAATTGTTTCTTTTAAGCGAAGGACTGACAAGGTGTTCATGGCAATATGGCCGACAACTGACAGTTTGAAAGAGAAAGCTGCTTTGTTGCTCTGTACTTTGGTTTGAGGTGCAGGAAAATGTCAAATGTAGAACCAATCGTAATCTCCAGTGACAGTGGGGAAGACAGCGATATCATAGAAATAAAGGAATGTCCCAATTTTCGACTCAGCAGATCAAAATTACAAGCTTTGAAATCGCGTAAAGAACGTAATGGATTCCTGCGCAACACTGACAGTTCAGACAACAATGCTATTAAAAATAATGTCATTCCAAAGTCAGAAAAAGAGTCACCTGTTAAGTCTTCAGCATCCAGAATTGCTGTACGTCTTAATGAGGCAAAATTTAAGAAGTTAAAAGCGGTCGTAAGAATAGAATTAAGTCCAGATACTAAACGTTTACCCAAGAAAAGCAAAACGGTAAATTGTAGCATTGATTTATTTAACAAATTTTTTAATTATACCAAATTAAGACAGATTCTATTATGGAAATGTTCCAACTGATTATTCATATTTAATAGTCTGCCATTTTATTTACAGGATGATGACACATTACCTCTTGGGATTGGCTCTGCATCACCAAATAAAGAATTAAAAACAGTGTACCAATCACCAGGAAAATCATCACCTACACAAAAAAACTTGCAACATTATTTGACGTCATCACAACATAACCATGTCAAAGGTACACTGAACAAAATTACATCACCATCCAAAACTCCAAGCCCAAAGACAACACCACAGAAAACTCAACTAAGTCTAAGCGAGTGGGTCACACCAACTAAAAAGATCCGTACGCAAGTCCCTCCTGATGCTCCAATCAATGTTAATCGTACGCAAGTCTCAGATACTCTAATCAATGTTAATGCAAAGCGAAATGAACTTGTTTGGCCACCACAACACACTATTTTAAACACTGAACAATTCATCACAAAGCTGTACAAAAAAAAGTCTGCTTGTGAATTCCCTATCACATATAAATGTCTACTTGACAGCCTTCAAGAGGAAGACCTTTTTATTTCTGTTGTTCAGGCTCTTGATAGTTTGATGAATAGAGATTTTTCTCCACCAGCTGACCTTATTTGGTTCTTAGTTGACATTATCTCATCAAGCAGATCTGACCCTTGGCTCATTTCCTCGACTTATTCAATGTTAAATGATATCATTGAAAAGTATCCAACAAAATGTATTGAAATGAAAGTAACATGGGAAAATATTAGAAAGCATTTTCCAGGAAATGGTGGAAAAAGCTTGAAGGTGAAAGTTTGCAGCAAGTTAGCATTGTCGTTTCTGCTTTCTGTTCTTTCTGTGGAAGTCAAAGCAACTGCTCTGAAGTCAAGATGGACTCGACTGACAAAACACTTCTCTGCAGACTTTCATGCTCGTCATGTGAAAGATGTCATTCCACATTTGAAGAAATGCCTTGAAAGTCATACAGAATTACCAAATGCTTGCAGTATGGGTGATGAAGGAAACATTTGGGAGGAAACTAGTATCTGTGGTTTGCAACTATTTCAAAACTTACTAAAACTATTTATGATTGTAAGTTTAAACAAGGAGGATGCGGCAATAAGGCTGGGAGATGAACTTGTGTGTCTTTACATTGACTTACCAAACTTGCAGCAACGAGTGTTGCTGTTACAGTCGTTAATGTCGCTTCAAGTTCGTCAACATTTGATAAGGTTGTTGCTGATGAATTGCTGTGTGCCATTGCCAGAAGCTTTGCCTGGTCATGATATTCCACTGTCTATACGGAAGATTATCTTACAGGATTTTTACAGGGAACCACCAAGTAAGTGTTGAGTTATGTTTGGCATAAATTTAAGTTTTTGGAAGAGTTTATAGATTAAGGGCCTGTTTATACGATCCCGGCTAGCTGGGACAGGACACTTTTTCTTGCTTAGACTGGAAACTTGCTCAGATAGTTTTTATGTGGGAATATTTCATCCCGTTTATTGCCAGGATCTCACCTGGGCTGATTGAAGCAGGATATACAAACACTCAAGATCATTGCAGATCTTGGCAACTGTCCCATCCCAGCTAAGTGGGATCATATAAACAGGCCTTAAAATTTATTGTCTATTTGTTGCTAGAGCGAAGTGATGGAAGATGCAGCTATTCAACAGATGCTGTGGAAGAATATGTCACTCTACTGGCATATCTACTTCAGAGTTATGTTGCCATGCATAGTCCAATATTGCATGGTTATCACAATGATCATCCATTGTGCTATCATGGTGACGTCAGGAAGTTTAGTCAGGAGGATCTTCGTTATCTCAAGAATTTGAAATGTTATGTATCAGACCTGCATGCCAGGTGTAAAAGCTTTCTTAGGGAAGGAGAGTCATTATCTGTTCGTACAAAGCTACTTCTGTATATGATGAAACTTGTTGTGTGAAAATAATTTGCAGTTCACATGACAGACAGGAAAAGTTGGAGTATTTTATCAATATTATTATGTAAAATATGTAATTAGTATGTGGCATATAAGTCCCTACATGGAACAAAACTTATTTTAAGTTTAGAAATTATTGAAGGAGAGGGGGATAGTTTTGTTGCTGAAATATTATGTATATATGAAGATTGATTTTTATTTTATTCTATTTAGCTTAGCCACAGGGGCAGGGTCACCACAACAGCGTGAGCCGATTACTGTGGGCTCGTATTACCTCTCCCACCCTGCCAACTTTCCCCGTGGGAGGAAACCAGAGTACCCGGAGAAAATCCACGACTTTTGGCAGAACGTTCACTATACTCTTCACATGAGGACTGGGTTCAAGTCCACCTTCAAGTTCACCTGGAGGTGAAAGGCGAGTGGTCTGACCACTACACCACCGAAGCCCCATTTATCCAGCAGATTAAATCTTCCAGGCAGCTCCTGTACCATGTATGCTGCCGGTAAAATAATGTAGTGTACTGTACATTGTCATGGGAGGGGAGGGTGCCTGTTCAAGTTTCACACAGTTTTACTCAAGTGGTTTTACACTGAGCCTGCACAACATGCCAGTGGCATTTCAGAGGTATTATTTCAGACAAAATTTGTTCAAAAACCAACAACTGAAACCAAAGCATGGTTACTAAGCTAAACGCGATCAAAGGTACTGGTAAGTAATTTCAACATGGCTTCCTTTTCTAACAAGAGTCAAAATATGAATATGGATGATATTGGATGATATGGATTAGATATGGATGAGCTTTCTAATAATGAGGGCTTGAATATTCATGAATCGACGGAAAGTAGCGAGGTAAATAGAAATGGTAATATTTTTCCTGAGTACAGACTGCACGACTACGTGGTTTGTTTATGAATTTCACCAGTTTAATATACGTACGGATATTGGATAATATTAATAATATGAAAATGGTGCGCGGAGTCGCAGAGATACCAGATTTATTTCGAGTGTTGAACATGATATCCTAAGAGCGAGTGCAGCGAACGAGGGCATTTCCTAGCACCATGTATTTTTCTGTTTATTATATAAACTACAGTGTTTTCTACTAATATAAAACATCCAGAAGCTATTAGTTGATTGTTTGAAAAGCGATAATTTTCACATGTCATGATCTCACATTTGAGATTATCAATTTTATCAGTGCTGGAAATCTTTATGAAGCACTGTACTTTAAATAATAAGTATTGATAGACTATAGTCTGTCTAGTCACAAAGTTTAGTAATTCATTGCATGTAGTGATCATGTGATGGCAAACAGGCAGGTAAAAATTCGAGATTGTATTCAACCTACAATTATAGTCCTATATAAAACCCACAAGTAAGTCTCTTTTGACTTTATTTTGTAATCAGCCGGTATGGTCTGGAAAGTATGGCAATTAGCCACTCAAGAATTTTTGTTGTGTTCAGGTTTGCATACTTGGCTTAATAACTTTGGTTAAATATGTACAAATTTTGTCATTGTTTAACCAAGCCCATTATTACACGAATTATTGTGTCTTTAATGTTTAAAAATGTTATTATAAGGATTGAAGTTACTGTTTTCAGAGATTTTATAACTTTGGTTAAATATGTACAAATTTTGTCATTGTTTAACCAAGCCCATTATTACACGAATTATTGTGTCTTTAGTGTTGGAAAATGTTATTATAAGGATAGAAGTTACTGTTTTCAGAGATTTTATAACTTTGGTTAAATATGTACAAATTTTGTCATTGTTTGATCATGTTTAACCAAACTCATAAAATCTCTGAAAACAATACCGCAGCCTTTATAATAACATTTTCCAACGGTAAAGACACAATAATTCGTGTAATAATAGGCTTGGTTAAGTAATCACTAAATTTGTTCCTATTTAACCAAACTCATAAAATCTCTGAAAACAATAATTTCAATCCTTATAATAACATTTTCCAACACTAAAGACACAATAATTCGTGTAATAATAGGCTTGGGTAAACAATGACAAAATTTGTACCTATTTAACCCAAAGTAATAAAATCTCTGAAAACAATATATAATTTCAATCCTTATAATAACATTTTCCAACACTAAAGACACAATAATTCGTGTAATAATAGGCTTGGTTAAATAATGACAAAATTTGATCATGTTTAACCAAACTCATAAAATCTCTGAAAACAATACAGCAGCCGTCATGATAACATTTTCCAACGGTAAAGACACAATAATTCGTGTAATAATAGGCTTGGTTAAGTAATCACAAAAATTGTTCCTATTCAACCAAAGTCATAAAATCTCTGAAAACAATAATTTCAATCCTTATAATAACATTTTCAAACACTAAATACATAATAATTCGTGTAATAATAGGCTTGGTTAAATAATGACAAAATTTGTTCCTATTTAACCAAACTAATAAAATCTCTGAAAACAATACAGCAATCCTTATAATAACACTTTTAAACACTAAAGACACAATAATTGGTGTAATAATAAGCTTGGTTAAATAATCACAAAATTTGTTCCTATTTAACCAAACTCATAAAATCTCTGAAAGCAATACAGCAGTCCTTATAATAACATTTTTAAACACTAAAGACACAATAATTCGTGCAATAATAGGCTTGGTTAAATAATGACAAAATTTGATCATGTTTAACCAAACTCATAAAATCTCTGAAAACAATACAGCAGCCGTTATGATAACATTTTCCAACGGTAAAGACACAATAATTCGTGTAATAATAGGCTTGGTTAAGTAATCACAAAAATTGTTCCTATTCAACCAAAGTCATAAAATCTCTGAAAACAATAATTTCAATCCTTATAATAACATTTTCAAACACTAAAGACACAATAATTCGTGTAATAATAGGCTTGGTTAAATAATGACAAAATTTGTTCCTATTTAACCAAAGTCGTAAAATCTCTGAAAACAATAATTTCAATCCTTCTAATAACATTTTCCAACACTGAAGATAGAATAATTCGTGTAATAATGGGCTTGGTTAAACAATGTCAAAATTTATGCCTATTTAACCAAAGTAATAAAATCTCTGAAAACAATAATTTCAATCCTTATAATAACATTTCCAACCCTAAAGACACAATAATTCGTGTAATAATATGTTTGTTTAAATAATCACAAAATTTGTTCCTATTCAACCAAAGTCATAAAATCTCTGAAAACGACAATAATTTCAATCCTTATAATAACATTTTCAAACACTAAATACATAATAATTCGTGTAATAATAGGCTTGTTTAAACAATGACAAAATTTGTTCCTATTTAACCAAAGTCATAAAATCTCTGAAAACAATAATTTCAATCCTTATAATAACATTTTCCAACACTAAAGACACATGCATGGCCACAATGACCATTTGAACTTTGAAGTAAAGATAAGAAATCAAGTGGCATGCATGCAAAAACCGAGTTAACATATAACCAAGGCCAGATTTTGGAGAAATTGTAAGGGAATGTGGGGGGTTTTTTGGGGAGGTGTGCACCTCTCCTATTCCCAGGGAAGGCGCGCACCTCTCCCAAAATTCGGTCTTGTATACAACTACATTTATGTAACCATGCATTTTGGAGAGGGAGAATATTATCTTAAGCGCTTAAGAGTGAGTACTAGGCTAGTAGCGAGACAAAGGTATGTTGAAAATTGAATAATATATGTATGAGGTTAGCAAAAGTATATGGTACATGCACTCTTTTTCGTAATAAGATGATTATATTGTATTTTGATTTATAAATAAATCTGAGCACAAGATAAGAAGAAATTATTTATTAAATTCTATTATTTACAAAAACCGTATTCGTTTGACTAATTACGGTATATTTAGTAGAAGATAAATGAACATTTAATTAGACCTGATTTTGACTAGCAAGATGAACATAAGCACACGGTTAAAAAACAAAGAAATCAACAGTACCGAAATGTGCGTCGGAACAAAAACAAATTTTAAAGAAAATTCTTTCAGCATTTTTTCGCAAAATTCACTGAAAACGTTATCCCTTTTTATTTTACTGATGCTCATGCTGCCAACAAAAACCAGGTCATATGCGCAGTATACTGGCGAGTACACAAGCCAAAGTTTATAACGAATTAGAAAGAGAAATGTCAATTAATTGACGATTTTATGAACACTTTCATGGTTCGTGGATATGACGTCGTATATTAGCATAGAACATGAGAGACTGGCACATATCCAGTTGCACATCTGTTTATCCTTAATCTATGGCTTTACAGCACATCCATTGTGTGTCTTTTTAAAGTTCCTTTCTTTTCCTAAAACAGCTTCCAGACGTTTTGTTGGAATTTATGTTGTGCATTTTCGTGGATGACTGAATTGTCCAAATATGACTGTGCAGGCCAGATCCTTTGGTGAATGCATACTTTACAGGACTGAAATGTTGGTCCAGCCAGTTGGTCTCAGCCTCAGAGACTAAAAATAATTATCAAATATTAATTACTGATGATTGGGGGGGGGGGGGTGCATGCTCATATATTTCCATTCTGCACAATCTCTGCACAGACTAAATCTTATGAAGTTTTTCAAACGTTTTTTATGCCCCAGGTTTAGCTGCTAGAATGATGGCATTGTCACAGCCAAGGAGACAAAAACATATAGGTCCCAACATGAGTGAGACTTATTGTTGGCTATTCTCTACTAATACTGAAGTTCCAAAGTATATAGTGACCAAACATTACTAAAGATTTCTGATTAAATAAACATTAAATTTCTGTGGATGGCTAGATACTGTTAACTTAACCTTAATAAGACAGTTACTGAATGTTGCAAAAAGATGGCATGGGCAGAAGGATAGTATACAGGGAGTGATAAAAAATAGTCCACTTAACTAGCTTATTTTCAAACTAGCCACAGTCGGTTGCATTATTTTCACATTTTCAAATGTTTCAAACAACAGTCTTGTACCCACAAGAAATCAATAATGTTGATTGTTCGAAAATTTTCATGTTTATGAACCTGCAGTCCAGACTGGAAAGATTATGTGCTGAGATTTAAAATATTTAATAGAAAATATATAGGGACTAAAATATAGGCAATTTAATAGAAGACATTTAATAGAAAATTTATTAGAAGACATCAAAATTGCAGCCCAATACTGTATCTTGGCTGTGCAGTACAAACAATCCACTTTGATAGGCAGTCAGATACTGTAGACTGATGACCTAGACTGGAAAGTATGGCTGTTTTTAACAAGATATCGGGTTTCAAAAATTTCAAATGTACAGTGTGCAAACATGTGTCAAATGCACTTCAGTGTGCATGTTAGATACCTAGCACTGGCCATATTCACCATATTCAGTATTAAGCCAAGTATGCAAACCTGAACACAACAAAAATTCTTGAGTGGCTAATTGCCATACTTTCCAGACCATACCGGCTGATTACAAAATAAAGTCAAAAGAGACTTACTTGTGGGTTTTATATAGGACTATAATTGTAGGTTGAATACAATCTCGAATTTTTACCTGCCTGTTTGCCATCACATGATCACTACATGCAATGAATTACTAAACTTTGTGACTAGACAGACTATAGTCTATCAATACTTATTATTTAAAGTACAGTGCTTCATAAAGATTTCCAGCACTGATAAAATTGATAATCTCAAATGTGAGATCATGACATGTGAAAATTATCGCTTTTCAAACAATCAACTAATAGCTTCTGGATGTTTTATAATAGTAGAAAACACTGTAGTTTATATAATAAACAGAAAAATACATGGTGCTAGGAAATGCCCTCGTTCGCTGCACTCGCTCGGGGGTTTGAAATATGGAACAAATACTGCAATCTTTAAATTTGGGGACTTTGCGTGGCCAATTTGAAGCACAATGAATAGAACCGCAGGCAGTCTTAAATTTAATGGGAAAAAAATTGAAAAAAAATTTGGGAAAAAAAATTTGAAAAAAATTCGGGAAAAAATTTTGAAAAAAAATTTGGGAAAATTTTGAAAAAAAATTTGGGAAAAAATTCGGAAAAAAAAATTTAGGAAAAAGTTTTGACATAAAAATTTTTCCCAATTTCTTTTTCAAAATTTTTTCCTGAATTTTTTTTCAAGATTTTTTCCTGAAAAATGAATTCATGAATTATTCATGAATTATTCATGAATTTCCCAAATTATTTTCCCAAATTTTTTTTCAGAATTTTTTCCCAAATTTTTTTTTCAAAATTTTTTTCCCAAATTTTTTTCAAAATTTCCCAAAAAAATTTGGGAAAAAATTTTGAAAAAAAATTTCGAAAAAAAATTTGGGAAAAAAGTTTGAAAAAAAATTTGGGAAAAAATTCTGAAAAAAAAATTTGGAAAAAGAATTTTAAAAAAAATGTGGGAAAAAATTCTGAAAAAAAATTGACAAAAATATTGGGGAAAATTTTGAACAAAAAATTTGGGAAAAAATTTTGAAAAAAGTTAGAGAAAAAAATTTGAAAAAAGATTCGGGAAAAAATTTTGACAAAAAACTTTGACAAAAAATTCTGAAAAAAAATTTGGGAAAAAAATCTTGAAAAAAAATTCTGGAAAAAATTTTGAAAAAAAAATTGGGAAATCATGAATAATTCATGAATATTTCATGAATAATCATGAATAATTCATTGATTTTTCAGGAAAAAATCTTGAAAAAAATTCCGGAAAAAATTTTGAAAAAGAAATTGGGAAAAAATGTTTTGTCAATTTTTTGCCAATATTTTTGTCAATTTTTTTTTCCAAATTTTTTTAGAATTCTTTTTCCAAATTTTTTTTTCAGAATTTTTTCCCAAATTTTTTTTCAAACTTTTTTCCCAAATTCCTTTTCGAAATTTTTTCCCAAAATTTTTTCCCAAATTTTTTTGGGAAATTTTGAAAAAATTTTGGGAAAAAAATTTTGAAAAAAAAATTTGGGAAAAAATTCTGAAAAAAAAATTGGGAAAAAAATTTGAAAAAAAAAATTAAGAAAAAGTTTTGACAAAAATTTTTTTCCCAATTTCTTTTTCAAAATTTTTCATTTTCATGAATTATTCATGAATTTCCCAAATTTTTTTTCAAAATTTTTTCCAGAATTTTTTTTCAAGATTTTTTCCCAAATTTTTTTCAGAATTTTTTGTCAAAGTTTTTTGTCAAAATTTTTTCCCGAATTTTTTTTCAAATTTTTTTCCCAAACTTTTTTCAAAATTTTTTCCCAAATTTTTTATTCAAAATTTTCCCCAATATTTTTGTCAATTTTTTTTTCAGAATTTTTTCCCACATTTTTTTTCAAAATTTTTCCCAAATTTTTTTCAAATTTTTTTTCGCAAATTTTTTTTCAAAATTTTTCCCCAAAATTTTTCAAAATTTCCTATTAAATTTAAAACTGCCTGCGGTTCTATTCGCTGTGCTTCAAATCGGTCACGCAAAGTCCCCAAATTTAAAGATTGCAGTATTTGTTCCATATTTCAAACCCCCTGGGTTTACTTTCGATTTAAAACGCCAGAAAAGTCTTATATATTTTACCGTTTCATAACTGCGCTAAGCTTGTAAATTTCGAAGCAGGAAATGACACGTGATCGCCCTATGAATATTCGATGAGTGTTTAGATATTCTTGATGACATGACGTATAGCAGAATCAGTACTATACAGAGGGCTCACTTCATCACTTTTCCTATGATTTTTGCGTAACGGCCTTTTGCTAGCAAGTGCGCTGAAGAGAGGTCGTCACCCCCCTGAAAAATTCAACATGGCGGCGATGTTTAGGAGCGGAAAGACGGCGGTATAGAAAGATCTTAACAAAGATAAAGCAAAGATGCGTACACAGTACATATTATTTTTTGAAAAACTGGAAAGTAATATATTTTGCATCTATGTCCAAATTGCAAGCCATGGGAAATGTGTTTATAGCGATTTTATGCAAGCCTTTTTCTTTAAAGTTTGCTAGTTGCGAGCAGACTGCTATATATCGTTTGAGTGGGAAATCAAAACTGTCGTTCTGCATTTTACTTTAAGGAACTAGCACGGAAACGAAACTTTAAAAACCTCACAAAAGAATGTGGAAATTTTTCTGATGTTGACGAGGCTCCACAATCCAGTATGGAAAGTATGGCAAATGCACACCCGAGAATTTTTGTTACGTTCAGGTTTGCACACTTGATTACGATTCTTGCGCTGAAAGCGCAAGGTATGTAGGGAGTGTGAAAGACTTGGAGAGGTCTGGAGGATGCATAGAAAAAGGCAAAAATTTAATATCTTGTGATTTGGGTACTCAGTAGTCAGTAAGGGAGTGTGATATTTTTATTTGAAGAATGCATTAATTATACATGTTGAAGTTTAATTTTAATTTATCATTGATCAGTGCTGCTTGTCTAATAAACATGCACACTTGAGTGCACTTGACACGGTTTTGCACGCTGTACACTTGGATTTTTTGTATGCACACCCGAGATCTCGTCAAAAACAGCCATACTTTCCATACTGGTCCACAATCACACCCATTGTTCTCTTCTGAATGGAACTTTGGCACCCTAAACTTGGCCAACGGAGAAACACACATTGAGAGAGAAATCAAATGTTTCGAGCTTACTACCAGGTATCCAGCTTCGGAATGTATATAGGGCATCTTGCTATGGAAACAAGTTTAAAAGCGGTGGCATTGTCATTTGTAGTGTTGATGAGTCCATTAGACCCATCTTTGGAACCACATGTGTGCTTTGGATAATCAGCGACTTTATCTATATTGAGTATATGCCATTGGAAACACTTTGTTTTAGTGAGCAGTTCCAGGCTTACCATGTCAAGATGTGTGAGGATGTTGGAACACAAAGCTCTGTTCCTATGAAAGTCTGGTGGACTTCAATGTTTTTCACTATCATGAAGACAACAATTATATGTGCCAGTGAAATATGATATACTTGAATTGATGGAATAGCATTTAAAGGAAGATAATCCCCTGAAATATCCAGAACAGATGCCCAATGACTACCAGATTAAGTAGAATTAGTATCAGATGATGGGATTTATGACACCTTGTTGAAGTATGTAATAAAGGTATATTTTATGCACCACAACCGACTTGTAAGCTTTTTTGTTGGAAGTTGAAAAAAATCAAATCAGCTTTCTCATTCATGATATTGGGGCTAATCCAGATCAATGATATCCAATTCAGGATTTGCCTTGCAAGGTAACATTGACACCTCAGTCTGGTGTCTGTAACCATTCTAGCGTATAATTAACATGTGTCAATTGTTACAATATGAACTGTATAATTACAACATAAGGGATATGTTTCTCTGCCGTGTGGTTCTACTGATTATTCTCTTTATTGTGGTATTTGCTTTATTGTAGCAATTTCTTTTACAAGGGACAGGTCAGAAATTAAAAGAGGAGGGAGGGGTGGAAACATGGGTAGCATCATAACTTTTTAAGACCCTAAATTGGTAGTTGAACCAAATATATAGCACCATTAATATCTGTTTTAAGTATACTGTGTACCAACAGAGCTCTACCACCCCTGAAGCATAAACTAGAATGACCCTCCCCTTTAAGCAGCTCATTTTATCATAAAACAAGCATGACTGGTGCATAACAGCACAGGGGGTTGAGGTTTGGATATATTATAAATAAATGGTAAATATCACTTTTTTAATGAGATTTGTGCAACTTTCCTATGTGTGAGTTTGACATGGGAAATTGTATATTTCCCATATCAACTTCCATTCATGGTTCTTGCAAAATTTCCCTGTGAAAGTCTTATAACTTGCTTCAACTTGTGCATTTTTGGCTGTCTAACCTACATTTGCCCCCTTGGTTAATTCAATTGCCAATAAAAGTAGGAAGGATTTACTATACATAAATCCCAGCAAAAGAAGCTGATGTTTTCATGCCAAAACTATACATTAATATATTAATAAAATGAATGTCTACATTGCTATCCAACTCTATATGTTGTGCTATCTTTCCCTTAGTTCTCATGTCCGGTTCTTGTCACTAGAACCACGTAAATATGAAGTCATTTTTACTTGCCCAACTGAAAGTTCTTTATAATCTAAAAAAGGTCTTGACTCTTGAATGATTTGAAATAGTTAATCCTTCCCTTGACCGTTTTCCCACTATTTATAAGATTTCTTTTTCTCTATCGGATTGCTGTCTTTTGTTTTTGGCATCCAACGCGAAATGACATGCTCAAAGTATAATTTTGTGGAAACACCACATAAATTTAAATGGCATGTTCACAGAAAACGCTTGAACTTGAAGCCACGGCTTTGTCTGCATCTCAACTCCTTGAACGATGGCACCAAAAGAAAATATTAAATAACTTTCGAAAACTGTATCTATGGAAAGCCATAGCTGTCTTAAGTGATAAAACGTCATTTCATTAGGTGCTTTATACATTATATACGGTGCTTTAAACATGACATGCGGTGCTTTGAGTATTATATGCGGTGCTTTAAACATTATATGCGGTGCTTTGAGCATTATATGCGGTGCTTTAAGCATTATATGCGGTGCTTTAATCATTATATGCGGTGCTTTAAACATTATATGCGGTGCTTTAAACATTATATGCGGTGCTTTAAACATTATATGCGGTGCTTTAAACATTATATGCGGTGCTTCGAGCATTATATGCGGTGCTTTAAACATTATATGCGGTGCTTCGAACATTATATGCGGTGCTTTGAACATTATATGCTGTGCTTTGAGCATTATACGCAGTGCTTTCATCATTATACGCAGGTATTTCATCATTATACGCGGTGCTTTCATCATTATATGCGGTGCTTTCATCATTATACGCGGTGATTTCACCTTTGTACGCGGTGCTTTCATCATTATATGCGGTGCTTTCACCTTTATACGCAGTGCTTTGAACATTATACGCGGTGGTTCCAGCGTCATTATACTCAGTGAGCCAGTACCTTTGGTCAGCGTTGTGGAATCTTACACGATTCTGCTATACGTCATGTCATCAAGAATATCTAAACACTCATCGAATATTCATAGGGCGATCACGTGTCATTTCCTGCTTCGAAATTTACAAGTTGAGCGCAGTTATAAAACGGTAAAATATATAAGACTTTTCTGGCGTTTTAAATCGAAAGTAAACCCAGGGGGTTTGAAATATGGAACAAATACTGCAATCTTTAAATTTGGGGACTTTGCGTGGCCGATTTGAAGCACAGCGAATAGAACCGCAGGCAGTTTTAAATTTAATGGGAAAAAAATTGAAAAAAAATTTGGGAAAAAATATTTGAAAAAAATTCGGGAAAAAATTTTGAAAAAAAATTTGGAAAAAATTTTGAAAAAAGTTAGGGAAAAAAATTTGAAAAAAAATTCTGGAAAAAATTTTGACAAAAAACTTTGACAAAAAATTCTGAAAAAAAAATTTGGGAAAAAATCTTGCAAAAAAATTCTGGAAAAAATTTTGAAAAAAAAATTGGGAAATCATGAATAATTCATGAATATTTCATGAATAATTCATGAATTTTTCAGGAAAAAATCTTGAAAAAAATTCCGGAAAAAATTTTGAAAAAGAAATTGGGAAAAAATTTTTTTGTCAAAACTTTTTCCTAATTTTTTTTCAAATTTTTTTCCCAAATTTTTTTTCAGAATTTTTTCCCAATTTTTTTTTTCAAATTTTTTTTCCCAAACTTTTTTTCAAAATTTTTTCCCAAATTTTTTTAGAATTCTTTTTCCAAATTTTTTTTTCAGAATTTTTTTCCAAATTTTTTTTCGAAATTTTTTCCCAAAATTTTTTCCAAATTTTTTTGGGAAATTTTAAAAAAAATTTGGGAAAAAAATTTTAAAAAAAAAATTTGGGAAAAAATTCTGAAAAAAAATCATGAATAATTCATGAATATCATGAATAATTCATGAAATTCATGAATAATTCATGAATGATTCATGAATAATTCATGAATTTTCCAGGAAAAAATCTTGAAAAAACTTCAGGAAAAAATTTTGAAAAAGAAATTGGGAAAAAAAATTTTGTCAAAACTTTTTCCTAATTTTTTTCAAGATTTTTTCCTGAAAAATTCATGAATTATTCATGATCATGAATTATTCATGATTTTCATGAATTATTCATGATTATTCATGAAATATTCATGAATTATTCATGAATATTCATGAATTATTCATGAATTTCCAAAAATTTTTTTCAAAATTCTTTCCAGAATTTTTTTTCAAGATTTTTTCCCAAATTTTTTTCAGAATTTTTTGTCAAAGTTTTTTGTCAAAATTTTTTCCCGAATTTTTTTCAAATTTTTTTCCCAAACTTTTTTCAAAATTTTTTCCCAAATTTTTTGTTCAAAATTTTCCCCAATATTTTTCATGAATTATCATGAATTATTCATGAATTATTCATGAATTTCCGGTCTGTGGCAAATGTTTAATACACCCATTGTTCGTTTTGTACCTATTTTGTTCAACTCCAGCCACTGTAGTTCATATAGTTAACAGTCAATAGTCTTCAAAAAGGTATCCACCGAATAGGATAGAAATTCAGAGATAAAAACGACGTCTAAGATGAAAAAAGTAGTGTAATACACAACTTCATGTTGCCAACTGATGTCAGTGGCGCCTCGAAGAATTACAAATTGCTGCTTCAATATCGACATTTTATGCATTAAATAACGTACGCATTTCGCTTAAATCGATATGGGTGTAACTTTGGAGATCTTTTCACCCGATAAGCTTAATAAACCATGTATTAATTGTGGTAGAGTCGAAAAATATTGTTATAAATAGACACAAGTGTTACACGTTCACTTTGTCGTTCATGTTTCTTTGTCGATTCAGAAATCGTAAAATTGACCAATCACAGCGATGCACAAAAGTTCTAAACATTTGCCACAGACCAGGAATTTCCCAAATTTTTTTCAAAATTTTTTCCAGAATTTTTTTTCAAGATTTTTTCCCAAATTTTTTTCAGAATTTTTTGTCAAAATTTTTTCCCGAATTTTTTTTCAAATTTTTTTCCCAAACTTTTTTCAAAATTTTTTCCCAAATTTTTTGTTCAAAATTTTCCCCAATATTTTTGTCAATTTTTTTTTCAGAATTTTTTCCCAAATTGTTTTTTTAGAATTTTTTCCCACATTTTTTTTCAAAATTTTTTCCCAAGTTTTTTTGTTCAAAATTTTCCCCAATATTTTTCATGAATTATCATGAATTATTCATGAATATTCATGAATTATTCATGAATTTCCCAAAATTTTTTTCAAAATTCTTTCCAGAATTTTTTTTCAAGATTTTTTCCCAAATTTTTTTCAGAATTTTTTGTCAAAGTTTTTTGTCAAAATTTTTTCCCGAATTTTTTTCAAATTTTTTTCCCAAACTTTTTTCAAAATTTTTTCCCAAATTTTTTATTCAAAATTTTCCCCAATATTTTCATGAATTATTCATGAAATATTCATGAATTTCCCAAATTTTTTTTCAAAATTTTTTCCAGAATTTTTTTTCAAGATTTTTTCCCAAATTTTTTTCAGAATTTTTTGTCAAAATTTTTTCCCGAATTTTTTTTCAAATTTTTTTCCCAAACTTTTTTCAAAATTTTTTCCCAAATTTTTTGTTCAAAATTTTCCCCAATATTTTTCATGAATTATCATGAATTATTCATGAATATTCATGAATTATTCATGAATTTCCCAAAATTTTTTTCAAAATTCTTTCCAGAATTTTTTTTCAAGATTTTTTCCCAAATTTTTTTCAGAATTTTTTGTCAAAGTTTTTTGTCAAAATTTTTTCCCGAATTTTTTTCAAATTTTTTTCCCAAACTTTTTTCAAAATTTTTTCCCAAATTTTTTATTCAAAATTTTCCCCAATATTTTTCATGAATTATCATGAATTATTCATGAAATATTCATGAATTTCCCAAATTTTTTTTCAAAATTTTTTCCAGAATTTTTTTTCAAGATTTTTTCCCAAATTTTTTTCAGAATTTTTTGTCAAAATTTTTTCCCGAATTTTTTTTCAAATTTTTTTCCCAAACTTTTTTCAAAATTTTTTCCCAAATTTTTTGTTCAAAATTTTCCCCAATATTTTTGTCAATTTTTTTTTCAGAATTTTTTCCCAAATTTTTTTTTTTAGAATTTTTTCCCACATTTTTTTTCAAAATTTTTTCCCAAATTTTTTTGTTCAAAATTTTCCCCAATATTTTTCATGAATTATCATGAATTATTCATGAATATTCATGAATTATTCATGAATTTCCCAAATTTTTTTTCAAAATTTTTTCCAGAATTTTTTTTCAAGATTTTTTCCCAAATTTTTTTCAGAATTTTTTGCCAAAATTTTTTCCCGAATTTTTTTTCAAATTTTTTTCCCAAATTTTTTTTCAAAATTTTTTCCCAAAATTTTTCAAAATTTCGCATTAAATTTAAAACTGCCTGCGGTTCTATTCGCTGTGCTTCAAATCGGCCACGCAAAGTCCCCAAATTTAAAGATTGCAGTATTTGTTCCATATTTCAAACCCCCTGGGTTTACTTTCGATTTAAAACGCCAGAAAAGTCTTATATATTTTACCGTTTTATAACTGCGCTCAACTTGTAAATTTCCAAGCAGGAAATGACACGTGATCGCCCTATGAATATTCGATGAGTGTTTAGATATTTTTGATGACATGACGTATAGCAAATCGTGTAAGATTCCACAACGCTGACCAAAGGTACTGGCTCACTGAGTATAATGACGCTGGAACCACCGCGTATAATGTTCAAAGCACTGCGTATAAAGGTGAAAGCACCGCATATAATGATGAAAGCACCGCGTACAAAGGTGAAATCACCGCGTATAATGATGAAAGCACCGCATATAATGATGAAAGCGCCGCGTATAATGATGAAATAACTGCGTATAATGATGAAAGCACTGCGTATAATGCTCAAAGCACAGCATATAATGTTCAAAGCACCGCATATAATGTTCGAAGCACCGCATATAATGTTCGAAGCACCGCATATAATGCTCGAAGCACCGCATATAATGTTTAAAGCACCGCATATAATACTCAAAGCACCGCATATAATGTTTAAAGCACCGCATATAATGTTTAAAGCACCGCATATAATGTTTAAAGCACGGCATATAATGTTTAAAGCACCGCATATAATGTTTAAAGCACTGCATATAATGCTTAAAGCACCGCATATAATGCTCAAAGCACCGCATATAATGTTTAAAGCACCGCATATAATACTCAAAGCACCGCATGTCATGTTTAAAGCACCGTATATAATGTATAAAGCACCTAATGAAATGACGTTTTATCACTTAAGACAGCTATGGCTTTCCATATGTATCCGTTGACTCGTTTTCTGGTAGGACAGTGGCATTTGGAGTAGCCAAATTTGATCATGTGCGAGCATTATTTTATGCAGACAACAGAAGTATTTTTAGTTGGTTTTTATTTTGTCAATTTGGACTCCTTGCATATCAGAGCCATTTTGAGATTGTGAGGGGGGTGAATGCCTCTATGCACTTGCTGGGATAAAATTGCCAGCAAGTGCATCGAGGCATTCACCCCCCTGCCAGGGGGGTGAATGCCTCAATGCACTTGCTGGGATTAAATTCCCAGCAAGTGCATCGAGGCATTCACCCCCCTGACAACTACCAATCCGCGTTACGCTTTTTTCGTCGAGTGAGCCCTCTGTATAGTACTCTGTGACCGCGTATAATGTTCAAAGCACTGCGTATAAAGGTGAAAGCACCGCATATAATGATGAAAGCACCGCGTACAAAGGTGAAATCACCGCGTATAATGATGAAAGCACCACATATAATGATGAAAGCGCCGCGTATAATGATGAAATAACTGCGTATAATGATGAAAGCACTGCGTATAATGCTCAAAGCACAGCATATAATGTTCAAAGCACCGCATATAATGTTCGAAGCACCGCATATAATGTTCGAAGCACCGCATATAATGCTCGAAGCACCGCATATAATGTTTAAAGCACCGCATATAATGTTTAAAGCACCGCATATAATGTTTAAAGCACCGCATATAATGTTTAAAGCACCGCATATAATGCTTAAAGCACCGCATATAATGCTCAAAGCACTGCATGTAATGTTTAAAGCACCGCATATAATACTCAAAGCACCGCATGTCATGTTTAAAGCACCGTATATAATGTATAAAGCACCTAATGAAATGACGTTTTATCACTTAAGACAGCTATGGCTTTCCATACAGTACCTTTGATCGCGTTTAGCTTAGTAACCATGCCTTGGTTTCAGTTGTTGGTTTTTGAACAAATTTTGTCTGAAATAATATCTGCATTTCAAGATGGCGGATTATTTGATCGTATTTTTGCCCGAAAAACTCGCCTTTCTCACTCACAAGTTTTGCTTTGACGAAAAGTAAAATGTATCATTTTCGTGCTACAATCTGTGGACGATTGTATCGTAGTTTTCTAAAATATCATGTGAAATGCTTGAAGAACTCATATTTGCTAGCAACTAGCGGTGAGTGAGTGAAAAATTGTGCAGATGATGTCAAATATATCAAAATAATAAAATAGTATATTAAGATTATATTGTTTTCTTGTGTATGTAGTTTATAATATTGTATTTTTCGTTGAGGAAGGTGTGTGTGTGTGTGGGGGGGGGGGTGATATTTTAAAGGTTGAGATAGAGAGAGTTAAGTATGGGGGGGGGGGGTAATAGGCTAATCTCGAAAAAATGTCTATCAAACTCAAGAAAAATTCAAAAACAGCATGGACACTTCATGTTAGCCTTTTGATTGAAATTTTCTTCAAAGCAAGTCTGTCATAACGCCAAGTACAAGTACATGTATAATAGTGTAAGTCGTAATTTGGTGTGTAAAACAACTAAATCAGAAGATGAATTTATGGCAAGAGATGAACAGTGTTCGATCTGGTCCTTGGTAGTGCACCAATGCATTCCCTACAAAAATCTGCACTCCTCTCAGATGAGAATTGATTTGTCCCTAGGTCGTTCAATTTTAGCCTTATGCATACCTTTTCACCTTTTGACACATTTCCCATAAACTAAGAAGTGAAATATTTTCTTAAAGAAAAAAGTAATAGCTTGAAAGTAAAGCTTGAAAACAACACTGGTATCCAGGAATATCTGCAACACATTGTTGAGCAACATTCTCAACTCACACAACTGCTGACAGCACAGGTAGTTTTCAGCCACTTTCTTATGCCGTGCTATGTATACAATGGCCAGTATAAAAATTCAATGTCGATATTTAGGGAAGTGAAATGAAAGCTGATAAACGACGCTCTCTTAGGAAAACATTGTCAAAATATTCACCACTGGTTGAGATTGTAAAGAGGATTTCAAACAAGCAAGAGGTGTTTTTTTTTTTATTTTCTACATTCCCAATTAAAAGGCAAACTTACCAAAGCAATAAAATATCCAGGACAGACTAATGTTTCAATTTGAATTCAAGAGCGATGAACAAGAATCCATTTCTGGATTTTTTAACAATAAAAATAATTAAAGCATGATGATTAAGACAACATATCCATTTTATTCATGCAATTACCTTACCTTTTTAAAGGAACTGGATGAATTGGATCATGTTGCTCTTGAGGACAAAGAAATGAAAGAACTTGTTCAAGAGGAAAGAGTTAAATATCAACAAGAACTGAATGATATGAAGGTGAGCATTCTTTTTGGGGGTGCTTTTTTTTGCCATAAACTCTAGTTTTACTGACTAGGTTCGTGACATGATCATGTTTCTTTATCAATGTCACAGGATGAACTGTTTGAAAATCTTGTTCCGGCTGAGGATGAAGATAATAATGATGTCATTCTTGAAGTTAGGGCAGGTATTACTTCTATTTGCCTCAATCTCCAATAGTGAGAAATCTTTCCTTGTTGCATGTTTTAGGAAAGGGTGGACAAGAAGCATGTCTTTTCAAATCTTGCTGCATGTTTTAGGAACAGGTGGACAAGAAGCATGTCTTTTCACAATGGAAATGTTTCAAATGTATCAAAAGTATGTTTAGTTGTAATCAATTAATGAAATCAATTGATGATCACTGTCTTGATAGCCTACTAGATAATATTAAGTCCTTGATTTGAAATGTATGGGGTATCGATACCACTTTTTCTGATTTTGTTTGATGCAGATTTTCATCTTACAATCAGTGGAAGTTCTCAACTATTCACACCAATAAGAGTGAAAGTGGTGGTTACAAGGTAAACATTTTAGTGATCTGAGTTTAGCAGAACATTTATACAAGCAGATTTTAAGTGTCGTGATTCTATTTAATAGGAGGCAAGTGCAAGCATTTCCGGGAATGGTGTCTTTGGAAGTCTAAAAGTATGTGACAACATACTAGATAGTGGTCTTCACGGGCAATAATTTCCAGCATGTATCTTCCTGTCTTCTAGGATTACTAGGATTGATAAAATCTGTAAAAGGACTTGTGGCATTGACCACATTAACATACACCAATAACATAAAAAATCTTTCTCGTTCACATTTCCTTGTACAGAATGAGATAGGCGTTCACCGTGTGCAGCGAGTGCCAGCCACAGAAGCCATGGGAAGGTTACATACAAGTACTATGAGTGTTGCTGTTTTACCAGAACCTGAAGAGGTCAATAACTAACTTCACTTTCTATTATTTTATTATTTTTCACCAGTTACAAATATTCCAATGTTTGACTACATGTCTTACTTTTGTATCATAGATTGATATAACATCGAATCAACAAGATCTCAAGATCGACACGTTTCGTTCCTCTGGGTAGGTTATTTTATATTTTTAAAATATTTACGAATCATGCACATGTCTTATGATGAGCCTTCCCTTCCTCCTTCCTTCCTTCCCTTTTTCTTTCCATCCCATCTTCCTTCCTTCCCTTCCTCATTTCTTCCCTCCCTCCCTTTTTCCTTCCCCTTTTTCTTTCCATCCCATCTTCCTTCCTTCCCTTCCTCATTCCTTCCCTCCCTGCTTCCTTCCTTTTTTTTCCATTCCTTCTTCCTTCCTTCCCTCCATCCTTCCTTCCCTCCATCCATCCATCCATCCTTTCTTCCTTCCCTCCATCCATCCTTCCTTCCTTCCTTTCTTCCCTCCTTGCTTTCTTCCTTCCTTCCCTCCCTTCTTCCTTCCCTCCATCCTTCCTTCCCTTCTTCTTTCCTTCCCTTCTTCTTTCCTTCCCTTCTTCCTTACTTCACCTTCTTCCCTTCCTTCCCTCCTTCCTTCCTTCCCTTCTTTCTTCCTTCTTTTCTTCCCTCCCTCCCTCGTTCCTTCCCCTCTTCCTTCCTTCCCCTCTTCCTTCCCTCCCTCCCTCCCTCCCTCCCTCCCTCCTTCCCTCCATCCTTCCTTCCCTTCTTCCCTTTTTTCTTCCCTTCTTCCTTTCTTCCCTTCTTTCCTCCTTCTTTTCCTCCATCCTTCCTTCCCTTCTTCTTTCCTTCCCTTCTCCCTTTCCTCCCTTCTTCCTTCATTCAATCCCTTCCTTCCTTTCCTCCTGAATTATTTAAACATTTTGAATCATTGCGTCTTTGCAGCGCTGGAGGTCAGCATGTCAACACAACAGACAGTGCTGTAAGAATCACACATTTGCCAACTGGAATTGTTGTAGCCAATCAAGATGAAAGGTCGCAGATCAAGGTAATACCTTGGCCAAAATATTTCTTTTCAAAATCACGCTAGGTTCTCATGTCCTGGTTTATCAACACGAACAAACAAAACAGTAGAATGTTTTGCCAGCACCGTGACACTTATTTGTGTGGGTGTTTATCTAAGCGTAACGAAACTGTTATGATTGAAACTAGTAACGTTAGTATCAGACTTCTTTGCTAACATTGTATATTTTGCATTCTTCTTGTATTAACCATGCTAGCGTCTCAACGTTATTGTTGATTTTCTTTCCTAGAATAAACAGAAAGCTCTTCGAATTTTGAGAGCTAAGTTATTTCAACTTGAGCGTGAGAACACTGAGAGAGAGCGTTCAATGGCACGGAAACAACAAATTGGGACGGCTGAACGTTCTGAAAAAATACGCACTTATAATTTCCCCCAAGTAAGTAATCTAGCCTGCACAAAGGCTAAATATCAGGAGGAAAAAGCCCGAGTTTTACCAAGTCCTTAATGTGATCCTATTTTAATGTGATTCTATTCTTAAGAACCGTGTCACTGATCATCGCGCTGGTGTGAATAGCAACAACATTGAAGATTTTCTTAAAGGTGGCGATGAGTTATGTCACATGATTACAGCCTTACAATCTCATCACAGAAACATCACACTCAATCGCATCCTTCAGGATTACAAAAAGAAATGAAATCGAATATCTGTGAGTACTGCTCTACAATATCAGCCATGTAGGGAAACTGAAATTGCAACACTGAAGCCTTATTAAGCTTGTTTGCTCTCTCCATCCAACCACTTGAAATGAAACAATCATATCTTACTCGCTACTCTGGATACAATTAAGTGATACAAAGCCTGGTCGAGATCACACAAGGATTCTGCACTCCATTCTACTGAGTTTCGTCATGAGGGAGTAATCTGATGTTGCAACGCTACTCCGTCTACGCAATCTACGATTGGATCTGATGAACACAATATCAGATTACCCCTGATGCGGACACTAGACTGACGTTGAGTCCTGATTCATTATTACTGAAGGATTTTGATGCATGTTACTTCCTTGCAAAAGCTCCAAAAATATTGGTGTATCTCATATATAAAATCTACATATATATATAAATATTGTAGTATATTGACAGTAAATTGGTTTCAGCGGGTAGATAATTAAAAATGATTTCACTTGCACTTTGAATTGCAAGTAATTTCTTATTCGTGCCGGATGAATTTCATCGTAATTATAAATATTATCACAGGTCTAATTAAGGTTTGGTGTATTATTGTACATGTATATTCTAATTATAATTTACTTCACTTTCATTATAAAATAAATTTGACAGACAAAACTTTTTTTTTACAAGAGGCCCAGTTTCGTTTGTTCAGTTTAAAGGAAGTTTCGCACAATTATCTTCTAGTCGTCTAGAACGTATGATCCAAACAAAATGGACACATTTCAGATGGGAACAAAAGACATAGAGAAGTCAACCATAATTTTTGACGAATATGATCATGCTGATACGTCAGTGTACCTTGATAAAAACCATGGATTTGGTCCGATACCAGAGAAACGTCAAAAACGAGCTGCTTATGTCTCTATCGGCTTGTCCTTCATCATCATGGTTGTCCTGTTGGGGACGTTCACGAAGCCAAAAGATGAATTGTACATTATTGAAGGTAACACAAGCATGTTGGATGAAGATGAGATGCTTTGTAAGCAAAATGAAAAATCTTATCATGTTGGTGTTTTCATCTGGTCTTTAAGTCTTATTGGAATTATCTTAGGAGAGTTCGTGAACCGGTTATGTCTAATGTTCGAAGAATATTTTCATTTGTATACACGGTATAATGGCAGTAAAAGGAAAATGCTTTCTGCCTGTTTCAATGATATTTCATTCAGAGCTGTTTTCTTTGCAACATTAGTCGCAGTCATTATTATTGGCTCTACCTTGCTTTCTCAAGGGACAAGGTATTTTAAGTTTGAGTACATTGAGATCATTCTCAGTGGAGTTGGAAGCAGTACTCTTGTCTTGTATCTTCTCAGCTTGGACACTTTATCTCGTGTGCAAATCTCTTCTTTGTTGGAGAATAACAACAGACTTGTTGCGAACGGCTTAGCATGGTCTTACTACTTCGGTTATTTAAAATTAATTCTTCCAGAATTACGTAAACGAATTGCAGAGTCCGAGTGGAACGATGTCTTGTCTTCCAAGAAATTGTTTATCTTAATGCCTCGCGACTGTTGGGCGTATGGGAATTTGACAGAAGAATCAAAGGACGGAAGTATTGAACTTGTAAAAGATGGAATTATCGAATGTGAAGCGGAAAGAGCAGGAATTGCTAGAAGATCATATCGAAATAATATTTACAAGATAACTGTGAGTAATTCTGATAGTCCTTTGTACGTCTTAGCTGAGTATGCAACACCGCTGTGCTCAATGCACGACATGAGCCATTCAGCCGAGGCGAATCTCAGCATGGAGGACCGCGACGAACAAGCCAAGTTGTTTGTGCGCACGCTCAAGACAATCCTGAGCAATCCTTGTGTGGCCACGGTTCGAAATACGTGTAAGTTGGTGCCATACGCGAGAGACAATAACGTGGATATTGCCACGATCTTGGCTGAAGCTGTTTTGAAGGAAAATTCAAACCTTGATTATATTGATGGGATTTCAGATGAATGTGGTGATGAAATTGTGTCAGCTGAAGGGACATAGAAAAGAGTGGTTGATATTGCAAGACGATCTTGATTGGTTTAGAACCGGGTAGAAACACATAAGGCTAAGAAATTTGCATGGTAACATTGAATATTAAAGTTTCCATATAACTGCATTGGTCATAGTATAGTAGCATATTTACACAGAATAGAAAATAAACAGAAGGACCACACAACTCGGAACCATTGAAGTTTGTGTTCCACGTATATGTCGCGTTACGCATGTTAATTATTGCCTTTTCTGGCCAATGAAAGCGCTGAACTGGCGCTGTGGCGAATCAATGCATAAAAATAGAGGGATGTGTAGCACTCTGAGTGGCCTTAATGTTTATTACTTATACTGTGGTATTTATCACTAATGATGTAGATGCATCGCCTCCTAACCATACTTGATTTTTACGTTGTTGTCTTTAGATGGTGTTCACATTATGACTGTTGACTCCACGTTTAATCTACCTGAGAGTAATAAAAAGTTTCAGATTCTGAAATGTATCTCAACTTCCATGATTGTTACTGCAACCATATAAACGCAATTTATGAAATGTTCATTGATAACCAATTACATATATAAAGTGCGTGAGCAAGTTAGAAGTAACAGTGGTATTTAAAGCTTTCTATGCGATGTTGTTAACAAAATATTACCGTTTAAATGAATGTAGTACATTTCTTTAAATGTGTGTTTCAATCTTCTAACAATAAACTATACTTTTACAAACAGTCGCTAAGAAAAGACAGTTTTATGACACATATGATTCATGTTAATTACGTTTAGTTTATCGACCGCCTGCTTTGTTGAATGTTATTCTTATTGCAGCAATCAGATTGAAGTAACATAGTTAATAACACCTTCCTTCCCTTCTTTCTTTCTTCCCTCCCTTCTTCCTTTCTTCCCTCCCTTCTTCCTTTCTTCTTCCTTCCTTTCTTCCCTCCATGCTTCCTTCTTCCTTCCTTTTTTCTTTCCTCCCTCCTTCCTTCTCTTCTTCCTTCCCTCCGTCCCTCCCTCCTTTCTCCCCTTCTTCTTCTTCCTTCCTTCCCTCCATCCATCCTTCCTTCCTTCCATCCTTCTTTCCTTCTCTTCTTCCTTCCTTCCCTTCTTCCTTCCTTCCCTCCATCCTTTCTTCCCTCCTTCCTTCCGTCCCTCCTTCCTTCCTTCCTTTCTTCCATCCATCGTTCCCTCCTTCCTTCCTTCCTTCTCTTCTTCCTTTCTTCCCTCCATTTTTTCTTCCCTCCATCTTTCTTCCCTCCATCCTTCATTCCCTTCTTCCTCCATTCTATTCTTCTTTCATTCCATCCCTTCCCTCCTTTCCTACTGAATTATTCAAATATTTTGAATCATGGCGTCTTTGCAGCGCTGGAGGTCAGCATGTCAACACAACAGACAGTGCTGTAAGAATCACACATTTGCCAACTGGAATTGTTGTAGCCAATCAAGATGAAAGGTCGCAGATCAAGGTAATACCTTGGCCAAAGTATTTCTTTTCAAAATCACGCTAGGTTCTCATGTCCTGGTTGATCAACACAAACAAAAAAAACAGTTGAATGTTTTGTCAGCACCGTGAGACTTATTTGTCAGGTAGTATCAAACTTCTTTGCTATTATTTTATATTGTGCATTATTGCTGTAATAACCATGCTAGTATCGCCTTAACGTTATCGTTCTTTCCTAGAATAAACAGAAAGCTCTTCGAATTTTGAGGGTTAAGTTATTTCAACTTGAGCGTGAGAACACTGAGAGAGAGCGATCAATGGCACGAAAACAGCAAATTGGGACGGCTGAACGTTCTGAAAAAATACGCACTTATAATTTCCCCAAAGTAAGTGATCTAGCCTGCGCAAAGTCTTAATATAAGGAGAAAAACGCTCGAGTTTTACGAATATTGCTTTGCTAAGTCCTTAATGTGATCCTATTTTAATGTGATTCTATTCTTAACAACCGTGTGACTGATCATCGCGCTGGTGTGAATAGCAACAACATTGAAGATTTTCTTAAAGGTGGTGACGAATTATGTCACATGATTACTGCCTTACAATCTCATCACAGAATAATCACACTCAATCACATCCTTCAGGATTACAAAAAGAAATGAAATCGAATATCTGTGAGTACTGCTCTACAATATCAGCCATGTAGGGAAACTGAAATTGCAACACTGAAGCCTTATTAAGTTTGTTTGCTCTCTGCATTCAACCGTTTGAAATGAAACAATCACATCTTACTTGCTACTCTGGACACGATTAAGTGATACAAAGCCTGGTCGAGATTACACAAGGTTTCTACACTCCATTCTACTGAGTTTCGTCATGAAGGAGTAATCTGATGTTGCAACGCAACTCCGTCTACGCAATATACGATTGGACCTGATGAACACAATATCAGACACTAGACTGACGTTGAGTCCTGATTCATTATTACTGAAGGATTTTGATGCATGTTACTTCCTTGCAAAAGCTTCAAAAATATTGGCGTATCACATATATAAAATCTACATGTACATATAAATATTGTAGTATATTGACAGTGAATTGGTTTCAGCGGGTAGATAATTAAAAATGCTTTCACTTGCACTTTGAATTGCAAGTAATTTCTTATTCGTGCCGGATGAATTTCATCGTAATTATAAATATTATCACAGGTCTAATTAAGGTCTGGTGTATTATTGTACATGTATATTCTAGTTATAATTTACTTCACTTTCATTATAAAGTCAATTTGACAGACAAAACTTTCTTTTTACAAGAGGCCCAGTTTCGTTTGTTCAGTTTAAAAGAAGTTTCGCACAATTGTCTTCTAGTCGTTTAGAACGTATGATCCAAACAGAATGGACACATTTCAGATGGGAACAAAAGACATAGAGAAGTCAACCATAATTTTTGACGAATATGATCATGCTGATACGTCAGTGTACCTTGATAAAAACCATGGATTTGGTCCGATACCAGAGAAACGTCAAAAACGAGCTGCTTATGTCTCTATTGGCTTGTCCTTCATCATCATGGTTGTCCTGTTGGGGACGTTCACGAAGCCAAAAGATGAACTGTACATTATTGAAGGTAACACAAGCATGTTGGATGAAGATGAGATGCTTTGTAAGCAAAATGAAAAATCTTATCATGTTGGTATTTTCATCTGGTCTTTAAATCTTATTGGAATTATCTTAGGAGAGTTCGTGAACCGGTTATGTCTGATGTTCGAAGAATATTTTCATTTGTATACACGGTATAATGGCAGTAAAAGGAAGATGTTTTCTGCCTGTTTCAATGATATTTCATTCAGAGCTGTTTTCTTTGCAACATTAGTCGCAGTCATTATCATTGGCTCTACCTTGCTTTCTCAAGGAACAAGATATTTTAAGTTTGAGTACATTGAGATCATTCTCAGTGGAGTTGGAAGCAGTACTCTTGTCTTGTATCTTCTCAGCTTGGACACTTTATCTCGTGTGCAAATCTCTTCTTTGCTGGAGAATAACAACAGACTTATTGCGAACGGTTTTGCATGGTCTTACTACTTCGGTTACTTGAAATTAATTCTTCCAGAATTAGATAACCGAATTGCAGAGTCCAAGTGGAACGATGTCTTGTCTTCCAAGAAATTGTTTATCTTAATGCCTCGCGACTGTTGGGCGTATGGGAATTTGGCAAAAGAATCAAAGGACGGAAGTATTGAAGTTGTAAAAGATGAATTTATCGAATGTGAAGCTGAAAGAGCAGGAATTGTTAAAAGAACATATCGAAATAATATTTACAAGATAACTGTGAGTAATTCTGATAAACCTTTGTACGTCTTAGCTGAGTATGCAACACCGCTGTGCTCAATGCACGACATGAGCCATTCAGCCGAGGCGAATCTCGGCATGGAGGACCGCGACGAACAAGCCAAGTTGTTTGTGCGCACGCTCAAGACAATCCTGAGCAATCCTTGTGTGGCCACGGTTCGAAATACGTGTAAGTTGGTGCCATACGCAAGAGACAATAACGTGGATATAGCCACGATCTTGGCTGAAGCTGTTTTAAAGGAAAATTCGAACCTTGATTATATTGATGGGATTTCAGATGAAGGTGGTGATGAAATTGTGTCAGCTGAAGGGACATAGAAAAGAGTGGTTGATATTGCAAGACGATCTTGATTGGTTTAGAACAGGGTAAAAACACATAAGGCTAAGAAATTTGCATGGTAACATTGAATATTAAAGTTTACATATAACGTCATAGTATATTAGCATATTTACACAGAATAGAAAATAAACAGAAGGACCACACGACTCGGAACCATTGAAGTTTGTGTTCCACGTATATGTCGCGTTACGCATGTTAATTATTGCCTTTTCTGGCCAATGAAAACGCTGAACTGGCGCTGTGGCCAATCAATGCATAAAAATAGGGGGACGTGTAGCACTCTGAGTGGCTTTAATGTTTATTCCTTACTGTGGTATTTATCACTAATGATGTAAATGCATCGCTTCCTAACCATACTTTATTTTTACGTTGTTGTCTTTAGATGGTGTTTATATTATGACTGTTGACTCCTCGTTTAATCTACCTGAGAGTAATAAAAAGTTTCAGATTCTGAAAAGTATCTCAACTTCCATGATTGTTTCTGCAACCAATTAAACGCAATTTATTAAGTGTTCATTGATAACCAATCACATACATAAAGTGCGTGAGCAAGTTATTAGAAGTAACATTAGTGGTATTTAAAGCTTTCTATGCGATGTTGTTAACAAAATATTACTGTTTAAATGAATGTAGTACATTTCTTCAAATGTGTGTGTCATTCTTCTAACAACAAACTATACGTTTTACAAACAATCGTTAAGAAAAAACAGTTTCATGACACATATGATTCATCTTAATTACGTTTAATTTATTGACCACTTGCTTTGTTAAATGTTATTCTTATTGCTGCAGCAATCAGATTGAAGTAGCATGGTTAATCATCTGCAGGCTGACTGCAGTCGCATATAAAGCCATACGTCATAGGGTTAAGGTCTTGTTATTCTGTGGGGTATGGGTGCCGCACCACTATTGAAGGTTTTGGATCAAATAGCGAGAAGAAAAGTCACAATTTCGCTCATGATTTTTTCTGTACTTATAGCCATATCTGTCATCAAATTCCTGATGAAACTACTCTCCAACGAATATCACATCCGCCTCCTGTGCATACTTTCATTATTTTCCCACTGTTTCATTTCAAAAAATGAGATTAGATAATCTAAACATTCATTTCACAACGCTTCAGTTTCCGTTTGTTCTGTTTAAAAAGGGATTTGATCAACTTATTTACTTATTTTCCATACTTCTACAATGTATAGTTCTTCATACAAAAATGTTTCAACGGAAACAGAAAGGGTAGATAAAAGTCGGCCATAATTTTTGACAAATATGATGATGCTCACAAGTCAGTGTACCTTGATAAAAACCACGAACTTGATCCGATACAAGAGAAGCGTTAAAAACGAGCTGCTTATATCTCTTACAATCTCATTACAGAAACATCTCACCTGAGCGCAAGGATTACAAAGAATAGTAAAATCAACTAACAATGTAGCAATATTATTGACTCAATCGTGAAGGAAAACTGAAAGTTGATAATACCATCAAAATGTACCCCCTTATGAAGCCTGTTTGTTCTCGGCATCCAACCATTTGTTTAAATGTATATAAAGCCTGATCGAAGTGCATTCATTACACAAGGTTTCTACGCTCCATTCTACTGAGGTTCTTCACAAGGGTTGATCTGATGTTCTGACTTACCGTAAAATGGATTAAGTATTTGATCCGGTGTATATAATTAAAAACAACTTTTCACTTGCACTTTTACATTTCAAGTAATCTCTGTACCTACTGGGTGAGTTTGATTATGATAATTAGTATAAATGTACTCAAAGTTGAAATCAAAGTATCGTATTTGTAATTAAAATTTTCTTCAGATTTGTTTGCTCAGTATAAAAAGATATTTCGTACAATTATCTTCTAGATAGACGTATGATCCAAAAATAATGGACACATTTAAGATGGGAACAGAAGACATAGAGAAATCACCGGTGATTTTAGACGAATATGATCATCCTGACACGTCAGTGTACCTTGATGAAACAGACTTGTTACGAACGGTTTAGTATGGTCTTACTGCTTCGGTTTCTTGAAATTAATTTTCCCAGAATTATATTGAAAGCCAATCAGAAAGAGGGGAGCGGATAAGGAGGAAGCGGGGGGACGGAGGTAGGAGACAGATACAAGGAATAGATCTGATATTTTCATTCAGACTGGAACGAATTGCAGAGTCCGAGTGGAACGATGTCTTTTAAGAAATTGTTTATCTTAATGCCTCGCGATTGTTGTGCTTATGGAAAGTTAAAACAGTAACTGATCACTGGCGAGTTTGTAGCACTGTGAAGAACAAGGATGGCGGGCTGTGTGAGACATAAGAAACAGTGCATGCTTAGAATTTCAAAGAAAACACACTGAAGGAAGAAAATCAGTGATGTCACGAGATTCAAACTAGCTCTGTTATTGTTATTATAAATTTTTCAATTAAATGTGTTAGTAAGCAAATGAAAGTAAAATATTGTTATGCCAAACGTGGACAAGTCACAATTTTAGTTCTCCTTTTTTGGATTGCCACACAGTTCAAATGCTTTGATCTGAAAATTCGCACTGAGGAAGATGAAAGATTGTAACAATTTACAGTCTGAGTTTTCGCCCATGTACCAGGCCATCGCACTAATGTGCCTGGCCCTTACATTCCTCCAGCGGAAGAAAAATCACACTTTGGTTCATGATTTTTTCGTACTTATAGTCATCTATCTACAACTTCCTGATGAAACTGCTCTCCAACAAGTATCACATCCGCCTACTGTGTATACTTTCATTAATTTTGTTCTGTTTCATTTCATAAAATGAAATTCGATAATCTAAACTTTCATTCCACAACGCTTCAATTTCCGTTTGCACTGTTTAAAAAAGGAATTTCATTAACTTTTTTTCCATACTTGCACAATGTATGGTTCATACACAGATGTTCCAGCGGAAACAGAAGACAAAGATAAGTCAGTGATATTTTTTGATGAGTATGATGAGGCTCACACGTCAGTAGACCTTGGTAAAAACCATGGATTTGGTCCGATACCAGAGAAACGTCAAAAACGAGCTGCTTATGTCTCTATCGGCTTGTCCTTCATCATCATAGTTGTTCTGTTGGGGACGTTCACGAAGCCAAAAGATGAACTGTACATTATTGAAGGTAACACAAGCGTGCTGGATGAAGATGAGATGCTTTGTAAGCAAAATGAAAAATCTTATCATGTTGGTATTTTCATCTGGTCTTTAAATCTTATTGGGATTATCTTAGGAGAGTTCGTGAACCGGTTATGTCTGATGTTCGAAGAATATTTTCATTTGTATACACGGTATAATGGCAGTAAAAGGAAGATGTTTTCTGCCTGTTTCAATGATATTTCATTCAGAGCTGTTTTCTTTGCAACATTAGTCGCAATTGTTATCATTGGCTCCACCTTGCTTTCTCAAGGAACAAGATATTTTAAGTTTGAGTATATTGAGATCATTCTCAGTGGAGTTGGAAGCAGCACTCTTGTCTTGTATCTTCTCAGCTTGGACACTTTATCTCGTGTGCAAATCTCTTCTTTGTTGGAGAATAACAACAGACTTGTTGCGAACGGTTTAGCATGGTCTTACTACTTCGGTTACTTGAAATTAATTCTCCCAGAATTACATAACCGAATTGCACAATCAGATTGGAGGGATTCCTTATCTTCTTACAAACTGTTTATCTTAATGCCTCGCGACTGTTGGGCGTATGGGAGGTTGACAGAAGAAGCAGCGGAGGGAAGTATTGAACTTGTTGAAGGTGGAGTTATTGAGTTTAATATTCCAAGAGCGGGAATTGGTAAAAGAACATATCGAAATAATATTTACAAGATAACTGTGAGTAATTCTGATAGTCCTTTGTACGTCTTAGCTGAGTACGCAACACCGCTGTGCTCAATGTACGACATGAGCCATTCATCCGAGGCGAATCTCAGCGTGGAGGACCGTGACGAACAAGCCAAGTTGTTTGTGCGCACGCTCGAAGCAATCCTTGAAAATCCCTGTGTTCCTGAAGCACGAAATAAATGTAAGTTGGTGCCATACGCAAGAGCTGAAGACGTAGATGTTGGCAAGATCTTGTTTGATGCTGTTTGGGATGATATACAAAGAAATAACTCTTTAGATGAGTTTGATGGGAATTCAAACGAAAATACTTTTGATTATTCCGAAAATGTTTAGTAACTTTTTATAATCTTACATCAACGTTACTGAAAATACGTGTATCTCTGTCCGTAACAAACATCTAAAAACGAGTGAAAGTGACTGATCTCTTGCTGTTTATGTTGATCAGTTTCTTTCTTGGAATATTCATATTTTGATATTGCTGGGAATCACCAGCAACCCAAAGTTTGAACCCCGTTGTACCGCACCGCACCGCACCGCAGGTAGCAACAACTACCACTGAACCACTTGCTCATTTGTGATCAGAAATGGCCAATCATTGCATATAGCATATTTTTTTCTTAAAGGAAAATGGCAACAAAATTTTTTATCGTCTCATTTGAAAGAGACTCCAAAACAATATATAGAAGTCTATTACAGAATTTTTATATCTGCCTTAATTGGTGAGATATTTTGACTGGAAATCTTTAATTGTCCGCCATCTTGGATATTTGTCGATATGCACGATACGTCGCAACTGGGATCACGCGATTTTTTTCTTACGATACAATGGTTAATATGCTATCTTAACCACGTGTACGACAAGTGTTTTGGATTTCAGCACGGAATGAGAAGATTTCAAACAATATTTGATTGTTGGTAGGTATTTAGGAGGATTTTCAACAGGCTTATCCCTGTTGTGACGTCACCAAAACATTGTTAATGAGGTGAAAAATTAATCCAAGATGGCGGACAGTTCGTTGATTTAGATGAGAATGTCTCCCGAAGTAAAACAGATATAAAAATTTTGCAATAGACTTCTATTTATTGTTTGAGAGTCTCTTTCAAATGAGACAATTAAATTTTTTGTTGCCATTTCCCTTTAAGTAAGAACAAAAAAAGCAGAGATCAGTCCAAGGTTTGAACCCTGGGAATTACCAGTTAGTCTGGTTTAATTCTCACTGAAGTCTTTTGCGAAAATTTTGGTTTAAAATAAAGGGGGAAAATGGCTAGAATCAATAGTTTTCAAGGCATGCTCAAGCATGAACGGGTGTACGACTGGTGAAGGCATCTATGTAAATTACCTGTTATTCTGTTTCATATTTCACTAAAGTCTTCTGCAAGCATTTCCGCTTAAAGTGAATAAAAAATGGTTAATGTCAATAGTTTTTGTCTAATTGGTGTGAATTGCCTGGTGTAAATTGCTAGTTAGTTTGGTTCAAATCTCACGAGTACGGGATAAATACAGAAGTAAAAAATAGAGTTTGAAAAAATGGTCCCGACTTTCAAAGTTAGGGAACCTTGATGGTTTGAAGTTGTTTGAAATTTATAAAATAGTATTTATTTTAAAAAGGTGTGTATTTGGAATAAATCAGTTTTTCAGTTAAAAATTAAATAAATCAGTTAATAATTTATCAGCTGATATAAACATCTTTATAATTATTATTGATATGTGTGGATCTACATGTCTTCAATGTAGAATTTTATTTTCACATTCTTTTTCACAGAGCTGAATGTTCTTCGAAACTAATAGTCAGACGACAGAGTAAAAATATGTTATAAAGTATAGCTACGAAATATTAATTATTAATATTATACTGTAGTAGCCTACCACGGGATAGGTTAGTACTTATATCCTTTCTCGGCTTTCTGTGGTAATATACATGAAACGATTAATTAGTTGCAGATAGATTTGCTTGTTGAAACAGGAAATTAAAACGGCATGGAATGTGACTTATAAGCGATGACGACGACAACAAAATATGTTAATAGTCTACGATGCAAGTGATTCATGCTTAAATACAAGGGTTAAATTTCGCAAATTACTGATTTTGAAGTGCTAGTTATGGGATTGTTGTTTTAAGTGACAGCAACAGTCTGTTTGATAATCAGAATAATTTGCGTGACATTGACAATTGTACTTATCGAACAGAAAGACGTATATAAACACGAAAAGTGAACATGATAATCTGCTTTACTCTAATTCTCCTTGCTTGCCAATCACTGGCTGAAAGTACGACAAAAGAACCACAATTAAACGCTGAACTCAAGCAACTCGGAGAGAGCAAATGTGACGCGTTATTTGAATCTGTAAGTACGGATTTTACGCTGATGATATTTACCGAAAATAGCTCGTATAGCATTTCGAATGGATATCGATCTTTTCAGACGAGGACTTGAAGTATATTTTCTTATTTATTGTTATGCTAATTGATGTTAGGTTACCGGCTTACCAGTCAGAGATTTTCAAAGTCAGACATACTCAATTTTTATCGCAAAGTGCGCCACAAATACTCAACCAGAGCTTATAAGAGAAGTCTGTAAATAAAACAAACGAAGCATTGTAGTATTTATGCTTCAAACTGATCTGACTGCATCTGTTTTACTTCTTGTATCACGTTTCTGGGAAGAGAACAAACGTCATCGCTGTAAGAACTGGTTTACATAAAACTTAATGTTAGCCATGTTTTTTAAAAGAAAACAGAACTTCCTTCTCAGCGCTAAGCCGGTTTGTCATCGTTCGTAAGGATTCCCAAACAGTTTTTATTCTTATACACCAGTTAAAGGGCAGTTGAGGTGTAGTGTTCTTGTGTTCTTCACGAAAGTTGTTGTAAATTAAACATGTGTCAAGCTTTGTTCTTCAAAACTGGGAGAATGCTAGCAATGCACGGTGGGATCATGTGGCAAACATATTTTATCGTTTTAGTTTACCAAGTACGGCAGTAAGTTTTGTAACTGTAAGAATGGTGAAAATGGAAGAAATGGATTGAATGGCCAAGATGGTCCGATGGTATGTGTTACTGAGCGTATTAATTACCGATACACGCTGCGCCCGTAAATATAGGAAAGTATGAAGTATGTGATTTTTCACTTGTACGTTGATAAAGTAATTTCTTTTGTTGTATTTTTCTAGGGGCCTGCAGGACCGCCAGGGCCTCCTGGGCCACAAGTAAGTAATATTCATGTACATTACTTGTCGTTCTCACCTGTCTGTAAGAACCATTTGGAAATCGATTTGTTCTGTGCCAAAATGACCAAGTCTGTCACTGACTTCATTAATAGAACGATTATATAATGATATCTTTGATATCCATTTTTGGTTAAAAAAAGCAATAGGTTTACAAGTGTAAATAGAGCAATAACAGATTTATTATATCAATTTAAGCTTTCCAACGACGCTTAGATTAGTTCCAGGCATTCCGTTTGCTTCGAAATTTCATCTAATTCTGTTTCTAGGGCGAGATTGGATACCCAGGCAAACAAGGACCTGCAGGTGTTGGACCAGGGAGTACATTACGTCTTGGAGAGTCATATGCCATCTGTGACCTCTACACTGCTGGTACCATCAGATTCAACCGAACACATCGTGTCCTACAACTGTGCAATGGTGAACAGTGGTTGACAATGTCACTTGAAACCAAGGGAAGATTAAAGCATCGACCTGGCCAATCATGTAGGGATATATTAGAGTCAGGTGAGCTGGAAATCTTTGCTAGCTAGACCTCTGGGTAGAGTTATTTACACTTAATATAGATACCAGTGGCGGATCTAGCGTAAGTCAAAATAAATTACCACAGCTCATTCTAGGATATATTTACATTTTAAAATACCTTCAAAGCAACTTCATTGGTTAGATTTTATTCTTTTGAAATTCATAACCTATGACATTGTTATAAAGTTATTTTGAATTTAAAATTGAGCTGCTATGATTTATTTTGACTTACCCTGGATCCGCCACTGGATACTGCAAAAAATGTCGCATAAGTTTGAATTTGTTTGTCGCTTGTAGGAAAACTCAAAAGAAATCATATGTTAATATTGTCCCAGACACAATTTGCTTTTCATTGTTGACGCACCAGAAATCAAAAACCCATGTAATATAAATTGTCGTGTCTTTTCAATTTCTGTTTTAAACTAGGTAACAGTCATGGCAGCGACTTATACTGGATAGATCCGAATGGCGGATCTGCAGATGACTCATTTCAAGCATTTTGTGACATGGAAACGGATAAAGGAGGTTGGACACTAGTCGCCACCAAGAAATCTCTCGGCGCTCGTCTCGTTTCGGACAAGTTTTACGAGAAATCAGCGTCGACTCTGCACAGTGATGCCCCCAGTCATATTCATGCGGACATGAAGGACTGGCGCGAAGTCATGTTCAGATTCAGTGATGACAACAGCATCCGGGTTATCTATAACCGTGACGGCGGAAGTCCTGGACAAGGGAAGATCAACTTTGATAAATTCCTAATGGGAAAATCAATAGACGTCTCGAGTGAGAAAGTTGACGGTTTTTACAAATTTAGTCCGTCTGTAAACATGGGTCGACGGACACCTGCGATATTTTACTACGCGATTGATTATCTCATGTTTAAGTCATCTATAGGTCTCGTGTCAGAGGATTTCGGTCATACGGACAAATGGTTAAACATCTGGAATAGTAAAGATGGTTCCAATTATTATCTCTACGCCGATAACAATAATTGTGTTGGCCAGAAATGCATCGCCGGCTACTGTGCTATGGAGACACCCATTTGGATGATGGTTCGCTAACACTGTCGCTCCCAGGAATTTCTTTTAAAAACTTTTTGAACGTGAAATTTTGTGTGTGTTAGTTGTAAACGTAGCAGGCAGACAAATATTGATTTTTAAAAATGATTGCGTAAAAATTTGTTATGAATAATGTTCTTTTGAATTAAAATCACCCGCAGAGAAATGTGTTATGATTGTGTTTCCTAGGTTAAGGCTAGGAAGTTCCATTTCATTTCAACTCCGATTCATCTTTTTTTTTGTAAGAGAGAAGAGTGGGGGAGGATCTGGGCGGCCTATGAGGCCTATGATCCATTGGCCTCAGGGGACTGGGGTTTACTCTCGCTGCTGCAGTTGTGTAACCATGACAACCAATGTATCATTCAGAGATTTCCAATATGGCGGTCGAAAGCGAAGAAGATGATCCTGTTATTCGCATGATAAACAGCGCTGCTGCTCTTCGTAGCGAGACTTTAGACCTTGGGTCTAAACGTATTTATGAAATACCTAACGAAATAGTAAATTTAAAACATTTAGAGGCAGGTTTAGTTCGTAGAAGATGTTCAGATTATTGTATTTTATTTTTGCAATTTGAATTATGTTATTTTGCATATTATTGATATTAACCTGCAGTTTAAGCTCTTAATCTTAGACCCCGTTCACACGAGACCGGTTCCGTGTGATCTCGACATTTAGTTCGGTCACTTTACGGTCACATTTACTCTTACCACTTTTTCTATGGTACGTTTTAATTAAATTCTGTAATATTAACACAAATTTAAGAGTCATACTCGTCTTGAAGCTTGTCAAATTGACATGGTTACCATACGGATCCGGTCCCGTGTGAACGGGGTCTTAATGACATTAATAAGCTTGAAGTCTGGCCTCTTTTGCAGTCTCTCCACCTTGAATCAAACTATATCACAGAGCTACCGGAGGGATTCTTTGAGAAGTTAACAAATTTAAAATGGTTGGATTTGAGGAATAATCGATTAACTTCACTTCCAGTTTCTGTTGGTAAACACAGGTAGTATGAAAGCATTTTGCAAACATCTGAAACTAGATATGCTACGGAAGATTTAATATTTGTAACTTATAAATATATCTTTTAGGAGCCTTCGTAGTTTGTTGCTGGAGGGCAATTCATTGACACATTTGCCTTGTGAATTAGGTAATTTACTGCAAGTTACAATGGCCATATTTAATGCAAGCATGTACACAAAGTTAATAGTAGACATGCTTAGAGGTGGAGAAAGGGTTTAGTAGCAATGAATCTTTGAACGGTAGAAATTACTACGTTCATACTAAAAAGAACATTGCTGAGTTCAAAGGAATGATGTGTTAAATATGATCTGTGTTACTTGTCTAAAACGAACTTGGCATAATTTTGTGGAAACACCACTTAAATTTACTATCATGATTTATTCTTCTAGGAATGGCCAGGTCATTGTGTGGTCTCAGTTTATCAGGCAATCCTCTTGAATTTCCCCCTCCACACATTGTTGAAAGAGGAACTCAAGTAAATTTAATTTTTGTGTTTGAGCAAAATTAATGAAAATAGTATAAATTGATAGAATGTTAAGCTGAATGTTGTCATTTATTGTAGGAAATCTTAAAGTATTTGAGAGAAATGTGTGATAACTCTGCTTGGACTAATGGTAATGTTGCATATCATATTATCATTTGTGGAGGTGACTATATAATATTTTTAATAGCGTTTATTTAATAGTTTTATCTTAATTCAGATGAGAAAGCTTCACAATATCAAGCTCAAAGTGATGAAGAATCAGAAGATTTTACTTCAAGTGAGTTTAATAAAACTTCATTGTTGCAGCAATTTATATTTGTTAAATATGGTTCAACTTGATACTTTCTCTCCTTGCAAGGAGAATGGAACGAAAAATTATTGGTACTTTTCTTTTCTCAATGAATTTTTGTACTTTTCTTTTCTCAATGAATTTTTGTACTTTTCTTTGAGTTGATGATACATATCTAGAAATACAATTGTTAAAAGCTCAGTTTAGCTGTAGCGTTGGATTGAAAGTGATCTTTAGCGAAAATGTTTTAAGCAGAGAATATTCGGGATTTCGAAAAACTGTCATTTTTAATTTCTTCGTTCCATTCTCGTCTTGCAGGTGTAGAATTTCCGGACACAGAACACCTGAGCGCAGGTCAATCTGCAGGCTCTGACCTCTTCAGTTTTGAAGACAATCCACGAAAAATATCATCATTCAAGCTGCCACCAATCGTACGAAACGCAACGACCGTACGACGAAGTAACTCCGAACGTGATGTCGTCAAAGGACAAACGGTGAAGCAATTTGAGCCAGCAAGACGTTCTACCTGGGAGTCCATCATTTCGTCATTCAGTGATACACGCGTATCGTTGCCGTGGAAGCGAAGCGATAAACAAAATGAGGGTAAGAAGGAGCCACCAGAGGAGGCGATGAGTCGAGATGAAAAACCAACTGAACGTTTAAAGAAGGCAAAAAAATCATCAAGAAAGGGGAATAAATTAGCAAGAGATAAGATTGAGAGTTTACCACCTTTATCAGTAGCTGAGCCTGCTATCATTGCCACAAACAGCTGTGCGGTCGAAGATAACGAGCATGCGTCAACGCCTTGCATTGAAAATATTGAAGACGAAGAACACGTGATTGATGAGAAGTATAATACTCACGGGAATGCCACTGGAACACGCAGTGAAAATGCTTTGATCAACCTTGCTGTTGGTGATTTCATAGCGATAAAAGTACCGGAGAATCATTTTATCAAAGGCCAACCTAGCGTGGGGAAAGTGGTCGCGGAAATTGACGAACGAAATGAAGTGTTAGTCCATTATTACACGGGGACGTATGATGGAGCATTTCGACCAATGATGAGCAGGAGCAGTCCGTATCTCCGGAAAGTTGCTAGTCGTAATGTTTTGTGTAAATTTGGGATGCAATCAGATGGTCGTTTGTCGCCTAGAACTGCCATAAGAATACGACAAATGATTGAGAGAAAATCTCCTAAATAAAACTGCAGCTTTAGTTGTAATATTATATCATGGAGAATTTGCGACCAGCAATGTTTTGTATGGAATGTAGTTGGAGAGTATAGTTTGAAAACGGCAGTTAGGAAGCGGCAGGAGATTAAGAGAGAGCATCCCGAATTAGGTAGCGTACATTTAGGATGCAAATAGAAAGTATACGAAGAATTGAGGGATTCGTTCTAATTTAAAACGATAACATATTTCCAGTTAGGGACTTTAGGAAAATTAAAATTAAATTTGTAGATGTATATATATTTTTATTGAGTATTTTTGTAGTTGATTTTTGTAGACTACGTTGTATATTTTGATTAAATTTTTCAAAGTGTCAGGTGTGGAATGAGTGTCTTAATGTATCCCTGGGACCATCCTCGTTTCGAGTTTTCTTCAAATCAATATGATTTCATCATTCACTATTCATAGGTCGCAAAACTAGATTGTTAAAACCTCTGTACACCTCGCACGATTTTCCGGAACCGAAGAATCTACCAGCGACATTTCATCCACCTCCGAAAAGAATCGATCAGTTACGATATGAATACGACAAGTTACGAATATCCTCGTCGGAGTCTGACAACACCGTAGATCGTCATCCTACAGCTCGGAGAAGAGCCAGCATTGGTGAAGTTCCACAGCAGACTGCAATCAGACGACAAAGAAAGCATTTAGATTCCTACACTCCAGCTTCGGCGACAACGTTGAAAGAAGCGAAAGCATCACGGGAACGAAGATTAAGAAGAACGGCATCTTTAAATCAGAAAGAAGCAGTTTTGCAACAACGAATAAAGTAAGTGAGCAACCAAGCCTCTTTCACAAGATAACTTTCCCAGTGTAATACATATGTGCTTGTTTGTGTTTTTGTTTCGTCTTTGCATGAATCAGTTGTTATACTCCGCCCACTGTTCCGTTGTTTACCAGGGTGGACTGCATGTAAACTTTCCGTCGAAGATGCGCCAGTCGTTGGTAACGACAATGACACAAAGCTATACCTTTTAGGCTTCAAATATGACGCCAAAAACACTATGAAAATGAAAAATATCATGCCAGTATGCCAGGGGTACACGGAACCCACCCTGGTTTGCTTGTATACCTTAACCCTGAACTGGTTAACCTGACGATTTGGTCATGCTCTTAAACCAGTCGTATGCAGAGACTGTGTATGGTTTACACTGTATACTTGTTGAAATGTTCCTCAGAAATTCATTGGCTTTGGTTCGTGGAGTTTTGAAATAAAAGCTGCATTGTAAACATGCCTAAACAACGACTGAAACAATGACATAATCTTGAACCTATGCATGGTTACCCAGCTTTGAACAACTGGCTCCTCTCTTACATCTTGCGTAGCCTGCGTGGCAGAAATTTGTGATTTTGTACAGAGACGTGGATAACATGGCGGTCGTTAACCTAGCTGTGATTATTTCTAGAAATAAACTAGCTATAGATGACTGGCGTCAGGAGACCCGGACTTTACAGAGACAGAAACAGTACCAAGCTATAAAAAATGGTATTAAGAAAGGTATAATATTATTTTTACTGGCTCTAAAATGCTAACGAATGTATGTCAGAAACAAAGTGAAGAATTTTTCTTTGGCTATGTTGTTTTCAGTAAAAGAGATTCAGCTGTATATTTACACTCGTGAAGATATATTAATAATCATATCCAGTCTCGCATTCGAGAAAGATGTAACACAAGTTGTTTTTTGCCCATGTTTAGTGAAGGTACCTTCGCCTTTCGCGACCGCGGACACCGAAGATACTGAAGCATCCAAAGGAACTCAGAAAAAAATTCACGAATACAATAAAAGATTGCAGTCGCTGTTGAAAATGAGCGACAGAGAACTCAGTAAAAAGTAAGCAAGATTTGCCAGTCTTGTTTCTCATTTATGATGTTTTGGTGAGTGTTTGGTTCATACTGTATGCATTGTGTGTCTCTGATTTCCCAGGGTTCTTAAAGATCGCGAACTTGAGACACGAATCAAGAATCACATTAAGAAAATAAGAGCCGAGCGAAGATCGTCACAAACTGTCGCAGATGAAGTTGAAGAAGCGAGAAGTAATTTAGAACTGGTGAGTGACACAATCTTGACATTCAAACATTAAAAATTCCTCTAGTTCTGCCAGAAAATAAAATAGAAATAAAATAGTTACCACAGTGTCAGGAGTTACTACTATTTTATCACAGTACTCGGTCTTTTCCATAATCGTTTGTAATAAATGTCCTTTAAGAAATGACTACATCTGTGCATCACCATGATGCCCCGGCGGATGCAGACGAGCAAGTGTCCTATGACAATAGACGATTTGCATGTTAGACTAACTTTCAATCTAGGCAAGACGAACAAAATCTTTTACTATAGTTAAAAAGAGCATCCTAAAATTAGTAGAATTGCCAAGTTTGGTGGCGAAATATTGTGAAACATGGAAAATATGGCGTCGCAAAGTTTGCAAATTTGTATACATTTGTATTACGCGAGGAAAAAGTTACCACTTTTGATACAATTTTAGCTGAAAAGTGGTAACTTTTCCCTCGCGTAATACAAATGTATACAAATTTGCAAACTTTGCGACGCCATATTTTCCATGTTTCACAATATTTCGCCACCAAACTTGGCAATTCTACTAATTTTAGGATGCTCTTTTTAACTGTGGTAAAAGATTTTGTCTGTCTTGGCTAGACTGAAAGTTAGTCTAACATGCAAATTGTCCATTGACAAGTTTACTTTGTTAATTACACGTGTTATGCACAACAATTTTTAATGACAAGTTTGTCTTTGACCAGTCTAATTTGTTCGTCAGTACATGCACTGAATTTTACGAATTTACTCTGATATACAATACACTGCTGCAGGCCAATGTACCAGTGGGCTCAATTTACTTTGACCAGTTTTCTCTGTTGACCGTACAAACGGACAAGTTTTCACTGCCAAATTTTCTATGACAAGCGCACTTGTTGAAAACCCAGCATGCTAGCTTTCAAACAAGTGTAGTTGTCGTAGAGAAAGTTGGCAAAGTGGCGCGCAAAGACGAGAAAGTAGTTTGACAAGTGATCATAGCTACAGTTATTATATTTATCTCAGCGCAGTGGCGAAGCCAGCTTGATGCGTGTGGTCATGCTATTTCGCAACGAGCGCCGAAGGTGCGAGTCCGATGCACATGGGGGGGGGGGTCCGGGGGAACTCCCCCGGAAAATTTTGAAATCTAGACTCCCAGAATCGCCATTTGCGGCAATCTGAGCATGAAATTTGAGGAAATAGCTTGACCTAATGAAGGGCAAAATGTGGATATTTAAGCAAATTTCGGACAACAAGACTGACAAAAAAATAGGAAAACCCCATTCACAGACACCGGCAGATATTGATGATATAATAATTCGTATCGCCGTGTATTCCAAAATAATTCGTGGTTTTAGCGCCTGATAAAATTTCATGTTTATATTTATATCAATTTCACTGGAAAAATATATCCCAATCAAATTTTCTACCATTTTGCCACCATTTACATATTATATATTGTTGTAATCGCTAGGGTATGATGAACATAAATATAGTTGAATGAAATTCATAGTCCGTCTAGTTAAAAAGTTACAAGCGAATTTATTTGCAGGCACATTGATGTATTATATATTGTTGTAATTGCTAGGATATGATGAGCATACTATAGCCTTGTTCGCTTTGATTTCGCGAACTAAAAGACTTTTGTAATAGATCAACAATAACATCTCGTGTACTGTCACATACGCTTGGTTGAATCGGATTGATTTCCATATTCATAAATCTATTTCGCCACTGGAATATGAAATATTCAAAGCTTATCATGCGTCGAAGCTCGAGCAGGAGTAAAATGCATATTTTGGCGTGTTTTGCATTCTTAAAAGCTGTTTTAGCCAATGAACATCGTTAGAATTTTAAGATTTTCCTGCTCGCCTGAGTTGAGCAGGACTAAACTTCGGGCAGGCCGCCCATTTTTCCTGCTTTTGCCAGCATGAAGGTAAAGGCCCGCATTCATTCAAAATAAGTTATTAAATAACGTTCATAATGTATTTCTCTGGTTATAATTTCTGCGCAACGTATTGAAATTAGGAAAATATAAGAAAATGTGTACAGTTGGGTAAATGTGTTTTCTTTTAAAAAATATATGCGTGAAAAACTTCATTATTTGAAATTTTGTATGTCATGCTCAGCAGGACAAGCAGGACATCTGGCTTCGCCACTGTCTCAGCGAATTGACGAAACATTTTTGGAATATTGATCCTTGCTTGTATTCACTACAGTTTCCATGTTGTGTTTGACAAGATCTTTTTTTTTCAGGCGCACAAACTACATGAGGAATTAGGAGAAAAAAGAGAGATGGAGTATCGACTTCGTGCTTTTACTGGAGATGATTTTGTACTCAATTCTCGATATTATAAGAACAACAGATAGTTAGTATTAATGTAAAGATTTCGTGTTGAAAACTGTGTTAAATAATATTGTACATATGTACAGAGAAATATCATTGTGAACGATTGAAACATGTTTTAATTTCTAAATAAATAATATGTGACAATAATGCTGAAATGACAAGTTACAGCAGAATAACCTGGCTGCCAGGGCGCTCTAATGAAACACACGCTATTTAAGGCATGCCTGTCTAGTAGCAGCTGCAAGTGCGGTGCCTGAAGCTAACTGCAGAGATAATTGGTCACAACTAGCTGGTGTTGTTTGGTTTGACTAGTTCAAGCAAAGTGGGCAAGTTTCAACCACAGTGCACTTTGTATAAGCGTTTAAATTACGGTTCCTTGTGTTTATTGGTTATTTACAATTTTTGAAAAAAGTAACCGTTTTTTGCGATGTAGTATTATCTATACACACTTGAGTTAAGTGTTTTTCACAGAGGCAAAGCACATTAGGTGAAGTTCATTGATGACACTAATGTGCTTTGCCTCTTTGACAAAAACATAACTCAAGTGTGTTAGGTAATATTAGATCGCAAAATGGTTACTTTTTTCAAAAATTGTAAATAACCAATAAACACAAGGAACCGTAATTTAAACGCTTATATAATCTTTCGTGTAAATATATCTTAGTCATTAGAACAGTAAATATAAATTATTTATATAAATATATATATATATATATATATATACATATATATATATATATAATATATATAGAATAGTACTCAGATCTCTACGCGTTTAAATTCAATATGGCGGGCAAGGTGAAGTTTAGGAGTATGAAGTTGGTTGTTTAGTTTTGGTAATTTTGCGGCTTATATCAACATAGATATGTCCTCGAATGTCGTTGCAGAAGAAATTGGTGAATTGGCGAGTATTTTGATGGATGGAAGTGATCGTTTTGGTGTATCAACTTTGCTTTTTGACTCGCACGAAGAACTAATATGGGTCGGCAACGAGGGAGTGAGTTGTATTTATAGAGGCAAAACGCTTTCGCACACCTGTATTTTTTCGGAAGAGCGCCTAAATGAAATACTTATATTGTCCAGGGTCATATTACATCATATTTTGGATCAAATGTGCAGAAGTACACATCATTTCAAGCTCATGAAAATGAAGTCCGTCATTTACTGACAAACGACGTTGGTGTGCTGTCTCTGACACATAATGAAATACGACTGACAAAAAGACAAGGACTTAAATTATTTAGCCTTAGGTGAGTGAAATTGTTTCTCTAGTTCACGATGTCACTGCTCAGTGGTGGGCAACAACATACATAGCTCACCCTCTCCCCTTTCATAAAGGGGTGGGGGGTGATTTAGATGGTATGAGAAGGTGTTTGTAGGTATGAGCATCTATTTATATGATCCTAGCTAGACAGGACCAGCTAGACTTGAGTGTTTATATATCCTGCTTTGCCTTCCATCCAACCTGAGTGAGATTCTAGCATCAGTTGCCTGCATGTCATCTGAACAGGCCAATTAAACACTACCATATATAAACACTCAATCCTGGCTAGCTGGGATGAATTTTGACTTCTGAGCATTTGAAGTGCAGGAATATTATTGGGGGGGGGGGGGGGGGGAGTTAATGTAAAAAGGAGGAATCAAATATATGCCTTTTTGCACTATGACATATACCAGCAGTCTGTTTGTATATATTAGTGGCTCAAACATGACGGATATGCAATGTATGCTTCAAGTGGACGATGCAACACTGCTTATTGCTGGCCATCAAGATGAAATATTTGAATTGGATCTAAATCGCCATAAGATCATAAAAGAAGTATGTCACATGATGTTAAAACATGAAGTGATTGACTGATAATCGGAATCAAGTCGATATTTGCGTTATCACTAGACATTTGGTATCGGTAATTTTGTAAATATCTATTGAAAAATTGGCTATCAGTAAAACCGATTTTGACACTGTCAGTCAATCATTAAAAACTTATGTCAAAATTATTTAGACTTGTGTCTAAAAAAAAACTGACACAAGCCAATAAACAATGCATATGTCAGTGTCAATAAGAGTTAACCAGAAAGTTGTTTGTCAATTTTAGCACACTCTTGAACCTGGAACATGTATTATGAAAGTTTCATCACACTATCTTTGCTGTGGGGACACATCTGGGAAGGTTGTGTTTATTTTTTTGTTGTGTTGAATTGATTTGTTCCTCCCTGAAGGAGTTCTTAAACAGACAACAGTTAATCAGAAAAATGTACTTGTATACATGCATAGATCTGTGCTTCTATTGTTAAGCTAGAATGTTTTTAAAAGTCAAGTTTTTTCCCCCTAGATACGTTTAAGAGACCCCAAAACTTTGAAATGTGAACATGTCCTTTCAGCACATTCGGGGACCCTGTCTGATTTTGACGTATTGGGAAATACGCTAGTAACCTGTGGCTTTTCTAGCAGGTAAAAATACTTCATTTCCACTTCATGTGGATCCCAAATGTAATTTTCTATCCACCTTTTTTTCTCGTGCATAGTCATAAATTACCAACTATTAAAATTCATGTTTTTCAGACTTGGTCATTTGGCTGTTGATCGTTTTCTTATGATGTATGACATGAGAATGTTAAGAAGTTTACAACCATTACAGGTATTATTTCTTCTTAAATCTTTTCAGATTCTATAACTCTGTTACTGTTTCTTTGCTCATGCCAAGTGTTACTGGGCACTTCATGTTTTACCTGTTGTCATTTTCACAGACTCCAATGCTGGAACCGTTCATGTTGAAATTTTCCAGCACAATGTCTTCCAGAGTTCAGGTTGTTTCACATGTAAGTAGCTTTATAGTAATATTACAAACATCCTGTGTGGGAAGATTATACCAGTTTGACATACTATGATGGATGTCAAATACTTAGGTTTCAACAGAGTTTTCAAGCTATTTAGTATTATTGTTCACTACCTTTACATCACACAATTTGATAATACTTTCAAGAGTGGTCAATTACAGTTTCTCGACATTGGTGGTCACATGTCTCCAAGATCAATGTACATTTACCACGTAAACACGCATGGAGGAATGCTGACTGGTTTTGATATTTCACCCAATGGCCAAGCTTCAGTATTTGGTGATTCCTCAGGTATCTTGTTGACCTATAAGTTCTGATATTACACCTGATTCAATGTGCAGATGGACATCTCTGTAACACAAACATCTCTCTGATGTGGACATCTCTCTAATGTAGATGTCTCTGTAATACAGACGTCTCTCCAATGAAGACAACTTCTAGTACAGAAACCTCTCTACAGCCATCTCTCTAATACAGACATCTCTCTAATACAGCCATCTCTCTAATACAGATATCCCTCTAATACAGAGGTCTCTCTAATACAAACGTCCTTCTAAATACAGACATCTCTCTAATGCAGACATCACTCTAATAAAGACATCTCTCTAATGCAGACGTCTCTCTGATACAAACGTCTCTCTTAATACGGACGTCTCTCTAATAGAGATATATCTTCAGGTGTGGTTCATCTTTGGGTCGATCATGGAATGGAACACTTGAACTTTAATATTTATTCAAGGCCAACGAGTTTCGCTGACGAGGTATAGAACTAGTTAAACTTGTTGAAAGCTTCTGTGAAAACTGCTCAAAATGTGTTGGCCTGTTTTTTATTCTTTTCATTTCACTTCTAGATCCATCATTCACATCCACTGGCAATCGATGATGACAGTGTTCCTTACTCGTCATTCCCGCTGCCGCATTGCAGGTACGCCATCTTTTATTGCAGCCCTTCGCCTTCTAGTCTGTCAAGGACGATATTGAGATGTTAAAATATCGGCGTTGTTGCTTTCAATTCTGTTAACTACGTACTTCCGATTTCTAGTGAACCGTTGCTCTCTGACTGGCCAAAGAAATTGTTAAAACGTCGAGACAGGTTACAGCAATAATTTTACGTTCAAAAGGCAGGAAATATTATGTAATGTCTGATAAATGAGCGTCCGTTCCAAATCAGTGTGTGAAGATATACCACTGGTTCGCACGAGTGTTTTTGTACGCTGATAAAGAATAGAGACCAATATTTCAAGCAACTTCAAAAGCGCACTCAGATAGTCGTTCTATAAAATTATATTTAAAAATTAAATATAAGAAGCTTTGAGACTTGCGGCTAGTCAAGACAATTCTTTATGATAAAACATGTATTTCTGACTCCCTCTAATAATGACTCCCTCAATTATTCAAACTAAGATTAAACTGTGTCAGCAATGTCAGTTAGAGATACATATGACCTGGTTAGGATATGACCGGTTTCGACTGTATGTGCCATATTGTAGTTATGATTTGTAGACGCACACCTCCCATTGATCCTGAAATATTACGGACGATGGTCGTGAAAGGTTTTATTGGACAAGCTCCAAACCCAGGAAACAGACTTCGAAATCAGGTGAAGAAGGCAATGATAGAATTACACTATAGACCTGTATTACTGCACCTATCATGATAACGTATATAATTATCAATTATTGGACGAGGTTGAGCAAAATATCGTGGTTTTCCGATGCCCAAGGCAGAGGCGAGAACCGAGCACAATAATTGTTTTAACATTCTCTTACAAAGTTTCTTATAAGACTCCATAACTAGGAACAGCAAGCTTTTCACGCAAACCTTTTGAATGTTCAGCAAAGCGAGCAGCTATTGTTTACAAAACTGGAAGCAGTACCCATTTGTAGCTCAGTCATGTTTTTAACAAATGCGCATGTTCGGAGTGTTATTTGTACGCAGTTATTTGCAGGCAAATTAACCAATCAGAATTAAGAATGAATATAAAGAGAATGTTAATATGATTTATCAGGTCCCTTATACTTGGCGTACGACATCCAAGAAAAAACGCGAAGTCCCAGAATCTCCTATGAATAGAGGTAGGTAGAACAAACCGTTTCATAGCCCGATATTATGTCTGACCACACGATCTATACCTAATTTATTTTGTTTTTTATCATTTCCTAGAGCAGAACCCATTTTCCTCCTTGGTCCCGAAAATCTATCGACGAGTAGAAATGAGATACTCCAAGTTAGGTATGCCCAAAGTATGACATTTCTTAGAAGTCTTTCGTTCCGATTGTTCCGCCGATAATGTCGATCTTATCTCTTAGTTTCTTCAAGATGACAGCACCTGGATTAGCTCATAAGTCATTGAACTATTTTCTGTAGGTGTGGATGACTTCAATTTTCAACATTACAATAAAACGTCGTTTGCTGGATTGGAAATTCACATTCCGAACGCTTATTGTAATTCTATGCTACAGGTATACGACATTTTTTAAGGTATAAAGATGCCCAAGATTCTCAGTCCTATCCTCTCTTTCTTTGCTTCCTGTTATATTTCCACTTTTTTTAGGCTTTTTATTTTCTGGAACCGCTCAAAGTATCTCTTCAAAACCATTTGTGCAAGAAGGAGTTTTGCTTGGCTTGTGAATTGGGATTACTCTTTGATATGTTAGATCAATCTTCTGGACAAACTTGTCAAGTAAGTCAGTTGTCACGACGGTAACAACAACAACAGCTCAAGTAATGTGGTTTGACCTACGTTTGCATCAGATTTCAGGTAACAGATTCATGTAATTTGGCCCCTGGGTAAACAGCGTTTGCTAAAAGCCTCTTTAGAAAAAAGTTTCATGTTTCATTTGATCAGTTTGAGCTGCCTTCAGTTCAAGAGTGTATGAGCGATTACCACCCACTTAACGTTATTTTAATTTTTTCCAGGCAAGTAATTTCCTCCGAGCGTTCCGAACACTGCGAGAGGCCTCGGCACTAGGTTTACTGCTACCAGACACTGACGAGTCCCTGGGACGAGTGAACTATCCCCAACTGATTCAAAGCTGGCAAAGATTTGTTTTGCAGCAACTTCATCAGGTGAGAAGAGAAGAATACACAGTACTTTCACGGATTAAAAATCTTATTTTGAACAATCTAAGGAGTTGGCTTGGACTGAAAGACTTGAGTGGCAAGGACTCGAACAAACGGTGGTAGTGTGGGTTATGCGGTTGATAGTCCACGAAATGAATCAGTTCTTTTACTACCTCAAATGATAAAGTGAAAATCGTGCGAGAGACCTTCATGGAGAAGTTAACAGTTATTTCCTGACGAAGTGCCTTCGTTCGGAACGTCAATTTTGATTTTATAATTTCAGGTAGTAGAAGAACGTATGTATAACTTTCGTGTAGTAACGAAAAATTTCCACTGTTTAGGATATGGAAATAAAATACGATGAAAATGAAGAACTGAATGAAACAAAAAGGCGAGACATTTTATTTACATTATATAAAATCGTGACTAAATGCCGAGTAATTAATTTCAAATTCCGAATAAGAACTCTTTCATTTCTGAACACGTGTAAGTCGAGCTTTCACATGGTTCAATCCATTTAGTATTTATATTTTTTCCGAAACTTTTCATTTGTAGTACGAGCTCAGTGATTAATTCGTTATTTGGATCACAAGTGCAAAGGACGGGCGAGTGTAGTCAGTGTGGCGCCGAAACTACCCGAGATGACGTCACTTTATTGACAGCCTTGTCATATCCGGATAAAACCGAGAACCGTACGTACCGTAAAATTAATGTTACGTGATATTTGATTGGCTCGACATTTTCCCCTGAGCCAATCAAATTTCATGTAACATCACGAATTCGCGTTTGATGTCATTGTAAGACAGGCCTATTGAATTGCTGTATAGTGTAGTTTGTCAAAGGGTGTTTACTTAGCTATTATTAAGAAACGCAAGACAAAAGCCAATGTAATGTTTTTTTTGTTTAGAAGCTGTCAGTTTTGTAAATGTTTTACAATCCAGTCTACTCGGTGTCCAGACAAGCCCAGCCTGGTGTGAGAACTGCAATAAATACCAACCCACGGTAATTGGCGGAAAGTATGATTTCAAACGTTTTTTATAAAAAGAACTTCAATTCCCGTACTAAGCAACTTTTGTTTCATCTGCATGATTATAATTAAATTCAATGAAGATGATTGATTCTCGTCTTACAACGGGAAAAGTTATACCGAATTATTTATTTCAGATTCACAGTAAGAGGTTAAACAGGTTACCAGATGTCATGACGATAAACTGTCAAGTCGATGTGGACAAACACAGGGAATTTTGGAATCGTAAAAAAACTGATGTATGTATGTTAATACATGTTTGTTTCATTTATAAGTTTTACAAAACAAGAGAATATGACAAGTATTATTGTCTACTGACTGCTGCAAGTGTAACATCTGAATGATGATTATTTAAAGTAAGGCTGAGTGGAGCAATCAGTTAGATAGTATCTTCTCAATCTCAAATATAAATCTGGCTTGCTAAACCTCTGGTTTAAGTAGGATCGATTCAGATTTTGTTGTTTTAGTCAAATGCAGAGAAAGCAAAAGATATTCCTGTTCAAAATCCTCGATCAAACATCCCTTGTCGTTTTGGCGATAGCTGTACACGTGTTGGTTGTACGTTCTGGCATACCAAAGATGATGAACAGGCAAGCACTGAGGCAGTGTAAGTACTGGTACTTGTCTAACATCGTACGTAGTTGAATGTATGGGAGATGATTTGGACGACACCTGAGGCATATCAGACATTACGGTCTTTTTTGAAGTCCCATGTTTGGTTGTTTGTTTGTCAGATCGAGTGCTCAAAGTCCTAGAGAAAACTGTGAGCTAACCTGGGTACCACTAGCAATGAAGTTGAGACTAACAGATGACGGAACTCTTGTCTCTTCAGATTTGGTATGTTGACTGTACATGATTTTGTGATTATTGATTCTCCTACTCATGTTTGTGGTTCATAAAATGAGCAATGGTTTCAACGTTCTAAACACACGAATGGTTTTCAGGATTCCGAAGACGAGAGTCACGAGGATGGTAATGTTATTTACGATCTTAAATCATCTGTTGCCCACATTCAAGACTACAACTCACCTGGCAACCTCGTTGCAGTGATAAACGTTGAGAAGTCGTATCACAAAGAATCCGTGGTGAGTAAAAGCTAGCTTGATGTAGAAGTTATTAGTAGAGAGAATGATGGGATCTGTACTATAATAGAGAAGGTCTTGTTTTGAGGAGAGGTTATTGGAGGGCTTAATAAAGAAAGCGTACAGGGGGAGCCCTTCACGAGATAGGGATGTGTATTCAAGGCACACACGGTCTATATTAAGTTCCTTGTTAGACCGTTTATGGTGGTGTATGTTATTAAAGTGAAAATTTAGATCTATAAATAGGAGTACCAACATTTTATGTTTGCTATTTTTCAGGTCGAGGAAGATAATAATTGGTATCTTTTCAATGATTTTGGAGTTTGTGTAATTAGCAAGGTATTACATAAAGTGTTTTTTCCTCAATGTAAAATTGATATCAAGCGGTAAATGAGTTTATTTTGATGTGTAGGGAGAGGCAGTTGAGTTCGATCTGTCGTGGAAGACGCCGTGTATTTTGCAATTTGTTCGACGGAAATTAAAAACTGACTACAATCTTAGCGGTACGGGTTTGTGTGTTTACTTGATCCTTGATATGATATATCTCAGAGGGATTATATCGATATCGGGGACTATTCTACCAGTTGCTGTTAAGTAGTATCTGTTTTTGAAACCCTCTCACCTTGCAATTATTTGTCCGTGGATTCAGTATGCCGCCCAATTGACCAAGAGATCATTTTGGAAGATGTATCCCTCTCACAACTTCACAATGCAACAGGACAAAGAAGCTTTACTCCACTTAATTTCAATGAAGCCGTACAGGACGGATTTGTGGTTGGAATTGATTGTGAATTTGTCACTTTAAACCAGGTAACTGTAGTCAGCAGTTGAATGTTTTGTGAATTGACTCTGGTAAAAGGTTTTGGTGCAAACCCAGACGATGAAATTAAGAAATGAACAGCTGGCATCATATTCCTTTCATTCTCTTCTATATCCGTCATTATTTGATAGGAAGAATCTGAGATACGCAGTGATGGAACCCGTTCTACAATAAAACCAAGTCACATGAGTGTCGCTCGAGTCACTTGTGTACGAGGGTAGGTTGGCATCAATTTATCGAAGCAGCAAATTATAAGAGTGTTTGAGGAAAGTAGCTACTGTACAGTTTGTAGTTTTCTATCAATTAGCTGCTTACTAGGAGTAAGACAATGTTGATATAAACCTCGTGATTTCTCTTGATAGTGAAGGACCTCTGATGGGAGTACCATTTATTGATGACTACATCTCCACATCAGAACAGGTATTTTTGTTCGGTGCTGGATGCCTGAGCTTTGGGTAATGAACATTCGATTTTCATGTCGTATTGTTCTGCAGATATTTCAGCCACGAAAATCTCAACTTTTCACCACTTTTCAGGTTGTAGATTACCTCACGGAATTTTCTGGCATCAATCCAGGAGATCTGGACGCAACACGTTCGTCCAAACATCTTACAACACTAAAGACAACTTACTTAAAACTAAAATACTTACTACAACACAACGTAGTGTTTGTCGGACATGGATTGAAGAAAGATTTTAGAGTTCTCAATATTATGGTAGAGTTTTGACATTTTTTCTGTGAACTGAAAGTTATTTAAACACACCCAGGCTAACTATAAATGTATCAATAGAAAGTCATTAGTTCTTCGTAACAGAATCCGTCTTTTTAGGTTCCAAAATCGCAAATCATCGATACAGTTGAACTGTTTCATCTTCGTCAACAAAGATATATTTCGTTAAGATTTCTCGCTTGGTATTTTCTAGGTAAGCAACAAATGGTACTTATCTATTTAGCCGCCTGCCCCCCCCCCCCCCCTTTATTTGACCTGAATATACTCCCGTCTCTTGAAAAAGTGGGTCAAAGTAAACTTTTACTGTATTGTCATGTCATTGCATCTTCATGCTCAACTTTGTTTCCTCTGACTATGGTTATGTTAGCTGTAACTGAAGTGGTAAGTTTTTGAGGTATTTTGCACGATTATATATGTATATGTATTCTGTATATTATTATTATAATCTGTATTTCTCCGCAGGCATAACAATCCAGTCAAGCACACACGACAGCACAGAAGATGCGTGCACAGCTCTGCGGCTGTATCGACGTTATAAAGAACTTACTCTCAAAGGCGAACAGGAATTTCACGGAACTTTGAACAGACTTTATGAAACAGGACGAAGCTTAGGTTGGCAAGTGGAAGACTGAATTATATGGAGCGGGAATTTCAGTTCATTACCATGTTCAAAAATTATTGATCTGGGGCCGGTTGTTCGAAGCCCGTTGAACTTAAACGCAAGATAAGTAAAAAATATCAACCGAGTCTGTTGATATTTTTCTATCTGAAAAGAACACTATGTATGCGACTACATATTTAATGTCCAATATTTGGGTTTAGTGATCCGCAAAATGAACAGGTCGTCGTCTGAATTTGACTTATCCGCCGTTTAAGCTGAACGGGCTTCGAACGACCGGCCCCTGGAAGACTGCTGGGGCCAGTTGTTTAAAGCTGGTTTAGTGCTAACCCTGGGTTAACTCACTGTTTTAGTTAGTGTATTTCAACGTGCCTATTTCTTTTGAAACTTGAGAAAAGAAAAGTGATTAACTTTATGAAGCAAAGATTTATGAAGAAAAATATTTTTATGTTTACGAATACACTCTAGGAATCTTGCTTTGAATTTTGACTTAACCCAGGGTTAATAGAACCCGCGTTTGAACAACCTGCTTTTAAAATGATTTCTCCGTACAGGACCATAGAATTTGGCAAAACATCAATGAAGTCAAAATATTTTTGGAATGAAGTCATTTCGACAATAGCTCTAGCTCCTTGTATGAATTATTAATGACATTAACATGTTATTAATATCGCATTACAGTCCTTTGTGTTTGAATTGGAGTTGCAATGTCAGTGTGCATGACTTTTGCCTAGCGATGGTTAGATACAGATACATACCGGTAAGGTGCATCCCAAGCCATCACAGCTATACTCCCATTTTGTCAGATGAAATAAGTTAATATCTGTTGAAAATTCATCTCATGCCACAACGACCGAAATTTTTCTGCTGTAAGCTCCTCAAAGCCAAGCAACTCGAAAGTTAAAACGAAAAACAAACTCGTTATAGTTCTAGTGGTGAGTACTGACCGCGAAGGAGTCTGGGACGGCAATGGAGCCATATTGATTTTGTACCAGAGTGGCTAGTGCTCTAGAAGTCGATCACATTTCGTGTTTTTACGGTATTTTTGCGAGGGTTATTGTCAGTTTTTTGTCTCCACGATTGAATTAGTATCTTGTATAAGTCTCTGAGGAAGCTTATATATCATTACGTCGTTCACCGAGCGTTAAACATTGGGTAACCTCAATCAGTGTTAACTACTGTCTAAAGTATGTCTGCAGTCTCTGAAAATAAACGCAGCAACAGGAAAGCAAAGAAGAAGCGTTCTGCGCAACAGATGAAAGAAAATCAAGGTCCCGAGGCAGATACAACATGTTCGGTAAGACATTTTGTTGTAAAATCGTTTTAACCTTGCGTGAAAGCATAACGTTTTTTATAAAGGGCCTTGTGTTGCTTATTTGAAAAATAGATGGCATTCCAGGGTTTCAAATGTTGTGATTTTTAAATATATGTTCTGTCAATTTATTTTTCTTGAATTATCTTCTATCTTGTGAATATGAACAAGTAAAAGCAAAGCCTGTATCAAAATATGTGTACATATTCATACTGTAATCAACATTTGAATTTTTGCGTTTTTATTATGTGTCATTTGATACATGTACTTGCACTTCGATAATACATTTTACCTTATGATAGAAGTTTGTCAGGTTTAGTGCTGTGAACACTATGTTGCATTTTTATGGACCTGTCTTTATTAAATATGTAGACATTTGTACACAGTATTTATACCAATGATATGTGTCTCCTATCTTGTCCTCGAAAATTGATCCAGATGAGATGGGGAAAAATTCCTTCTGCTTGGACAGGAAACTTGCTTGGGTCGTATCGCATATAGATGAAAATAAACATTTCCAGGCTGAGGCCACTTATGCTATGTGCACATGGTGTTGTTTCCAATTTTAATTTTAATTATTTCTCGACTTGTTTACGTAATTTAATGAACCAGGATAAACTTTGTCTAAGAACAAAAACTGAAAAATTCATGCAATGAGAATTTTTATAGTTCATATTGTTTTCATTTTGACTGTTGTGAAAACGCTGAGAAAGACCTCATTCGCACATAGTCTTAAAATATAGTTCTTTGTATCATGTTTTGTTGCATTATGTAATTATGCATGCTTACAAGCAATATTCACCCCCCCCCCCCCCCTTTCCAACCCAGGCCTCTCTCCAGTGTCCAGTTTATATTTTCTAATCTGTCTATGACAATCAGGGATATGAACATCATATGATGATGACCATGTAAACTCTTCGTAAAATTTGTTTGTCGAGTCCACAGTATAGGGAATGGACAGTAGGGCCAAACTTCAATTGAGTAGCGCTTCTGTCCATTGCCTATACCATGTCTTGGCTAAGTGAGGTCATCTAAACAGGACCTAAATGATCAAGCTCGCCATGGACATGATGTACTATCATTAAGCTGAAATAATAAATGTATTTCATTATCATTAGAAAAGTGTAACCGTCCAAAAAACTGGTCTAGATGCAGCAATTCCATTATCACAGGTATGATTAAATATTAATTAAATACTGTATTTTATGTGTTAATTACTAGATTTGATATTTAACAGATACAGTAGATTTAGATAGATGGTTTATTGAAATTATGTAGCTTGCAACTAGAATAACCTTTACAAACATGAAATACATATATCAGTATATATACATGTAGATTCCTTTTTTGTGTTTGTGGGATTTATAATAGATAACAGATGACACTGTGCCTTGCTATGAACTTCGAGTAAAATATAGAGTGAACTCTCATTAGTATGTAATAAGCAATGCTATGTGTCTAGACATTGTATTCTGATCTGAACAAACCTAATGAATGTTTATTATATACAACATGAGCTAATTGTGTGCTGAATATTTAAGGTTGTGAATAAGTCTAGCTTCACACCAGTTCTGGATGGTGAAAAATGTATTTTATGCCATCAAGAAAGGCCTACAATTGCTCAAAAAGGTACTCAACCTTACTGTATTTCATACTTTGATGCCAACAACAAACTTATTTGCTCCTTGGTAGAAGGTTTAAAATTGCTTAAATTGTGTCTTTAACAGCAGAGAAGAGAAATGTTGATGCCTTGCCTGGTGCACAACAGTTTGTTCACAAGGTGCCAGTATCTTATATTAATCATAAACATTTATAATTAGCAATTATTTGCTGAAGGCAAAGTGATTATTTGTGAATATTCACTGAGACAAAGTCGAAATGAAATTTCACTGTCGATGATTATTGAGCCTGAGGCAAATAAACTTTACTCCTCTCTTAGGAATTTTTCGAAGTGAACTGTATTCATAAAAGAAGTGCATTTTATACATGTTTTAGTAAATAAATTATGGTAAAGTTTATATATTTGTAAGTTTGGAATCGTAAAAAATGTATTTAATAAGTTTTTTGCCATTATTACTTATGCACAAGGCATATTTAGAAGATTATGAAGTTTTTTGGGTTTTCACGTTTTAGTTGCCACTATGGGTGTGTCCTGAATGTCGTAAAAAAGTTGAAGAAGATGAGCGAAAGGCTGGAATAGATTCTGCTTTGCATACAGTTGTATGATGATTCATTGATGATAAATTTTGTGTTCAACAATATGTGTGCAATGTGACAGTATGTTTTGTTTGATATAGAACAATGATATGTTATTCCAGTCATCAGAAGTTGTGATTAACTCGTTTGTTCCTGAGGATGGCCCGAACAAAGATTTGTGTAATTGTCATGTGTGTGCTGGTAAAAGGTAGGGGGATAAGGTGCTTGTTACATTGGTGATGACCTGGGAAACATAGACTCTTGTGGTTAGGCAAAAATCTCTGGATGAATTATAGTATCTCACTGTTTCACTGTTTGCATGGATGACTTCTTTGACTTGAAAAGCATTTAATGTTTTTGAAATATCTGTTTTGATAACTATAGGCACTTAGTACCAGCCAAAACTAAGGAAGTCGGAGAACTACAGGTAGTAATTTAATAGAACCATGTACCATATATGCATACACGATGATACTGTACAGTGATGTATTATTTAATATACAGAATGCTTGATTCTCATTCCTGTGCTAGGATTAGCACTTTAGTAGTGGTTGATTCCTATAGTACAGTGTATATTGCAAATATTTGACAACAATTTATTATTTTTATCCAGTTTTCTTGGTTTGAAGTAAAACACTTTGTACGATGTGTTTACAGAAAAGCTGGAACAACTTTAGCAGGTATTTTTCGTTCTTAGAAATACATTATATTTGTTTCATTCCCAAAACTATGTGGGTACTTTGTTATCTTTTCAATAAACATTTATTTATTTGAAAAAAGTGACATGTATGTAAGTTGATTTATTTTATATTATAGATGATGATAAATTAACCAAAACATCACTAGACATGGACAGAATAAAGAAACATACAGAAAAGTATAAATTAGATTACGTTTAGTAATCACTTTGCCAAGTTTTGGGGTAGTGTACTTTCCTAGATTGTTCCACATAGGAAGATCACAGTCATCATTTTGTGTGTTGAAGCTGAGATAGAGTGAGGAAAGCCTGTGAAACTATTCCCCATCTTGATGTAAGAGATGGAAGCTTGAGCTAAAGTAACAGGACCTTATGAAGAACCTATAATCATTAGCATACTACTTAGCCTGCCAATATTGTCCTGCTATGATAATATCTTCATGTTCCTTGGCTGTTGAAAGGACAGTTTGTAAAAAAATCAACAATGATTTGAAGTTTACCTCTGTATAAAATATGAATGCTAACAAAGTTGTAATTACCAATCTATCAACACTTAGGTTAACTGATCGAGATCCATATCAACTTTATGAAAGGCTGGAAGCTCAGACAAGGTACATAACTTGCAATATTGTCCAACCTCTCCTTCATCTGCTTTGCTTGAAATCGTATCTAGGAAGATGTTTTTCAATGTTTCAAGGCTTTTTCATTAAGATGGAAAAGAATAGATACTAAGAAGAACCTGCAACTATTATGTTCCTATACTATTATGTTCCTAAACTTGGTTGTCATGTTTCTATTTTTCAGGGAGTATTTAGGCGAGGTCCGCGCAAGTCTTATCAAGTTTTTCTCTTCCTCATTCTCAAACTCACCACAACATGCCAAGGACTGTGTCACAACATTACTTGATGAGTATCATTCTCTCTCTGTCGCTACAGATATACTTAAACCTTTCTTCGCAAAACTGGTAAGTTTCTGACTTGAATTTTCTATTGAACCACTGGATCTTCACTCTTGTCTTCTTTTCTTTCAGGATTCTAACTACTTAAAGAACTTTAAATGGTCTTGGGACTCCATGAACAAAGAAGTGTTTAAGGAAGAAATATTTAGTGATTCTGTCATTCGGACCAACTTACCACTGCTTTTTGAACGATTAGTAAGGTTTGTGTTTGTCTTAATATTCTACTCCTTGAAATACTTAAACGCTACTTGAATATTTGAATAATTTTCTGACTTTCAAGGATGCTTAAAAGGTTCTTGAAAGTTCCTTTAGTACTCCTTAAAGTTTGGAGTTTCGTTTTGGTGTTTATGTGTCGTCTTTCTTAAAGAAAGCACACTAGTCAGTCCTCGAAAAACGCTAATTTACTCCTTTAGAAACTGCTCAGGTAATGAATTTAGCTTTTAAAACTATGCCAAACCCTGTTAAATAGTTTATTTGTTTTTTTCTCTGTATTTTAGAGGTACAATGAATAAACCTTCGCGTGGATTTCCCGTCTTAGATAAATCCAAACCAAACCCTAACACTGATCTGATCGAAAGGTTTGTAGTTTTGCTATTCTTTTCACTATTACACAACGAAGTCATCAGAATTCTCTCCCGACAGGTTTGAAGCGTTTACCTGGGAGATGACGGATGTAGATAATCTCTGGTTGGCTGCTAAACCGCTACAAGAAAAATATGATCAAGAGAAGGTATCCCTGAAAGGTTTTTCTGTCAACAGCCTCTAGCTGAAAGACTTAATTATCTCCGAAATGAAGATTTTAAAACGTGTTGCGCCTTCAGTTTCCTCTCCTGAACATCGCGTGTTTTGTTGCTTGTAGAATTTACATAACAGAGGAGAATATGAAGACTGGGATGAACCGTTAAAGGTAATCTGGTTACGTTATTTGGGTTGCACTACTTTCCTTGTGATGCATTACTGGAGGAACTTGTTGGTACTGAAATTATAGTTTTTTCCACACATATTAATCAGCATTGATCTTTTAATACAAATTTTAAGGAGCCATTATTATGCACATTATTTAATATCAATTGTACACACTCTGAAAGCAAGCCAATATGTCGCCCTTCAGTTCCACTTGAAACACTACCAGACAATCACTTTGTCTAATATCAGACTGTTTTTTTTTAATTAGAAGACGAAGCAGGACAAAGACGAGGCAATGTAAGTGCTAAAACTATGGCGTTATTTTTATTCAATTCATCGTTATAATCTTAATTTGCATTGCTTTGTTGGTTTCTAGTTGCGGTTGTGAAAAATGCGACTTTTTGTCAAGTCCTCTTGCATCTCAAAATGATGTGCCAAATTCCCTATTGTCCCTAAAGCGTTCCTTATCGTCTTCGAGTTCCTGCTCAAGTTCCCGCAGTCCAACGCAATATTGTTCAAGGCACTCACAACATGGTTCCACTGATGATGATGATGACTTCTTCAAAGACGCAAAAAACGAACCTACGGCCGTGTTTCTTGAGCGTTTGACCCGTTCAAAATGTGCATCATGTATCCGTGAAGCACTTTATTCATTTTGCAGTGCTCCGGTAAGAAAATGCGAAACATTTTGCCTTTAAGTATTTTGTGCACAAATTTGCTAACCTAAATCGAAACAACTTCATTCGTACTGGTTTGCGTCCCAGCAACTCATTCATTATTTGTTCGGTCATGGATACCCTCGTTTAGATATAGTCTGTGCCTGTGAACATTCTCCAAAATATTCGTGGTCTCTGTTTTTAGAATGTGCCGTCCCACCACCACGAAGAACATGAATCATCTTCAAACAAACTAGTGGGTTGTGATTCCGAGATTTATCATAATTGCGACAATCATAGCTTGCACGACCCATTTTGGTACAACCACGATACCCCACCCCCGGAAACTGCGTCCTCCATACAGAGCTTACTGTTGAATGGCAACTCTACCGGGGAAACTCACTGCAAAGAACACGCTTGCTGCACGGGATGGGAAGTTGAGGATGACAGGGAACATGAAGGACATGATGGATGTCAGGAACACAGAGGACCTTTATCCCCTAGCATTATGATTCCAGGTGTGTTGATTTGCATAGTACGAGTACCTTTGTTTACATCACTAAATGAACTCGTTCCGTGGTCCCACAAACAAATATTTTGCTTGGAAGCGTTCCACATAAAATGCCCATTTAGCCATTTTTGAAGTACCATAAAAGATTTCGCTTTCACAGATTCGCTAGAAATTTTCTGCTGATCTAATGTAACTAAAAATTAAAATTGTGTTAGATGCACTTTAAGTTTGGAGACTGTAGAGAATACACTGGTTGTTACGATATAATGAGTCAGTCTTTAGGACAGCTAGCGTGGAGAGGCCTTTTGTCAATAAAATCGCTGATTATTATCAAACACAATCTGTGTTTCTTTCGCAGGAAAGAATGTGGACATGGAAGCTCCTCCATCTTCTCCTTCGAGTGATCGCAGTGTGGGAGATGGCAGTTCTTGTGACACACCTACTAGCCGTAGTTCATTATCCGAGGACTGCAGATCAAACAATGGAAAATGTTGTGATTGCTGTTACTGTGAAGTCTTTGGACACAGCACTGTAAGTGGTTTGATGCCAGTGTTGTATAATCATTGTTTCCTGCTGCTGCTAGCTCTGAATGTTTGCAGGAAGGCAGTGTTTTTTTTATTTATTTGATGTAATAGTTGTGTGCTTGGAGGTCAGTAAATAAAGGTGTAGTTTACCTTGCTGACTTTTAAAAAGCGCCCAGTTGACTAGTTGAATAGACGTGTACCTTTTAACTTTGTAGCTTCATGTATGTGTTTCCTTCTTCTCCAGCCTCCAGTGTCTCAACCAAACCGTAAATTTATTGAAATGAGGGAGAAGTTAAGATTACGGTTGAAAGAGAAGAAGGTCAGTGATGTGTGTTTCATGAAGCCTGGGTGAAAGACGAGCTTTGCCTGAGATATTTCTTATGATGTGATTACATCTGCTTGCATTTTACCACTATTGTACTTTTTATCCAGGCTCATAACTCTCCATAGAATCCCCCCCCCTCGTATCTAAACCTCTCCCTGACTGTACGTTATCAACGTTCTGTACTCTATCTTCTGCAGGCCAGTGATAACTCAGACAATTCCAAAAGTTTCAGTTGTATAACAGATCATCGCCCTGTCGATGAGTTACTCACCTTTATTAATGGCGAACAAGAAATGGATGAGAATATGAAAAATAAAACCAACTCGAAAGCTGCTAAACGACAAAGACAAAAACAGAAAAAGGTTGATTTTTATCGTTGGTATCTTGTTCAGCAACATGCTGCTTTTACTTCATACTATGCCCTTTCATTTCAGGCCACAGAAAAGGTGAACATTGCACCTGAAGCAAATAGGAATGGACAGTGTGCAATATCACATGGTCATATGAACGACGAAAGACCACCAACATGCCAAACATCGAAAAAAAATACGAGACAAAAAAAGGCGAGCAAGGAGAAATCACAAGAAAACCTAACAGAGAGGGAGAATGTTAAGAACAATGAAAAAACTTTAATGAACGGTGTTAAACCAGCTAACAGACAAGGCTCGGTTCAAGAACCTGACGAGAAAGTGGTTGATGTCGAAGCTACAGGTGCGAAACAAGATCATCAGGCTGAGAATAATGTAAACAAGCGAAGGAAAGGTAAAGAGAAAAAAGGCGTACTAAATAGATCGAGCAAGAACGATCAAGAGAAACGAATCATTGTGAATGGATCGTGTCAGGAGACTGGTAATCACGTGGCGCACCCGCGTGGTGTGACGTTGCCAGTACGGGAAGAAGCTGAAGCAAAGCATTGTGGGGAGGAAGCCCCGGCACAGGAAACCCGAAATGAAAACCATGGAAAAAAGACTAAAAGTCGAAAAAAGAAGAAAGGGCAATGTTTAGGTGAGAAAACCGTCCAAAAATATTACAACTTATTAAAATATAATTTTGTGGAAACACCACGTAAGTTTATTATCGCAAGGCTTTCGATCCGTAAGCTCGGATAATAAATTTACGTGGGGTATCCACAAAATAATATTTTAATTTAATATTCCCACGCAAACATGCAAGGAACGTATTAGTATCACAACTGTCGTCAACTGTTGTCTTGTTGAGACAAAATTACACTTATTCTTTGTTTTTTAGATGACGTGTTTCTTCCGAAAGAAAACCTCACGGTAAAATTTTGCACTGTTTATATATATGTACTTATATAAACAAATATTCTCACATTGTGCTCGGAATACGGTGAAATAAACAGTGGAAATATCAATCATTCGACCCGTCTCATTTTGTTTTATCATTTCGAACCCCCATGACGAACGCGGAGGGGGGTGGAATGATTTCAAGTAGTTTAGTTGCAATTTCAATCTTTCACTCAATCCCAAGTTGTAATTGTTGTCACCTTGTTAACTTTCATCAACTCTCTAGAATGGACGTAATGGACGCGAGGTGGATGAAGCCGAACGTGAAGTCGAGGAGTTCAAAAGGTTTGAGAAGAGACGCAAAAAATTTAGTGCAGAGGAAATGTACAGGGGGGTTCCACCATGCAAGGAGTTTTCCTTGCTGTGTCAGTACAGTACATATTTTACACAAATTTCATAAGTTCATAGATTTCATAAATTTGGCTAACGTTTGTTTATACCCAATTCACATTTTAAGATCACTCACATGCCTAGTTACTATTATATAAGCTTGCGGCAGCGTAACTACGCATTTAGAAGTACGGGCATGAGTAACTATTCAGTATTCATCATTCGTATGCCTGGTTACTTTTGTCCTAATGTACTCTTCCGCAAACGAGAAAAATGGTATCCAACCATGTGAATAATCTAAAGTTGGGAATTGAGTGGCAACGGGAAAAAACTTTGTTAGCCAAATTTGTCTATTGTCTTTCTTTTTTGTTCAATCCCACATGCCAACTCTCTATGAGGATGGCACTATGCAAATTTTTGATGGAGGTTCTGACAGTGTAGTTCCTGCAATTGCTCCCGTTTCCTTGTACGATAGTATACGTTGCGTCTTTCTTTCAGATTCTGTGCAAGTGTTGCTCCTGTTACAAGAAAACTCAAGCTACCAGCGAATGTTAACCTCAAAAATCTTAATCTCGGCGTGAAAAAAAGCTGACCACATGTTGTGAATAAATTGTTAATTGCTGTTTGTAATAAATATTATTGATGCAGTTTATTGTGCTTACTATAGTATGTTGCCACATTCGATCATTAGTATCATATTAGAAAGAAATTTATGAAACAACTTGTTCCATGCAAATCTATTCATTCTTGCTTATCATTTCTTACTGTCGGATTACCCTGCATATCCCTCTCTAGCTTTTAACACATTGACAGCAAAATTATCATTCCTTTATTCTGTCGTATTTCTATATCTTTTAAAACACTAGATTAACACGCAACGAATCTGTTTTTCTCAAAGAATCTTGGGAAGATTAACAAGTATTATTTCTCGTAGCTATTTCATATGGCAAAACTGTAAATGAAGTGTCGTTACGAAAGTTTAGCAAATCCATTTATAGGAAATTTTTAATTAGTGTGTATAACAATGGATGTTTCAAAACACCTGCAGTGTGTCATTGGAACAAAGAGAGACTCAGTATCTCCTCCAGACTCAAGATACGTTATTTTCTGTGAAACGTTCTTGAACTTACTTTTGTTCACACCAGAATGTGTGGAATTGCCCGACTTGGTTTGCTCCAGAAATGTTTAGTTAAATCGTTCAAGCTGTAAGCTAGTGATAAACTATCCCAGTATTAGCTCTGCTTCTTGCCAAGGTACGTCTACACACTATCTTCATCAAATTCTGCCCTATGAAGATCAGTGGACCATTATAACGTTCAGTGATTAATTAATGCAAATTTGAATTGCACGCTCGCAACAGGTGCTTTTCTCCTGCATGTTTACATATAGTTTCTAGTTCAGTGGCATATAGTAGCCTGCTCGTAATTACGTGTTTATTTCGGGCTGCGAGCAGAATAGTATATATTTGCATTTTTATCCTCTTTGTCGTTTTTATGCAAAACTGCACAGGTACCTGTTTAATCTTGCTACTTTGTGATCAATGATCGAGGGTAGCAATTAAAAGTTTTAATGTTCATATCAAATTGCATGTTGGACTATGGCTGTGAGTACGGTAAGAAGAAAGCGAGCAATTGCAGTTATTTTTGCTGTTTGCCTTGTTACTGCAGTCTTTTTATACAAGAAGAGGGTACGAGAGCATTGGAATGACACTGAACTCAGAGGATCGAGAGAAACAGACAATTCACGGTAAGATTTCTGTAATTTTTACTTGAACTTCCGTTCTAATGACAGTGCGACATTAGTAATACTAAGGTTATAAGGTTCATGCTTTTCTTTGTATTCCTAGCGTTTGTTGAGCTTCTGTGAATTGAATTACATCTAGAAATTGGGTGTTGAACGCTGCTACATAGATACGCATAGCAGGGCCGTAGATGTTGTTAGGTTATCGCAATTAGCAAAAGCATGCGACTAAATATAAATTATCTAGAGAACACAGCGTCTTTGAACAAACATTGTGGTATTAAATGTACGGTTGCCCTGTTACAATCGCGTAGGAACTTTCTCTCGGCGGCTTTTAAAGAGCTTGTTTCGTTAAAATTAGCAATCTTAGCTGATGTCGAGGTAATTATCCAGTGGTCATATAATTTGACACGTTATGCTTCGTTTCACAATTATGAACACAGCTGTATTTATCCATATTGAATATCATCAAGCGCATTTCCATATATGTAATCAGTTTGCAATGTAGATAATTGTATTTCGTTATATACATAAATATAGTCTTAGACTGATATCACACCATATATTCGGCCTATTTTTAAGAGCCCCCCCCCCCGTTCACACAATTAGAACGACGCGCAAGTTCCTCCTTAGGCCTTAGCTACAGTAAACTCAGGTAAAATGTTTGTTTTAATCCGAGCAATAATTACGTGCAATTAACGTTCAATAAACAAGCTTTTGTCATGGTCCACTCGCGCTTAGCTACACTTCGCTAGGACTTTCAGAATAATCTCATTTAGCCCCAATGGTTGATTACAGGCTTAAACAACGTTCACCTCTTGAGCAAAAAAGATAAGATCTTTGCTTGAAGTTCTCATAGTTTTCAAAAGAACACAACTTTGTAAATACACTATAATCATTTCCTATAATACCAATATTTTAATCCACTAATCTTGGCTACATGTCACGTTTTTTTCTACGGTGTTAGTATTCACGTTTGTCTCCACACCAGCTGCTGAAAATGTTATTTTGTAGATTGGATTTGTCTAATCGTGTTGGCGTGGAAACAACTACCGCTCCACTACCGACCAAAATGTATGATGTCGTTGAATTAGAGGAAGAAGAAAGCGTGGAACCGGTCGCAAATGATGATGAAGAAGAAGAGAAAGAAACAGAACGAAGTGAAATGGAAGAAAACAAAAATGATAAGATTGATGAGGAAGTAAGTACGGATGAAACAAGGAAACGAAACGAAATAAGACAAGGAGATGAAGCAGATCATGCAAAAGAAATAATAAATCTTAAAGAAGAGGAAAAGATTGCAAGCAGTGAAAGGGGAGTTGTAAGCGTTGAGAAAAACGACACGACTGTTGTAGCCAGAGGGAGAAAACTTGTTAATAAGCAGACTGGTGGTGATAAACTGAAACAAATTATTGAGGATGAAAATTTGGAATTCAAAATTGGAAAGAAAATTATGAAAGAAAACGAAGAAATAGAAAAACATAAAAACCACATTAAAGAAAATGTGGAAGAAGGAAAAGATCAAGTGAAAAGCAGTTCAAGTGAAAATTTAAATCCGACTGAGAAAATAAAGAATCAAACTCGTATAAGAGAGGAATCTCCAAGGCTGAACAAACCTCACGAGAGAGAGAAATCTCTAGAGCAGTCAAATAAGTCTCCCTTCCTAGTCGATCACGTGAGGTCGACAGAAAAGCCCACTGAAACATCAAGAATAACTCGTTTCATTAAAAGAGCATTAGTTTTAAAACATGCGACAGCGACGCCATACCCAACCGTTGCTAGCACCAAAGACATTAGCGAGGTTACCACTGTGCCGAGTTCTCCTAAAACGAAGTCTATTCAAGCAACAAGAAATCAAGCGGGAAGTACTGGAACTAAAATGACTTGGATGGATAAGACAACGAAATTAAATAATCCGCGTTTGAACAAAATGAAACAGCCTACGACGAAAACTGAAACTAATCCATTCATTGCTGGACAAAGTACGAAGGCCAAAGTACAATTTGCCGCGTCTAAAGAGGAACCTTTAACATGTAAGATACCCACATTTGATCCGTTTCATCCCCATGTGTCTCGTTTACAAGTTAACGTTGGGACAAATCTGAGAAAGATTTGTCGGAGTATGTATCCATACACCCCGGTATTTAATGTGGTCAACAACAAATTGACGTTAAAAGATGGTGTAAAACCGGACAGTATTTCTATGAATTCCATTCAACTTCAAGAAATAATAAGAGAGGATGACGAAAATTTTATGTATCATAAAACCAGAAATCCTTTCAATGGTTTGTCCAACATATACGAAAGTAATGATATTGGAAAGTCGGATTTTTTTCGTGTGAAATATAAAATTAAGGGACGAGAAGCCTCAGACTTGTATGCTCGGGTCTCACCAAGACTGGATGTGCTGGAAAGACAAACAAAGTTGGCAAGAGATTTCAAGGAAAAAGGATTACCACTGAATGTGCTTATGATAGGTTTTGATTCAACGTCTCGAGCAAATTTTGTGCGAAAACTGCCACGAGTGAAAGCATACCTAGAGACGAAGTTGACTACTTTTATTATGGAAGGAATGTCAATAGTAGGCGATGCGACCACGCCCATACTGACCGCGATGCTTACTGGGAAGGATGAGACAGTGTTGCCTGAAGGAAGGACTTCGTATGGGGGGTAAGTTTTACAACCAAGTTAATTGCGACACTCATAGAAGCTCAGGGTTTCTAGAAGAAATGCAAGTGAGATGTTGATGTATAATTCCTTTTGATATTAATTATTATACCGAGAATTTTAAGTCTATTTGTCAGAGTTTCAATGCTTGACAAGTTCTACATGATATTTTTTCATCTATACATACTCATTGAAATGCGTTAGACAAAAAGAATGTATAAATATTATTACTTGTCTTTCAGGAGACCTATTGACAACTGGCCTTGGATAATGAAAGACTACGAGCAACAAGGCTATGTGACATTGTACGCTGAAGACGACCCTAGTGTGAGTGCGTTTAACTTGCGACTCCAAGGGTTCACTGACAGTCCTACTCATCACTACATGCGACCCTTTTGGCTTTCGCTTGAGAGCGAGCACGAACGAGATGAGCCAGGAAGGTGTTCGAAATCCGAATCTATGGTCAATCACACCTTAAAGTACGTGGAGAGTTTTTTTGACGCTTATCCAACATTAAGAAAGTTTGCTTTTACTTTTCATTCATATATATCTCATGCACATCCGAACCATTTGAGTTATGCTGAAGAAGATCTGTTGTGGTTCCTGAGGACATTTATGGATAAGGGATATCTTAAAGATACAATGCTTGTGATTATGGGAGACCATGGGTCAAGAAATTCGGAATACAGAGGTACAATGCAGGGAAAGTTAGAAGAGCGCTTACCATGGTTTTCTATATCTTTACCATCCGATTTCCAGCGACGCTTTTCACCTGATCTTGTGGCGAACTTGCGAGGCAATCAACCAGTTATTACATCATCATTTGATGTGCATGCAACCTTACGTCACATACTGACGTATCCCAATTTGCCTAGCGGAGAACACACTAAGAGTTTGTTTGAGAAGTTGCCTCGTAATCGAACCTGTAAAGACGCTGGTAAGTTGTCAATTTTTGAAGACTTAAATTTTAGTGTTTTGGTATGGTATGGTATGGTATGGTATGGTATGGTATGGTATGGTATGGTATGATATGATATGATATGATATGATATGATATGATATGATATGATATGATATGATATGATATGATATGATATGATATGATATGATATGATATGATATGATATGATATGATATGATATGATATGATATGATATGATATGATATGATATGATATGATATGATATGATATGATATGATATGATATGATATGATATGATATGATATGATATGATATGATATGATATGATATGATATGATATGATATGATATGATATGATATGATATATGGTATGGTATGGTATGGTATGGTATGGTATGGTATATGGTGTATGGTGTATGGTGTATGGTGTATGGTGTATGGTGTATGGTGTATGGTGTATGGTGTATGGTGTATGGTGTATGGTGTATGGTGTATGGTGTATGGTGTATGGTGTGGTGTGGTGTGGTGTGGTGTGGTGTGGTGTGGTGTGGTGTGGTGTGGTGTGGTGTGGTGTGGTGTGGTGTGGTGTGGTGTGGTGTGGTGTGGTGTGGTGTGGTGTGGTGTGGTGTGGTGTGGTGTGGTGTGGTGTGGTGTGGTGTGGTGTGGTGTGGTGTGGTGTGGTGTGGTGTGGTGTGGTGTGGTGTGGTGTGGTGTGGTGTGGTGTGGTGTGGTGTGTAGTATGTAGTATGTGTAATGTGGTATGGTTGTTGTTATGGTAATTCAAAATGCATTTGAATTTTTTTAGGTATCGCCGAACACTGGTGTCCATGTCTTGATTGGTCTCCTACAGACGTCAACTCTAAACATGTACAAAGTGTAGCAAGATCAGCTGTAGAAATAATCAATGAGAAGCTATCTACCGTTCCACTTCTGGACAGATCGTGTCATAAACTATCTCTTGGGAAAGTTCTCGACGCTGTCAAACTACGCGCTAATAAAAAAGTTGAAGAATTCCATGACACGGATCAAGACGGAGATCGTAGAGTAAACTATGGATGGAAAACTCCGGATTTTTTGAGGTATCAGATTATTTTCACGACTGAACCGAATGAAGGGGAATACGAAGTGACAGCGCACGTTTCTTCGCGAAATCAAGTCACAGTAAACCCAGAGATCAGTCGTCTTAATCGTTATAATAATCAACCAGCATGCATTGCGAAGAAATATCCGTACGCGAGAAAGTTTTGCTACTGCAGGACGTCTGGATGATATGTAATTATATAGCTTATTTGTATTTTTAGGAATGTGTCGTAGGACTGACTTTTTAACCACCCCAAATTGAATTTACTACAAGAACGGGGGGTAATACAGTATTCGGACCAATGTTTTAGTTCTGTTCCAGTAGCTTCACCTTTATCAACTATGATCGTTGTTGGCGACTGTCTGGTGCAAGAAAGCGCTTATCATAACTGACCGTTTAAAACCAAATTGAACGGATACCCTTTTTTTTTTATTTCAAGCAAAACAATAACACACGTTGGCATAAAGAGCTTCATAAATTTATTCAAGGCATTCAATGAAATATTTACAAGCGAAAATTATGTATGCGTATGATGTATTTATACCATTGATAAGTGCATTCACGAAAATCACTACAGCTGTACATGATTGGATAAAAAATTAGAATTCTATGAAAAGTAAATTTTATTATTATAAATATATGTATACAAAAGATGACTATATTTTGAACTTTACGTATATTATGGTTTAATGGATTATTAAATATTTAGTTGATGAGAAGCTTACAATTAATATATATGTACATGCCTTAAATTTTCTAACGATAATTCTATAACTAGTGTTTAAAATTTAGACATAGCGTACTACAGTTCCTGATGATAGACAAAACATGTTGCAGAGAAACAATGATTGCATGCATATTGACATATGTAAATGTTTTAGGCTTAACCCAACAATTTGCTGACAAGAGCTTGCTGTGAAATTCAGCCCACATCTCGTGCTTCCTGCTCGCTGCCCTGGCTAATTTTCATACACTCTTTTCAGCAAACATTTTCTCTTTAGCTTCCATGTTTGATTTGCAAATAAACCGTGCTGGCGCCTTTCTACCAGTAGCTATTTGCAGAGGCCATTCTTCTGTTTTGAATACGTTGACAGACTCTCTTGTATTTCATTCTACGATTTTGATACCATACCTTGATCTGTTTCTCGGTCAGACCCAGTTCTCTGGCAAGACGCATTCTTTTCATGCCAACAGCATACTTGTCTTTCTGAAACTCTTCTTCCAGTCGCCCCAGTTGACAGGTCGTAAAGGAGGTGCGAAATCGTTTCTGCCTTTCGTTCAACATACGTTCTGCAAGTAAACATGTGTCCTTAATTAAGTGAACTCGAATTTTGGAGGTAAACATCGTTACTTATTGGGATTCCTACTGGCTACTTCATGACAAGGGTGTCAATTCCGCACTTTCACCGAAATCCTTTTTTGTTCAAGTTCAAGGTAACCCAGCCTGAGTCTTAACGCACTCACTTGGCCGTCTTACCTTTGGGGTTCATCTAAGGTCAAGTCAAGGTTATGTTTAAGAATGATACGGGCATTGAACGTGGAAGGCAATCAAGAGCTGTATGTAATTGCCGTACTCTGCATGAGGGCAGGTTTTAATGCATATGGATGGCAGTTTTCAACGACGTAAAATATCTCTAAAAAAGCGGCACATATCCTCCCAAAATACAAAGCAATGTCATGATTATACTCCTGAAATATTGTTACGTACAACATGAAGTATTCTGATTCAAAGGCAAGCAACGCGAAACAGATGATCAGTCTTTTTTACTCTTTAGTTTCTGTTTATGATGGCGAATGATGAACTATCTAAAGCCAAAGGCAATTTGTTTCTCAGGGCGTAACCTCGGCTGTACTGGACTGAAGTTGCACGATTCTGATCTGACGTCTTTCAAAACAACGCAACCATCAAAGCGTTAAGAGTAATTTTCTCGCTGAACCCTGTTGTTGTGATGGCATTTCTAATATTTTTCATTTCTTCGTTCTAATTACAAATGCAGCTTCCTGTATGTACTTATTATTTGTTTTCATGTTGGCCCCCGCATTCCAGATTGTAATCTAATATTTTGGCTGTTTCGTAAAAGGCAAAGTTTTCGTCCAATCTATTGTTTATCGGAAACCGCGGCCTTTTAAGTGACAATTCTGCTTCAGGCTGTCGGAATTGGAAACATTGAAAAGACAAAACAAAGGTCGTTGCTGTGGAACGAGATCAATTAAAACTTTTGAAGAAAAGTGTCAACAATAAGCATATAAAATCCTTTGCACGCACGTTAGAAAGCTGGAATATCGTAAAATACTCAAGCTATTTTGTCGGTGATTGTCAAAGATACTGTGGCGTGTAGATCAATCAATTGTAGATTAGATTCTGTGGTGACAGAGGGTTAATGTTAGTTAGTAGAACTAGAACCTCAAGTTGAAAAAGTGAGGACACAGTGACTTGGGATTTAACTTTTGATATCATTGTGTGGTATTTACAATTCACGGTTCGGAAGAACAAAGAAAGAAATTTGACATGGTTTTCTAAATCATCCATTGATTTCTCTTTCCAAGCTTTCTCGTATATTTTACGGAAATTGCTTCGAAATTTGGCAGTTTATTTCATCCTTGAATTTTATCTGTAGGTGAAAATGCCCAATGGCAAATATCGATGTTTTTTATGCAACCGTTCCAATAACGCCTCAGGGAAGATGCTTTCGAACAAACTGTTCCCATTGGGATGCACAAAACATCATGCGTTTGTTTCATTTCAGTATCTGATCAGTTTTGAGTGGCCTGGGAAATCAAAATATTCTTTTGTATTGCCCGCCTTTGACGTTCGCAGCCTCCAGGCATAAGTGTTTTTATTTATGAATATACAATTAGTTCATTAATTTGCAGTTTTGCAAATGGTATCCCACACACGAGAAAGATTACATATGCTAGTGATTTCTAACGCAAAAAAATGACGCATATAAACTACGAAATATATGAACATCCTAGAAATTATCTGATCACAGAAATAACGTGGCTAGCCTACTATTGTTCTTTGAAAAACATCCGGAAAAATAATAGCGATTTGTGGCAGAATGCCGAGTTTTCAAGAAGATTCAACTATTAGTTTGGAACAATGGCATTTACTGATTGTAGGGCAACAACTTCCTCATGTAAAAAATGTAAAAAAAAATTTAAAAAAAGTGTACGATTAGTGGAGTATACTTGTATAGCTGAGATGAAAGAATTATCATATTCATAAGACAAACGCAATGCTTGTCGTGATTTGGAGACTGCATATAACACATACAGAAAATTCATAGCGTGATTCACGCGCAATTTTGAATACCTATTTTCCACCAAATACAAACAGTAAAAAAATGAAAATAAACAATCTGATCAAATGTAAACAGTCATGTGGATCGAATGACTGACCCTGCCGATTAACTCGTAACTATTAAAGTTGGATCATGCATACTAAATCACATGACAACATTGTATTCGCAACGTGAAGTGATCATTTTCAACAACGAAAGAAGATGTTGAGTTGACATTCCTTGCATATTTCAGCATTCACTAAGTTCTCGTCACCTTTTAAATGCTCAGATAATGGCTAGAGTCGGCAAACTTATTTTTCATAATTGGCGGTTTTATTTTCCGTTTTCCGAGGAGCAAATCTGATATGCAAACCTTAAAATAGTATTAAAAGTAGAATTTTGCACAGTATCAATAAACCGCTGTAAATAACAGGATGTTGATTACATAACTACTTTTGCTTCTTAAAAAAGAAAACAAAATTTCATTTAGATGTGGTTCCCGAAACGATCTGGTCGGAATATTGTAAATTACAGGCCTAGACAAAGTAGAGTTGCATTTCAATCTAGTTTCATAGTAGCATGAATTCAGTGTAGCAGTTCTGTACAAATACGTCTACGCGCAAAACTAATCAAGTCATTGATAGTAACTCTTTGACCTTTAATTACTGCACTGACCCTTTTAACATACTTTTCGCGGTATTATGAGAACGACACTAGAAATATGGCCCGATGTGGTACCACACAACGCGATAAATGCATGTACACATGTGGACGTAGCAAATCTGGTATTGACGCATGTTCATTTCGGAGACACAATAAGATTTCCTTTGAGTTCTACTAGATGTTGTTTTGATCATGATAAGAGTACTAAATATGTACATAGTACATGAATTATCACACGCAAGCTTAAACGTCGCATTTGGCACGTGCTGAATCGAATGTAAATTACCTTAAGGTACATTCGTTTTATTTTCTCTGAGTTTTGTCATGGTTTAGCACACAAAACGCTCCAAATACATCTGAAGCAATGTTTAATATATACTGCGCTTTCACTTTTAGACTTCAGATTGAAATAGTCTATAGCTGAGCACACAAGCTGAATTATAACGTACTTGAATTTTGCTTTAATACGGTTGTAAGTAAAGGCGATAGCTGACGCGATGCGGTTTACCCGCAGTTTTTCTGCGAAAAGTAAAAAAATCGTTGTTATTTGCGTTCGCCATTCGGCGTTTTTGTAGCAAAGCCAGTATGAGAATTTGCTATGCAAATATTTCGGTCTTTATAATCATAGAAACGATTGACTTCTAAAGAAATGGATAATGTTGATACATAACGTGACCAAATTGTCGGACTGGCTTTGCCATTGTACTGGTTTGAAAACTTTTAAACTGTTCGTACTTGGAACTCAAACAAAAGAAGAAACGGTCCCGATCCCTCTTAAAAACGATCAAAAAAATATCTGTTTAGACTTGCATTCTCAAAATATATCTTAAAGTATTCAAAATTGTACCTTCCGTAATTTTAAGTTGAACAGATCTAATTTCAAAATCAGTCGCTATATATTGCATAATCCCCTATAACTATATGCGCCTGGGCCGATTGTTTGATAAAGGAAGAATCATGAAAAACAAACTCAGCTTCGCGTGATGAGAAAAACTAACATAGCGTGATTATTTAAATGAGATTAAAGCGATTGAAAAGGATCATCCCCTCTATTTATAACGTGTTAAGAATAACACTTCAATCTAAAGTACTATTATAAGCTGAAAAAACTATATAACAAAATTAACTGAAATGGATGAATCCCAAACATGAAATATATAATTGTGGGCTTTGCCTTTGATTGTTTATGCACAATTATAACGGAGCTTATTAATTATATATGTTATCATCGACAATATAATCAATGCCAACGTGTGCAACAAATTGGCACTTTGGTCAAGTGCTTTTAGTTGTTAACTGCAAAAAATATGATTACAATGAGCTGTTTTTCCATACCATTTTCACTAAAATATAAATAATACATGAAAAACGTCGTGTTTAACACTTGAAAAAATGCTTTTGAAAAATGATTTTGGAAAGTCGTAGAATAAAATAATCCCATTGCTGACCAAAGCAGTTGATCCTTTTTGGTCTTGAGATGAAAAAAAAAAGTTCACACGTTCGTAGCCTTATGTTAACAGATTAATTTGAATGGCCGAATAAGAAATGCAATATAAGTCGATTATAAAACACGCTCCAAATTTGGACACTAAGGATTTCATTGTACTAAGTTCTGGGAGTGCACCGATAGTTTTTCAATGGATTTTCATGCAATTGTATAATAGAATTGGGTATATATTCCCATGTGTTAGGCCTCTTGTATCTAACATTCTTATAAATTTGAAATGAACAACGTGTCTTCATAACTACTAATCTGTACGCGGTATTAACGATATTTTGCAAATTCATGATTCGTTACGCGTACGTTACAGTTAATTGTCTTCCCAAGGCAGTTCATGACAAATAGCTGCAAAGAATTCTAAGCTCAGTGAAAGAATACGTTATACAAGCCATTTGGAGTACACTGTTTTGATACGTGCAGGATTAATTTGTTTTCGTGAAAATCATACCAGATGTTTTACTAATCGTGCGAGGTCTATGAACAATCACTAAGAAGCTATTTTATGCTTTCTACCTTTCCTGTTGAGTTGAAGTTCCCGTATTGTCTCATTTGCGTCGATGTCTTGAGGATCATGGCGCAATGGAACTGTCTGATACCAGCTCAACATCTCTTCTTGCTCAAACTGCGGTAAATCTCTGATAGCTGCTGGATATGAAGGAACCGTTTCTCCCGTGTTGTTTTGTTTGCTTTGGTTGATCGGGACACTTGGTGGCCATTGAAAAGTGTTTAGATTATAATCCATGTTGCGATCACGGGTAAATTGCGTTGCTTGTTTGTTGTAGTTGCTGTAATATGGATATACAGACATCATATTAGCATAAAGTGCGCTAGTTCGATCCTCGATGGGCGGAGTTGAATCAATCGTATCACTACTAAATCATTTGTAAATTTACCAACACAATTGTGGGTAGCGAGTATTTATACTCGAGGTTAAACCAATTGACGTGTGGCACAGCAGGTAGCACAGCATAATTGACATATACGGAATGCTGGGCAAACTGTGAAGCAGGTATTTCGTAGAAGAAATTTCATGAAAAACAAAAACCTTTCCCGTGAATAAATAAAATTACAACTTAATTTGTGATCATTTAAAATAGAGTAATGAATTTAGAATGCGGCTAAAGGAATATGGCACTTGAAAATTAATCAAAAGGTTTTTCATGTTCTGCCTTATTTATTTATTCCCGCGTGCGTAAATTCGCGCACGAGTCAACTTTAAAGAAAATAACTTCAATGATTTCTTATCAGCTTTAGGTTCAAAATTGGAATAAAATGCGGCGATCTCAAAGTGATAGTTTTGAATATCTCCGCTGATTGGTTTCATCGTAGCCTCGAGACAAATGTGGTGGCGATGCTTTCTGCCTAGCACGGCCATGGGAAATGCCGAAATCATAATCGCAAAAATACGAACTTCCTCAAACAATACAGTATCGTCATTTTGTTTAGATAAAATAGAACGCACCCTATGCTATGCGCGAATGCATTCATCACGCTGGAACGCACGTACTAGCTGGAGCGAAGTATGGGACTTGTATATGCCTTGTATAATGTTTGGTATTTTGCCAAAGCGTGCAGTCACGCGATCGATCGAAATTTAAGATCAAGAGCTGTCGAAATACAAGAACATCTGGGATTACCTTGACATTGGAAATAGTAATTGGGTTCTTGTACTGTACAAAACATATGTGGTGACTTCTCACGCGATAACTCTGTGCAGTGTATCAGTAATATTGGGTTTGGAAAATGTTTAAACTGTACTACAAACTCTCTGATAGAATGGTTTTGATCGTGTACATGATATATTTAGTTGAAAACCTCTAACAAGACTGACACCTCTTTAATACGGATGCTTTGTTCTTGCTGTGTATTTATTATTGTTCAGCGGGTTCCGTGCTTGAATTGAATTGTAAGTGAGTTTTTCGTGGCTAAAACCCTATATAATAATTATCCGGTATTTTCAAAGCTAAGTATTTAATAGATACGCGACAAACCTAAAAACGTTTCAATCTTTTTATTAAATAGAATTGTAATCTAATTATTAAAAATGCGCGTGCGACAAGTGGTGTGCGCAAAATTCTTGAGAATTTGGATATTAATATGTGTAATATTTCATGAAGATTTATCACAATAAAGTGTGCTAATTCGTATCTTTGCCTACTTTAAGCAGCTACCTTTGATATAGTAAGATTAGTAAGAACTGTAAGAGAATACAAAAACAAACATTGCATAACTGCTTTCCAAATAGTTGGAAAAGCCAATCAATTTATCCTTTCAACGGAATATTACAATAGCAATTCTACTTAAGCGCTATGAAAAGGAGAAAATCTGAAGAAGAGTGATGGTATCCGTGAGATGTGAATGAGAGCATGATCGTTATCGATCATTATCTGTGATCAAGTTGATTGTCGATGAGAAGAATGCAGGAATTAACCTAGAAAGGGGATTTATAGTTCGGCTTCAAAGAACGTTATTTCATGAAAGAAGATAAGAATCATGAAAGGGTCTTATTAAGATCAAATGGTACCGCATGTCCAAACAATAGATCACGATTATACATGAAATGAAGTATGACGTCATACTTTGAATAACAAGGTCACCTTTCAAGGGTATCTAAGGTTAGTAAAAACTGGAATTGCAAAGATTTGGTACATTTGTTCGAGTTTCGCAATTTCCAAATAGAAACAATGGCTTGCCAAAGAACTATAGTTCGTTTAATCTTTGTAAAGACGAGAAATGAGTGCTTACTTGGCATAGTCTGGTTGTCCTCAGTCTGGCTGTCCTCAGAGATAACGGTCGAGACCAGCGGAAGAAATACGCATGTTTTGTGCCAGAAATTGAGGATTGACGTGATGGAGCAGGATAGTGTAAATTAGAATTGCGTGCAAAATCTAAGATTACAGCCACTTATGCTGTGAGTCAACAAAGGATATTGTCGCCGTCTGCAGGTGTAGCTTATGATGAGGAATTATTCTGCCGCCGGATTGGGTTTTTTTTATTCCAGCTACTCGGCTTGTTATCCTTCTCAACTAATTCTCAGAAGAAACTAGTTTATTTTAACACTGATGAGTCGTTCAGCGCGTTTGTATCGTAGATGAACAGTGCGTGGAATGGAATTACGAAGGAAGAAAATCTTCTAATTCTTCATTGTGAGGTCAATTTTGGCTCTAAAACGGACTGATATGATCTGATATGCAGTTACGCACTGTTTGTCCAAAACGAGGTGTTTGAAAGCGTTCATAAAAACGTACTGCCAAGCTAATCTGCACTGGAAGACACTTATACATTATCAGGCTGGATGCCGTCCATGCGCAGATTTTAGGAACCATTTAATGTTTATTGAGCGGATTCAAATGGGATTTTAAAATAAATAAGATTTACAACATCTTTTCTTCATTTATTTATAACCGCCACTCAAGTGCAGTTTATTACGTTTTTCCGTTTAGGTCAAATTAAGCCAATAGACGGAAAGATAGATTTAAAGTGTTTTTTTTTTATAATTTCTTACAGTAAACGTGAGCGTAGATGGCATGAATTCTATAAGAAGGACATGTGGGTAATATTTACAGCATGAGTGACTGTCGTGTGTTTGATGTACAGACTCGAGCTGAAGACGAGAGTTGTGTATCTGATGCAACATAGATGCAAATGTTATAATGACGATTGACGAAGCAATTTTAAAAATACATCTTATTTAAGACGAGAAAATCATAGTTAAAGTACATGCACTCATGATTTCTTTTGTATTCTCCTCCTGAATGCTTTCACGAAGTAAATTACAAAACGATTTCACATTGCCCTTCTAAATATTGAAGCCCCAAACCTAAAATATTGGAATGGTATTCGGTGTGTGTGTGCGTCAAATTACCTCGATCAGGCCATGATTCTGGAATATACTCCACGCAGAAAATATCTTTTATTTAAAATGGCTGTACAGGAACTAATTTCTAAAGTTTATAGGTCAAAGACGTGCACGGAGGAGTTAATCCGCAGGCGAGCCGCACTGAGTGTTTCTAGTTTTTTTACCGAATTAGGCCTTTACATTCCAGAATGTAATAGGGACCTCACGATTTACACAACGACAACGTGACGGCAACGTCCTAAGACAAACAGTCAATTGAAAAGAAGTGAATAATTATAGTTGTGAACAATGCATTTGAATATTTGAAAAGCGGGTCTCGTATTGTTGACGACAGCAAATCAAATATTTTCACGTATTGTATTAACGCAGGCGTATTGAATTTAGCTGGTGGAGTTTTAAATTCGATCTAGTTAAGAACTCTTCTCAAACATGTAGCTCATGTCTTCAACCAAAGTGTTGTAAGATGTGTTAACTCAACTCACGCGATTGATGATAAACAACTTCTATGCTTTGCTAAGCTATATCATAAAGTGTTTTCTCGCCGTTGCCGTCGCGTTGCCGTTCTATATATCGTAAGGTCCCTATTCAGGAATAGCCGAGTGAAAATGAAGCTTTTATAAAAACATTGGGAAACATTATCTCGATCGGAACAACGTATTAATTAAAGAGTTGGATTTTTGAAAAGAATGCATATACTGGTAGTGTGCCCGCCAGTTCCAATACTTCATGAAATGCACTTGTGATGCATGAATTGACGAATGACGACTAACTCCTACTCGACTGTTGAATTTTGAAAAACTTCAGCTTTGCTACTAATAAATAGTGTGCTACTTCCGGCCATGTTATCTGTGCAACAAGACATTTTGCGGACGGCATGTGAGATGTGACAATATTTGGGTTATTGTTTGATCAGGAAAACAGGAAAAATGTCTTTGCATGCCTTTGGCATATGATATTTTTAAACTTTATTGACTAACTTTGTAATTCCTGGGTGTGTTTTCTTCATGGCAAAGCAGCTCTTGAATTCTTCACTGCTGAGATGATCTGAAATACAAACAAAATGTTTTTGTCTCCAACTAACCTTTTGTCTCTCGTAGCCGCCCTCGATTTCTTTTGATTTTTGGCCTCACAACTGGAACAAGCACTATTTCTGACCGGAATTTTCATTTTGAATATTAGAAAAACCGCTTCGTTCTATTCAAATCATTATATTTGGTGAACAATTGCCGGAATTTTCGGTCTGGCAATGAAAACGCCCTTCGTATGAAACTGTTACTAGCAGTCAACTACATTTGTTTCAAACTTTTTTTTCGCCGGGGCAGTTCTATTCTATGACATTATGTAAGCATATTCTTTGCGCTTTGTGGATATTCACTTTTGAAAGCGCGTCGTTAGTCCATAATAGTAAAGTTCATATTCTACTTGACAATAAAAAAGGGGCCGCACAAATTCGTGTCCTTGCGCTAAATTTCACTGAACGCAAATAAGCCTTTATCACAAAGATGCAGGTTTTACCTGATCACGATGGTTAGCAAACATTATTTTACAAAAATTACAAGAAAAATAGTAAAAATTTATAAAGGATACAGAGTACATACTACGATATTGTAGAATTAATAGGATATATGTGCTATACAATAAATACGACGTATCAATGGCAGCTAATTAAAACAGTGGTAATATTATTGGTCATTTCTAAAACCCAAGGAATGTCTGCATCATTGCTTGCTGGTGGTCTAAATGTTAAGTCGCGTTATTTGAATTGCTTTGTAGTTCGTAGTGGAAGCCCTACATATTTTAAAAGACTTTTGGGCTGATTTTAAAGAATGTCCATCACGATCCACATAGTTTGCTGATACGGTTATTTTTTTTTACTTTTTTAAAACTTTTCTGAGCAGCTAGTTCTCGAAAAGAAATCACTCACTATCTCAGATAGCAATCTCAGTTAATGCGACATGAATACTGAAATAGTTATTAACTAAAATAGACACTATGTTGACAAATACATAGAATAGTTTATACAGAATAAAAAAAATGCTGATCAGTGTTTGTCAGCAATACCAGGCATAGCGTGAAGGAACAGCGTAATACATGGAATACGCAAAATGTGCAAGTGTACAAAATTCAGAATAGAGTACAGAATGGTGTGTTTACATGGTGTACAGGCTAAGGTGTCAAATACTGCAATAAATGTATAAACGACATCAATATGTCAATGCGATGACATCAATATTATCTTTCTCGTCCTAACTTAGTTCAAAACCACAAACATATAGATAACATTTTGATGGTTGTTGTTCGCCTTCAGCGCTACGTATATCCTTCTACTCGTAAGTCAAATTAAGTTAGCTACTTGGCTCTTTGCAATAAATCTTGGTGATTCAATATTTAGCCCGTCTTGTTCTTATCATGTTTAGTCATGACATACTTTGAAAATACATTTGATTTGAGTAACTTTCATCAGTTAAACTAATCAGAGAACAATGAAGTAATTACTGACTTACTTCAATGACTTACTTTCCAGTTACCTTGTATTAAAAAGATTCCTTTCTCAATCTCTGTCTGTTGATCCGCGGTGATGCGGTATCTGTAAGAAATGCCGAACAACTCCGAGTGGGTTCTGGTCCAACAGTGAGCAGCTGTGACGAGATGTTCTAGTGCGCAACCGTCAATGAAACAACCTACAGTTTCCAAGAGAAGATTTTCTCCAGAGAAAGCAAACCGAAACGTTTTTAAATGAAAACAGAAAGCGGCGTCGTTTGATGATGGTTTACACGAACCTACTATTCACGCTTCTTTGACCGCAATCACCGCAGGAGGTGCGCAAATAGCGCAATGTCATAGCGTAGATTATTCTAATGTGCTTCCACACGTATGTATGACGAAACACTTTAAAAAAATAGTAATCACGTGTAGCCTACTAGTATGACCTGGTGAGCATTCAGAGTTCTGGAAAACGTTTGCAGTTATATCGTCGTGTTGGATGGTAGCAAAATAACCCCCGGGTCTTGTACAAATTTCCAGGAAATCTGCTTCATCGAAATATGCAACCTATATTATGTATAACCTGGCCAGTAATACCGTTTGCCTGAGTGAACTAAATTTTGAACTATTAAAAAACTAAAATTGAACTAAACTAAATTTATCGAAAAGCTATATTAAATCTAAAAATCTCCTAAAACGGCAAATACGTTCCTTGCAGTGACAACCCTCATTAGTATTCCAAGCTCCAGCCTTAAACTCACGTGATTGCCATATTTGGACATACATGGACAATTGCCCAAAATATTTTTAGCCCGTTTTTAATTTAATATAAGCAATATTATGCATTTAAAATCTGTCGCACTTTTCTGAGTTTTGCAAAACTTTGGTCGATTATTGAGTCAAAATTGTTAATGTGAATTCACAAATAAAATGACGTCGTAGAGCGAACAAATTCTTGCACAAATGTGCGAAAATGACACGTTATGATCACGAATTTTGACACCTTGTGGTATTTTTAAGACAATGATTTAAAAACGGCTTAGTATAGATGGAGAGGAAGACAGGTTCTAATTATTCCCTGCTGTGATAAACTTATGAATAATTGACTCTGCTGAAAAGCTGGCGCCTCTTATTGTAAGTTTTCATCCATTCCTACTGCATGGGATAATATTTACATTGAGCTAAATATAAAAAATGACACAATTTTAACTTACTTCGCGGCTAATTGTACATAGTATTTCAATTTAGTATAGCTTAACTTCTTATCGTTAAATTTCTATTTTTTATGGCCTTCTGGCCCACAGTGTTGCCTCGGGGATGGTATGATCAAGAATGAGGAAGGTATGTGAAACGCTCATAAAAATGACCAAACTGGCACCTGTTTGTCCATCAACTCAACAACAACAACATTAGAACACATATCGTGCGCGCAAACATACATTTCATAAGAACAATAGACGCAATAAATTGCGTGACTAGTTCCCAGTAGCCTGTCATGGCGCCAGTTGTCTCTTGTGAATAGCCAATTATTCGATCTAGCGTGGGAACATCTAAGGAAGAAGTTCAAGATGGAAAAACAATATTTAAAATGTCCCAGATCTGTTCCACATAGGATGACAAATTTAAATTAATGAGAACTAGAAGTACCTGAGAGCTGGGTCATTTTTTAAAGCATTTAACACATATTTAGTTTTAACAGTTATTTAATTTTTGAGATTTTGGCAATGTTCTCGTCTCACTCCTTTATAGACCTGTTAGGATTTAGTTTGTTGCTGGAGTGTTATTAACGGATGAAAAATTATTCTTATCTAAGTTATAAATTGATGGGAAAAATCACGCATTCTCAGCTCTCTTTTTTTTTTGTTGTAACATGGAAATATGCGTGGATAAATCACTCTTATATCCGCAATGAAATTTTCAATATTTTTCTTTCTTGTAAAACTTAGACTAATTTAAAAAAAAAACAAGACGTTGGGTTATATGCCCATGTACTTGACCTATTTTTCAATGCCAAGTTTAGTGTATATTTCAAATCACAATATTGTGCACTATATCCTCTTTAAAAATACTTAAACTGTTGATTGAAAGCTGTTTCAGTTGCCTTTTTTTTATGTTTCCAAGGATTTATCCCAATACTTGACATTCCAAGTGTTTTACGATTAAAAGGGATTACAGTTGTGCACAGCAAATACCTCTGTAGACACTGCATGAAGCCAAACAGGAATTTGGTCGACCTTGTATGATTCACACCACAAAAAACGTTGTTTCTATTTTTGTTTCTAGTGAGTGGTTATCTCCACGAAATCTCATATCTCTATAATGCACTCAATCTTAAACACTAAACGTAACAATCGTAGATTCTACTACTTATTTCTGCGAACAGAATTTTTCATTGTTGCATTTTTTATCATTTCAGTTCTTCCCCAAAGCTGATTGCACGTGGATTTGTGTCATCGAGGTAGTTTTTTCTAGGTAGACACTGATGAAAGAGTGATACTTGTCTATATATTTAAATCATCCATGATTAATCAACGATATCATATATAATATTTCAGAGGTTTAGATACTTTTTGCAAAGTCAATTGTCAACAGTATCTGTGAGTGGAAACCAGAGCACCCGGAGTAAACCTGTAATTTGATTTGAAAGAAAGTATATGAATAAAGTAATTTTTATGATAAATGATTGATATATCGATCAAAAACGCTGCTACCTATTCAACATTATTTTTAATATTTTCAGGGGGATTAATGCTGCTTCTTAGGACACTTCTTGCCGTGGCGAATCAATTAGGAATGGCGCTTATAAGAGAATAACAATAGAGATGGCTTTCTGTGTTGTTGAATCTGTGATTGTGAATAGATAGATAGTTTAATTAACCTCCTCCGCTGAGATATGTCAGATTTGGACTAAATTTACAAAGGTTTTGTGCAAGAAGATAAGTAAGATTAAATGCTATATACTCATACACTTCCACATATACGGATACTGTAGTTTTTCGAAATATTCACCAATGCAATAATTTAATTGAGTTTAAAGACGCCTAGATTCATGGTATTGGAATTAAAAATGATAAAACTGCCAACTATTGAGTGAAATGAACTGTAACCTGTCTGATGCAACTTCTTGGCAAGTATACAAAGTCATGTTTTGATAATAAGTTTAACGATTTTGTATCCTTATCAACAAACGGTTTTTTGATAAATCTTTCTCCATATTTAAATCAGCTTTCGTTCGCGTTCATCTTTTATCTAATATCTAAAATATTTTTCATCTGTTTGGAAACATATTTTATTTTCCTAACGTTATAATAATATGACGGTAATTTATATGTGACGTTTTGTGTTACTGTAATAACATGTAATCCTTCCTTTCATCTCAATTAAAACTTTCTGAAACCATATCACGGTCAAACACGGTCATGTACGTCACTAACCATATAAGGTATAAACAGGAACAAGAAGTCACCCAAACTTTGTTCTGTATCATCGAAAACAGAAAGCTATAAAACTTAGAGATTAACTCCAAAAAGATGAATTTGGACTCATCAGGAGAATTTCTTTTCTTAATAAATCAAATTTTCCCTGCTGTAGGGAGCATAAAACCTCAAGAGCCTAGGAAGGACGAGGTGTTAGACTGTTTTAAGGGAAGAGAGCAAGCAATGTGTCACTTCCTGATAGAAGAATCCCTTCAGGATTTAGTAAGACACACGTACTCTTTAAACTCGTTTTATATTTTGATGTGCACAAACATTTCCAAAGTTACCCATCATGCAAGAGGGATTGCAAGAACAGATATTCATTTGGTTTTGCTTAGTAGCCTAAATATAGTCTCAGCATTACTGCTGCTATTTTTATCATTACTAGAATGCAAATATATCAGGGAAAACATGTGTTATGTTTTTCCACACATTTTACTGTCTTCTGTCAACATATATTCAATGACGTCAGATGTACGTCAAAAGACCATCTATGGATTCCATCGTTGTACATCATCAGCTTATTCTAGCTACTTTTTGAAATGAAACGATCTGAAACGGAAATCAGCTGAATTCTGTTTATAATTTCTCGCGTTCCAATTCTCCATTTTCTTGTTACTGTAAATCGTGGAAAAGCGAATAACAATTCGAACGAGTTTAATAATGTTTATCTTTTTATAGTCTGACATGTATGTGAATATTTTTTTAATTTTTGCTATGTTGTTTTTCATTATTAAGCATGTCATGTGCACATGCCCTAATCTGTATACCCTAAAGATAAATGCCTAAAATATAGAGCTAAACTGATGCTAAAACAGCCCCTAGGACGCGTTTATTAGCGCAAGAATGCTTCTTCTGATTTATCTGCCTTGGATGCAGATGTTGCTAGATTTCTCTTGATTATTTTTCTCTAATTAGTGCCCACTTTCGTCGGTTTTTATCAAAGAGACTTTCGGTCTGACGATTAGGGCACGAGAACAAGTGACGCTGTCGGTCAAGGTTTCGTGAAGGAATGAGATTGAGATAGGCAGGCATTAATTTTAGTCTAAATTGTAATTTTTATGGTAATTTAAAGATCACTTTTAATACAATCACGCTTATTGTGCTAAATGTATATTATATAATGAGCTCTGCCGGGCGTTGACCGTTCATACTATGAAGTCTAAAGTCTACATCAATGAGAGAGAAATATAAATTTCTGACTCACATCCCATTGCAAGGTTAATTAACAACGGTTTATGGGCCTCATGCCAATTTTCTTGAGACGTTTGACCAACACGGCTGTTATTTTTCTCTACATCTGACTTTTCCGGCTCTAGAGTGCATGCCTCGTAAAACAGTAAGTCATAATTGTGACTGGATTGAGGATATTGATCATCAAATCTTTCGAGAAAACAATGAACGATTAATTAAGATAATACTTTTTTCAGTTAAAACGTTATTCTTTCACACCACCTGCAAAGGCAATGAAGAGATAGGATATTAAAATAGTATCACGGCATTTAGAATGAGTTTAGGTTACTATTTGACCTTTTGATTTCTGTGCCTGGAACCCTCATTACAGAAGTTACTGGAGCACTTTGTGCTTATTAAAACTATATTTACATTTGGATTAAATCCTGGTTATAATTTTCTAGAGTGCTAGTGATCATTTAATTTCTTTCATGCATGATCAGTAACTATTCTTATTTAATATGAAATGTCTAGAGAATTGTGGCCCCCTCTATGTGCTCTTTAAAAATAATGTGGAGAAAACTGATCGATCCAATTACTTGAAAAGAAAATTTATGCATTGGTTTAATTAAGTGCTGCATGATGAAAGGACACACGGTAGAAATACATTGTGCATGATAAAGATACATTGTCATTGATGTTGCCTTTTCCGAAGTTATCACAAGGGTATAAAGAGAAATGAACATATACGTTCATAGGACAAATAGAATTTTGCATAACCATTGCAAGACATCCTCTTGGTAATACTAGGTTGTTAGTGTATGTGATTTGTTTATAAAAGGAAAGGACTAGATTTCATATAGACGGAAAACCGAATGGGGTAAAGTACTTGTATTGTGCTTTTGTTCTTTTATTTAGAGATTAAATCCATTTTTCTATATAATCATGTTTCAAAATTGTCTACTGTGCAGCAACCTCGGATCTACATGCAGAGTGTGGAGACTGTGGCCGTAATATCTTCACAAGACAAGGCCCAATCTAACTCGATTTGATGCACACATTATATAAAAGATTAATTACTTTTGTTGATGTGTAGCAAAGTATAATATTGAGTTGGCAGTTTAATTTTTTTATATCTGGCTACTTAGACCACATTATAATGGATTATCAATATACACAAACAATCCCCATCACGCAAGATGCAAGGGCGTAAACCTATTAACATTTTCCTTAGGTATTCGTTTCTTGCAATAAATGCCTGCAATGCGAACATGGATAGGGGCGAAGTTAGAGTGCTAATTATAGGGAGTGTCATTTATATTCGCGTTCTTCCTTACTAATTTCGTTTGAAATCAACCTTACTTGAAAAGAAATTAGCTGGGTATAACCTGAATATATGACTTCCCCCCCCCCCCCCTATGACTTCCTTAACACTCTAGGATCGCACTTGAACATTGTTGCAATATAATTTTCACATGTTTCGTTTGATTTGAGCGCGTTTAGAACGAAATATTTAAGAAAACATTATCCAAATAGGAACTTAAAATTAGCAGCTAAAGATTTAAATGTTTATACGGTAATGTTAAGCAATGCTTGTTATAAAGACTTCAGCAGTATTGTAGCGTTAAGACTCAAAGAAACATACATAGCATACTTAGTTGGAGGAAATATAGCCTGACGTTTTGTAATTATTAAGTTATTAAAAAAAAGTCAAGTTTCAAAAAAAATTAGAGGACAAAGTTAGAATGACCAGGGACACAAGGTGAAAAAAAGAGTTATTGGAGAAGTTAAAACTTTACATACTAACTAGTGTTCTCATGCAGTTGACAAAACTCCGTTCTGCAAATTGGAGACCTTGAGTGCCCATAGACCATTTTTCGGTCCCTTTACCTTTAATTATAGCCACTTTCCTTTAACCTTCTCAGACACTACCCCACACAGATAATCAGATCTTAAGACACGCCCGACCCAATCGTCAGACCGGCGCCCGAAGTTGTGTAAAATCTTAAGTTTTGAGATAGTGTTGAGTTATTGGCTTTCAACTTTGTAGGGATTGGGTGGATTTAATCGTCGTAGAGACATCCATAGTAAGTAGTGATACTATATAACTCGATTTCCTATTGCAACACGCAAGCCAATAAGCCTTTAAAGGAGAACTGACGCGAATTTTTTTAAGCCTGATTCGACTGAATAAAGTTAATATAGCTACAATTAAAAAGACTGGGCGAAAGGCGACGAAAAATTACTGAACAAAAAGGGAAAAAAATAACTAGATAGGTATGGAGTACAACCAAAATAGATAAGTTTCATAACTTCTATTGGTCATCGAGGTAACGAAGAAGAATCATGTTAGCATAAAATAAACAATATAGTCAATGTAAAACACCAACATTTGGAATCAAGGCTTTCACCATCGTCTCTCTGATTTTGTAAATAGCTAGAAGCAGCTTAAACACTCGCTTCCCATTTCAAACATTAGACGTATGGAAAATAACGTACAAGGAAATTCCTGTGGGTTTAAAGAGGTTACTGTTGAGGCAAAAGAATCAGGAACAATTCAAAGTTGTGAATACGCAGATATGACAGTACGTCATAGTCATCGTCTGCCTCAATCATATCTTCCAACATTTGAATGTTCACAAGTTGCTAGCAGTCCACATTCATGTTTGTTGAGGACTAGTGATTATCTGAGAACGGACCATATCCTGCTACATAAAGCCGGCAGCAAGATACCCAGTAAGTAAAAATAATGATGTAAAGAATAAGTTAGCCTGTCTTTTAACTAAATTACTAAAGATGAAGACGACGACATATGTAACTGAGTATTAGATTTTGCATTTCGCCTGCTTTGTAAAGCATGACACTGAAAAATGCTTGCAAAGTAGTTGAAATATATTGACGATCAAGCATTTAATTACATTTTTTGTCAATATTTTATGCGCAACCAACTATATATAAGTATGTTTCCCTCAAATGTTACGCGTTTCAGCGATTTCTTCGAGAGGTATACAAACAAACTTCGATTGTATATATAATTTGATTCACAATATGCCCCGCTATCCATGAAGTTTGTTCATCAGTTTTCATGCCATCACAGATGAGATTATATTGCAAGGACGTCTTTATAGGATACTCTGTACCTATACTAAGGTTGCATTGTAACAACACCTTCGTTTGACATGTTTTGAAGTTTTAAACTATATTTCATCGTCTATTAAGACTTTGCTGCGGAAGTTACGACAAATGAAAACCAGGACTACCCCCAAACCTTTGGGATTGAATGGCGATTTGTAGCGAAATCCCATCGACCACTAGGCCGCCTTCACCGGAACGTATAAACGCATTTCGCCCTTCCTAATATTATTACTTTTATGCAGTTTTTCTGTAGATTTTAATCATAGTTTGGAAGCAATTTCAACAACGAAAAGAACGCGTACGGTGTTCGAACCAAATCAAATACGCAGACTACAAATACAACACTAGTTTGACCGTGATGTGTACATAGTGGGGACAAGACGAAAGAGTCTTTCAAGAGAACTGAATCTCACAGAAAAACAAATCAAGGTTTGGTTTCAGAATAGACGAATGAAGAAGAAACGTGAATATTGCAAACGTCCAAATCCGTTGTGATATTCAATTTTCTATGTTTTGGATCTAGGCAAAATAGTTGAAAGTAAATCGTCAATGGTTTGTGTACAAATTCTGGGACTGTTGTGCATCTTTTTGGCAAGAACCCATAGCCCGGAGTACAGGATACTTATAATTTTTATCACAATTTTGTTTATTTTATCACAAGGCTATTTTCCTGCAGATCATCTTGTGCTGTAAAAGTGGGAGGCGCCCCCTCTTCTTCAATCTAAAGAAGGCTGAGCTCCCCTTCCAATTTTAATAAACAATAGTTTCCTTAAAGGCTCTACTTACAATCATTGACTTACAATTATATGAATGGCGTCCTTCATAAATGGAAAACCTATCTAGCTTTAGTAGTATTTTTGTATCAGTTCAATCGTAAATTGGGAATACCGAATCTTTAAATCATGTTACACATTTTATACACCGAGGATACTGACGTTCTGGTGAGTAACAACAAAACTTGGTTATTATTGATCTCGACTTTATACCTCTAAATTCCTGGATGAAACATACTTAAAATTTTGTCCGTGCTCTTCAACAAAAGTCCCCCCCCCTCCTTTTCAGGTTCGGGCATCGGGCCTGAATATAGCGTCAGCGCGTTGTCCGCCTGTGTTTCACTCATCAATGAGAGCCCCACAACCAAAGAGTAGACCACAACTGAAAAATGTAGTTTTAGCAAATTGCCATCCACGATTCTTGATGAGCTGCGGTCGTCTTTGTGGTAGCTGTGTGGTACTTCATATAATGAGGTATATTTTGTTTATTCGAAGGTGGATGATAAAGTACAATGTGGAAACAGTGTATTGGTTTAAATGTGTCATGAAATCGATTGGTTTTTTGTCTTGGCAAAAAACGAAATCCACGTTTTTTCTAAATTCTTAAAATTTATTTCTTTATATTGTAAGTTATTTCATACTTGAAGAGTCTTTATAATTAATACTGTGACTATACCACGGTGAAATCATAAATTATGTTTTTCTTGCTAGGTCGTATTCATACTTTAATGGCATTTGAAAAACTGTTACTCTTATGTTACTCTTAAAAAATAAAGACTATAAGGTAGGAAAATTTGCATGCAGAATGCTCAAGAATGCTACGTTGGACAGTGTTATTGTGATAAATTAAGCTATCAATGAAGTAACATATTAATAACTAGGTTGTCCCCAGCAATCGAGTCCCCATTCTTGCTTCATTCTTTTTCAACTTTTTTTCTTAAACTATCTTGCGGTTGCGACGTGTTCATGTTTCTTGTTGGGGGTTTTTTTTGTTCTTTATTAGTAAATACTGGAAAAAATGTATGAATGTTATTTCAATGCCAATCCTTTTGCTGGATGTTAGAGTGTGTTTTCCCAAAATCACAGCCAAAATGTTAATGAGATGGTCTTGACCTGAGCTGTAACGCCACTTATTAGAAAAACGTCAAGTAGCACTGGTTATAATTAACTGCCATTCAATCAATCAATCACAGGAAAATTATTGGGGGGCCGGGGGGCAAGGCCCCCAGGCCCCCCCTCCTCCGCGGTCCCTGTTAGACTTTTAGTTGTGTAGCAGTTGATTGTGAGATGATATGTTGATAGTTTGGGACTGGTACAGGGCCGGTGAGACTCAGGAGAGGCTTAATTTGTGATATTGTGCAACCCCACAATGTAAAAAAGTGATTTTAGACCATACTTTAAGGGGGAATAGAGAAATGGTCTTGAAGTAGGCCAGTTCATGTTGGAAAGCTTCAAAAGTCCACTGCAAAGTTTTCTTCAGTAAGAGACTGTTGTTCCAAAATTACTTGTGATTACATGTGAAATCCATGTGATCACATGTGAAATACATATAATCTCATGTGAAATCCATGTGAAATGCATGTAAACTCTGTGAAATACATGTGATCACGTACAAAATGTGTGTAATCTCGTATGAAATAAATGTGATCACATGTGAAATGCATGTAAAATTATTGTAAACTCTGTGAAATACTTATGATCACATGCAAAACATGTGTAATCTCATGTGAGATACATGTGATCGCATGTGAAATGCATGTGATTTCGGAACAGGTAATGTGGAAGCATTTTTCAGTAAGACACATGCATGCAACTCAAACCAAATGTAGCAATGCATCTTTGTCAAGAACAAGAACTCGCAAGCAGGACCTTGGGAAATCCTTTGCATTCTTTTTTCATGGTTTTAACATAACAGGATAGTCATGTGTACTTTGCAGCATATCACAAAGTACTCATGATCATTAACACTATTCATTATTAGAAATAAAATGTTATGAAGTTTGTACTTGTAAGTTTTCTGCACAACTATGTCTCACTGGCCATGGCATTTACTCCACTGACTGAAAATTTTCTTCGAAACACTCTAAGTCATCGTATTTATCCTTGCTTTTACCTGCATGCCCCCTGAATACCCTACAGGTCCCATGATGGATAATGTTATTTGACTTCGTAGTTCGTCACTCATCATGACATCATTACTTCTATTTTCTATTTAAATTTTGGTAATATCATTTGTTTAGCTTGTAGTTTAGTTGAATTCACTGTAAATGTCACTCAGCTGTTTTCCAGCAGAAGTACAACCATGCCAGCACTGACGGATGATTATTTGAAATATTTTACTGTTTCCGTTGTGAATGTAAAATTTGACATTCAAAATGCAGCCAATCAAAGTCGTTGTTATTTTAGCAGGGAAGATATTCAGCAAGTATTCAAAGTACAGATTGATAATGTTAGGTCAACTTCGATTGATTATGTTATAAGTTGCGTTCAGTAGTTTGTGCAAGTGTAACATGAGTTTTAGCATCGACATATAAAGTGTGTCGTTAAAACGTTGACATTTAGTTTAAGTAGTTTTATTGCATCATAGGCAAGGAGACTCCAATCATTTCAGCACTAATAATTACCGAAGTCGGTGTATTTCCTTTGTCTAAATATAGGAATAGTCAAGTGTTCTTAAGACCTGCTACACACAATATTTATCTGAACAGTCTATCAACTCTTTCCATATTTGTACTATGTCGTAACTTGCCCACAATCTTATGAAAATTCTGGTACTTGTTTAAACTATTCTATGTATCAATGACAAAGAAATGATGATTTGGAATATAGTAAAATAATCCTGAATTGTATAGTTTGTTGATTCTTCCTCGCACAGTAGTTGAAACTATTCTTGTCACGATTTCGACATCAACTCGACACTTCGGCGTCCATATTTGACATTTTTCACGTCTATAACACGCGATACCAAGGCTGATTAACACATTTAGATGACCTCGCCTTGTAAAGTATACTGTTAAAATACGTCATGATATTATCATTTTTTAAACGTAATGACAACCCCATACTGACTCAATGCGACCTTGGAGGCCTCCTCAGACAAATAGATTAAATACTTAACTGCTACACATTGTATTTTTTTGGCACAATATATGCTTTCCAGCCGAAAGAGGCTTTGTTGGGAAAAATAAATATCTGAGAATTCGTGGAGAGAAAATGTTGCGAATGAGAGAATTCTTAGAATGAAAACGTGCAAAATTGTTACCCTATGTAGTCTCAATCGTCATATGTCTGAACCCTTCCTCTTGACCAATGCTAGTTTCTACTAATATTATTCACCAATAATATATCCTCGTATACATTATGGCAAACAAAAATACAAAAATTGCTTTGTAACAGTTGAAAATCAAGCGACAGGTTTTGGTCATTGTCATCGTATGACACACTTCAATGTTGTTAGAACATAATTGTTGAAATCCAAATATCAGATCGTCAGACATTGTTTATCGAGATAGTGTGCAAGATAACCCAATTGCAAACATGGTTAATTGCTATAGACATTACGTTGATCGATTTTTATCTCAAGATTGTTGGTGAAATTGTGTTGAAATATAAACTAATGGCCCAAATACTTTGCTACACGAATGATCGGATTTGTGATACTGTATAATTTTGAAATACAATAGGAAATGTAATGGCAATGCGTCAGACTAATTGGTCAGTACTTTTTTCACCACAAACGCCAGTGAGGATGCAATTCATGCTGATGAAAACGTCTGTAAATTCAATTAAATTTACGCAAATGTTTTGTACCTTGGCTATACAAACTCCTTTACAGTACTGATTTATTTCTTGTTGAAATATCGTTACAGTAATGACGAGAATAATTTGACATGCCTGCGTGAACTACCTACGCTTGAGACGGAGAAAGTCGAATTAGTTTAGCGACAATAGTGGAGATTAGGGAGGGGTAGGTGGGTTTTAGAATGCTTATCTAGTTAGAATGGCAACAAATGGCATCAAATTTTTTTTTCAGTTACCAGCTGTGCTATTGTTTTGCATAATGTGGAAAGACTGTTTGTGAGCGTGGCTGAAAGACCTTGTTTCTTGCCCTTGCTACCAAAATACAATTTAATCGTTTCTTTCGTTCTTAGAGTGATAATATAGTCAATAAATAACTGAATCATTTCAGTGCCAGAACTGTTTATAATTACCAGAATTGGTAAAAGTTAGTAAAATCCTTTTAAAATCAAGTAGAGCTTGCGAATCAGTGTTATGAAACCCCCTTTCATATGGAATATCATTCAACCTTGCGATAACCGAATTATAAACACAGCTAATTGTTTAAACTAATCTTGATAGATCTTGTCTCGAAATTGATCAGTCTACAAGTCGCCATAAGTGACTGCAGGCGTCGTCCTAATATCCTACCAGGCTAAATTATCTTTATTTTACCAGCAGGTTTTCATCTTGTGTTGCCCTGCAGCAAAAGTTAAATGTAATCTATCTTCTATTGTCTTAAAAAAGGCGTGTATTGTTTTTAACCAAAATAAGATGCGATTGTAAACTTGATCTGATATTGTGATTCCAAATCTACAGCTATGTCAATCACTAAGTAGTTTAAGGGAGTTAATTTTCAAAATCTTTCCCTATTCTGTCTATTATTTTGCCATCTCATCAGGTTTTCGGAAAGGTATTCCAAAAAGAAATGGTTTCAATTAATTTTTTCTGTCATTTTCAAGATAGCATGACCTAGTATGTCTGTAGTTGACTTGCTGTTTATACAGTAGAACTTATCAGCTGCTGAAATTACGTTTCATATTTTCAGGTTTTAACAGATTTTTCTGTGAAAATAGTAATTTGAACTCTTGCAAAATTGTCGCTCTATATTGTACATATTATACACATATATTGTATTTTTGTAATGTATTTAGGTATTGTGTTTTAAGTAAGACGGCATTTCAGGCATGTAGAATATTTCAGGTACAGAAGTGTACGTAGCCTTCTGCCCTTGTGTTATGTCCTTCAAGCAACAACTAATTAAATCTAAAGTCTTCGACTTCGACCAACAGTATGTGTTTTCCTAAAAGCTTTATTTTTTAAATATTTACCAAACGAATTTGTTGCCGAAAATTCAAATAGAAACTGGCTTCCCTCATGTTTTACTCGTAATTTATAGAGGACTCGGAACTGTGCTCAATTTGGGATCATTTTCCAAGAAAGCTGCAGATAAACTGAATGAGTCATTGCTGCTAATAAAATACGGAAAGCCTAATTTCTCGTGTGAAACTGGCAAAAGCCGTTAACAATGACTGTTGCTTTTCCGTGCTTAATGTTGTTTCTCACCAGCTATCGTGTGGTGCGCGGGTGTAGAGTAATATGTTTTATCTGACAGCTTGCTGAAGATCTTTCGAAAGCGCTCAATACACACATCTGTTGTATCAAACTTTCCCATGTCGGTCAAATCTTTCTTTTTCTGTGCCGACCGTTTAAGCTATTACTTTCGTATTATGTTAGTATTACTTTCAGTATGATTCTCTCAGTAATAAAGAGATTCGTCTTGTAGCTGATTAATTACTCACAGTGAACTTGACACTTGGATATGTCACTTTCTCATGTATAAAGTTTTCTAATGCATGGATTCAATTTAAAGTTGATGAGGACTTAATCCTGCTGACTTGCATAAAGGTTTAATGTTCGATTTTTTCATCAAATGTAATTCGTGTTTTTAAAAATGTTAGAGGAATAGATTTCATCGATTACATCAAGAGGAATGACAAGGCACAAACCACTGAGCGACTGGAAATTTTTTGGCTTACGTAGGATTAATAATTTTGACCGGTTTTTAGCAATAGACCCCTGGCCGGCTGGTCATGGTCTAATCGTAGCTGATATGATCAGTTGAGCTTATTCCCAGGGTGAACACTGGCCACACAATAAAGCGAGGTTACCTTTGCGAAGTTTTATTTTCAAGGACGATATTCATGATTATTTCAAGGCGCTAAACTGTCTTATTTTCTATTCCAATAATCAATATTGGGAGACAGGGGACCTGTCCAGCGTTTAATTTTGTTTACTCATGTTTATATTAGCTTAGGCTATTCCTGTTTTTTACAATGTTTAACAGGATTCAGTGAGCCATAAGACGCCTGTATGACGACCTCGGTGCATTCATGAGAGATCTGTATGGAGAACTATACGTTCATTGTGATAATTCTGGAATAGTTTTTCTTTTTTGTTGATAATATTATCAACCATTAAAAATCCGATTTAGTTGCGAGAAATGATGTCAAATTAGTCTATTTGTAAATTACAAACTATTGTTCGGATTGTCGAGAGTGGAAAATAGGTTTAAAATTTAATCTAATTTACATATGATGCACAGTATTGAAGCACATTTTTCTATTATGATTCACTGTTGACAATAGGACGCCGCCATTTTGTATAGACGGTGCATGAAAACAAATATTATTTGGATGGGAAATGCAAGGACCCGAAAGCTTATCAATTTAGTCATCTCGCAGTGACAAATGGTTGCGAAGTATTAGTCACCAGCCTCCTGTCACTTCCGACATGAAAGTTGCGAACCATCTGCTGAGGGAGGCCACAACTAACCCTTTGGCAAAGCTTAGCTGACAATTCCCCCTTGTAGAGGATTAGTTTGATACCCTTACAGTACAAAATGTCTCACGCAAAGACTAAGAATCACGCAGGGCACAGAACAATGATAGTTAACTGCTAAATCAACGTGTCGACAAGGCTACTTTTGGCCACGGGACAAGAAATGATTTGAATCATGTGGGAAAAGCATCAAAGAATGACATTGATTATTCATAAGATTAATTGAAGGATGAAACTGCCTAAAAAATTGTCATTTATGATATTTTTTTTCAAGTGAACCCTATAACCATAATGCGTGCGGATTTGCTTAGAACTTGAGTTCCCTGAATTTCCAAATTTCGACACAGATAAATAAAAAAACTCAATGCAGTAAAAAGGAGAGCATGCTTGAAACCTTATCTTAAAATCAACAACGTATATTTGTTATGTTTCCGTGTGCATACATATATATCCGTTTTTATTTAAAGTCAGAAGTTGTAATTGTTCGCATTTTTGTAATTTTGTTGCTTGTGCAATTCCTGAAACAGTTGAGGAAATCCGTTAGGAAATCATTCAAATTCAAAACAAACTTTTCCCATCCCGCGGGGGAGTTGAATGTTTCGAAAGTCCTCCTTTCCATTGCTTCTGCATATGACGAGTCAGTTCTTAACTCTGAAACAAGCAGAAAATTCTCCACATTTTGCGTGCAATGCCAGTGAACATGCCAGCGGGGGCAAGTGAAGGTCAAACTAAGCATTGTTTTCGACAACAAATGTTTTTGCTTAAGACTGAACAGCCCTACCACTATAATCACATCAAGAATGAAAAGAATCATCAGTTGAGAAAGTTAATATATACAAACTGAAGTGAACTATTTTAGGCAAAATTTGACGTATTATAAAGACAACTCATAGAGTGTATCTCTATTTTTTTGACAGCTGATAAAGCTCTCGACTACCTCAATGTCTGATTGCTGGTTTCCTCATGTTGTGATTCAAGTCTCTCCGTCGAGGTAAGTAAGTTTATAAATGTGATTGCTCCAAATTTAAACCAGATGAGTCGAAAGTCGCGACATTTTGTCGGTGGCGACCTCACTTGAGACTAGATCCTGTTGTTGGTGACAAGAACAAGGAAACACGACCGAATTATCGTTTTGTCTTTCACTGAGAATCATTTGTGAGTTCAGTGAGCAAACACAGCTGGAGTGCGTCGTGGGACAATGTATGTATTTTAGTTCTCATAAGAAACGTCTGGACTCAATAGTAATTATTTCATCAGCTGCCTTTGCATCAGTTAGCTTTAGTTCAATTGAGATCCAGTCCATCCAGAGATCGCGTATACTACTGAGTGCGTTAATTGGAGGCAGAGTGAATATTCATATATTCATGTACTGTCCGACTGATTAATTAAAATCCTCGTTCTGTCACTGCTTGTGAGTAGCCGGACAAAGAATCGACCAAACACTGTTTCTTTTCGGACTTTATGAAACTCCACATTGTTTGGTATAATTCGCCATTAAAAAATTTAAATTTTTTGTGTCCATTTGAAGATTAATGTCAGTATTTTAAGTGCTTCGACAATTTTAGCACGGAGTAAATTTAGATTTAGGGTTTCCATTGCATCTTCTTGAATTGTAAGTAACAGGACGTCGTTATGATTATTGCTTCACCAGATTTTCAGTGTCAAGATGATTTTCATTTGCAAAAACTATTTTGATAAATTATCAGGCCACATTCCTCAAGGTTATGTAGCCTGCCATTTATGCGAGTATGTTCTGTTTTATTCCAACATTTCAAAAACGCCGAAATATTGTATCACATCGTAAAGTTTCACATCCCTCCTCTCAATGATCTTGACCCTTAAGTGGCGGAACGAACAAAATTGAGTGCTCGCGATTTATTCTAATGTGATAATAAGTGTTCATGGCATTGAGAAAGGTAAACAGACTATGCGAGATATGTACAACATGACAAAAGTCTCAAAGTTTTTTTCGAGATACGATATGTTAAAATGTATTTCTTCGTTGTTATCTTTTGCCAAGCTCTTCATAGCTTAAAAATGTTTAAAAAGATTTTGCATAAAAAGTGGCTAAAATATTTTACTTCATTCACCAAAGGCGGCAGATCTGTTTAATTTTATGCAACAACTATGCGCTAAATACGTGCAGACGATAGACTTCAAGTGGAAAAAATCTATAAGCGCCGCGCATGAATGACAAACATTTGCGCATATCATCTGCATATTAAAATGTTATGTCGCGCACAGTCTGTACATATATTTAACGTATATTGTGTTTTTATTGTTCTATTGCTTTTAATTGTTTTATTAAGGTATGCAAATGAATCTATGAGCTAAATATTTGCTTACCGCGCGAATCCCATTGTTATTTTACGGTGCGCGTAAAATGTAATTAAGCGATGTAATCGCGCACTTTGTGTTAATTAATGCTAAACGAGCTGCCCACGCGACGATCCTATCTTGTTCAACGTCATTCTGGTATAAATGTGAACGCGAGCCAGGAGGGTGAGACAGAAGTAATCTGCAAGTCAAAGCTCACTGTACTCAACGATGCTCGAAAGTTTCGCAATGAACCGACCAATAAATAATAATGAAATCGAAATGTTTTTGCGTTCATTATCCTGCGCTGAGATTTGTCAAGAAACTTCCACTGCTAATGCAGGAAATGCTGTTGAGGCTCGAGGAGACGTTCTTCAAGCCAGTCGAATACATGAAAACCCTCCGACGTTTTGTGGTGTCGACACTTCAAGTAATGCTCAGTTTATTGTGCGACAAAACCAACCGAATGTTGGAGAACTAAACAAAGGTAGGTTTTGAAATTCGCGTCAATTCTTTATTGAATGACTTTATTTACAGAAACACGCTTATTGTCTTTATTTCGCTGCCCATTTCGTACATGTTGCTTCAAAACTTCAAAGCAAATGCACCTTTCCAGTGTTTAAAAAGTTCCAAAGTAGATTATGCTGTAAAAGGAGAATTCTTAATACTATGTAAGAAATGCGACCTCTAGCAAATTCCACCAGCAAAATGGATTCGTGCTTCTCCTCAAGACCGTCTACCACAACAAAGTTTAGTTTAACCACAAAATTAAAACGTTTATAACAACTGTTTAATTAAAAACCAAGCCTATTATCAAATTGAAGATTGTGTGAGTGTAATAAATTTATAATAAGATTATTTCATTTTTTACCACTTGCGTTGCTCATAAACAAAAACACTTTTTTAGAGGAAGATTTAGTGCATATATCTGGCGATTACTAACAAGGTACACAGCGCATGGGATGCTGTTTTGCTGCGGTCATTTAATGGTTAATTGTCATGAACATGCGGTATAAGACGCGGTGTTTATAGTCTCGGTTGGAAGCATGACCTATCCCTAATAATTAAAACCAGAGCATCTAAAACCCAGGCCTGTACTCTGGAGTTAAGTTCATTTCTAGTATTGAGCCGTGTCGTGATAATAGTGCGAATATCAAGATTATTTAAAACAGTTTATAGGTCTTGAATAAACTACCATGCGTCGCAGTGCGCAATCCAGTACGAGTATAAACTGCATTGTTTTATGCAACTGCAACTTATGTACACTTATTGCACAAGAATCCCCATAACTGGACGCAAGAGAAAACCTCGTTAGAGTCGTGTGTGAAAAAGAGATGAAAAATCGCTTTTTATTATTTGATCGCGTCCATCGTCAAAAGCTCATTTTCATATTCGACCATTATCTGTCATTTTCAATTCATGTCATCGACTGAGTAGATTGTCTGTTTGCTTGGCTTGGCGAGTTTAATACGCATTATTGTCATCATAGAGCATCATGAAAAAACATCATCTTAAATTGACTAAAACACTCTTAAATGTGCTTCGAAGGCAACGTATCACTTGGCTGTTTGCATTGCCCCACCGAAAATTAATCAAATTATTAGGGAACGAACTTACTATGAGTAATGGAAGATTTTTTACAAGTCTGGCCTAGGCTGCATTTTTAGCATTGTAATGTTACTTAGCTCTTTCTTTGGTGTTTAACACTGCTGCGGCTGTTGTTTGCCTGCAGCCTAACAATGTTATTCTTAGAAAGGATAAACTTTGTTGGGGTACTTCGGTCAGACAAGGATGCGCTAATCGTCTTAACACTTTACTCAGTTTAGATTGTAAACGTTCCATTCTACTCGACAAACAAGATAGTCAATTTCCGAACTGGTTTATGATATACTAATGTGTGAAATGAACTATTTAATTGCGTGTTTATCCTCATTTACACACTGCTCCGTGTTATTTATTATATGCATAGGAAATTCCGCATCATTCAGCAGATAAACGTGGGTAGCGTATTATTGTCTAGATTATCTAGTTTTTCATATCTCTGAGGATGGTTTTTAAATAGTATTATTGTCTGTTCACGAGTTAGTCCTTGTACTTTATAACGCTGACTGTTTATTGAAGCGGTAATAACTTTACAAACACAATATGATGTATTGACAAACAACATTAAGCAACGTTGGATAGTTCATACTTTGTGGTCTATCCTGCTTTATATGCCGCCAATGAAGTAGTTTTGCCGGCGGGAGCTTTATAAATCCTTCCGTTATATTTCATAAGAGCACGAAGAAAAAAAGGCTGACCAAAACAACAGTCTCGAATAGGATATGGCTTTTTGAATTGTATTAAAGTAAAAGTCGAAACTAGTACCTGAAGAGTAAGATATGAGAGACGTTAGGTTGGTATTACCCACACGGGTGTTCTATACTGAGGAAGATAGTACGACATAGTAATTGTAGTACGAACCTTCGAATAAAGCTGTAATTCCTATTTGGATAATGTATATACCAATGCTCATCCCTCCGCCTCCCCTCCCCCCGGTTATGCAGGAGAGTCACCCTACTAAAAAATATGGGTGTGTCTTTGTGTTCCCGCCAGAATGTCTGCGCTAAAAATATTCTCACTTTTCCTCTTTCACTCCTACTTAGCACTTTCTCTATATTTAACCACATTACCTTACGAAAAAATGACGTTTTAATCCTCTCTTCTTACAAAGTCCATAAAGAAATTGTGAAACATATTCGAGAATACATGAATATGTTTAGCAGACATATCTCCTACATGGTTTCCGCCCGGCGTCTCGTGCAAGATTATCTAAACCTCAAGCTTTCATCGCTCAGTCGTTGAAATTGACGTAAACTGAACATCATAGCGTTTCATTTCAATTTGGTTTCAAGCCAAAGATGCTTGATCAAAAATGGGTGTGGGAATCGCCCTTCGGCAATATACAGACGATGTTAGGATGGTTATGCCATCTTTCACTTATATTGGACAGCTTTAAAACTGTTCTCTCTAATTCACATTCATTTGAAGTTCAGAGGTCGGTTGTACAAAAGGTGAACTGCGCTATCCACCGGATAGTGATTTTTTAAACTTTCTAAATATGTTCAGTAACTGGTAAAACCCATATTAAACTTCAACATTGTCCAGTTAAAGTCGCTTTTTATCTCTCGTGAGTTTAAAATCGTTTGTTTTGTTATGCTTCTGCGGCAGTTGCGAGGAAAGGGCTCGATTGTATATCCATCTTTGGTACAACCGGCACCTGAGGCATTACCATTTAAATAAAGTCGTTCCTTGTCTGGAGAGTATAGTGACTTTACCATATTCTTCAAATCTACTGGTCACTATCTTTTATTTCTTGAATTTTCCAAGTTCCAGTAACCTAAATTATAGTGTTCCTTGGGCTTTCTGACCACCAGCTAAGCCAATAAAAGCTTCCTTAGGTACAGCTGGTGTAGGTTTAGACTCTCTTTAGAGCTTTACATCGTATTTACCAAAGAGGATTAAGAACTTTAGCCGATTGCTCCAGCATGCAAAGAAGTGCCTTAATTGCCTTTACGACAACCTCCAACGACTAACCATCTGGTGTAATAGGGTTGGTGCATGTGTCAATCTCTCTTTGGCATTGTATGATATCGTAGTCAGAGATTTGCCAGGCAAAAACGGATTCTTATAATGGATATAAAAATCCATCACAAAACGTTTAAAAAAGTGTCAAAACAAGAAGATTTAAAAACACTGCGTCTGGTAATATTGTGAAGTTTTCGTGTAATCGTATATTATTTGGCCTGGTGTTTTTAAAGGCGAAACGTAACTGATGAAATTTCTATTAAATTTGTTCTTTTTTGGCGACTTTATTAGAAGTTATATGTCGCCTCTCATATTGGTTATAGGTACCATAACATTTCTCTAACTTTAAATCACTTTCTGCTATGAAGTAAACAGCCTTGGACACAATTCCCTTTGTTTTCTGTTAAAAGAATTAAAATTTTTCTCCGTAATCTTCTTAGCAAAATGAGTAAAGTAATAAAAATGATCTTAAATCCTAAAACTCGTCCAATAGTCTACGTACTACTTCTTACCTGCAGGTTATAGAAGAAATAATCTGAGTAAACAAATCGTAGTGTGTCGGTGAAACACCGCTAGGATTAGAAAACTCTTTGCTTTGTTTTTTTTTACACCTTAATCTTGACCTCCAAAGTTCGAAACAATAGATTTATTCATCGGTTTCATAAAGATTACCGTGCCATCCCTGCCATAAATTAGATTCTTGTATTTCTGCCATAAATTAGGATTCTTGTATTTCTGCCATAAATTAGGATTCTTGTATGTAGAATGAAGAGGCTACTAAGCTTGGTGCAGTCAAAAGCGCACAAAAACGTAGCAGTATTTTCACCACCTAAAACGGTATAAACAGTGTTGGACACTTTGAGAAGAACCCTTTCATGGGGCATCAATGTTTTTGTGTGTGTTTTACTGCATTGGAAAGATTATTTCGTTTAATTTTGACCTTAATATACATTGACTCACCATTAAAATTAACTACATGCAGTAGTAGAAAGAAATACAGCGATAGTACCGTTCATTTTCTCCCAAATGATTTCTACATCTGCGCTGTCAAACACAGGAAGCGTTGATCGTGCTTACGTAATCTTATTGTCAGTGTATTGTTGAGATTTCATTCAGTGGGCTGCAAATATGTACATAGTTAAACAGCTGTTCAAACTGTTTATGATACGAGTACATTTCGGAAACAGGAAAATAAGTATGTTTCCGATGATGAATGCTATTGTAATTTCGTATATTGTAGATATAAAGTCGATGTGTTTCCTTCGAACTGTAATTTGGTAATTATATAATGAATGACGTAACCATGGGTGCATGTATATGATGCTCATAATACAAGGCTAATGATTCGCTTTCCTGGGAGAAGGAGTCTGAAGATCATGTTGGAGCAATCATTAGATGTTTACACTAAGAACAGAGAGAAATTTCTATTCCCACAAATCTTAGTACCTGTAACTTGACAGTTGGGAGTGGTTACATTAACCAGGAGCTCAAATTGCTATGTTGTTTGCTTATACTGGATGGGACTAGTATTTTCCTGCCGACAGAGGTTATCGAGCATATTCCTTCAGTTCGTCTAGATTGTAATTTGATGTTGGGTCAGATTTAGAGAGATCAAAGTATTGCGTTAGAGCAAGGCGTTGGGAGGCGGCTTGACTTATAAATTGATTCGAGGCTGCACGATGAGTAGAGATAGTGTTCATATTATTATAGCACTGATGAAGATCCGAGCTTACGGATCGAAAGCTCTGCAATAATAAATTTACGTGGTGTTTCCACAAAGCTTAACAAGTATATTGTATTCACCATGCAAACGTACAAGAAACTTATAAACTGGCAATTGTTATGATGATATCTTTAATATATTCTTTAGAGAGAATTTATCCTTTACAGGATAATTTAGTATTCTGTGTGTACTCTCTTTGCTACTTTTTGTGAGTTCAGTTCTTGTAGTCAATCTCTTTTGTGCTTCGAGGGGTTTTTTCCGGATATTTCGGTTTTCCCATTACTAAACTCAACATATCTAGCAAGCACGGGCCCACAGTAGTTGTGTTAACCATGCCCTTGCGGCGAAGCTTAATAAAAAAAAATTAAAAATCGTACTCAAAACACAACACTCATATGACATCCTTAGAGTAGACTGCAATGTACTGCACTTCAGGGGGCAGTTGTTCAAAAGCAGATTAGCTGAACCTTGGGTTAAGGTCAGATTCACAAGAAATTTCTCAGCAGCTTGTTTGGAAGATTAGAAATATTTCTTCAGCAATCTGGATCAATAGAATATTTCTGAAGTTTTGAAAGAAAAGGAAGTGTAGAAATAAAGAAACTACAGTAAAACAGTTGGCTAAAGTTTAACCCAGATTAGTGCTAACCCAGCTTTGAACAACTGCCCCCAGGCCAAACAGCCAAAAATGAACAACCTGATCTGGCTTGATGAAAACAGCTATGAACAATGTTTTGCTGCCCACATTGTTCAAGGTTGTTAACAATACTGAACTAGTTGTTGAGCCTGAACTAACCTGCAATCAGGTGTAACAATGTTGAACAATATTGTTGACAACCTTGAACAATGTGGGCATGCAGCAAAACATTGTTCAATGCTGTTTTCATCAGGCCAGAACAGGTTGTTCATTTTTTGCTGTGCATATACTTCTTTCTGAAAAATAGTAAAAACTTCATGTAACGGACCTCCTCAGCTCACATGTAAATTGACCCATTTCATAGCCTGTGGTCTAAAATAGCTTACTTTGATTATCCATTCAACAATCATGTGATCTGAAATAGGTTAATTTACATGTAAGCTGAGGAGGTCTATTGTGATGTGATATATTATAAAAGTTTATCGATAGCTCAAAGCATCTTTTATGTTTTAGAAATACCCCAGACAAGCTCAAATGATAAACGTAAAAGAACTCTCTTCACTCCGATGCAACTCTCGCGTATGGAAGAAGAATTTCGACAAAACATGTACGTGGTAGGATTGAAAAGATGGAGGTTGGCTACCGAGCTTTGTTTGACAGAAAAACAAATCAAAATTTGGTTCCAAAACAGACGAATGAAGTTGAAGAGAGAACAAGTGAAAAGTCGGTGTTTAAAAACAGGTTTTCCTTGGTATTGAACGCCAAAGATCTCTTGAAAATTGTTCAACACCTACGAGTGGATTTCGGTCGTAGAAAGGCAGAAGATTTAAAGAGCTTGGGCAGGATGCCTGAACAAAAACTGATCGAGGGACAAAACTAATACATGTAAATGAAAAAGTATTCTATGTTCAGATTTAGTATGTCATCATTAAAATGACTGTAAATACTTGGCAGGACTTTGTGAATGTCGACAGAAATAAAATTAAAACCTTCATTGTAGGGTCATACACCATTATGTACACGAGGTTCCTCAAAGATCCACAAAGGTCTAATTTATCTTCTAGTCCTTGTAAATATAGATCTCACTATCAAATTTATAGTATTTTTTATTGTTTTTCATTGGAATGCGGATATTATCTTTTTGTAATTTAATTGCTCCGTGTAAATATTTTCTTCTTACCATGCATATTAAAAATATATTCGTATACACAAGGATATTTTTGGCTGTTATGGTTATTTTGATTGTATATTTAATAACTGATGATACCGTGAAATGACTGGGTATATATAGATATGCTTGTTCCTGATCAACACTGAAATAGACTGGTAATCAAATTATGTTTCGCTTGCAAATAAGATTTTGTCCCCCAACCCTAATACTAAGCCTTAACTTAACTCTAACCCCTATCACCCCCCCCCCCCCCTCATGTCTTGGAAACGTTAATCGATTACATGATTTAATCATTTCTGAGATTTGGAAATATGATTCCCTGATATATAATATACATACACATGCTTAATACTGTATCATGCCAATGTTGAATATATTATATTCAAATATTTTCTTTCAAATTTTCTATCGGCACTCTCATCTATACGACCATTGAACCATGTGGCAATTTCGAATGAAATATTTACTCAATTATGTTTCCTGAAACCCTCGGGTGTTACTGTGGCGAGTGTTGTGTTTCACACAAATTTCTAATTAATCGACTGCTAAAATAAACATTCAGATGCTCGAAGATTATCATTCGTTTTATTTCACGCTGTACTTTGTTTATAAATGACTATTATAGTTGCAATTGCTTAATCTAAAACCAATGCAAAGCTGCTGTAAATTAGTTTTGAAATTGTCATCATATTACTTATGTACATGTACATTCGCTCTTAATCTGAACATTCCTAACTGTAGTCATTTGCTTAAATTCAACGCGGAAAATCGCAACTAAAACGCGCAGGAAAACTTTCAACGAGAAATGTTCGTCAGAAGATGCGAAGAGCAGATTGTGTGTGAGCTGCTTCTATCATCAAGGCTCAAGATCTGCTCTAAAGATAAAGCTGTAATGCAATTACCTTGCAATCTTTCAGAGAAAGGAATTTTGTTTACGACTTGCCTGTGATTGCCACGGGCATTTCGAGAACTCATAGAATGTTTTCACAAATTAGCGAAACTATGCGGATGACGCTGATGCAGTGAATGGATGAAGAGGCTTTATATAATCACTTGTACAAAGTTACCAAGGTCTCGGATCAGCGTTTTGGACCGGGTCACATTATGATCAGCTGATATTTATCATATCTGTTCTCCTTTGATAATTAAGACAAATACACCAACTTTACAAAGGAATATTAGAAACATTTTGCATAGTATTTACCATGAAATAAAATTAAAATTTAATTTATAAATTTAGTAAAGAAGGGCAGAAACTTTTTAATCGCTGTCCAGATTAATCTATTCTTTGCTCAAAATACGAATTCCAGTGGTTTTTCATCGCGTGATAACTAAGGTGAAACTGAGCTACATTCTGAACCTGTCACTTGAGCACTTTGAGAGAGATAAAGTTCTTTGACGCAAGTTTGTGACGCAAAACTAATTAGAATTGGACGCTGCAAGAAAATCTTGCAAATATTCACATCTCATTTGCATATACAGCGCAAGTGACGCTAGTGCGGCCATTAATTGGTTCAGGAAGCGTCATGCATGCGCTCTCACATTCTAGAGTTATTTATAAGCGCGCTAACACTATGGCGGCTTAACCTTCTACTAATTTTAGAAATGATGCCTGTGGTGGAACATTCCACTGGCTGTGAATTAGTTCAACGGAGTGTTTACAAGCCAAGCAATTGTACAAACTTTACATAATGATTCCTGGGCAATATCTAGATAAAAAAATTACTAAAAGCCTGTGTGCAAGTTATTCAGTGAGCGATGCAATACCTAACACGTTTCTAAAAGGATTCTTCAATGCGCGAAGAATGCATTAAAGAAGATGTGCAATTAGCGCAAAGTTGATGAGCTATCTCCTTAAAATTTGTGGTTTCTAGAAAGTTAAGATGGTCCAACGCTTATTTAGATAAGACATTGTTCCAATATGCAGCTGTACTTATCAACATATTTATGACGTAGCTAATTTAATGTGCGCCATGTTCCTCAAGGGTCAAGATCAAGGAAAAATAATTGCTTTCTATCATGACTTTACCATTAACTGCATCGCATCTGCTGAGTGCGTGGGTGTGTGTGTTCAGTGAAGATATTGCCTCTATTAGATTCCCCAGCGTTATATGGCTTTTGATTAATCATAAAAATTCCAAACCATTGTCGTCTTGATGGATTTTAACCAAATAGAGTCATCAAGGCTGCGAAAACAAAGATTTACGCCCACTCATTTCTGCATCTGAATCTCTTTTGTCTCCATTTCTATGAGAGGTAAGATCTAATCCATATCACATGGCGCAGCCAGCCCGACATTTGGTCATGCAAATGAAAATTTTTCTGTTTGTATAGACCGTATAAGGAATCAATTTCTAAAGAAATGAATAATGATAATGATTAAATTTGTATAGTATGACCAAATTGTCGGGCTGGCTTCGCGACCATGTGTTGGGCTTGAGTTGAATTTCTAAGGCTATTCTGCTAAAATGTCTCTGCACCTTTGTTTTCTATTGTGTAAGCTATACTATTGTGCATCAATGGAGGATAAAAATGTCAATGATGAAGAAATGCATGTATAATGATCTGCATTCTCTGAATATACATGTCATGCTAAAAGTCATGTTCTCGAGTCCTGCTGGGCCGACAGTGCAATTGAATATAGTTCCTTTTCCTGCACGTATTTCTTCATGCATACATACACGATCATTTTGGTGATAAAATCACATTTGAGATGTATCACACATGCATACAGTACAATAAGAGAACAATACCATTATTGTCTACTAGTGATTTCAAGTGCGTTATTTGGGTTCATCTAGCATTTTAATCGTGGATTGCTGCATGCCAAGTCAATATCTATTAAATCAAATATACAATTGTACAAATTGATTTTTCTGAAAACTAGGATGTGAAAAAAGAAAACATTCAATATTTAATATGTTTTAATAATATTTACATTGTGATGTTTTCGTGCGAATCGTGCCATCACTGTTAGAAATAGTTTATTAAAATATAAAACCATACACATACATAACTACATTAGTAACGTATTCACCAAAAATAAAACGACATATATTCCCAGGTTTGAAATAATGACAAACATTCGGTATTGTGGACAAAGCTTCCAGTAGATTTGCGAGTCTTAGAAACACAGGGATCTCCTTAATATTTATAATTCTCAAATTTGTAACACAGGCATCCTTATTGAGTGCAAAACTGCTACCATTTGCTGTGCAATTTTTATTATTATTAAAAGTGTGAATAGATATTTATAATACAGAATATACACTACATGCAATAACTAAAGTAATAACCATATATTCTTTGAAATGAAGCCGGATATTCTTTACACAAATAATCAGACTAATTTTTACACAAATATTAGGTAAAATATTACATAATTATAGTAAGTATTACGTAAATATTAGACTTTATACCAACTAGAGTTTCACCTCTTTGAGTTTTGATCTGTTGAAAAGGCGTCAACTTCTTTTGTTGCTAACGAGACCTTGTTTTCTTTCTGCCGCCGCATTTTATGCAAATCAACAATGTTTCTTTACTTTAGTTCTTTTGTTTTGGAACCAAATTTTGATTTGTTTCTCAGGAATTTCAAGTTCTACACTCAGTCGCCATCTCTTCATTCCAACGATGTAACAGTCGTCCTCGAATTCTTCTGCAAGTCTTTTCAATTGATACGAGGTGAACGAAGTCCGATGACGTTTGCGTAGACACTCTTCATCCGTTTCCCCACAATGAGAACCTATAAAGAGAAATGTAAAGCTTTTAGAAATTCTTGCAATTTCAAAGTAAGTATAGCGTGTTTGCAATTTCAAAGTAAGTATAGCGTGTTAGGAAAATGTTGCAGCGTGGACTGTGAACATTGAAATTTGATGGAAGAGTTTTATTTATACTTGAAATTATTTGACGAGAAAATCGAAGTTAAAGTTTATGTAGATGAAAAGAAATCTGTATCCCAAACATCACATATGCAGACTGCTTAACTTGTGTTTCACAAGCACATTTGTCAAATTGTGTAGACGTTACCAAGCTGGTGTCTGGGGAAGTAGACAAACACTGGAATATAAGTTGCCACACCAAGTGTTATAATACACAGTACTTGGAGATTATTAGCAATATATATATATACACTCAGTGAAATGCAATTTCATTGATCATTGATCAAATACAGCCACGAGAACACTGCATATATACTTGTGAATTTCGTAGAACACTGAAGACATTCGTTAGTTGTATACACTATGTAAACTACAATATGCAAACTTAGTTACACTCCAGCATACCAAAGATGACATTGATATTAATCCCATAGACCATGTTTCAGTGTGAAGCAGATTGTTTATAACAAGCATATAGTACTTATCTTTAACATAGTTTGTTTACCTCAAAGACTAGCATTCAAATGTTCACATCCATCAGAAAAAACCTAAGTTCTGTAAATCTATTGATAACTTGCATGCATTTAAAATATGCATGCATCTACGTAGTTGACTTCGAGTCGATCTCATTCAGCAGTTCGGCCAATGAAATTGCGAACGTTATCCGCATTTTTAGGCAGCAGAATACCTCGTGTACTTACCAAGATATAACATGTATAACCATCTCACAAATCATATATATATATATATATATTTTCACTTTCAGAGGTCGGTGTATCAACGGATGAACTGTGACCTGCGAATAATTTCCAACACGCATATTCCAGTAAACTGGCGAATGATATCTCAGCCCACACAGGTATAATTGAACGACATTTATCAAATTCCAAATACCTAAATGAACTTCTCGTTGCATTTTATCAATGTACTGATTTAACATTGAGAGTGCTCATTCCAACAAAAGTTCAAAGAAAGGTCACAAAATCATTGCATAGATCATTGTTTTGTACAATGTTTCTTTTGTACAAGGTTTCATTGTGTACAATTACGATTACAAATAATCGATAATATCTGCTCTTCCCACGTTCTCGACAAAATCAATTCACGAGCGAAAATGGACGATTGTAAACATGCGGGCAAATATCGTGATAAAATTCTCAAAATGGCAGCTTTATTATTATGTGTGCTACTGGCATTGTGGCAGCAGGGCGGGCATATAATCTGTATTGTTTGAAATCAATATGTATTATACTCAGGAAACAAGTATGAGATGCAAGCCGCTTTTGGAGAAATATCACCTTGCCATGAAACAACAACGACTGTTGCAAATATTGTACAAATACAAATGTTGGGATGCATAGATGTGTACATTTTTAGATAGCATTAACCGCTTGTCATACAAGTTGCCGCCATGAGAACTCGTACAAGCAAATATGTACACCATGTATATGAAAGTAATTTCAATAAATTTCTCTACAAGTGTAATTTCTATGAATTGAAAAGACCTCGTGCGCGAGTATTAAGTTATCGAGCAAATCCTAGAGTAAAGTTCGTATAATTTATATTACTAACCTTGTGTGCATATTTTTGTATCTGCATCATGTATTTCCCTTTCGTCATGACTTGAAAAGTCTTCTTCTTGTACGTTTTTCACTCTACTCTGATTCTCGTCTAAAATATTCTTAGCTTCTGTAGATTTCTCGGTAAGACCGTGAAAATAGATAACCGACGGTCTGCTGGCGTTTCTTTGTCTCGCGTATTCATTTTCGGAACTGGTCATGTTCGTATGGCGAAATTGGTGTGTAGCTTGATGTGCTTCTCTCTGGTAAAATGCTCTTACACATGTGTCTTCACAGTTACAGATGAGTAATTAAAGAATATGAAATGCATGCGAGCTTAAATACCCCTCATGCACGGAATGCAATCAATCAAGCGAACCTCGCAGTGGGTTAAAGATTACTTGTGCACCGGTTCCGGCCAATAATAATTCACGCTCATGGCGCAAATATTACAAAGGAAACCTGAACTCCAGCAAGGTTTTTCATCCCAGATCTTAAAAAGCTCGTTAAATTAAACAGATCTGTGCAGAAGTTGAGAAAACCTAGAAAGCATGACGCAAGTGCTGTCCATCATCAGAATGTCACTGGTTTTCAATGTAACTATATTATGTGAGAGAAACATTGCTTGGAATGTTGTTTACGCTTGTGCTGAGCTCTTGACGTGCACACTCGGTTTTTTTCCTATATTTATTCCCTTGGCGATTAATTTTTACTGTTTCAAATCATGACATACATATGCGATGAAATGGGTTTAATTTTATTTTGAATTTTATCTACCTACATTTCCCGCATTTTGTGATTTGAGCATTTTCAATGTACTAGCATGGCTTAGCGATAAGGTTGACGATAAGGTTTCCAGTCACTGCAATTTTGCGAACGCGCAGATTTGTGCGATCGCTTTCGTTTTAAATGTGTGTTGTCAAGTAAAATGAAATTCGTTGGATATGACTAACTGAACATATTTCAAGAGATAACGCTGGCAAAATTCCGCGCGCTTACTAAATTTCACTGCATCTAAATCAGCCTTACATACCCCTTTCTTTCACGTCAAATTGCATTGAGTGTAAGCTCTACTGGAGTTAAAAATTTCTACCAAGAACTGACTGTCTCATTTTAACGTTGCGAGTTTCTGTTGATTGACGTGATCCCCAGTTTTTCTGCCCTTTATTCTTTCCCATCTTACTGGCCTGTGGCCAAATTTGATGAATCCTTCTGAAAACGAAAATTGGCTGTATTGTATTTCTGGGTGACTGTATCACTAGCGTTTGGTATGGCCACCTCCTTCACTCCTACTTAGTAATTTTTAAGTTTCTTTGTTTCATGCTTAACAAAAAAACATATTGGTTCAGCAGACATGATTAAATGTTTTTAATTTGTCTCAGAATTCCAGTGAACCATCTTATGCGCCGTCAGTGAATGAACGAGCATTACGACTATCTAGATTGAATGTTTGGTCTTGTTATGATGTTTTGTCTTCCCGTAACTTTCATGGAGAAGCTTTTAATGTGTGGATTCTTTTATAAATCTCTAAATATTTATCTTTATATTTCTATAATGTGCGCAATTTATGCATCTCGCGACGCTACTGGAAAATACATTAATTTCTATCGAAGTTTGATTCGAGTTATTTATACTACTACATTAAGCAATGTTTGAAAAGCAAACTTTCCACTTCGTGATAATATTTTATCTTTTTTACAAAGGTAGTCTGTGTCTGACTGATGCTTTATTAATCACATAAATGATTCCAGCAGATAATATACAACAACGAATTACCTCTATGCATCAATCTGCTGTTTAGCAATGCTCACTTTGACAAAGCCGAGAAGGCCGGCATTATTGCAGCCATACCTCGAGGCCAAGGGCAATAATTTATCTAACATCTGGGCTGTTAAAAACGAAGCTGATATTGTCTGTTCCCTGAAATACTTTAGTAGCTCTCTGGGATATTTCTGTGCCCTGAGGATTTAATACCTTCCTTAGACGCATTCTTGTCAGTTTTTCAACTTAGAGCACTGGTGCTGTATATGTGCATATCAAACACATGCTTTTTTATGCATTCTTTTTCGTACAGGGGGTTCGAGAAACTCATGCTCAGTACTTTTTAAAGGCATTTCTAACTGGTCTGAAGTCTAGTATGTCATATTAGATGAATGACCATATATGAACATGACATTGCATCAATTAAAACTAAATCTCAAGAAAAAAAATCTAAAAAATATCAAATCGACATGTGTGCTCTCGGCTGCATGGGAGACTCATTAGTTTTTGTCACTGAAGTTTGACTTTGACGATCGTTGAGAGCGTGTTAGCTAAACTGGAGACGAGAGAGAATAATCAGTGCATGACTTGTTCTGTAGAAAATCTATTCTATTATTTATTGCTGTAGAATCAAGCATCGCAGAATCGGGTTTTTGTATCTCGCTGTCGATCAATATACCCTATTAACGAATGGATATTTATTATACCGCACTCAGACGCAGCAGTACGAAATAAATATGAAACTCCCTAGCTTGTGTCTCATCAGAGACCGTGCAAGACTTGATAAGGAGAGCTGCCTCCTCCAGGCAAAGAATAATTCACGCGACTAAGTTAATGAGGTCACGAGAGCAAGTGGAGAGTGGAGACCTCGCGTTTATCTAGAAATGTCGCATAAATTGCGTGGTAGAAATTTGGAGAAAATCATGATGGATGACGTCAGGTACGGAAGGACGCCAGTGGAAGTTCTCGATGATCTTATCATGTTTTTCCGATGCAGGAGTGTGGGAGAGAGGAACGCACGATTCTTATCTTACCGTCCCGGTGTGAAAAACACTCACGTTTCTGATTAGGAACAGTTAAATTATTGAAGACTGTACGTCCCGTTTGAATCCAAGGATGCATCTTGCATGCACTTCCAGATACATTTTCTGAGGGTAAAATTGACTTTACCAGACAAAGCTAACGAGAGACTTGGATGCTGTGTGCATTGGCTTGCTCGTAGCGTTTTTTACTGAATGTTTCTGCATGTAATAGTTCTGCTTGAGTCCTCACAAGACAATGAAACACGCTACGTTTCGCTACGATACGGTTGAAGTGCAAAACAGCCTCAACGTCCTTTTTCTCTCCGTCTGTATCGTAAACCTAGACGTGCCATATTTCATTGTTCCAGTGGGTACTCAAGCAGAACTAATGAGATGCCGAACACAAAAATAACAAAAGAATGCGCCATATTCGATACGGTTGAATTGGAAAACGAACTCAAGAATCAAATGACTTTCATACTCAAGCCAAGCACCATGCATTTCACACGGAGTATGTTATCGCATTTACGTTAGAGAGAAAAGCATTTAATTCAAGTAATAATTCCTTATCAACGTTTCTTAATGACCTTGTAATAAAAGTTGTTGACTTCAAGCTGTAATTTGCAGAAGTGTGGGAGCATCCATTGCAAAGGTCAGATTCAGTTATAAACAACAGTATATTTGTGTGCAGTTTTAAATACCATTCTCTTGGTTAATGTAATATACACAAGTATAACAAATTACGATTTTAAAACATCAATTTTCAACATGTGAAAGGACGTAGATGACTTCCAACAAATTTAAAGTAAAATTGGAACGAAACAAACTCCACTTGAAATGTTGAAATTTTTTAAGCTATCCAGAAGTAGATGAATATATATATATATAGTACAGAACACATTTTATTACTATCTCCAGCTGTCCTTTAAAAATTGAGTATTAAACAGTTTCTTCAAATAAACCTGGCAGCATATTCTACTTTTTAAAAGTTTACTTTATCACCTGCATTGATAAAAAACATACCTTAGGCTGCAGAGCATCTCCGAGTCTGATTTATTAGACTATGAAGTATTTGAGTGTTCTAGATTTTAATATTGGTACTACATACTACAGAACTCACATTAGACAAGTTTTGAAAACAAGGAAGTCGATCGTGTGCTATAAACATGCAATTCAATCGATACCAAATTATTTCTCTTGTATTTTGTGCGTTTTTGTATACATTCCATTCCCTAAGTTAATGCGTTTTTGTCACATTCCATTTCTCATGTGAACATTGTTTGTAGACACCCCGAAGATTTATAAGATATCCATGATGTGCAATGTTAAACATGTCTGCCCACGCATTCCACTGCAAGACACTCGAATTACAGCTGTTGATAACGATGATCATGGAGCGTTTCAGTCCCACGCAATGTCAAACATTTCTAACTCAACTTCCAACTGTTCTTCGAGAGGTCAAGAAAAGGGTCAAAAAAACAGTCTGTGTTTTATTCTAGCTATACGAATAATTTATTGCTGAGTGGAATCCTGGTGGTAGAATCTACCTTGCAGTCTAATGAAGCAATTGAATGAGTCCAGATCGGTGAACTATGTAAAATGACACTCGAGTATTGCTGACGCAGAGATTATGATTCTGCCAGTTGCGCGTTGTCGCATGTGAGAATAAAATCTACTCCTAGCTCATTCCATTTTTCTTCTGTTTAATTGCTAGTCACATTGAGGAATCCGCGTCGATTGTGGAAACAACCATGTTTTAGTATACTATACTTTGAACAAGGTTGTTGTTAAATTGCGGGTGCCGGTGGATGAATTATAGTACGCCACGAGCATTTTGAGATCGCTTTGTACAAAACAACATCCTTGTACAAAAGTACTAGAATTACTCCAGCTCTCTGCTGTATTGTTAACAATGAAAACGTCTTTGAACTTAGACTTTCTGTATCTCGTGATTCACGCTGTAAAAGTACAGACGTACTTTTGGTTGTACATTCCAAAATTCAAACTGAAGCATTATCATTCTAGACCTGCGCAACTTTGCTGAGAATTATGCTAATGAGACGAGGAATCGGATAAATGCACCGTGACACCGTGTTCCGATACCGGGATATGTTCCGTTGGTATTGCCCGAAGTTGAGTCGTTGCTGCAAGCTTGAGGACAAGAACATTAAAAGGTAACATTAACGTTTGTTGGTTTGGATGCCTTCTGGAAATCTAATACTGAGGTTTTTAGAATCAACAAATTATTTTCATGTTATTCTGGGTTTTTTGCATTTATTCCTAAATTAAATGAAAAACAAAACAAAATAAACTCTGGAAAACTTAAGATTTGATTTATTTAAAAACGGAAGAAGACTTTATATGAAAACTACATTTTAGCAATGCCAATGTTTCCACTTTATTGCTCGCATCGTTGTCAAAAGTCGAAATATTTACCAGGGTCAGATCTAAAGGCGATAGCCGAAAGGTAGGTTTTCAAGATGGCGGCTGTTTTTGAAGACTCTTAAAACGAGAACGAATCGACAACCAGTCATTTATAACATTCCTAAACCTCATTCGTTTCGTTGTCATTTTAAGAATCTTGAAAAACCGCCGCCATCTTGAAAACTTACCTTTCGTCCATCCACTTCAGCTATCGCCGTCAGGGTGTCACTTCATTCGTCAGTAGGTACCAATAGCCGCTATAGTCTTCTGGAGTAAAAACTTCAGGAGAAAGTAGAAAAGATGGCGAAGAAATTGAATTTATCAGTGGTTCAAAATCTTATGCTGCATTGTTTAGCATTTAAAATGCGCAGGTAGCCAGACATAATACTGAAGTCTGAATTGCAACAGACTGCGTAAGTATTCATATAATTGGTTAATCAGGTAGATATAACGCATCTGATTGGTTAATCACTTAGAGATAATCATCTAAATGTTTGTGGATTGGTTGTTAGTGGAAGTATTGAACCATCGAGGGCAATTTGAATAATTGTTTGGAAATTTTCGTTCCTGTAAATGACACAATTACGAATTCTCTTTGTATTATTTATCAGTTTGCGTGACGAGTCTGGTCGATATTGAGTAGATTAAGATCGCGGAAACAAGAACAACAACAGAAGAAACACTTCATGAGCTTATTCTACAACTGCACATCGTTTAGGTCACAGGGGAAATCAAGTCAGTGTCACTTCCGCTTTACGTGTGTTTGTCGTAATATTTGTGAGATCCTCAACACTCGGACATTCCGTGCACCTGTCAAGAAGTCCGCGGACGTCGCTAACGTCTTCGTTAGATTATGGCAAAATTTCTTTCATTCTGCCTTTGTATTCCTGCATTATGTGAGTAAAAATTGTGATATTAATAAATAGCCATATTGCATAGTTACACTTACAGTTAAATGCATTAGCATCTGAACTTGTAATAAACGTGATTAAACTGCATGATGAACTCCGCTCATTGCCCTAGAACAGTTTTATCTCAGAAATATTTTTTCCAGAATTATGTCTGGTTCAAAAGTTTATTTTCTTTACCGAAGTTCTTGCAAAGAACGAAGTGTGGAAACGTGCAAAGTCGCGCTTGAATTTCAACGTTGAAACGCGTTTGACGTGTATGACTAGTCCAGACTTTTTAATAATCTTAATTTAGGTATACTATTAACTTACGGGAAGAATTTGAAACCAAATGATCAAGAACTCATTGACAGCTTGCAGCAATACGAATTTATTGAACCGAAATTGAGTGAGCCTTTCACAGTTCAAGACACACGACATCAACAAGTAAGTTTTTAATTACATCCAGTATTATCATAAATTCTCAGCAGCCTCTAAAACTACTTGCATATTAACATATTAATGTTTGTACGATGTACGTGCTTGCGTCTCATGTCCTTCTATGACGCCTTGTAAATGGAATTTATATCATACTGTTTCGGGTTTCGCAATATTCCCACCTAAAATTTAAATTGAATATTCTTTACCGTAAGGCAAAATATACATAACTTTATAGATAAATATATAACAGTGAAAAATGTCATTTTTTGTTACGTTGAACCTTTCTAGCTCGAAGAAAAGAGATTTCTTTCTTTTCATCTCCACGGACATTTTATTAGAATTCTGCTGACGGTTAACAGGTACTATCCACAGAATTATAACTATCATTCTCCGCTTGGACAAACTATGACGGGTTTTCCCAGGGTATTTAAATAGGCGCTGAAATTCAGACAAGTAGCTTCAGATGGCAAACTTCATGAATGTTTATTCAAGATCCAATTATTATGATAATGTTTTCTTTAAGATGTAAATATTGATTACAATAAAATGAAAGCGACATATCCGTGTTTGCAATAATTGGCAGCTTTGGAAGTCATTTTTAAACATAAATTTAAAAAGATTTTAGATTTCGTATTTGGTGAAACTTCCAATTGTTACAAAGAGGCTTTTAGATGACCTTTGAATAACCCTTTTGGATTGTGTCATACGGGCTGGGTCGTTTTAAGATGAAGTCGTCTTGGTATTGTCAGACAGATGATTAAAACAAAGTCATTTTCGGATTAAGTTTATTTGTGCATAGCAACCTCATTTTATTTATTATTAAATTCTTGTTTGTTAGCCTACATTTTAGGCCGGCTGGGTATCTTTAGTGTATAAGTAAAGAATTAGTATGTATAATCTTCGGTGACAGAGGACCTTGCTGAAGCACATTCGTCGCCCTGATACTAAACAAATTGTCGATATTTAATCTGGTAACATATTTACACCTCTTCCGGGATTTTTCTTACATGTTGTCCTTGCATTTAATTAATAACCGACCAAGGAAGATGGTGATGCAGGGGTGATACGTTGGCCGGAATGACGCTTTCCTGTAAGCACTAGTAAAATACGTTAATGTTCGAGTTCCTTTACGTTTTAAATGTCAAAAATTATCTGAAAAATTTACGGTATAAATACATGCCAGAATTATGCCAATAGCTACAAGTATTCAGTATTGTTTTAACATCCGACATTTGCTGTTGTTAAACAGCATCCCACGCAATGCTAATCTATACCAGGCTAAGACATGAAAAAATTTGGAACCAAGAAACATGTATCGCGATTCCACAATGGAAGTGCAAATTGATGAATTTGACGCATTTTCGATGCAAGGAGTATTCAATTTGCCATACGAGGACAGTACAAACTGGTATTTTGTCGTCAATTTGTTGGCTAACTCGCACTCTTCATGCGCAAATGAACGTCAATTTTCGTCAAATATCAAGAGTTATTTAAAAATTTCACGCTAATAAATAGGCGTTAAATATGCAAACCTGAATCTGAGGTGGCAAGGATATGCTTACCATAGTCTGGTTAAATTAAGACGACTATCCGAAGTAGATTAGTTAGCAATCATAATCCAGGCACATATGCATGTACTGGCTTCTTTGTGATAGCTTCTGATTTTGTTTATTTTGCTGAACTTTTGAGGTTTTGCCTAGTGTTGTAGCGTTTGATAAGATAACATAATAAGTTTATAATATATTCTTCAAAAAGTAGTTAGTATTGGTCCATCAAGTTCTGGTTATTCTAGTCTGCGTGCAGACACCTTTTTTAATTCCCCTCCCTCTTGGAGACACTTCACGCAGGCCACGATTTTTCAATGTTAACAAACTATTTAATAAGAAGTCATGCACGTTTCTACGTGTTTTTAATGCTGTAATAATTCAGCTGTTTTAAATTGAATGTTTGAAGTAGATGATCCAAAATTTATAACTTAAGTAGTGCTTTAAGTTCCTTGTAAGTTTGCCTGGTAAATACATCAATCACTGATTGTTTTTTGGAAACACCACGTAATTTATCACTGCAAAGCTTTCAATCTGTAAGTTCGGATCTTCGAATCATGATCAGTGCTAATAAATTTACCTGGTGTTTCCACGAAATTACGTTGATTAAGGTGGTGGCTTAGTTTAGCAGGTATCATGCATGTTACCTGGTGTTTTTCAGGTACCTGTGCCTATATTGAAAAGGTGTTTAAAATATATGTGACAAGGTCAAATATTACTGGTGCATGATACTGCTTTTACCATTGTGTTTTGTTTGAAGTTTTGTGGTGTTCTTTTTCGTATTCTGCTTTATGCAATTTCCTGTTTGCTTATGCTGCGTGCTTTGCAATGGCTGTCGGTCACCATTGAACTGTAATACAACTGGAACGATAACTCAATACAAAAGTGCAGATAATGGCTGAAGCCAAGTTAGTTTTTCTGAATTTTGAGACGAAATACTTAACGCCAAAGATCGGACCCTATATCAAATTGAAGCTATTAAAAAGTTATATTTAAACAAACGAAAAACAAAATACGGCAAATTTCCCTTCAAAGTTTAAGGTGTTTGTCGTTCACTTAAAGCCTCAAAATTTTTTCACCAAATACAACTATTCAAAAGCTTTCATTTGATATACGGCCCATTTTGTGACGTTTATTATGTCAACTCAAAACTTAGAAAAACTTAATCAAATTGGCTTTAATTCCCCCCTCTGAGTTATTGTTCCAGTTTACGTATTATAGCTCAATGTCGGTCACGTCCCCAGAAGTCTGGCACTCATTAAAAATTGACTGATGAGTCAATCGACAGCAGGCTGGCTAGACAGTGAGGCAACTTTATAACCATGTTTACCGAGAAGAAAACGCGGACATTGAACTGGGATAAAGAGAAAGCGATCTAAAAGCTTAACTCTTATTTTAATCAAAAACTGAAGTCTTTCATTTCCATACGTGTAGAGCAATCAATTGATATTTTTTACACTAGATATTATTTTATTATAGACATTTTTAACATAAAAGTTTTTTAAGCCCCGTACAGACGAGCAAGTTTTCCTTGACAAGTTTCTTAACGAGTTCACTTACGCGTCTGTACGACGAACAAGTTTTCCTTGGCAAGTTGTCCTTGACAGGATTTATTTGTTCCTGTGTACGCGAAATTTGATAATATTTTTTTCCTGACAACTTTTACGAGGCCGCACGAATTAAGTACGTAAACAAAAATTCCCTTGTCAAGTGTTCCTTGGCTTGTTGCACGTACACACGAGCAAGTTTCCTTGTCGAAAAGCTGGTAGGACTAGCTTTTAAACCAGGCTCCTTGTCAAGGAAAAATTGTCAATTTTTTCGCGTACACACGAGCAAATAAAACTTGTCAAGGAAAACTTGTCGTCAAGTAAAACTTGCTCGTCTGTATGGGGCTTTAATGTAAAAGAGTATGTGCAATAAATTATCAGTTGGCAACTTTTTTAGAGACGTACGTCAGCACTTACAGAAACAATATTTTCTTTCAGAAATTTACTTTCCCCAAACTTCTTTGTAAGGCATGTAACTGAGCATGGGTACGAAATCATGAATGAGGTACAGTATGAACTTGTATGATTATTATTGATTTATTTAATGTTTGTCATGCCGGCCAGGATTGGACGAAAATAGACGGAGAATGCATGGTCAGCTGATTGTTCCTCGTTCTTAACTAGACATTTAAGACACCACACGCCATAATTCATTGCTATTTGGTCCCTTATCATTTAAGGACATAAACCAATGTGCGTGTTTTAGAAAACCTGTACGAATATTTTCAGTTTAAAAACATTCAGGAACGTTGACATTAGCTCACGGTTTTCCATCCATCTCTGTTTTTCCTTTCCCCAAGGTTCCTCGCAACTGCTTTTTCCATGGTCATGTTGTAGGCCAGGAAGACACATCAATTGCATCAATTTCGTCTTGTGATGGGATCGAGTAAGTGCCGCGGTGATAGAATATTACGTGGTTTGTTTTCACTGTCAGAGATGTAAAAAATTACCAATCTTTTGACTGCATGTTCTTTAATTTTTAGAGGTTACTTTACGTCGAATAATACAAGTTTTTTTATTCAACCCGTGGAGGCGCTAAACGGAGAGGTACAAGGTCCACAATCGATGCTTAGGGACATTTCACAAAAATATTCTTTTATGAACGATTCATTAAACTAGAGTCGGTACTAACTTAGATCCTATTTTACCTCTAGGTCTTTCATATTGTCTTCGAACGTCAGAATTTATCGGAATATGAAGGTCTACTAGTTTATTTTAAATATTATGCCAATTGGTCTTTGGTTAACACTCAGTGCATGACTTGTACATGTTTCATGTTTTAGATTCTTTCGTCTGTTCAGGTCATATAGAAAATACCAATGTTCATGTCCTTGTTGAGAACACACCCGAAGCAAAACACCGAGTACGTACAAGAACCGATTGTTATAAGCCTTGATTAGACACGTGATATGCACGTACTGATAAATAATGATAATTTCAGAATCAAGCTGCCAATTTTGTAGGTTTTATTTATTTTTCGTAGACTCGTCGAGATGTGTTGAGCGAAACAAAATATGTTGAATTAGTGATGGTCAATGACGTGTCTCAGGTAGTCGATGCATTTGCTTGCGTGTATATTTTGAATTAGCTATGACAGTCTTTTTTAAAACATTTACCGTTGTTAAAACTACTCTTTTCTAGTATAAAAAACATGGCGACAAGACGCCAACTCGAGCAATTGCGGCCGCTAACCACGCCGATTCTGTAAGAATTATTCTTATTATTATCACAATATTTAGCCAGGATACTAACATGACCGAAGTGTTAGTGATTATTATTACTTTTATCATAATATTTAGCCAGGATACCAACATCACCGAAGTGTTTTTCAGTTTGATCCTTATATCTACAATAATCTACAATATTTAGCTGATCCGCACGTTGTAATCCAATACGATTATTGGTGGCAACGTTTAACAATTCCAATAACAATTGCATATAAAATGAAAAACCCCAACCCTAACCGTGACAACCCAATTATTGTTGTGGCAGACAGACAATACTCAGTCTTAGATCTCTTACTTCTGTTTTATTTTCTAGACGTACCGAGCTCAAAATATTCGAGTGCTATTGGTTATGATTGAGATTTGGAAAGGCATGGATCAGATCAAAAACTCGACGATAAATTCAAAGTTTCTCTCAAATTTTATCGACTACAAGCAAAATATATTAGATAAAAACGAAACAACCCAGAGTGATCATGCTATGTTGATTACGTAAGAAATTATATAACTATAGACAGCTTATTTTAATCTGTCAAATAAACGAATATAACTGCTACTATATGACAACAGCAACAACGTCACTAAGGTGAATAGCAGTTGAAAAAAACACTATCCGTTGGGTAGCAATATTTACCTTTCGTACAACCGACGCCAAGGTTCTAAAACGTAATTCTTCTTTTTAGTCAACTTAAACTGGGAGGCGGGCGACAAGGATGGGCTCATATTAAAACAATTTGTACTCCCACATCAGCGTCTTTAGTTTCTGTAAGTTACAAACTCTCGACATCAGTAAGCAAACTTAGTGGTAGCTAGTATGATTCAGGGCTTTTACAGTTTATTTTATAAGAAATTGAAGAGGAGATATACAATAAAGGTTTGAAAATATTGCATAATACGCTCCTGATCTTCGCCACATTTTCCTTGATTGTGCTAGTCCTCGTTTTAGAAATCATTTAATGGCTCAGTCAGTTACTATCTATGTAGTCGGATCTCTAATTTTGCTTTACTGTAACTTGAATAATCTTTTCAGGACATGTACTCAGATGTAAGTATCTATGGCTCAATCATGGCACATGAATTAGGACACAGTTTTGGCTTCCACCATATCGACAGTAGTATGTACTGTTCTTCATTTTCTTGTTAATTTAAAGCGAAAGAAACAGTTATACTGGTTGAAGCTAATAAACTGGAAGACACTAACTATTACATTTTGCGAACCATCTTGGGTCTGTATAATCACTAACATATGAATATATACTCAAACGTTATGCTAATATTGGATCGCTTCGTCAACGAAGACACATTCAATCATTAATGTTAGTTTACAAATCAGTAAACATGATGGTCCGGCTTACATTAATGAACGTTTGAAACTTAATTTAGTTAAATTTAATTCGCGTGGCATTGGCACGAGACGTGAGCACCCAAACTTTAATCATGAATGGCTACATAGGTCATTTTCGTTACTATAGTACTCCCTGGAACAATTTACCCGTTCAAATAAGAGAGTCAAAAATATTAAATCTTTTAAAAACGTTGTAAACATATGTTTCAGTATAGCCGGCTAGTGAAAAACACTGATTGTCTATTGTGCTTGTGACATTTATTTGCAATGCTCTAAAATTTCGATATTCTTAGAATTTAGTCCTAAATGCTATATATCAGTGTATATATATAGATATATATTTATTGTCATGCATTAGTTGTAATTATTCTAGATCACGTTCATATTTTTACAAGTTTTTTTAGCTCGTCAGTGATACATGGGTAAATAAACTATCCATTTAATCAAGTATTTTTTTCCATTTTTCTAGCCAAATGTCCTTGCGGAAGTGCTAATGAAAAAAAGTGTCTTATGAATGCTGTTGTCACGTATGTCGGATTTCATGTCGTATTTTTTATGTCAGCAAGATAAGATTCCCTCATCTTTTAAGGATGTTGAGGAGCGTACTTGGTATACTGACCAATATGTTGCATATTTCAACAGCTACTCTCCGCTAAAATGGTCAAATTGTACTATTGCTGCATTGAGAAATACTTTGGAAGACGATCGTGGAACGTGCTTATTTAATTTGCCAAAGAACGTTAGTAAAACATTAAACTCCACGTTTTGATTAAGATCTGAGAGTACTTAATTTGTCGTAAACTATTGCTCGATGTTTTCCAGCATTACATGCCTGCTGCCTGTGGGAACGGTTTGATTGATGAAGGAGAGGAATGTGATTGTGGGACGAAAAAGGTAATTTATGGCAGGGACGTAGCTAGAACATTCAAGGGGAGGGGGACCTCTGTGGGAACTAATAATCATGTTTTCGAGGAGCCTGGGCTTCGTCGTTTTGGGCCATATCGGTACCAATGATGAGGTTAAAATGGCTTGAATATGCATCTATGGAGGTGCCCACGGCATTTCCACGTCGTTTTTACGTCGTCTATGGCATCCTATCGTCTTTGTTGAACCTTTCTATCGACGAAAAGGGGGCGCACTCCCTCGGCTCCTGCCCTTTGAGTTTAAGTTTTAAATCAATCAGGACTTCTAGGTCTGAGAATTTTTTAATTTAAAATTTGTAAGGATTGTGAACAGAGGGGAAGCCGTTGCTGTAACTACACAACTTGTCAACTTTATCCTGGTAAGGAATGTGATTCTGGACCGTGCTGTCAAGACTGCAAGGTATATGTTTAGGCTAGCTGTGCAAAAGGATAGGCACGCGAGGTTGTCACCTTATTTCTCGCAAAGGTTGGTTGATCTAGTTAGAGATAGTTAGAAGGGTTTCGTTGTTGAATATGAATTGAAGTCAGTTTCTGTTAAGGTATTGATTGTGTTTATCACTCTGCCATTGCAAATATGACTTGACTGATCATTGAGATTGACAAACAACTTGGTGTAAAATATGGTGGACGCATGTGGTTAGTTGTTTTTTCTCCTTACCAGATAAAATCCAAAGGTTCTTTGTGTCGAGAGAAAGTCAATGACTGTGACCTTCCTGAATTTTGTGATGGAAAAAGTTCTATTGTAAGTTTGAGTTCAGATCATGTATACGGAAACTAAGCTACTTTTAATTTTGTCAGATTAATCCCATATCGACAACTCGAACGGATATCATCGTTTCTTGCAACGTTTTTTTTTTACGTTTTAGTGTGCTGCTGCGGACAGTTACGTTCACGACGGTAGAACTTGTCACGTTGGACAGGTTTGCTTTTATGTAATTCTCATATATAGATGTAGATATAGATGAAATACAAATTTCCTCATTTGTCTTAAACATTATGTTCACATGTGAAGATGCCTTCCAAGTGTAGCTTCATAGCTACCTGAATGTTTTTGGCAGCATTTTCACTACGGCTACGAGAATGAGTACGACCCCAAGATTTTGCGGTTGAGAATCATCTATTGAAACCTCGATAAATGTCATGTTCTTTGACACAGTAAGTTATAAACAACAACAGATGATCCAAAGCGAAGATAAATGAATTTAAGAAATAAAAATCTGTCTCGTAGTCGTACTCGTTTTCCTTGCTGTAGTCAAATCTAAAGCTTCTTATTGGTGACGTCGACGCTTTAACAGCAACATAATAGAAATAATAAATATAACAATAATCATATTGTCAATATCTCCTTTCCTTAACCTCTCTCACTCGTGAGAGATATTAACAATACTCGGAAATATAAGCATAGCACCTAGCATGCATGGCAATGAATTCATTCTCTGTTTAAGGCCCTGTCACACGGTGCAATTTTTCATGCAACTTGCAATGCAATTCTACTATTGAGAGATGTAAAATTGGCAAATACATGTTTCCATCACAGTTGCCAATATATTTTTAACATACCAAACATTTGTCACAAATTTACATCAATTAAGAGTAGAATTGCGTTTCAAGTTGCAAGAAAAATTGCACCGTGTGACAGGACCTTTATTCACCAGATAATATGCTTTAGGAAAAAAGCCTTTGTTATCTTGGAGTTTGTCATAGCTACAGTAAACAATGCATGGAATATTGGGGTGAAGGTACGAATATGGACATTTTTTCTCATACTTTTCCAGCCGACCATCAAGATAGCTGTGCATAGCAAAAAATCAGCTTATCGCTGTAATTTCCTGTCGACATTTGCTTGTGGGGGGGGGGGGGGGGGGCAGTGGTAAACTCATAAGTTTCAGCAGACTCATGGTATTCCTTACATAAATGAGAAATCATTTTATGCTGTAGATGCTTTTCATTCAGTATTTTGTTCTAAAAATCTAAACCATCGTGACAACAATGCTTATGGCTTTTGTAAACTGCTTGATGATAAAACATACATGGCTTGTAAAAAAGGGTAAGTGATTTACATATCTTCTCTACCTTTTCAATCTATTTGTCATTTTAGAAATACAATGCACTAACATTTGTATGCTTGTATATTTACTTTAGGGATGTGCTGTGTGGCAAGCTGCAATGTGAGATAAAAGGAAACGTCAACCAAAGAACGCCATTGAAAGGTGGGGCTGCACGGAAGGCCACATTTTCTTCGAATGTGTGTTGGTTAGTATCATATTGATACCACAAGAAGTTGTTATGCTGGTGTCAATGTGTTTTTTGTGGGAAGGTTTCAATCACGTGATCTAAGCAAGGAAAATGAACAGGGCAGTCTCTGAGAGTATTTCTGCCACAGAACCATTATAGCACCAGGTTACACTCAGTTATAAATCTCTCCAAGCAAAGATCTTTTACAGAATAGAGGCCCTCACATTTGGTAGTACTCTTTCCGCAATGGCTCCTGCCTTATGAACTGCGGCATAGATTTAGCGATGATTCCGGAGACGTTATCGTTTCAGAAAACTAAAAGTAGTTTATAGGTTTTTGTTTGGGAGATATTCATTTGTTCTTTGTTTCTTTGTACAATCTATGTTTACATGGATTGGGATACGACTCAAGGTGCAAGTTAGTAAGTCGTTCATTGTATGTTTACCCAGGAGTGGTGTTTTGAATCTCGACAACGTGGATGATGGTATGGTCCGGACAGGAGCGATGTGCGCTGAGAACAGGGTATGATACATATGTGATCGCTTTGCTTGTAGAAAACACCATTTAAATCCATTGCAGAAAAGCTTTTGGCCGACAACACCACTCACCACTGCACCGGTTGTTGAAGCACAATACATAGCTCATTCTTGTGTTATGACATTTTCTCTAGGTCTGTCATAACAACACGTGTCTACCTGTGAGTGAAGTCTTTAATCAAAATGAATGTCCTAATAATTGTTCTGGAAATGGAGTGAGTATTTGTTAACATAAGACGGTCAAAGTCCTTAATTTACCAAACTTTTCTTATTTGATATAGTGTTTGACTAGGATGGGGTGAAAAAGGGTGGAGTAGGATATAGTATGTCAGAGCATACAAAAAAGGATAAAACCGACTGTTGTATGGCTAACGTGACCAATGTCCTTCTTGGTTGAAAAGCTGGGTTGTCCTTTCCGTTCTTTGATCCAAATCCTGAACTCGTAGTGAGATCAAAGGAGTTACATTCATGACCTGAAATTTTATACAATAACCAACAAACTTGTGCATGAATGAGTCGTTGCTTAACCCTATTCTCAATCTCGGTCAAATTTATGATCAGATCAAAGAAGTAAAAGAACAACACAACCGTCCGGCTAGTATAACGATATAACCAAATCATAAATGATCGAATTTCACAAGAGACGTTGGAACAAAGTTGTTAGTTTTCAGTGTACGTAAATGGACTTCATTTATCGTCAAATAACAACTTCATTTCTTCAGATCTGTAACTAACAACTTTATTCATTCAGATCTGTAACCATCAACTTTATTCATTCAGATCTGTAACCAACAATTCATTTCTTCAGATCTGTAACCAACAACTTTATTTTTACAGATCTGTAACCAACAACATTATTTCCTCTGTAACCAACAACTTTATTTCCTCTGTAACCAACAACTTTATTTCTTCAGGTCTGTAACCAACAACTTTATTTCTTCTGTAACCAACAACTTTATTTCTTCAGATCTGTAACCAACAACTTTATTTCTTCAGATCTGTAACCAACAACTTTATTTCTTCTGTAACCAACAACTTTATTTCTTCAGATTTGTAACCAACAACTTTATTCATTCAGATCTGTAACCAACAACTTTATTCATTCAGATCTATAACCAACAACTTTATTCATTCAGATCTGTAACCAACAACTTTATTCATTCAGATCTGTAACCAACATGGTCATTGTCATTGCAATCCTGGCTATGGTTGTCCAAATTGTTCCGAGAAATGTGACAGTGAAGGTGGCAGTATTGACAGTGCTAATGATTGTTACTGTCCAGGTGCGTCTGTGACTTCTGCTGTGAGATCGTGGAATATAATACGATGTTTAGTTTGTATTCGACTGCTGTACAAAGGATGAATAATTTTATAATAACCTTTTCTCTTTAAATAACACACACTCTAATAGGTATTACTTAAAAGGGAAATGGCAACAAAAAAATTTATTTTCTCATTTGAAAGAAACTCTAAAATGATATATAGAAGTCTATTACAAAATTTTTACTTCTGTTTTACTTCGGGAGATATTCTCACCTAAATAATGGAGCTGTCCGCCATCTTGGATTAATTTTTAACCTCATTAACAATGTTTTAGTGACGTCACAACAGGGATAAGCGATTCAAAGCTTCTCCTAAATGCCTACCACCAATAGAATATTTGTGAAACCTTTTCAGTCCGTGCTGAAATCCAAAACACTCACTATGTGTGTGGTTTTTGGAGAAAATTAATCATTGTGTTCTAAGAAAAAAGATTGCGTGACCCAAGTTGTGACGTATCATGCATATCTACAAATATCCAAGATGGCGGACAACTAAAGATTTCAAGTCAAAATATCTCACCAAATAAGGTAGATATTAAAATTCTGTAATTGACTTCTATACATTGTGTGGGAGTCTTTCAAATAAGACGATAAAATTTTTGTTGCCATTTCCCTTTAAATATAGAGTTGGGCGATATTTCGATATTTTGATTATCGCGATATTTTCAATCTCGATTATCGTGTTGAAGGTAAAAATTTGAGCAGCCATTTATCAAAATTATTGTCGTGCTCGATGACTATCGTGATATTGCTTAGAAATCTGTACATAGCAGAAAGTGTATTTAACAAGGTACCGATGATTGTGAATGCTTTTCGTCGTAGGCTGAAACTACAACATGTCAATGATCTAGTTTTCCTTCCCCAAAAACATGGAATAAAGTTGAACAGTAGACACTGCACAGACAATTAACGGTTATAAATAGTAAACATTGGACTAGAAAAACCCGTCATATTACTTTATTTGTTGTTGACTTTGATATTAATTGTAGTTAAAAAATATGATCATTGTTTTTATTTCATTTATCGCGATATTATCGGTTATCGCGATATTTTCCTTGACAATAATCGTTAGAATATTTTTTAATATCGCCCAATCCTACTCAAATAGTATTCTCGTATTCCTTTGAATTTGAAGTCAGTGAAATCTTGTACACTCGTGCATAAAACCCCTGGGAATCAGACTTTTCTGTATTTGCATTGTCAAATCAGATGTCCGTAACGGACATTGTGAAATCGTCAATAATTAATAATGGTATTCAGATCCAATTAAACTTTCCAGTCTGCATCACATACATATCCTGTTTAATCCCCATACAAGTTAATGTGAATCAGTTAGAAACGATTGTGGCTGTAACAGAAAAATACAGCTATCACGAGTGCTTGTAACTGACGTACCAGGGACCGCGGAGCGATTTTTTATTGGTGGGGCTAATCGAGCACCGAAGGTGCGAGATATCTAGAGGGGAAACTTTTGAAATCAAGAGCCCTGAGATGCCTGGAAACACTTCTAATTTCAGCAATCATCATGAAGTGGCATATAGTTTTTGCCTCGATTCTTATATTTTTAATGCAAACATATGTATTGAACAAAAATTATTGGTGGGGCTTTAGCCCAGCCAGCCACCCCGCTCCGCGGTTTCTGCGTACATAACTTACATGCAATTCATCTTTATGAATTCATTTCGCAAGTTGTTTGTAATAATCACGTCAGTGTTGTATTGAGTATACGCTCGTTGTAAACATGGCATGTATGCTGACAGGTCCAACAACCACTTCAATGACCACAGAAGTTACTGAGCCAACTGAGCAAACCACAACAAATGAAAAACCTAATACAACTACTGAACCTGTTGCGACAAGCAGAACAACCACAGAAACGTTCGCGACAAACAGAACTACCACAGAGCCGTTCGCGACAAGCAGAACAACCACAGAACCGCTTATGACAAACAGAAGCAGCATTGGTAATTTTGCTTACTACATAATTAGCTAACGCTTGCAAGCATGATTTGTACAAAATGGGAGATCTTTAATGGAGAAATTCTGAATTTTGTCTAAATTTCCTCTCAATTAAACAGGCCTTAATTTAAAATGTATATCCACTTATATCATTTTTACTTCAATTATAAACTGTGCATTTGTTACGTTGTTTTGGTTTAAACACAGGTAACAAAGAACAAACAAAAAAGGAATCGAAAGGTACATGTCTAGTGTTTTGGGCAGTATTTAATGTGTGCATAGTTATGAATAGTTTATGACAAAGTAAATTATGATTTTTGCAAAGCTATTGTCATTACATAATCTGTCATTGTATTGTTTTGCTGTAGTTGTGAAGATTGTCGTTCCTGTTGTTCTGGTTGCTATCGCCATAATCATTGGAGTAATATGTATCATTTGCCGAAAACAGATTTTGGAACGCATCAGAAACTCCAGACCGTCTACGTAAGTGCCTAGGAGTATTCATATGAAAATGAGGTGGATGAATAAATGGATGAAACCTTTATTTCAACACAGTGGCGTAGCCAGAGGGGGGAATTGCTGCCCCATGCCAATAAAATGCCAATCTAATACTGCATCTGATACTGAAGCAGGTCTGGCTTCCCCCGCTAGGATTTTTTGAGCTCTCCCTGAGAGGAAATCCTGACTACGCCACTTTTTCAACCGGGTTGCCTAATCAGTGGTAGTAACCAATGTTACTAGAACCCTGTATAAGCTAATTATAAACAAAATACTATAATAATTTAAACTAATTAACTTACATTATATATAACAATAATAAATTTAACTTGCATCAGATGAAAACTATATTACATCTTCTTAGGTTTGTTTTCTTTGATGTAAAGCGGTTACTACTCCAAAATAAATCAATTTTGTTTTTCCCAGATTGGCGAAAACGAAAGCAGAGAATTATCATGTTTCCTACTGTAATAGTCGTGAAAATCTGGCAAAAACAACTACACCGCAAACACGTAGGGAAAATCCTGAATTCACTGCGATATCTTTTATGCCCGAAAGTAAAATTGGTGAGTTGTTTGAAGATAGTATGCTTGCAATTGGAAAATGCATACATTGTACCATAGACGGACATTTTGGTTATTGACCGAAACATAAATTGATTACCGACATTTTTGCTGGGGTGGTGCCATTAATCTTTGGGGGGGGAGGGTGCGGAGTGAGCCGGTGCTTTGTTTTCTACTTTCTAGGCTATACCTCTCACGCCCCCCCCCCTCCACTAGAGTATATGCGAATTTAAGCTTAATCTGGACAGGTCTTTTTTCTTCAGAAAGTTGGAAAGGCTCCTTGCAAAAAAATAGAAAACACATAATATGCTCAAAGCAATAAAGACAGATCAATAGATAGGTATTTAGATGGTAGCTATTTATTGTACTGAAGATTAGGAGTGAGTTAAAATTATTTTTGGAGGGGTGAACATTTTTTTGTTGCTTTTTTTGTTTTTTGTTGTGTTTTTGGGGGGGTAAGGGGGGTTCTGTAGGGCTCACACTTAAAAAGTACTGTTATATATTAACTTTAAAATTTTTGTAACCACAGATTCTAAAAGTGCTACTAATGGTAATAGTACCACGGCGTAGATTACGAACGACGACAAAGCTCTCATGACGAATCAGAACGGTGTTTGTAGAATGTCTGTAGAATCTCGAATAGTTGGAGTATTTTACATAATTTATATACATTGGACATTGTCATGTCGTTAAATAGTTTAGTGTAGTTTTTTTAGAAATGTGATTGCAACGTGCATTATCGTTTGGATTTCCATGGAAATTCCTTGAACAAGATATAAAAATATTGAATCATTTTTCTTTTCAAGTTAGTCTTTGAAGTAATGCCCTTTAATTACTCATCTTTTTCAATTTGGTCTTCAATGGCATGTTTAATTTGCTTGAACGTTCTAGGTCGTTTTGCGACCTATTTCTGGCCATATGTGTAAATCTAACACCTGAAACAATTTAAAACGTCTGCCAAGAAGTAGTATTCGCCCACGTATTTACCATCAAAATCAAAAATTCAACTTTCAACTACGTAATACGAAGCCCAGGATTGCCCTGTTTCCTGTTTACGACAGTTGAAACTGTTGAGTGAGATAAATATTTTCAATGATGTGAAGTTATTTATGGTCACCTTTATATTTAAAATATCTTACGAGAAAAATGTATTGTCAATGATGTGATAATATTTGTGTGGATTCCTGCTCACTTTATTCAAACATAAAATAGTTGAACAATATCGTATCACTGTGCTTTGCATGCAATTGAAAGGAACATAATATTCCAATGATATTTCTTTATATTATCTTTATTTCTTATTATTCCAATGATATTTCTTTATATTATCTTTATTTCTTATCACTCCAGTGGTAATTTCATTACATTCCTTTCTATCCTAATAACTGATAAGTTTTAATAACTTATTTAGTTCATAATTTAGTTGACTAGGACGGGCTACCACAGAATGATTTTAAGATTTGGGCATTGTATGACATGCAGAGGAATCTCGTAATCCGTCATAGGGTGTCTTGGGTGAGATTATGTTCAAGATACGATAAAACATTTCTCATCATGTAGTAAATGGCTTTTATTTGATCTAAAGTTTCAGCTGACGCCATGTTTTAGATAAAACCTCTCATGAAAACGATAAATCACTTTGCAAGTCTCCGTGAGCTTAAAAGAGGTTTTCGAAACAGGACGATCTCTGGTTTTTGTTTTGATGGACGATACAAATATTGTTTATGCATGAAGTGGATGCGTTGTCATCTATTCCTGGAGTGCGTGGGTGAATATGAAATCATTCAAAATATTGTTTGAAGACAGTCGCGTTTTATTTTAATTGCTGCTCATCTGTGACGGGATTCCTGCAGCGGTACAATGTCTTTGATGACTCCATTTATCTGATGACGCATAATTATTTTTATAAAACTACGTTCAAATACAACTATGCATGCAACTGGCGGAAAACTGCGCAAAATCTCGTTACATAGTTTCAGGAAAATTGGTTCAGGAAACTATCTCATATAACATCAGTTAACATTGCCCTCTAACTCACTAAAACATATTCCTTTATTCAGCCATGCTAAAATCACCCATGAATTTGTTGTAACAGTTTATTAGTTATTCTAGCCAGTTTATTGTCACAATGTAATGCAGAAGCTCTCTACTACAGGCACAGATTTCAATTATGCGTACTATTTACTATTTGGTAATTTTGAGAATAGATTTTATATAAGACGAGAAAATGAAAGTTTATGTAAATCAAGAGAAGTCTGACTCCCTTCACGTTCATCATTTCTTTTGTGTTTTCTTTGTCAATTATTACTGAGTTTCTCCAGTTTATACATATAATTCTTGTCATATTTAATTTGCTTTGTTAAACTATGAAAGTAACATCTAACATGGACACTTCTCGTCAGTCTGCCTTCAATGTTAAAGGGTGTTGCTAAATATGTACCATGCGTAACGACGCCCCCGCTGATTTATTCAAGCAAGACTTGGCAACATCTGTATGTGCATTGACCAGGATTTAATGAAAATTGCAGAAATACTTCGCGCAAAAACAAACACATCGTCAAATTTTCTGTTGTCATTAGAAAAACAGAATTCTCTTCCGCTAAATATGCGCACCGTATGCAGTCATAGAACCTGCGGAGTGTCGCGGAAACCGCGATTTATTCCATAATTAATTTAGGACATTCGCGTGCATGCAATCCAGAACGCATCGCGCCTTATGCTAAACAGTATCTCAAGTTATCTTGCTGTCAGTTGACCAGGAATCTACTTTGATATTTACCTTTGCTAAAAACAAAAGAAAACACCTTGCGTGAATGATCAGGGGTTAGTAGACACTAGTGTTGAAATTTTCTTGACATGATGATAGAAATTTGGCATCGGTTCGTTCTGTCAATTCATTCTATTATCGGCTTTGTCTTGCGGCGCTTCCTTGTTTAAAACTAACAATAGATTTTAATTGCTTTCTCAGGGAATTTAAACGAGATGCGATAATCCAGTGTATGTAGTCGGGGATACGATGAACTTCAACACTGTTCAATCGCAGTGGTTTTCTTACCAGACAGTCCTGAATCAGAGTATGGCAAGCGAATGCCCTATCGCCACTGAAGAGTCGACTGCAGGTCAATATATAGACCTGGAAACCGTAGGCAGACAGCCGTTATTGAGACAGTGTTTAGCAGAAAGCTATTCTCAGCAAAATGCTGTGTTATATCCTAACTATGGGAACAATATGATGGAGACGCCAAATAAGGAAGCAATGATATGCTTAACAGAATTTACAAATCACACTAGTGGTAAGTTGATTGTCTAGATTCTAACCTCGAAATTTAATTCCGCATGATAAGACCAGTTAAGGTAAAACATATTTCACTCAAGCTTGCAAGTTACTGTCGTTAAGCCGTTCATGAAAATGGCTGAATTACTAGAGATCATTCCAGGCAGGTTGTAGCATCATCGCATAAACCAGAGTCTCGGCAAAGGGTGCCCTGCTCAGAACATATAGCTTACGGCGAAATAGATTTCAAACCAATATATTACAATAAGAAATGAGTTGGCGAAAATTAGATAATGAGGTGTGGCTATATAGCTACATCTGCCCTTACGACGCTTTCGACCGTAGGGTTATGTTTAGGGCTAATTGTTTGGTTTATGTTTCTTTTTTTCACAAACATTGAATATCTTGAGGCTTTATGGGCTTGCGCGATTCGACAATTTGACACGTAGACCAAATATCTCGAAAGGTAATAAGTTTAGAAACACAGATTTTGGTGACTTGTCCAAACGACTGTTCTTGGAAAACAGCGAGTGATTTGAAGTGATAAAAACCTTGTTGAAATCTCCAAACAAGACCATACTCGGACAAGCAATTTCACACGAAACAGTGCGCTGCAGATATTTGTGAAGTGTATTTGAAATGCTGGTATTTAGAAAGATTGCGTGAGGATGTTAGATATGTTCTTTCCTGGAGGTATATTTTTCATTCAAGTTCCGCATTCCTAAGCTTAACGTAACCTTGACCGTTACCGACGGGATCAATTTTGAAACATAGAAATGTTTTATGATAAAACTCCAGGATATTTGCAATCACAGCTATTTTAGCTGGAGCTGTGAGAGTGCATGTTTATAGAAAAAAAAATTTTGACGTTGACATTTTGTTTTCGTCTATCCTCGTAGTCTCGTGAGTTTGTTTAGGACTAAAAGCCAGGTCAAAAATTCCTCCGTCAAAGAGCTGATGAGAGGAAAAACAAGTTATGAATTGCATCAATCATGTGACCTTATTCATCGTTGTGATTGGTTTATTCTATCATTGAATATTCACATCGGTTCAAGCTGTTGCAGATCGGTACGTTACCCATGACCAGCTGAGTATGACGTCATGCCGCATACTGTGTGAGTCAACCCGCAAAACAACCACACCCTTACACCGCTTCCCCTGAACGCTGAGGCGGCAAGCTTCTGTGGTAGGAAAAGGAAAGGTCGTGATGACCTCTGTACTGTTAATGCCATGAACGTGGACTTTTGTATTTTTGATAGCAAACAACTTTTACTAAATGTAAAGCGCACCAAAGTTTATATCGTCATTTTGTTTAGCATTTCTTCGATGCATTTCACTCTATTTGTGATGAAAACTAACTATATAATCAAATTTAGGAGGGGATCCAGTACACTAATAAGATTTCAGGACTTCGTACTTACATATTTTAAACAAAAACGGAAATGTGAATGGAACTATCGACTTTTAAAACTTTTCAGGGAGATAAACAAAGCAGAAAATCACCAGTTAATGTTTTCGTAAACCTTTTTCAACAACAACAATGGCGACATTTCTGTAGTAAATAAAATGCAAACATTCAGCGTTGGGTTTTAGCTTTGTTATCTCCATAAAGAGTTTTAAAAGTCAATAGTTGCATAGACATTGCCGTTTTTGTTTAAAATATGTAAATAGAAAGTCCTGAAGTGTATTTAAAGTGAAGTTACAGGGTTCCCAATTTTAGTACAACATAGCAGGTCGTATCACGGATGTTGCGTCAGCAACATTGACGCTTTAGCTTGCATTTCCAGTCCGCTCCTTTGATTGTCTATGATCAAATCTAGGAGCGATCTACTACATCAAGTTTATGATCAAATCTTGTGATAATCACTGACTATATCAACCACGGGGAAATACTGAACTAATAATTTCTCTTGTAGACGGAAATCAACTAAAGCAAGAATTACCAAGAAAACGCTTGCGAACAACATTCTCAGCTTCGCAGTTGAAGCGATTAGAAAGCGAATTTCGTTGTAATATGTACGTGGTTGGTTTGAAACGGTTACGACTCGCTCAGGAATTAAAACTGGAAGAACGCCACATCAAGATTTGGTTCCAAAATAGAAGAATGAAATTCAAACGAGACCAAAGGTTGAATGAACGAAATGCAGCCGCGGCGTTTCAAAATTTTTGCTTTTACTGAAATAGTTTGTACTGAATAACTTGTTGGATAATAGCCGTTTATTTGACAAAAACGTTGTTTGGTGAACTTTGTATAACAACTTAAGACAACAGTGAAGGTGTTGCGAAATGAAATGAATAAGTTCTTTGAATAAGTTCTGTATGCCCATAATGCATAGATGTCATCATCAGTTGAGTATTTCTGGTATGTTGTCGTATTTATTCATACATTATGGTCGATGCTGGCATCAAACTCTGTTTTTGTTTTTGGTTTATGCACTTGTGAGCGGTAGAGATGAAGATTTTTTGTGTAATCAGTGAGTGGACTGTGTGTGTCGAAATTGCAAACGATTTAATTACAGTAAAGTTGTCTTGCTATATCAGCTAAATAATGTAAAATAAGGTCAACAGTATGTGAAGTATCTTGTGGCTGGTTCCATGTACTCGTGATAAAAACACATTTAAGATAATATTGTATTTTAAAAAATAATTTACTGTAATAGTCTGAACTTTAAATTTTCCTAATAGCATATGAGAGGTAGTTAACTTATTTTGTATTGATTACTAAATTAAAATTACTGATGTGTGTTATTTCTGGCCTGTGCCTATGGAATTCAGAAGAAAATCTATTCTAGAAAATCAGATTCAAATCCAGATACATTTTGAAATATATTTTTACTATATATATATTATTCTCAGCTCTATAGTCATTTTTGCGTAAAATCTATAAATATTCTGATTACCTTCACACTATTGCTGTTTTTTTAGTAAGTTCAACACGACTGCATGTTAAACCCTTTAACGAAAGCCTTGTTGGGCTTGTTATAAGTAAGTTAATTTAAATTAAAGCTAACATCTCTCAACATCCTCCAACGTCATCCTACATCCTCCAACATCACCGCACACCATCCAATATTACCCAACATCATCCTACACCACCCAATATCACCCAACATCATCCTACACCATCGAACACTATCGTACAACAGTCCACCATGTTGCATTCATGTTGCATGTTGGCCACGTTTGAACAAGTTTTCAAACAACTTTTCTAGCATTTGACGTGAAGTCAGTCGTCTTTTTTCCATGTATGTGGTCATTTCATAACAATATTTGTGTCATCTTCGTTTGCTCATGACAGAAGAACTTCTTGTGATCGATAATGGAGCGTGAGCAAATGTTCACTCTAAAATAATTACAATATTTAACTATAAATATTTTTTATCCTAAATGCTGATTGGCTAGTTGCAAATACTAGAGTGATTTTTATTGGCTGTGGGCAAGGGTGCGATTACAGCTCACAGAGGGTGCGATTAATGCTCAAATCGCACTCCTGTAAACCAATGAAATTGCAGTATTTGCCGCTGATTACAGAAGATATATAATTAATAAGAGAAATAAGCTGTGCTGTTATGGTATTAAATCCTGAGTGTATGATACATGTTATGAATATACCTTTAGTCTCCATCTTGTCATGTATATGAATTCTAACGTATGATCCTTTCCCATTATTTCTCCGTTGCATAATATATCAACCTGAATCAAGAATAAACGCTAGCATCGTTCAAATTTAGGCACAGAAAAATTATTGATCCCCTTCGTCAAACTCACCTCCTTTTTATTTGGAAGATTTAATTTCAAACGAAGATATTTCTTGAGATGTCCAATGGTTAACCGGATTGAAGTTCTAATAAATTTCTTGGCTAGAGGTTGAATATGTTTGTTCGACACCTCGTCGTTGCTAAAATAAAACACAAGTATTACTCCTATAGCTCAACGCTATTCCGTATTAATATCTATTTCATACTTTATGCAATCCAAACAAAATGCAATCTGTGGATCATTCCGATGGTCGTTGCATTGATCTCTTTGTGCTCCTCTCTGTCGTTTATGTGTTGGTTGTTTGTCTGACTCATCCTCTGTAATAAAGTTTATTATAACAGCTGTCCAGTACTATACATACTAATAAGCAATCTCCTGTATGATAAATCTATGGTTTCTAAATTTATGTTAAAGGTATCCATTGGCATTGTTTTGGAGATTTTAGCTGTATATACAATAGCGATCAGCAGATTCATTACAGACCTTTAATTTTCTTTCTCTTCTGAGTGTGATTAAAGCTATTTTCTCGCTGTTTTTCGCCTGTCGATGAGACAACATACATATTCAGACAAGGCAATGACAATGAAAACATCAGGAACTTATAATTTGTACGAGAAAAATAAGCGTAAGACGCGGTTCAAATAAGTCGCGAACAATATCGTTTTCTAGATTGCGAAGCCTTGAGTTGGTCGCAAAGAAAGGGTGTGAAGTTTCGCTCGTAAAAATAACCCTAAAGCAACTAAATGCATTTGACAAGCTAAAATTCCCATGCAGTTATACGTACTTTCCTGAAGATGAGGAACCAGTTTGAAAATAATATCTTCTAGCGTTTGATCAGCTCTAAAATTCGTACAGTTTTACTATAAATTGGATTTCTTAATGTTTAAGAGAACCGTGATTTCCCATGCAGTATTGTCCGTTAGTTGTAGAGTTTAAACATTAGAATAAAGTTATTTGAAGATATCTTTACTACTATGTACCTGAGCATTTCCAGAGGATTAGTTTCATGAATTACTGTACAACATTTAGGACACTCATTTTCATCGGAATCATCCAAATATTGAACGATGCAACTTCTACAAACTGATAGTTTATAGAATTAGACCACGGCGCACGAGGAGTCCGCGCACTCTGTAAAAACTTTTTCCTGACTAAGATTTTTTAGCAATGACCGTAACGATCAGCGTATGTAGAACATTTTCCTGTGACTCCTCTGATTACCAACTAATCTAGCGCATGTTGGTGCTACATTTGCGCAACACTCAGCTCTGAGAAGGTGTAAAACTGGCAGCGCAAATTGATGTTGCGATACACTTTGCTGCGGTAGATTTCGGCGGAGTAAAATGACTTATTTCCAAACAATATCCTGCATCGATCAATTCATTATTTCCCGCATGCTGCCTTGGTCAATACGAGTTTTTATTTCTCATTTGGAAGAGATAAACATCCCTGTTATCCCTGGATACCAATTAGAATAATCAATCCCCGCTGTTTCGCTAAATTGACGCATTATAATCCCTCTGCTGTGTTTACGTTTCTATTTTCAAATTCGCAGCTGCCATCATCATCAGGTGGCCTCGTATATACTTGAATTTTATTTCCAATTTAATTTTTTACTTGTTTTCCTTATTTCACACGAACTTATAATTTCACCGAAATTGCTATTTCTAATAATCAGCCAAAATGGAGCGGACGCAATGCTCTGGCAGCATAAGCTTTCGTAGACAAGCTGAAGCACTTAATCCTTGACATTAGCGTCGTCTAAAAAAGCCGAAATTTTTTATTCATGCAAAAATTGTCCGCGTTACAACAAAGGAACGTACATCTGCTCCAAGTTTGCTTTGTTTCAAAGTGTTTCATTAACAAACCCATTGCATTCTGTATCATCTTTTCTAATTCTTGGCATAATTTCTCAGTTTTAAACATACAAAGCTTTAAACACATTTTAAATCTCGTATTATTTTACACGGAAGTGATAAATTTCGCTGTTTTGAACGGGCTCGAACTGGTATCTTGACGTTATTATCGAGCTAGATCGCCGATCTATCCATTGAGATTTGAGTCAATTTAAGTTGGTGCATGGCGAGTTTTGTGAAGTTTAATCGCACAAAATAGGTAAACCACTGGAGTATAAGTATGAAAATGCAGATTCGAATGCCGAATCTTCAACTATACTAATAACTAGTTTTTTATAACTCGGAATTATTCTGCATCTCACTTAAGAGCTCTAATTCGTTGCTTCTTGACTTACATGTGTGCAAGCATTCTGCAATGGTCGTGGGTCGTATCCAGTAACCTTTGCATAAGTAACACGTCAACAACTCGTTGAACTCGCGGAGTTTAACCGTGATGGTTTTGTTTGACTAAAAGAGAAATGTAAACAAATTTCTTGTCAAGAAATCAACGCGACGTGTGATAAGTTAACATGCATCTATGATTGAAATTTTGAAGAGAATAAACGTGTGTACAAGTAAATTATATTTGACACGTAACTTCGTCAACAGCAAAGATGTCATCGTGCACTTGCCGAAGAATTCAGTAACGCGAGGCTATTACGCCTTACTCTTTTCTCATCTGCGTAATGAATCTGATAGTAATGTGCCTTTTTGTTACATTTATTACCGTCCAAATTAGGAATCAGCCCCTTGATCTGTTAAAGAACGTGTTTGAAGATATAGTTAAGTTATTCAAAAGATTGTTAAGATGAGCTTCTGAAGAATCGTTAAGTACAGATAAGTATCGTTCGCTCAGCGTCCTTATAATAAACACTCACTGACCGACCTCCCAGTCGCGTACTAGAAAATATTTGTGTTCTCTATAAATTGATAATATCACTATATTCTTTGCAACAGTTGGTTATATTTGAACATGTAACAGTTGGCATTTAGTCTTAATAGTCTCAGAAATATAACCCTTCTTCACCTCAAGAGCATTATTATTTTATAGATTTAGTTACAATGGCAAGACCGAGTTATCATTTCAAATTTCTCATAAATTGTTCGCACTATCTGCTTGCGTCTGATGTCCCCCGCGACTCTAGTACACATATTTAGACACATTTTACCCAATATGCAAAGCGAATTCCAAATTTGAGAAGGTTATTGTCATTGACATCCTATGATTCGCAGACAATATAAACTGCTATATTTAAACCGCATATTCATATCGCCTGAAGTCATAAAACGCCTTGCGTGTTTTGTTGTGAATGACCACTGACATCCTTGGCCAATTTCCCATGTTACCTGCAAAAGGTCCATTGTTCCTTCCTTTGATCTTGTCTCTGTCAGTAATAATGGCGGCATTCCCTCTGGCCTCTACTACGCAGCCGCAAGAAAAGAATCCCGGATATGATGCTGCGCTATCACTGGTTGTTATTGATACAACTCGAATATGATAATCTGTCAATCACATTCATAGCAATGTTGAAGCGCAGGTCATAAGTGCTCCTTTAATCGAGTTTCGCGGCAGCTGCTCAAATGCCCTTCAACGTATACATTCATCTCGAGACTCTAAGCAAAGGTTCTTCGTGAGGCAAAGTTACTACTCTCGCCCATGACAAAGTTTATATTTCTGATTAGAAATTTGAGAAATTCAACCAAAAATTTATAATCAATTCCGCGGTCTGCTGTCAATATCTCTCTCATCATTTTCAACCAGCAAATCAATAAGACACTATTTCAATATAGATGCGGATATCCAGAGACTGTCTTTTAAGGGCAGCATCTGAGTAAAAGCAATTTAGCAAAATGTATTATTATTAATTCCAACAAATTACCAAAAAAGGTACAATACGGACATGATCCCTCTAATTCCATCCACAGTTCGTTTCGGTATCCACATTTTCATCAATTCATGCGGCGCGAAGCCGCGAACTCTTGAGGTATAGCCAGGGCACTCGTCTGCGTTTCCTATATAAACCTAAAAGTCAAAATCTCCGCACTAGCTAGTAAAACAGCTTCAAATCATCGGGTTCTCAAACGAAGAATGGAAGCTGATGAGCGTTTAAAATCAAATGCTTTAGTTTGACCACACAGCTGACTACCGTTTGTAAACTCTCGTTATGACCAGCCCGAAGTGTTCAAATCCGTCATCTTTAAACTGTCAAATCCGCTCATGCGAAATGATGACATTAGCACAAGACACATGGCGTTGTGTTTAGTTATCTCACAATTTATGAAAGATTATTAACAAGATAAGATAAATACGAGCCGCATATTTTTCTCATTATGTAAATTCCATGATAATCTATCAATAAACAAATCTTTCTACCGTTACAAAGACGCGGATATTAGTCTCTTATTGTCATTTTATTTTTGTTGGGATTGTATAATTTTAATTGTAATCCCATTCATTTTCAGTCTCCGTAGAAAATTAACTTCGTTATCATGATCAAGTTCACTTTGCAAAGTTTACCACAGTAAGTGGTTTGGATGATAAATGCAACAAACTTAGTGGTGACAAAGTATGAAATTTTGCAGAAAGTGTCTTTAAAAATCACACCACGAGTTACTGACTCCCCCGATATGTTATCCTACTTGCATCTCACAGAAAGGTGAAGATAAAAATATTTCCAAAGCCAGCGTTACATGCTGATTTTAACTCGCAAATGCCTGCACAGACCAGCACAAATGATTTTCTTAGATAACCAACAACACACAGAGCAAAGAGGTGCTCAGGTGCAGACAGTGGCTGTTGATCTACTTGGATAAAACAGAAGTGTATGATGTGATTATTGAGGAGTGTCTCTGATACTACTTTCGATAGGAATTAGAAAACACTGAGAATAAGCAACTTAGTCTTAGAAATTTAACAACCTGTTTGCAGTTTGCGCTTTAGATTTTATTTGATTTTTTTATTTGTGGTATAACAGTTATGGAGGTATAGTCCTTGCTTACGCCTGACTGCATCTCTTGTATGACTGATGCCTTCAATATTGTCGCTGTATGCTAATCCTTCAAGTATTTGATATCTGAACCACTAGGAGATATGGTCTGCCAACATTCTTTCATCGAGAAGACAAAGAAAGATTTAAACAAACCTTAGTACTTAATTTATAAAAAATGAAAGATGTTTTCACCTAGCTAGTTAATCTGCACTTTAAACAATCGTTTGTTGCACGTTGAGAATATATTCATCAATCTTTTCTGATACTGGTAAAGTCTCTTTGTGTCAGGTATTGATTAAATCATATTATTTTATCGACGGACTATAGAGATACCGTCATAAGGAGTTATTTCTAGGAGTGATATCTTAGTACATGAGAGGTGAATGCATTTAGTTCAGGATTTACAGCATTATAGGATTTCGAGATTTTTTGAGTGAGTGCGAATTGATGCAAGGTTGTAGCTGATGATGTATGATATTCGTCTGCATCTCATTTTGATCTTGTCATTAAAATATGATGAGAGAAATCCATAGAGCGATAAACTCTCACTTGATAATATTTGCCCGCCAGTCAGTATAATAAAGCATAGGTCGTGTACATTATACACATACCACGTTTTATATTGATATAACCAATAAAATGCTAAAGTATCAGTCTTAACGTCGGCGGAAAATTGGATAAAGAAAGCTTTTGGCAAGACTCCATGCATACTTGAAATATTAGAGGTCAATAGGTGGGACCTAAGATGTTTTCAAAATTTCACCTCACTTCCGATTCATTTGCTTTCAAACAGCGTCGCTCAGCTTGATATCACAAGCTACGAGATACACTTCATGCCAGCCAACTAAATTTCTCACTCATTCATTGAATACTCTAGAGAAATCATAACATAACATCAAGAAGACGCCAAGGCAAGCCAAGGTGTTAAGGTAAATATTATATGACTGTGTGATATAACAAGCTTTGAGCGTAATGAGGCCTTTAATTTTTATCAATATTGCCCCTAAACATATCACCGAAGACCTGAGGATAAAATACTATTTTTGCTGCAACTATGAATAATTACTCCACTGAATATAAACGCTTTAAAGCCGAATGGACACAAATACACATTAAATTGTTTGTATTCATGCATTGCCGTTGATGTTGAATACTTGGCAATCGCCGGTCACTTCTGGCTTTCCTATTTGTCATTGTGCCTCAAATCCTTGCAACTTCCAGTGTTGCTTGATTCTCGTGTCTTGTAGTTTCACTCAACATTTCATCAACACAGACTAAAGTCTACAACAATTCATGTTTATCTTTGAATTTGTACCTTATGCTCAAACCTACTCGTATGAAATACGCTCATCGTGTTAAAATTCAGCACTGCCTCTTTACTGGCCGAGATAGTGAATGTAAGGTATTTCAGTAGACTTTATTTCACAATTTGGAACTTGTTCTATGATGAAGACTGAAGTTATTACTGAACTAATAAATGAAGAATATTGTGCCAAGCCGGCGCAAGATATGAAGCCCAATTTTTGAGAGCCACTTATTAATTGTCTGTTGAGCAAGCATAGTAGCTAAATTTTAACTTTGAAGCCACAACAAGACCCACGTATGGTTTGTGAATACACTGTATACAGTAATTGTACCGTGACAATCGATCAGTTACACTGTCTACTTCGGCATCTCTCGGCAAAATGCTCAGGTCTCAAAACTACCTAATATATGGCTTTATACTGTGAAGATTTACGAGATCATTTCATCTCTATACAACAAACATATTTACAATAATCCATCTATCGTACAATTTTATATTAAAAATCACAATACTGTGTTCAAATTGGTCAAATTTATCACTTTCAGTTTTGCGATTGTACACGCTGCCCCCTTAATTTAACTTCGTTTCCAAAACGTACACACAAATAGTTCATGTAGTCAGACTTCAATACAGCATTGCCTGAGTGATCGACGAGTTGTATTGTGGATGAGTGTCATTGTAGAATGCGTTGTTGTGTATCAAAACAGCAAAGTTTATAAAGATTGGTGTTATTTCTATTTATTTATTTTAATTTGAGTAATATGGTTCAGTATTTCCCTAAAACAATTAATATTACATTCAATTATTCCTATTATGTGACATTATTCTTTGCTGTTGCTGTTGGCTTTGTGTCCAGTGTCAGTTTCAAAGGCGATATAGTCTCCCTCACAAGAGTCTCTTAGGTTGCAGCCAAATCGCGTGGCTTGCCAAATTAGTTACATTAGAGTTAATGCCTTTACTGCTCAAGGCTTAGTCACGACTCTGTGAAGCAGCTACTTTCTGTATTAAGCCTTAAGCTACAGTATATGCCACTTGTACATGATCAACTTTCTGACCAATATCTACAATGCTTTGTAAATTTGTTCAACGAAATACAAGACTCAACTTCCTATAGAGAGAGAGTTGGGGGACAGGGTTTGGATGTGGGTTTTGTCTTGCTTAAGGTAAAATTCTACCGTTCTTTGTATATATGTTGACAACAACTAACAGCAGCCATGGTCCACTAACAAAGCAAGACAAAAGCCCATATGTTATAACCCTCATGACAACTGTGTAATTGCATCTATCCTTGTATTGTTCTGTAGATAATCTTGATATTCCTCAGTCCTGCAAAAGCTGTTACAATCAACTGCCTTAAGACAAAAACGCATATATCAGTACTTGCATGCATGTTCAACATCGATCACTAGATTAATGAAGGCCTTCTCACACGTGTTTGTAGGGCGGTGTTCATCCTTTGAATTATATCGAAATATCAAATATACATGTTTTGTCACATGCCTTATAGGAGAATCATTAGTCTAGTACAACAATCATAAAACTGTCGATTAATTTCAATATAATCACGGTTCATTTAAGTAACGTTTACGCTCAGACGAGCAGCATGTTTAGGGAGATGAAATAGAAATCAAAAGACATGCATTATAACAAGCATTAACTGTTTCTAGGTATGATGGTTATGTTTGTAGTAAGAGCTTAGTGTTTCCTTCAGTTGATATATTTACCTTTTAACATGCTGACTTATGCATGAGTAAAAGTCGAATATCTCGTCTAGACTGAAGTCGAGTACTCATGATTCTAAAATTGAGAAACAATTCGTGTAGGTTGAGTGAATTTTGTCAATCTGCCAACTTTTATACTGCACTGCGATCAGTCCATGTGTGAACGGTACATTCCCCTTGAGCTGACACTGGGGATATATACATTATAACATATAACTGCATGGCTGTGGTTGCTACTCATTTTCAAACTCCTTCTTAAAAATGTTTAAAAAAGCTGCTTGTTCTGCTTGGCTATTAGATTTTGCATGTTCAATCCTGGCAAGAGTGGGCATCAGCAACAACCAACACTCAACGCATATCAGCTCTTCAATAGATTTAGACCTTGTATAGTTTCAAAAATTATAATCTTTAAAAGATTTTATCCATGACAAAGCAGATAATAAGCTATATGCCCATTGCATGCATTTTGACCTAGTCCTGATTCAATAAGAATTAACCGGATTTAGTCAAGGATAGTCGTGGCTAATTATTTATCCTTTTCCTGGTTACCAAAACGGAGAATGGTGACTATATACTGTATGTAGTAATAGTATCCTAGATGTATAGCAACTGCCTTTAGGCAAATGTTTTACCAGACAACTTATTAAACTACTCAATATACTGAATGAAATTACTCGCCTGCTTCCGTACTGCACGTCAAAATGAAGGAAACTCCACTTGAAACTTAAATCCGACCCACGTCATGTTTTTTATTGTGCCTTTTTCAACAAGGATGTGATCGTTATTTTTGTGATTTTTTATGCATATAGTGTTGACCCACTCAGTGAATTTTGAAGCATTTGAATGAAGGAGACTGATGACTGCACTTCTCAGCCATGAGACTCATCAGTTTATTTTTCTTGTAGGCTCGTAGCTGTGACACCATGGAGCAGAAAATTAACATAAAAGAGCTCAATGAATTTATAACGTGTAGCATTTGTTCTGGCTATCTAATCAATGCGTCGACAGTGACAGAGTGTCTGCACACGTGTACGTATACTTAATGTATTGAAACTGTTCCGCACACTCGAGCATATTTATACCTTGAGTTGAGATACCTGATTCATCTCAAATTTTTTTAGTTTGTCGTAGTTGTATTGTGAAGCATCTAGAAGAGAATACACATTGTCCAAAATGCGAGCAGGTCATTCATCATAGTCATCCAATGAATTATTTAAGGTGGGTACACTAATCTTGTCAGACAGCCATCAGATAAGCATGATTGCAACAACTATTGTTATCACCGTGCGCATGACCACGTATCGTTGCTATCACCATGTAACTAAAGCCAACACCAAACCATTCTATATATTTCACAGTCGCTAAGAACACGGGGTAAATACCAACCTAAAAAGATAAGGCTTTGTGATTGGACTTTTGAAACAAAGGTCATCATTGTTTGTGATTCGTAGAAAACGAATTTCTATACTGTAGTTCATTGTCATTTATTGTTATAACCAACTGCAGGTGGCAAGCCAGAACACGTGAAAACTAGCTGCTATGATGACAAGCTAGTAATTTCTCTCACTTGTTAATCTTTCAGATTAGATAGGACAATGCAAGATGTAGTATATAAACTTGTCCCAGGTTTACAAAACAGTAAGTACACTTAGTTATGTGTTCTCAGGATAACCGTCGTAATGTTTCCACGAAGTTTTGGACTTGACAGGATAGAAAAAGTTTTTTGAATAGCTGTTGTCAGCTAAAACATAAAGGATTTTATTGATTACGTTCATGAGGTTTCATTAACAAGAGAAACAGATAAAAATGCTTTTACAAATGTTAACCATTGTATATATAAATTATATTAAAATAAATTCATGGCTATGTTTAAGATGAGAAAAAGAGAGAAGAAAAATTCAGAAGGAAAAATAATCCAAAAACAAAATGTAAAGGTACATGCAGGCTGAAACTATGCAATAATTAGGTCAAAGTTGGATATCTAGTCCGAATAAAATCTGTAATTGTTTATATGCCTGGTCACTCGCGTAAATGCATCATAATTTGAATTTCTATGAATTTTTAACAATCGATACAGTTTTTAAGTTGCCTTCTAACAGAACACATCATCACTTGCGAAAATTTGCTTTTTTGTTCTTCGTGTAGATGAAGGTAAAGATCAAAATCCTGCAGTAAAGAAATCGCATAAACGTAAATTAAAAGAAAAAAATGATTACCACAGAAATGATGAACAAGTTGCAATTTGTCTCGAATGTCAAAGGTAATTCCGAATTAATTATATGGCGTATTGCTCTCGAAGCATGCGCAGATTTTTCAAATTGTTCATGCAGTATGTTCAGAATTTATAAAATGCATTATTATCTTCTATATAGACTGCCAGAAAACAAAAGATCGATCCAGGTCAGATCCGTTCTTCTTCTCAAACTTCTCTTTTGAGTTGCATGTGGAATTGTGCAAATCAACTGATAAGTTGAACTTTTTACTATAGCCACTCAAAAGAAAGTATCTCAGGCTATCATCGCAAGCAACTATACAAATTCTTAGAAAATACGTTGCGAAGAAATTAAAATTAAAAAGCCACACCGATGTAAGTATCAACAAATAATGATGAAAGATGTTTATTGACATTCTAATCGTGACCGTTCTCAAAAAAAAACGTCTTCAAACCTTTTTTAATATACTGGTAGATTCGCCTTCGTCTGTTTTAATTCCTTCTGGCCATCTGGAAGTCCTTATAGATATTGAGTATCCTTCTTTTACATTTCTTGCATTTAGATAGATATATTTTGTAATGAAGAACTGCTAGGCAAAGATCATACTTTGAAATTTATAATTCTTACTCGGTGGAAATTCAAGGTAACTTACCGCATAGCTTTTCGAGCTTTTCTATGATATGCATGGTCTTGTCTAAACTTACTGTTATAAACTGTTTGCATCAACGTCTTTTCAAGTAACGGAGTATGATCTGGGCATGTTTGCATTATTAACCTTTTTTTATTTACTATTTTTAGAAAGGACCATTGATGCTGCACTACCGTTCAAGCCTACAACTTATTTAGACTGTAATTTAAAATTTCGACTTCCTGATAACGCTTAGTACAACGCAACTTCGCCTAATTCTACACATAAACAGCATAGTATTTTTATTTATTCGCTAACATGTCATTTAGATGGTGATAAGTCGTACCATATCATCTGCATATGTGAACATAAAAATATCCGCGCATACATTGTATTTGCGCCACAATCATTAGCACAAATTAACAAAATTATTTATCGTATGTAATAAAATACGTGTAATGTAATGTTTGTGTTTAGTTTGTGTGGCAGACGCTCTTCGTTTGGGTCACGTAGCCCTTCCTAGGAAGCTCTTTCCCATCGACGCATTTTCTTTGTGCCATTAGTCAAATAGAATTCAAACCAATACCAATGAAAATTATTCTTCCGAGCAGGTACCACTAGAATAGATCTTTGGCAATGGAAAAACAGAAGCTCAAGTTTGTTTCCTATGTATTTCTATAACAGATTTCATTTTTTGCATAAAATACTGATCCTTGGGTTTGGCAAAGGAGGAATTGTTTTCCATATATGGTTGCTTACCGGAAGTCATGGAGGCGGAACATGTCGTAATAATTTGATGCTGCAATGTCATCGAAATCCTACTCCAAGCTCTAAAGAGTTGTTTTAATCCATTTCTTTAAAGGACTTTTTGAAACAGTTGCGAACAAATATGGGAGCTTTAACTAAAGCATATACTTTATTTACTTTTATTTTCATGACGCATGTAGGATCTAAAGCAGGTAAGAATGTTCGTTAGTTTTATACAGTCTTGGATCTTGAGAATTTATGATTAATATATTTACATTCTACATTATATCTACATACCTCCCTTTATAGCACGTCTTTATGATAAATCTATTTAATGTTGAGATTTTATAGGTTAGAGTTACCGTTTAGATCAACGTTTAGGATAGGGTTTTCAAGTTGTATATTATTTTCCCATACATTATATTTTTAATGTCGTAATTAGGTTATTTTTGTAAGCTTCTTTCTTTACTTTGTGAGGTATAAAAGCATCGATCAAAGGCAATCTGACAATCAACAAATATCTGTTTATTACCTATCGCTCGCCTAAATCTGCTCGCATGTCAAGTACTATGAGAACAATATCCATAACATTATGGTCAGAACAAGAACTGTAATATTTATTGCAGGTGTCTGCCCTGTCACTTTCTGCATTTGCTGTCATGTACTTTTAACCGTTTAGATGCAAAATTGACGCATGACTTGCTAAATTACAATGCCAAACTGCTGAAAAATATAAAATCATACGAGATTGTCAAACCCTACAGACTTGATGGTCGAGCGAAACGTCATGCTTCTACAAAAATTCCGGTGGGTTATTGAAGTGTTTTTTAAATTTTAAAAGTAATGAAGTAATGTTTTTTTCCTTTATTAACTATATATTTGTAAAGTCCAATATATTGCTGTTGTGCTGTTAGTTACATTGTACAGGATTGTTCAACAATATTTTGTGTTATTTTTATTTAATGATAATAAATTAAATATTAACTTGAGGGTTTAAAGAGGTTTTAGGATTTTTGAATATCTATAATAATGCTTTTTATATTTGCTGCAACAGTCTGGCCACCTCGAAGATGCAACTATTATATTTCCTGGTAGAAAGAAGCGTTTTCATCTGGACGTATCACTTAACAAGTAAGTTGGAAGCTTCATAATGGCAACACAGTTTGTCCTTATTTAGTATTCAACTATATTGCAATATTTGGCACATTTCCTGTTGTTCTTTTTTAACACAGCATTCTTTATTAAACTTGTCTGATTGTATGGTTTCAGTACATTTCAAATATAACCAAACATTGCTGTTTACTGGAATATATATTTAGAAGCAACTTTGGCTTGGGATATTACATGTAATTAAGAAGGGTGTTTGTAAATGGGGGTAGGGTTTAATTGAAATTACATGGTAACAATACAGTAAGGTTACCTGTGCTACAATGATGTATGAATAGTTGGAAACATGCCTTAAAGCATGAGTTGCCATAATTTGACGTATGTTCAGACAGAAACAGTAATTTATATGTTGCTTTTCATCAGTAGAACTGGCAGAATTTTCAATCACTATTCCAAGTTAAAGTGCAGACATTTTTGAAATAGTTTAAGCTGAAACTTTAAAGTGAAATTGTGCAGTTTTTATTTAGCAAATGTATATTGAAGAAATATTTTGCGGAAATTTTGGGTATCGTAGCACCTGCTCAAAAGCTTAAAAATATTCTTATTGCTTATTCGTCAAAAAAATAAATATCACTCTGTCAAGCAGTTGTAAAATTATTCAACTCACTACTCATATCACCATAAATAATGTTAAATTGACATAGTATGAGTGGATGAGAGGGTTTTCAAGTCAATTCAATATCTGCTTTCTAATGGCAATTTCCATATGGTGCTAAATTCTATCTATACATATATATATATGGGATGTGAAGTGGGAGTGTAGGTGTGAGCATTGAACATGAATATAATTTCCCTTAATTGCAAATGTAGGCAGAGTCATACTAGTACATACAAAACCTTTCTAAAGATGTACATTTCTTTTCTAGGGGTTTGTTTAGTCCTCAGTATAAAGAAAAGTATGTTTCAAGTGATGGCCCCAAATTTGTGCAAAAGGTAGACAGAAGTAATATACTTGAAGCAATATTATTGTAAAATTACAATGATTGTATTTTGTACTTACAGGAACAACTGATTTTATACTTTTCATTAGATACCCAGTGAGCATTGTTTTTATCATGGGACAGTCAAAGGAGAGGAAAATTCTGATGTATCTTTGAGTACCTGTGATGGAATAGAGTAAGTTTAGATTTACATTTCCGGAACTTTGTTTCACTAATTTTGAGCAGAGTACAAAATCAAGTTGCACATTTAGTACCTTAGTGCTAAAAGAGTGATAAACTAATTTAGCTAAACTCATCAAATTTAGGTAAAACATATAATATTTCATCGTCAACAAGTATAGCGCACATTTAAATCATGCAAATTGCTGTACTAGTTGAAACAAATGAATGACTGTACATACTGGTCATTAAGGTTTCCTACCACTCATTTCAAGGTCCTGATAAGGTACCTTCTTCTTTACTTTTAGAGGAGTAATTCGGACAGATGATGGGACTTTTTTAATTCAGCCTTTGAAGTCTGCAAATGATCAAGTATGTTTAAATCAAATTAAAAATCAAGTTTATCAATCAAATTTACATTTCCTTCTTTATATTGTTAGGTATTGGATGATCATGTCTTGTTTAATGCTAATGATGTTACCAAGCAAGCAGCAACTTGTGGTATGGCTTATGTGCAGATTTCATAGGCTCTTGTTTAGTGTTGATGATTATGCAATTTGTATTTGCTGTGAATATATGTATATCATAATACCAGTGAATGATTTATGGGAGGAGGCAATGTGCCTCCTACCACCGCCACCATAAATTGGGAGAGGGGGGGTGTTATAAAATATAGTTGAGTCTGGTATTACTAGATGTTAACTTCCAATAATTACATGTATATTAAATTTCAAAGTGGACATTGGTGTCTCATGGATGCACTATTACCTGATTTTGCTTTGTTTTTATAGGACATGATGCGCTCAAGAAATCATTAACAAAAGAAATAGAACACACACACATGGATCATTTCAAAAGGGTCAGTGTGGTGTTCTATATAGTCCTTTTAGGGAGCTATAATAAAGTCTCTATGTCTATGTCTATGACTACACTTTTTAGACTAGGGGTTTCACAATTATATGTTATTATCTTGTAGATTATTACTTTTACATACTCTTTAAATGTCTAGGTTCGAAAAAATATTTACACTGAAACAAAATACCTGGAACTTTTTATTATTAATGATAAAGCACAGGTATTGTAGTTATTGAAAATCACACTGGTCAATAATATCATTCCTATCTTTGAGTGCATGAAAGTATTGGCGGTGTATAATTTTGAATAAATAATTTGTTTAGTACCAAAAATATGAAGAAGGCACTGAATTACGAGCTAAGCAAATGGTTAATCACCTGGACTCTGTAAGTAAAAGGTGTTTGTTATATGACTACAGTATATATATATATATATATATATATATATATATATATATATATATATATATATATATATATATATATATATATATATATATATATATATATATATTTCTAAACCTCATTAATAATTCATGAGAAAAACACAAAGGAAATCATAGCCGTGACTAGAGTCTATATACGAGATAAAACACATGTCGATTTTCACAAATCTTTTACTTCGATTTTCTCGGCTTATACAACATCTATATTGAAAATTCTTTTATATACAAACAGACAAGATGGGTATAAAATGAATCGATTTAGAAGTCATTTAAAACACTCGCAATTCACTCTTTATCAGATATCCAACGCTCGGCTTTGCCTCGCGTTGTATATCTGATAAAGCACTCCTGCGCATGTTTTAAATATTACTTCTAAACCTCATTAATAATTCATGAGAAAAACACAAAGGAAATCATAGCTGTGACTAGAGTCTATATATGAGATTAAACACATGTCGATTTTCACAAATCTTTTAGTTCGATTTTCTCGGCTTATACAACATCTATATTGAAAATTCTTTTATATACAAACAGACAAGATGGGTGTAAAATGAGTCGATTTAGAAGTCATTTAAAACACTCGCAAGCACTCCTGCGCGTGTTTTAAATATTACATATAGTATTTCCAGGTGAGTATTGATTTCCCCGCATTCTGATTGGTCAAGATTCACTTTCCCTGAAGTGATAGCCACTGGTCAGTGACTATAGCTTTTTGCTTTTTGTCTTTTTTTTCATACAGCCATCAATATGAAATGATTTTTTATAAAGTTTTGTTGAATATTTTTTGTAACCACCTGAAAATTTATACTAAAACAATTGGTCGCCTCAGGTTTGGTGATTAAGCATATATTCACTTCGCTTTTGGCTCAATAAATATAGTTTTGTAATAACCTTGCCTTCGGCAACTAATTGTTAAGTATATCAGGCAGATTTTATTGAGCAAATCATGGTCAACTGGTAGTGAGCAGTGGCATAGTTAAGGGGGGCGAGGGGGGGCAGTGGCGGATCTAGCGTAGGTCAAAATAAATTACTACAGCTCATTCTTGGATATATTTACATTTTAAAACACCTTCAAAGCAATTTGATTGGTAAGATTTTATTCTTTGAAAATTCATAACCAATGACATTGTTATAAAGTTATTTTGAATTTAAAATTGGGCAGCTATAATTTATTTTGACCTACGCTGGATCCGCCACTGAGGGGGGGTGACCGCCGCCCGCCCCCCCCTCAATTGTATTCAAGACCATTTGAAAAATCTAATGCCGTGTAGAAGTTGGGGGTGGACCCCCCTAGAATGCCTTCCCCGCTTGCTACTTGCCCCCCCCCCAAAAAAAACAATGACCCTGGCTGCGCCACTGGTAGTGAGTTAATATTAATTCCTCGAAGACTAACTGCTCCAAAGAGTAACATAGAAGTAAAGTTATTAATTTCAATTCATTATGTCCACATAAGATTTACAGATTCCGCAACATAAGAATTGCTTTGGTGAAAATGGAAACGTGGAAGGACAGAAATTTATTTCATGTTCACCCTAATGCTTCAATAGCTCTGAAAAATTTTTTGGATTACAAGAGAAACAACCTGGACAAAGAGAAAGGCAAACATTTTGACAATGTTATTTTTGTCACGTATGTACTTTTGATAATTTTTTGTCAAGAAAGTTTATTGTTAAAGAGGCAATCAAGTCAGTTCTGCAAGGGCCTTTAGAAGTAAACAAACGTGTATTTTGCAAATGAGCTGTTCTAGATCTGTTTGGATTTAAACTTATATCTAATACTCATTTAAAAGCATTAGTGAGCTTGAAAAATTAACTCAATCTTTTATATTTATGAGTAGGTTTTGTTCAAAATGTAAACAAAGCCCACTTTTGGTCAGGAACTTGACTTTAAGTTTAGAAGTAATTGTGGCTTTATCTCATGTGAATTAATACATCATTACTTTCATATGTTTAACAGAGGTACAGATTTTATTGGTTCTACAGTAGGCTATGCTCAAATAAGAAGTATTTGTGGCACAGGATCAGCTTCTGTTGTTCAGGTTAGCTCAAGAATTCTTAACTAGTCCTGTCACAGGGCTCTAAAAGATTACTTGATGAGGAAAGAGCTCAGTGCTGATCAGTGTTCATGATGCTTCTGTTAGTCTAAACATGGGTGAAATAGTGCTTTAATTGGGTAGAAGTGAATAGTATATTGAATTGTATATAATTATTGGGGTCTTGCTTTGCCTGCATGGCAGTTTCCTTGACTCCTTTCTTTTTTGAATGGAGAGGGGGGAAATACAGTGATACCATAAATATGTTGGAGTCCTGCTCAACTCCTTTTGGAATCAACAAATTGAAAAGAAATTAGTTGGGTTCAACACAAATGTACAACATCTGAACACGAGAGGCTGTTAAGCCCTCAGTTCATTATGACAAACGTACCATGAATGTTTTTCATTAGACTGAACATGGTTGCCAGATTTCAACTGCTAATTATGGCAACAAATACAACTTAATTTTTCTAACTTACTAGCACTTATTCATGTTGATAGTTTGAGCAAAACTGTTAATAGTAGCAACCTTTAACTTGACAACTAGGATTGGAGCACAGCTGCCTCTATAACAGCAGGCACTATGGCACATGAACTTGGGCATAATTTTGGAATGGAGCACGATCGAAGTAGTAAGTATAATCCTGGAACTGAATATATGCTTCACTCTAATGTGTGTGAGTCTGCTTTGCGACTTTATCACCACTTTGTGATCTCAGGTAGAAATTTATTTGGCAGACGAGTTCTTTCACAATAGGAATTCGTGTAGTTAGCTCAAGCTGTGTCAAAATTGTTTTGTGGTTCCCACCAAAACCCCCCAAAAAACACCAAACTCTACAGTACGCCACCAAGCAAGCTCACAGAACGTTGCAATGCGGTATTGTTTATAGAAAGATGGCTGGAACATTGTGATAATTTGCATTTTCAGATTGTGAATGTCCTGATGGTGATGATCAGTGTATTATGAGTGCTTATTTAAGGTTCGTATTTCACCCTAACCTAACCAGCTTCGAAATAGCAATTCCTTCTAGCAAATTGTGCGCATTCAACTAATTAATTTTGGTTAATTAAACTTGCATTTACTGTACTTTATTTTTCTGTTAACAGTAAAGCCGCGACCAGATTTTCGTCCTGCAGTTTAAACTCTCTACGAGAAACATTGAGCGAAGGATATGCACAGTGTCTGTTTGATGAACCGAAAAAGGTATACAGACTGATGTTCTTGAGTAAGCGGTTGTCAGATTTCTTGGCTGGTGAAATTTTGCATTTTGTTTGCAAAGCCTGATTGTTTTGTTCTCTTCATTAGTTATTTGGTGCGCCAATTTGTGGCAATGGTTTTGTGGAAGAAGGGGAACAGTGTGATTGTGGTACACAAGAGGTAAACATTTAGGAAAGTGTAGATGATACAAGCTCTCACCACTGGTTAACCTAAGAAAAAATACGCGATGTATTTCACCTTGTTTATTTCTCCTTTATAGGAGTGTGATCATTTTGAAAACAAATGTTGTAATGCAACCTCATGTATGCTGTTTCCTGAGGCAGCTTGCAGTCATGGAGAATGTTGTGAAAAATGTCAGGTTTGTTGTGTTAAGTAACTCTGTGTTAACTCATTCTTGCGGAGACTTTTGATATTGGAACACGGTAAAATAATTATTATGGATTCGATACAGTAATCTTTTTGAAAAGCAGCTGACTTGAATTTCGCTGATATATATAAATAATGTTATTTTGCAGTTCAAGTCGAGAGGAACATTATGTCGCGAAGCCACAAATGAATGTGACCTTCCAGAATACTGTAGTGGGAATCATGAAATGGTAAATCATTTTCTTTACCTTATGGATCATTACTTGTGCGAAAATAATAACGGCTGTATATATCATATTGTCTAGTGTGCTGAGGACCACCATAAGCATGATGGGATATCTTGCAAGGACAATCAAGTGAGTTGAGTGCTAAATGTGCGGCTTTGAATTAAGGAACGGAGGAAATGGAAGGATGGAATAGAAGAAATAAAAAATAAAGTGAAGGAGAATGGAAACCTGGGGTAGGCCGGGGGAGGATTATAGAAAAGAACAAATAAGGGGTGGTGGGTGGAAGAAATGGTGACGGAAAATAAAAGTAATGGAAGAGGGGGAAAACGGAGCGGGGTGGATAGGAGAGGGGGTGACCAGGAAGAAAAAAGAGGGAGCACGTGGGGCATAGAGGAAATGAAAGAAGCAAGGTACCAGAAAGGCGAGATACAGTATAAAGGACCTTCAAAAATAAAGAAAATGTTTATGGCTTTTTTCCTTATGTTTCAGGGCTATTGCTATGGCAGAATTTGTCGAAATCTTGATTTTCAGTGTCATTACCTCTTTGGAGAGGGTAATTGTTTCTTGTCTTAAAATAAACTGGCAATAAATATCATAGACCACTAGGCTATCGTGTTGTTCTAAAGATTTTGGAATGTGTGCATTTTACGTAGTTGTGTTTGTTTTAGGCGTTACGGCTGCTGATACTAGATGTTTTGACCGGAATACAAGAGGAGACAATTTTTATCATTGCAGTAATGCCACTCACGGCACATTCGCTTGTTCCAAGGAGTAAGTGGATATGATTGGTGGTATTGTGAGTATTACTCACATGGATGAAGGCTTCACGACAATAGCAAAATGTAATTTTGGCATGTTGTATGTTTAGAGATACAAAATGTGGTAAACTGCATTGTCAAGCCAACAAGAAGGCAACATTAAAACGCGGTCAGCAACGTTCCCACTACTATATCAGTTGGGACAGAACAATCTGGTGTATGTAAGTATTGGTACTTTCCGTGTCGTTTTGAAAACAATTTATAGTGTTGGCCTATGGGAAAAGAATGTTGCATAGTGATCGATGATGTGATTGAATATTTTTATGTTCTAGTGTTGCTACGTTTACGTGGGGGGATGGTATAGACTATCAATATGTTCAAGATGGAACAAAGTGTGGCGATGGAAAAGTAAGAATTCTCAGAATTTATTCATCTCGTCGCAATCCCAATAAAGAAATCACTTACAATCTCATAGCAAAGTTTCATAGTCTGGAATGAATAAAAAGTTATTGACTTTCTTGTCAGACGATTTTTAAAGACTGACAATGCAAAGAACTGCATTTCTACCAATAAAATGGCCCATTTTATTAAATTTAATTTTCAAGAAAATAATTTCGGTTTATTCATAGATGTGCTACAACAGCAGATGTGTCCCTGTTGTTGAGGCTGTCCCGACATCTGCGTACATCAAGTGTCCCAACAATTGCTCAGAAAACGGCGTAAGTACAACCTTAGTAAAATAAATTCCCACTACCCGAGGCTGGCTAGATGACGGTCTGTTCGTAGCTGTTGTTCACGTTTCATTTTATTAATAGTAGAATTGCAATAAAGTTTTTGTTTTTCTTTAATATGTAGTTTTGCAATAACAAAGGAAACTGCCATTGCAACCCAGGCTACGCTTGCCCAGACTGCAGTGAAATTGGTCGTAATCACGGCGGGAGCGTTGATAGCGGACAAGGATGCATTTTTGCGTCTAGCGAAAAAGGTATACTAAATTCGATGATATGGTCTGATTGCCGACTTTTCATTTTTTTCTCAGATGAAGTCAATCCTTTATCTGTTATTAACAACTATCTGTGGACAATCTTTTATCTGTGATTAACAATTGTCTTTGATTAATCATTTATCTGTGATTAACAATTATCTGTGATTATGATTGACAGTTATTTTTCCTCCAGGTGGTGGTGGTGTCAATGTTGCTGCAGCAGTTCTTATTCCTCTATTCTTGTTGTTATTGATTGCAATTGCCGTGATTGTTTACATTAAACGGCGAACAATTCAAGATCGCCTCAGTCATTACAAGTTCGTACGTCGAAGCGCGTGAGTGCCTTTCAATTCTTTATCCTAAACGATGAACATTTAATACAGTTCTTTCATAATATAAATACAACAATCTATTTTTATATTTTAGTACTCGTTCTTCCAACGCGCCTCCTCCACGAAAACCTCAGACTTCTGTTCTTCATTCTGGACTTATCTCCAATCCAACACCCCAGACTAATTTTACGTCTTTAGCAATAAATACAGGTAAGTGACTTTCCTATGATGATTTGAAAAAGGGATTCTCTTAGGATCATAAAGTCGTTTAAACTTCGCATGCTTTACTTCCTCTGCTAGGTAATGACGAACCATTCAATAATCAGAAAGTTCCCAGAGGTCCCCAAAGACCACCTACTGTCCCGGTACAATCCAAAACTGGTTACGAGTCTGTAGCATTGTTCCCAGCAAGCGCAGCTCCAGTCCCTCAGGAGGCAGTCAAAGCTCGTCCACCACCACCTGTCCGCCCTCTAGTGAAATCAAATTTACCCAGAACACCGTCTGCACCAGCCACCTCTCCAACCAATAGGCCTAAATTACCACCATCTCGACCACCACCGAGTTGTAAATCCGCTACAGATGTGTCTTCGGCGGAACAACCGAAGACAACTCCCCCTGTCGCAAAAAGACCAAACGCATTCCCTCCTCGTGCAAAACCCCGCGCCCCACCCGACAGTCACCGGTCCGTACCGGAGTTTCCTGATGATGTTCCTGTCCCTAAACCGAGGAGTATCGCCCCGCGGCCTGGGCACCAGTCCGTACCGCTGTTTGATCTCCCTGATAATCCTGAAAACGCAGGCTCGGTTAAACCTTCAGCTGTCAAAGCTAACCAAGCTAGACCCTCCCCGCCAAGAAGACCGAGAGCAAATGAAAATCAAGAAGAGAATCGTGTAGACTTTCGAGCTGGCCTCAAGCCTGTCCCAAAACCCTGGGAAAAACTTTAAATTTCAAGCTCGAGTGTGGAGTATCTTTTCAGTGTTTTGTTTTGCCAATTGCTAGCTAAAATTTCAACCAATTGTCACTTGCCGATCGGGTATTATATTTTGGTTTATTTGTTTTAAAATCTGCTGGCTGGCTAGTACATGCCAGGTAGCTAGACAGTTGCTTCATGTAGCAACCTAAATTCCCATATTGGAATGCAATCGTTACAATGCGTAATTGAAGTTTCGTGTTTTACGAAAGAAAATAGCCTAATTTATCTTTGTCTTTGAAATGAGATATTGAAAGCGTCAGATGCATGGCAATTAACATACATGCAGGCGAAACAATATGTTGATAATATTAATATTTTATTTGTTTTTATTTTTAATGAGATTTTATCCTTAGTGCGATTTGTATAGTTAATTAATTAACTAGAAGTAGTCAGAGATTAATGAATTGCGTTCGAAATGAGTGTTCAATTGTTAAGAGAAATGTTTTTATGCTGAACTTGACGTACTGTTGAAATATTTTGTAGAGTTTATGCAAATAACAAGACGAAAAGTTGAAACAAACAATGTAATAATTTGGACATTTTTTAGCGGATAACACGACTTCTTTCGCATTGATGAGAATGAGGCAATCCACATCCAAAAAACTCAGAAGGCCACAGCATACAGCCGTGACGTCACGACTAGGAAGTGTTCTCCTTCGTCGAACGCAATAATTAATTTTACAGACTGCTTGATTGTCAATGAACATTTTACTATTAGTTCCATATGAAAGGTTCATATCCTGTTCACTTGTTTCTTTGTAGAAAAATGATCATTCTTGGAAATATTATGACCAAATATATTTAAACATTATCAAGCTCGCATTGTGAGCATGTATTTTTTTATGATACAATTTTACGATTCAATTATACATATAATTAAAGCATTTATGGACTAATTGCATTTTTATCGAGCTTCGCCACAACGCCACGCGACTCTAGAGGTGAAAGGCAAGTAGTCCAAAAACGTCTCCACCGAAGTTCCATACATGCATAGTTTTGATGACTTCACTTCCAGAATGTTAGCGAAAATAGTACAGATAAATCATTGCCAACGCGAATTACCCAATCGTCCTCGTTCACTTTTCGTAGCTCATGTCACATATGTCTTTAATATTTGTCGGAAAACCTATTTGACCTTTGGGTGTAAGCATTAGAAATGTTTCTCTTAGCGGGACTGAGTTCAGTTGATGAGATATAGTTCAAGTTACCAGATTTACCACAGGATTTACTAAATTTCACACCACCAGCTTATGAACAAATAGTAAAAGTATGTGTAGCTGATAATATGCTAATACATGGCGAAAATCGAATATGGTAATTTTAGCACTTCCATGGCAATGGGTATTATGGAAACACTGACACACTCGTCACTCGAACGAAATATGGCTGTGAGACTAAGAAGGCAGAAAATTTACGGTTTAGTTCTTGTCTCTGGTTTAACTGTTCTAAGTGTTTACTTCTACTTGGTATCAGTTGATCAAAACTGCAAGCGAACTGAGTGTCGTAAACGGTATGTTTGATGTACACCATGCCTGAATACGTTATTCAATGTTGTTAGTATATTTGTCATTTAAGATCACGTCAGTCTCAGCTACATCAAAAATTACAATTCTTAGTGTTGACGACAGATTTAGATAGTTACATTACGGCTAGATGTCAAATACAGTCGAAATATTTCTCTACATTTGGTTTATCCAACGTGTATCGATATATTATGTCTAAGTGCTCGTTGATATAACACAGACAATGATCGGGGAGCGTACCTATGATTCCATGTGTTGCGGACAAGCCTGTTGTTGCAGTTGAATGTCAAACTGTTTAGGCGTTCTCGTATCTATAGAGCTCGATATTTTATAAAAACATCACCTAAGGCTTCAGCTGATCATTGGCTTCAACAGGAAGTGTTAGTCAGGGAGGCAGAGGTAATTTTACCTACCTTCTCGAGGGACAAATCAATTTTGCTCTTAAATTGTCTGTTGGATGCCTAATATCACAATTCTGAATGTTGTTTGGCCCGATTTATCTTGTGGGCTTCGGTCAACACGTTTTTCTTCAGTTCTATCATAAAACTATTATGTGGTCAAAAATAGTGAACTTTCAAATTCGCTGATTTGAAAAATAACTTATATCATAAGAAAGCTTATAAAAAACAACATATAGGACATCATTACGGGCACCCTTGTTTTTCAAGCCGTTTTTGAGTTATTGCTGCTTCAAAATGGGAAAGTGTCCTAAAATGGCACTAATTTCCTGGGCACTAGTCGGAAAATAAGTTTTCAAACGCTCATAACTCAGCAAAAATGTGAAAAGTAAAAGTAACCATAATAATGTGTTATATGTAATTTTTTATTACATTTTTGATAACGTAAGTGGTTTTTCCTAGAAATAAATCTGAAATTTCGCCTTTCTTGACAATAATATAGTTTTATAGAAAATTTCGGGAAAAACGTGTTGGCTGGAGCCCACAAAAAATTTTATCGCGTTCAACATGGAGAAATATATTTATTAGACCTAAAGGTACAATATAAACATAAAATGAAATTGTCCCTCGGTATGGTAAGTAAACATATATTTTTGTACCTCTGCCTCCCCGACTATGTAGTTAGGATAAGTGGACGTATTTTTAATGTTTTTGTTTAGTAAAATATGGTAAGTAACCCATTTTCACAGTGATTCGTATGATATTGTCGTTTTATGTTTCTAAGAAATTTTATTCCCCGTACGTAATGATAATAATCTGTTATTTACTGTTTGAGAATGAATAGTTTGTAGACAATGTATCTGCAATTAAGCTTTTTGTATTCTTGTTAATGAGCGACGATAAATATTCAATATTGAAATGAATATTGCATGATGATAACAGTTCAAGTGGGTACACACTTCGCTTATCATCAAACAAAGGTCGTCAATTTTGTTGCCTAGCGTCCAAAAAAACGTGACAATACTTATGAAAGTAGTTGGCGAATCATTAATCAAACGATTTGGACATAATCAGTTGATTTACTATTGGAATAATGAAATACCTATTAGACTTTTATTTTTCGTGGGTTGCATGGTCAAGGAAGCTTACAAGCTTTGCAAATATTAATTTTAGAGCTTTAAGTGGAAGCTGATTGTCTTTTTCTAAGGATTCGTTCAGTATCTGAGCCCGTTGACTTGGTAATATAGACATTAAGAACCTTGACATCCTATAAACTCATTAAAATGAATGATAAATGAGAATAGGTGTGGTCAAAAGAGAATTGAGAGGTGAGAGTTTGCATGAGACTTCTCTTCTCATACACCTCGCAGGTCAAGTGATCTCAAAAAGTGAGATGAGTGAGAATATTCCTCTCCCCCCTCCCCGCCCCTGCCAACTCTTACAGGGTTGATCCGAGTGCATGTATGCATAAGAATAGTGTATGAGAGTTGCAATCGATACCAACCGTATTTAACTGACACCCCTCATTTTTCAACCATTCTTTATCGTTTTAGAGCTAATAGAGATTTTGCAATCTGCAAATTACCTCGACTCGATCCATTCGACCAATCTATAATACATTTGATTAATAATTATTCCGATGATAATGTTTGCGGCAAATCAAGCAAAATATTTCAAGTGATTGATGGGGAAATTGGAGTTCGTGATTTCTCTCTACTGGCAAGCATTTCTAAGAAATCAATGAAATATGAGAGTATTATACGACCTAAAGGAGAAGACAACTCGGTGATGTATGGGGAAAAGGTTCATATTTGGCCACACAATACTAAAATTCACAATGATTTTGTAAAAGTCAGTTACAGATTTAAAAATGGCACCAGGAAAGTGGAAATGTTTGCACAGATCGTCGAAAAAAAACACGTATTGAAAAGACGTGAATCTATAGATAGTACTGGACTAAGACCAAATGTTATTTTAATCGGTTTAGATTCCACTTCAAACGCGAACTTCAAACGAAAACTAAGAAGAAGTTTTCGGTATTTGGTTAACGAACTTAATGCATTTGTTTTCAATGGTTATACCATCATCGGCGATGGTACCACACCGGCACTGACAGCTATTCTAACTGGTAATTTTCTCAACATCATGTCAAAAAACCTTACAAATCTGAACTCATGGCCGTGGATAATGAATAAGTATAAAAGAAGGGGGTATGTTACCCTATACGCAGAAGATGATCCTCTGGTGGCAAGTTTTAAAAAAGTTGGAAGTTTTTATAATTCACCAGCTGACCATTACATCAAACCGTTCTGGTTGGCTGTTGAACGTTACCTTCGGCGTCAGAATCAAACGGCGACACTTCTTCGTATTTGCTTAAACAACGAACCATTGCATAATATAACATTAAATTACGTTATGGATTTCTTAGCGGCTTACGATGGCATACCAAAGTTTGCTTTCTCTTTTTTATCGTATCTACCTCATGGCACGGGACAAAAACTCAGTTTTGCTGATAAAGACATTTTATTGTTTTTAAAAAACTACAAGAAGCATCGCAACAGTACTATCTTGATCGTTTTTGGTAAGTTCTGGCAAACCTTCAGCCACAATCTGTTATCACGTGTCTAACCGCACTAATGCAGTCAGACCCCGTAACCACAATGATATATAACAGTTGGTTGTTTGGTTGGTTGGTTGGCTGGCTGGCTGGCTGGCTTGCTGGCTGGCTGGCTGGCTGGCTGGCTGGCTGGCTGGCTGGCTAGCCGGCGGGCTGGTTGGTTGGTTGGTTGGTTTGTTTGTTGGTTGGTTTGTTGGTCGGTTGGTTGGCTGGTTGGTTGGTTGGGTGATTGGTTGGTTGGTTGGTTGGCTGGCTGGCTGGCTGGCTGGCTGGCTGGCTGGCTGGCTGGCTGGCTGGCTGGCTGGCTGGCTGGCTGGCTGGCTGGCTGGCTGGCTGGCTGGCTGGCTGGCTGGCTGGCTGGCTGGCTGGCTGGCTGGCTGGCTGGCTGGCTGGCTGGCTGGCTGGCTGGCTGGCTGGCTGGCTGGCTGGCTGGCTGGCTGGCTGGCTGGCTGGCTGGCTGGCTGGCTGGCTGGCTGGCTGGCTGGCTGGCTGGCTGGCTGGCTGGCTGGCTGGCTGGCTGGCTGGCTGGCTGGCTGGCTGGCTGGCTGGCTGGCTGGCTGGCTGGCTGGCTGGCTGGCTGGCTGGCTGGCTGGCTGGCTGGCTGGCTGGCTGGCTGGCTGGCTGGCTGGCTGGCTGGCTGGCTGGCTGGCTGGCTGGCTGGCTGGCTGGCTGGCTGGCTGGCTGGCTGGCTGGCTGGCTGGCTGGCTGGCTGGCTGGCTGGCTGGCTGGCTGGCTGGCTGGCTGGCTGGCTGGCTGGCTGGCTGGCTGGCTGGCTGGCTGGCTGGCTGGCTGGCTGGCTGGCTGGCTGGCTGGCTGGCTGGCTGGCTGGCTGGCTGGCTGGCTGGCTGGCTGGCTGGCTGGCTGGCTGGCTGGCTGGCTGGCTGGCTGGCTGGCTGGCTGGCTGGCTGGCTGGCTGGCTGGCTGGCTGGCTGGCTGGCTGGCTGGCTGAACTCAAACAAGATAAAGTACACACTTAGAATGATTTTGATTAAATAGACCTTTCACTCAACCTAAAAAAGACAACGTTTTTTGCCCATCATCACGACATTTACCATACTACCGCCAACGTTCTTTTCGCAGGGGATCATGGAGCAAGAGTTGGTGCTATTCGCAACACCATTCAAGGTACTTATGAAGAACACTTGCCATGGCTGTCTATCGTATTACCAGCATGGTTTAAAAAGAAATATCCCAAACTCACAGAGAATTTGAGAGTTAACGAAGATCGAGTTATTTCACCGTTTGATCTACACAATACACTGCAACATTTTCTTAATCTGGACAGACAACCTGTTGGGACAAGTTTAATGTCTGAGTTAAATCCAGGACGGACATGTCGCGAGGCAGGTTAGTTGTTAGGGCTTGGCATATCTTCAGTTTTAGGATGATTGGGGGGGGGGGGGAGGTTTGACATGGAACGAAATGGGGAAATAATAACGCTATATCCAATGAAGCTTGGTCTGAGTAATCATGCTTGATTAGTTTTTGCAATGAAGCATAATCTAACATATTTTTTCGAAATATCTAGGTGTGGTAGACGAGCACTTGTGTCCATGCTTAAGGTGGCGACCTGAAGATATCAACAGTGATCAAATCAAAAGAGCTGCACAACTTTTAGTTAACAATATTAACAAGCTTATCAACACGAAACAACTCTTTGTTAACTTATGTTTTACTATTTATCTTTTTGAAATCATTTTTGCTGGCAAAGCTGAAGAGAGTGGCGAGTTAGTTAGGGCTGGTGTTGTTTATTATCAAGTAACCGTAGCAACAAAACCAGGTGGTGGAATTTTTCAAGCAACCTTTCGACTTTACCCTGATTCGAAAATGGTAATGACTTCACACATGAGCAGGACAAACATGTATGGCCATAATCCCTGGTGTGTAAGACAAAGTCACGCATACATGAAGAGATTTTGTACATGTAAAATACCTTACAGGAAGCAGGCCAAGAAACAGGCAAAAATGAAATAAAACTTTAAATGCGAAAGGTTTTATTTATTGGAGATGATTGAAAAAAACTGAAACAGCTGGTTGAACTCTCTCAATATAAAGCACAAATATTACTCGCTATCAGCCTCGTTTCCAGGTCCTTTTCTAAAATAGAGAAAGAAAAATGCCCTGGCACCGGCTGGCTTCTTCTGCAATTTCATTGGTCTATCACCTCACAATAATTGGTGCAAAACCGTACGTCCGCATATTTGAGTGGGGAAAAAATTACGAGTAAGACTTCCAACATTTAACTCCTTACTAAGCCGCTGTATTATTACGTGTTTATTCAAAAAACACGATTGTACCGGTGCTAGGGCATTTCTCCGCCTTCCAAAAGGCCCTGGGAACTCGCTATATAATTGACTCGCTGTATAATTTTCTTAGGGAAGTGGTTAACTTTAAATCTTTTTCGTTGCTAGTCAAGACTAGAAGAAATAAAATCTATACTCAGGCCGTTTTCCACTCCAACCGTATCGTAGCGAAACGTATCGTATTTCATCGTTTCCTGAACAGTGGTTAATTGACAGAACTAATAATAAGGACACAATGGAATACGCTGTGTTTCGCTACGAGCGGCTGTGATACATCTTTGGTAGAAAACAGCCTTTTTAAAAATAGGTACGCTAAAGCGTACATGTGTAAATTAAACTAAAAATCGAAACTTTGTTCACCTTTTATTGCAATCTTTCGGTTTTGGAAAAAGCAGTAAATGAGAAGGCGAAACTAATAAAATAATAAATTTCCCGTTCCTGTAGTACAGATTCCGGATTTTCTCAAGCGCGTTTTATGTTTTCCCAATTAGCGTTTTTATCCCTAATCCGCATTATCTCATTGCGTTTATCCCCATCCGCAATTTCTCATCCGTATTTTGTCATCCGCATCTCTCCATATCCGGGATCCCTAATTCCGTATTCGCGTTTGATCATAGGCTTGATTCACACGGAATATTCAATATGCGAAACCTGCTCGGAATTTGTCGACAGAAAGTCGCAAGCTTCGGTTTCCGACAGTGCCCGAATTTTTTCAAATTTTTGTAAATTTTTTTCTTTGCACGAGGAGGAAAAGATTAAGGTCAATCAAGTTTGTTTTTATCAATGGTAACTTCGTTTTGAGGTAAATTGCTTTATTTTCTATCTGTATTTGTTGTATACTATTTAGATTGCTCATAGAGATAGATTTTTATGAAATCGGATTGGAATTCAGTACAATATTTGCAATTTGAGTTTGCGATGATCGCTTCTCAATATAATGGCTGCGGGTTTTAGTTGAAATTACTTGATAATAATACCGTGAAATCCTATGCAAATACTAACTGTGATCATAAATTTAATGCTCAGACAGTTCCATAACTTTGAATCTTCAAAAGCTTCATATTTAAAAAGGCAAAACTTTTTGAATTTTAAAAGATATAGATGATATATAGATGTATACAGATGCTCCAAATTAGCCTAGCAAAACATGCTAAGAAACTGTTGGGGCTAGCTTTTAATCCACAATTGGGATGAAAACAGACTTTTTTGGCTAAAAATTTATTGAAATGCTGCATTGAGGTGGGGCAAGGGGAGAGTGGGTGGAAACAATCAGAACAAGTCCATGATTGGGAGACAAAATCAATTTGCCAATGGCCACTGACCCTGCTGGTACGAAGCATATTTGACTTTAAGTAATAAGAGAAAGAATCCAAGCCCACCAAGGCATGATTTAGTTGCTGACTTTAATATTGGAATATGCTGGATCTGGCAAATTCTGACCTGGGTGCATTTTGTACACACAGGCTTTGAGATCTCTAGTCAGAAAGAGGGTGCTGGGTCTTTAACATTCAGTGCTGTTTGTCTGTCAATTTGTTTGAAAAACATTCTCAACATTCAATCTTTGATATTTTCCAGATGTATGTTGCAAGTTTTAAGAATGCTTTAAATTGTTGACTGACATCTTGCTGATGACAAAAGAAGGAACACTGTCAACGATGGAAAGTATATAAAAAGGTCTTTAATATTTTTCCTTGTCTTGTTTTATTACAAAATAATTTAAACAGTAGGCTTGTTTGTGACCAGTGGCTGTGTTTATTGTAAAGTTGTCATGCAATTTACCAATCAATGGCAGTCTTGCAAAATTGCTGTACATCAGTCAGTCACAAAAGGAACATAGAATTCTGAAGAGATCATTGCGTTACAATTGTTGAGTTACAATTGTTAAGTTCCTGTCAGAATTTCACTACAAAACTTTAGAAGAAATTGGGCTGTAGCTGATGGAGTTTCATGAATTGTCACCTTGTCACTGCTCACAACCAGCTCATGATTTTAAAGCATTTTAATTCTAAGTTCTATAAAGCAAAATAATGGTAAATCATAGATTGTTTGTGTTTTGAGAAGATGAATTGATTATATTAGGTTAATCTATTATTGTTTATTATATATAGATTAAATTGGCTTTCAATGTTTGTTTAAAGTTTGAAAAATCTATTTGAAAATCCCAATGACTTGGTTATACAAACTATCTATGCTTCTAATATCTATTGTTTCAAAAAAGAAACTTCAGATCTTCTCTAAATTATATGACATTTTAATCTTGCCTCTTGCTTAACATTTAGACTGAAATTATCTTTGTTTATATTACCTGGACGTACACCATGAGTGACTTAACTCATGCATGGGAGTTGTGTGTTAACTAGTGACATGTTGAGAACCCAAAATTCATGAATTCTATTTTCAGTCTAATGCATTTGCATTTCAAACACTGAATCAACAATGGTCTCAAGAGATTTTTTACAATCCCCAATATTTTGTCAGCATCCATTTTGGGGCTTCACTTGCGTTGCATAAAGAAATAGTATATGCCATTTATTTACCAATCACAGTTTATCTTAAACCCACAAACTCAGTTCTAATACAGTAGCATCAACCCTGACACTTCTGCCACTGAAGCTGAAAATTCAGCTCTTATTGTTCATTTCAATCATGTGATTTTTCAGTCTTTGTGATTTTCCATGGTAGCTTCTTCAACTTTAGAACAAACAATTGAGGTCCAATGAAATAATAATTAATACATTACAAAGTGGAACTGGTTTAGATACAAATAAACTGAAGTACAAAGCTACTCTTCTAATGTGCGACTGAACATTTTTTGTATGTAAAGAGAACCAGGCAACAAAATTATTTTTAATAAAGTTACATGAAAGCAACCCTCAAAAATTTAAGGAATTGTTCAGTGAAAATATGTTTCGTACATGCATGCAGGCTGCACTGAAACTGAAGTTAACAGGATTGCAGTTGAGTTCAATAGTGTTGTGCAAAACTATTTTACACAAATGTTTGAAATTTGAATAAAATTTGACAATTTGTAGCATTTCAATTGTTAAGTGTTGTATTTTTGAAAAAATTTTTAGTATTTTCATTATGAAAATAAATTGTCACAAGTCTTTGATATTTGTATATTTCATTTAATGAGCAATTACAAGATGTTCTTTGGCCTATTTCTATTTTTGACTTGTTTAAGTTCATTCTTGTTTGACAAAAAAAAATTTACTTTGAGAAGTTTGTTTCGTTTCCTTAGCTTCAGTTTAAATTTATATTCAAATAGTTCCACTTTGTGATATAATAATAATACCGTATAAGAAAACAGTTTCACATGGCTTTTGAACGAGGTCTCTTCAACAAGTAAGTAAAGATAAAGTTTATGCTTCAAAGAGATTTATTTTTAACCTGACAAGAATGTTGTTAACCAAAATTAATTGTGTTCGAGCCTTCTGCTTTACAGACATTCAAATATTCTATGCATTCAGTTAATAATAAGTTTGTTTATATTTGTTACTTACCATATTTGGTTTTTTCAGTTTTCATACTTCAGTTTAAAAAGAAATCCAAAGGATTATCTTAGTATTAGGACTTTGGATGTTGCACACTGCACCATATTAAATGATTTAAATTTTTGGCTCTTTGAAATGAGTGAAGTTTTTTCAAAATGAAAAGTTGATTTATTGACAAATCAAATTTTAAATTTGAAATTGCAGAGCATTTCTTTTTTATGTGTCATGAAACAGTTCATTGCATTTAATATGTATTTTTTTTGCAAAACAAGTAAATTGAATACACAGATTTTCATACAGATACATAGTTTCATTCAAATTGAAAAGATAGATTTTCGTACAAAGATACATAGATTTTCATCTGATTTTTTGAAACAACAAGGAGAAAAAACTTGCCAAAAACATTTGAAATTTTTGTTCAGTTGCATTGTCAAATTGTTAATTGTAAATTTGGCTTTATCTCAAAGAAAATACGTCTTGTCAGGTTAAAAAGTATCGTGAGATATATGGCTTGTAAGAGATAAACTTTTGCTTATTGGGGGAAAACTTACGTTCTTAATTTTTTTTGAAGTAGACAAAAACAGACATGCTTTTCGTAAGATTTTTATCGTGCATTCATTTGAGCTTAAAAGACTTGGTATATATTTTCGTATTTCAACTAGACCAGTCCGCTTTGCGTAGCTACCAAAAACTAATCATTGCTTTAAATATTTGGGTAAAAATTACGGTTAAAAAAAGTTCATGTGTAAACATCTCTATTTCATGCGTAGATGTTAACTGAAAGGAAAATGAGTGTTCTTTTTTCCATTTGATTAATTTACTATATCTTTAAGCCATATATTTCTTTGTAATTATGAAACAACTTGGCGTGATGGTTTTTTACAATTCCCTGTCAAACTTGCAAAAAATTTTCCACTCCTAGTTGTTTTGTGATTATTTGTCTCGAAGTATAAACATTTATCAAGAAATGACCAAGTTTTTAGTACTTGTGTTTTTCACTTGTGATTCACTTGTGTTAGACGCGATTGCTCTACTTTCGCCATATTCTGTTTTCTTTTATTGTTATTTGAATTAGTACAAGCTTGTGGTAGTTAATCTCTTTTTATTGTTATTCAGATTGTAATCTTTACAAATTCTTTTCAATAAATTATTTACAAAATTACATGTGACCCCTTTTAATTAAAAATTCAATTCCCATGGGAATTGAGAATTTGAATAAAAAAAATCCCCCTACCCCGGCCAGCTCTCCAAGTGCTACTTCCACCTAAGTAAAAGTACTTGTACATATAGTACAAGTACTTCTACTTATTAACGGTGGAAGTAGCACTCGGAGAACTGGCCGGGGTAGCCGGCGAAGAGAAGACCAACGTTGCAAATGCTATTATTGCAAATTGCTAAGTTGATCTTCTCTAGAGAGCAGCCGCGCGTACCTAAGAAATTAAAACAACAAACGTTATTGACTTAAGCATGCAAATTTGATTCCCAAGGCCAAAATGACAAGTGCCCCCCGCTGATCCTACCAACTGCCTACCTGCCTCAGTTCTAAGCTGTCTTCCTCGGTCCTAAGCTCCTGCATTCCATTCGTTACCCTCACTTTCCTCACCATCGCACAGTCACTCACAGCTGATAAACCCACATGCACCACCACCACCCCAACTGCCACCCAATTTCGAAAATTAAAGGAATTAAAGTTTTGGTAAAGTATGCATTTTAAATGCAATTTATTTGGATATTTTAGGTCAAACGTAAACAGAAAAAGGTCGCATGTAAAAACAGGTGAGAATCCACTTAAGTTTACTTGTAAAATTTACAAAACTTCATTCGCACTTTTTTGAGTTAATAATAATAATAGACCTATTCAATTGATGTGTTGAGACTTACTCTTTGTTAGAAGTGACGATAGATTTTGGTTGTTAGGCATACTTTCAAAAATTTTAATTCCTTTAATAAGCCTAACCCCATGCAACTTACACACGGCGCACACCCTCACAGTCCATACATTTAGCTAATAAATTACGTTATAAACAAAAAAGAAAATAAAAAGATAAATTACGTTATCTCTAGCTACTTAAACCCACTTAGACTGAGTATTTGATTGAGTTTTCAAACATAAAACCTTAACTGAAAGGGCATGGGCTTTTCGTTGTGTTAACTGGTCCGAAGTAAATTTAAACCTGATACTTACCAAAGTCGAAGGCTGGGTCAAATAAGCATGAAAATTATGTCAAGGTAAAGAGCATTTTAAAACGTGAAACACAACTCAATTTGTTTTTTTTTTTTCATTAAGCTGGACTTGTCTATTGGAAAGTAAATCCTTAACCATAGTTAACAATGAAATTTTTGATGTCCCTATAGTAAGAACAGTTATTCTATATAGTTTAAAAGAATCGAAACATTTAAACTTGCCCGCAATTCTCATACTTATTTAACCGAAACGCCTTTTATTTGCATGGTACGTTGCAGCTGCTCTCAAACTACCTCCGTAATTTGCTTTAATGCAAACGAACAATGGCTTGATGGTCCATTGTTTCTGTTTACAAAAACAAACCCGGAAGCATCAAGATACTTATCAGATCAAAGAGGATTCTCATTATAATGTCAAGCCCTCACTGTGAATTTAAATATTACCATGGATAAAACATGTATTCCCTTGGGAATTTAAAATGCTCAAAAAATATGATCAATCCCACAAACCTTTTCACATGTACCAGTGAAGTTAAGTAAGAAACAATGGAATAGTATATTCCCTTGGGAATTGACAAAAGTCTTATTTCCTGATTGTTTTAAAGTTTCATTATAAATTCATTTTAATAGTTTAAGCCAATTTGCTGCTTTTTGCTTTTTCCTCAATGAGGAGAAACGGGAAAGAATGAAATTAGCTTTAATCCTCTGTGACTCCTAAATAATAAGTATCTTGTTTTCTACTAATTTGTAAATTACCACTACTTTCGTTACAATGTCGTGCTTTCTCATTCTTGTGGATTGCTATTGTTTTGTGGTCAATGTAATCCAGGATCGTTTATTCTGGTCTTTCTCTTCCGCTTCCTCACTCCCCGTCATCTTTGGGAAAAAAACTCATTCGTTAGTCGTTAGATAATAATTACGATTAAAGTATAGTGAAGACATGTCTTGTATTCATCTGGCTTAGTGATTTTAAACAGCAGACGAAATTAATATGCTGTTCCTTGTTAATAGGCAGATCTTTCATTAAAATTGTAAGATGATAATTTGCGTTAAGCACTCGTGCCAGGGCCGGTGGCTAGAGCGTTAATTGGGGGGGGGGGGGGGTGTATATTCATATATTCGTGTTATGACCAACTAATTTCTTTTGAAATCAGTTGTCATTAGGGTTAATTTCAAAAGAAATTAGTCGGGCATAACACGAATATATGAATATACACCCCCCTCCCCCCAATTAACGCTTTAGCCACGGCCCTGATTCGTGCCAACTATTCGTTAACATTCAATCATTCACAATTGAAACTTAGAAGCAGGGCGTAACTTCTGGTTTATTAAGGTGAAGGGTGGTATTTTTTATCTGCCATCACAATTGTCAAAATGTTTAATAAGATCATCTCATTTTGTCATGTGAATCGGCTTTCAAACACGGTATTTCACTGCATCAAACACTAGCATTTCATCATTTATGTTAATTCAACAAAACACAAGAGACGATTGTTTATTAGCATACAATCATGAGCACACAAAGATTATTCTTTAGCGCACAACAATCGTATGATATACTTTCGTTTGAAAAGCTTTTTCAACAACTCTGTCTGCGACAGACTCAAACAAAACAAAAAGGAAATCATTGCCACTGTGGAGTCTTTTTAAGTGATAAAACACATGTAGATTTTCACAAACGTTTCCCTCGACTTCTCGGCTTATACAACATCTATATTGAAAATTCTTACGTAAACAAACTCACAAGGGGGGTATAAAATAGATCCAATTTTATAAGCGTTTTGAATGCTCGCAATTCGTGCTTTATTAGATATAAAATCTTTAAATAATTTGCATGACAATCATCTTTTGTAATACTGCATAATTACTGTTCTCTAACAGTACAGGGTGAGTAAAAAAAAACTGATGCTCTTTCAAATTCAAATTAGCTGCGAATTTCATTACGGTGCATTCCCATGGGTTTACAGTGAACAGATCGTGATTTAGTACACATGCAGTACGTAAACCAATTCTGACAATTCTTGCTCGGCTAAAATTCCACTGGGAATTAGATTTTGTTTTAGATCAACGTCTGTCAAATTGCAAGAATCAATGCTGCTAGTTTGAATTTCAATAGTATCCGATTTTTTACTCATCTTGCACTGACTGTGTACTTAGTCACGATCTGTTCTCTGTATACCTATGGGAATACTTAAAGTTCTGTAATGAAATTCGCGGCTAATTTGAATTTGAAAAGGCATCAGTTTTTTTTTACTCACCCTGTATAAAGAGGCATTCCCGTGATTTATTTGCCACTCGAGATAATTAAAATTAGAATTCATGAAATTGTTTTTGAAGTTTATATACACCAACCAGTAAACTCAATTAGTGCCGAAACGATAACTCTAGGTAAAAATCTCCATGTTTTTTGATGAACAATAAAGTTCAACGACCATATAGTTATCGTAAAGAGTTTTAGTACCAACGTTAGAAGTTCATCAAACATGACCAAAGTAATGTTATGGTTTAGGAAAGCAATAGAAAGTGACTGGTACTTGAAAGTTGTATCCGTCTGTATAATTACAACGCATATCCAGAAAATTGAATTTTTCATGAACTTCGCGCCGGATGTTTTAACGATAAACTAGCCTCCTCCGCAGACTGCCTCTCTGTGGGAGGGAAATCACTTGGGCAAGTGATTTCCCTCCCACAGAGAGGCAGCCTGCGGAGGAGGCTAACGATAAACATGAATCGCGTAGAATCATCATTAACTTTTGACGAAAATATTTTAGCTATCAACTTACATTTCTAAAACTTGATGTAAGCCTGCGTGGTCTTTTGATGACATTCTCTTTGCTTTCTTCGTTACCACCTTTTACGTCCTTTTTCAAAAGCAAAAAATATTTCCATGAGGGAAACATCCGACAAATATAAGGTGGATATATTTAGAGAAGTTATGTGCATGTTAATCTTACGTTCACAACGATCGTTAAAGGAGTATGGGAATAAATTTTGAAATAGCGTTTTAACCGAAAGAATTTTAGGGTTACCTGGAGAACTATTATACCTCAATGCATAAATGTTGTTTACTTCTCGAGATATTTTGTTTAATAATTATCATACATAGGCCATCCGCCATCTGGGGTTCTTTGAATATTTATGTTACGTCACAAGCAGGGCGCGAAATCAAATTTTCGTGTCTATTTTTAACACCATGTTCATTGGCAAGATCTTAAGCATCTACTTGTTGCTCGGTTGTGCTTTTACGTAGCTAACTCAGCTTGTGACGTCACTGTTGACTACTAACTTTTCGACCGAGAGGACCTTCGCTCGAAACGTCGAATATCATTTCAGGTAGTGAGAGATCCTGTGTTTGTGTGTGCGTTTGACTGCACCACCGTCACTGCCCAATGATCAAAAATAGAACTGACAAAGAAAATGAAAGCGACTTACTTTCAATCTATCTTCGGATCGTCGTGGCTTCGAACGGTGCGTTTTATCATGCCAGGTTTCATCTGGTTGGCACTCTCTCTTCATAGAACATCACGTCGGTCCAGTAGGTAACAAGCTCACTCATATCCAGTCAGCCATCATAAGATAAGGAGAAAATAAATGTTACATAGTATTTCAGAATATTGCAAATTAGACGAAAATTTGATTGTAAATAACTTTGGCAAGCCGTACTTACGCCTTGACATCTACTCATTGACACGGCTAGTGAATCACTTTTTAGGTCGACATCATTCTTTCTTATCTTGTTCTGTCATTGGTTAGTGGATAAGGTATTCACTTTTTCAGTTCGCATCCTTTGAAAAAATAAACAATTACGATGTTTAGCTATTTTGGTATAAAGAAGCTGAAAAAAGTACTGTATTTGGCCGCGTACGTTACAAGACTAAAACGGGTGCCGAAGAATAACTACAATTTCCTTACTCTCTGAGTTGCACCTTTTGATTGCGTAAATTACTTACACGAAAATAAAAGAGTTATAAAATACCAAATGCTTTTCTTTTCAAGCGAACGTCATACATGCGGAGATGGCGACTATTAAGTAATTGTTTCATAAAATAATTACAATGAAACACAACGCAGGCTGGGGAATTAACATCTCTTGTAGGATCATAGATATTAGAAAAAGTGATGGATTGGCAACTCTTTTGTTATCTATATTTTATCTTCAGTTGAGCACAGCGGAAGCAAACATTGCCCAACTTGTATGATAATTATGCTCATAAACTCAATTTCGTTCATGCGCATAATTACCATAGCGAGTTGTGCATTGCCAATGTTTGTTTCCGGTTTATTCAAAATAACTGAACCGAACATCGTGTATAGTATTGAATAGCGTTGCCAATCCATTCCCCTTTCTAATATCTATGGTAGGATTGTTTGATCTTGCACAGTAATGACCAAGTAGCGCAATCGTCAGAGCAAGCCTGTCACCTTTGAGATCGTGGGTTCAATCCCCACTACAGACTCGTAACACGCTATGTGAGGAGTTAGTCAACGCTCTGCCAGCAGTCGTAGGTATATAGTCCGGGTACTCCGGTTTGCGAATCTTCACAGGGTGCATAATTGCAATTGTGAAATACCAGTAATCAACGGAAGACGGTAATTAACTAAGGCTGTCAACGACGAGGCAGAATTGAAATTAAATTAATGAAAGTGTGCGTTTCACTGTAGTTATCATATGATGTGATTGTCCAGCTGAATGAATAATTCTACAGCAACTACGTATACGTCAAATGAATAACTTACAAGTATAAGAGAGTAGTGGGGAGGGGAGGATAAATATTGAAGTGATGTTAGGGAAGGGGGTACTACCCTAACCCTAACCCTAACCCTAAAAGGAATAGTCGTGGAAGAAAGGGGTAAAAAGGAGAAAGACTGGATTGGAGTAAAGAAAGGGGTTTGGAGTAAGGAAAGGATTGGATGAATGAAGGGGAAAGGAGCAGAATATAGACTGAAGTGATGTGATGGAAGGGTGTACTGCCCTAGAAGGGGATCTCGGGGAAGGGAGAGGGTAAACAGGATGAAGACTGGATTGGAGTAAAGGAAGAGAAGCATTTCATGTATGTCGAAATTAAACAAAAATAAAAGTAAGTTGTCATTGAGTTTGTAACGAATAATGAAGAAACTATTGATACGGTATTGATACATGATAATAATCATTATTATAAACTTTCTATTTATCCTTATAGGGTAGGTGTGGTCCTACTGGAGAGAAAGAATCTAAAAAGGGGTGGGGTTTATGCCTTACTTGGATTGCCAAAAAGTAATTTTGATTATGAAAAGAACGTTAAGGAAGTGGAAGAGTTGCAATTAAGAATTTGCAGTGATACATAGTAAGTATATTGCAATATTTAGTTTTCTTACCACTAAATCCTCTTGAATGTCCTTTTAGACTGTGTCTTCTTCCATCACAATCGTCACGTGATTGTCTCGCAATACCTTTGGAATATCTACAATGTAAAGCGCGATACGTAAGGTACGTAAAAATAGAATCATTTTAAATTGCGGCGAATTCTTTAATTTCTGAATTAATCAGTTGTAGAGCTAAACGACGCAAAATTTGGATAAAAATTAATTTACCTCGCGATGGTCCTGTTTTAATCATGTCACCGGTGTTACACTTCGGACGTCGGTTTTTTCACGGTCCTGATAGAAACAGAAAAAGTAGAAACTCAGTCACATTTATCTTAATTTTATTAAATATAAGAAATCGAGAATTCAACCTGGTAAGCAGAACGAATATTTTCAAGGAAGACAACATTTAAAAACTAAAATATGCATAAGAATAGTTAGGGAATACTTACATGTTCAATAATAGTCCAATATTATCAATGTCCAACTATACTGGGGGGATTTTAGCTGCATCTTCAGATTGGAGAAGAAGATGACGCCATTTTGATTCTGACTTGCTGCGACAACGTCGTGTTTTGTTCGGCACGTTTTGCTCCATTTCTTCGTTGTTTTAGCTCCAATTTGCTCCTGAGGTTTCCCCTGTGTCTTTGTCGTCATTTCTATATGGTTAATTCGCATTTATTACGTTTCTTTAGACGTCCTGAAGAATTTAAAAATGTTGCTCGAGCAGACATAAAAGTCGAAGCTTCTTCTTCGAGTTCCGTAAGCAAATGACGTCAGATGACCATTGTCCGCCAGCAAATACCCGTATGTATAATGTTCAATGATCTTTGTATGAAGCTGAAAATAAGTTTTTATTGGGCGAACGAAGTGTTCTTGGGATTATTTCGTACTCAGATCTTTCTTTGTACTTCTTTACTTCTAGTTTACTTTGTTAATTTGCCAAAAAAACGCCTGTAAGGGGCGTTTTTGTAATTTTTTTTATTTGCATGTTGGTGAGCAAGGTAAGACCTGGTCGAGTTTTTATAGGCAAACATCTTCCCCTCCATGGCCAAGAGGAAAAGGTAACTGTCTTCCGACTTGCCCACATAGTTTGACTTCAGTTTTGGGTGGATCGCGGACCTGTCAAGTCTAACTGAGGTGACTGATCGGTCCTCGATCCGCCCAAAACTCAAGTCAAAGCTGGGCGTGGAGTGCAGGAAAACGCTAGGCAGAACCGCGAGGCCAAAGGGGCAAACATTTATTGCCGAGGTTTTGAACTAATATTTAAGCAAATTTACTTTACTTGACTGTTGGGGACAGACCTGTAGGGTTGGTGCCTTGAAGACTTTTCGTCGTTATTACTCTTCGTTTAAGAAGACAAGTTGTCTTCCTCGAGAAATAGCGACGAGAAGACTTCAACGCACCACTAAACCACCATGCACAATGTAAAACTGTGCATGGTGGTTTAGCCAGCTAAACCACTACACTGTTCCTGTATATATGGCGGACTTCTTCCCAAAGCATACGGTACAAGAAGCATGGATGCGCAAAGATGCGCAAACACTTTAAAGTCTTTAAAGCAAGTGTCTTCTTTCAGGAATAAGTCAAAGACGACAACGCTTACTAAATCAAAGCCGTGTAGTCATGTTTTAAGTTGTTTAGCTATGTTTTATAACAAGGTCTTTGAGAGAAGCGATTTCGATGTTTCCCTAAATAATAACTGTTGTCTTTTTTGATTTTGTGAACCTTTCTTCCTTCTTGATCGAGCTTTATATGCCATTGCGCTCAGTGTCCTTGATATATAGGAGTCATTTATTTATGGCCTTGGGTTTAATTCCCAAACACTGAATGGCTGTCTTCACTCTTTCGATTTTTGATATAATATTGTAGCAAGATGGCCCTATGTTGTCACACTGCTACCAATTTGTCAACTTAGCCCGAAAGAACAACAGACAAACACAGTCTATTCTTTAAGCCTTAAAGCTGAACGTGCCATTTAGTTTGTATCATTTAATACAGTAGTTTACGTCTGATATAGGGTATAAAATACTATATACCAGCCGCGAGCGTTAATGACACTTACCCAAAGATAGTAATTCACTACCAAATGCAGGAAAGTTTGAGACTCATAACTTCTACGTAACATTCATTTTATATGTTATATCACAGATAAACGTCAGAGTACAATAGATGCATATCATCATTTTCTATAACAACATGAACCTATATTACTCTTTGGGAAAACTATATATGTTAGGCCTGCATTGCGTTGTCTTAAAAGAAACCCATTATTCTTCAGGAATACAGTTTCGGTTGCCATAGATTATTTCAGACTCGGACTGGCCCCAATTAAGGGGGCCCTGAACTTTTTTGCTGTCCTGAATGTTTTAGGTGAAGATTTTATGGTATTCTGGAGAAAACATGATGAATTATTTAACTGCTTCCCTAAAGAGTTCAAAAATTGCAAATCATTCCCATCCGGTCCCTTTTATTTTCGTTTCTTACTGCCTGATAGTCTGCTTTAAACATCTTTGAATGTTTGCAAAAACGGAAATTAAACAGCAATTGTCAAGGGCCCATTTGATGTCCCAGTAGGGGCCCATGTGCCATGGCACAGTGGCACATAGGACAGTCCAAGCCTGGATTATTTTAATAAAACACAAAATAATAGACACTCCAAAAAAGCGTAAATATTAAAGTCGAAACGTTTAGAATAAAAATGTTTACCATTTTCGGAGTGTCTATTGTTTTGTGTTTTATATAATTTATATAAAATACTCTGTGAGAACCAAAACTGTATTCCTGAAGAATAATAGGTTTCTTTTAGGACAACGCAATGCAGGCTTAACATAAATAGTTCGCTCCATATTTTGTTAGGATATGACCTATAAAATGCCTGGTTATCTAAATCTGTGAGGCTGTGAGCAGCGATCTTTCTCATTGATAGGTAAAAATCTGTTTTCCCGAAGAGTGATATAACTTTTTATAGAACAATGATATGCATCTATTTTACTCTGAAATTTATCTGTGCATGATATAACCTATAAAATGAATGTTACGTAGAAGTTATGAGTTCAAATTTCCCGCATGTTCGTAGTGAATTACTATCTTTGGGTAAGTGTCATTAACGCTCGCGGCTGGTATATAACCATTTTATACGCTATATCAGATGTGACGTTCTGCGTTAAGGCTTAAAGAATATACTGTGTTTGTTTGTTGTTGTTTGGGGGTGAGTTGACAAATTGGTTGCAGTGTGACAACAGTAGTGCCATCTTGTTGCAATGTTATATCAAAAATCGGAAGAGCTGAGGGCAGCCATTCAGTGTTTGGGAATTAAACCCAAGGCCATAAATAAGTGACTCCTGTATCAAGGACACTGAACACAATGGCATATAAAGCTCGATCAAGAAGGAAGAAAGGTTCACAAAATCAAAAAAGACAACAGTTATTATTTAGGAAATCGCTTCTCTCAAAGACCTTGTTATAAAACATAGCTAAGCAACTTAAAACATGACTACACGGCTTTGATTTAGTGAGCGTTGTCGTCTTTGACTCTTTCAACACGGAAAACAGTTTCTTTAAATGCTTTAAAGTGTTGACTCGGGTCAGTACAAACTTTTGTACCAGTTGCACGTTGGCAGGTTTTTACCATCATATTACATTGTTCGCTAACATGTGGTTGGATAAATATCTCACAAACTGTTTTTCAAAAGAGAAACAGTTGGGACGCAACAGTTGGGACGCAACAACCAGATACACCCATTCACAAACTGATTTTTCCTCTAATCATGGACTTGTTCTGTAACTGCTTCAAGCAACTTTGCCCCCACCCTACCTCATTGCAGACTATTTCAACGGATTTTCAGCCTAACTAGTCTGTTTTCAACCCTATTGGAGATTCAAAGCTAGCCCCCCACCACCACCACCACCACCAGGGAACAAGTCTGCAATGAGTGGATAAATCTATTTGTCAAGCTACAGCACTTCCATAGCATGTCTTGTTTGGCCAATTTGGACTCGCCAATTTACACTTGAAGACCCTTGAAGATCCAAATCTATAGAACTGTCTGAGCATTAAATTTAAGATCTCAGATGGTATTTGTACCGGATTTCCAGCCCGATTTCTCAAAATATCGATCAGTCTATGACTGGTCTAATTAATTTCCAAAAAATACTGATAGAAAATAAGGCATATTACCTTAAAACAATTTTGGGATGGAAGGAAACTTTTTGCCTTGTGTTGACGACCAGAAGAGGAGAAAAATAAAAAAATTCAAAGGGTCTTCGAGCACCATCGGAAACCGAGACATATCAAAACCTTACCGAAACCTAGTGGTGTTTCCATCATTGAGTTTCCACGCAATTTAGGGTTTCTCACGCATGCGTATCCCAAGTAGTCAGGGAGGTACCGGTTCCGGTGGAGGTAATTTTCTTACCTTCTCGAGAGACCATTTAGTTTTGCTCTCAAATTGTCCGTTGAATGCCCAACGTAACACTTTTGGATGTTGTTGGATTCAACTTTTCTTGTGAGTTTAAACATGGTTTATTCACTTTCCCTATAAAATTCTATTATTGTCAAAAAAGGTAAAATTTCAGATTTGTCTATTGGAAAAAGAACTTATCGTAATACTAATAAACTACATATAAGGATACCTTGAGTTTTCAAGTGGATTTCCAGTTCTTGCTGATTTAAAATTCGAAAATTGCTGAAAATAGCACAAAACAAGTCTGAAAATAGGTTTTCAAACGCTCATCAAGAACTTGAAAAATTGAGGTAACGACAATGCCTTATATATAGTTTTTTATGACGTTTTCGAATCTAAAATTTTACCTTTTTGGACAACATTAGAATTTTATAGAGAAAGTGAAAAAAAAACTTGTTGGCCGAAGCCCACAAGAATTGGTCCAAACAACATTCATTGTTATGCTGGGCATCCAACGGACACTTTGAGAGTAAAATAAAATAGTTCTTCGATACGTAAATATGCACTTTTGTACCTTTACTTTCCTGACTAAAGTTATCATTATTTTCATATTTACCCAGGATACCCACATCACAGAAGTGTTTTTCAGTGGGGTCCTGCAAACCTAAATTACATTAGTTAAAAATAATTGTCATGCACTATAAAAACAAATCTATACAATATAAATATACATATACAATATAAAGCCAAACAAATCGAGCCACAACGCACTTCATTGTTTCGAAGACATTTATCAGAGTGAGGAAGAAAGAAGTACAAACGCTTGTTTCGCCGCAATGCGTTTGAAGTGGAAACCAGAAAAAGAGATTAGTAATTAAGTGAAAAGTGATATAATGGAAATGAAAGAGAATGAAAGAGAGCTTTATACCTCAAATGCACACCGTCTTTTTAATGTTTTAAAGTTATGCTATATATGAAGTAACATTTTTTCATCATGTTCCAGATTGTTGAAGTCTATAGAAGCTTGATACGGTAGTCGTTGTTTTCCCTTGTTCGTCTTTGCTCGTGGTAGATGCGAATCACTGCAGTGTCTTGTGTTGTGTTCATGGATGTCTTCGTTCTTTAATTCAAAATCGAAGTAAGTTAAGCTATTCATACGTTTGTAGATAAACGTACATCTGTGGTTATGTCTTCTCGTTCTCGGCGTTGTCTATTTTAGTTCTCCTAAAGCTTTGATTGAGGAATATCGCAGTTGTTCGTCTATAATAATTTCCCGTTTTTATAAATTCATAATCATTTAAACTAAATCGTTTTTAAAAATTTATAATTGTTATATTGATATATATACGTTTCTATAAATTAATAATTATTTAAACTAATATATAATTATTTAAATAAAGATTTCGTATTTTTTATTTCAAAATTCCCGTTAACCACGCAACTCGCGAGGAAAAATTGCCGATGTTTGATGTTCACTTATTTATTTATAAGACTACTTTTTAATGATACTGAAAAGGTACAATATTTGAATAAACTCAAATACCGTATTCTCTCTGCTTAGCCCCCTGGGGGGGGGGGGCTTTCAGGACCTTTAGAAAGGGCTTATTGGAGGGGGGGCTTAATCAAGAGGGAGGCAGGCTTATTTATTCATTCAAAAAACCAGCAATGGAAGTTATCTCTTTGAACTGCAATAAACTCAAAATCATTACGATACTAATTAAACTAGTTCTACTAGTCCAGCAAGCTGTCTGAACACTAGTATACTACTCTTTTAATGGAATGCTGCTATTGATAGGCTACAGTATCTGTATCTAATCTTACAAGCAATTATCTCTTCTCATTGGTAGGAACTTCGCTTTAATTAAATTTAAAATGCCAAACTCTCCATTCCAAAGTAATTCCTTGAATGTTTTTACTTTTACAAATATCAAACAGGTATTAATGTTAGCAAAAATAAGACTCCCATGAATAATGTAAACAGAATAAATGGTGTGAAGACGCCCCATACTGGCCACAACGCATATACACAGCTGAAAAAGAGAAAAAGTTCCTTATCAATCTAGCATGGACTCCTCAATGGACAGCAAAACGCAGCACAACAAAATTCTTATTAATACATGCATGTCAGTCAACATTAGGGCCCAAACTCTGTAACCCCACAGGATAAACCAGATATATCATCATTTAAAAGAGAGGAATGTACTCTTTAGGAAGAAAAAAGATGAGTTTTGAAAGATTTATCCCCAAAAAAACACCTCACCAAATCATTCCGGCAATAAATGCTACAGTTGCAACAGGTATAGCATAGGGAGCATAGCTGTCCCAGTCATCAACTTTCTTGTAATATGAGCACCAGAAGACGAGGTAAAATGCAGTTGTAAAATTCACCAACAATAAAACACAACCAATATAAAGCCATAATCTGAAAGAAAATTTCATTAGAGTACAAGTTATGTTATGCACTAGTCAACTGAAACTATGCCCCACTCTCCAACCCCCAATTAACAATTTATCATGTTAATTCGTATTCATTTCCCCTGCTACTTGTGAATATTCCCTAAAAGCCTTGGTATTCAGCCAAGACTGCATTTCATGCACCACATTCTAGAGATCTCTAGAATGGATTTAGCAAATCACAACAGTAAATATATGTGTAGTAAATATTGTCATATCTCTGGCATGGAATGATATATGCATGGAATACAACCGGGTGCCCGGCACTGGGGCACAGAGCATACAGAGATTCAACTTCTGCTTACCTAGTGTGCTAAGAAGAGGCCTTCTCCCCCTGGCCATTTTTAATATCCATTATGACTATTTTCAGGGGGGAGAATGCCTCTTTTTAGCACACTGGCTAAGCAAGAGGTATGCATAATTTATGAGAAGTTGAACCGCTGTATGCTCTGTGACTGGGGATAGGTGAAGAGTCTGGGTATGAGACTGCTTAAAACTGTGTTCAACCAATGTTAGGGCTAACATTGCCAAGAATTACCCGAATCATTTATACCTGTATATCCTTGGATCAATTTTGATTGCCATATAAAAATCTGTGTAATAATAAACTGCCATGGATGCAACCATCCAGAAAACCATATGAATATTTAGGATGGCCTTGGATTTCTTCCTAGGGTCATTTTCCTCAAGTATTCTTCTCCCTTCTTTTTGAAGTTGATCTGTAATTTTGAAAACTCAACATGTTGTCATTTGCTGTCAAAACACGTTTGGCAAATTATATGCCTGGCAAATTATAACACGGTGTGATATAGGGCTAATGAAAGCAAAAATTTTATAAAATACAGACATACCATCTAATTTCTGATCGTATTCCCCGCGACGATGTTTCAGAAATGCTTTTCTCAGATTTTCATCCAATTTGAACGACATTTTATCAAAGTTTGATTCTATTTTTAGTTGTCGTGGGTATACTTCATGTTACAGTGAGTCTGAGGTTAAAATTGCCAATCAGAAAGGAACTACTACACTAATAATAGAAATTAGTGTGGAATGGTATTAATTTTACAATGAAAAGTCTAATTGTTACAAGTTCTCTACCAGACATAGTGTATTTTTGGGCAGACGATGAATTCATATCACACCTGAATCAAGTGTTTGTGAAGGATCAGGTTATAAGTGAGAATCACGACCAAACCACAATCGACCTGAATGTTGCACTTCAATATTTCTCACCTCTCATCTTATCACAGAGGTGCATGAACAGAGAGAATTGTGGGTATAGATCAATCACTCTTGGTAATGGCATGATCATCGTTATTGATCAGGTAATCGATAGTATACATCTATCAAAACCATCAACCTAGGGAGATAGTGCTGGATATCACAGTTTTCAAAAATGTTGATAACCAGATTAATAAAAAATATATAGAAGACATCAAAATTACACACCCGATATCTCAGTTGTGCAGTACAAACGTCCCACTCTGGGTTGACAGTCTTTTAAAGTTACATTGCAGCTCAAACAGGTCAAATTTTTGCATATTCAGCATTTTGCCTTGATGGGTTAATAACTATAATTCAATATACAAGACATATATAAAGAGAGTATTTAACTAAGTCACAATATTCTGTAATTATTGCCTTCATATTTATATCACAGAGTGATGATTATATCTACCTCGTTTTGAATGGTGATGGCCAGGAATCTGAGGACTTCTTGCGACGAAAACTTCGGTTCTTTCAATGCCTTGTATGTTTTCACTTTGGACCAAATACAGAACTTTTAAAACCAGAAAATAAAGAGTCTCGTAAATACTTGTGGGAATCACTAAGTAATATCCTGGGAACATATTGTCTTCTTTGCTGTCAACAGCAAGGCTTTCTTGTGGAAGCAAATGAAATGATTCAAGTAAATCAACGAGTAAATGTGATGGGTATTCGTTTACTTGAATCTGTGATAAGTAAGGCAAATAAAGAAGGAGATCCCCAAGCAAAACATGCAATGCTGCTTGTCAATTCAAAAGTCCTGGCTTTGTATTCGCAGTAAGTGATGCTGACATCTATTATATACTAAATATATAACATTTAGTACAGTTAATCATTAATAAATATTATTATCCCTCACTTACATCTCTTTCTTCCAGTATAAATTGCGCTTATATCTGCTGTAGTTAAAATTTAATAACGTTTATTCTTTGTTTTTTTTCTTTGAAGTAACAATGCGAGTAAACTTCAGGCTCCAGACATCATGTTGCTGACAACACTCGTCTGTTCCAAGTTTCCCTTTTCCCAACAATCAATCCCTCTGTCTGTAAACCGGACTCCGCCTCCTCTTGCGCATGAGATCATCAAGTTTGACGATGTTCACATCAAGCCAAAAGACTTCGTGTTTGAAAGTGCTGAAGAAGACAGTCGAAGTTCGCCGTTTGGGGAACTCAGATCAACAAGTCGTGAAATAAAATCTCCTAACACTGCAGCTCACCCAATGTCGGATTCACCAGAAGTCTTTTTTCCCACTTCGTCAGGAGAGCAAGCTTCAGGAACACACTCAATTGAAAATTTGGATCAATTGAGTAAAGGAAGTAAAGGACACTCTAGTGATTCCATGACGTCGGACAAATATTTCACGCCAGAAGAAGATGGACAATTTTTACCTCAATTTACTGTGAGTTCTTCGATTTTTGGACACTGTTTCACACTAGCCAGCTCTTGTAGGACGTAGCTAACTCGTTGGTCAACATCTCAACATAATTACCATCTTTTTCTTCCATGGTTCGTTCTTGTTCGTGATTAACATATAAAAAGTGATGAAAAAGCGATGTAAAATCGTCCACCAATCTTATCTTATATATTAATATATCAACACTCGTGACATCGGGGCATTGATGTATTCACAAGCGTTACGAGTAAATGGAAACCTGGTTATTATAAACCAAATCACTGAAGAGGGTGAATTGTGATATATTATTATAAAGTAAACGCTCTAGCGTATACATAAGCTTTTTTCTTTAGGAAAGGTCCAGTTTTGTGAAACCTCACGCAAGATTATGGGACGAAACAAGCAACAGCAGTAACAATAGCTATGTCGATGCTGATAACGAGCTGTTTCGCAGACGAATATTCCTTAGACTTCAACCCACAATTTATATTCCACATACAGTACATTGCTTGCAGATATCTCCTGGAACTGTTCTCGTTATTATCAGCGAGGTACTGTGAGAAGATAAACTGACTGTTCATTAACAATATTTTTAAAGATAAAATTCCAGACGCATTAAGCGTCACTACTATAAAAACGGCCAATTTTTGGGTTTCACTGGAACCTTTTCCAGTAATTCTGGGTGGGGTCAACCCAAAATGTATTGATGATTGTACTGCACTGGAGCAAGCAAATCTCACGAAATTGCGCACATTTGCTGCCAAACACAAGGTCAACACATATAGTGAAAAATTTTTTCAGTCTGACGACTGTGCATTGATTTGGAGTTGACCCCCGGTGAAACTTATGACGTCACGTGAAACCCAAGAATATATTGTAAAGGACAACTAATTATCTCGTATTAGATGCTGTAAGTAATCCAAGCTTGTATTTTTACAGGTGAAAAAAGGCGAACTCTCGAAAGAAATTTGTAGTTTGGTCTCTTTTTTATCTGGTTTAATTGAAGATAAACCAAACATGAAAGATACGACGAACGTCGTGGAGAAAATGGAACAGCATGTTAGAAAGATTAGCGAAGGTTTCAAGGCTAAATCCACGCAAGTGAAAGAGGTTGATAATGATCATATTAAAGCTTCTTACAGACGAGCAAGTTTTCTATGACAAGTTTTCATGTGGCAAGTTTTATTTGCTCGTCTGTACGCGCCATTTTGCCAAAGTTTTCTACGACAGCTGCAGTACTGCACTTGTTGAGAAGCTAGCAGGCTAGTTTTTTAACAAGTTGACTTATCACAGAAAATATTGACAAAGTGAAAACGTCTTCGTCTTTACGGTCAACAAAAAAACCTTGTCAAAGTAAATTAAGCCCAATAGTACGTTACCAGCCAAGGTAAACTTGTCACAAGAAACCTGTCTTGGAAAACTCGTCTGTAAGGGGCTTAATTGCTCTTGGCCATGCTGTGCACAAAATATATTATTGCAAATATTATCATTACTATAATCACCATATCTGAAAGTGTTTAATCTCAATAGATTGGCGCGTTGCACGCTATCACCACACCTTGTTACCATCATTACCATGCATGTACCATCATTATTACCATATAGTTACAATAATCGCCACACATCATTACCATGTCAATAGTTCATAATTATCTCTAAATTCCGTCGTAGAAAAACGTAGAGACATATGTTAACGCCTTTCGGCAAAAGTGGGAAAAAGTAAAAGCCAACGAGTTACAGGATTATCTTCAGAAAAAACAACGTCTGTTACCTGGCAAGCTCGAGGGAGCTTTAGTTGACATGTCAAGAAGTTTAATGGCGTTGTTTGGCGCTGCTTATTGCGCAGGAGACACGGTGAAAGGACCTTCCATTAGCATACATCACGCGAAAACCTTGTACAGAATACAGGAAATGGTCCAGAACGAACTCAAAGATTACAAAGGATTTTTGTCAGTCAAGGGTGAACGCAATGTTACTATGACAAGATATCCTTTTTTGTTTTTTTGTACAAAAATTGTTTAGTAGGAGTATAATTTGTTTGTGGAACTCTTTTATGCTGTGTTTCCCAAGTTTAATTCTTCTTTTGAAAATTTTCCCGCCATCTTGTCCAGGAGATTCAGCCGATCAATGTAGTCGCGGAAACATTGCAGCAAAGTTGTATTGTTTCTCCCAGCTAATCTTCCTTAACCACTATCCAGTTATTTAGAAGAATTTCCAGGTCTTGTTCATTTCATCTACATTGATCGTACGGCCAATCGCGTCATCGCTCCATCCATCAACACAGACGTGACTCAAATATTCAATCATCGTGATGCAGCACACTTTGTTAAACAGAGTATCTGGGATGGCTGGAATTACATGCAAACATTTCTTATACAGGGTTAGTTTTTCATCTTGCTATTCAGGCAAAGATATGAGTTTAACACATGACACGAAACATTCCCAACAAATTAACTCAGGTTTCTTCTCCAGGTCACATGAACGTCTCAGTTCGATACGGTGATTTTTTGTTCACCTACATTTTGTGGTTCGAAGACTCCTCGGGAAACCAGAGAAATGTGAGAGATACAAATGCATTTGTTAAAGAATTTCCTGATCCTCCCGGAATCATTGGATCATATTTCTACAGGTATATGGATTGCTGGGGGTTTTATTAATGACAATCGTATATAACGATTTCGTCGGAGTAGATTAGCCTTAAGGTTATTTAAAACACAAAGTACGGCAAGTTTTTATCACCTGCATGAAGAGACATACTCTGATGTAAACTTGTTTTATTTTCCTGCAGTGAGTTGAAACGACGCTGTTTTCCCAGCACTCCTAGAGACAAGATCTGTTGTCATGAATTGTTCTGCATGCATCTTGGTATATTACCGCTGAATCAAGCAACAGGACATGCTCGCAGGCTTGCCGCTATGATGTGGGAGGTCTCCGGTGGCGCTATGGTTGTGCCGCTGCTGGTATAACGTAATACGCAAATTATTCCAGATTAGACTTGCAGGCGCAATTCGCGCAAATGATTAGAAATTGCGTTTGGACGACGGGTAGTGGGATAGGATGATGAATTCAGTGAGTCGCGATGGGATTGGGCTAATTGTATTTATTGTAAGTTCGCACGAAATTAAATCTGCATGGTTAATTTCAACAAAGAATGTCAGAACGTATAAATCACTTGATTCGCAAAAGATTTAAAGAAAAAAGTCTCATACTTTTCTCATTATCTAAGCTCAGTCCGGCTTAATTAATCCCTTGGGTGACCAACGGATGGCTAATCTAAATAGCAATATTTGAATAGGTTTAAGAAGAAAGGGAAATTAGTTCCCTCTTTCATCATGTGACATTATATCACTTGACGATCCTGCGAACATATTATATCCATTACATTACGTTACGTTACGACGGAGAAATAAAGGACTTAACATTCTTTATGTATGGATACTATGAGTTTGAATGTATTTGACTGATTATGTTTCAGTCGTAAGCCATAGTCGCAGGCAAAATTGTGTAAACCCTATAGCCTAATGCTCAAAGCACCATCGTGTAAAACAAGTACATTCCAGTCTTCATTTTTAATCGCAAAGTACATCTTTGGAACATTGTGTGTAGAACTGCTCAGCCTGACTTACGTAGCCTATGTTCAGATCATTTTTATCATGAACATATTTACAACTATTAATCTCCTGTTATGACGTAGACATGACCTGTACGTGGTCATTATATCGAACTTGTTCATGTCATAGGGTTTAGCAAACAAGGTAAACATATACTTTTGCTCGAGCTTTAACTTCGTGTAATTTAAACTTGATTGTAAGTTCCTTAAACCATTTCAAGGTATTATTCCTCTAAATCATCTTTAATCTTATCTTCGAGTTAGTAGTATATGTTTATCTAAAGACTATCTAAAGTTTATGTATTTATTGTTGTATGTACCATAAGTTGTATTAATAATTGGAGGAGTGCCTCGCATGAGACCTCGAGTCGTGTTTGCGCTCCTTCCTTTTGGTATATCTATCCAATAAAGCACTTAATAACTATAATAATGAAATACAGGCCGGGCGAATAGAATTGTCTTTCAGGATTGAAAAAAAGCGAAATTTTATAGCATATTGCTCGGATTTTTATCAATTTTTTTTAAGCGAAAGAATTCAAACCGTATTTCAAAACCTTGCACGATATTACCTATTAACCTATAACGTCATTGCATGACGTATGGACTAAGACATGATCAGAGGTCAGTGAGCTGACAAAAGTGTGTTGATTGTTGATCTTTAAAATCTCATTAACCGTAATGATTTATATCTCCCCGCGCCCTCGCCAGTAAATCAATGTCAATGACCGTCAAGTATTTTGGGATTGGAAAAATGTTGACGGAAAACGTAATCAACACTTCCCACAATACTGTGGTTCATGTTAGGCAATGGGACCACCAGTGCATTATCGGATACAATTAACATAAAAAGAAAAGGCGCATGACAGTGAATTATCTTTCGGTTCAAAATGTGCTCGATTGTGGTAGGTTGCTAAATTCATAAGATAAAACTTTCCAGGGGGTCCAGAGAAAGAGAATTAGTCTACAATAAGATTCAGCCTGAAGAACACTCGAATAAACCAACAGCAAATAGAACAATAAGGGAAACATGACAAAGTTTGAACAAAAATACAAAGAATTTCAGAGGAAACATTGAAACACAGACCCCTTCCGAGAAAACCTTGTACATCTGTAGGTAGTAAGTTATAAACTTTAGGAAATATATAAGAATGAAAAAGACATCTTCGATAAGGAAGACACATCAGTTTGTAATGAAGAATGGAGTTTACAAAAAATAAATGAAGTCTAAAAAAGACCAAAATGATTATTTTTCCTATGAATCAGAAAAAAAGATGATTTCCTACGTTACGTAACCAGCTTTTTGGCTTTCCTCCAACGTCTTCACGTAATTTCTCATTAAACCAGGCACTGTCAATGGTCGGGGTGAAATGAAAGCACAAATTTATGAGCGTGGTCCTCTTGTGGAATCATGCCAGCAACACAAAAATTAGACGCTTATCTTGGCGGTTTGTACTCGGAATACAATACAAATATTGGTATGAACCATGTTGTATCCGTGGCCGGCTGGGGAGTGGAGAATGGTACAGAGTACTGGATAGTTCGAAACTTCTGGGGGAGAGAAAGGTTAGTTGAGATCAATGGTTGAGAATAGTCACAAGTGCTTACAAAGGTGGTGATTATAATCTTGAAATTGAAACTGGCTGTGCCTTTGGTCTTCCAATTATTCCGGATGAACTGGTGAATTAAATGGTTCCTTGACTTTGTTAATTAACAACATATTAAGTTTCAAAAGAATTGTATTAGAATATGTTTAAAAGGGGATAGGAAGTAAATTACTAATAATGACCATGGTTGCATGGGTTTCAGGATATCACTATATAAAAAAAATGTACATACGTTGTGTCAAACTCAAGTTTTAATGCAATACAATTAAAATACGAACATTAACATGTATCTTTTACCCCTGCAAAATCTATGAACTACAAGAGCACTTTCGAAGTCGAACACGTATTACGACGTGATTCACCACTAGCTAACTAGACATCAATCTGATTTGACGCAATCGCGACTATCGAAAGCAAAAAATAACTGTTATACAAATATCAACCCTAATTTATACTGTACCACCTTTTTACATTTTTTTTATAGTTTTATTATAAAACTACCATATAAACTTTATTAATATTTTTTACATATTTCTATTTCGTTGTTAGCACCATCCGGTTTTCATATATCTACTTTATAATACACCCACCTGACATGTCACCTAAATCTTACATCATACATGCGTACTACATAATACACCTCTTTATTCTACACCCACATGTACTATTATATATGTATTAGACGATATCAACCTGGTGTTTTATTGCTGAGATTCGGTCAAATGACGTCGTCACATTTTGCAAACAAAAGGTTGACACAACACAATGTAATAACTAAATAACAGTAATAGTTGCGAGCTTCTCAGTGTTTTCTTTTATTTGCGTTTCTTTCGTGATTTAATATTTTCCTTCTCCAAAGCTTTAGTATACCAATCATTCTCGAGCAAATACCAAACGGGTGGCCATCTTCTTGATTCCAAACTTGTCGCGGTCTTTGTTGGAAGCATGTTCAGAGCAGTCGCGTTGAATTTATCGTAGTTGACAATGATATAATGCTCGCCCCATGCCTTTAGTTGTGTGGCGTTGTGCAGCTCTGCTTCGAGTAAATTTTCTGAAATGAAAAGAACTACCTTCAGCTTCCACCGTAATCATTGCTGGCATTTATTTCAAGGTAACTGGTGTTTTAATACTGCTAAAACAAAGAAATGACACACCAGAACTCCAATCTAAAAAGATACTTCAATCTTAACAAATTCCTTAACTTATTGTAGCTACTACCAATATCCGCAAATTATGCTAATTTGCATTCGATGTATGTACACATGATAAGGACATGTTTTACTCGATTAAAACTCTCAGGAATGGCTAAGATACACAAACGATCAGAACGCTAAACAGCTATTCGCAATTATTATTGACATCAATGTATATGTCAATCTGATCACATTGCCTTACTGGTGCAAACAAGACTTACCAACAACATTTTTAACATTGAACATGTTTGACTCCATTTCTTCAACAATTAATTTCTCATAAAGAGCAACCAGTCTTGGCAGGCAGAAGAAGTTGGCAACAGCCATGGCAGAGACTTTACTGCCTTCATAATTCTTACTTACTTCATCTGTGTAAAGGTATTCGAGAACTGCTAGGAAAGCATTCAAATTCATGCCCGGAAGTTTCACCTTAAAAATTCAAAACTTTCATCAATGCAGGGAACATATTATATATATAACTATATACTTTATAAAGGTATTGATCTTTAGGGGGAGATCTTCATCAATACAATAATAGCATGCGTTGTAAAGACATAATGATGAGGTCTAACAAAGGAAATTGAGTTCTTGCTCCAGTTTTATAGAGACCTCTGCATAGCACTTTACCAATATTAAATTCTAAAATGTCTTAAACCGCCTATTAGTCTCAACACCATTTAACAACTTACAAATTACTGAAATACTCCAATACTCAAATGTAACAATTAAGCAACAAAGTAAGAAAAATCCACAATTTGCAATTAATTCAAAACATGTTTATAGGATATAAATAAGTGACCTATTATATCACATCGTTACATGGCAATATTTGTTATTTCATTCATTCATTGGTTAAATATTTGCAACCTTAATATACCCATTACTCACAATTTGTCTCCTTGCTTCTTCAAAATGACCCTCTTGGAACATTGCAGCCATCATTGGACACCGAGACACCAAAACTGCTTTGTGAGCTGGGATGATATTATCTTCCAGATCAAACCACACATCAGCAAACACTAACTGCTTTTCAAAGATTAACTTGTGCATGTTTTCCACAACAACAGTCTTCCAGATGGTGAAACTGAATGCTGCATCATTTTGCTCATTGATAACACTGTTCACAATTGCGGTGTTCAAAAATTTTGCAGCTTCTGAAAGTTCTGAGGAGATATTGAACGGCAACCAACCTGAATAGAGAAACTGAAGAAGGCTGTTTACTGCATCAAAGGTAAGAGATGAAGCAATAATCACGGTTAAATCATGGCCATCATCAGTGATGCTTTGTGATTCTGCAGAACATTGCTTTTTATCATTAGGTTGAGGGCGAAAAAGCATTGGCAATTGACATGCTGCTGCCACAAGGATAGCTTTATGGGCTTTAATCTCCTGACCTTCAACAATGAAAACAATATCGTAATAAAACTGGCTTTCTAGAAGAGAGGCTAAATCATTGTGATAACTAGAGGGTGGCACTTTGATCACTGGTGTTTGGGGTCGTGGGGGGATCTGTGGCCCTTGCAACTGAGGTGGTAATACTTTCCGTAGCTGTTTGGATAGCAGCCTCTTTGCTCTTTGATTGCATAATGCAGCACGTATGACATTGAGAAAAACATCTTGCAATCCAGACATTAACCGAGCACTGCATTCATAGTAGGAAGCTCCAATTTCCTGTGCGATCTGTCTGCCCATCCTGGGTGTGACGATGGTGCACTCTCGGATCTTTTGTGCAAAATTTGTTCTCTTTATCGGCTTTGCTTCTTCAGGTGGTTGATCATGGCGACAATCAGATTTCGTTCCAACCAATATAATTGGAGTTCTGGGACAGAAATTCTTAATTTCATTGTACCAGAAATGATTGACACTTTCCAAAGACTGAGGGCAGTTCACAGCAAAACACAGGGCAACAACATGAGAATTTTGAAAGGCAAATCTTCGGTTTTTCTGGTGGTCACCAAATGTATCCCATAAGCGCAATGCAACTGGCACACCATCCACTACCATGTTGCTCCTTGCTTGAATCTCAGCAGACTTGAAGTACTTATCAATTGCAAACACAGAGGGCTTGTGTGAGCCATGGATACAATGCATGTGTGTGCGTTTAGGCTCAGGTTGAATAGATTGTCCAAGAGCTTGTGCACAAATAAGCTTCGTCTTCCCAACCCCAGCATCTCCAACCACAACACACTTAATAAGTTCTCTCGTCGACTCTCCATCAGGTAACTCTAAAGCCATACCTTCAATGGCTTTCTGAAAGCCTCAGCTTTTTAGGATAAAACAGTTGGCTCTCAAAAATCCTCATTAGCGCGTTGCATTATAAGCCTAAAATGTAAATATGGCTTTAACTTTGAAAATATGTTCAGTTTGAAACCACAACTTTAATGTGATATCTTCACATCAGACAAATGCAGTGGTATTAAATGGCCGCATGAAACAACAGAAAAAACAAATTAAATATGCAGATCATCGTCAAAGCCCTCGATGCTCTTGGATAAGAAAATTAAGTACTATATAGATCAGCGTGTCGCACTATTTCGACAATTGCTTGATAAACACTAAGGATTTTTAAATCAATTCTTACAAATTCGACATTGCCAAAACGCAATTTAATGTGTAAAAATGTTATTAACACTGTTAAGTTTGTTTACAATAAGCTCAAAGGTAGAACAATTGGTGTTGAACAATGAAAAAACACAGTGGAACAATATCAGATCACTTCGCACTTCTTTGAGGAATTACATGCAACTTAAAGTGTATAAAAAACAAAACAAGCAAACAAAAATAGTTCGTTTCTAAAGTAAATGAAAGAAATAGCAATAGTAGAGAATTTTTAAATAATAAAAGTAAACATACCTTATGTAAAATGAAGAAATTGCGGTGTATTTTGGTTGGTCTGTCAGTCTTTGTTTACATCTTGGAGTTCGTGCTGCGAGAAAGATAAACAATCTTACAGAATCACACCCAGACCCCTATGGTGCACGCGGACTGATCACTGACGACGCAAATATCACGTTTCACGGAATTTCTGACATTCCCATTCAGGAGAACTATCACCCTCCCCCCCCCCAAAAAAAAAGACTTAAAACATCGAATGTCCAACACTTGTTTAATGACTGATTGACACACAATAATTATTACAGCATGTGTAATTTTTAAAAAAACTAGGTTCGCATGAGAAATTTAACTCCTGGGCAAGGAAATGAAAACCTATCACGTGCGATAAAAAATTATGTGACAACACTATGACCATCTGGTCAGGTCATTTAAACTAGTATGACTGTACATTATGTCCATGTTAATAACTTAAAAAGCCTGATGTGTAATTGTGTATGTATTTACAAATGAATTATAAGGTTTTGCGATTCAGATGCCATTCTTGTCTTCGTTTATTGTATTCATGAAGGTGTTCGGATTCTTTGTGGATACCAGACTCCCAGACGAGCACGTACCCAAAATCACGACTCGAAGACTCGCGGGATGAGGTACATCGCGGGACAAAGCCCAGTCCCCCAGAGAGCACGACTGAGACTTGCTTCCCGTCTTCCTGAAGAAGTTCTGCGGTCATCAGACATCGTACAGCGGTCTTATGTCGACTCATTGACATGAGCTGGGAAATAGATCGAGTATCGAAGAGTAGTATATGACCACCCCCCGTGCCCACCCACAAAATGTTGTTGTGGATCAACATACTAACCACGCGCATCTCACGCGCGGAGTTCTCGGAGGTCTCGCTAATAGGGAGGTTATCACACTTTATAAGAGCGCGAGGTTTTTGTGTTTTCATATTCCACAACTGAATACACGAGCTTCCTTTTGTAGATGTCCAAATTCCATGTTTATCCACTACAATATTCGATACCAGTCCTTTATGCGGCTCATCTTCAGAGGCTACGCTCCAGTGGAACTCTGGGAGCATGTCACTTGAGTTAAGTTGGAAAACAACAATATCATGGCCCACTCCACAAAGTAGTTTCTTCGAGTTCTTCATTAGTGTCAAACACATCAATGGCAATTCAGCGCATGTACCGCAGACTGAGCCGCTAAGATCAATAATACTCGTAGCATTGGGTGGTTCTCGGAATTCATGTACACCATACATTGCTAACTGACCATTCGCTAGCCCCACAAACACACGATCTTCCACATGAAGCTGACAAACCACTGCATCCGGGAGTTTATTCATGGCGTGGATAAACGTTGCCGTGGTAACATCGTATACCCAGAGGTGGCCTGTTTGAGTTCCAACAAGAATAAAGGTATCACCAATGATGGTTATGCATGTAATACGGCCATCTTGAAGAATTGTTCCTTTACAACCCTACAGAATAATCACAAAATATTCTTGCAAAGTTTTCCCAAATCATAGAGAGTCTGTGGCAACTTGGACTAAATATTAATGTTGCACTAAATTATAATACTAAGACCAAGAGCAGGCAAACACTCCGGGAATGTTACAAACATTCTTCATTGATAATTCACTCCAGTCGAAAACTATTACGTTTAGTAAACGGTGATTATTTATACGAGCTTCTACTTCTTTACCTTGGGTTTTGATGAACTTAAGTCAACACGTGACAACTGTGACGCAAGTGTACTCTTTTCATTATTATTATTATTATTTGCCCAATCAGAGGCCCCACTGCCAATCCAGACTTCCAATTTATTCACACCATCATCACAGAAATGTCGGGTGGCCATACACTCAACCGCTTGACTCTTGCACACCGCGATATCTTGCTTTAATGAGATAAATTCTGGGTCACTTAGTCTTTGGTAAACCTAGATAAGATTACTGAGTTACTAAGAGTTGAGAGAACGTGGCGACCTGATATTCTTACAAACATATTTTGGGATCATGTTTTGGGATCATGTATACAAATTTCACCTGTTCAGCAGTCGGTCGTTGATCAGGTTCAGGAAGCAACATGTGATCCAACAGATCCTGCATATCTGGCCAGGGGGAAGCGTTCGCAACTACGAGTGGATCAATAGGTCGTCCAGTAATCACAGCCTCGTCAAATTCACTTCGGAATTTCAGATCACTGAATGGTTGCTTCCCCTCCGTCGCTAACTCGTACAGGAGCATTCCGAAGGAGAATATGTCCGCTTTTTCATTATACACAACATCACCCCGAGCCACCTTAACAGATATTAACCAAAGTACACTAACAGGTTAGTTACTGTAGCACTCTACAAGACCGGGTAAAATTTGCAATTACATGACAAAGCTGCAAGATCCAAAAACTACAAAAGGCTTGTACTGTACTCAATACATGCTCCATGAAGAGAAATTTAAGTGAAGTACAGTCAGATGAAAATATAATGCCCAGTGAAGCTGCTCTTTGAATGTTCCTGCAAGTAAATACAACTGCTCTTATACATAACAATTTGCTCAAATCCAAATATAGCGCTGCAGGCTGCAGCAAAAACTGTCGTGTGACTGCGCCTTAAAACAATTTTCACTTAAAAAAATACATAAAAATGTTAATTTTCTTATCAAAGAACACGACCGTCAACTGGTACAAAAAAAAAATATCGCAATAATTTAATGCAACTAAAGCATTACTGAGAGGTATTTACAGTATACCTCAGGAGCTCGATAACCAGGTGTTCCCTCAGGCGCAATAAAACCATAAGGCGTTGCATAGCGACTGCTCCCAAGATCAGAAATTTTAGCATTGATTAGTGAACCAGCAGCAAGTGAGAAGATCAAAATATTGTGAGGTTTAAGATCTCGATAAACAATCGTATGATGATGAAGAAATCTCAATCCGTCTGCAACCTGGAAAGGAAAATACTCAGCACAAATCAGGGCATAGATTAGAAATGACTGGCATCGGTAAACGTTGTGGGATAACAAATCATGTTCAACAACAAAAAATGTGTTCGCATTAGGGAGATGTCTGTATTAGAAAGATTAAACATAGATGTCATCCTGTCACTTTCGCTTTTCACTATCACTATCTTACGTTGCACTATGTATGGCGGTATTTTTATGTTCGTTGATGTCTGTTTAAAGTGATGTCTGTGTTTGATGACACAGAAAGATGCTAATATTTGCCCACTGGCGTAAGTACCCTAGTAGAGAATAGAGAAGTGTTTGTATTAACAGTGATCTCAAAAGAAATCCAGGTGTATTATTACAATCTTTTTACCTGCATTGCAATCAAGTGCTGAATGCCTCGACTCAATGGTTTTCCACTACGAAATATCATGTTGAGCGAGCCAAGTGGCGAAAGTTCCAGAACTGCAATATAGCGAGGCCCGCAACACACACCAACCAGATCAATAATGCTCGGATGACGCAACTTAGCCAGAAACCTGACCTCCTGTTCCAAGTGGACGCGAGGATCAGACTCGATCTGCTGACGAAAGACCTGCAACAATATGAATAAATATCAACGGCAGCTCAGGGTCGGCTGGTGCCAAAATGCGAGCGCTATGTGATTGATATTCGATTTTAGAACATTTTGTCGTTGATAGAATTAATCAAATCAAAAGAAAATTGTACACGAGAGGCCAATTGTGTGCTTGCATCATTGCTGTACCACAACCTTAATTTCATATTCGCCCATGTTTAGAAAGTAGAAAAGGTCGCTTTCCGATAAAAACACATCATTTAGTGTTCGAATATAAACATCATTACAACCAATTAATCATGAATCATTTCTTTCATCAGTCAATTACTCAATTAGGTGCTAAATATTCGATTAATTAACAATATAATCAAATAATAATCAACTAATAATGAACTGATATTTATGAAAACAATCCTACCTTAACGGCAACGTTTTTATTTTTATATTTTGCACGGTACACACTTCCAAAACTTCCTTCTCCTAACATTGATCCTGGATTCTCTTCAATAATCAAATCATTTTCCTCGATCATGTACCGTGGATCAATATGAGCCAGCAGTAAGTCTGGAGCAAGTTCCTCCAGCGGTACCCGTCCACCTCCAGTACACGTCATTTCAGACGTAGTACACTCCTCCAAAGGAAACTCGTGTTGCTTGCACGAACATAAGGTAGTCTTTTGTATAATTGGTCTATTATACAATGAGCTAACTCCACCTAGAAATTATAAAACATGCGTAAACGATGCTAGCGTCAAAATCCTTTACATAAAACCATGAAAACGTTAACCCTGGGTAACCGAGATAAGAACTACAGACAACGATTCACAACCTTTACAATCCTAAACCCGACTTAATCAGTAACTCTGACTTTAAAATGATCCTTGTACGACTTCATTACAGTTCTAATTTTTTAAGCTCAAATTCGTGTTGTTCCACTTACATAGTTTTGGGTACCACTCCTGCAGTAATGTATCAATATGATAGACAAGATTTGCCAGAAGAACATGACCATGGCGGTTGCGTGGAACAAAAATATCCAAAATATTCTCAGATATTGTCACGGTGAAGTTGACTTCTGCTGACCAAAATGAACAAAGTCCACCATACCAAAACTGGACCGTTGAATCCTGCAAGTCACGGGTTACCATTTACATAGATAGAACTTTATTTCAACAGGGTAGCCCCGCCAGTGTAACAACACTGGTATCAATGGGGGCCCTGCATAAACGACGAATTACATTTACATAAATACAAACATAGAAACATCACAGTTTACAAAGTATTTTTATAATCTAAAGTTCTGTAAAAAATGTCCGTACAGTCCGACAAAAATTTTTAAGTGAATCAATAGCTTTGATTGCTTGAGGAAGATTATTATATTCCAACGCTCCAGCATAACAAAACGAGCGTTTAGCTATCTCTAATCTAATCCTAGGTAAAGAAATGTCCATATAGTTCCTGCTGGTATAACGACTCGCGACTTATTTATCCTGGAAGTAATTTAACATAAATGGTGGGACAATACCCAACAGACATTTTTTTTACAAACATAACTACATGAGCTCTCCGTCTATACTCGAGAAGATATATAGAAGGTAAAGTGTGCATTAGAAACATGCAACTGAAATGTCAAAACGCCAAACTCATTTTTACCTCTGCAATTTCTCTGATGAGCGGACGCGGACCTCGAGCCATTTCTTTGCGGTACAACCACAAGTGTATAATAAGACGACGCAAGAACCCCACCGGAGCATAAGGCATTCTATATCTGCGTCGTAACATCATGTCTGTATTCACTAAGACTGACGGACGAGACCGAGCCAAGTTGGATGTGAGCAAATACTTGAATCGACTTACTGGTAACGCTATTTCAAAATCTTCCAACAATCTGAAGTAGAAAATTAATGTAACGTATGTCAGGTGATCAGGTCAATCTAATCTTCCTTGCTACTAAGAGCTACGGTGAAAATCGACGCTAATGGCTCTGCGGTGACCTTGTATACGCTTACGGACCGCAGCTATTGTGAATAAGACTAATGCTGACATGACAACAATCTTACCTCAATATCTGCGGTACGTGTGTGCTTAAAAAACCTTCGCCAACAATAAGACCGCATAGTTTCTCGTGCGTGATGAGCTCCATGGGGTTTGCAACATTTACCACGAATGCAACAACCTTCGCTATCAGAGCAGCTAGCTTGGGAGGACACAGAAAAAATAACTCGTTCAGCTTTGCTGCTGGTTTAGCGTAATTCACCAAAAGACCTAGATAGAAAATAGAAGCTAATAAACATACATTTCAACACCATTTACTACAGTGGTCAGTAGTTTGGCACCATTTGCTCAACGAGCGTACTAGGAGAAAATCACTCGTAATAAGCGTCGAGATAAAACGAAGAAATTATGTTGAAATCTTTAACTCACCAGACTGACGCAAGCATACGACAGCTTCATGTAATTCGTCATTGTTGATATCAAGTTTCGAATCTTGCACAATCTTTTTCAACAAAGTCAAATGAATAACACCGTTATTCTGCGTCTCTTTTTCTGCTCTTTTTTCCATGATGTCCTGCAGAGCGCTGAAGCTCTTCGGCATATTATGATCATGGACCTGATTTGTTTTGGTGTTGCAAGACATCGCGAGATTCAACAACTTTTTAGCCAAGTAATCTATGCTGGAATTCTTGCTGCTGCCTCCGACGAAGCATACATGTCGAATAACTGGGATCTCTGGGCACTTTCGCATCTCGCGAATTCGGTTAGTGATGCCATCCTTGTGAACATTCTTTCGCGAAGCCGGGAGCCTGTCCATATGTGTCCCAACTAGAATAATCGTTGCTTCAGGAGATTGCTCATGAATATTGGCCAACCATGGTTTCAATGTGCCAATTTTCTCCACGCTTCCGCTTGCATCAAACACCAGAATATGCAGATCGGTCTCGTTCAAGAAACAACGGTGTACGTATGCGCTGGTTTCGTCTCCCGAAAATTCCCACATGCGCAAAAGAAGAGAAACATTCCTGCGTCTACTGCAGCAGCGGCAGTCTCCCCGCACATCCTTGATTACCCATTTTTGAATATGGAGGATTTCGTTCGCATTCTTCGACTTTGATTGCCATCCTTCTGTCACCGACAGTTTCCTCAAAACTTTGGTGGAGGAAAGTAGACGAAGTAATGCAGTCTTGCCGCCCCCTCGTGGTCCACAGATCACCACCTTCCTCTGCGGTTTAGGAGCAGAATGCTTCAGTCTTGCATGAAGATGACCAACCAAGTCCCGCGTCCTGCCCCGAAGTAAAGAATCATTTAGATCGAGCTTCACATCGGTATGCAAAAACTCCCATAGTTTACCAAGATTTCCCATTTCGTTTGGCAGTTCCAGCTTGGCGGGAGTGTTCTTGCTAATGTTTAACTGACCCAACGACTTCAGCTCGCCTATACCTTTAGGGATCTGTCTCAGGTTGTTGTAACTCAAATCAAGACGCGTTAAGGACGGCCAGCGAGTGGACGCTTCAGTGAAGTCGATAGTCTGAATGGCATTGCAGGAAACATTAAGGTCTTTCAACCGCTGGCTGTGCCAAACTCCTGGCGCTGGAATGGACGTCAGACCATTCATACTTACATCGACAGTGTGAACATTTGGTAGCCACGCAACAAACTTTGATAAGTGAAATGGAGACTTTTCCACTAAGCTATTGTGGGATAGCTTTACTACACCCAATTTTGTCATGGATGATGCTACGTTGTCAGGGAGACGTGATAACTGGTTATGTGAAGCTTGAAATATCTCCAAGTTACTCAAGCTCGTTAAAAAACTTGCTGAGACTGTCTTAATAACATTATGGCAAAGATTAAGTGTCTGCAGATTGCTTAGCTTGATAGCTTCGTCCGTGTCTTTAGAACTCTCCGACATTTTGGGAACACATTTGATGTAGTTATAACTTAGATCAAGATGATTCAACAACGGAAATCCTTCACTGACACAACCAGGAAATTCTTTAATTGAATTGTGGGATAGATCAAGGTGTAAGACAAAGCTCATGAAATGATTTCTGGGCTTCTGCACATGCCTGATGTTATTGTGGGAAAGATCAACCCATTCTAGGAATTTGCTGCATGTAAACACACAAACAGGGAAATCATTTAAGTCATTGTGACTTAAGACAAGTTTTCGTAAACGTTGCATATTCTCGTTTAAACCGACAGGTAACCTTTCTAACTTGTTGTGGCTGAAGTCCAAGTTTTCAATGCAAGACAGATGAAACGAGATCTTACTAGGATGTTCTGCTAAAATGTCCACATTCGAGATCTCGTTTCTGGACAAATCTAAACATCTAAATAATGATAAGAGAATAATGTAATTAATGGCCTAATAATGCGCACTCAAAATCTTAGACAAATATCAAACACGTTATTAACCGCGGGATATATGATTCATTCAAGAGTTATTAAAGACAGTAACAGCGTCTTCCTAGCTAGCTGTACCAACACTCACCGTACGGAATTTTTACGCACTGGATTGAGGTCAGCGCCAATCATACTTCCTGATTTTGATCTGGGTATTGTTTTCTTCTCTCTGCTCTGCGAGTCACTGTAACCGCGTTGACGAGAATACGGTGACACATCGCTCTTCTCCAAAAATGCTTCATTAAGACGGCCCAATTGCTCTGGAAGTAAAGAGCTGCTGCACTCGGCTACTGTCATTAACCGGGAATCACTTGCATAGCTGCGGCTCATTGACAACCGACTGCCCGAACGTTGTCTGGACTGCTGCGGAGAGGTGAGCAGACTATCAAAATCAGAGAAACATTCGTCGCCTTCGGTCGGAGGAATATTGTGACCAGCAGTATCTCGAGTCAATGCAGGACTTCCTTTCTCTGATGCTGTATCCTCCGGGATACTAATGTCCGTGGTACTAAGCTCCGTCAACTTATCGTCATCATATACGCTGCTAATTGAACTCACACTCGAACGGTCATGAGATTTTCGAATTAGATTCAACCATCGCGTCGATGTGATCTGAGTTAAGTAAGCATCGCTTCCTATTAGGGCCGGGGCTAGCCAGTCTTTTTTCAAAGTGCCAAGTTTTAAACCTGTTAAAATATTAATATCAATATCATTCTTGTACTGGCAACCAGTTTCTTGCGAATCAATTACAACTCAAGATTAGGTTCACGGATCCTTAAGGAATGTAATGTTTTTCCTTTGTTTCTCGTACAGCTTGACATCAGTCTGTCCTTAGGAATCCCAAAAAAATGGAGTGGAACTTCTAAGATTGATTGCTGATAGTGATTGACCGATAGTTCAAACATCGGTTTTACCGATAGCCGATTTTTTTATCACTCGTACCCGATACCGATTTTTAATGACGTCATAATGTTATCAGTTGATCAAATAAAGGTGACGTCACTCATTTTGATTTGAATTTTAGATTATGTTTTTGGCGATATTGGACACAAAAAATTTTTATAGTTCAAGTTAAATTAAAACTGTAGTATGTTAGCGATGTCTACTTTTAGTTTACTACACGAGAAAAATAATTTCGCTTCGCAATTTTCAATTTTTTATAGAAAATGGCCGGACACAAGCGCTTATACGTGCACCCACGCGCGATGCATATAAGTTGTACAGCGTGAATTTTCTCAACTATCGGTTTCACACAATCGGTAAATATTTACAAAACTACCGATACCGATTGTCTACCGATATGGCAAATATCGGCCCGACACCGATACCGATTATCGGTCAATCACTAATTGCTAAATAAAAACCTGATCATATAAAGTGACTATTTTTTTGTTTTATGGCTTGTTCATTTGCCTTTCGAACAAGGTACTCCTTGTTTACTTGAAGCAAGTAATAGCAACCACAGGAACAATTTTAGCGCAAGTGGTCACTTTGAGATGCTCATTTTTTGGTGCCACATGGGTAGTTTGAGACTGTCTAATGTTCACTTAATGTTCCGCAGCAAAAGTAATTCTTGTTGAAAATTATTTTATACTAATTAACAGAATAGACACTTCCCGAATTTATTATGTGGGCATAAAAAACACTTCTTTTCAATAGGCTTCATACCCCGCCTCGATTTCAAGCTATTGTTTCGTGTGCACTCAAGCAAATTCGGGAAGTGTCTATTACACAAAATATCGATAGTTTCATTGCTTAATATTCGTTTTAAGATTTAAACTTGAATGCAGAACTCTGCTTTTTTGGGGACACCCAGCTGTATACATGTTGGAGAAAGTTCTCAAAAGGCAGGGTAAAAATAGGATTTATTTAAGTGTATTTTAATGTCCTTAATTAATTTTATCTAACTACTACTTAACTAGATAACTTCATTTAGCGCACGTCACCCCGCTGGGCAGTTTGATTTTTACAGGGTTAGGCAACTCTACGTGCAGCCCCCCTCTCCCCTCTCCCCTTCAGGCTCACCTGTCAAGGATATAGTTCCAGCGTCTTCGTCATGACCCATTCGTTTCAAAAGAAAGCCAGCTAACTTGTGACGTTTATCCTCCAGGCACTGTGTAAGCGAATGATGCATGTCAGTTACTCCTTTCGTTAACAGCAATTGAACCAACTCCAAGTTGTTAGCCTTACACGCCATACTCAATGGAGTGTCACTTCCTTGGCTGTAGTTCACGTCAGCTGAAAGCTGAAGGAGTAGATTAACTGCGGTAGTGTTGCCAAGTTTACACATTTCAAACATCATTTGATTCTTTAAGTCGTGTTCACACGCCAGCATGTAGATACAATCAGCGGCGGCATTCAACACAAAATCGTCTTCAAAATTTTCGAGAATGTTGAAAAACAGCAGATGGAAGTGCTCCTTTATAAACTTCACGGCTATGTCACAGTTCTCCTTTACCACAAAGTAAAACACTTCACAACATCGTTGTTGCAGTTCACCAGACTTCGGGTGTGTTTCCATTACTTTCCTAAGCTGAGGAATGATGTAATTGGATAATGAAATAATAAGAGGAACATTTTCTGAAGATGTTACCAAGCATTTAAACATCCTTAGCGTTTTATCTTGAAATTCAACATTTTCCCGATGCATGTTCATTAATCCACATATCAGTTGAAAACAGCCGCACGTCGCGAGAATATCCAAGATACCATCCGTGGTACAGAACATACCTAGAATCAACGAAGTTGTTTTGAATTCCCAAACCTGCATATAACCAAATTAAGTATTTGTGGGGGGTTTTCTAAGGAATGATTATTTTTTTTCGATATCTACACAAAAAAGGCAAAAAAACACATATTTCATCGTTTTTCCTACCTAAGGTTTCAATCGTGACCTCCAAGAGGGAAACAAATGACCTGAACTCTTTTAAAACGTGTATTAAACTAAGATGAATTCCCTCAAAAACGCATTGATGTGCCACCAAAGGATAATAATCGGCCAGTCTTCCTAGCAACGCTATAGCTTGTTTTAAGACTTCACAATCAGTCGGGAACATTTCAAAGACACGAGAAATACACAACAACACGTCTTCCTTCACAAGTTTTTTTTTAAAATCTGGATTCTCACGCGACATATACACAAGAACTTGAAATGCTTTTACAATTTCCAGGGTTTCTTGCGAAGAGGAAATCTTCAGAAGAATTGATTTGTGAAGATCCAGCTTGGAGAACTCCTAAAATTAGGTAATAATAGAAGTTTAATTCCAACTTTTTCTAATACGAAAGCTAGAGCATATCTCACTCATATTAGTTGTGAGATGAATGCCCTGTCACACGGTGCAAATTTTTTTGCAACTTGCAATGCAATTCTACTCTTGGGAGACTTTACTTTTAGAGAGGTTTACAGTTTGCTAATATATTTTTAACATACAAAACGTTTGTCACAAATTTACATCTCTTAAGAGTAGAATTGCGTTGCAAGTTGCAAAAAAAATTGCACCGTGTGACAGGGCTTTAATAAGACAGTTAAGGTTTAACATTTTTCACTACGGGAAAAATAAACTAATACATAAAAATGTGCATGAAACTTCGCACCTGTTGCAGATTTGGCTCATGAGACAAAATCATTAACACAGCATCGCAAGCACTTTTGAAAAGATCAGATGAACCTAAGTGTTTGTCCATTGCTGTTGATATATTGTAGCACAGTGGCAATTGTTGCATCTCACGAGTACCGATGAACTGGCACAGCAAGGGTCGTTGTTGCAGCAGTGCAGTCAAACAACGACATGACGTTTCTTGTATGGACACAGACTCTGGGAAGTTTTCCATGCTCGAATTTATACTGTCAAGCCATGTCTGTCCAAAGTTTTTCTCTAAAGATAAAGTTATTTTGTGTAGAGAAGTATCCAGAATAATGCTGGGATTATTTTTTCAAAGAAATAGCTTTATGGACCCGATGCTGTACATTAGGTGCAACTGGCACTTTGAATGTCACGTACTTAGTCACCACAGATGACTTTGATTACCCAATTTATTGCATGTCTTTTTTTAGGAGCATACAACCATTCTAGACTGATGACAAACATTTTAGAAGACTAACAAAATTTGAGGATATTACTTACAGCATATATTTACACTCCAAATGCATTCGCCTCCCCAGTTCCGATTCTGTAACTTGTTGTGAATTACTGTACTTTGTTTTATGATATTTGATGGTGATAAAATTGAAACTTCACTCCTGTTATGCACCAAAGTCAATGAAAAATGGATCATTTGCAACAAGTCATCATTTAAAAGAAATGGCACCTAAATATATTGTGATATTTCAATCAAATTTGGTAACTGCTACAGAAAACAGGTCAAATTGCAATGGTTCACAACAAGCTACTGAACCGGAAGAGGGAAGGTTCATGTATTTTGAATGTAAAGTGATTTAACCTACTAGTTATGGTAGAGTTAGACAGTAAAAGTACAGTACTTAAAGTAGGATACTCAATGATTTAAGGGTAATTACCTTCTTGATCTAAGTTTTCATTGCTCAGAACATAACTTGTGATCTCACATAGAGCCTCCAATTTATTGATATGCATTTCTTCTGTTCTGTCACTTTTTAAATTCATGATATACTTTAATGCAAGGTCACACATTTCATCAGTGGATGACATTCCACCAACGTCATATGACATGTGTGTTGATGACAATGATTCTTCAAGTGTTTCATCCATTTTCTTTTCCTCTGCAAAAATGACTAAGTATTTCAATATAAATATTCTATAATGATCTGACACCGTTATTATGGGTCACAATGACATCATATATTTTCTTGATAATCTAATATTGCAACCAGTTGAAAATACAGTATCTTTCCTTTTCAGGAAATGTATAACTAGGTTTATTGTAGGTCATTTAAAAACTGGGATTAATGGGTTTATTTGTACTGCCATGAATTTATCTCTATGTGAATGGTAAAATTTGACGTGACATTCCTTATATTCACCTACAGGTGAATATAATTGTTGTTACATCTTCAAGGCCGTCTAATCGTAATTGCAGCATTCCGTTCTGCGCTTTGCAGATTTATTTAATAATATCATAGTCACCTCGAAATCCTTTGTTTTACTAGTGACGATTAACAAGTAAATAACCCGATGAATATACACCAGGTACGAATAGTAACTAATCGTACCTAATATTTATGCATTAGGTACGATTACTGGCTAATCGTACCTAATGTTTATGCCAAACACCAGCGCTTATTAGTTATGCAAGACAGACATGAGCACACTCAATTAACCTTTATTCCCTAACTGCACCACTACAGAGATTAATTACAACACACAAAGTTTTATTCCATTTCATCTATGGTTAAATCCCCCTAAAAGCGTTCCTATTGTCTCGGTGACAATAATATTACAAAGTAATAACATGGCTTTGCTGTTGTTTAGTGATTAAATGTCCCTCAGCTTGCGGGTACATTTAATCACTAAGCAACCTCAAAGCCATGTTATTACTTATAATATTACGCATGCCATGGTAAAGGTTCTTCAGCATAAAGGCATGTATCATGATCACCTAAAATTGCTTCAACTGCTTTTAGAGTTCCAATTTTGTGACTGGAATTCATGGATTCATCCCACCCAGAAATATAATTGTATTCTGAGTCAAATTAAGAACCATGCGTGCTTCCAAAACGGAGCTACTGTCTGACATGCTGAAGAAAATATACCAAATGTATAACATGCATCATAACTTTGTTCTTAAGCTACGTCACAACATCACACCATCACATCATGCTTGCTTAGGACTGTTCTTGATATGCAGCTTTTAAATGAAAAAGGTCGCTTTAAGCTGCATATCTCGCAAATGAAAGAAGAAAACCAAAAAATGATAAACGAAGTATTAACTAACTTTTTGCCCTTAACTCAAAAGTAAAAAATAATAATTGTGATATAAGCACTTCAACAATGAGGAAAAAAGTTACAACAAGAGCTATCTCCCACTAAGCTTTTCCAAATATAACAAGACAAGTCCAAAGTGAGTTTATTCTTAAGAGACCAGTGGTACAGTGATGCATGCAAAATTTCAACTGATTTTGATGCAAAAGGCAGGAGGTTATGAATCAAGAAAGGTAGCACATACAAAGAGCCATTGGGAGGCCAATATGGGTAAAATCACATATGTCGTTACCATACGTATTCCATATATGGACTGATATATACTTAATATGCAAGAGCATACACACGACGCTGAACAGCATATACACGACGCTGAACAGCATATACACGACGTTTCAAATATAATAGGTTACATAAGCAGTATAAAATATAAATTTAGTTTTTAACAGTAAGCTTTCGATTCGCCGCATTATAGCTCAGTGGTCTAGGTCGTGCGCTTAAACCCTGTTTGTTTCGAGTTCGAGCCCGGTTACGTGCTTTTCTTTTATGCTTTTTTTTCTTCTTCTGAACACACGAATACTTTTTTTTCTTATAGTTTTATATTTTTTCTCAATTTTAAAAGGGTTATTCTTCCTCACTGGGACTGTATCTACTTCACCAAATTTAGCTAAAGTGCGAGCCCGAAGGGCGAGTATGGCTGAGCCTCTCTCTGTATGCGCAATGTTGTTATTTTCGAGCGTTATGTATATGCTCTTCAGCGTCGAGTATATGCTCTTCATTGTCGTGTATATGCTCTTGCATATTGTGCAATCACTTACCTTATATGGAATACGTACTATAAGTGCCTATCTAAAATCATGGCCAAACTGAAACATAACTGCAATGCATTTCCAGAACTCCAAACTAAGTTTTTTCACAAACAATGCGTCATTTGGTCATTTCCACCAAGTTTCAATGAATTTCATCACAATTTACACATTTTCTAAATTTCATGTACAATTAACAATGAGGAAAAAAGTTACAATAAGAGGTATCTCCCCCTAAGCTTTTCCAAATATAACGAGACAAGTCCAAAGTTAGTTTATTCTTAAGAGACCAGTGGTACAGTGATGAGTGCAAAATTTCAAGTGATTTTGAAGCAAAATGCAAAGGTTCTGAATCAAGACAGGTAGCACATAGAAAGAGCCATTGGGAGAACAAACGGGTAAAATAAAGGGCAAGCTGAAATATAACTATAATGCATTTGCAGAACTCCAAACTAAGTTTTTTCACAAACAATGCATCATTTGGTCATTTCCACCAAGTTTCAATGAATTTCATCACAATTTCCACATTTTCAAAATTTCAAGTACAATTAAAGCATCATCATGAGTGAGGATACAACCTGTTTAGGAAAGCTATTCCATGATATAATTCTCTTAATGAATTGCAATTCCTGTTTGAGTTGTTGGAGGGTGAACAGACCCTGTATGCGCGACTAAGAAGACAGTGAAGCCAAGCAGTGCAATGTTTGAAGGAACAAAACTGTCAAAGTGTCTATACTGTCTGGTGAAAATAGGTCTTCAATATATAGAGAACTTGTTACCATCAAGATTTAGATCAAGAAAATGTGGTGGTTTGCCCAAGGTTTTTCATACCTGAAACATATGTTATTGTCAAAGGGCTGGAATTTTTTAAATTATGTATTAAATGTATTAAATTATGTAGTAAACTTTGTACATTTCCAGAATAACTCTAATCTTTACATGCTGAAACTATCAGCTGGTCAAGGATTTTGGAACAGTCAAACTTGGCATCTATCAACAGACAGAGGTGGTGAATTTCCTCATAGTTTTCACTAACACTTCATAAAGCCCACATATCGCTTCAAACCTACCTCCCCCACCCCCCTTCTACAGACGTAAGTCCAACATTGATAGGTGTACCATACACCCAAGATTTGTAGATTTTATGAATAAATTAGCCAAACTATCATTAGCACCATCAAAATAACAATTGTTTACAATTTGGCTTATTTATGCAGGCAATCTACCAACCCTGCTGATATGCCGATCAGTGGCGTAGCCAGCCCGACAAATTATTCCCGCAATGCAAATTCTAAGTGATTAGCATTATTCATATCTTTAATAATTGATTATTTTCGCAGTCAATGAACATGAAAATCTTTGCATAGCGGGACTAAATCGTTGGGCTGGCTATCCAACTGACGTCGATATAATTAAATCTGTAGGAATTGGTTTTTGTCACGGTCTGCAGGCTGGCTTTGCCACGGTAAAAAACAGACAGTGAAATACTACTATTTCTAGTATTTTAGTTTATAGTAAACGTAGTAAGTAATAATCCTCTTACATGATATACAATGTTGTTATTCCTGGAAGTTCCTGGGGGAAATATAAGCTACAGAAAATGCGCCAATAACGCGCAGTAAATTATTCATGCAAATAGTGTGAATATTCTCACATACTTACCGGATAATCAGATCAGAATATTGTGTAGGTAGTGACAGGATTGTAAATAGAGTTTAATCACCATTATTGTGCAGAATTTTAGTGCTAAACGAGTGAATTTTTTTCGCTATCAGCATCTGGACCTCATGTGATTGCCATTTTGAAAAAGATTATTTACCATCAGGAATATCAATTACTTCCGCTAATGTACATGAATAATGTACTTTGATCTTTGATATGCTTTGCTCACTGGCTTTGCTTGATATACTTTGATTTCTATGATAATTTATTCAACATAGTGGAGTGATCAGTATAAATGGTGATCAACTGTTCAGGACTAAACTCACAGTGACTAAACTATGATTGCAGTCAGAAATTGCAGAAGTTAACCTAAGATATATGTATATTTATGGATGTAAGTTTGTGTTTTACTGTTCTATTGCAGTTGTTGATTTTGATGACTTGACGTGTATCAGAAATGAGAAATATACCATATGGTGTAAAAATATAGTATTTATTGAAAGTTTTGATTGGTTAACAGGTGTCAGTGAAATCGTCATATCCGCTTGGTAGTTGCCCAAATTTGGGGTTATGACTTCACCATGGTATATTGAAAACAAATATACGACATTATGAGTCATTTCTTCGTATATTGAAAAACAATGTAACACGATATGACGTAACGCTAATTTCGCGGGTTTTTTCAATGCTGGGAAAATACAAATGGCTTCCTCAAAGGAAAGGTTTACCAATCTTTTAGTAAATAATAAAACAATTATTGAATTCAGTTCTTGCAGGTATGAGGAATTACTAAGGCCTTGGTTTGTGTTATCTGCCTCAGCCTCCAGCTTTGGCAGATAGCACAAACCTCTGCCTTAATAATTCCTCATATCCTGCTCGACTTCATTCAATAATTGTTTATTATGCTATGTACCGATCAATTCCAAACTTCAACATGTCCCCCCCCCTGGGCGGAACCCGGGAATTTGAACCTTTTAAAATTTGACTTTACAAGTGTTCACTGTATACAAAGTGTTCAAATTTTTCACTTGAAAATAAAGTAAGAAGTAACACCTCAATTTTTACCTGAGTAGAGGTACAAGTACTGACTGAAAATTTTACTTAAATGTAAAAGTATTGCTGGAAAACAGAACAGTCCAGTCTCAGAACAAACAGATCAGGTTCAACCTGTGTTTGACTTAATCTAAAGCTTAGTGTGATGAAGAGAACCCCCCCTGACCATCAACAGCAATGGCTAAAACCACTTTCATGTGTTGTAGAAAGTTGTCAAAATTCGTGAAATCAACCCACATATTGTATGCAGTCTTTGCGCGGGATACTTCATTGATGCAACAACAATTACAGAATGTCTTCATACATGTAAGTGCTCATCACAGAATGTTGTTTTTTGCTTCTTCATGCATCAACAAGTTGAAAAAAAATTTAAATTTTTGTCTCAGTCTGTAGAAGATGTATTGTAAAGTATCTTCAACTCAGCAAATACTGTCCAACATGCAATTTGAAAATCCATGAAACCCAGCCTTTGCTTAATGTCAGGTAAAAATTCATTATTAACATACCTAGAATGGACTGATATATGTCAATTCAATTGACTACGCCAAACAAATTCGTTGAATGCAAAAATCTATTTTATTTTTTGAAGATTGGACAGAACAATGCAAGACATTGTTTTCAAAGTTGTTCCCAATTTGTTTGAAGGTAAAAATATCTTTGATTTGTAAAAAATTATTAATAGTATAATTGCTTTCATTCTGATCACGAGTCTTTAAAATTGAGTGATATGTATGTAGACATTCTTAGGTATTATCTAATGGCTTCAGACAGTGGCCTTACAGGCTAACTAGGCACTGCCAAATCAAAGGCAGTTTAACATAGGACAATCACATCCAACCAAGCAGTATAATATTGTTTACTTTAAGATGAAGAAGCTAAGGAGCATGCATTTTATGAAGAGAGAGGAATGCCTGTCCCCAAGAAAGAAACTGAAGGTAAAAATAAGGAGAATCTGGGGATGGGAGGGGGGGGGTATTCAAACTTTCTATTGTTAATGATTTGGTGTATTTGACCTTACAGAATGTGACAGTGATGACGAAAGTCACTCGCCAATCCGAAATGATGACACAGATTACACAAATAATTTTAGGGATGATGAGTTGATCTCAATTTGGTTAAAACCAGACAGGTGTGTTCTTAAGTTAAACTAGAGTACCACTTATATTCAAGTTACCATTTATATAGAAGTGGTGTGTGATATGAGAATTATTTTAATGTTTTAGGTTAACTGAAAACAACGAGAAACAAGTAAGTTGATGGGGAGAGTTTTTTGAGATCTATATTTGAGTTTTGGTGGAATAGATTTTAAGAAATTAGATTTAATATGCCATGAATGTTACAGGTTACATCTGTTCAATATCTCGATCTCACTAAAAGATAGCTTTAGATGTACGTCTCTCTCTTCATATCTCTCTCATCATGTGTGTTAAATTTTTAGACGTTATCTCGACAATATTTACGATGCTCACATCGAGTGTTGATTTTACATCTCGCAAACAGTCTTCGAAAAAAAATGAATTTATCTCCAGACAAACAGGTAGAAAATTAGGACAATGAATGCTCTATACCGTCCTTTGTGTAGTATGATATAATTTAACATAGACTGACGTAGTCTCCTCAATTTGTATGTCTCTATCATCTTTTCAACTATTTTCTTGCATCAAGGGCTTGTTTGTCTCACTAGATCCACTCTACACGCCTTGTTTTTCCGCTCAAGTTGTTTATCAAACATTTACGATATTTTTAACTCTTGCAGCTTGAGTTTCTTTGCGAAAATGAGCTCGTCACTCCTTTTACTTCAATGAAACAAATCTTCGTTACATGTTGGGGACGAAAGGTAAAATCTATTGTAAGAGTTTTTCAAGTGAACTTGTCCTTGGAATTATTGAGCAGAAAAACTACATGAAAAAAGATATAGCTTTAATTGCATTCAATCCATGGCATTCCATGTTATGAACTCAGAAACACATATGTGCCTACAGGTGCATATGAGAGGTTGTATTGAGAGAAACAACTAAAGTAGGTCTATCAAGTGCATTATTTGCGTCTAAATTCATTCAACTTTGTTAGTTCTGATTGATAATTGTTTTCGGTAATATTTGTGTGGTAGCTAAAGATGCTGGGTTACGTTTGATTTATTCAAACATTTCATTCATATTGTTTTCAAACATCGTGGACATGGATTGCTTATAAACCTGAGGCTACGTGTGATGGCTGGCCGAGTAGCTTCTGATTTGTGTGGGTGTACTACCCTTAATTTGTGTGCGTGTACTACCCTTAATTTGTGTGGGTGTACTACTCTTAATTTGTGTGGGTGTACTACTCTCAATTCCTGATTTCACTTTCTCTGTAGGAATTACCGATGTGTCTACACTATAGAGTGTACTCGTCCAAATCTTTGGAAGAAATATCTGTGGAAGAACGTCTTTCAGACGATACTCGCTTGTAAATAGAAAAAATGTTAAACAGTTAAAATATTTATTTTTTAAAAAAACGTATACTCTGTGAATGGTCGTTTAAATATACCTTGTACTGTTATGAAGCTAGTTACTGTAATTTGGACGATGATGAATATTGTCCGTGAAAAAGTGTTTATGACATTCACAATTTGGTAAGGTAGTCGTTCGAGTCAGCGTACCCCAAATCTGATCAGGTGAAGGGCTGGCCTGTGGGTACAACTCAAGTACAGCCCAGCCTAACTCGCAGTAAAGTAATCAGAGACATATTATTCCGGCTGTTAGCCATTGTCATCGTAAGTTGACAAATGTTTGGTAATGCCTGTGGGTGATTAGCAGTATATATTAGATTAGCAGTCTATAGTCTGGTTGAAGAAGACTGGTGTCTTGGAAATGTAACCACGCCTTCATTGCGGACGAATTTCCAATATGGCGGACGAACAGGTCGAAAAATATATGAAATTAGAGTCAGAGAGCGATCAAATACAGGAGATTAATAACATTAGTAAAGGTAAATAGTTATCGTAAATACTTCCTATTTGTTTTGCTATACAAGTAAATAAGTATGAGGTTGTTACTATAAAGTGATGTTTTTCATGCTTATATAGCAATACTTTCTCAAGAACTTAGTCTGCTCGTACTCGTGGAAAAATTGGGGTATGGAAGCTGTAGTAAAGTATTTCTGGGTGTATAGCAAAAATATTTATTTTATAATTATATTCTCGTCCAACTTTGAATGGTTTAGTCGAGTAATCGTACTTTAGACACTCAGTCTCACGTATTCATCAATGCAATATATTTCATGCCTCAGTCCCACGTGGTATCGGGCAGTTCATCAGCATTAATAGCATGACGCATTAACCTGTACCTACAGTACAATTCGTGGCTTCTCCGCACCTGAAATCTCATCAAAAACTACTGCAGTCTGCGTTGCCAAATTGGAATGTCTGTACTGTCTCAGGGACCGCGGAGTGGTTTATTGGTGGAGCTAATCGAGCACCGAAAGTGTGAGATCAGAGGTGCGAGATATCTAGAGGGGAAACTTTTGAAATCAAGAACCCTGAGATGCCTGGAAACACTTCTAATTTCAACAATCATCATGAAGTGGCACATAGTTTTTACCTCGATTCTTATATTTTTAATGCAAACATATGTATTGAACAAAAATTATTGGTGGGGCTTTAGCCCAGCCAGCCACCCCGCTCCGCAGTCCCTGTGTCTTCCGCATATTTTCTCTTAAATTTCCCAAATCTTGTGTGCACATTTTTCAAACTTGCCAGTTTGATAAACTTATATACCCAATATCTTGAAAATTACTTGAAAATTGACACAGATGACTGAATAGCCTTTCTTTCATGAAAAATTTTTTCCATGTCTCTATGGATGTTTCCATGATTTTGTGTCCCTGGTGGTACATGACTGGAATTTGATGCAAATGACCAATAACTGTAGTCTCATGAAACCACATCTTTCATCATTCTGATTTTAGCTCATATCTGACAAATCCTGATGCAAATGAGAGGTGCAAAGGAACACAATTATTGTCATTGTTGTTACACAGATTGTTGTCGTTTAAACTGTTAGACAAGGAAGGTAACTTGTTGAGCAATGCAATCTTGTTGATGTTGATGTATATTTCTCCTGCACATGATAGGAAAGAAAATTAAATGTGGGATGTGCCCCATAGTGGAAAGTTCACTTTTCCTGCACCAGAGATTGAGATTCCCCTGTACTAAAATATATTACATTGGCTGTATGCCACGCCAGAGATCTCTGGCCCAACTGACAAACTTTCCACCAAGGGATGTGTCAGACAACTCAGTTTAATTCTTTCAAATTACAACTGTCAAACTCTTTCTAGTTGCATTCTTGGTGGAGTTTTTCTGTGACCGACTGAAAGATCATTTTTCAGTTACACCACATGTTGTCTCTGGGTTGTTGGCATTGGTTAGTAATTACTGCAATCATGTTAAAAACTGTTTTTTCAATGAAATTAAGATAACCTAGAATAATAAATATATTGTTTTAATGCCAGGTTAGTTATCATGAAATGCCTGAAGGCCTGTCGATCAAAATAGTGCAAACGATATTCAAAGAAATTAATCTGCAGGTACTTAGTGATTTGGAGATTTTACAACAAAGCATGCATGTGTTTGCCATTTTGTTTTTCATGGAATTCTTTCTGACTGTATAACTTTTTTAAAATTTCTAGGCCCTTCTTCAAGCACAACGACACAATATTTTCATGCTATTCTCTATTTTATTGAGTAAAAAAATGACTGGTAAGAACTACAAAATGATTTTTTATAACGTTTCATAGGATCAGCAAAATTGATACACTTAGGCAGTTCAGTATTCCTGCTGAAAGTCTGTGCTTTTATTGGAATGGATGATCCTATTAATTTTCTATAATAGTGCTCAGAGTACAGATGGAAATAGATTTGGAATTTACATTTTAAATTTTTTGAAGTTTTTTTCCTTATTCTGATGATATGTTTTGTAATTTTATAAGAACTTCAAAAACTTGGTGCAGATTTTGTTTTTGGTTTTATCCAAGCTATGGATGGTGAAAAGGTTTGTTTTATTGATTTGACCCTGGATGCAGTATCTGCACACATTCCAACAACCTTCTCACTAAGATTACGATAAGGTTACTATTAATTTCCACTTTTAGGATCCAAGGAATTTATTGTTGTGTTTTGATCTTGTTCTAATTATCATCAAGAATTTTCCCATCAGTAAGGATCGTCTATTCTTATTATGCCTGACATTTACCAATGAAGTTTGTTGCAACAATACAAGACTTTACATTGACTCTGTTGTGTTGATGTGGCTCTGTTGTGTTGATGTTGCTCTTTATTTTACATGACTGTATTTGGTTTTAGCTCTTTTTGCCGAAGATCTGTTTGAAGTGACGTCATGTTACTTTCCGATCAGCTTTACTCCTGTAAGTATTATTGGTTTATCTTCTAGCTTCAAGTAAAGTTTCAACTGTACACTCAGTGGTTTCAATAACCATAACATGCAGGCTGCATCTCAAGAATGGGTGGCCATGTCCAAAAATGTTCATTGAAAAAACGGTTTATTTTCGTTCAAAAAATTCTTAACGAAAAAATAAGCTAGGGTAACTTCCTCTTCTTGAAATCCAAACTGTCAATGCGATACAAGCTATTACACTGGGCTAATCATGAACTGGAAATATGACACCCATATGAACAGAACAAAAGAACAAGATATTTCATTCTCAACAACTTATTATTTTACACAGCTTCCTAATGACCCGAATGCAATAACACGTCAGCAGCTCGTCTTAGCTCTTCGAAAGTGCCTCGCCGCTACGTCGATTTTTGCACCCGTAAGTATCGAGTATACAACTGGTTTGAAACACTATGTTGTATTCAAAGAAGTCAAGATAAAGCATGAAAGTTGGTTAAAACATTCGCCCTTTTTCATCATAACTGCCGATTTTGACCGAACGCTTTACCAAATTAATTGGAATTTTCCTCCTTAACCAAAGATCTCTTTCAGTTTTGTATTCCACTTCTTATTGAGAAGTTATCTTCTGACGTGATCCATGCAAAGAAAGATGCTTTGTTAACGCTCGTAAGTAACGCTCGTAAGTAACGCTGTTTTCAAACGACAGATGATGATCAATTAAAAGAAGTCTGATGTAGTGATGTCGAGTCATTTAAGTGTTCTCAAGTTAATTCATATTCATTACTTGATTCAAAGTTTTGATACTCCAGGCTGCTTGTGCAAACGTATATGATACAAGATTTATCACGGAGAACATTATGTTGCTGTGGAGTAACATTTGGAGAGAGGTGGGCATTGTTTTCAAATATGTCGTAATTTTATCGCCAAATTAGAGTTGAGAGTAGTGGTAGCACATGTGTATTTACCAGTACAGTAAGCTAAAAAAATTAACTTGTCGGTGCAACTTTTGAAACAAGTGATAGCAAAATGCTTGTTTACTTCTTTTTTTTATACCAGATCTTCACTGCTACTGATCAGTCCATTGAGGTACTGAAGTCCAGTTTTTCTCTGATCATTTTCGTTCATGCTGGTAAAGCATATCATATTATGTTGGACAGGCTCATCACGTTGATTGAGCCGGTAGTATATTGTACATTTTATAATGCGTTGTGGGTTTTTCTTAGATTGCTAGCTTTGAAGCGATTAAAGGCATTGTCAGAAACATTTCTATCGCTGAAGAGGTTCGTCTGGTGTTGATATGCTGTTATTATTTTTTGCTATCATGTACCATCTTTCATTATCTTTTTTTTTGTTTTTTTTTTTCAAAAACAGCAAAATCATGCAGGTGTCTTGAATGAAGTTTTGACGAGCATTTTAAAAGGTTTGTATACTGCTCGCCATCTTTTCATGTTGTTACTATTCCCTTAATATTGACTAGTTTATAATTTCAGATTGCAAGAATAATTTATTAAAACCCGACCACAAGCTTATGAAGACATCAGCCAGATTACTTCAAAATGTTGCAATGGCATCGGGTAGGTTAAAGTTCCCCAAAACTACGAAATCATACCCAACAAAAGAGAAAGCATTCCATTCTATCAGCATTCTATATAATTCCAGATCAGGAATCAGGTACTCCTTCTCTGGCTAATTTGACATCATGACAGACGTGTTCATAAATGTTGATTCTTAGCGTAATGAATCTGCTGGCTGACAAGAACATTATTTTACTCTCCCCTATGCTGATTTTTAGATCTGGCCTGTGCGGGCGTTACCAGTCAAGTCTTCCCGATACTTTTGGAACAGTTTCAAGTTCATAAACAGGTTTGACTTGCGGGGTTTTTATCATTTGTCGGTAAAACCTTGATATGTATCATTATGTTTATTTTACCCGCACAGGTCAGCAATCAAAAGTCAATCTTGGATGTGATGCTAGGTTTCCTCCAAGTGGCGAAGGATTTTGAAAACAAAGGTATGGCCTTATTTTTCTTCTCCGCAATAACCCAGCCAACAGTTAGGCAGGGAGTATTTACTACACCTGCGTTGAGACGGGGGGCATACAGTGTACTGTAATTGAAAATACAATTTTTGATTTTGTACTACTGAAGGTGCTTTGAAGAATTATAAAGAACAACTTCTGGGACTGTTCATTTCGCTCTTAGTTAACCATAATCCTCTGCATCGAAGTTCGGGTGTGGCTGGATTGGTTGCCATGGTTTCATCCACGCTACTTGTTGAACCAGAGGTACAGTACGCTTCTTGTTGAACCAGAGGTACCTTCCAAGAATCATTGTTATTAATAATTCGAATTTCCTTTGATTTCCAGGTGGTGTCATTCCTAGATCATCTGGTTGTGTTGATTTTGGAGGATAAAGAAAAAATTGTGAGGTACACGCGCTGTGTTAGTACTCTGACCATTATCTACTTTTGAATCAATATTTTGTGTTTCCAGTTCTCTGACATTCGTAATGTTTTTTAGACACGAAGCAAAACTGGCGTTGGCTTATCTCTCGTCGCAATTTCCCTCTCTTGTTCGTTCGCAAGTAGTGGTACAGTTGACAGACAGACTTACAAGGACAAGTAATACGTTCAAAAGTTAAAATAGAGCGCAAAGTGTTCATTTAGTTTTCTTGAGACATCTTAGGTTGAATCAGTTGAGATGCTCAAAACTTGACTGATCATTGAATCTTCTTTTCCAGATGCCTCTGATTCAATGGAAACAGACGAGGAAACTAATATTGCCTCTGAGCGTTCTCATGTTACCCACGAGTACCTAGTTACCACGTTGGCTACCTTGTGCACTTCTCAGGATAATGTTGATTGTATTGTACCATGCTTGGTTGAGGACCTCACGACATTGTGTGAATGTGTGTTATTTGATATTCGTTTACTATGTTTCATGTTTATATTCAGAACAATCCTGATGCTTTAATTTGATTTTAGGTTTTTGTACCGATAACGAAACAGATGTTGCGTGTGTTATTGACTGTTTACAAAATATATTTGAAGGTATGGCATGGCATGGCATGGCATGGCATGGCATGGTATGGTATGGTATGGTATGGTATGGTATGGTATGGTATGGTATGGTATGGTATGGTATGGTATGGTATGGTATGGTATGGTATGGTATGGTATGGTATGGTATGGTATGGTGGGGCGTAGCGAGCTGTCGCATAGCAGGGTGTGGTGTGATGTGGTATGGTGTGGTGTTGTGTTGTGTTGTGTGTTGGTGTGTTGTGTTGTGGTGCAGTGTAGTATGGTATGATCCAGTGTGGTATGGTATTTTAAGAACTCGATAACAGTTATATGTATGTGTATTTAGGCTGTCTAAGAAGTTCACTGAAGATTCTCGACTATTATAAAGACGTTATATTTCTTCGTGTCTTGAGTGTGTCAATCAGAAATTCATTTGGTGGTCAGTTTTATTTTGTTTCATATATCCACTGACATTATATAATCACTAATATACTTAGCGCACAAGACGTTTCATTTATTAAATTATTTATCTGTTTATATATTCAACTTGCATACTGGTATATCTAATTATCTTGAAACCAAGATCAAGAATGCAATTTTACATCAAAGATACTGGAGAAATTTTCGACAATGTTGAGATGTATTTCATCCAAGTTGTTGGAAGCGTAAGTTGACATGAAACACACCGTCAGCGCCTTGTTTGTAAAATCGTTTGAAAAAATCGACTATTTTTATTGTAGCTTCACGGTGTTAGCATTTTATTTGATAGTTATTCATTCCCGTGTTGCTTTCTTTGCCATATAACAAATAAGAAAATTGTTAAAGAAGTGCTAATATTATTTGTACTTAGATGACGGCTAATAGACCTTTCTTTATCTATATCTAGCTCCTACGAATATATCGTGACAATTATGAATGAAATTTTTCTGGATGGAAAACTGGTTCGAGTCAACCTGCCTGATGATATAAATACAAAAGATTTCAACGTATTGAATGTTAGTGCTATATCTGTTTTGACAAATAATTGATTAGGATTAGTGAATAGCAGAAAGCAAATATGTTTGTCTGTTTATTTGTTTGTTATTCTGTTTTTAGGCTTCATCGCCATGGCAACAAACACAACTGGTGATGTTTCTTACATCAGTATTGTGTCACATCTCGAAGACGGTAATTCATCAGAGTTTATAGTTCTTCATTCACCAGAGGTTATAGTTCTTTATCAGACAGTGTGTGTGTGTGTGTTGATTACTATAAACTACATACACCTCTTTATTTCCCTATCAATTACAAGGTTATTGACCCTTAAAGAACATCTACCCTTCAGAGTGATATGGTATCGGAAATGATGCATTGATATCCTCATGCTTTCTCTCGAAGGTTGTTGTATCTCGTTTGCAAGAATTGTGTTCAAGCTTGCTTGCACTGAGTACCGAGTGTTGTCACAAGAAAACAAATATTGAAGCATCCAAATGTTTGGCTGGTTTGATAAACAGAATAAACGATGGTAGGTTTTGGTACACAATAACTGCAAATCTGTACACTTCAGGGATCTTTCTTTCTAATATTTCAGTCAAGTTTTGTATGCATGCAGGGAACAAGTGGTTTACACTTACGCTAGGAACCTAGCCAGGAATCGTGTTGATTGGCAAGATTTGAAGATATGTTGATAAGTATTTATCGCCATTTAGATAATAAAATGGAAGAGGAAATAACCAAATGTCTTGAAACGTTTGATCCAATGTTACAAAGAGATAGGAGTGAAGATGAAAAGTGGCGTGCAACGATTGTTTTAATATGGGTACGAAAAACAAAGTAAAAACTTGCGGTTACATTGAGCAATGTATGAGAAAACTTACTATTATAATACTAATCGTTATATTTTAAAGATAACGAAGGCGTTGTTGATACGAGCGCACAGTTTTGGGATACACTTACTAGAGAAGGTATTGTAATTTTGGTTTCTTCGTTATATGACTCTGTACTGTTTCGTCTCTTAAAACAAGTGAAAAAGAGATTTTCTCCTCAGTTACTAGGATTATTTGATGATCCAGTTATAAGTCAGTGTGCAGCAGATGGGTTTTACATCATTATGTCAACGTCTGACGACGTCATGACAAGCTCATCTTGTGCGAACATGAAGGTGAGGAAATATTTGAAGATTGTCTTTATTTGTGACGTTTGTTGCTACTTCATTCATTTCCACTGTTTATTTTAAACACGTTGCCAAGTGTCGTGTTGTGTATTCATTAAATTATTCCAGCTTATGTACAAGCAACGTATTTTTGTACAAGTCTCTCCAATGCTGAAGAAACTCTTTCATGCCAGTACCAAAGGTTCGTTCAGAGTAATACAATGCGTAAATTTCTTGAACATAGGATTCGTTGTATTATCTATTATACTAACTTGACCATTTAGATTTGAAAACTTAAAATTGTTTTCAAATTTGTTTTTAATGTATTTTAGAAACGAAACATCTTTATCTTTGCTCTCTTTCTCATATTTTACATTGGCTACCGAAGCAAGTTCTACACAGTGAAATACCAACGGTCGGTTGATGTAATGCGATATTACATGACAAGGTTGCTTCAATACCTCTTGAATTTACATGTTTATAACTTGACGTTTCTCTCTCTAGTTACTACCACTGTTGGTTCAATCATTATCCTGTGAAGAAACCAACCTTCAGCTATCAACCTTAGAGACATTTTACTCATTAACACATGACATACCCAAAGATATTTCCCAATACATGTCGTCACTCGTACCCACCTATATACGTCTGGCACAAAATGCGTCGTCTCTGGTAAGAGCAACTATAACCGCATGCGGGGGGGGGGGGAGGTTGTTTAAAGTTGGGTTAGCATTAACCCTGGGTTAAATTTTAACTACTGTTTTAGTTTCTGTATTTCAATACATTTCTTAAAATCTTCACAGGAATTAAAAGTACTATTGATCCAGAAAAGATTACTGGAGAAATATTTTCAATATTATGAACAAACGGCTGGTTAATTTTCGTTTATTTTAACCCTGAGTTAAGCTAAACTGGCTTTTGAACAACTGGCCCTGGTGTGAAGGTGTTTACGTGTAGAAATGTCTGTCTATCTCTTCGTTGAGTTTTCTCATATATACATGATTTTTTATATAGAAAATACGGTGTATGTCGTTGAAATGTCTTGGAGTTTTGACCATTTTACCTCATCATGAAGTAGGTTTTCACAAAGATTTCTCAGCTGTTCGTAACTGTTCTTCTTAGTGCTTTCACATTAGGGTTTGGCCACTTCGGTGTTACCTCTGGTGTTACTACAGGAGAAATTCCAAACCAGATTTATACTGCGTAGCTCTACTGTATTAGTATTTACTTCTCAACTGTTTTTTCCCGTTATTCTGTTAAGGATCATCTCTTATTGTCCAGTGTTACTATAGGGGGAAATAGAAACTAAACCAACTTTATAGCTTTCTCAGTCCTAATTTGATCTCCCCGTGGAGATCCATTTAAGATCATCTCTCATGGATCCAGTGTTACTACAGTGAGTGATCGATACCCTGACAAATTATAAATCCTCAGTCAAAAGTATCAGTAATTTGTTGACAGGTAAATCCATATAAAAAGCAAGTCATAAAATCCTTGTCTAAGTGTTTGGATGATCATAAAAGATTGGTGAGAAAGGAAGCAGTGTTATGTCGAAACGAATGGTAAATTCTTTATCAGCCATTTTAGAAAGAAACAGCACAAGTGCTATCTAACTATAACGTTTCCTTGTTTTAGGTTTATGTCTGGCGAGGCTTCTTGATAAACTGGTGAGACAATGACATTACTGCCGGGCCGTTCTCCCAACAGCCCCTCGCTTTTTGGGAAAATTCCGTTGCTGCCTCAATTACCACAACCTAAGAAATGGAATATGCTGATTAACTCATCACTGGGAATTTTCACTAATAAACATACAAACAAACATTGTTAAGCAACCCTACATTTTGACAAACAGAACAACTTTAGAATAGAAGTTCAGATTTAAAAAAGTTGACTATTATTACCTGACTGATCAAACAAATTATGTATATGCGTGTATTTTGCGTGTATTGTCCCGCGAGGTACGTGTACGTTGGGTTATCAAGAAATTAAAACAAACAGACGAAGAACAGACGATATTAACATATTATGTTAACCGTAGACTTGCGCGCGTCATAAGTGATTGAAAATGTGATATTGCTGTGTCGTACTTGTACAATCTTACTATCATGAAGAAACTAAAAGCATGCGTGATATTTTTTTGTATAATTGTACTTGGAGGAATAGAAGATTTAATTGGTAAGTGTGCATAAATATAATTACATTTTTATCGATCTAATTAATACCGAATTTATGTATGTATAAATATGTATCTGAAACAAAAAGTCTACGTATGTAAGCTGAGTGATTTCTTGCTTGCTAATTGCCCAAATATGAAATAACGTATTGTTGATATACATCACATTCATTTGATTGTTGATAAGTGAAACATCTTATAAAGTTGTACTCATTCAGCATGGGGATTTCCTGTAGTGTAGGGTATTTAAACGTTACTGTCGGCATTCTAACAGCCTGAATGTTTAGCCAGATTGCTTTCTTTGCACCAACTTAAAGTGTGAAGATCTCCGGCATGCATTTAGCAGATCACAGTAGTATATACAGTAAATATTGGTGTATTTCTGGTGTTGAGTTAATTTGTAAAGCACTGTGGATGTTTGCTCTTACCTGGCTTCTACTGGTTGGCTCATTAATTCCTATTGATTATTGATGAGAGTTAGAGTAGCTCTGTCAAGTGCTCTTGAAGTCCTATGTTCCAAGTGCTTTAAGAAAATTGTGGGAAGGATATTGTATTTCTATGTTGGCTAAGCATAGCTAATATTAATACATCACCCAGCATTGCCCTATTGCCAAGAGCTGTACAAGAAACATAATTTTGAAATCTCAGTATTCACATGTCTCCTGGACTGACTTCATCATTCCACCAACGAGAGATTTACAGTTTAATATAGTAATAGATCAATGGTTATATTATTGTTTCAGGACAAAATGTCTATTCTGTCCCAGATGTGATGATGTTGGAAAGTAATGATTTAATTTATTTTCATGTCATTCAACCAAGAGAAGTCAGTTATGTATTTAAGACACGGCCAGCCCAAGATTTTGGTGTCCTTTTTGTAAGTTTTTAATTCATTTGGAGAATTTGGGATATTACAGGTAATAATTGGAGAAAATGTACATTATGATAAAATCATGTCTTGTTGCTATATCCTGGTCCATTACCCATATCCCAATCTAATTATCACCTGTATCCCAGTTTATCCCACATATCCTGAACTTAGTTAATGATTTCTCTTTAATTTCAGAATATTTTTTATAACAAGATAAATCTAATACCAGTGGAGCCATCTTTAGGATGTCAGGAGTTAGAAAATAAAGAACTAGTGTCTGGGTCTATTGCTTTGGTTGAAAGAGGGTATGTAATAAATACTATTATATTGCACAAGATGCCTAATGATATACTGGTATGGATGGTGTGCAGAATTTTACCCCAGCTGGGTTGAGTGTCTTTGCTGGTGGCTGGTGAAATTTGTGGCTTGTAGCATGAAAAAAATGGCACAAGTAGCAGAGGAATCAATGTAGTTATTGTGATCTTATTTGTACCCCCCCCCCCCTTCAAAAAAAAATACTTCCTACTATCCAAGAAAGATCCCCCTCCTCTGTGTATTTCTCCTATCATGCAGCATATATTGTTACTTATAACTTGGTAAAAATCATTTACTCTTTAAGGGCATGTTCATTTTTGACGAAAGCAAAGAATGCCGAGGATGCTGGGGCTGTTGGTGTCTTAATAGCTGATAATGATTTCAATAATGATAGAGTATCTATAAATATGATCAAAGATGACACTGATAGAAAAGTGAATATCCCTGCTGGATTTATGTTGGCAACAGACAGGTAAATGCCATACAGGAAGTAGTTTCATATTTAGTGAAAAGTAAAGCCTTGTTTTCATATGATGGCAACCACAATTGTTCGTTATTAACCACGAGTAAAATCCTTTCTGAATTTCTTTCTTCAGTAAGCATATCAAAGATGCATTGAAGACAGAAGGACTGTATGGTGCTCTAATTAGAATTCCAGTTAATGTTACCACCTCGCCAGAACTATTCATCAAACAACCACCTTGGTCATACTGGTAAATTTTCTACCTGATTTGTATTTTCCTTAAATGTGATGATGAATTAAATTCATGTACATTAAAACGTAGATTTTATTGAAGAGAGATTAATTAACTAAAAGTTAACTATCGTAGCGCGTTTGTTACTGTTTAAGCTTACATATGATTGGATTAGCCTAATTACGTTTAGAGAAACAGATGGACATGGTTAAACCTGTATATTAATTGCAGTCCACAGTCTATGATGTCACTCAATGGCTTCGTGTTTAGCGAGTTAAAAGATCGTTCTTGGATCATCTAATACAGTCCTTTACAAATAGTCTATTCAAAGCCACCAGACTTTTTCTTACAATTTATTGTGTGCCAGAAGTTCTCTTCAAAATCCTGGGTAACTCAAGTTTATATATCGAACGTCATTGCAAATTTACTTTTTTACATCAAAGCTTAATTCGCCGTGTACAAATTTTTAAATGCTTTGATCATCAAATCGTCCAAGAATGATTTAGTCTGTGTTGTCTTTTCGTCTTGTGGTATTGATGATTTTTTTGAACTTGACTTTTTCGCTGCAACGCGATTTAGTCCTGTATAACATTTGTTGTGAGGATATGGGACCTTTTTGTTTGCGTCTCTTACTAAATAATCACTTTCAAGCACTTGCCAAGGCGACCAGGTACCATTGAAGAGTTTAGGATTCGCCGCAGCTTCACGATCAGGATTCAACACCGCTTTGCCGTGTTGTTGATGGTAAATGAGACGTCGAAACATCATTGCGGCTATCTTGTGCTTCCGAGAGAAGATATTGTCGTATTCACACGGATCTAAAACATAATTAAATTTTGAAACTGATTCAAACAATCTGAGTGTTACACAATTGTAACGAGCTGATTGAAAAAATAATCTTTTGTGTTTGAAATAAATACTGGTTTCTTTGCTGCGCAATTTATCATGTGCTCAAACCCTTTGCCTTTATGCCGCTAATCTTTGAACACATCGCTTTGATTCCTGTTCGCAGTTATTTGATATAACCAACTTTACTATTTTGGTTATTTGATATAACCAAATTTACAAGCTTTGATTATTTGATATAACCAAATTTGTTAGTTTGGTTATTTGGTATAAGATAGAAAATGAAAATTGGTTATATCAAATATCCAATGAGTATTTTTTTTTGGTTATTTATTAGATAATGAAAAAAAGGATTAAAAAGTTGTAAAATAATAAATTTACACTTGGCGCCCCATATGCATGTTAGTTGTATTTGAGAAGTGATTTTCAAGACCTTGATACACTTCAAGGTATGTGGAAGAACTGCTTCATTTTCGTATTGCGTACGCACCTGCCTCGATGTTATACAAACAAGGTGAAATGGAAGGATCACAATCAAAAGTTGAATCTCTCTTCTCATACTTTGTGCACGTGAGTTCAGCCTGTGGTAAAACATCCATTTTAAGAACCTTCAAGTCATCATCTGGATCTCGTCTAGACTGGAACCGCTGAACAGAAACAAAATGCAATTTTTTAAATAAATAAATGTATAGAAAATAAATGAATAATTTCAATGTATTCACTAAACACCATCCTGCGTGCAACCACACTGTTCTCTAATACCTGATACCATGACGAGTAATAATTCATGTTTTGATTGACAATTAGTTTGTATTTCCCGATGCGGATGGCGGCATTTTTTGTGATTGGATCAATATTGTGGACGACCTCTTTTCGAGGGGAAGGTTCGCTTAACGATATCGTATTCCACATATTGTATCCATCCAGTTTGATCTTCATATCATCCAGGTCTCCACCAGCTGCATGGTAGAGGGTTGGTAACCAATCACTGACGTGCATGACGTCATTACTAACACGTTTAGTGTCCACCAACAGTGGGCTGTGTATGAACGCCACGCCACGCACCCCTCCCTCCCATAGCGTGTTTTTGCCACCACGAAGAGGATAGTTGCAGCCCCAGCTTCTAGAGTAGAGTAGAGTTACAGCAGAATAAAGCATTGTTTTGATAGGTAATTTACTTTGCCGTAAACGTTGAAATTACCTTTTTCGACAACTTACCTTTCCATTCCATTTGGCGCCCCACCGTTGTCCGTAGCAAATACGATAATTGTGTTGTCGTAAATTTTCTTTTTCTTCAATGCCTCAGTCAACTTGCCGATAGAATTATCCAGAGAACTCACCATTGCAGCGTAAATTTGACGTTCTTTATTTGGAATATGCTTGAAGTTCTGAAATAGAATTATTTTATGGTTTGCGAACCTTTCCAAAAACCCTGTCTCTGGGTTCAGTGGCGAAGCTAGCCTGATATGCAAATTTCTCAGTGTTTTTGACCGTTTAAGGATCAATTTCTACAGAAATGAATGATGATGATGATTTACATTTGCATAGCATGACCAAATTGCCAGGCTGGCTTCGCTACTCTCTGGGGTTTAATTGCACGGGGAAACAGGAATAGCTCTAAACTCTTAAGAAGGGTTTATCAAAATTTACAGGGGGTTAATTACTGATCAAGACTTCACCTCGATAAGTTCCTCAGGAGCTTGCAATGGCGCATCGGGATTTCCTGTGTGGACAGCTTGATGTGCAAGATAGAGAAACAATGGTTTGGATGTCGAGTGATGCTCTATGATGTGAACTGCTTCGTCAGTAAACATATCTGTTGCATAGTGGCCTTTTTGGTCTTTAACTACCTGCACAATGAAATGATATTAGAAGCACCACATATATGACTTTAAAATAACGAGCTAGTCCTTAAAAACTAGCAAAACTTGAAAAAAGGCTGGTTTCCTGTGTCGTAATTCGATATATTCATCCAGTTACTCTTAGTTTAATTGGGTCTTCACCAGGCAGATATCAACTAACCTTTCCATTCCGTCTCAAATCATGTCCCGAGTACTCCTGATGTACCACATGGTCCCAGTAATCTTCTTGACCGTTATAGAATCCAAAGAAAGTTTGAAATCCTCTTTCTTCTGGTGTGTATGCCTTTTTGAAAAATCCTAAATGCCACTGGCAAAAAGCAAATTTCTAAAGTTGAAGTTGTTTTGCATACCCATTTAATTCATCTCTGGATTGTTTGTACACAATATCTGACTTTCCAGGTCTACACGAGTTGAATTCAAAAGAATTTTTACTGCGTTTTAGAACCCTTGCAACGATTGTTCCATGATTATGTAAGCAAGAAACAGTTTACATGAGATTTTTCTTTCTGGAACTATATTTGACTACAACTAACCTTTCCTACTCCATGTGTGACGTAACCCAGTGGTTTGAGATACTGTGGTAATGTAACTTCGTTTAGTGGTAAGCCATATGGTTGACTGCTAAATATTGATCCATGTTGAAGACCTGAGGTAATTAAAGTATGGTACAGTGTTTGAAAATATGCCCATTTAGCAATGAACCAAACAAGACTTGCTTTTCTAGTGTTTGTTATAATTCTTTTCTACTTACTATACGCTAGCAATGGAGATATTACATAGATTGAAAAAGGGTCAGTATAATATTAGTTCTGCCTGGATCGAGTGATCTTTTTTTTTGTGATAATCGGCAGACCTACCTAAATTGACAGGATGTTTTCCCGTGAGTAATGCTGCTCTAGTTGGTGTCCCAGTTGGTGACACGTAGTAGCTATTCAATATAACTCCTTCGTTCGCTAGTTTGTCGATATTTGGAGTGGGGATCTGATTCGAGCCATGGAAACTGACGTCATCCCATCCCTAAGAGATAGAAATTTACATAATATGCATGTGCGAGACGAACTTGTAGTACTCGAGATGATTGTAATCTTCATGTAGGACATGTGAAGTACAACGCTCATCCCTTATTAGAGAATCAAATACTGTCGCTAAATATACTTGTTAACTCGTTCTATAATTAGTCTATAATTGTAGTTACGTTACCAGGTGTAAATGTTACCAAGGTAGAGGAGGTGTTGATTTATGGCGTTGCTTGGATTATTTCAGTGAATGTTACATCTTACCACTTTTTAACTTTTCTTACCAAATCATCTGCTAAGATGAAAACAATGTTTGGTCTTTTGCTTTGAGGTTGACATTTCTCAGTCGCACTTGAGGATAACAAACTCGACAGCAGTAATGATAAAACAACCCTGAAGAAATAGAACTGCCTTACCAAGGGTACTTAAAAACACTCGTTTTTCACTAAATTACGCGAATTTTCTTTCTGAAAGTCTTTTATCGCGTAGTAGAACTTGGCAGCCGATCCGCACGTTGTAATCCAATAAGATTACTGGTGACAACGTTTAACAATTCCAAAAACTTATTGGAATTGTCATTTCATGCATATAAAATGAACCCTGAAACAAACCCCAACTCTAACCCCAACCGTGATAATTCAATTAATTTATTGGATACAATTATTTTATTGGGATACAACGTTCGGATCGAGTGAACTTAGTTATCATTCTAGATCGGTTCTTGTATTATCGTATAAAACGTGTTTGCGAGTAATCTTGCTTTATATCACATGCTAGTTTTTACGTCCAATTTCAGTCGCGACAAATGCAATTGAAACGAAATCAAGATAATGAGATTGCTTGTCTCAGTACAATCTATGTTGTCTGAAATGCATTTAACACGAGCAAAATTCGACGTGTAAATGGGACCGGGAACAGGTCTGGTGTGTACGAGGCACTTTGTAATTAAGAATATCAGATATACATAACATGTATACATGATAATGATGCAAGTAAAAACGTTTAGGACACAATAAGTTCAGTCTAGGAAAGGTCAATTGAATCCGATTGACAGCTAAGATAGAAACTAAATACTTTGACACAAAAGACCCGTAACCTATAGTTGTTTATCTCCTCGCATTTCAGAAGATGATCCACGCTCTTTAGTTTTTCTTACAACTGGTGGTCAGAGTGATAAAAACATGGTCGTTTCAACATGAAAAACACTCAGTAAAATATGTAGTCCCCTGTGTTTCAACACAAACACTGACTAGCGTAAACTAGCGTTCATCTTTAATCCACCAAACATAACTTACTCGTGATTAATTTGCGTGTCATAAAAGCTCATAATGATTATATCTTTAAAGATACAATATTTACTCACCCAAGTACATCACATCTCGCCATTTTGTTTTCAATTAAAAACACCACAATTCCCGTTACCCAATTAATTTTGTTTTAAAAAATAGTGTATTGGCATTTTAAAATTATTTTAATCCAATTCAAATATAATTTAACTAAGATCCGTTTGCTTGTACCACCTGTAAACTGACAAATTTGTTTTGACATGGGGTCTGTCGTGCATGGTTTGTTTCATCATAGTTTCATCTCTCGTGGCAAACATTTTGTCGTTAGGAAAGTGATGAAAAATCTTCTCAAAGTGGGTTTTTATACTGTTTCACAGTACACCACACAGCCATTCTGCTAATGATGGATGGACTGAGGGAGTGGAACCAATCCCAACATTCCGGCAGTTTTTGGTTTATGTATAACTAGCCCTCTACTTTTTAAGGGTAAAAATCTTAATTTCTTCAAAATTACTATTTTAATTATAATGATTTTAAACTCTGTAGTTGAACTTGGTAGACTTTAAGTGAACTTAGTTTTAAACTCTGTAGTTGAACTTGGTTTGCCCCAAATAATTGCCTTCCCCAACATATGAATATATAAACTGAACGCAAAGTATATGAGCCTTGTGCCTTTAATGGTTTTAATAATTGTAGTGCAAATTTGACCCTGCCGTGCGCAAATTTCTTAATGATGACATCTCTCAAGTACCAATGATCTTATACATTCATATTCGTTTTGAGAAGAAAACCGATTTGTAACATGGAGATGAAAACGTCCAAAAAGTAGGCAAAAATGAGGTCCATATGTACGAGCATTTATTATCATAGTATAAAAATTAGAAAAATACTAGGCTAAAAAGTATTCCGAGAAAAAATAAGATCGAAATTGGGGAATTAAGCGGCAATGTATTCTGGGACAGTAGCGGAAACGAACGGAAACGAGGCTGGAAAGTAGTTCCCAGGCCTTGCGCCACCTCACAACTCATGTCGGCTTCGAAACTCTTTTGAAATACTGTACACAGCAATCAGAAAACGAAAATAGAGTAAAAATGTCTTCAAACTTTACTCTCTTGCAGCTATGAAGATAAAATAGTTAGTAATACACTTTCCTCCAGTCTGGACTGTCGTGTATGTTGTATGAATGACTGTCAACTTGAAGATAACTGCTTGAATATATTAAACTCTCACAACTGAGAAAGATTGATGTTTAAAGTCTCTTCATCGAAATATTAGTGTTAATTTATGAGATTTTATCAAACTGCCAGTCAAGATGTCAAGACACGAAGGTATTGTACAATTTCTTGTATTCTATCTGTTTGTTTAGTGACTTTTAAAGGTAGTTTTGGTTGTGCAGATATTTGAACTAAATCAACCAATCCAACATCAATTAGCAATATGAATATTGTGCTAGAATCTGAGTATCAAAAATGTCTCACTTTACAGACAGTGTTGTGTAGAAAGTTCTTGTGTAATACTGTGTTTCTTTGTATCTTCATTTCCGGCTAATGCCAGCATTTCAATGCAAGCAAGTGTAATATATACAGGAACTAGAATGCTGTATAATATAGTCGACATCATCAATTTATTAAAACCACCTGGAAATGTAGTTGAACAAAGAACCTGAAGTTCAAATACAATAGACCTCCTGAACTTTTGCAGAGCACATGATTGTTGAATGGCTAATAATTAAAAGTAAGCCATTTGAGATCACATGATCTGAATGGGTGAATTCATGTGCAAGCTGAGGAATACATCTTGACAAGTGCCAATCTGCATCCCTTACCATCATTGCCTACCACTATGTTCACCCTCATACACATGTGTACACCCACCTACACTTTATCCCATCACCCTCATTCACATGTGTACACCCACCTACACTTTATCCCATCACCCTCATACACATGTGTGCACCCACCTAGTGAGACACTTTATCCCATCATAAATAAAATATGTCTTATCAGGAGTGAGCTGTGACTCGTGTAGCAAGAATAATTTTCGTGGTAAAAGATTCAAATGTTTGATATGTTATGATTATGATCTTTGTGCGCAATGCTACGACAGCGGAGCATCGACAACCCGGCATACGAAGGACCACCCAATGCAGTGTATTTTAACAAGAAGTGATTTTGGTAGGTAAAATAAGCTCGGTTGAAAAGCGTGTGTTTCAACCTCATTCCCAGGGCATTTCCCTTGCTTGGGGAAATAGCCCTGGGGTCAGCTGGTCACATGATCCCAAAATACCTGCAAAACCACTATATTCCCATTCTTAAATGCAAAACCACTTCAGAAAGAGCTTAGAATACATTTTAAGGGGTAGTGATATAATTGAAGTTTTACCCACATGATTTGGCAAGTTAGTTGTTTTTCATCTCTTGTCGTGTTCTACATACCTAGAGAGCTAAAAGTATTGTGCTAGTTGTTTGTCCACTTATTAAACTCTATAATTGGCGACCAATTAGTAGTTGTGAGTAAAGGTATTTCAGCCAATATACTAGTCAGAAAAAGCATAAAAGAATAAACTCCAGTAACCAATCAGTACCAAGAGCATACCAGCCAGTCCCAGGGCTATGTCCCCAATCTTCAACAAAGGGAAATGCCCTGGCTAACAAGATTGTGTGTGAGCTGCATTTTTCCCTTGATGAAAGTTTAGAGTAAGAATAGACTACTAAATGAATGCATGAGAGATTTATGTTTTATTTAAAAAATGCCTGATTACATTATAATGATTACACTGTTGTAACACCTTTCCCTGCATGATTTGTAAATACTGAAAAGGGAAACTATTTGGAATGCGTTTATTTAGTAGCAGATCATTAGTGTAGAAGGACCAATAAAAATAAATAATAAAAGATGTATTGCAGTGCTGAAGGCCTTAATTGGTTCCAATTGTTATTGAGTGTATTAATTGTTATTCTTAGAACTCTATTATGGTGGTGAAGGATTAACTGTGGATCAACCTCAATCATTTTGTTGTCCATTTTGTGGCAAACTTGGTTTAACTGAGAGTGGTCTACCAGAACATGTTACGACTGAACATCCTGACGCTAGCTCTGAAGTTGTGAGTCTCTCTTGGCTACCATAATCTCACTATTTGTGTCTTCTTGCTCCAATAAACTCTACCCCTTTTTGCATCATGGCTTTTAATTAAGTTTGTGGTATAACACACTCCTCCTTTTAAAAGCTCAGTGAATTAAAATCCTAAAAATCATTCTGTAGATAAGACCATGATTTGCCTTGTAATGGAAACCTGTCAAAAATTAACAAAGGGGAAGGTGGTGCAAACAATTACCATTAGAGGTTGTAAATGTTTAAGGCCATGAAGAGGGATGATCAAGAAAGAATGGTCTGCTTGAAGAGTCCATTTATGCTTGAGTTATATAGTTGTTGACACATAGTATATTTAAAATAGATATTAAAGAAAAGTAGTGCTTAATTTGGTTAATACATCCTTTCCCTCCTCCACTGTTAATTATTATTGCATATATTGCATGATTATCTACAAACCTGTTGTCATAGACCAAAGCTTTCAGTTGCCATTATTATTATTATTATTATTATTATTATTATTATTATTATTATTATTATTATTATTATTATTATTATTATTATTATTATTATTATTATTATTATTATTATTATTATATTACTATGCAAAACAAAGAAATTGCAAACCATTGATGATGAAATGTGTTGTCTTACTGTAGGTTTGTCCAGTGTGCGCTGCATTGCCTCGTGGTGATCCTAATCATGTCACAGATGATTTTATTGCCCATTTAACGATGGAACATAAATCACAATCAGTTAGAGATTTCATATCCTTTTTACACTGTACAGTGCTCTAAAGTAAACGCACATGTTATTATATTAGCCCAGGATCTCTATGTTCTTACGGCTGCACGAGGGTAAGATTCTGTGATCAAATGATTAGTGATCTGACAACGTTAATGCTTTTAAAAGGCAACTGCAAGTTCAAGACAAGTGAAAGTTCATTGGAGAAAGTCTGTCATCATCTGATGGTACTGTTCAGATATTTATTTACCTGCTACAATTTATATTTTCACACTTGAGGTTGCATTGGAGGTACCTGTCTTATTATACATAAACTAAAGTTGTCAATAATCGCATTCTAGCGGCTCGAAGATAATAAGGTCTATTATGTCTAGCAAATGATCCTTCCACTTCATAGTTTTGTTAAAGAATTCTAAAGTCATTACCACTAACAATCGTTATAATCAAAGGCTTTGTTTGGAAGCCTGGCATATCAATGCGAGCCCTTGTGCCTTAAATAGGGATGACGGAAGTCATTTACCGCAAGAGTATTTACATCTTGTTGGTAGATGACGTCACCTTGACAGCATACAAGTTCGTGAGTTTCAACATTAGACCACCCCTGATGAAGACACTAGACCGGAGTGTCGAAGCGTTGGGTCGTGAATGTAATCTTTGTTCGGTGATTTCATTCATTTAACAAAACCAAAGTAGCACTTATTATGTTGGATTATATACCTGGTTGCGATATAGTCACAAATTTCAATTAGCCAAATGTTCTTCCTTAACATTGTTTTACGATGAGGCAACAGGCAGTCGAGTCCGTCGAATTCTTCACGGTGGTCGGAGCCTAGGCCAAGCACGAGCTCGCCGCGCTACCAATCAGAGTTTAGGAAACTCATCATCAACGACACCACAACTTGTTTCGAACCCGGCAACAGTTCGTGATACAATCGATCCAATTGCCGAGCTACTCTCGCAACTTTCTGGTGTGCGACGAAGTGCGCAACAATCCCAGCAGTCTGTGCAATCTCAACTGCAACTTTTACAACAACAATTGCAATTCGAAAGACAACAAGTGCAACAAACTAGGGAAAGATTAGAGAGGTTACCAAGGCGACCAATGAATTCAACAGTTGGTCCAGGAGCTGCAGCAACGCAGACTGTACGCAGCGAGAACTCTAGCAACTCTAATTCTGCTTTTTTATTAACAAGGTGAGATATTTAAGTAATGGTCCTTAAACCTTTTAGGCGGAATTTTGAAAAAAAAATCGGAACAGGCAAAAATATTACGTACCACATCTTGAAAGAGCATCGTAAACTTGGTAAAACTGCAAAGTTTGGCTGTAAAAGTTGTATACTATAGAAAATATAGCCTTACGAATTTGCCAAATTTTGTGTACATTTGTATTACGGGTAGAAAATAATACGCAGTTGATACCCTTGGGTATTCATTTCTCACAGATAATACAAAACTACAGAAAATTTGCCAACTTCGCAAGGCTATATTTTCTATAGTTTACAACATTTTACAATAAACTTTGCAACTTTACTAAGTTTAGGATGCTCTTTTAAGCTGTGGTAATATTTTTCCTATTTCGTTTTTTTTAATTTCGTTTTAAAGGTTAAAGGTCCAAAAAGGTTAAAGGCAAAAATGAACCTCCCTTTAGATATCCTATATGCGTCATGATCATGAAACTTATACCTGTCACCAAGCTCGTCCCTAGAAAAAATCTGGTTTATAAAGCTAACTCAGTAAATTTTGTTTTTTAAGGAATGATCTCATTGCCCGACATATCTTGTCATTCGTGTAAAGTCAAATGACCGGTGCATTTTTGCCAGTCACGTTTGTTTTGTTCGTTCATGAATAGGCTATATTTCCTGAACATATAGTCTGTTTATAAACGAACAAAATATATCATGCCATAGAACAAGTGAATGTTTGCGAATGTTTCCATCATAATTGGAACAGAAATCTTATTTACAGTGAAATTATTTGTAGATGCTACGATAGTGAACTGCAAGAGAATGAGAAATCTGAGCTGGAAGAAAGAAGAGCAAACAGAAGTCTTTTTGTTCAAGATTTACTAGTCTCAACCCTCGAGTCCGTGAAATATGCTCGCCCTGAAGAACTCTTACCTATGGATGATCAAAACTTACTAAGTACTGCTTCGGCTGTATCGGATACACCAGAAGGCGAGGAGGCCGGAAATGAGCAAAGTAAACTTGCTGACGTAGAGTTGATTAATTTAGACGATGTAGATCGTAAAGAGTTATAACCGTTTCCTAACAAAGTTATTTGAAATTGTAGGACAATAACAAGTATTTTATCGTAGAGAAAGGCCTAGAAAGATTGAAATTCTTTAAATCTTGGAATTCTTCAACCTTTAGGGCACAGTGATTCTGAGATTTTACTGCAAAATGTTGGAATAAAGACGCGACCTTTAATAAAAAAACACGAATTCTGAGTGAATGGAATGGCTTTTATATCAAGATTCACGAAATTTTCTTCTGGTTAAAGGCCGCGTCTTTGATAGTCGTTCTAAAGCCGAATTCTCCTTGTAGGAATCATTCGTAATTATCCTGGAACGAGTTCGAATCACGTTGTTTCACACTCTTTGGATTTTACACCTGAGATTTTTACAAACGACAGTGTCCCGAAAGGAATTGTAGGAAAATTGAACTGAATGTGAAAATAGTTGTTGTAATTGTAGTATAAACGTTTGAAGAAAGGTACCAAGAAAACTGTGTTCCTCGTTGAGTTGTTCCATTCAAGTTGTAACTATTCCTCGTTGAGTTGCTGCATCCAAGTTGTAACTGTGTTCCTCGTTCAAGTTGTGATTGGCTATACTTTTGGGTCATGGCTAAAGGGGATGGACGAGAGGTACGTTTTCAAGATGGCGGCTATTTTTCAAGATTCTTAAAACGAGAACGAATCAGCAACCAGACATTTATAGCATTCCTAAATTGTGGTTAGGGTTAGGGTTAGGGTAAGCTTTAGGAATGCTATAAATGTCTGGTTGTTGATTCGTTCCCGTTTTAAGAATCCTGACAAACAGCCGCCATCTTGAAAACCTACCTCTCGTTTATCCCCTTTAGCCATGACCTATACTTTTGTTCAGTTTTTGCCATCTAGTTTTGGCTGTGTTTCTTCGTTAAGTATTTGCAATTCAAGTTGTGACTGTAGCCTCGCTCTGAAATTGATTAGAATTTAGAAAGATTTGACCGAGTTTACTAATCAAAATGAAGACGAATGTTTGTCTGTCTAAAAAACATAAAATCCATGCATGAAACGTAAACTCTCGAAAGTACAGTTTGATATTTTTTGCGGCAAACAAGTACATGCTCTTAGCTCTTAAACTAACTTTAAATTTTTAATTCTAAAATTAGCCGAAAACTTTTGCAGTCAGATTAAAACTTGAGGCGTTTGACTGCCCCAGAGTGTTTTGCAAATCTAACTATACTCAACTCCAAAAAACGTTTAAGTACTGTACTGAATCCAGTAATTCCTTAATCCAGTATTTGTATTTAAACATTCTCTTGAGATAGTGCTTACCTTAATGATTAACGTGGGATATTAAGCTATTTGGAGAGAATACCAAAACACGACATAATGCATTTTCTAATCTACTGGGATTTTAATAATTGTGGCAGGAAAACATATAGATATTTTCAGGTAGAACTTATGCAAATTTACGTTGATTAAACGCAACGGGGGCTGAGAATTTAGAGTAGGACTCTTTCTTTTATTGTCGACCTGCTGTCGCGGGAAGCCATATTTAGCAGCTGGCTTGAGAGGTTAACCACTGGTAGCGTTTGTTTTGATTATCCCTCGTTTATCGAACTGTGAAGTTTAAAAGACGTTAGCAACAGCTTGGGAGGTTTTGGCTTAACTGCTTGAGATCTATTTGGCTTAAAAAGGATAAATTATCCTGTACTGTTGTCCTTGCGAAGAACATTGCTACTGTTGCACTGATGTAGGAATAAACTTTATTGTGAATACAGGAACTGCTCTGGATTCGTTTTTGTTGTGTTGTTAAGTAGAGTGTAAAAGAAGACAGTATGGGTAAAATATTTCGAAGAAAAGGTTTAGCTTTGCTGTCAGGAGTTCTCTGCCTTTTAGCTACTGCAGTGGTTGTAACTGTTTTGATAAATGATCCTCACAAACCAGAGGCGAGACCTTGGTCTGCCTGGGTCCGGGCGAATTTTACTCGTACAATTGAAGTGAACGGAATCAGTCAAGTTCTGGCTAAAACTGGCTGGACGTATTTTGGTTTATTTAAAGGTTACAAAGTGAAGTCATATTCAGCTAACTATCAAGGCTTGAGGACGGAATATTTCGAAGGTATGGGAAAATATTAAATACATTTTATTAGAACAAATAACAGAGATAATATCAGTTACATACAGGAGCAAGATGACCTACCTGTGCATGCAGAAGTAAATTTTGTCATGCTAGCGCAGCAGTTGTCCACTGTCTTATATCCTGCGTGCAAGTATGAACTTTGGGTATTATATTAAATTTAAAAATGAAAAAAAAGGGCATTTACTTCGTATTTTACGTCGATTAAAATTCGTGCTAGCATCGCAGCTCTTATAGAAAGTCTCTTAACGCCAACGCAAAGCTTTAGATGGAAAATGTGTCCTTGGCGAGTTCAGCAAATGTGGAAAGTTCCAAGCAGATGATGATGTACTTGATTTTTGCATTTATGAATATTTATAATGAAGGATCATGAATGAGCTGTAAAACTGATATGTTCATGTAAAAATTATTGATAATTTTTAATGATATTTTAACTTATTTTAAAAATTTATTAATAATTTTTAATAATATTCTAAATCTGCATTTGGGCAGCGAACTTTAACATTGCTACTGTAGTAGTTGACTTGACCTATTTACGAGTACGCGTTTGTAAAATGCTACTAAGACTGCCTGAATGTTTTAAAATGAACTTTTAATATAGGTAACTATAGATATTTATGAATTCATACATGTAAAACTGCTGCAATATTTATAATTACCACTGGAGTATTTCTAGTGCAATGTCATCAGTTATCACAACTAGCGTGACTAATATGTCGTATGACGTAAGGGCACAACATATGATAACATCACAATATCTTACAGCATGCACAGCAGGCTAAGTTTAGCCTATACGGCTAAACCAGCTAATATCAATGATACAATCCGATAGAGATTTCGTTCACCCAGATTCGAAATAGTAAAGTGTTTCTACATAAGCTTAATTTTCACAGCATTAGACATTTTTTGTTTACACAAAACTGTTCTTGTTACTTGGTTACAAAGATCAGTTATTCAAATGAAGCTTGTGTTATTACAATTACTTGCAAGTGCATCAACTCGAAACCACGATATTAAAAGCAGACAATTTGATAGATTATTTGCGATAAAACTTGCTGCTAAAAAGTTTTAAGACAGTAAGAGTTCATTCGAACATTCCGGTTTTAATAATTAGAGTTGATGAAGTGTAAACATGGGGAAAATTTGTCGTAGAAATTCGTTATTTTTCTTTGCTGGCTTACTTGCTCTTTGCGCTCTTGCTGCAATAGCTTACGCATTCGTGAGCAAAGAATGGGTGCACAGCAAGTTAAGACGAAGCCTTGATAATACGACCCACGAACCATATGATGCTGGTTGGAAAAAGTTTGGATTAATCGAAGGATGTGAAGAAAAAAGGCCTCTCATATCTAGTAGCAGTGTAAGAGATAAGTGCTTCAAAGGTAGAATCTGGCATATAAGTAATAAGTTATTATAGGATGTGAATGATATAGTAGGATTTGATTTATGAAATACATGATAATATAAGTGCTGATATATAAGATATAGTAAGATATAGTATGTGGATTATGTGCATATCGTTGCATTTGGATCAGCATGAGCCAAGAGTCAAATTTGGAGTGCTTCAGTTTTTACATGCAAAACATAGAAATACCATTAATTGAAAAGACACTCGAAACCTAAAAGGTTTTCACACACTCAACGTGGCTATCCTATCTTCGTATGGATGCGTGAGAGGGGGTCAGTCGAAATATTTGCTGTCGGTCATTCCTAAACGGAAAAACAACGTAATGGAACGAAATATAATTTATTCAGTTATACGAAGGCTTATTTTAGTAAAACTCTAAGCTAATTATTGTGTGGAGATGACGAGATAAAGAAGAAAGAGACAGCAGTTTAAAACCAGAAAGAAAAGCCAGATTGGAAGAAATTGTACGAAGGCTTTGTTTACATCGCAAGACAATGAAATTGCCATAATGTCATATCAATTCATGTTGGATATACCAGAAAATATCGAGCATAGAAATTCATGGAAGAGACGCTCATAGAATAATTCATCAACTACACAATTATTAACTTGTAAAAGGCGATTGACAAAATAGTTCGGCAGTTAGAACATGCTTTAATCATTCGGCTTTGACCAAACGTCAACATTCTTCAATCGTAGAATTAGTTATGGACATGCAACTATGTATCTTATTAGCAATTTAAATTAACATATTTTTTTTTGTTTTTCAGTGTTCAAAGAATTTGAAAATGTTTTCAATCTAAACATACTTTATGCCGTCATTGGCTGCTTGGTCGTCGCTGGCATCGTTTTGATTCTCTCCGCAGGACTCAGTTTCTACAATGAGTTCACGAAATCTTCATATGTCATACTTGGCTCTGCTGGTCTCTACATTGCTAACGCCTTTGCATGTGAGCATCAATTAATGTCTATCAATAGTTTTCTTATCAGTTAAATTGAATTATAATGAGTTTGTTCCCTTACAACCAACTGCAGACCAGCAATTAAACTGAAAACACGGAAAAGTACTGGCACTATTTGTCAAATAGAAATCCATTTTTCCATCTAAATTATCAAAGTTCTCATGAAATATAATCCACTTCGTTTCTAAATTTCCTGACAGACTTGTAATTTTCTTTATTAAAGACAGTTGCTAAGTTTCAACAGGTTTCACTAAGGAAAACAAAAGATATAAATGATTAACAACAGCAAAATGGATTTCTATTGTGTAGCTAGTTGCAGACTCACGGTCAGATCAGCTAGCAGTCGGATAAAAATGAAAACGCTCTAGTCAAGAGCGTATATATTAAGGTACAAATCTCGCGAGTGTATGACTCGCGAATTCTTCCAACAGTTTTTGGCATACGATGTCTGATATAAGCTATTTCATTTATTATTTATTTATTTTCTTCATTATTTTATCGTTTTCTGTAGTTTTCTTCATGATATGCGCTGTTGGTCTGTTCTCGGGTCTGTATCATCAGCAGATCAAGAAGAATGTCTTGAAAGAGAGTGAAATAGCAGAAGGCTTCAGCAGTGAAGACAATACTTCACTCGAGTTTTCATTTTGGGTTTTGGTCGGTGCTTGCTTTCTGCCGTTAATAAACATGGTGCTCACTTTCCTCAACAGCGCTAGAGCAAAAAGTTACTTCAATAAAACCTCGACAATACCGACCAGTAATGTTGATGGCATGATGCTGTATTGAATCTGCATTATGGAACAATGTCGTATAATCTTTGATGAAAACATTCCAATATTTTATCTTCTTTCCAGAAAGAACATGAGATGATTATGCCTATATTCACAACCACTAAAAAACAATGACTATTTATAGAGAAAACTACCAAATGTAGACTACTATATATAGTGTAATTATATTTCCAGCTAATGTTCCTAGTGTCGTTAGTGTTAGCGATTAAAAGCACTGTATAGGGGCAACTCACGAAAAACGTGTCGCTCCCAGGGATAGAGGTACGGGATGCTTTACCACGATTCACTTACTGTCACATAGGGGGTATTACAAACTGTCGCGTGTTCTACGCACAAATAGCAATAAGTACAGTCCGAATATGTTGTGACATTTCGTGTCGTATCACAGTTTATATCAGTCACATATATACAGCATTGTTAACCCAAATAAAGTTCAGAAATATGAAGCATTAATAATTCTTTAGATCATGCACTTCAAGCACGTTAAAATAGTCACTCCCATTGTAACTACCTTTATAATATAGCATTTGTAAATTCTGAACGCTGATTGGCTAAGAGCCGTGTTGATATAACTCTATGTCAACACGGAAAATTTCCCGCCACTGTTTTGTTAAAGTTCTTTGCGCTATATTATAAAAGAAATATAAAATATTTTTTCCGTATTGATATACAGTTATATCAACGCTCGTGAAAATTGGAAAAACTCGAAATTGTGTGAAAACACTCCGCCCTGCGGGCGTCGTGTTACTTGTAATCTCTATGTACTGGTAGTAGCAGAGAGTACAGAACAGTTGGGGTTGGTTGGGGTCATAGATTAGGGGTTCACTGGTATAGAATCACTAATTATCCCAAATAATTCCCCAAATATATAACATTATCCCATATACCTGTTTATTTTTAAAAAGTTATTGAAAACTTGCGCAATTTGATTGTTTGAAAAAGTTTGCGTGACAGTTGTCAAAGCTCCTCAGCCTCCTCTGAATGTTTGCAAAATTGTAGAGAAAGATACAACCGTGTTTACACTCGGATTTCAGTTTTAATCAGTCAGTTCATTCACAATGTGCTTTAAAACAACGTGTACGAAATGCGGCAAAGTTACCTGGCAAGGTAAGCAACGCAAAACTTGAAACGAAATGGTTTAAAATTATCAACTTGTTGTTTACAGTTTTTTAATATATTTGTTCTAGGCTGTGGTAAACATGCCGAACAAGTGATGAAAGATGTGCCTGAAGCAGAAAAGTGTGTTTGTCCCAGAAGGATAGCACCTCTCGGAAGGCCATTGCTGATTGGTCGAGAACTTGCCCAAGGGATCGAAGGGATCAAACCAATCAGAGTTGTTATTGAAGCGCGTTGCGGGATTTCCTCGTGATTTTTAAGCGTTATTGTAAATAAGTCCAAATCAGAAACAGTGTACGGCCAACAAAGATCGGCAAGTACGTTTTCGAAATAATTTCAAACGCATATATTTGGGTAAGTTTTCATTACTTATAATTACGTATCTTTAGGGCAAATATGATCGCTATAGTGTTAATAAACCAGAGATTGTGCGAAAAATTTAAGCATCAACATTAGCGCAAGCATAACACTACCTTTATAATTACGTATCTTTAGGGCAAATATGATCGCTATAGTGTTAATAAACCAGAGATTGTGCAAAAAATTTAAGCATCAACATTAGCGCAAGCATAACACTACCAGCATAAGCTATGGTATAACAAAAGTAAATTCAAAAGAAAATTCTTTCTGATTTGTCGTCATAAATAGACAGATAATAAACACTAGGGCAATAGGGCCACTTGGCAGTGCAACATGAACATGTCCTTATATTTTTATGCAATTGATTGGCCGGAATAACGGCGGAACATCTAGTTCAGTGTATCTCTTGACAGACTGCATTCCATTGCATTCAAACGCCAAAGATATTCGGCGTGGATTTAGCAACAACACAATGGTAAATGTAGTAAATACGGAGTTGATTGCCCAGAACCTGCGTTATGAACGTGCATCATGCGACATGCACATATACACAAACTTCTAAGATTCTGACTCATGTGGCCCTTGAGGAAAAGTTATTCTTTGTTATGTTGGCTATGTTTTTAAACAATTCCAGACCGCAATGCATTCCCGAAAATTCTTGAATAGTGGTACATGTGGGGCATTATATATATATATTCTTTTCCAAAAACGTTGTGTATTCATAAACAACTTATAGAGGGTGTCCCAAAAAAACCCCAAAAACTATTGAAATCACCTATTGTTAACATTTGAATGCCCTAGCACTTGTTAAAAAATTAAAATATCTTTGTAAAATATGTAAAGTACGTTTGTTTTGCTCATGGGAATATTGATTTTATAAAAACCAAATTGAATAGGCAAAAATAACCCATGCATAAAATTTGATTGCATTTTTAATATGTACTCCTAGGTTTAGTTTTTTTGTCTGGCATAAAAATGGTTAACACTGAGTATTACTATTAATTATGACGGTTATGTCAATAGTTTATCCACTCGTGGGTTCAATTTAGTGCTAGGCATAATGAAATTCTAACAATAGATCATTTTCAATAGTTTTTGGGGTTTTTTGGGACACCCTGTAGATAATGAATATACATCTTATGTAATCCCTAAAGATTTAATTTATAACTGTATTTCTCTACTTATATATGGGCACTCAGATTGATTTGTTTGAAATACTAATTAAAACAGGCAAAAATGCAGAAGTTACAACAGTCTACTGCAGACATGTTGCCTGGCACTCATCAAGCTACAATATCTAGATTGCACTATTTGATCCAGCGTGATGATGCAAGTTGTAAACTGGCTTGATGCAAGTTGATTGTCATGACTTTTTATTTACAGTTTAGCTTGATGATTGAATGTACAACTTGCATCAAGTCTGCAAATATAAAGTGGCACCTGACGTCTGAATTTCACAGATTTGATGGCATTTGATGAAGGCAACATGCTTCATACAAGTTGATTATAAAGCCACATTTTAAATGGTATCAACATCTCACCTGAGATGGAATATTTAATGTGAATGAAATAGCTAGCCAATTTTTGTAAATTTCATTATATTTGGTGCATGATACTTTTTCAGCATTACATTGTATTGAGCCAGCATAAATGAAGGGAAAGGAAGGGATTACAGATAATTTTGAAAAAAATAAAAGTATTTCCTCAAAACATGCAAACATAAGAAAATAACAATTAAGAATTGTGTTCCAAATGAATTCTGTTTTATTAACTATAATATGTTTTCAAAACAATTTTAGTATGGCACCATAATTAAAATTAGCTGCATTGTTGGCAGTACCAGTTCTCCTCCTTTCCTGGTATTTTTGTAAGACTTGTACATACCCTAAAAATTAAGTTTACTTAATTATGTCATTAGTAAGAACAAACAGAGAACAAATATTGCACTGGTAAATTGGAATTGCAGAGAATTTCAATAAAATATAAAAATGCCTCTTACACATGATACCAGCATTTGCAATTATCACATTGAACCCACATAAATGTTTCTGGGACTTCTTTTTGGCATTCCTGGCATGTGTCATCCTTACTTTGTTTGGACTTTTTTGTAGTTCTTGCACTCACTATAATTTATAATTTGTGATTGACATTAATTGACAATTCAAAGCAATTAGTTACATTTGGCAAACATATTGTCATAATGTGTATACAGTATTACTTAACTGTTCAGCATTCTTATTAGCCAGAAAATAACAGTTGACTTGCATGGATAATAAAAATGACTGGATGTATAATTTAAGTTTGAGTGAACACAAATGTGACTGATCGCAGCCCCTTTCAATATTTACATACCTCTTCGTGGCAAAACACCGACAGTCCCTTTTGCGTAGAGTCTCTTCTTAGCCCCATCTACATTAAATAATTAAGCAAAACCTTCAAATTTTGAAATTGATTTAGTTAGGGTGCAAGAAACCAAAGACACTCAGCTAAGCAACTGACAAAGTAAAAAAATCTAAGTATCATGGGATCGACAAATATGGAAGGGGTGGGTTGGGTCGCCTGCTTTGAAGGTATTTTGGGTAATTTAGATAAGGCTGAATCACTATAATTCTATTATTATGAAGTCAACAGTCCATTTTCTATGTTGACAGAATGTGTGTACAAAGCTATCACAAAGTAATGTTACATCTGTCAAGATAGAAACTGTACTGTTGACTTAAGAGTATTTGTTATTATTATATAGATGACAATAAAAGCACACATACATTTAAATCATTAATTGCTCTTAACCAGCTCTGATAGGCAAAACAGTGATAAAATCTGCCTGCTTGTAAATGCCACCACCTGATACATGTTTTTCAAAAACTCTCATATAAAACAATTTCATTATTTTCCAATAATATAACTTACCTCGTGTAGATGATTGACATGATCCCTTGTTTTCATCATCATAATCGTTATCATCATGATGATCATTATCGTCATCATCTTCATCATCATCATCATCGTCATTTTTGCCAGCCTCAAATTTTATGGCAGCCTCAAATCCCTACAGGTTTTATAATTTAAAATTATAGGTTGTATACAATCACGAGCATGGTCATAATAATCAGGGTCTTGTATAATTAGCACATACAATTTGGGTGTTTTTTTAACGCAATTACCTTTTGAAAAACCCTTTTTTTATTAGGACTCATTAGGTTCCATGTCTGCTTGGTATTTGGCGTCAAACACTATGTAACATATAATGTAATTTAAATGTTACCTTAAACATCTATATAAACCTGACATACACTAATAAAACTAATAGACACTTAGGTATTATAAAATTTAGGCGAAAAAGGCCAGTTACGAAAAAATTTGTTTGCAAAATTTTACTCACATTTGCCATTTCACTTTCAGGTTGCTCTCCCTGCTGGAAATTTTCACTTCTATTTTCTGGAAATGAAATCAGGTACAATTATTATTAAGAATCTGGAAAGTAAAGAAGCAATATAGATTTTAACATTCTTGTTCTATTTAAAACATGAGCGGTCATGTTGTATTGGCTGCATGTATATGTACAACACAGACCCTGATGTTGCAAAATGAAAATGACTTGTGGAACTCTCCAGTTTGATAGATCATGCCAGCTGTAAATATAGGGTGAAAAATTTTATGCAAAAAAAATTAACAACCGATTTTACAGTTACTTCAAAACGGTTTATAAAGAAGCCGATAAAAAAAATACTAAACAATTATTGAATGAGGTCGAGCAGGATATGAGGAATTATTAAGGCCTTGGTTTGTGTTATCTTTCGGCTTCGGCAGATAACACAAACCGAGGCATAATAATTCCTCATATCATGCAAGAACCGAATTCAATCATTATGTTTTGAAAATATTTTAAACTCAGTTTAATTAAACGGTTGCTTTATAAGTAAGAAGACACAAGCTGCTAATAATGGGACAGCATGAAATTGTTTGGAAACTTTAATAAGTCAATCAGGATACGAAAAAATATTCTTAAAACAATTGTCATATTACAAGGTCAGTCAAAAGCCGCATAAATTATATCATGATGTCATAACAATATACAACGAAATGAGTCATAATGTCGTATATTTGTTTTCAATATACGACAAAATGACTCATAATGTCGTATATTTATTTTCAACCCCAAATTGGGGCAACTACCTAGCGGATATGATGATTTCACCTTTAGCTCTTAACTAATCAAAACTCCTAAAATATTTTCAATAAGTAATAATGCCATTTATCTAATTTGAGTACTCTCCCAACTTTCCAAGTTTAGGCATAACTAAATATATACCTTCAATGTTCCTTAGAATGTCATATTCCATTTGTTGGATGGCACTCACTTCATGATCAGTCAAGGGGCAAGAGGCGTCGTCATCGACACTGTCGTTGGACTCTTGGTTTTCCAATTTCCAATTTAAACTGAGTTTATCTGTTAAAAATTTGACAATAGTTTTTTTTATGTAATAGTAATATCTTTGTATCATTTGGCCAAGTCTAAAAAACTGTGAATATTCATGATTCATGAATCAGTCTTTTTAGAGCTTGTGCTGTTGGCTCTAACATAAACCCTCGAACCTGTGCAAACGTTTGAACATGGTATATAGTAATCAGTTATTGACGTATTTCTTACTATTGATTGCGTGATGTGTGGAATTCTTTAGAAATTTCAAAGGTATTTTCCACACTTTTGTCATTTTTGTTAGTTCCGGCGTCCTTTTGGTCAGGTCGTTTAAGGTGCATGTTTCTTCTATGGCCAATGGTACCGATATTTCCTTGCCAGCAGTTTCTTTCTTTAGAAAAGTCTTAAGTTTCTGCAATTTCAAGACAAATATATATATATATATATATATATATATATATATATATATATATATATATATATATATATATATATATATATATATATATATATATATATATATATATATATACAAAAGTTTTGTTTAAATTTTGAACTTCAAGATTTTTTGAAGTATCATATAGTCTTCTGGTATGCTAATTTAATTTATACCTCGTAATTAACTTGAGAAAATGATCTTAAAACCTGGCATTTTACACCAATTGCCTGACATATCTCTCCATTGATGTTAATTGTTACTATTGGATTTAACCATGAAAGTATCTGAAATATAGATTGACGCATTTACATCATTAATTATAGCTTTGAAAACATAGAACTTCAGAGATACACAATTTCGACAGGGGTTATATCAAATAAATTTGGTTATTGTATTAGTATTTTTCTATTTGTTTCTTGACGTTTTTAACTAACTTACCATTTCACCTTCCTTTTCTAGTTTACCAAGGATATTTTTTTCCGTTTCCTTGATGATGCTGTCGTCTTCGTTTTTGTACAGCTCTTGCGCGATAATGTTTTCAAGCAAACATGTCGTGTTCGCTTGTAAACTTAACGAACCATAGAACTATTTATGTGAAAAATATAAATTTCAACATGAGATTTGGACCTCGATATGTACCGCACCCGTCAGTGATCTCTAGCGTCAGATACTTGGAGGGGGCAAGTATTCATATCTCGTAATAATTCATGATAAAACAGAAAGGAAATCAGAGCCGTGAAGCAGTCTTCATATGTGATAAAACACACGTAGATTTTCACAATACTTTTGCCTCGATTTTCTCGGCTTATACAACGTCTATATTGAAAATTGTTTAGCAAACAAACTGACAAGGAAGATAGAAACTGTGTAAAGGATCGTGTTTTAAACCATTTAAATACTCGCAATTCGTGCTTTATGTGTTAAAAATAAGCCGCTTGCTGCGCCTCGTGTTTAATATCTGATCATGCAATCCTGTTCGTGTTTTAGATAGTACTTAAAAAGACAGTATTTAACACGATGCAGTTAATTATCTATGTTCAGTTGAGAATTACCACTGCATGTGCTGACAAAACTGCAGACATCCCTTTGCGCCAGCGATTTTGGTGATTGGGAAGAATGCGCGTGAGAATATCGTAAAGAGCATCTTCAATTATTTCACAATTTGCTTTCCATACTTCTTTGTATTTGATGGACCACGCAAGAACGAAACCCTTAAAAAAAGAATAGACTGTAAATTTAGTACGTGTTTGTGTGAAGCCAATCTAGTTTTGCAACATTTTTAATATCACGATATAACTCTTAATAAAAATATGATAGAAATAAAATGCGCGTCCACCCGCATGCAGCAGACAGAAAATATATCACAGCAGACATCAAAGAATTCGAGAATACTAAATTACCGTGTTTTGCAAAGCGATCGATTTAATTCCTGACTTTAACTTCTCGTCGTCTTCCCGTGTGAAGATTCCTTTTTTATATCGGAACTCGAGAACACGTCCATCAACCCTGTATATTTTAAAGAAAACAAAATAACCTTTGGGCTATACCTATGCCTATTGCTATGGTGTCGTTTCCGAGCGTTTCCATTCCGAATTATTTTATAAAACTTCCGACTTGTATACACAATTTAATAAAAACCAGCATAATTCATAAACTTCGCCTAAAGGCTAAGGGCAAAAAAACTTCATTCAATCAGAAGTTTTATGGTTTATATCGTTTTCATTTTGACTGTTCTAAAAACGGTCGCAAACGACCCTTGTGTATATGTATTACCTGTCTCCAGTTTTGAAATTAGATGTTAATAACAGGTTGCCTCGTGGATTTAAAATGCCAGAATGTTTTGATCCACTTGCAAGTCCACTCTGGGCTTGTAGTAAGAATTCTGACAGATTATTGGTGATTACAGGATCATCAATCATCACCAGCAAAGTCGTTTTTGACAAGATTTCCCGTATTTTGGGGCTAAAAGTTATAAAACCATATGAACGAATGAACCATATGAATGAATATTGTATATAAGATATGATAAAGAAATGTAGCATGGATGCCAAGTATATTCCGAAAACGTTTACAAAATCAATTTAAAAGCTGACAAGATTTTGATCCTACAGTGTCTCGCGCGATATACGCGTAAATTCCTCGTTTATATTTATACTAAGTTACTATAATTTGCCTTCGAATTTGACTTTGATGGAGGAAACTTTTGCTACACTATATAGAGTGCATATATTATAGAGTGCATTTTCCTAACGAAAATAGCTAGACAATAAAAAAAGTCGTACATGGAAGTTTTGTCTGACGGTGTGCTCATAGGCAGTACATGCACACGTGCAGTTAACGCTAGGCTAGAAGCAATGCCTATAGCGGCCGCTTTAAGCCCATACTTTTTTCTCGCCTAGAGACACTTAGTAATTGTGCCCCAGCATATATATGCATGCGATCGAAAAACGTATATTCCAGTTTCAAATATCGCCGTCGCCGAATGAGCAAAAATATAGCATATACAACACTCGTTTCGATACGCCAGAATGACAAACCTATTATTAATAAGTAACTGAACCTAACAGGCCCTCCTATTTATCCCCCTGTCCGCCGAATGGGCCACCCTGTTAAAATAAATTTCAAGTATAACTAATTTTGCGAATCTCCGCATGTATCTTTTCAGTATTTGCAAAAACTACAACTGTTCAGGTCATTTGTAACTTAAATGGATTTTAGCGAGTTTTTGCACAATGAAGTCACTTCCATCATCCATTTATGGCTAGTTTTTTTAGTAATATGGCTGAGGATGGACGGATATAGTGAAAACTAAGAGAAACAGGTTTTTGTTCAAGAACTATATGGCAATAAAACAACCATGAAACAAGGGCATTGTGTAAAAATGCAATAAATGACTTAGCGATTGATATGCCCGAGGTTTACTCACATTGATGTACCGGTTTGATTTTGATCGCCTCCAGCAACGATTGTTGGATGAAGGCGAGTATCAACACCTTGTGCTTTTGCGAGGACGTCAATTGTTAGAGATTTACCAATATTTCTTTCAGTCATGGGTGAATATAAAAGACCAATGGTACTTTCATCTAAAAGTATAAATAAAGTGCTCGGACGTTGGCATATATATTATCATTATACGATTAACTAAATTCTAAAATAATGTATATAACATTGAAAGTTTTTCTATTTTTATTTTGTGGATCGTTATAACTAATATATTTAGTTCACACACGTTATATTATGGGATATATTTAATGTGACAATCCGTGTCAAAACATGCCACAAATATTGGTGCATGTGTTTTTGTACTGTTTTGCGTTTAAGTAAATTAAAAGTTTATGAACAGTATTTCAGTCTTAACGACTGAAAGATATACAGATACTATTTTTATTTAAATATTGAAACCTTTCTGAGTGGAATATATTTGTTTTTTTATACGGCTATTTCATAATAATTGATATTTGACTAAAAAATTAAACATGTTTTCGCTGCCATTTCGGCACTAATTCCTTATAAATATTTTCCATTTTTTATAAAGTACTTGCTAACCTGCAAAAGATGATTCTGGCCCGTATATATATTACCTGTAGATGAGCTGATATATGACGAGTATTTCAACCAATAAATTTGCAGAATGCAAGAGAATGTATGTATGTATGTGTGTGCGTAATTACCCCATGAGTTTTCATTGTCTGTTTTCATCAGTCTTAAAATAGCAAAAGCCGTTGCCAATTTAAACGATGTGGAGTTGACTTTTAAGTCGTTAGATGATTCAGCAAACCTGTGTAATCAAATGAACATTTTAACATTGAGAAAATGGTATATAAGTGAATAAAATTAAGAGATAATTATATACCGGGAAAAAGAGGAAGGGTTTTTAATTATAAGGCATTACTTATATACGTCGAATTTTAGTCGCTAACGCACCCATACATCCCTCTAACTCATGGCTTCTGCGGCACCTGGTTCATGACGTTTCATGCCTTTCTTCATAAGTTTGATCTAATTAATTATTCAAGTCACTATCTGAATTGCCTATCACAGAACAGAGACTCTTTAGTTGTTATTAATTGTAAATATTAATTAAATCGTGTTAAATACCTCCTGCAGACGTATAACAGGTGATGTGGATCAGCAATTAGCTTTGGATCTAATTTTATTTCAAACTGGAACAACTCGTTGTCGGTGAACAAATGCTTATGTTCATCATGTGGCAACATTTTACCTTGCGGGTTAATTTGCATCTATATAACCATATGATGGTGAGAATATAAATATATGTTACACGAAGACTCCAATCAGGGGCGTTGCGTGCGGGAAAGGATGCATGGGGGTGGGTGGGGTGGTGAAACGCACGTTTCACTGGACGGTCGATAAAACCCTGAGTCAGTCGGTAATTTACTGTGTAAAATCGTTAACTTGTCAACTGTGCGTAGATTGTTAATTTACCGACAAAGTTAAAATTGGTCGTCGGTAAAAATAAATTTTATTCACAGTTTATAGTTTTCCATATGTAAAAATATTGTAATTGATTATTTACAGAGTACATGTTAGTCGGTAAAACTCTGACTCCCACCAGTGCAATGTTCACGCTACAGTCTGTGGTGAATAATTATGTGGATGTTTGGTGGGTTGAAAGATAAAAGATGATTTATTGGTATTTTGTTAAAAAATACAAATTGTTTGCTATACTCTCTAGGCAGCGAGGAAGAGATAGCGGGTAGATTTGCCAACCAAAAGACATCATTTTCAAAAGCATACAGTATGATTCTAGTAAAATACATAACGCTAGCAGCGTGAATGGAAATATTGAAGAGATGTACTCACTCCTCGGGAAAGACACCAATATCCAGTAGACTGCAGCCCGATACACTCAGCAGCGAAGTATCGCTTTGGAGTGGTCTCTTTGTTATACTGTTTCTTTAAGTACATGTAATAGCTAGCAAGACGACCAACATATTGATCATTCAGATTGAATGTTCCTCCTCCGAACGCTGCCCTTGTTTTTGCAAGGAATTTTGCTTTTGAGTCGAATGCCTCCGAAGGAATTACAATCTTTCTGCAAGAGTTGAAACATATGTAACTTATAAGTTATGCTGACAAAATAGCTTTTCAGATACTGCAAACCGCAGACTGCAACAATCTCTAATAACACATAAAAAACGTGCGTTAAACCCTATGTCGACAGGTTATCCAATCATTACGTATTTTCAGTAATATATAGAGATCAGTGTGTAAAAAAGACGTCCAAACATCTTCGTAAATTGTATTTAACTAAATAGATTTCGTTTTTGCGTGCGTCTGTACTGTAGTGGATCACAGACGTCGTCAAGTGCGAAGGACATAAAAGGACTTTTTGCTCTATTACGGTACAGAAACGCAAAAATGAAATCTATTTGTTTTATAGAATAAAAAAGCTTAAATAAAAACCGCGAAAACATTTTGCTAAAGTAAATCACGCCATCGGATGACTTCATCTGTGCGTGTATACTATAATAACACACAGCATCAGACCAATGAAAGTTCAGAATGAACTCTCATTGTAGAAAAATAAAATGATCTATAGATAGTTAGGTTATATATAAATTATGGAATTTGGCCAACCTGAGACCTCTCAACCTGAGATTAAAATCTGTAGTGAGAATTTTTTTTAAAATGGATAATACCTCTATACAGGGTGTATGAAAAAAGGTAATCGAACTTTGATATGCTCTAGGGCGTTCAATATTTAACATACAGAAATAACTCTTACGTAGTTGGAAAGACCAGGCGTTTAGCTTTTAATTGCTATCGCGTTTAAAAAATTATCGCATTTTTCACCATTGGGAGTTATTGAAAATCTGTTGAAATTTAATCCCATTAGGGAATTAAATTACAAAATTAATTGACCAATTTTAGCTTAGGTAATAAACTTCTGGCATTTTATTAGTGATGTTAATTGTTTCTCGTGACAGATAAATGATTAGTGAAATTTCTTTTCTTATTCGCTGCCGTAATAATGCTCAGAGGTGGAAATATGCGATTTCGATCTTTCTTCAAATTTCACAAAAATGATGACAATCGAAAGCTAAAAGCCTGGTCTTTCCGCCTGCGAAAGAATGATTTCTGTAGATTGTATAATGAACGCGCTAGCGCACTGCAAAGTTCGATTACCTTTTTTTTGATACACCCTGTATAATACCCCTCTGGCATAATTCATTGTTTTTTATCATTTGAGTTGTCTTTGTATTTTATAAGGTAACCAATCAGAATTGTGGGAAAACAATGGATTATGCGAGAGCCCTTCGTTTCACAGCCAAGAGGTTCGCGGTGTCTGGGTAGGGTGGGCAGATTTTATTATGCAATGTTTTTTAACTGTTTAAATAAAATCAGCCCGCGTCCGCGAGTCTGCGTCTGGTAGTTCGCGTCCGTCTATCCGCGTCCGCTAACCCGCGAATCTGATACGCAAATGTTGCATTGGCTATCAAAACTGTCATAATTTGAAGGACCACATGTTAAAATATACGAACAATTCAATACGAACTTCTTTATGAGTACAATAAGCAAACCATAGCTCATTTTTTTACCCATATCGACCCACCTTAAGTCCCCTCTTAAGACAAAGCTCTTATGCATGTCGTCAAACAATGGCTAGGTCTATATATTGGTCATTTTGCTATGATTCAAAATAGCCAGATATTGATAAAGCAAATAAGACGATATTTCAGTCACAGTAATTTTTCATGGCCAACGGGCACGGTAACTCGACCACATTGTACATACAAACAGATAGTAATCAGCTTAAGCTGGTTAAACCCTCACGATCGAAATACGTTAATTATCACGTGCAAGCTCAAAAATATATATAATGCAACACATAGATTATACAAGTCATAAGAAAAGTCACATTACTTATATGGCTATACGCTGTACCTCTCAACACATTGGCCAAGCACTTGAGCCGCAAAAGAGCATACCCAGCTACCAGTCGACGTAATTTCTCCGAGAATTTTCAATGTAAAATCCCCAAAAATCACCCATCCTAGCTTTTTGACACTTGTGAGTGTTTGACCACCATGTACTTTGAACAGAGGAGAAAATTCCACCTGAAAAATTTTGGGATGAAAAATTTTTTTGTCCCGTATTTTACTCTAGATATTTTGAAAACATTTCTATTGAATTTACCGTGTCTTCATCTGACTCCTCTGATGACGTTACTGATGTTATAGCATCTTCATTGGACTCCATTCTAATTTCAAGGTTTATATTCGCGAAAGGAAAAGTGTCGACGTGTTATATTGGCATAGAACTGAAAATGGTGAACAATCGTGAACACTGCTAGCGTCCCAAGGATCTAACCGAGACAATAAGTCTGCATGTACCAGATAGGCAATTTAATAACAATAAACTAACTCAATAATACCCAGGTTGTTTATTGTCATTGGGCGACATTGGCATGCATAAATAATAAAAATGTAACAAAATTGAAACATTTTGTCAGACAAACTAGACGTATTATGTCTGTGTGACTGATGAGTTTATTGGGTTCTGTTATATCTCTGACAAATGTTTCTTCAATGCCAGTAGACGCACAATGAGTTCGAAGGGAAAACGTGGTTCTGGATTATGCAGCAATTGTAATCACTCGTATTATAACAAATACAAACCATCGCACTGTGTTAACTGTAATTTTGCTATTGGTGGTTCATACGTACCGAAATCAAAAAAGAAAAAGTCAAATATTCCAGAGGTTGTTCAAATAACCGACCACATTTTGTCAGTGCGCACGACATACAGAAACGACAGATGCCTTGTGTCAAGAGACGAAGAAGGAAAGTGGATTTGCTTTAATAAGAAGTGCAAGGACAAAAGAGCAACATTTTGTAATAGTGGAATTGTGAATATATTCAGGTACATTTTTTCAAATTGGAGTACTAGTAATTGACTAAATTGAGCACTCAGGAAGTTAGGAGAGCACAAAAAAAGGAAAAAATGCTTATTTGTAATGTCTAGTGATATGTGCTTGATATTCTATGCATGGTCGTAGCAAGATTGATGGAGGTGAGGGGGTATCTATAGCCACAGTCGTAGGTCTGTGTAGAGGATGCTAATTCACGTTTTGGTCGATGATTTTTTCTGCAAAAATCACTTTTAAAAGAAATTAGTCATGCAAAACGTAAATCTAGGAATAACCCCCCCCCCCCCCCCCCGAAGTAACGATCTGGTTACGCCCGTGCCTCTACGGTATGGGACCCGTAATAGTTTAATATAAAAGGTCATAATATGAAATTTCACGTTTACAACCAGTATAGTGTAGTCACTGTGTTTGTTTGTTTAATAAGGGCCCACCCTAATTGGCTTTTGCTGTTGTGGTGTCCCAGCCATTTGTTTTGTCTATGCATGTTTTTGTGTGTAATGTTAATGTCTGTTGTGTGCTGTCGTGGTGGTTCTTTTTATTTACTTTTCATTAAGAGCGAAGCTAAAAAAATAAATCAGTCATTTAACGTTTCGGCCCACCACGAAGACAATAGATAATTCAACTATTTTTCAGTGTGGCCATTTAATTTTAAAATTCAAAATTTTGACACGTTAGTAGCGTTATAATAAAGTCAGGATGTATAATTAAGAATTATTGGATAAGGCTGAGAAAGAGACTCAGAGTTATTCAGACCGAGGTCAGCGTTATCTGCCGAAAGCGTTATATCAGCGTTATCTGATATCCTGCGTCTGCGAAAGCCGAATTCAATAATTCTTTGATTATTCATTCTGCACGAAAAATCGGCGATGTGGATACAAATAAAAAACAAATAGTTTTTTAACTTTTTTTAAAAAAATAACAGAAATAACGTTTGACTTTGACAGATACGAGATTTGTATGCGCCGAAATAGGCATAATTACCTGCAACCTAGTACTTAGGCTTCTATCTACGCTCCCGGTGCCCTCCCTCTGCGAAAGAACCCTAGTATTGTCTGGTCACGTGATTAGTGCTCGGCTGCCTTACGAAGTAGGGGTGGGACGATTGATTACTTTTGTCAGTAAATGTTTTAAAATCGCTACTACTGTATTGTTTCATTAAGAACGGACTATTAAGCTTTGTCGTGTTAAGAAAAGATATATTTTGAGATAGGACTACGGTTCTAAAGTCTGTGATCCATAAATTGGTGTACCATGCTAGCTTTTCACATCGCATTATAATTTTAAATACAAGTTGTGCGACGCGTTTGGTTATCACATAATGCAGACAAATTGTATTATTACTAATTGCTGTGTATTTATAGATATGATTGACATTTTTAAACATTAGTCTAATGGATTGTAACACCTCTGTTATTCGAATTTTATTTGTCAAGCGTCAATAATATAAAATATTTTTATTCATATGAGCAAAAATTATCCTTCAGAATAAACTGGGGTGAAGAAAAAACTAATTCGTGTGCGTCCAGTAATTCGTGTGCGTGTAAACGTGGGCAAACGTACAAATCATTTGTCAAGACGAGCATTGCCATAAACTCATAAAGTTCATTTAACAAACGAACACGCGACAAACACACGCTAATTGAAAAGCAAACTGTCAGCCTTACGTGCCCACCCTAATGACAAATTACTCTATATCCCACAATCTGGGATATCACGTGACCAGACAATACTAGGGTTCTTTCGCGGTCACAATCTCGTACCCAGAGCAATGCCTGTTCGCGGGTTAGGCTGGCATTGGCTCTGGGGAAACGGAATGAACTGCGTATGAGTTCATACGCGCTCACTTAATGCGCATGCTCTCCACTAATAGGCTGTGCTTTATTTCCAGCAAAATAATCATAAATACAACAGTTGAGCCCGAATAAATAAAACATAGCCTATTAGTGGAGAGCATGCGCATTAAGTGAGCGCGTATGAAATCATACGCAGTTCATTCCGTTTCCCCAGAGCCAATGCCAGCCTAACCCGCGAACAGGCATTGCTCTGGGTACGAGATTGTCGCGGTCATGGCTTTATAGGATACCCTAAAGGTCGAAATGTCGAGAGAGCACTGGGTTTCTCACTCACTGGGACTGTATCTACTTCACCAAATTTAGCTAAAGAGGGAGCGCGTAGCGCGACAATTATTACTCGCCCTTCGGGCTCGCGCTTTAGCTAAATTTGGTGAAGTAGACACAGTCCCAGTGAGTGAGAAATACACAAAATCACAGCACAGGGGCAACTCGGTCCCAGTGCTCTCTCGACATTTCGACCTTTAGGGTATCCTATAAAGCCATGACCGTTCTTTCGCAGCGGGAGGGCGCCGGGAGCGTGGATAGAAGCCTAGGTACTAGGTTGAATTATCTGTACGCTCTCAACCAATGCGAATACAGGAATATAGTACAATGAATAATAATAGACTTTAGGCCATTTTAATACTGCTTGACGCATTGAAATTTCATATTAAATTACAAACTGCGTGATATAGCCTGCATAACTGCATGCAACTCGCCAAATCAAAATGAGCAGACTTTACTTGGAGGCAATAACATTTTGAAATTAATAATAATCGAATGAATATGTCCGCCTGTACTTACTAGAAAATACTTTTTGTCGAATCATCATTAATTTACAAAGGCTAAACTTATGACACGTCATTTACTTTCAAAATCATCTTCAATATTTCTTATCTATAAAATATATAAGGTTTATATAATATAAAATCTCACTATAGTTTTGGCTATAGAAGAGTTTTATAGAAAAAATGAAGAAAAGTGCGTTATTACCTGTTGCCCATAATGAAGGCTGCCAACATTAAAAAACCTTACCAGGTATCTAAAGGCCCTGTCACACGGTGCAATTTTTCTTGCAACTTGCAAAGCAATTCTACTCTTAAGAGATGTAAATTTGTTACAAATGTTTGGTGTGTTAAAAATATATTCGCAAACTGTGATGGAAACATGCAATTTTACATCTCATATTGCACTGTGTGACAGGCCATTAAAGGCATCATACAAAGCAAAAATTTGGCCACATCATTGATATTTTTTCAAATGACAATGACTACTTAATTTTGAAGGAAAGCGTCAAAATATACAATTGTCAGGGGTGGGGGGAGTGTATTGTTTGATAAAAAACGCGAAACATCGAGATTTTAAGAAAGGTAAAAAAGATGCAAAAAAATTACTGAATTTTTAATTTCATGGAATTGAAACAAAACTTAATGACTATCTTTCACGTAAGGACTTTTAACAAATTTTATGTGAATTAAAAGTGGGAACTGAGTTAATCGATAAAATATTATAGGATGGTTTTCCATGTTTTCTAGATTTTTTCAGTTGGGTAAAGTTCATAAACACTCAAGCATAAAAATCATTGAATACTTAAAAACAAATTCCTTTAAGGTGCGAACACACAGATAAAGCGTCAGCCAATGTCGATTTTCCACAAGACTTTTTTAACATATTGGAAGAAGACCTTACTGCTTATTCATGCACAAAAGAAATCCGCCACGAAATTTCCATCACAATCCGTGAGAGTAATAACTATATAAAGGCGCCTGTTATTAAACTGTCAGAAAACTGTTATGCTGTTTATGGTAGACCAACTGCTAGCAATCCTCTAGGATTTTGCCATGTCAAGCAAAAGGTGGATGATGGACATTTCGTATGCAGTGGAAAGGACTGTAACGGGATAATGTCAAAGGCTAAGCAAACTAGGGTGAAAGCTATTTGCCCCCATCTGCACATGCTAAAATGTGCTTTAAAGTTACGATCTGATAAGGATGTCACAAAGCAAGAAGAGCAAGACGTACGATCTCCTGTCAATGTTTCAGGCGATGTCATTCCTGATGTTGTGGCGGATGAACAACTAGGTAATGAATCCATTTCCAGAAGGTCGTCGGTACTGTTAGCATTATCCAGGAAGATTCCCTACAATGTGAGTAAAGATGTTTTGGAACGTATATCAAAAATGGATGCTAACTGTTTGTTAGGATTGGTAGACAAAGGGTGGCCAGAAGAATTCGCTCCACATAACACTGATTGTCAATTATGCAACAGCGATCTATCTTCAGCTATAAGACATCCGGGTCAAAAAGGCAAATCTTACCTACTGACGGAGCTCAACTCTTTCAAAACCATTGCGATAAAGGTTAAAGTGTGTCAAAATAAGGAATGCAAGGCTATACACCAGTCTCTACCGTACGATATCGGTAAGTAGACGTAACTTAAAATTGGTGGGACACAAGTTTGGCCTCTATAAAAAAACAATGGCTAAAATGTAGGAGCTCTTTACTTCATAAGCACACATGGAATGTTACATTTCCAATTATTTTATAAACTTTGTTTAAAATAACACGTATAAACACAATGTTTTCTAAAATTTAAGGATTGTTCAACATATCAGACAAATTGATGGTATCATTTGACATACTGCTGGAAATAAGGGAGTTCTTTAAAACCGGTCATCCAATAAGTAACGTTATTGCTGCAAAATTGGCCGTATTAAGAAAGAAAGCAAAGACGGTAAGTAAAGTTAAGCGGATCTGGGAAGTGGGTCATAATAACTGGGTGTATGGTAAAAAGCTAGATAGCTATATCGACCAAACGTCGTGATATTGCCAAGATTAATGTTTAGTATTTTTTAGATTAAGGTTTACACATTGAACAATAAGTAAACTGGCTTTCAAGATTAAATTACTCTGCTTGTTTTATTGGAAAATGTAGCAGCTGATTGAGAGCGAGATTTTTAATAAAAAAATGCTTAAAATCAATTTTCTTGAATATGTCATGTTGGCTCTCTAATTCTACTAAAAGAATTAGATTACCTGCTTTAGATTTCTATAAAAAGATAGTTGATTCAGGCTCCGTCCTCATCAACTATCACTTCATAGAAATCTCAAGCTCGTAGTCTAATTGTTAATTATATTGTCAAATACGCCCATGTGTGTAATGTTTGCGTATTTTTGAGTACGGTATACATATTCATTATGTTTTAGTTAAACGAGCCGACTGCTGAGGAGCTAAAATACATCGAAGATTTAATGTACAATGGTTTTTTTGGATTCGAGGCAATGGTGGAACGCGACGTCAATGACTCTATTTGTGGAATTTGTGGGATTTGCCCGGAGGTTTGTTTGGGTGACGGAAACGAGAAGAACTGTTGTACTAATGGGCAGGTGAGCATGCTTATCTAGTACAGGTCAAATTGTATGTACACACATGGATGAATTAAAAACTGGTACGCTCACCTACTCCCTTTTTTAACCAATTATTAGATTTCCTATACAAAAAAACATGAGCCAAGGAAAGAAATGAGAAGTCAAGAGGAATTACTTGCACTCATTAAGAAACGAACCATGGAAAGAATCGTTTTTACCAGGACCGTGGAACCTTTTAAAGTTTCAGTGGAAGAGCTACCACCATTTATTCCAAATAATATGCGAGCAGAAGTAGTTGTAAATTCGGAAGTAGAGAAAAACAGCGCTTTATTGATTTCACCTACAATAAACGGTATGATAAGTTGCGAGTGCTTGTTTCAGTGCCGATTAACTATACAGGGCACGGTTCTAAACCAATCAGAATCAAGTAATTAACCACACAGTAATTAACCATGGTATTAACCACATAAATCACACGTTTCGTACACATTTCACACTGTTTCTGTACGGTCATTAGCGTTACGTTTTTTTTGATGATGGTCTAACAATTAACAAATTGATCGATAACATGTACAGTGGTCGATTGTATTATATAGTCTTTCTATAAATATGCTAGCATCTATTCAAATTGGTGTTGTAGCATATCCATATCTCTGCTTGAATAAATCGATAAATTAAACTGTAAAATTGTGTAATTTATTCTTCATTTATATTTGAAGGAGATCCAGCGGTATTGCATCAATTGGTGACAGAAGGTGGAATCGACGTTGAAAACTTAAGACAGTTAAATTTGGAGGAGCTAAAGGAAATTTGTGACAAATGTCATGTTTCAACACAGCTAAAGTCTAAGGCAAGCTACGAATTGGTTCTTTGTTTGGATTGACAGTGTGATAGTGAACACCAGTCACGAGACATGTAACAAATAGTGCAATTCAAACAAACCATAATTGCCTTGTGGTTTTCAATTGAGATAACTACAAAAATTTAATGAATATATTAATAGTACCTCGCAGAACTTAAGTTATTTAATATAAGGTATTTATAGGCAGAATGCAGGTCAAATTCTCCACCCACTAGAACTTTTAAATGAATCCAGCTTTAGTTTTTCCTTGCTCACTACTAAAGTAAATAATCCATATAACAATGCTCACGTAAAGACCGTATTGTAATTTATCAGGAAGCTTTGATTGGAGATCTGTACAGCCTGTACTCCACTATTGTCCATGGACTAAGTCCCTGTCACAATTTTTCGAAAGTTCCTGGAAAAACTGGCGGCTTCTATCATTTTGTTTGCCGTCACGGTGTAAGTATACAATAAAATAAAAAATATCACATGGGAACTATTTTATGAATATCCATACCAGTTCAGCTTGACAGAAACACCATTAAAGGAACAAGTAATAGAACGAAAATTGTAGGGGAGGGGTGGAGTGAGATCGTTGTCAAGGTTTAGGAGAACGCAACCCCTAGGATTAGAATTCACCATGATCTTGTAAGAAAACTACTGTTTAATATATTTTTTTTCTACTTTTAAGTGTACTGTAGCCTCCAAGTTCCTAGCATTAACAGAGTCTGTGCGAGATGCTGCCGACATATATATGTCACTGAAATATCCTCCCACTGTATTTATTAATGATACTCCGTGCGGATTGGTGCGTCACATGGAAATTCGATGTCCTGAATTTTCAAAGCAAATGTGGAGTGATAGGAGAGGATGCTTTGAAAGACCAAACATGGATTCAGAACCGCATGCAGTAAGTACATTTTATTTAATTTTATTTTATTTTGCTCAACTTATTCTTGCGCAAATGTTCTTCGTAGCGAAGTTGGTCTTTCACGGTATTTTACCACATGATATCAACTAGAATATGTTATCTAAAATTTGGATTTTGGATTGCCTGAAAAAAATATGTCAGTTTAGGCAGTTCAATAAACTATATAATCTCCATGATACATGATTCTTTAGTGTTGGTTTACACTAACATCAACATTTCTGTGATACAAAAATGAATGTTTAAATAAGTGACTACTCCACCTAACTTACAATTTAAATGATACATACTTGATAGCAGTTTTAAGTCTCTGGACTTTCATTTTTCTTTAAATGAAAAACATTTTAATTTCTGAATTGAACAATTAATTATCTGAGTTCCCTTATAGAATCACAATATCCCAGCAATTGTACCACCAGAATACAAAGATGTATCATTAGGCATTCCAACAGATGACAGTAATGTGCATCCAACATCAGCAACACGAGAGCGATATATTCTGGGTGATAGATTCCACTCCAGTTCAAATCCTCACAAGTCCCCATTGTGCCGATTCCACGATGTAAACCTTTGCAGCCAATCCAATACACTTTCAACCAGCATACAAGAGTCTGAAAATCAAAGAAAAAATGTGAGACGACTACGAAGTACATGCCACCAAAATTTTGAAACCCATATTTTTTTCAATTATTTAATGGATTTTTATCAAAATGAGAGTGTTGTTATCAATCAAAAGAAGTTGCTCGAGAAGTCAATAAACAGTAACCAAATTATTACCAGAGATAGAATGTTTCGGTTCATTATTTGTGAAAAGGGAAGTCAGGCTAGCCAGTAAAGTAAGCGTGGAAACAGGCATTTAGGGCATATGTTAAAATAGTATATAAATCAAAGGACAAGTTTTTGTTGCAAGAATTTAGAAAGTACAGCTTGCTTTACTCAATAGCGCAGCCAGCCAGGCAATTTAGTCCCACTATGCAAATATTTTCGTGGTCATTGACTGTGAAAACAACAATTTCTAAAGAAATGGATAATTATAATGATCTGAAATTAACGTATATTGGGACTAAATTGGCAGGCTGGCTACGCTCCTGGCTTTACTACATTAATTGTCAGACTAATAGCTGTTGTGCAAGGGGAATCATTAATATACATGCCAAAAAATGTTGAAAACAGGATGTAAGAATGTTGTTGGCAACATTGTTCTTGGTTGTCAACAATATTGTTCAGCATGGATGCCAGAAATGGGAAGAGGGGGGGGGATGTGCCAGTAAAAGTGTTGCCCCAACAATGTTGCTTGCATCCTGTTTTCAACAACCTGTCATTTTTTCCCTGACAGTGCATACCTTGAAAAATCCCATAGTGAAGTAAAATTTGGATATAATTATTACATGTACTCATAAATCATTGTATAAAGAAATCTTAATGTTACAAAATAAATATAACTGTTAAATAAAGAAACAGAAATAATGTTAATTAGTTTTTAATTTCTGTTGAGGAACATTCCTCAAGGCCTTTTACATGTTATCTTATGTTAGACCAGGTGACAGCATTGTGTTATGTAAATTGCACCAGTAACCAAAATGCATTGTGAAGCCCTCCAATCCAGCCAGAGAAAAGCAAAATGAAAGTGCCTTGCAATATTAACCATGTCAGATCTAAAGTGCTTTTGTCAAAGGCTGCCAAAATATTTGGTTTGCAAACATATTCTCCTATTAAAAAACTTTGGAAATGGACTGGGCGACTTTTTTGTTGTTTTAAATTGCTGGCAGATAAAAGTGCATAATGTATGCAAACTAGACGTTGAGTAAGTGGTTGGGACAATGTGGGCATATGTGTCAAATATACCAATGGCTTTTGAAAACCCAAATTGTACAGAAATGACAAAAAACGGTAGTTTAAAACTTGTCACAAATTGTATGCTCGATTTTCCCCTCTTGTTAACTGGGGAAGCAATTTTGCATACATGCTATACGTATTAATACATGCTGGTAATGATCAATGATGATTTAAGCATAGACAATCAAAAGAATCCTTGGATTGTCTATGATTTAAGTAAAGTCAATATGTAAATTACTGAAATCCTGTAAAATTATCAAAAGGAAAAAAACATAATGAATATATACTTACTTTCTCTTGCAAATAATATCAAAATATTGAATTAGGCTAATAACATAACAAAGGCTAATTGTGTTCTATAAAGTCGTACTTCATGTTGTTATTAGCATAGATAGTACGTTCAAACAGAGCTGGGGGGGGGATATCGAAAGCACAATGGAGCACTTCGACAAATTCGTCTTTGTGGGGTGGGAAAGCTCTAATAAAGTAGCTATCAAGATGTAGTTTCCAAGCACCGAGGATCATTTACGAAAGGAAACACAATTTAATATACTAATCATTAAGCCTTTGAAATTTGAATAATTCATGTAAGTACAATACGCCGGACGGCTTATTTTAACCTTAATATGCCAGTGGGCAGTGCCAGACTGCCAGTGGGTTGATAAACTATCATGATAATGCAATGGTTTTTTTTTTACTTTTCACATACTACTTATATGCAATTAAATGCCCACGAAATGTACAATTAAACAAAAGAGCTGTTCCAAATTGCCTAATAATGTTTCATTGATCATGCAATTATTAAATTAGGTTGATATAAGAAACCTCATTCAATATTTTCATTAATATTCTCGATCTCTTCGATTTGAAGGCCTGTGAGTACGAGCGTTAGGCTTATGAATGGTGTTATGTTGTTCCCTTGAGCCTGTTATCATATATACTATTCTTTTTAACAAAATATTAAATTCTCATAAAAATATTAACCTCATTAATATTCTCGATCCGTTCGATCCCTTCGATCCGTTCGATCCCTTCGATTCAAAGCCCTGTGAGTATGAGTGTTAGTCTTATGCATGGTGTTATGTTGTTCCCTTGGTCCTGTTATCAGATATACTATTCTTTTTAACAAAATATTAAATTCTCATAAAAATATTAACCTCATTAATATTCTCGATCCGTTCGATCCCTTCGATCCGTTCGATCCCTTCGATTCAAAGCCCTGTGAGTATGAGTGTTAGTCTTATGCATGGTGTTATGTTGTTCCCTTGATCCTGTTATCAGATATACTATTCTTTTTAACAAAATATTAAATTATCATAAAAATATTAACCTCATTAATATTCTCGATCCGTTCGATCCCTTCGATCCGTTCGATCCCTTCGATTCAAAGCCCTGTGAGTATGAGTGTTAGTCTTATGCATGGTGTTATGTTGTTCCCTTGATCCTGTTATCAGATATACTATTCTTTTTAACAAAATATTAAATTATCATAAAAATATTAACCTCATTAATATTCTCGATCCGTTCGATCCCTTCGATCCGTTCGATCCCTTCGATTCAAAGCCCTGTGAGTATGAGTGTTAGTCTTATGCATGGTGTTATGTTGTTCCCTTGATCCCGTTATCATATGTACTATTCTTTTTAACAAAATATTAAATTCTCATAAAAATATTAACCTCATTAATATTCTCGATCCCTTCGATTCAAAGCCCTGTGAGTATGAATGTTAGTCTTATGCATGGTGTTATGTTGTTCCCTTGATCCTGTTATCAGATATACTATTCTTTTTAACAAAATATTAAATTCTCATAAAAATATTAACCTCGTTAATATTCTCGATCCGTTGGATCCCTTCGATTCAAAGCCCTGTGAGTATGAGTGTTAGTCTTATGCATGGTGTTATGTTGTTCCCTTGATCCTGTTATCATATATACTATTCTTTTTAATAAAATATTAAATTCTCATAAAAATATTAACCTCATTAATATTCTCGATCCCTTCGATCCGTTCGATCCCTTCGATTCAAAGCCCTGTGAGTATGAGTGTGTCTTATGCATGGTGTTATGTTGTTCCCTTGATCCTGTTATCATATATACTATTCTTTTTAACAAAATATTAAATTCTCATAAAAATATTTACCTCATTAATATTCTCGATCCCTTCGATCCCTTCGATTCAAAGCCCTGTGAGTATGAGTGTTAGTCTTATGCATGGTGTTATGTTGTTCCCTTGATCCTGTTATCAGATATACTATTCTTTTTAACAAAATATTAAATTATCATAAAAATATTAACCTCATTAATATTCTCGATCCGTTCGATCCCTTCGATTCAAAGCCCTGTGAGTATGAGTGTTAGTCTTATGCATGGTGTTATGTTGTTCCCTTGATCCTGTTATCAGATATACTATTCTTTTTAACAAAATATTAAATTCTCATAAAAATATTAACCTCATTAATATTCTCGATCCGTTCGATCCCTTCGATTCAAAGCCCTGTGAGTATGAATGTTAGTCTTATGCATGGTGTTATGTTGTTCCCTTGATCCTGTTATCAGATATACTATTCTTTTTAACAAAATATTAAATTCTCATAAAAATATTAACCTCGTTAATATTCTCGATCCGTTCGATCCCTTCGATCCGTTGGATCCCTTCAATTCAAAGCCCTGTGAGTATGAGTGTTAGTCTTATGCATGGTGTTATGTTGTTCCCTTGATCCTGTTATCATATATACTATTCTTTTTAACAAAATATTAAATTCTCATAAAAATATTTACCTCATTAATATTCTCGATCCCTTCGATCCGTTCGATTCAAAGCCCTGTGAGTATGAGTGTTAGTCTTATGCGTGGTGTTATGTTGTTCCCTTGATCCTGTTATCAGATATACTATTCTTTTTAAAGGGAAATGGCAACAAAAATTTTTTGGCTTATTTGAAAGAGACTCCAAAACAATACATAGAAGTCTATTACAGAATTTTTATATCTGCCTTATTTGGTGAGATATTTTGACTTGAAATCTTTAGGTGTATACCATCTTGGATATTTGTAGATATGCATGATACGTCACAACTGGGGTCACGCAATTTTTTTTCTTACGACACAATGATTAATCTTCTCTAATAACCACACACATGGTAAGTGTTTCGGATTTCGGCACGGACTGAAAAGATTTCAAACAATATTTGATTGTTGGTAGATATTTAGGAGAAGCTTTTAATGGCTTATCCCTGTTGTGACGTCACCAAAACATTGTTAATGAGGTTAAAAATTAATCCAAGATGGCGGACAGTTCGATTATTCAGGTGACAATATCTCCAAAAGTAAAACAGATATAAAAATTTTATAAAAGACGTTTATATATTACTTTTAGAGCCTCTTTCAAATGAGAAAATAAAAATTTTTGTTGTCATTTCCCTTTAACAAAATATTAAATTTTCATAAAAATATTAAGTTAACCTCATTAAAGCTTTCCTTGTTGCTCATATCAATAAATTTAATCAAAACAGACATAAATAATCTATTTTTAGTAACAAAAATCACATTGACCAATAGAAATCACTCTTCCGAGAGGTGCTACAACACCCGTTTGTCCACGAGCATGATGTGACAGGAACTTAATAAATTTTACTCGAACGTTTATAAACGTGCACAATCACATGCAAGCACTAAGCAGCAAGCACAATCTTGAACTAAAAACGTTCTTTGTAAAACGTTTTTTCCAAATAAATACAAAATCATTTAATATTGAAACTTTGTTCACATTTAGTTGCTTGTATAATGATTTGTGTCATAATAAGTAAGAAGCTTTTGCCTTTAATGTCAAGAAAATTTTTATTACACATTTGTATCATACATAAGAATATGCACAATCTTTATTAGAATGCTCTTAAATCTCTAGTTTCTCTCTGGCTTTATCTTCAATATCCAAGCGACAAGAGGAGTTGTTAATGAATGGAGTCCATGTTCCTTGGATTGAAGGATTGTTTGTATGCCAACGTCTTGCACTTCTTAACTTTGTTCCTGATTCTTCCTGTAATCTGTCGACCCATTTTTGAATCTCTTCTGCATCAGTATTCTTTACTGGTATTACCTTGCTACTACCATTTACTGAAAGAGAATAGTTTCCTTAGGAAGTTTTAGTAGGACAGCATTAAAGTCATGCATAAGGTTGGGACAGTTCCTTCTAGAAGTTGATTGCCTTGACAGTTTGTGAACTCAGAAATGTTTGGATGGAATCATGAGAATTACCATTATTCTCCACAGAAATGTATGAAGGCGGATGATGCCACTAGATTAATTCCAATAATGTATCAGCTAGAGTACCTTGTCATTATATGGTTCTTTAAGCAATTAACAGTATTATAACTGTTCCGCTGAGGAGAAAAACCCAATAATAATAATATAAGGTTAATATTAACTCTGGAAATTTACACTTGATTGACAATTAAGTTATTAGTATTCTGAATCAGACAGAAGTGCATGTAGCATGCAAAGCAGAAATGCTTACTCTAACCAGAAAAGTTGTATTCAGTTAAAATGAGCTAACCAGTTATACAAATCAAGTAAGTTTTACTTGTTTGTGTAAGTAATATAGCGAGTGTGTATAGTAATTTGTATTTATTGTATTTGTTAATTTAGATCAAATAGAATTATAAGGAAGTTACAGTAACATTAAAATTAGTAAAGGGAACTATACGATTCAATCCCCGTTGTTGCATCAATTTAATGATGAACCGTTGAGCTCAGAATGCCCCAATAACTGTTTCAAATGAAGTCTTTCTGCAGCCCATTTCTGTGATGAGGTTTCTGTGATGAAACAGAAACGTAGAACAGAAAATGGCTAAATGTATGTATTGCTTGTCGTGTAATCATAGGCAAAGCTAAATAAATAAATGATGAAGGGCTGGTTATGCTAACTAGGTTGGTTGGCTACCCTCGTTCGGTTGTCCCCCTTTCTTAACAATAAAATTAAGGCATATAAACTTACAGTAGTTTGCAATGATACGAGGATGTCTGTCGGGTCTTTCTGTGACGTACATAGCAATATTTGGATGGCTTTCTGTCAATTTCATCACTCTTCCATTAACAAAATCCCTATTAAAACAAATAATATCCAAATATCAAGATTTATATAAATTTTATAAGAAATCGATGCTTTGGACTCTTCTACCTCATCCCCTTGCTACTTCCTCCAACAGGACAAAAGTTAAACGTTAATCTTTTTAAATGGCAAATATATCTACCAAATCTGTTTGAGACTACAGCCATATTGTTACGCAATATCGACTTTTGAACGATGTTATATAACGCCTGCAGGCGTTGACCACCTGCAGGTGCATTATTTTGATTTGTTAATTAATAGAACCTGTATATTCACCGCAAATTGTTAACCGTGAGCTATTATTTTACCATTCTACAACACGTCTACAGCATTTTCTGCGCAAAAAATAAGTACGGAAATCTGAGATATATTTTCTGGGATATTTGAAGGAGATTTAAAAAACTCCCGAACAATTTTCGCGGAAATTTGCGCGAAATAAAATACAGGAAGAAATGGGTTGTAGCGCAAAAAACTTCCGGCATTGGACGAAAAGAAAAGTTATGTATGCCAAGTAGTTTGTTTGTTTTTGTGGTGGTCTCGAACACAAATTGGAGCAAAGTATGCATATTCCTTCACGAGTACAAGTCCTTTCATGGAATGAAAATCAAGTTGCTGATCTGCTTCGTGAGGTTTGCTATTTCATTTTGATTAGATTGAATATTTTATTATTAATTTGGTCAGCTTTGAAGTTTGATCTCATTTGGAGGTCACGTAGTTTGAAGTCTGGCGGTATTTTATTGATTTATATATCTAGTTAATGATTTTATTTTAGCAATACATCATGTTAAGATATTGCGGTGAATATAATTACTGCTTTGTTTGTGCGGCAATGCCAGAAATTTTATTTAGGAAGTCAATGCCAAATTTTTAATGTTTAATATTCGCTGTTGGCTGTTCGTTTCCTTATTTGAACAAGATCATATTTTGACCTCAGTTATATAAGCTGATTTCTCTGCGATAGATCTATAAACAGCTAAATGTGTTCACTTTGTTTTGAAATTGTTCGGCTATAAAATTTCAATCATATTTTGGAATTATGCTTAAAGAGGTTTCTAATTGCATGACTTCAATTTTAATCATGCATTCTCAATTTCTATTTTATTGGCAAATTCCATTTTAACTTAAATGATGGAATTTTGTTAAACTGTCATATAATTTCTTCCATTCAAATAGCATTATTTTATAAGTTTTATTTTATTGTTTTTGTGCCTGATTATTGTTAACACCCACAATGCTGACACTTGTCAAAGACAGCTGCATGCTATGCCATGTTTAGTAATAGTGGGCGGCAGTAGGGGTACTGTTTTCAATATGATATATCATGAGTGTAAACATTATTTTGATGCGATATGTTTATTTGTAAAGCTAAACAAAGTGACTCCTTTTGAAATGTATATATATATACTTATAGGTAAAAAAATTTCATTTTATAAACAATGACAATGGCGAAGAAATGTGAAACTGTTTGATATTTTCATTTTCTTGGGAAGACACTAAAGCGCAGTATAAAGGCCTGATTCCACGCCGGGAAATTCTTTGCGAGAACCTGTTTATGCGGAATACAGATGGTTGCACATGAATAATTCCATTGAATTCACTCTATGCGTGAAAAAATTTCGCTTCACTAGTGAGAAGAAATCAGTTCTACTCACTGCGAAAGCGAAAAGAGTGAGAGAATTAAAAACAATCAGTCATGCCCAACCATCCGTATTTCGCATAAACAGCTTCTCACGAAGAATTTCACTGGCGTGAAATCAGGCCTTAATTCATTACTTTTCTTCTGTATGACTAATATGTAAAAGGTTTGCCAATCAAAACAGTTGATAATGAATTCATCTATACTCTATACACTGCTGTAATATGTTAAACATTGAGACTATAATGATATTGGGCAAGTATGTCCAACTACAAATATATTGTTATTTAGTATTGTTCTTTGAATTTATGTATTAAAAAGGATAATGTACACATATGTGACAATGTTTGATTGCAGCACCATCTACTAGACTGTGTTGATTGTGTTTTTCAAAGACATATAGATGGACAGAAATTATTGGTATGTTTCCATTTGAGAATTATACATTGATAAGTAGATTTGGCAAGTACAATGACAATGATTTTGTGATTTTGTAGAACTTGAGAGAGGGTGATGTTATGTATTTCTTAGAAATTCATAACATAAAAAGTAGAGGGTAAGTTTACTGTCTCTGGTATTTAATGCGAAGCTTCAATTAGCAAAGTCAGTCAGTGAAAGCCTAGAGCGTGGAATTAGAGAATGGAGTTTGAAATGTCTTCTTGTTTCTGCAGGAAATTTTGGAATATTGTAAAGCAAATTACAGAGAAAAAAGGAGGAGTTCAAAATCTCATGAAGTGAGTTATTATAGTAACGGTATATACTATTTAAATGAAAACTCATTTTAATATTGAAAATTAACTATCATGCTGCCCAGTCACACAGGGTGCATTGCAGTTCAATTGGCTGGCTAGAAACATTTAATTTGTGGTAAAATTAACCAATTAAGTTACAGAGCTTATTTGATGCATTGTTCAGTGGGTAGATTGTGGTGTTACAAGCATCAATGTCATGAGCTCGATCTTCACATAGACTAAACGAGTAGAAATAAAATTTTTGGTGTTAAAAAGTAAAAAATAATTAGGGTGTGCATTCACTGGCTCAATGTAGTCAAAATGTGTTGTAGTAATAATGCAACCAAATGTGAATATTTTAATATGTATATAGCCCTTAAGTGAAAGACCAAAACAATTACTGTTAGTTTAAAAACTTTTATCTTTCTAGTAGATTTCAAGTAGGACAAGAATCGTATGAACCAAATAATAATGGAGGTATTTAATAAATATACAGTACAGCTTACACTTTCAGTGCGACTGAATAGTATCATACAGTATGTAGACAAGTTTTTGTTTGAGGCAAAAGTTACATATCTGGGATGTTGCCTTTTATATGTTGAACGAGAAGTTGCTTCTCTTCATGCATTAGCAAGTATCAAAAATAGGATTTTCTTCATGTATCAGTAATTTGTGGGTGATCTTACAATAAATTAATATGTAAACCCCCGACTACAAACCCTTTTGTCTCTTTTCTATTGCAGCAGAAGAAGGTGAATTAAGTGATGGCTCTGTAAGTTATAATGTCTCATTTAATAATTAATGATGTTTATAAGATCTCAATAATGAATTTTATTGTTTTTGTTTATTCATGCAATCGTATTGTCAAAATGCAATCATTCATTGTCAAAATGCAATCATTCATTGTCAAAATCATTGAGCGAATGTTTAATTTCATTAATTAGGTAATGAGTGTAAATTTACAAATAAACAATTTTCTTGACGTTTCTTGTAAGTTCTTCTGTTTAATTTTGTTTCAATTAAAGATTTTATAATATTTAGGATTCATTTGATTCAGAACCGTCAGATGAATATGATGAACCTGACCCAGAAGAAACCAAACCTATTGTAATTTTGTGGTTATACTTATTTTATTTTCTTGCTTTATATTTTTAGCTTATTTTCTAAATTACCTATTTTGAACTGCTGTTTGACTGTTTCCTAAGAATGTTTTCACTTGTATACCTAGATGTCAGTGGAAAGGCAAGAAACAATAAAAAGAAACCTATTAATGAATCTTGCAGCTCATACTTCCACTCAGCCACATGTTGAGGTTGGTGGTAATAATAAAACAGTTGCTTTCCTTTCTCTTGTGGTGTCTTTGTTAAAATTAATATGTGGTTGTAGTACGATGAAGAATATCCAGGATCAGAAGATATATATGATGTTCCAGAAGATGGCTGTGGTATGTGCACATGTCAAATTTGTCGTATTCACCTTCTTGTATTCTTCTCAAGTATTGGCTACACTTATACTTCCTTTGTGAAGTTATCATTGGATTTAGAAATGATTGCTAACTTAGTTGAAAGTTGCAATCATTAAAATTTTTTTAAGAAAGGTATGCTAGCTTCCGAGATTGTTGTAAGGTAAAAGAATACAGTACATGGGTGCTCTTTGAGTCTGGTTTCATCAGGGTTTGGACCTAACTTTGATCTACTTGACCATTGATATTTCCAGGTTAGATCGTAAGCTGCCCACTGACAATAAACAATCTGGACGTAATAAAGCTATTGTATAATATCTTAAACAATAACTATATTATGCCCAGATTTTTATTGTCAGGCTGCCCATGGTTAGGTGGGCAGCATTTCTGCCACCCCCTGCCCTCAAGTGTAAATAGTAATGTCATCCTTGACATAACATCGTCTGTTAAGGTGAACCTGAGGAAGATATGTATGATGTGCCAAGCGATGAGTCTGGAGGAGGTTTGGGCACTAGTTTAATTTAACCAAAAATATTATCAAGTATACATTAGTTTAATTAAATATTATTGCAAACCAAAGAACCCATTTATGCAGTACTGGATCTGTACCATTGTATCAAATTCAATTGCTCGATGACGAGCCGTGGCTCTCCCGTAACGGAGTGTTACTGTTTGATTTCCACATGACGTTTGGACATGCTGGATGAATTAAGATACCGGTACACATTTATGCATAAAAGTAGTAACGTCAAAAGTTTAAGAATAATTCGGTATTTAGGGGTGGTTCGACGTCATCCTGCACTAGAAAGAAAGCAAAGCGAGAATTATCTGGTACCTGACGATGGCAAACTCATACAGGTAGCAACTTCTCTGAAAGTTCTCCTCAAGAATTATTTTTAGTTCTAAATGTTCCACGTTTGAGAAATAACAAGAAGCACTGAGCATTTTGAAGAAAATTAACAACAGTTTGGAACGATATTGGCGTCGACGATTCGTCACGTTATTGATGTTAACTGCTTATCATGTGTCCAATATTCCGAGTTTCCGCTGCTCTGTATGTCCACTTTCTTTTTTACCGTTAAAGCTTGTACATGTATTTTTGATGTGTTTTTGAAAACTTTGTAATAGTCGAAGTGTTTTTTGCGCAGACGCAGGATGAGGAGGATTACGAGGACTTGAGTGGCGTTCCTCCACCTGGTAAAGAGGATTTTTTCTTACTCACAGTTTTAAAATCATATTTGTATGCTATTGCAGATGCTGTAATTTGATCATGAGGTCGCTTAGAGCGCGCTCAACTAATTTTTTTCTACTTCACTTGCTGCTATCTTTCCTTGGCAGATAGCCAGTGACAAGACACTAATTATTCTTGCGCATTTTTTTTTAAATGGCTTCCATGGAGTTATCAGTTGATTTCTTTAGTTGATTTAACTTTTTTTCTTCAGGTCATACTGAGATGGATGAACAAGACGACTATGTTGTACCGGACACAAAACCAACAGCAATTGGTTTGTAAATGTAGCGTACTTCTGGCGATCAGATAATGTTTCCCTAAGAAACTTAAGATAACTTGGCTGAACATACGTGTAGGAAGAGTTCGTTTGAAATGGATATAGCTACATCTAATAAAACTAAGATTAACTTAGACCCCGTTTACGCGGTACCGGATTCGCTTGGTCACGACATCGAGTTCGGGTAGTTTGCAATCTTATTTACTCTCACCACTTTTTTCCATGACTACTTGTTGTTAAGTTCTGCAATACTATCGTAATTGTAAGAGCCACACTTGTCGTGGTAGTATTCAATTTGATATCGTGACCATGCGGATCCGATACCGTGTAAACGGGGTCTTAAAGTTTCTATAATGTTTTATATTTTATAGTTCCACCTCGTCCGCCTAAACCCTCATCTAACACTAACACTAACAAACCTGCACCACCCCCTGGAGGAAAAGTGTCTCAAACTGGGAAAAACAACGCATTTACAAAGTTACAAGCAAAGTTTCAAGAGCAGGTATGAAGGTTGTGGCTTTTATCTGTCGCCATTCACGTGTCCAAAAATAATGAACTGATTTTTTTATTTTAGGAACCTCCCCAGCCACAGAGAGGTAGGAGGTGTAACAATGTGATGTTTTACTGTCTGGGCTGTGGTTCAGGGTTGACATTGAATATAAGCACTTGCCTTACTATACTACCAGGGGAGCAGTTCGTAAGCCTTGAAGTATTTTTACAGAATAACAATAATTTAAATAGGGTTTTTCTTGTTTTAACTTGATCCAGTAATTCGTTACCTTGAATGCAGTTACTGACTGAAGAACTGGTATCAATTGAGTGTAATTTACTCGTAGGTTCAAAGAATAGAATGCCGACTCTCAGTGCGCTTTCTCCCGTTTCTCAAGCTCCAAAACCACCCCCGCCTAAGGTACTGTCTGATAGTTTATCCTTGAAAATACTAGACATATTACATTCATAGAAAATAGGTAGATGATATTTTGTTAAAATCTTTTTTGATGACAATCAGTAACATTTTCTACAGGATAAGCCGAGAGCCGCTGTTCCGCCGCTAAGAAGTAAGTGGATTTTAAATGAAAATCATTACAAATATTCGCAAGCAAGTAAAGTCCATAACGAGTCAACGACTGCAATATGTCTTGACCATTACAGTGAATGATCTTAAATGCTTTGCTTCGGTATTGTCAGAACAAGCGTCTCTTTATCTTTCGTTGTTGTTAACAAATATTGTCTTGTTGCTTTTAGTTCCAAACAAAAATGAGATTAAGAAACCACCGGATACCCCGGATGAGCCAGACCAGGTAAAATAAGTTATCGCGGCATTTATTTAAAAAAAAGTATATTAATGTTACGGAATTCTGGGTGTGACGTCGGCCAGTATGAAAATCGTCTTTTGCTAAATACGGTAAATAGCAGTTATGAATTACATGATCAATCTATTGATTGTATAGGACGAATATGAATTTCCAGACGTACCGCGTAAGTAGCTTTATTTTGTCGAGTTTTACTTTTAACAGCTTTCTCTTTCTTCTCTGCTATATTTCACTGACTCATATTTAGAAATTGCGATGTCAAAAAAATTTGCATTCGTTTGTTCTTAGCAACTGCGAAGAAAACGGCCTTCAACAAACCAGCACTTGTTTCCAAGGTAAAGAAATTTCTATTGAGCTGCATAATGGTTTTCAGTTATTCATGATAATTTTATACTTTCCAGGAACCTCGTGGTCAAACACCTCCAAGTAAGTGTTTACAAATTATCCTGGTTTCTATCATAATGTGCATGTCATACATGCCGCATCATGATCCACAGAATAACACACCATACAACCCAAACCATATCATATGCGAATGATACCATACCACATAACATATACCACAATACATACATTGAACGTTCGTATGTGATATTGTAACGAGGAAATCTAAGCCAAGGTATTCAACGTTTTCAAGCAACAAGGAAGCCGCCAATAAACAAAAAACCACCAGCGGAACCAGAACAGGTATTCATCTTGATTCAAATCATCTAGGAAAATTGATTGATTTGTCAAGATAATGTTTTGATTTATTCTTAATTGTTTAGGAGACTTATGAACCTCCTGATCAACCACCAAGGCGTATGTTATTATTTATCTTCACGTTTTAGTGACGCTAATATACACAACAGTGCTGTGCCACACCCTACCATACCCTGTCACATCATGTGATGTACTGTACAATACCACAACCACATGACATACTAGGGGCCTGTTTATATGGTTCCGCATGGCCGGGACGGGACGTTTTTATCTCGCTTAGACGGGTAACTCGCCTAGGCAGGATGGCGTGTTTATGTGGACGAAAACATTGCCGAGATGATGCCATTTAAGTGCTTGACGTCACATGTTTTTGCCACAAAGTGCAATTGCGCGTGCCCAGAAGTCAAAATTCACCCCGCCTGATCGGGATTGAGTGTTTTTATTGGAATTTTAGACGAGATCCCGGCAACTCATGCCGGTATGTCGCCTAGGCGGAATGGAAGTGGGACCGTATAAACACTCAATAGAATTAACATTACTGGCGTGATCTCGTCCCGTCTAGCCGGGATCATTTAAACAGGCCCTCAATTTGCTTTTCTATATTTCTCAAGCCACCAAGAAACTGCCAAATAAGAAACCTCTAGTTGAACCGCCACAGGTATTTCAATCCTCAATTCAAGTCATTTAATACATGAGAACATTTTGATACAATAATTTTCAATTGTTTAGGAAACGTACGAACCACCAGATCAGCCTGCAAGACGTAAGTTTTCTAATTGTCTGTGAATATCGATAATGCTACAATACCATGCCACACCACACCAAATTACATTATATTTTGCTATACCATATCACACCACACCATACCATACAGTAAGATCAGTACTTAATTTACAAATCTATATTTCCGAAGCAACCAAGAAGTTACCAAATAGCAAGAAATTTCCAATTGAACCAGAACAGGTACGTCAGTTTCGCATAAGCAGTCAACCGCATGTAGATATTTCTCCTAAAAATAATAGGAAATGTTTAATTACGTTTAGGAGACTTACGAGCCTCCAGATGAACCTCCGAGATGTAAGTTTATTTTGTCACAGTAACAACCACAACACATTTTTAAAATGTGTCAGTGGCACCATGCCATACGATACCAAACCACACTACACCTTACCACACCCACCCACCACACCACACCATACCATACCATACCATACCATACCATACCATACCATACCATACCATACCATACCATACCATACCATACCATACCTTACCATGCCATGCCATGCCATGCCATGCCATGCCATGCCATGCCATGCCATACCATACCATACCATACCATACCATACCATACAGCATACCATACAGCATACCATACCATACCATACCATACAGCATACCATACAGCACACCTTTATACCTACCTGATAAATTAAGTAGAATGTTACATTTCTTATATTCCAGTTGGAAAGAAACCGGTGAAGAAGAAACCTCCAGTAATTGAACAAGTTAGTCTCATTTTAACTCGTTGAAAATTTCGGTCAAAATATAAAATCGAAAAAATAGAAAATCCATTTGAATTTGTAGGAGAATTACGAGCCGCCAGTAACACCAGCGCGACGTAAGTGAAATAAAACCTACAATTGATATGTCATTTTGTTCCTTGAGCGTTCATAAAGCATTAGTTCCTAGCATTTTTTGCTAGATACAGCTAGACATTATAATAATAAAAATTACCTAAAGTAGTAACTCTTGTTCTTATGCGATAAGTGATATGTCTGCCACCAACAAGATTTCGTTCGTTTTGATTTTAACAGCAAAGAAGGTGCAACCAGTCGTGTTGGAGCAGGTAAATTAAAAAGTTTAATTATCTTTTTGGTTTTGAAGAAAATTCTCTTTTTCTCTCGTTATGAAATATCTAAAGTTATGATATATGCTATTTGATGTTGTAGTAATGGAGTATTTTCATCAACATACAACAGTAAATGTTGTCTGAAAAAAACACGTAAGTGTCTAATCTTATTAGTAACCTCTCACAATCACTTTAATTTATTTTTTCTTCAGGAAAATTATGAATCTCCAGAGTTGCCAAGTAAGATTTCACAATTGACATTTTGCCTTTTTTTGTTCTTTGATAATTTTTCACATTTGCATCTTTATCGTGTTGCAGGCAGCAAACCGGGCGTATGTTTGGATCCGGTAAGCATAGAGTATTATTGTATTTCCACCAAGTCACCCAAACTTCTATTTAGGATGAAATTTATCTCAATTTTAAAAACATCGTGCTGCTAAGGCACTGTCACGCGCTGCAATTTTTCTTGCAACTTGCAACGCGATTCTACTCAGTGAAGAATGTTTGATTTGTGAAGAAGACATTAGCAAAATGCAATGAACACGCCTATTTGCCAATTCTAGATCTCTCCAAGAGTAGAGCTGCGCTGGGCCGAGTTGTTTTTGGCTTATTAATTGCGACAAACGGATTGCACTCGTTCTCTGCTTTCTATCTCCTGTCACGAAATGAAACTATCCGAACGCTTACGTCAAAGACCTGTTTATATCTCATCAAGTTTAATTACTTTTTCCAGGAGGAAAATTATGAAGCTCCAGATCAGATGAACCTAAACGATGACGAGGTAACGTATATTATTCTGAAACTTGAAGGAAAGGAGTTTATGACGCTATTACTCCGCACGTTTGATCATTTTCTCCAATTTATTGTGCTATTTAGTTCGAGCAAGAGGATTACGAGATCCCAGATAGAGCTGATATTCCTCCACCTAAGGAAGGTCAGTTTCATTAGAGTTTCTCTCAATGTTTATTATATTCAAATCTCATGCTAGTATATACAAATCCACATCACATAATAAGGATTTCGTGTCCATAACCAACAAATACCAACAGGTGGATTTTGGAAAGGTGACCCGATGGGGGTGAGCCGGTAGGGGTGACCCAGTAGGGGTAAACCGGTGTTTTGTTTTCTGCTCTCCTAGCTCAAGGCTTCCCTCTAGAATATAGGCAGAGTAAAACTTAAATATAGGCGAATCTTGTTTGAAAAAGTTCCTTGCACTCCATAGATTGGTACTTTTAGATATTGGACTCTATCTGTTATGCCGAAAATTAGATGGGCAGAGTTAAAAATATTTGAACATTTCGGGGTAGCACCCCCCCCCCCCCCGTATACCTCTTCAGAAAATCTGTCTATACTACGGTTTCGGATTGAGCTTGGACACGCGTGATTCGAACGCGTATGTTTCTCGTGCGAAACGTACGCGTTGCTATGCGGAAACTGCCGCGTTTCCAAGGGCAAACTTTTTAGTTTGGTCAATGGTCATACGGCTATTTACGTTCTAAAAAGTTTGCTCTTGGAAACGTGACAGTTTCCGCATAGCAACGCGTACGTGTCGCACGAGAAACATACGCGTTCGAATCACGCGTGTCCAAGCCCAATCCGAAACCGTAGTAAATAACAACTTCAATGCTAAATAGAATCTTATACCAGTATTAGCCTTACACTCAACTCTTAATCCTCAATACACTCTTATCCTAGTACTAATTCTCGTTGTATTTCTTATATTTATTTTTATTGTGAGTTCTGGATTGTTTTAATCGAGAGTCTGTCTCCCTTTCTTCATAACAGTTAAGAAATCACCAAGAAAATCTATAAAAGAAAATGCCAGGAATCTCTTGCACATCCCTTCTAAAAAAACTGCCCCCAACGTTCCAGCAAAAGCAGATAAGAAGAAAACGGTTAAGAAAGAAGTTCCGAAACCCTTGCCCGCTGATGATATACAACCCCCGCTTAGACACCCTCCTAAACCTGCTGGAAATAAACTCTTTGGTAAACTCCGGGGGGAGAAAACTATTGATCGAAATTCAATGGCATTACCCAATTTACCGACTGATAACGTGGATGCAAGGAGGTAGTATGTTTAGCCTCTTTTCCATTTCATCCGTATCGTACACACCAAATGTTATAGGAGTCTGATCAGGTGTAACAAGGTGTAGTGAAAGGAGAAAATCGCAGTATGAATGTCAAGAAAAGTTGCAAATGTTAATAAGCCTTTACTCTTGAACAACATACTGTATTTAATTTAATATGTTTCCAAATATTTTTTCCTCAGTCCTGCAAGTCAACTGCCCTCGCTTCCTCCTAAACCTACAGACAGCCCAGATCAAAAAGAGGTGAGTGTATTATCGTATCGAGTACATGGCTGTTTCAAGAACCATTGACATTCTGCGTGTTTGAAAACTGCCCGAAGTAAATTGCTTTCCAGGTATTTTTGCGAAATACAATAGTCTACCATTTTTCTTCTAGAAACTGGTTCCTGAAAGGCGCAAGCCAGGTTAGCAAAATTTAATTTTTACCAGTCTCGATTAATATAAAGCAACACATGTTGGTATATATAAGAACGCATATTTATTCTACCTTTTCTCCAGAACTACCACAGAGCAAATCGCCACAGATCAAGCCGCCTCCAAAGGTTAGCGGTTGTCAGGTTGACTTAAATGTACCTGGCTGGATACTGGATAAACCAATGCTTATATCAAAGTATTACTTTTTTAGAGCAAACGGGGACTACACGACCAGCCGTGGTTTCACGGCTCGATTTCTAAAGAGGCAGTCTGCGACATGTTGAGAAAGGCAAAACAGGTTAAACCAAAACAGTTTGCAGTAAAATTCTAACGCTGTCCGTCATTCTTATCGTGTGCTTGATTACCACTTCTTTTCAGGATGGTGCGTATTTGGTGAGAAATAGTTCGAGAGATCGTGGCAAATGCATTATGTCAATTTTCTACAAGAATGATATCAGACATTTAAAGTAAGTACTGCTGCTAAATGGAACCAGTAGATAATAGTAATGAAAATGAGAAATTTATTTATGTACAAGATTTCCCAATTTAAGATAAATTCGTGCAACACACACGATCCAGCACCCTTGATTTTATCGAAATAAAACTTATTTTACACGGGCTAATACTTACTGTAACACCGTTTTTTAAAGAGAAAAACTTGAGATAAATTTCTAGATTCTTTCTTCATTCTCTTTTAGCATACCATGTGATTCTAATGGACACTATCGTTTAGGCGACAGCGGAGTAGAGGTGTGTGAGTGTTTCTGTATAAAGGCCCGGTGCAATTTTCTAATTTTGATTGGTGGAAAGAGTAGGTTAGCGGTGGATCAGTATGGGTGACTACTGATCGACTGCTGATTCCGATGTCAAGATCCGTAACAAATCCACTACTATTCGTATTTTCCAAAAGAGAAGTCGTGAAAGAGGCTTAGTTTGAAAAGAGTTGATAAGTGTGTAGAAAAGACTGTATGAGATTTTTACCGGGTGATTATTTTTCTTTTTAGAAATTTAAGGATGTTGAGGAATTGGTAACCTATTTTAACAAACATGACGTGGAATTTAGTGCCGGAGGAAAAACGCCTCTGACATTCGCCTGCTTAAAATCATGATAGCTGCCACGAAGTCGACACGAAGTTTATTTTTCACTTAACTTACAGTGCCGGTACTAAAAAGTATGACACGAGACGAAGTCGAGTTACTTACTTTTTTAAAAGATAAAAAACGCATAAATCAGATCTATTTGTTTTATGCAAGAAAAAAAGTTTGAATAAATTTAGTTCAAATTGTGCAGGCAAGATTTTGCCTGACTCCTGTTTCGGAAATTATTCATTGTAAGTCAAGGCAAGAATGATTTCGTGTAATATGCTTCACCAAGCATGGCTTTTATGGCTTTTTAAAACCATGCGCCCTATGGTTTGAATTGATGCATGCTGAGAATATACCTGCGGTGTGATGTCACATGCAATTACATTGCCCCTGTTGCATGCAAAACACGTATTTCCAAAATCAGTTGAAGACTGAGGTCATAAACATGTAGAAAGGTTGGTACATGTAGTGTGATGAGAAACATTCAGAAATATGCAAAAATGAAATCGAGATGAAAAGTTTTAGTTTAAAATATTGTATCTTTAGTTTTGTAATTATTATAAACCAACTTGTTATATATCATAAATATAATTCTTTGCAGGCCAAACAATGTATTATTGTAAATAACACCATAGCTACAAATAACATTTTTACCACAAACTATTATGCACTTTTGTGATTAACTGAGAAGCAGTATCTTAAGGTGGTTTCTCTGATCTAAGGTTCATGATGGCATTAACATATTGTATATCTCCATGTGTGTGTAATGTAGCTGTATAACAATATATTGATAAATTGGACTATCATAGATTGAACTACAATGATTTCAGGTCATACAGACTTTGACACAAGAGGTGAATTTTTTACTTTTATGTATGGAAACATTAGCACACAACTGGGTTAGCAATGACTCACAAAAAAGAAAATCCGAACACAACTGTCAAGCGTTGGACATTATTACAAATCACCAATTTTTATCATATTGATACAAAAGCAAGGAAAATTGACTGCAAGAAGTACAGGAACATTGACTTCATACATCACTGAACTTTCTCTCTCAGGCAGTACATGTGTTGTGCATTTTATTATAACTACTGTGCTAAACATCAAAATTACCGACCTGAGAAGACTTTCTGAGCTACAGTTTTTCATTTTTACGGGGCAGTTAACAAAACACTGAATTTTAAGTTTTGCAATTATATCAACTGGTCTGTTAGATCTTGTTGCACAAATCAAATTTTGTATATTAGAAATACATTTTTGCAGTCCACATTATAAAAAATATATTTTTATAAATATTAACATAGCATTTACATCATGTCAAATAACCCAAGTTTTCTTTCAGCCAAAATAATTAGGAAACAAGAATTCCACAATTAACAAACACAAAAAATGACTTCTCGTCATTAATAAGCTAGGAATGACACTGATTCTGTTCATTGAAACAAACTGTCACAAATTCATCAAGCAGTTTGAGATATTCTTCTGGATACTTCAAGTAATGTTGGACATGTGGTGAGTCATCCCAACATTTGCTGAACACTTTGACACCATGTGCTTTTCGAACATCCATGTGTTCTTCAATATCATCAGTTAAGGCTAAGTGGTCAGCTTTTGAGTAGAGAAACAAGTGTGGGCATTGTAGTGGCATCTTTCCAAGATCATCAAAAAATCTTTGTAATACTGGATTAGTCTTGACCAGAAGTGGTAACACCAACGCAACAGAATACCAGACAATTGAACGGAGAATGGGATTCTTCATCTGCTCCATAATGCTTTTTTGAACTCGCCCAACACTTTCAACAGTTGGTTTGACAGGACAGCTATCAAACACTGAGCCAATCACATTCACTGAATTATAATGTGGACTGGCAGCAGTCGTTAATGCTTCTACCAGATGGAAATAAACAGCACAACCACCATTACTAAATGCATACAGAAAGACTGGCTGATTTTTCTTTGTTTCATTTTTTATCACTCCAGCTATATATTGTGCAATTTTCTTGACTTCAGTTCCGCTTCGGAAGAAGGTATTAAATGATTTAGTTGGTAAAAATATTGTTGACCAGCCTTTGTTTTCAAAGATACTGCTGTACTTTTGTAAGTGTTTAGGTTTGCAGTCGTTCCATCCGAGAATTACCACATGAGGTTTTTTAGAATTTTCCTCTTGGGGTTTTTTCATCACTGCACCATATTTCAGCTGAGAGGAGATATAGCTTGTAAATCGTTTTGAAGAGACAGTATTCCTGCGAAAATCTCGGTGCAAACTGATGCAACGTCTAAACATCCTTGCACAATTATAAGTAAATTTTTACTTAAAATTATTAAATTTTTACAATAGCACGTAATGGAACAAATTAGAAAAAGCACGTAATGGAACAAAGGGTCAGCACGAAACTCAGAGCACGAAACTTAGAGCACGAAGCTAGTAGAAACGCGTGCTCGGAACAAGTACGGGCAAGCCCAGGCAAGCCTGCTAAATAAATGGCGTGAATTTTGAGTTGGTAACATTGGTGAAACAGTTTGCGTTTATGGAGAATTCTAATGATATTCCCGATAGATCACCAATTTTTATCGTAATTGATTCACAAGCAAAAGAAAATGGCACGGCTGGACCTACTGAATCATCTACATCCTCAAGTATTTCACTACATCAAACTGAAATGAGTAAGTATAACTTGTCAAAATAACCCTTAAGACTAACTCACTTTCTTTTGTGTAGAAGATAAAAGATAGGTTGAATTGATAATGATATTGGTTGTATATTTAATTAGTACAATAACTGGCTTGTGATTGCTACATGAGGACCAACATACATACATTTTTATATATACCTTCTTCAATAAGGGTTGTCCTTTCAAAAGTCCTCAGGCAAGCAAGGGATGGCAGGCTATTCTTTATTTTCACCTCTATGCTCAGAATTATTTTTTTGAAACAGCATCGAGGGCTTATAAGAACTTGCGACAGCAAATTTACTTGCTACAAAGGTAATTCCCTAGGTATCAAGGCCTAAATAAACAATAATCCATTGCCTCTTGCTTGCTCATGGTTGATAGGTTAAGCTTTTGGTTAAGCCTTTATGAATAATGATAATGATTTAAGTTTGCATAGCAGGAACAAATTGTCGGACTAGCTTCGCTACTGATTATTGGATGAGGTTCTGGTGTTATGATGATCGAATTACACGAAAGAGAATTGTGATTTTGAGCATAACACATGCATGCACACAGACGTTGTCATCGTATGACATGATTTATTTGGTTGGCAAATCAAAGAAAACAAATAAATCATGGGCTACAACTTGATCACTTCCAGTCAATGTTGTCAAAAATGTCGCTTGCCCTCTAGTCTTCCCGTAAGGCCTAGTCAGAGTCTATTTCGATGACACTTGCAACATGGCTGTGCATGATAGCTGCGACCATATGGAAACTAAGTTTTATTAGTCTTGTACCCAGGCTAACCATTGGTTTGATGAGATCTGTTTTTTTCAGCTTGATCAGACCGGAACACATTTCCGATCAAGATCAAATTTGATCAGAAAATTTCAAATTTGATTGGATTTTTTGCTTCATTTTTATTCTCCTGTTGGTTATTTCTATTCAATCTGCCTGGTGATATTAAGACACTTTAGAAACCCCTGGAAATGCACTTTGTTCGGACAAAATTTGGTATTTGATCGGAAAGACTAGATTTGGGTTGGAAAGCCGCCAGCTATTATTTCAGGCTTTGATATATGCTTTCAAATGCCATGGATGTAATGAATATATAATTGTTTGTTAATATGAAAATATAATTATTTGATGTCTATGCCTCACTAGGTGACAATAAAAGCCCAGAATCAGTCTTCCCAAGTTCCTCGTCCAGTGAAGCTCGTTCACATGATACATCTTCATTGACTTCAAGTAAAGAGAATTCAAGTGAAGAAAAAGCAGAGGCTTTGAAAGAGCATGCATTATAGTAAGTATATCATTTAGTATATCATTATCTTGTATGTATTTTGTAGCCAAAGTTGCCCTAAAATACTATTGATGCCAATTTAACATTACAATTTAATTAAAAAGACCTCCAAGAGGCTTACTCAAACATTGATGTAATTGGGTTTTTTGTTGCTAGTCTGTTTCGATCAGAACGAGCTTACAACATAACACAACGAAATGTGTTCCGTACATCTACTCCCATGATCCAAAGTGATCTCCCTTTTTCCAAAAGTGTTGAATATCTAACTCCAGTAGAACATGGTTCTACTGCATCCATTTCCCAACCAGAAGAAACTCTAGCAAAGGAAACATCTAGTTCTGATGATTATGTTTCATCATCTGTGAACTTGGTGGTGAAATCTTCTCAAAAGCAAGTCACAGGTAAGACTACGATGTTGAAAAATTAATATTTTGGGAACTTTTACTGTTAAACTGTCTTGACCTTTGCTGGCATTTCTCTAATGCAGACATCTCTCTAATACGTTTATCTCTCCAATACAGACATCTCGATCCCTAATACAGACATCTCTCTGATACAGACATCTCTGCAATACAGACATCTCTCTAATACAAACATCTCTCTAATACAGACATTTCTCTAATACACACATCTCTCTAACACAGACATCTCCCTAATACAAACATCTCTCTAATGTAGACATCTCCCTAATACAGGCATCTCTCTAATACAGACATCTCTTTAATACAAACATCTCTCTAATACAAACATCTCTCTAATGCAAACAGCTCTCCAATACAGACAGCTCTCTAATACAGACATCTCTGCAATACAGACATCTCTCTAATACAGACATCTCTCTAATACACACATCTCTCTAATACAAACATCTCTCTAATACATACATCACTCTGATACAAACATCTCTCTAATACAGACATCTCTCTAATATAGACATCTCTCTAATGCAGACATCTCTCTAATACAGACATCTCTCTAATACAGACATCTCTCTAATACAGATATCTCTCTAGTACAGACATCTTTCTAATACAGACATCTCTCTAATACAGACATCTCTCTAATACAGACATTTCTTCAATACAGACATTTCTCCAATACAGACATTTCTCTTATGTAGACAGATCTCTCTAAATACAGACACCTTTCTAATACAGTCACCTCTCTAATGTAGATATCTCGCTAATACTGACATCTCTCTAATGCAGATATCTCTCTAATACAAACATCGCTCTAATACAGACACCTTTCTAATATAGACTTTTCTCTAATATCGACAGATCTCTTTAAATACAGACGCATCTATAATACAAACACATTTCTGTATATCGATAAAACATTGCGTATTTTTAACAAAGGTGAACTGATTGAAGACAAGCCAAAAGCAGTAGAAGATAAAACCAGCACTAGGAAAAAGCCGGAATCAGTGACAGATATGAACAGCGATGAGGCAGGAACGACTCTACCACGTTGGCAACACATGAATACAGCAGATAGAATATCACCAACAACTGCCATACTTACTAAATCTTCATCAGATGTCTCTACAATTAGCAGTCGTGATATGTCCACACAAGAATCATCATCTCTACAACAATGGCAGTCGCCAGAGGATGACAGCGATGGTGATATGTTTGTCACAGGTGGAAAGAGTCTTCCTCTTGACAGCCTGCGAAAATCTGACAGCCTGCGAAAATCTGACAGCGTGCCAAAATCTGACAGCCTTCACCCTAATTTTAAAGGTCTTTCACTGCCTGAGTTGTCTCAAGATATTTTTCAACGTAAACTAAAAGGTGAATTTGTATGAAGAAATTGCAGTGAATCTCTATAAAAATAGGCGGAATTGTCTTTCTGCGACCACCGCAATTAACTGTTAATATAACGAAAGGCTTTCGCTCAGGATGTTTAGAAATCGTATGGGCTGTGGTAAATCATGGATTCGAATCAATTAATTTCACTGTCATTTCGAGTTTACAGAGCTAAAAACTATGGTAAAGAATATTCACAATATGCCGGCACAGTTTTTAAAACGGCGCAAGAAAACATAGCGTTTCGCCGTTGCATTCACACTGTACCGGAGCGAAATTGATCAGAAACGTACGACACTTCTGCCGTTATGCTTTGACAACGCTTTCCAAACGGAGCAAACCGTGCCGGCATAGTGTGAACGTATTCTAAGTCTCTTCACTTTAGATGGCTGTAATTCATTCCAAAAAAAGGGAAAGTTAATGCTTAATCATGCATGATTGTACATTTGCAATAATCTCGTCTTAAATCTCTTCTGTAGGTGTTACTGTTGAAAAACCAATGCAAGATAAACATTGTTGCCATAGTGATAGGTTAGAAAAGGAAGATATCATTGAACCATCAAGCACGGACAAATTTGACGATATTATATTACCTTCACAAGATGAAGAACTATTTTGCTTGCATCTAACTCAGTCCCAGTCCAATCCTTCTGCATCTCAATCTGACGGACTGATGTCATCGCCCAGTAAACAGACGCAAGGCAATAATACAGCGAAAGATGGGAAGAATATAACTCCACCTTGTGTTACATTGAGTAATACTATTTTAAAGCAAACGCCCATAGGACACCCGAGTACTACAGGTCATCATGAGGACATTGGGGGAAATAAAACTGACACAGGTACTGATTTTTCAATGGTTTGAATTTGAATCATTTCACTACTTCAATATCTCATGTTTCAGCAGTGCAACATGCAGGGTCACTGCAAATGTAGCTCAGACGAGTGCAGTTAAGGACTGTTTGTCGTGAGAATCAGGAAATTTCTCCTTCTCACGTGTGAACGTACAGGACAGATCATACATTGCTTTTTCAAAGGTATAGAATTAACTCAATCACATCGGCGAGAAGAAGTAATTCCCGATTCTTACGACAAGTGCGAAGCAGGCATTAAGAAGGACTAAAGGGTGTTAAGTCTAAAGAGAAGTTCACTTTTCAATTGTCGTAAGCTCTAACAAAAATATCTATTAACATAATTTTAAGCTAATTTCTACAGATTACCTGCCTTGTGGTGGTAAGTTGGTGGAACTGACATTTTTGTTTGATTGTTAAAAATTCAAAAGGGATATTTCCCCTACCCTCGCCACAGAACTACAAACACATGTTTTTAAAGTACTTCATGTTTCATTTTTATTTCCCCTGCTTTCTTAAGATACCCTTATATTGAATGAAAGTTCTGAGTCAAAACGCGAGTGTGTGTCAAATCAATACACGAGTAAGTTATCGGAGTTAACAAGACAGGACATCTCAGATCTCGAAACCAGAGCTGACAACAAGATGAATGAAAGTTCAGAATCTATTGAATCTGGTTTAGCAGGTTTTCATTTCGCGCCGCCCACAATGTTGTTAAAACCAGTGCCAAGTACTTCACCCTCGTGTTTAGAGACAAGCTCAGAAACTGTTCAAGGTACGCTGTTGACATTCATCCGATTTCCAAGCGTAGGTTGACTGCTGATGTGCTGACTGTGTCAAATAGGTTTAGTAATATACTGATATACTGTTGTTTTTCAGAACAAACTGTGACAACTGTCGAGGTTCCCCCGACATCACCTGAAATAATCACGATATCTTCCGATCTTGTCCCGAGTATATCCAAACTAAACCTTCCTACTCTTTCTCTATCGATCCCAGTTCCTGATGAAGACAACACGGAAAAACATGGATTTAACCTTCAGAAAGTTGTCTTGGATGCAGAGAGCATAACATCATTGCCAGTGCCTGCCAAATCTATTTTTACCAACGTTCGAGAAAGATTCCAGCCAAGAAAATTGAGATCGCCTGAAGATGATGAAAGTGATCCTTTCGCATTTCGAGAAGAGGTTTATACACCACCATTACGCAAACGGAAACGAATATCGCGAAACAAAGAAGAAACTGGCACCAAGAAAAGAAAGAGTCAAGATACTAGTGGGATAAATGAGAGCAATGATGATCAAGTGGGGCGGAATGATGGTCAGTATAATTTTCGCTATATTTACTAACAGCTTTTGTACTTGAGTTCTCTTGCCTTATTGAGAAATGGTAAACATCTCATTTTAGGTGCAAGTATGTACAATTCAATTGTCGGTAAGACAGTTGAACAGTCAAAAGATGAATGCTTCATAAAAATTGTCAAGACTCGCACCATCACGACTACAACGAAAGTAATTCAGACGCACATTGTTTATGCTAAACAGGATGGTACGGTTATCACTGAAGAGACTAAGAACGAGTCAAGTGAACTAGAGTGTGAAATAACGAACGAAAGTGAGACACGAGAGGAAGTCGATGAAATCCCGAGTAAAATAACTTCAAGTAACGTGGGAAATACCGAGGAAAACCTTCATGAAGAAATAAGGCAAGACAAAAAAACTGAAGAACAATCTCTTGCGAAAGATTCAAATATCTCTCATATGAAGGCATCGAAGTCAATTTGTAGTGAGAGAACTACAGTAGTTCAACAGTCTAGGCAGGGAATAACGAGTACAACTAAAGAAACAAAGCCAAGTCGCGAGCATGGTGAAAGAAACTCGAAAACTGTTGCAGCCATTAGGGATTTAGTTGAACGTTGTGAATCAACTCCAAGGCGAAGTGAGGATGTAAGAAACAGCGAGGTTCATCAACTAACAAAGGAAAAAGATCTGATAAGAAATCCAAGACTACATAAGGGATGCGATCTAAGAAGCTCAAACGACAACGATATAATTCTCATAGACAGCGCAGAAAGCTCGGTAATTGAACTGTCTGAAACAACACGCACAAGTAGTCCACCATTGTTTACAGCTTCATCCAACTCAATATTGACAAGCAGCCCAGATGAGCTTGCAGCTGGAAGTGTTTCCAAAACCGAGGAAAATCCCGTAAAACAAACTTCATATAGGAAACAGAAAACGAGAAGTATGGAAGAATCCTTACCAAAACGAAATGCGAAACGCAAACGACCTTTATCTGTGGACAATCCCAGAACTTCACCCAGATCGTCCACAGTTTCGCGCGTCTTCCGCGAAGGTACACGCGTATTTGCTCGATGGTACGACAGACATTACTACCCTGGTCACGTGGTTTCCAAATGTAGCAATGGTTCAAAATATCGTATCAAGTTTCATGATGGTAATGAAAGCAACATCCTGGAGCAATGTATTATTGCTGTTGACTATTTACAAAGTGACCAACCTATAATGTTTTGCGAAAAGACTGGGGACGAGTATATTGACGGTGTCATTAAAGGGTTTTATGGCAATGGTGATGATAGGGGATATAAGGTATTGGGAATGGATAACAAAATTGTAAATTGTCCACATAGCAATGTATTGCTTAATTTAGAACAAGCAGCAATATTTCTTTCCCTTCAAGATGCTATGAAGAGCGAACATGTTGTTTCTTCTCTGGACACTAGTTCGACGCCAAGTAGCAATGAACCTTGTGAGAATTTAACCAAAACTTCGCAAAGGTCGCGAACAAGTTACGACGAGAAACTACTCACATTTAAAGATACGAATGCAACAGGAAAAGTGGAGGAAGAACGCAAGAAGAAAGATACACGTAAGGTGTTGGCAGAGAAAGACAATGAGAAAAAGAAGCACTGTGAAGTGAGAATGAATGTTAAACAAGTTTTGCGAGATAAAAAGAGTTCAAGAAAGAAACGTAAGAAAGAAAACGTTGCCAAAGCGATTACAGAAAATGTCAACCTGGCTAAGAAAGCAAGAGAAACTGCAGCAGTGAAAGGTCAAAATACGGCCGCGTCAGAAACACCAAAATCAAGTCGTAAATCCGCTGGGAAAAAGTCTCCCACGGATAAAAATGCCAGCAAGGATGAGGCTCACGTGGGTAAGATACGGCGTCGTTTATCTACAGCGATGCAAAGTTGCGAGAAGACTCATCCTGTACCTACTCGAAGATCTCCGAGGAAACTGAACTCTCGTGCATCTAACAACAAAAACTTAGCTCTACCGACCAATAAGGATTTATTTCGTGGTTATGGATTCATCTTGACAGGAAGTGATGTCCGAAGCATCTCGAATGAGAACAGCGATCAAGAAGATGAGCAAGTCTACATCAGAGATGACGTCATTATGCAAATTAGAACCGGCGGCGGAGAAGTGTTGGATAAATTTCCTGAAGACTATCCACGCGATTCCTGTTTCTTATTATCGAATGTTTGCAAAACTACAGCGAAATATTTCAATGCCTTGGTCTTGGGTGTTCCGTGTTTATCACATGCCTGGGTACGGGACTGTTGTCTTGAGAAGAGATTGATCAGCTACAAAAATTACTTGTTGCCCGCTGGGAAAAATCTCATAACAGAACGTTTGGTGGAAGAACAAAATTATAGAGACGCCCTACGTGGATTGAAGGTAATAAATGTTTTATTTGTATGTAAAACTTTATCTGAAACCAGGATACAGCTACTTCTGAAACGAGCTATGGGATGGCTATGGGAATTTAAAGATCACTTTGATAATCCATTTCAAGTTTTCTTTCCCAAACTGATCTGAGCCTTCAAGCTGTTTTCCACCTCGACTGCATCATAATGGCAGTATTTTATCTTGATTCTATTTCCTCACCGTAAAGTACGCTACGTTTCAATTAAATTGAGAAAAAAACCTTCTTAATTCAGTCTTCTTTCTGTTTTTTTCAAAGGTTCACTTGGTTGGTGAGGATGAATTTAAGGAACAGTGGAGTACCGTATTGAAAGCTGCCGGTTGCAATATAATTAAAAAACTTCCGTCAAATATCCTGCAGAAAATTGAACAAGGAGACGAGTTCGTCTGCGACGTCATCATCATAGGAAATGGTCATGTGGCTCACAGTACCGTACAGAAAGCATGTTTACTAAACATACCAACAGTGACCATTCATTGGGTGAAACAATGTATTTTAATGGGGGCTAGGGTTGATTTCAATGCTCATCATAGTTTTATTTATAGCGTAGAAGGAAAATAAGAGATTTTAAATAGGAAGTTTTAGTTATTTTTAGACTAAGCAACCACAATGTGATCAAATTATTGTATACATTTATTATTTTACTGCATTGACAGTAACGTTAATACAATAGTTAAATACGCTTATGTGCTTGGCTGAAAAAATCATGCACATTTCGTAGATATAATTCTGTGTTCATAGTTCATTTCAGGACTACTTCATGGATGCATCAACGCTTATGCATCAACGCTTATGCATTTCCCCTGGGCATTTATCAGACATGTCATTGTCATTGAGATATCTAGCTAGAATTCAAGACATCTCAAGATTTTTAGTCCCATTTTGATTTTTTATTTGTTTCACTCGTGACAACTGGTTTTCTTTCAACTTGGACTGTGTTTTGGTCAGAGTTCATGTATGCCAGGCATATAACACATCCTGTGAGCATGATTAAACCAACGCCCATCACAACTTTATTCTGCAATACAACAGTCAAGAAAGCGTTATCTTGAGGTGATAGAGTTCATTTCTTTCACTAAGCGTAGTCATGATTTATAAAAGTGGAAGTGCACTGAACCAATGCACTGAACGCAATATGAAAATAGGATTGAGGTAGTACAAATTGAATTTCTTAACACTGTAAACTCTTGTGTACTTACTGGACGGACAAATAGTTCGGGATTAATCATTCGCGATGCAAGAGTACCTCTTGTAAGTACATTTGGGGCCACTTTATTCTCCGCATTTTTAGATTTTTGGTTATCTTTGTCCGCCATATTGTCTTGGTCCCAGGCTCTCGGTTGGCAGGCAGTCAATAAGGCCTGGGTACGAGGATGGGGTATCAATACGTTTGCCCTCCCTCTTACTGGCTGGTTTGCACTGTGCACAGTAATGGCGAGACTGCATTGGTTAAGATATTTGACACATGTCAACAGATTCCAAACTGCTGTTGTTTCAACCAGATCTGCTTCAACTCAAGTTTTGACAAAATATGGGGCATTGGTGACAAGATCTGTGAGTGAATCACCGACCACACCTGTGGTTGCCATTTTTGGATGGAATGATGCCAGGATGAAAAATTTACAAAAATACAGCAAGATATTTGAAGAGAAAAACTGGACAACCTTGTGTCTACCTGCAACGTCTTTTGATACTTTCTTTCGACCAAGTAGCAAAGTTAAGACCATCAGTATGTATATAATGGATCTTCTAAGACAGTTGACCTCAGATGGAAACCCAGTATTCTTATATTCCCTCAGCAGTGGAGGATGTACTGTGTATTATCACATTGCTAAAGCTCTAAAAATGCCAGAGAGTCGACATTTTGATGCGTTTCAAGTCGTGGGTGCTATCTTTGACAGTTGCCCTGTAAGAAACACAAGAGAAGGTATTCATCGTTTGCAGATTAGTGTTACCGAGAGAGTGAAAAATGCAGTAGTTCGCAATTTGATCTGGTATACTGTTGGTGCTGCAATGCCATTTGTGGTCAGGCTTGATCCATTACTTAAGACATTGTTTGAAGAACTACAAGTCATAACACTAAATTGTCCTGAGTTGTATTTTTATTCTAAAGCAGACAAGTTAGCACTCTATCAGGACATTGATAACTTCATAGCACAACGCAAATCTCAAGGTCTTACTGTTCTTAACAAACGATGGGATGATCCACCTCATGTTTCTCACTATGTGAAGTATCCTGAGGAATATCGTCAACTGCTTGAACAATTTCTTAATATTTGTTTAGAAAATAAATATCAGTAAATGTAATTGCAAAGTACAAATAATCCTAACTATATTTATTTTGTATTTATTTATTTTTTAATAGCCATCTTATCGACATTCAGTTTGTGAAAAATATAGTTCTTGACATTGATATTTTTGACAATTTGGTGTTTTTGTGTGTGTTTATGGTGGGGGTAAAACATTATTATTCAATTTAACCAATATTCACCCCTTGGCATTCGCAATTGACATGATTAGGTTACCTGTGGCCCCCTGAATCCAAGATGGCGTTTTGGCGTTGTGCAAGACAAGGTAATGTACATAAAACTAACTCTAGAAATTAAAGACACGAAATTAAAGATGCGTTGTTGGTTTCTATAGTGTACACATTACAAATATGTAGGTTTGAGTCCTGTGAGTTAAGGTTAAACTACATTGAAATGGCAAGTACTAAAAACTAGTATATCATTTATTTCAAATATTGAGTGGACCATATAGGGTGTACTGTACACGTGGTAACAGTAAAATTATTAAAGAGTGATTACAGTATTTCGTACATGGGCTGATAAATTCGTATTTGCTGATAATGAAAATTTGCACACAATTATTAAAATTGCAGACAACTGGACTACATGTCTATAGTTCATCGGCAGCTGATGATCAGCCTGAGTGAGAAAGCATGTCTGTTTTTGCATGTGTGTATCTGTTGGCAAATGCGCATTGGAGCATCAAGTACATGTGATGTGAGGTGCTATGGGGCTGCAGTTGCAATGTCGTTAAAGTAATGACCTTCCACCTCTGAGGTTGCTGGTTTTATTTACTCTCATGCTGGGCCTCTTCATGTAAAAAGAGTAATTACTCAATGCTCTGCCAAAAGTCATGGGTTTCCTCTAGGCACTTCAGTTTCTTCCTATAGGACAGGTTGGCTGGGTGTGTTAGGCAGTACAGGTCCACAGTAATTGGTATATGTTATTGTCGTGACTCTGCCCTTATGGTAAAGGTAAATGAGATACAAACAAATTAATGTGAGGACTCTGCCATCTACTGTAAGCAATTCACTCCTCGTCTACCATGCAGGCTACTTACCTCATAAATAAGTGACCATAGTAGGTAGTGTCAAGAAAATATAAACGGGGGAGTCAACTTGCACTGGTTATTACATCACTGGATTTTGTGTTTAATAGAACATTTTTTATTTTTTAAGCTGGTACATTTCTGCAGAAGCATGGAGTTAGATATTGCTATAATGAGACCAGACCAAACTTGAGCATCAGTAGAAATACAAAGATTATTTGTCAAGGATTTACAGGAAAACAAGTGAGTTGAATGGCAGACAATGTACCAACAATGCATACTATTATTGCAAAGATTTAATTATTGCTTACGCCACTTACTGGTATTAAATTTAATTAGCCTTATGAGGTACCTATGTTTTGCTGCCCTAAAATTTATGATTGGGTTTGGCAAAATGTCGTTATCAATGTCATCAAATATTTACTGTGTCATTTGATTTCAGGGTACATTTCACAGTGAGCATTCAATTGAATATGGTAGTCGAATGGTTGGCGGAGTGTCCCCTGGCAAAGGTGGACAAGAACATTTAGGTTTACCTGTGTTTAACAGTGTTGCTGAGGTATAAATAATGATTAAAAATCATTAAAAATGTTTAAAAATGTTTGGATTAAAAAGATTAAAAATGTTTGATAACTACTTTACAAATGGTAGTCTTAGTTTTGTTTGATTTCAAATACTGTTGCTTTGCAATAGGCAAAGCAAGAGACAGATTGTGATGCTACTGTGATATTTGTTCCACCAAAATTTGCCAAAGATGCAATCATGGAAGCAATGGATGCTGAAATTGGTCTAATTGTTGCAATTACTGAGGGTATTCCACAACAGGATATGGTTAAGGTAGCAGTGAGTGAAATCATGTAAATTTAATGTCAACCTCACATCTGATATCTGACAATTATTACTTCAAGGTAAAACACAGGCTGGTCAGACAGAATAAAAGTCGTCTTGTTGGGCCAAATTGTCCTGGAATTATTAAAGTAAGCATAAGAAGAAGTCCTGTGCAGTTGTGACAGTCACTAGAGTCACTACATTTTAATGTCATGCTTTACCTAACCTGCAACTGCATGACTCATAGATCTAGAACATCTAGCATGTTTGTAAAATTGATTCAATCTATTTATGTTTGCAGCCTGGCGAGTGTAAAATAGGTATCATGCCTGGTCATATTCATGAAAAAGGTTCAATAGGTATGAATTAATGCTTAATTGTAATTAATCTTCACGAACAATGCTAATGAGAAGCTGTTTTAATATGGACTTCATGTGTGAGACATCAAAGCATAGCTTCTGTCACCACCTTTCAATGGCTTTCATGGGTGACTTAACCAGACTATTCAGTATATCAATGCTATTATTAAATCTCAATTTCTTAAAAACAGGAATCGTTTCAAGATCTGGTACATTAACATATGAGGCTGTCCATCAGACAACGATTGCTGGTCTTGGACAATCACTATGTGTAGGTGAGAAGTGACTTTATTGTCTTACAGGAAACATAGATTTATTATATAAAGTACAGGGCTTTATAGGGATTTCAGCCACTGATAAAACTGATAATTGTCACTTTTTAAACAATCATCAATCATAACTTCTCGATATTTTAGATTGCAAGGAAACCCTTTAGTTTATATAAATTAAAAAATAAAAAATACCAGATTTATTTTGAGTGTTGAAAACCATTCTTGTTCGCTGCACTCGCCTGATATATGTTCAACAATCAAAGTAGATCTGGTATTTCCAAGCACCTGTATATTATTCTCTATTCATTGCGCACTTCTAATCTAATATAACCAGGATTCGAGATTAAGTTGTTTTTTTTTGGCAGTTTTACAGTCGTAAAAATTCCCTGAAAAAACCCTGCAGTATAACGTAGTCATATATGTTGTCTTAAGGTATTGGTGGCGATCCATTCAATGGGACGAATTTCATGGATTGCTTAGATATATTCCTTAAAGATCCCGACACCAAAGGTAAAATGTAGAAATTTAGTTTGTATTTGCATTTTTTGCGCGTGGTTACGAGGTATGCTGCCTATATGTGCTGATTAAGTTTTAACAAAGCCATTGTCCTTGACTAAGCTTCAATTTTGACCATTTCTCCTCACTCAAGGTATTATTTTAATTGGTGAAATTGGAGGAGGTGCTGAGGAACGTGCATCTGAATTTCTGATGGAACATAATCAAGGAGAAAATGCTAAACCAGTCGTTTCGTTTATTGCTGGACTCACTGCTCCACCAGGAAGACGCATGGGTAGGAATATAGAAACACTTTACTAAGGAATAACGTTCTCTAATAATATTGTTGTTATACACTGCGACTCACGATATTAGTCTTATAAGATATTTATGCCGTACGTATTCAAAATGAGCATTGCTATTTAATAAAACTTACGAGCATCAAAACAAAGTTGTGAGAAGATCTTTACCATGTCGATATTTGATGTTAATCACATGACTGAAAAAATATGGCGCTGTTCCATATCTGAGGTAGACCACGCTTAAGTGTTAAAAATATGGTAACACGACAGGACGTCGTTTTTAACTTAATTGGAAGTGGAAACGACATTCTTTAACCAAAAATAGCATAGGTAACAAGAAGAAAATATTTTAGTTAAAAAATAAACGAACTTGGTGTCATAGTTGAAGGATTTTTCAAAGATTACGTGAAAAGGTTGAAAAGACCTTTGGAAAATGGATAAGAATGGGAGGTATTAAACGTTTGAAGGAGAGCTGTTCGTAAATTATCATGATCAACGTCTATAAGCATTTTGAGAAAGTTTGCTTTGCCATTTATCAAAACTAGCAATGATGGATTCCAGGTAAGCAATAATGATTCTAAAAATATACCTTAACTACTGTCATGGAAGAAACGTTTGAAACTGGATCAAGCGAAAAGTACTTGAAAGCACAACAGGTCGAGACAGACAAGACAGACAAGTCGAGATCCGCATAATAATGCCCTAATAATGGGAAAAGGAACTTCTGATGAAAGGTTTTAGGTACCTAGCGAAGAAGTGGTAGAACGATGATTTAGGTCCGTATTAGCAACCAACATGTCTTCATATGTGCCTAAATGTGCAAAAGAGACCTCTGATCCCTATTTCCGCTGTTACCAGCAGAACTCGTTTACTCCTTAGCCTCGCTGGCCACATGCCATCTTTGAATATCGATAATTTAACCCATGCATGCATTTTCAAGCTTTATCATGCTGATTTCGTCTGGCCTTCAAAAAAACACCTATGTTGCGCTCTCAAGCATTTTTTTGCCTCTATTCAGTTTCAAACGTTTATTCCACTGTACCAGTAGAGGTACTTTTAGAATTATTATTGCTTACCAGGAATCCATCATTGCTATTTTTTAAGATATATGGCACAGCAAACTTTCTCAAACTGTTGACAGACGTTGATCATGCATGATAATTTACGAACAGTTCTCCTTTAAACGCCTAATACCTCCCATTCTTATCCATTTTAGAAGTCCAGAATCCCTCTTTTCCGCCGTTCCACGTATTCTTTGAAAAATCCTTCAACTATGAGACCAAGTTCGTTCATTTTCTAACTAAAACATTCTCTTGTTGTTACCTATGCTGTTTTTGGTTAAAGAATGTCGTTTCCACTTCCAGTTAAGGTAAAAACGACGTCTTATCGTGTTATCATATTTTTAAAACTAATAGCGTGGTCCGCCTCAAATATGGAACAGTGCCATATTTTTTCAGTCATGTGACTAACATCAAATATCAACATCGTAAAGATCTTCTCACAACTTTGTTTTGATGTTCAAAGGTTTTAATGAATAGCAATGCTCATTTTAAATACGTACAGCATAAATATCTCATAAAAGTAATACCGTTGGTCGCAGTGTACATCAGAATATAAATGACGTTGTTTAGGTCATGCTGGAGCGATCATATCAGGAGGAAAAGGTGGAGCTGAGAATAAGGTAATTTAATACTTTATTCTACGGTCTTGTGTACGATTTCTGTTTTTAGAATGAAATTTCTTCCTTTTGTCTTGCTTTCATAAGTAACGTGTATTTGCTGAACCTAACATTTAGATCGCAACATTAAAAGAAGCAGGTGTTATTGTCACAAATTCTCCCGCACAAATGGGCAGCACAATGAAAGAGGTACATTCATATTGCACTAAAATTACTAGACATGAAGATTAGCTCGAAGATCAGCTTTAAGAATCTGGAGCTTGGTTGTTTAGGAAGATATTTGGATATTGTTTACTCACGGATTCTTTCTCGTTTTAGGCTTTACTAGGAAATATCAGTTAGAATACCAAAATTAGTAAAAGTATTCAGAGCCAGGATGTGTACATAGAGGCGCCATTAAGAACTTATTTGGAATTTTTTTGGGTTGTTGGATTTTCCACGAGTTGAAATAATCCTGTGTAAGATATTCTGGTGTATGGAATAATAATTACTGTGGCTTCTCTCGTTTTTGGAAAGGACAATCAAAGTCTCTATCATCTTTTTGTGTCTGCTTTTGAAAGTGTAATGTAGATAGGCTACGGTGAAATGTTTTATACTCGCTTATGATGTTCACATATTGATCTACAACGGAATAATTCCTTGGGACAGTCACGGAAATCTATGCGCTTGATTAGGTTAAAAATATGTCACTCAACTACAAACTCTGATCACACATTAACTTAATTAAACTTTACCCTTTCCCTCCCCCTTGCCCCCACCAACCAGTTTTGGTCCTGAACAGTGTTTTTTTGGCCTGAAAACAATATAGATACATTTGTGTATGTGATGTCGTTCCCCAGAGCCAACATTAATCAGGTGGGGAAGGGGGGCAGAAAATATAGCGATATTTTTAACGTTAATTTCTACTTCTCATGTAGAACAACTATGTTCTGGCGTTTCCCAAACTAATTATTCCATGATTGTAGCTACACTAAGTATTTCATCACTTCAGATCCTCGTCTTTGTATTATCTGTACTTACTATGGAATGCAAGCAATAATCTTGTGTAATACTTCAAAAATACAAAACATTTGCCGTCACAATGATATCAACGTGAGTGAAAATTGGGAAAACGAGAAAATGTATAAAAGCAAGACGCCTTTGTGAAGCGGAATGCTATATCAATACGGAAAAAATGCTTTATATTTTTTTATAATATAACACCAAAAAGATGAAAAAACGTCAGAAGAGCTGTGAGAAATTTTCCGTGTTGACTTTGAGTGACATTAAAACGGCTCTTTGCGAATGAGTGTTGAGAATTTACAAATGCTACGTTCACGTGGTTGAAGGTTGTCAAAGGGCACCTCAGGTTGGTGTCTTGTGATGCATTGCCACATTATCTGGCATGGCAGTGATAACGTGGGATTGATTCGAACGTACCCTTCAACGTTTCCTGTGGGAGGAGACTGGAGTACCCAGAATTAACTTTACTATCAGTAAAGCGCTTTCCAGGTTAACTAGATTTAGTCAAGAATATGTGTGTAAGTAGATTATAGTCAGGTTTTTCTGCAATGATTAATGGTTGCAAACAAGCGGGACCACTCCAGTTAATGGTCGAGCAGTAAGTATCTGCGACAAAATAATGTTCTTACATGAAGTATTCAGTAGCAACCACGGAAGCAGTTTTAAAAGTTGAATTTACGGTTTAAAGAAAACACATTATATACGCCATATATTTTCAGTTTTGAAGAGAAATGAGTTGGATATTTAAGAAAATTGCATCGGTAAGAACACTCGCATCATTTGGGCTGGGTATTTTGCCAAATCTAACCCAAAATGTTGTCAAACCTTCATGGTCTGCGCCATCTTGGGGTTTTGTACGTTGTGTCCAATATGGCAATGAATACCGACCAAATAACTTGCTAAGGAAAAGAAAACATGGCTTCCTCGCTAGACAACGAACTAAAGCTGGCCGGAGGATATTGAAACGTCGGAAAGACAAACAAAGGAAATTTTTATCGCACTGAACATTTTACATAGTTTTGTTGCTCTCAAATATTTGCTGTGTCAGTGTACGTATGAGGGCACGTGTCATCGTGGTGGGTGGTGGCTTAAACCACACCAAAAAATGTGCGAACATATTGATGGTTTCCTTAATTTGGTTGAACTTTGCTTCCTATAAATAAATTTGCTTCCTATAAATAAACAATTTGAAAACAATGATTTGATTTTAAGTTGGGTTTTTTGTGACCTTGGATGACCAATACCAGATAAGCATTATCAGAAAGTGATGTATGAAGGTCGCTTGTACTCTGAGAGTCTTTGAAAGATATCGGTTTGATTTGTTATTTTATGATAATCATGAAAGGAAGAAATGTGTTTTATTATTCAAATTAGCATTTTGTTCCTTGTTTGTACAATATAGAATGAGGTTGGTTGTTTAAAACTGGGTTAGCGTTAATCCTGGGTTAACATTAAATCCACTGTGTTAGTTGTGGTATTTCTACATGTCTGTTGATTTCAAAACTTCAGACATTACTGAGACCACTGTTGCTCTAGAAAGATTTTTGAAGAAGTATTCCTTAATTTGTAAACAAACTGCTGGGAAATTTTCTGATTACTTCCTCTGCTGTAATTGCTGCAGCTGCTGTTGAACAATCAGAAACTTTGCACAATATTCAATATCATTTTTGCATCATGTTAAGAAGATGGTATACATAAGCACATAGACGTTGACATGTAGTGGATAAATACATCTTAAATTGTCATTTTCATTCCATTGTGATATTGGATAAACTGTTGAGACAACAATATATACAATCACACCTTGTTAAAAGATGTCTAATATTAAATGAGCTTTTCTGTGAATTTTAAATGAGATTTCTGTGGATGATGTAGTCTAATACTTGTTTAACCTTCACCATTTAGAGTCAGAAAGTGTCTCAAAACTAAAACCTAGAAGGTACGAAATCTGTTCAATTTTTCATTAAATGTCATTATATCCGTTTGTTCAGGACTTTTTATAGTTAGAGATTTCATCACTCGGTACTATCCTGACCCTGGGTGAAGCCAGACTCGCCAAATTCTTAAAGGTAGATTTGCAGTCTTAGTGCCTGAAGTGGTTTCCTCTGTTTTCTGTCTTGCAGTTTTGTGCGTTAGGAACCCGGATTTCTTAATGTGATTATATCAATTTAGCATTTAATATGAGCGATTTGGCAAGCTTGATTGGAGAAAGTTTCAAAGGTTTCCTTGTTTTCTCGTGCAGTTTAAAACTCTCTTATGCTAGTGTAAAGTATGTCTTTGTAGCTTTGATACCCTTCCGACGCTAGAAGTTTCTGCACGCAAGGTCAAAAATTACAAAATATTAAGCTTGCTATTTTTCTCCTTTGCACACGTCTTGCATGCATGGAAAAAGGTCGGGTTCTTAGATTATACTATCGTTCCCTTAATCAAGAATATTCTGTATTTTCCTGCGTCAGAAAAAAAGCTTTTCATTCAAGCAATATCAGCTTTTTTTTGAAATCATTCAAAATGAAGTTTTTAAAGTACAAATGAAAATTTCAAGCAAACATATAAATGTCGAAAATAGTTGGTGAAGTGAAGTGATTCATTAAATTACAAGTGCAGAAGATTTTATATGGACTGCACTTGCACTTATTCACTCTTAAAGCTAGTCGTTCTTCGTATTTACTTGCCGGTCTAGTATTAGTATGGTCGGAAACACGAAAGGTAAATATTACTATCCACTAAGTAATAATTTTTTCAAACTTGTTCTGTAACTGGTAAAACCCATGTTAAAATTCAGCACTTTCAAATTCAAGTCGCATTTCGTTTCTTGCAATTTACACAACTCTTGGTGTCATTGCTTTTTATGCCTTTTTTAGCAGTTGAAAAACACTCTTATGCAGTCCTAACGAAGCGGGATGTTGAAGTAAAGATTTCTTTATACCTTAACTTTCTTCAGCAGAATGCGTTTGCATTCTTTTCGTTAACTTCTCGAAAGAATGGGGAATAGTTTTGTGTCAAAAAATTTGACATACGGAACCACTATATTGTCTATAATGATCGTATCCGTATCGAAAATCTGTTTTTTTCCGTCTTGAAAGTGGCATAGGCACTGTGATTAATAATATATCCTGTTTCTAACCACTTTCCATGCCTGACATTGTGAAATTATGTCAAGTGGCTAATTCGCTGATCAGGAAACACTAATCGGAGAACGAAACCATACTAGGCTTTAAGCTAAAAACCGGATAATTTCATTAGCTCTAACAGAGATTATGATTGAACCCAACAAAGGCCATGACAAAGACAGTGTGCAACAAGGGGCGAATGGAATTTGTGATGAACATACTCGAGATACATGAGCGGATAATTATGGGTAATTAGAGCAATGAATACGAGGCAATGGATCAAAGTCCATGCTCATTGATCATTGTGCTTTATGTGTGGACTCTAAACACTCGTAAATTTATAAACTATACTGTAAATTGAATTTACTGTTTGAACCTGAGCAAACACTAGAAACATTAATACGGCTGTCTTTTCTATTAGGAAAACGTGTATAATATATCTCTGTATAATCAAATAATATATTGAACTAATGTATCTATGGTTAATGTATCTAATTATATCCTATATGTTATATCAGCTCAACATAACTGCTATAGCTAGATCATTAGAGCTACTTATTTATATAGACTACACAAAAAAATTTTGCTAACACTGCACGACTGTTATGTGAATACTAATCACACTGCTATAAATAATGTAAACTGTTCAAATTCGTAGAAGCCTCAGAAATATGAGTTGAAGAGCTAGATCATTACATGATTTTTGCTTTCACTTGTGACTAAATGCTGTTCTAGAACCGTATTTAGTCTATCTATATAGGAATTAGCTCATACATGACAAGGAGTGCTTAATTAATCCCAAGAATTTCACTGTTTGCTGACTTAACAAGAATGCGGTTCATTTTTGTGGAGTAGGATAAACATCCTTTAAGAAATCCGCTATGGCTTGCCCAATTTCAACGGGCGAGTCCTCTTGCAGATAATGTAGTCCTTTCACTTTCACAGTTGTCGTGTTGGACCACGACTTCGCTGTTTCTGAAATAGCTTTACTAAAAACTCCAGGCTCGGCTTCGATAAACAACTTCGGGATTGCTTCGCTTTGTTTCATAAAGCGACCATAGTCCTGAACTATTTTTAATACGTCATACGGCCCTTCGCTTTCGAAAGGAATTTCCCTTGGCCAAGTGAGCATTGGTCTTCTTCGCTCGCCTTTCTCAAGAAATGGCTTTCGGTATGCGTCCATTTCTACCGCGTGCAGTTTTCTCAAAGTGTTTGCAGGAATTAGTCTTTCGATAAAAAAGTTTTTCTTTAAGACCATTTTCTCGCCAGGTTTAGTTCGCAAGCTTCGGAAAATGATTTTTGGCATGATTGGCCATTGTTTCCAGGAAGTTGCTGGCATTACGACGCTCTCCGAATGAACTAATGCTTTCACTCGCTCTGGATGCATATGGCACCAGTGAAATGCCAAACCTGAACCCCAGTCATGGCAGACTATCGTGATTTTGCTGGGAAGTTTCATTGCATCAATCCAAGCTTCAATGTATTTATATTGATCAAGGAATCTGTATGAACATTCTGGTAATCTACCAGAGGCTCCCATACCTATCAAATCTGGAGCAAGACAGCGATATTGTCCTTCGATATGTGGTATGATGTTCCTCCAGATGTAGGAATACGTCGGATTTCCATGTAAGAATAGTACTACTTCGCTAGCATCATTTTCTGCTGCAGAGTCATAGTAGCTTATCGTTGAATCTAGGACTTCGACCTGTCTGCATTTCGCAAACCATTCCGCAGCTGATATTGGATTGCTTTGTTCTTCTGCATGATTTACAGCGTGTCTCAGAGATGTATGACACTGTACGGTTAGTGAGACTAAAGAACCCATGTTCGTTTCTGTGCAGGTCCGAGGAAATGATTAGCAATAAGCTCGACTCCTTATAAATACGCGCGTCAGACGGAAGTGCTGATTGGTGGAGATCATATTGGGCAGTACTTAGCGCAAGGTCGTTCGAGGACAGTCGGTATTGTTTGCAAATCAATGCACTTTCCGAGGTTTATTTCGTATGTATCGCTTCAGCGATTTCCTATAGACTTTGTACTTAGCAAAGATAAACAACCAACTTGCATGTGTCAAGTTCGTGGTTTAAGAGAATTCATAAACGTTTCGTATGCTAAATGCAATTTAGTGTTTCATTAACATAATATATCCTAGATTGTCCTCTTCTAAAACAACTATTATTCATTATTGAATGTTTAATGGTCAATTCAGATGATTATATATAAACAACACAAACGCATCCATTTTCTGCAGTAAAATATAGATTGATGTATTTTTAAAAGAAATTTTATGAAATTGCACTAGCACCTAAATACAAATTATCAGTAATGTGACTTTTTTCATCTTTTTACTAACAATTGGTCTTATTTAAAGCACTGACATTTAGTTAGTCTTAATAAGATCAAGGGAAATCAGAATGGTTGTTTACAAGATCGATAAGAAGGATTATGTACTATCAACTTGCTATAACTGACTGTTTATTGTCTGCTGCTGTCGTTTCTATATGCTTTTGATTCGTAAGGACTTTTGCTGTTCAGGAAATTTACGAGAGGTTTGAAGTATCTTTACAAAGAGATTACTTGGTCTTGTAGTGATATTAATAGTTGTAAAATACCCCTGATTGTTGCCCTTTGAACTTGTTGTTATGTCAGTGGTGAAAATATTTGCAATTTCTTTGCTGGTTTTCCTTGTCCTTGACAATAATTACTTCCTTATTTCTCCTTGTTAATCAAGGACCGTCCGGAAAGACCTAATACCGGGAATGTGGAAGCTGCGTTCACGAAATATGAACATCAATAAGCTCTGCTAACTGCTTCAAGCTATGAAGCTTGGTCAATAATCATGAACTAGCTTTTGAAAGTTTGTCATAATTTTTAATAGGAACATATGGTAAGATTAAACTACTTCTAAAATTACAGCATTTTGCTTCTAAATAATACACCATTTAAAAATTAGAGAACAAGTCCGAGTTGTCTATGAGCGAATAGTCAACGAGGGCGAGTTATCTAATTGTTTTAGTATACACTCTATCAAACTCTCTAAAAATTCCTCGGAGACCTCGGCGAAACGAGAGTTTACTGCCATATTTTTTCAGGTTTGTTTTCATTTTTCCCAAACGTTCACCATCACGAATAGACAACGGTTGAGTAGCCAATCAGAATGTAGGATTTGTAATAGACAATGTCGGGTGTATACTGATGCAATATATATAATACATATATGTGATAAAATCAAAAGCCATTTATCACTAATGATTGTACGATTATCTGTATAATGTTGTCCATCGTACTTAACTTAGTAATATAGCTGTAGTGATGCACAGGAACGCAGATAAAGTTTCACATTTCAAATAAACTGATTATTGTGTTTACTTCAATGCCTGACTGCAGCAAGCAGAGGCAAGCACTGCTGTAAAAACAATGGTCTTCCAGGCATGTCATTGTTAAGTACTTTGACAATTGTGTTTTTGGCAACATTGTGTGCGAAAAACAATATGTAGTTGAAAGATTAACTAAGATCAGACCATCAATAATCCTTTAAGTCTACATGTACAACATACAAACATTGAACGCCTGGGTATATTTGGAGCATAATTGTTCCACACATTATCTATTCCAGGGTCGAAATATCAGTCCTGTTCTAGACGTCACAAATATGTTTTATACGTCAGCGATGTTGGAAGCTTTGTTTCGAACTCAAAAGATCCTTTATGTCATTGGCATTTTCTATATTAATGCTTGTAGTGTTTCCTCATTAACAAATTGTTATCTTAATTATCTGCTACGAAGCTTCAAACATCGTGCTCACCCAGCCTCTTGGAATGAGAATTGCGTGCGAAATCGATAAATCGTGCAGTGATTCACAGGTTGCAAAATACAAGAGCCCTTGTTTAAAAAGCATGCACGTTGGCGTGAAAGTTCGGCTGAAAGTTCTTGTGCAATGTGTGAGCTTAGTTGACCAATTATCTCTATATACGCACATCCTACATTTGAAATGAAATCAACTGCTTGGTCAAAATACATTGGAATGTTTAGGATATATTTTGCTATAGCTAAGTATGAGTATGTAATTTGCTTATATATATATTCTCTAGTATGCTGTTAACATATAGATGGATTATATTATTTATTCAGAAAAATCTGATACATCATTTGTCACATACAATCAGTATACTTTAAACAAATAAGTTTATGAATCACTTGATTTGTAACTTGTTAAAAGCAACGATTGGTAGTTTTACTAATTTTATTAAGATTACTGACATATTATACAGGCATGATGTCTCTGAAATACTGCGCAGGGCTGATTCTTGTTCACGTGGACATAGCGTGTCATGAAAACATTGTAAACTCTTTTCACTTTTACTGGCAAACCACAGCAAGAAAGAACACAAAGACGGTAAATTCTCCATACATATTGTAATCGAGGAAAACAATGTCCAGTAATAAAGTGTACACAGACTGGGGTCACATACATCCAAGCACAAGCACACAGACAATAAAAAGTATATACAGAATAAACTGTGAAAGTAAATATAGGAATGAGAAATTTGTTAATATTAGTTGCTGGTACGGTTGCCAACATCTACGTTTTTTCATAGCATGGTTTTTTCAAAGGGAATCTCTGACCAGCAACATCCGTTTTTTAGAAAGGTTTCTCTCCTCTTATTATTCAGACAGACACTATACTAAAGAAAGATCTGGTCCCAAAATATAACCAAAGCGTTCTAAAAATAGATAAAGAACTGGCGCTCTTTGTGATAAAAATGACTTTAATCTTTATCAATTAAAAAAGTAGCTTTGGCCACATTGTATACAAAGGGGTAATGTATCGTATTTTGTGCAACTGATTTTAAATTTTTCAGTGCAATGAGTCCCTGACAGCAGTTCTTGCAAACTGAATCCAGAATGTGACACATATTGAACAGGAAAACAAAGTAAAAGTTTTTATTCAACACCTGGTGTGAAATCGCATTTAAATACTTGCGGTGTTAATTGTGATCTTTTAACCCCAATAAAAAATGCCCTTGAGTAGCCTAAACGCCGCGCGGCTGGGCGCCTTACATTTCTTGTCACAGTATTTGAGTATTGACTATTGGGCAATTGGTTGTTAAATTTGCACTCAAATTATAGCCAATTAGACATGTTTTCAAATGTGCTGTTTTTGTGTTCTTCTAAATCTCAGTGCACTACGTGTGGAATGAACAGAAATTTAGCTCGAATCAGGCCACAAACGAAAGACATGAAATTAGATACTTGCAGAGTTTAATCTATGTTTTCCCACAAACACATGGATATCAATGCGATTTTCATGCTATAAATTCATCCATTCAATTCTTTGAATCGCTGGAAAAAGGATTTTTTTAACTTGCGAAATAGACGCAAACAATGCGCCAGCGTGCTGTAACACATATTTCGGTGACATACCATGAATTCAATGTTTTACAAGGGCACAACTCATGCATGTGCCCTAGAGTTGCAATGTCACTCGAGGTCAATTCTGTTGGACACTTACTGATAGACTAGTCATGATGCTTGTTTATGAAATCATTAAAATAATTAGCTTATCTAAATGTTTTTTTTTCTACTTGCTAAGTTTTTTCCTGCTATTATAGTTTGTTTTGAAACCGTTTGAACCCGTTGCTCTCAAAATGCATTGACACTAAATTGCATGCATTGCACAAGTATACTTTTTAAATTGCTTTTCAGATAGGGGAACCCGTCTTTGTTACCAAACACCATTAAGTCAAAGACAAGTAATTGCTTAAAGAAGCTTCTGATCGATACGTTGATATTGTAAAGCTCAGTGGTTGTATTGTGGACGGTATTTAAAGAAATCATTAAAATTTTATCAATTATACAGTATGTGTTTTGCTAGCAAACTGCAGCAAGCCTTCAACGGGAAGTCTACTAACTTCCAAACCAAAGGTAGACATATCGTTTATCACTTTATCGTTTTTCAGGTAGTGAAAGAACCTAGGTTCATTGCATGCAGTCACACTTTTGACTTTTCCTGTTATGAGGCGCCGATTGTTGCATAATTCATACTTTTACTTACAACACATACTAAAAGAAAATATGCCATGTGAAATGAATAAAGTGTATGCTGAATCGTAAAAAAGTGGACTGAAATGTACATACTGAGCATTGAAAATTATAAACTAAGCATTGAGAATTCTCAGTATGCTTTACGTGCAAAATCTCAATGCTATGTAAAATATTCTCAGTATACTTTATGTAGAATTTTCAACATACGATATGAGCAAATTCTCAGTACGCTTTATGTGCAAAATCTCAATGGTATATAAAAAATTTCACCATACTTTATGTAAAATTTTCACCATACTTTATGTAAAATTTTCAACATACAATATGCGCAAATTCTCAGTATGCTTTGTGTGCAAAAATCTCAGCATGATAAATTTACGCTTTCTAATGCCGCTACTTCATGTTATGTCTAGCATAACAGATTAACAATTACAATATGGCGGCTGTAATCGGCTTTCGTGACGATGGCCACTCATCCAATGACGAAGAATTTCGAATAACTGACATCTGAACACTACTGTTCACAACATATTAAACAATGCTAACAGGTAATTGTGTATTTTCACTCGAACTGATCCGCACTTGTAACCCAGTAAGGTTATTGTATCCAATAAACTATTGGAATTGTTGCGGTTAGGCCTATTAAAGGGCAAGGGTTAGGGTCATTTTGTATCCATGAAAATACAATCCCAGTACACCCATTTGCACCTGTTGCTGCAAATTTTTTTCTGATTTGAAATATTGGCCAGTTTTGATTTCCACCTCAACTTGTTGCCACTAAGCTCCAGAACTCCTTACTTGACAAAATCGCTTCAACAACACTACCAGGATCCATACCCGTGTGTTATTATTAAATTGTACATAACAGTCATATTAATCAAAGAATTAAAAATCCTAAAATCTTTAGATCGTTCCCTAAAATGAAATTCCTAAGAGAAATCCTTATAAATTTTACTAGGCTTAACATGAAGTAGCGAGCGACATCAATTGCACAAAAACAATCTGCACGTTGTAATGCAGTAAGATTATTGGTAGGTAGTATCGTTTAACGATTCCAAAAACTCACTGGGATTGTATTTTCATGGATACAAAATGACCCTGACCCTTGCCCTTCAATAGGCCTAACCGCAACAATCCCAATAATTTATTGGATACAATAACTTTACTGGGTTACAAGTGCGGATCAGTTCGAGTGAAAATACACAATTAACTGTTAGCATTGTTTAATATGTTGTGAACAGTAGTGTTCAGATATCAGCTTTCTAAATTCTTCGTCATTGGATGAGTGGCTATCGTCACGAAAGCCGATTACAGCCGCCATATTGTAATTGTTAATCTGTTATGCTAGACATAACATGAAGTAGCGGCATCAAAAGCGTAAATTTATCATGCTGAGATTTTTGCACACAAAGCATACTGAGAATTTGCGCATATCGTATGTTGAAAATTTTACATAAAGTATGGTGAAATTTTTTATATACCATTGAGATTTTGCACATAAAGCATACTGAGAATTTGCTAATATCGTATGTTGAAAATTCTACATAAAGTATACTGAGAATATTTTACATAGTATTGAAATTTTGCACGTAAAGCATACTGAGAATTCTCAATGCTTAGTTTATAATTTTCAATGCTCAGTATGTACATTTCAGTCCACTTTTTTACGATTCAGCATACACTTTATTCATTTCACATTGCATATTTCTTTTAGTATGTGTTGTAAGTAAAAGTATGAATTATGCAACAATCGGCGCCTCATATCCTGTCCTATTTAGTAAAACCACCGTTTTCACTCTGCAAGCAAGTTGTACGGTTACCGTACTTAATTAACCTCGAGTAGCTGTATGTCGCCCGCTGTATGTCGCTTAGTTTCCTGCCTGTGCGCAGGCTAAATTTTTATGTTGTTGTGGAAACTGAAGTAAACTATGAAATGTTACAGTAAATTTGAAAAATGAGGTTCACGATTCTTGTCATTTTCTTTGCAATTCAGATCATTTTTCGCGAGAAACGTGTAAGTTAAAATAAAAAAACTGTTTATGATGTAAATTTTGTAATATATCTTCTTTCATATATCTCGTATCTAGCACTCTGATTGTCAAGAAAAACAACGTGTATATATATATGTATATATATAAATATATAATATATGAAATAAAAAATATCTATTTATTAAAGGGAACATGTTTTGCATCTAAGTTTGGTGTGGAAGAATCTCGGCGAGTAAAGCGTTCTACTAACTCATTCAGTATGTATTATATAGTTTGTTGTTTAACAGTTTAGCAGAAAGTGACAGTTAATATATACTAACATTTAAATGACAAATCTTTAGGAATACCCCAGCCAACATCAGACTTTCCTTTGGTTCTGTTTGCTGGTGATGATTACAACAATGGAACTGAAGGAGTCATTCATAGGTCTCGTCCTGGAGAATATCGTGTTTGGGCACGGACGAAACTAAACAGCATCCAAGAATTTGAGTACCGTTCATTACTGGTGTTGCCTGGTTCGAAGTTAACATTTCAAGCATGTTGTGCATCAGGAAATGACTGGAGTGCATCAGTGTCCAATGTCACTAACATCACCAGCCTGCATTATTTCATGTTTGATAACTTGAGAATTGGTGAGGGCATTTTCTACACCCAATGGCTACACTGGATTCAAAATTTTTCTGTGAAGGTGAAGAAAGTTATTTTAGTGACATGCCAGACTGCAGAGTATGTCAACAGTGCCCCAAGATTTTGTATAAAAAAAATTTAGCGCACCTACCTTTCTTTTCCCAGTTTCAATCTGCCCCCAAAGCTCTAATTTTCATTGTTGTTAACAGATACGTTGTTACTTTTGCCCCTTAACTCACTCATGATCCACACTTGGCAACTGTTTTGTGCACCTAAGATTTGTGCTTTCTTCGCACCTGAGATCTCATCGAAAACTGCCATACTCTGCAGTCTGGGTGACATGTAGGGTATTTTCATGCATTCTTATGATTGCTTGTATCTTTCAAGGTTGATCATTGCGAGTCTTGTACCAAGAATATAACATGTGCTAAGACATGTTACTTTGGTTCATGTGGTTTAGATAGGACATGTCAGTGCAAAGATGGATACGCTGGGGATCAATGTGAACGACGTAGGTCTTAATCGTTACAACTTTCTTTAGAAAACTGCAATATTTGACCAATAGATACCTTAAACTACATGCATTTGTGCTATTTGTAATCTATTTATACTTTATAGGTCCCTTGGTACCAGAGAACTATCCTAACCTTTCTTATCCTTTACTGCTTTTTACTGAAACATCATTTAATGGAACTGCAGTCAAAGTTCCACCTGATACCTACCACGAGTTTGCCAAGAATGCAGAAAACAAAAAAACGTTCATGTATCTATCTGCACGAATTTTATTTAAACGAGCTGTGAATTTTTCTCGTAACCAGGAGGGCGATCAAGTCTACGAAGTATCTCCAGGATCTGATATCCCAAACTTGCCGTCATTTTTTGCCGCAAACCAAGATTTTGGAACACCTTTGTGGTTTAATTATGCTCCAACAATTGATTCTGTATTTTATATTAAGGTGGCTGGTGACAATCAATGCGAAAACTGTAGTGAAGAAGGTGGTAGTTGTTATACAGGGACATGTGTGTGCTTGCCACGATATAATGGGACATTTTGTGATCAAAAGATGTGATAACCAAATGTAGAAAGCAATGAGTGGCTGGATGCTGCATGTAACATAAATAGTTCCCCAGAAGTAGAGACAGGGATTTACATGGTAACCCAAAGAAGAGTGGCTAGCTCATTAGGAAAATTATACCAGTCTTATGACAAAGTTTGTAAAATAAAGTAAGAATAATATAACTAAAGATAGCACTGATTTGAAGTGTCAAAAAGAACTAAAAAATAAACTAACACTTATATTGAGAAAACTGAATACATCATTGTTGGATGATCCAAAGTTAGTTTATTCATAAGAGGCCAGTGGTACTGTGATACATGCAAAATTTCAACTGATTTCGATGCAAAATACAAAGGTTCTGAATCAAGACAGGTAGCACAAAGAAAGAGCCATTAGGAGGCAAAATAGATAAAACCATGGGCAAGCTGAGACATAACTATAGTGCATTTCCAGAACTCCAAAGTTTTTTCACAAACAATGTGTCATTTGGTCATTTCCACTAAGTTTCAATGACAATTTACACATTTTTAAAATTTCAGGTACAATTCTGGAGCAATTAACAATGTGGAAAAAGGTTACGACAGGAGGTATCTCCCACTAAGCTTTTCCAACCGTAACGAAACAAGTCCAAAGTTAGTTTATTCATAAGAGGCCAGTGGTTCAATGATGCATGCAAAATTTTTCGAAGCCGAAATATTTTTCTTTGCAATTTTGCTTGGATTTCTTCGTCGTTTTAGCTCGTATTTGCTCCTGATGTCTCCTCGTATCTTCTATGGAAGCAATTAGCATTTGAAGACTTTCAGAATTTTGACAAATGTCGAAGCTTCTGATGATTTAGTGAGGAAGCTGAAAATAGGTTTTTATCGCGCAAATGAATTATTTTTGCCATAATTTCTAACTTAGAAGTTGTTTTTTACTTCTTTCTGGTTTACTTGGTTATTTCGCCCAAAAAACCTTTTCGCCTATTTTGCCTGAAAGGGGCGTTTCAATTTTTTTTTTATATTAAAAACCCGTTCGAGTTTTCACTGGCAGATATCTTTTCCTCCGTGGCTGGGAGGTATAGGTAATGTCTTGCTGACTGCCCACGTCGTTTGACTTTGATTTTGTGCTGATCGGGAACCGTTTAAGTCCGTTGAGGTTGGTAAGAATCTAGGTGTTCACTCGCTCAATTAGACAGACGGGTCGACGATCCACCCAAAACTTTAATAAATTAAAGTTGGGCGTGTAGTGCAGGAAAACACTAGGGAGTACTCTGAGGCCAAGGAGGCAAACGTTTTTTACCTATTGGGGACATGCCTGTAGGAGTTGGTACATTGAAGACTTTATTCCTGTTATTTCTCTTCGTTCAGGAAGATTCACTTAGAACTTTGCGACTCGGTTTGGGTAAAATATGAAATATGTAGTTTAATTGGGTGCTTTTGACTACACTGTCGACACTGGTAACTTTAGTTCGGGTTGTAAGACAACGGCGGTGTACTTAATTTTTCTGTGATATCTAAAATACATGGTTACATGGAAGCTCTGAATGCCAAGCTTTCTCGTTAATACAAACTGAATCGCAGAGTTCTTGAGTTATGGGTTTTATTATATACATGTACTATGTGTTTTTCTGTCGCTATTTACGTGTCGCTGAACGCCGTGCCAACTTTATCTCATTGCCTACTTGAAGGAGCTGAAAACTGCCATTCAGTGTTTGAGAATTAAAGCCAAGCCCAAAGCCATAAATACATGACTCCTCCTATATCAAGGGCACTGAACACAATGGCATATACAGCTCGATTAAGAAAGAAACGACCGAGAAAAAGTCAATAATAATTATGCAAACTTCGACTTTCCTTCTTGCAAAGACTTCGCCGTAAAAGATCGTTAAATATAGCTGAACATCTTAAAATATGACAGAATGGCTTTGCTTAGTAGGCGTTGTCGTCTTAGACTCTTTCGAGAATGAAAACAGTTGCTTTAAAGGCCTTAGTGTTTGTGCATTCATTCTTCGTGCCTTCTTGCAAAGATCTCGCCATAAAACATCGCTAAACAAAGCTGAACAACTTAAAACGTGACTACACGGATTTGATTTAGTAAGCGTTGTTGTGTTTGTGTCATGGACTCCTATATCAGGATAGTGACTACCAGTAGAGACGCTTGAGCACACAGCTTGTACATAACGTATTTTATGGGTTATATGACAAGGAAACTGCAGACTAAACGACATGCATGTCTTTGTCGTAAACCTGTTGCTGCATGGTCAGGAAATACTATATAGTTTTCTATCAACGAGAAAGCTTGGCGTTCGTAGCTTATATATTATAAACACGCATTTACAGATTATAGCGAAGTTATATAGCACAAGGAACTGCATCACCTCCGTTGCCATACAACACCATGATAAAACGTGACCAGTGTCGGCAATATGTTTAAAAGCAACCATGAAGAATCATTGATTATTTAGGGTCAAAATAATAGAAAGTGATCGGCCATGACTGAGTTAAGGCTTGTAGAACATACCATGTGTTTGGTTACATTGTGACATAGTACTAGGCAAAGTAATAACGCACCCAGCTAGCACGTTACGTAAACGCAACGTTTTAAAATGGCTCTATTTTGGTTAGGTTGGACCTAACCATCATACAACCTAAATGGAACGTAAAGCATGCAGCCGCGCAACTAGATTATATATTGTTTCGTGAGAATAACGTTGTCAACGTTGTGAATTTACGTATTTCTGAAACGTTTACACAACGTTTTTTTCACGTCGGGACGATGAAATTGATATTCATGACTATTCATGACACGTCAATGACACGTGTCTCTGCCGCTGCCCACTATTACGCGATGTAACAATTTCGCTCTATGACGTAAGCGTTAAATTTCATGTATCGACAGTATCGTGTTTGTCATTTTGTGTGGTAATCGCGAGAGTCAAGAGCTGCTTCTGGGACTGTTCTGTAAAGTTTAGAGAAAATTTCGCGAAGAGTTGGTTTTGTGAATTTAGTCGCTAATATACCTGTTTAAAGGTAAGTTTTAGAGTAACTGATACCTATATTTTTTACACTTCCCGAAGGGTAAGTGTCTTAAATCCACCCCTTCGTCGTTCGTCAACGAGAAATCGACTTTCCATCGCGACAACGCGGGCTCAGAGCATGCGATACTTCATGTCAACAATCCACAAAAGCCTGTACGTCTGAACCTCTATGAATTTCCTAGTTACTTGCTTTTACTTTGGGATACGTGGTCGTTATGTACATATATAGATGTTTTTGGTATTTTCTGGGTACTTTTCGCACTGGACTGAAAGAGCCAGTGTCTTATAATGGCCTTTTTCTCTCTTCGTTTTTTTTTTCGTGGTCACAACAGTGAACTCTAATACAACTGGAACGATAACTCCTATGTTTTCGTCCTATGATTGGATGAAGCCAAATTTGAAGCAAAAGGCGGGAACCGCGCGAGGAAAATGGCTTGTTCGAAAGGACTGGGGAAAGTTACGAGGAGTGAAAAGTTTGTTTTTGAGCGAAAATATACATGAAAAATGAGAATTTTCATCACAAGACTTCAATTTAAAGATTCAATCCTGGTTTTCTGGATAGTCCTGACTGTTCTACACTTAGTTACGGAAAAAATTGAGGGCTATCAGTTTTTTACTCTGGAAAATGACGAAAGTTTCAACGTGCCGAAGCAAACTACGAAGCAAACTACGCTCTTCAACTCAAGAATATATTGCTTTAAAACATTTCAACACTTCCAAAACGTATCTTGTGCTAAAGTCCAGGTATCGCAGTTTATTTTGGGCTTTTAGTCTTTGCTGTAGCCCTTCTAAAACGTGAGTAAATCGAGGTTTTCAAAGTGGTGTATTTGTATGGCTAATTTAAAAATACGTATAAAACTTTTTTTTTCGTCAGATAGCATTAGTTTTAAAGCTTTAAACTTCGGTTACGGATAGTTCTTGGCAGCCTCTTCCATCTAATTGTTAAAACTCGAAAGGTATCAGTTGTTTAAAAAAGATATTTCGTGACAAAGTTTTCGCCGAAACTGTTTTTCATTTTTAGCAGCCAAAAAATATGTTAAAATCTTACTCGACGTCCTAGAAAGTTGAGGTACATGAAATTTCAATCTACCTAGAAAATATTTAGCACATAACTGGCTCTAAAACACGAAGTTAAAGGGTAGAAAAGAGCTTTTGAAAATAGGTCATATTTTGGTGGCTTGGCCTTCATGGCGGCCTTCAATTTGGCTTCAAAGATGGAGGCCAAGTTATCGTTCCAGTCTTTTTTGAGTTCACTGGGTCACAAGCATGACTCTCCATTTTGGACAGCGGGCTCATTTTCAATATGGCGGACGTCAAGGAGTTAGCTGCAATTTTCTTGTTTCACTTCTTTCTAAAGCTCTATTTCGTGCAAATTACTGTTGTTTGCGGTAAATCTGAATAAACAGGGAACTATGTAATTTCCCTTTAATTTGGTAAGGAATTATGGATATTTCATTACATATTTCTGTATTTCATTTTCCAGAAACTCAATATATACAGTATTTAAAGGTAGGTTGCAGTCCATAATGTAAACAAATGCTTGGTTTATATGTTGAACTGCTATATTTGTAAAATATGATTTACTAACTGAATGCCTGGCACTGTTCTGGTTTGCTTTGCTCATAAATGAATGTAAACCAGTGTTTAGATTCAAAAAAATTTCAGTCGGTCCCCCTTTGTTATGAGCAGAACCAATGTGCAGAAGGGGCTGTAACCTACCTTTAACTGTTGGATTTAACACACTACTACATTCTCTCAAATGTTCTGCCTTGGAGTTGTGCCTTACTTGACACAGTGTTATGATAAAAGCACCACAGAAGAAAAGTGCCATTGTATGAACTGCCATTTGTGCAACTGTCAATAATTAACAATGTACTATGATATTCTTTGTATAGACTGTCAAAACATGGTTCTCATATGGCATTATTTTATTGACTAGTTGTTATGGCAATGTTCAGTTATCGATTATGCAACAATACCTATTCTTCAAAGAAGGTCATTCAGCTGAAATGCAAGGACACTATGTTCAATATTCATAAGAACAAGATGTTTACTACTTCATGTTTGTAATGCTGCCACAGCATATTGGTGAAAACTAAATGTATTCTAATAATGAAAGCACTAAAGATCATATATATACAAGAACAATCACTTTGTCTAGTTTGTGTTTTGTCTTCTCTAGTGCCAACATTAATTCTTTTTCGTAAGTGGTTCCCGACACCGTGGTAAAATAAAACATAATATAGCCACATATACATAGCACACTATTGGTTCAAGTAATTTGTCAAAGATGTCTTGTACACCGTGATCACATCCATTGACCAATATAGAAATTGTGTAAATAAAATAACTGCTTTTCAAATTTGATTCAATCCAGTTTAGATGAGGTTAAAGAATCCTGGAACACCCATAATTTATGTACGCAAATCTAGACATGACACTGTTTGTGGGAGGCCAAATGCAATACAGTATATTCGTTGCCAGAAGCCCATGGAGGAATTAGAGGATTAATTGTGGATGTTACAGATAATGAACTGGAATATGCAAGTAAACACTTGACAGAAAAGCCTAGCTGGGCACTGGAGGGAAGCTTTACAACTAACTGTTTGAAAATTTAAAATCAATTGCAGTTAATGGAATGTGAATTTAACAAAAAACAGTAATTAATAGTATACATCCAACTCTTCTACCTGCCATACACTGTTTCCTTCACAAAATGTAAAAGTATAAAACACATTCTGAATTTATGGGCGTGAAATTTGCTCCAGTATCAATACCATCTTCGCCAATAAATTTTACACGAAGGGTGTGTTCTGGTGTTACTTTATTGGTTGCCCTTTTCCAAAGATTCAGCTTTCTTTCCAACTGTGCTTTTATTTGGACAACTATATATAATGAATCCGTACCATCATCCGTGCCAATGACCTTTTCTTCCAAGGCCAAAATTACCTGAGATTCGTTTGTAAAAACATTCTCCCCTTTATCAAGTTCACTCTGTAAGGCAATACCAATTTCTTCATCATTCTTAATTTGTATTTCATCTTCTTTACAACGGGCTGTGTCATCATGTTTTTCTTTCCTTTGACGTTTTACAGCAGCATTTCCTTCATCTTCACTGTCTGAATCGCGTATATATATACCTGGTTCTGTGAAAGAAAATAAGTTAATTGGTTTTTAACATGCGTGCTTGGATGTAGGAAATAGCTGCTTCACATATGAGAACAAAAGTAGTAACCTCCTTCTCAGTATATATTTGTGAGAAAGTGCCCTGGTTATTTCATATTTGTAATAATGTGACTTGCTCTGAGTTCTATTGATGGATCGTGGGAAATTACTTTTTTACACTGAAAATGTATGGTCTTATATATGATCTGCATGCATAAAACCATTCTTTTCTACATCTGAGAATTACGGATCGCTACAACTTAAGGACATATAATATATTATTATCGGTATGTAAGTATCAAAGTTCATTTATTGCAGCATCTTATTAGTTAAAGGAGGATCACGTGATAGGCGCGAAATTCGACTGTTGCCAGCGAAGCAGTTGGGAGGGCATTTACTGTTTTGAGAGATTTTATAACTTTGGTTAAATATGTACAAATTTTGTCATTGTTTAACCAAGCCCATTATTACACGAATTATTGTGTCTTTAGTGTTGGAAAATGTTATTATAAGGATAGAATTACTGTTTTCAGAGATTTTATAACTTTGGTTAAATATGTACAAATTTTGTCATTGTTTAACCAAGCCAATTATTACACGAATTATTGTGTCTTTAATGTTTAAAAATGTTATTATAAGGATTGAAGTTACTGTTATCAGAGATTTTATAACTTTGATTAAATATGTACAAATTTTGTCATTGTTTAACCAAGCCCATTATTACACGAATTATTGTGTCTTTAATGTTTAAAAATGTTATTATAAGGATTGAAGTTACTGTTTTCAGAGATTTTATAACTTTGGTTAAATATGTACAAATTTTGTCATTGTTTACCCATTACACGAATTATTGTGTCTTTAGTGTTGGAAAATGTTATTATAAGGATTGAAGTTACTGTTTTGAGAGATTTTATAACTTTGGTTAAATATGTACAAATTTTGTCATTGTTTAACCAAGCCCATTATTACACGAATTATTGTGTCTTTAATGTTTAAAAATGTTATTATAAGGATTGAAGTTACTGTTTTCAGAGATTTTATAACTTTGGTTAAATATGTACAAATTTTGTCATTGTTTACCCATTACACGAATTATTGTGTCTTTAGTGTTGGAAAATGTTATTATAAGGATCGAAGTTACTGTTTTCAGAGATTTTATAACTTTGGTTAAATATGTACAAATTTTGTCATTGTTTAACCAAGCCCATTATTACACGAATTATTGTGTCTTTAATGTTTAAAAATGTTATTACAAGGATTGAAGTTACTGTTTTCAGAGATTTTATAACTTTGGTTAAATATGTACAAATTTTGTCATTGTTTAACCAAGCCCATTATTACACGAATTATTTTGTCTTTAATGTTTAAAAATGTTATTATAAGGATTGAAGTTACTGTTTTCAGATATTTTATAACTTTGGTTAAATATGTACAAATTTTGTCATTGTTTAACGAAGCCTATTATTACGCGAATTATTGTGTCTTTAGTGTTGGAAAATGTTGTTGTAAGGGTTGCTGTTAGTGCTGTATTGTTTTCAGAGATTTTATGACTTTGGTTAAATATGTACAAATTTTGTCATTGTTTAACCAAGCCCATTATTACACGAATTATTGTGTCTTTAATGTTTAAAAATGTTATTACAAGGATTGAAGTTACTGTTTTCAGAGATTTTATAACTTTGGTTAAATATGTACAAATTTTGTCATTGTTTAACCAAGCCCATTATTACACGAATTATTTTGTCTTTAATGTTTAAAAATGTTATTATAAGGATTGAAGTTACTGTTTTCAGATATTTTATAACTTTGGTTAAATATGTACAAATTTTGTCATTGTTTAACGAAGCCTATTATTACGCGAATTATTGTGTCTTTAGTGTTGGAAAATGTTGTTGTAAGGGTTGCTGTTAGTGCTGTATTGTTTTCAGAGATTTTATGACTTTGGTTAAACATGATCAATAATTCGTGTGATAATGGGCTTGGTTAAACAATGACAAAATTTGTACATATTTAACCAAAGTCATAAAATCTCTGAAAACAATAATTTCAATCCTCATAATAACATTTTCCAACACTAAAGACACAATAATTCGTGTAATAATGGGCTTGGTTAAACAATGACAAAGTTTATACATATTTAACCAAAGTCATAAAATCTCTGAAAACAATAATTTCAATCCTCATAATAACATTTTCAAACACTAAATACATAATAATTCGTGTAATAATATAGGCTTGGTTAAACAATGACAACATTTGTACATATTTAACCAAAGTCATAAAATCTCTGGGAACAATAATTTCAATCCTAATAATAACATTTTCCAACACTAAAGACACAATAATTCGTGTAATAATAGGCTTGGGTAAAAAATGACAAAATTTGTTCCTATTTAACCAAACTAATAAAATCTCTGAAAACAATACAGCAGCCGTTATAATAACATTTTCCAACACTAAAGACACAATAATTCGTGCAATAATAGGCTTGGTTAAATAATCACAAAAATTGTTCCTATTCAACCAAAGTCATAAAATCTCTGAAAACAATAATTTCAATCCTTATAATAACATTTCCAAACACTAAATACATAATAATTCGTGTAATAGTAGGCTTGGTTAAATAATGACAAAATTTGTTCCTATTTAACCAAACTAATAAAATCTCTGAAAACAATACAGCAATCCTTATAATAACACTTTTAAACACTAAAGACACAATAATTCGTGTAATAATAGGCTTGGTTAAATAATGACAAAATTTGATCATGTTTAACCAAACTCATAAAATCTCTGAAAACAATAATTTCAATCCTTATAATAACATTTTCCAGCACTAAAGACACAATAATTCGTGTAATAATAGGCTTGGTTAAACAATGACAAAATTTGTACCTATTTAACCCAAAGTAATAAAATCTCTGAAAACAATATATAATTTCAATCCTTATAATAACATTTTCCAACACTAAAGACACAATGATTCGTGTAATAATAGGCTTGGTTAAATAATGACAAAATTTGATCATGTTTAACCAAACTCATAAAATCTCTGAAAACAATACAGCAGCCGTTATAATAACATTTTCCAACACTAAAGACACAATAATTCGTGCAATAATAGGCTTGGTTAAATAATCACAAAAATTGTTCCTATTCAACCAAAGTCATAAAATCTCTGAAAACAATAATTTCAATCCTTATAATAACATTTTCAAACACTAAATACATAATAATTCGTGTAATAATAGACTTGGTTAAATAATGACAAAATTTGTTCCTATTTAACCTAAGTCGTAAAATCTCTGAAAACAATAATTTCAATCCTTCTAATAACATTTTCCAACACTGAAGATACAATAATTCGTGTAATAATGGGCTTGGTTAAACAATGTCAAAATTTATGCCTATTCAACCAAAGTCATAAAATCTCTGAAAACAATAATTTCAATCCTTATAATAACATTTTCAAACACTAAATACATAATAATTCGTGTAATAATAGGCTTGGTTAAATAATGACAAAATTTGTTCCTATTTAACCAAACTAATAAAATCTCTGAAAACAATACAGCAATCCTTATAATAACACTTTTAAACACTAAAGACACAATAATTGGTGTAATAATAGGCTTGGTTAAATAATCACAAAATTTGTTCCTATTTAACCAAACTCATAAAATCTCTGAAAGCAATACAGCAGTCCTTATAATAACATTTTTAAACACTAAAGACACAATAATTCGTGCAATAATAGGCTTGGTTAAATAATGACAAAATTTGATCATGTTTAACCAAACTCATAAAATCTCTGAAAATGATATTAACAGTAATGGTATTAACAGTCCGGCAGATAGGGGTACCAAAAAGCATGTTTACTTACCATATCGGGGAACAATTTCATTTTGGTTTTATCTTGTTCCTTTAAGGTTAGTAAGTATATTTCTGAATGTTGGCCGCGTTGAAATTTCTTGTGGGCCCTTGCCAACACGTTTTTCTACGATATTACTATAAAACTGTATTACTGTCAAAAAATTGTGATATTTCAAGTTCAATTTTAGAAAAAATAACTTGAATCAACAGAAAGCTCGTAAAAAACTAAGGGCAATGTTTATATCTTCGTCATCGGAACAGAATGTCTTACTGCAAGACAGGTCTTCAAGGTTCTTAAAATGTTATTCGCTTGTAATCCTTCAACACGTCCTCTTTGTACCTTTTAAGACTGAAAGCTTCCTAATTAGATCCAGGTAGAAACATAGCAATCTGACCATCTTCGTACAGCAGAGCATATTCTTTTCCTTCCTGATATAGATTTTTCCAATAACTCTTCCACCTCTCTCAGCATTTTCGAGAATTGTTTTATAGTCTGATGAAGTTGAAACTCGCAACGCTACACGCTTTGCCCTTCGTTCTTTGAGTTTTCCATCGTTTGCATCCCAATGCATCAAACCAATCTTAATCACTACCTCTTTTTCATGTTTAATTCTTTATTAATATTGCTTTTTTTGGGCATTTTCCCTCTGTTTATTGTTGCCTTGCTTGGTTTTCCAATGGAATTTTTGTACTCAATAAAGCTCTTGACGCCAACACGACCAAATTGGCCAGTAACATTACTAAATTCTTGAGCATCTAAAAGTCAGTGGAAATGTTACTAACAAATTTGACCAGTTAAGACTCGTGTTGAATTACCTCTATTGCATACAGGGGCGGATTAACCACCTTGGGGCCTTTTGGGACCTCGTGCTGGGCCACGTCCATTTTTCTGTCACACACCCGTTTTCTATTAGGACACGCCCATTTTAGGTGCGCCGCAAATTTAGGGGCCTCTCGCATTCAGGGGCCTTGCAAAATTAAGGGCCTCGCCCTCTTGGCTGTACATATCCTGTTTATTCTTGTTGACCCAACAACATGGCCAAACAGCCTGAGACAGGCGTCTCAGAAATCCTAGTGGAGATACTAGATTGGCTGCGAAATGGTGATGATTTGCGGATAAAAACGATTATTTAATTAATAATTTGTGTCTTTAAATTCAATATAATTAGCTAGATTTTCATAATGGAGGGAGGGGGGACGGGGACTCGCACTGAAAATCTGCCTTGGACCTCTTGTGACATTAATCTGGCCCTGACTGCATAATGCATGTGCCTTGACTCACAATACCAGGGTATCTCCGCAGCAGGGGGTGGTTGTAGGTTATACCTTGGAGCTTATATGATAAGCTGCCGTATGCTATTTCCCCCCTCAAAATTTCAGGCGACACTCTTTCATCATCCATAAAAGGTGCATGTCAAAACTGACCATAATAAACAAGATGGCGGCATTTCATCACACCAGAATGCATTGCGGGTATCAAGTACAAATAGCTGAAAAGGATGACACAAATCAAAGTTAATTGATTGAAACTTTAACACAATGATGAAAATAACCTACTTTTTTCTGTCTGTTCTTCAAATGATGTTAATTTGCCCTTTTTCGACTATTACAGACCACAACGCACTGTGGTAAAATCAACATGCTGCCTTCTTTTTTATAGTCAATTTTAGCCCAGCTACAACTAGGGGCTTAGCGCATTCTGACATGAGTTTTTACCTCACATACCCCCCCCCCCCTCAATATCTCACCGGATTTGAACTTTTCACAAGTACGATTTTGAAGACCATTGGGCAACACCCCCCTGCTCCCCTGGCTACAACAAATGTCTCACCTTAAGGGGTTGAAGGGAAAGTGTCATTTAAAGTGGCCCTCCCTCTCCCTCCTTCCCCAGAGAATGTTGAAAAGTACAGGTTTCTAAATCTACAAGGGTGCAGCACATAATTTGTTCTAAAAAGGATGAGATAGAGAAACCCAGTAAAATCAAAGAAGTGAAAAATAACAAAAATAAAACTAGACTTTGTGCAGGATATAACTAGGTTTTAGCGGAAATTTACCCATTATATTAGCGCTATAAACCAGCTTATTATTTTCGCCTTTTTCCCACTTTTTTCCCAAGTCTAAATGCCTGATTATATCATTTTCATTTACTTAAAGTAGTGAGATTATTATATAGACTGGGGGCTCGCCTTAAGTTTCTAAGTCGCCCGCGTTCTTGATAACATTGACGATGATATATTTCAATGTTTTTGGTTGAAAAACTATCTGTAAATGCAAAAACCCTTTCTTATAAGTATTTTATTTGGTCCTATTGACCAATTCACTACAAGCCTCCTGAATTTAACTGCAAACTTAGCTAAAAAACCTAAAAACTGCCCTGTACTTTGCTGCTGTTTTTGGAAATTATACATTTTAATGTCCTTTAATATCTGACGAGTCCCTTGTTCAGTTAGTACTTCTGCAAACATTTTACCCGTTTATGAGACGTTATTGTAATTTAAAATGCTTTAAGTTTAAGCTGAGTAAAAATATAGCTTATGATTAATGCAAGAAGTTTATAAAAACCTACAAATTAAAATAAATGAAAAGTATACCAAGACAACAAATAAATAATTTAAATATTAAACTCTATTAATAAAAGTAATATTTAGCTTAACTATTTAACAACGAAATAAAATTTTTTCTTTATCAGACTCTATGATACAAAGAAGTTGTCAAAATTTGACGATTTTTTTTCTAAAAAAAAATTCAAACCTAGACCAAAAGATACTTTGGAAAGGGTCATAATTCTTACACTAGACGAAAATTATTTAATGCAAGGACAGGAATTGATCCTAGCCACTTTTGTTGAGTCATTTGTATTTGACCACTGGATTACGTTGGCTTTGAGGCAGTCCGGCAAGTGGGTTTAAGTTGTCTAAACGTTCTAGCCTATGCTTAATCAAGGCCGTAGGAAGATGAAAAAAGTTAAAGGGGCTCTTCGAGCGATGAAGGCACAAGTGCTGCTAGGGGGTCAAGGGACACGCCCCCCAGAATATTTTTTCTATTTTTAACACGCTCAAACATGCTTTTCTGCCCTTTTGAGGTTAGTTTTACCATAATCATTGGATTAATACATATGTAATACTGTAAACCGTTAAAACATGTATTAACTTCGGGACTCAAAGATCTTTTTTAGGGGGGCTCAGCCCCCCTGCCTTTGAAGTTAGGGGGCTCGAGCCCCCCCCCCTGCCCCCGTGGTTCTTACGGCCATGCTCTAGCCTATAATTTATTTTAAAACATAAAAATAATTCCGAGCAGGGGAATTATAGTTCAGCTGCGTTGTTTATTTACACCTCTTCGCCTGACCACCAGACCGCGTTAGCTATTACACTCGCCCTATGTGGTGAATGAGCTTTAAGAAATGGTTAAACAATATAAACCACTAAAAATCGTAGATGTGTAGCCAGGATTATACATAAATGAAAAAGGTGAGACGTTCTCTGACTAAAATATATTTATTTGTTTACGAGCTTTTGGCCACCAGTCTGTTGCTTTCAACAGGTTCATTTATAATGATTTATAAACTGTGAAAGTGTCAAATGAAGCTAGATATGACGTGTATACATGTGCACTGTGAAATACGATAAGGTGATACTGTTTTCTTTATTAAGATTGTACATTGTCGAGGAAGCGGTTTTGAGGTGTTATCGGCATTCCTGTCTTTGGTTGTATGCCATGATTCTAGTGTTAGGCGACTACGGAAATTCCCTGTGTCAATGATCTTCGCGTTGTATAAATCAATTACATGATCATTGTTCCATGCATGTTTCGCGATATGTTTGAACCAGTATTATGTTTCTTAACGTTTCTGATGTGTTCAGCCTTTCTTGCTTTCAGAGATCTGCCTGTGTCCCCTAAATACAGGCAGATATTTGAAACTGAACAAGTAAAGCAAATGATCACGTATGGCAATAGTGCCCTTACCTGGTGGTAATTCAACCACAATCACTGCAACAGCAGAGCATGAGGTATATATATACAAATCGGTGATACTATATCTTGATGGTCTGATTCGAAGATACAGGGTTTTAGCACTTACGGTCTGGGGGCCGCTTCTACCCTCCCCTATATTTCGAACCAGAGGTGGTGGAGTTATGATACAGACGGTTGAGGCAGCCAATTCGATGTCGTTGTCGAAAGGCAACCGCATTTGGTGGGTTGTCGAGGCCAATTGTGCGAAGCCACCCGTGCGCGCCATCCGTGTGCAAACTTTTATTACAATACCCCGGTCCTTTTTACCATCGTTATACATTTCCAAGGCTAATCCTTCGAAGGTAGCAGAATTCCTGACACCTTTTGGAACCTTTTAATTTAAATTGATTACGCTGGCCGGCGTTTAATCTCTTATGACGCTTTTCAATAGCCCTAATGTAAGTGGTAGAGCGTAATTCTTTTCAATTATTTATTTGGGGTTTTTTCGCCAAAAAAGATGGCTCCCACCGTTAAGAAAAACTATAGCATTTTGAGCACGGTTTTCTGTTCAATTTTTTTCGATGGTTTTTTAGAACTTTTATTTTCTCCATTTACCAAAAATTTTGCCAGTGCGGTGAACAAGGAAATAAAAATTTTTCTTTATCAGACTGTATGACAAAAAGAAGTAATTGTCAAACTGTGACGAATTTTTTTCTAAAAAAAATTGCAAAATAGACGAAAAGATACTTTGGAAAGGGTTATTAATTCTTACACAAGACGAAAACTATTTAATGCATGGCAAGGGCAGGAATTGATCCTACCCACTTTTGTAGGGTAATTTGTATTTGACCACTGCATTACGTTGGTTATGAGGCTTCGGCAAGTTGGTTTAAGTTGTCTGTACGTTCTTCTAGCCTATGCTTAATTCTAGAAACTGACGAAATCCAGAACGATTTTTATCAAAGGTAGGTATTGCTCCCGGACTCAGTGATTGATTCTGAAGGGATACACATTGTCTTTACCACTGGACTATGTTAGTTACCACTTTCTATGTTAGTTACCATTTTGACTGGGTTAAGAATTATTATAGATATACACGCTAGATTAAATCAAAGTTATTCGAAGCCATTCGCGAGCTTTTGTTCGCATTTCATCGAATAATATTTAATCATACTCTGTCGAGGAAGACCTTGAAGTTGCTTTTGAGTGTAATTACATTTTTAAATTATGTACAAATTTATTTCTAAATAAATCCAATTGAGTCTTTTGCAATATCACAAATAACAAAAATAGGTAAGGTCAAAACTTGAGCATATAGTAGGTTTCTGGTGCTACGAATTTTAAAAGCCTATATTTTTGTGAGTAATAAAACATTTGAAAAATAAATGTGTGTTGAAATCAGCCTTCTCTTATACTCGGAGAAGACCTTGTAAATTCTGATCAAACATACTTTTCCAAATATAATGACCTAGCTATAGGCGTCCAATATATATATATCATTGAACAAAGCAGATCACTATTTAAATCTAATTTCGAAGAGCAACATTATTGCTGGAGCACTACAGAGACGATAAGTATTAAATAAATGGAAATGTGTTTCGCTGATTGCATAAATGACCACGCAAATTATATTTTGATGTTTATGATAAAACTTACACAGCACGTTAATAACAGCAGCCTATACATAGATGCATGTGCGCATGGCAATAGTGCCTACCTGGTCGTAATTCAACCACAATCAGTGCAACAGCAAAGCATGACGTGTATAAATACAAATCGGTCGCACTATAATATCACCGATTTGTATTTATATACGTCATGCTTTGCTGTTGCACTAATTGTGGTTGAATTACGACCAGGTAGGCACTATTGCCATGCGTGATCATTTGCTTTTCTTCTTTTAAAATATCTGCCTGTACTTAGGGGAAACAGGCAGATCTCTGGAAACAAGAAAGGCTGAACACATCAGAAACGTTAAGGAACATAATAATGGTTCAAACATCGAAAAACGTGCAACGCGAAAATCATTGACACAGGGAATTTCCGTAGTCGCCTAACACTAGAAAGTCTAGAATCATGGCATACAGCTGCCAAACACAGCAATGCTGATAACAACTCAAAACCGCTTCCTCGACAATGTACAATCTTAATAAAGAAAACATAGTATCACCTTATCGTATTTCACAGTGCACATGTATACACGTCATATCTAGCTTCATTTCACACTTTCACGGTTTACTGCAATCATTATAAATATACCCGTTGAAGGCTACAGACTGGTGGCCGAAAGCTCGTAAACAAATAAATATATTTTAGTCAGAGAACGTCTCACCCTTTTCATTTATGTCTAATTGACACATCTACGATTTTTAGTGGTTTATATTGTTTAACCATTTCTTAAAGCTCATTCAGTTAAAAACGGGTAAAATAGAGCGAGTGTAATAGCCAACGCGGTCTGGTGGTAAGGCAAAGTGGCGGTAAATAAACAACGCAGCTGAACAATAATTCCCTTGCTCTGAATTCTTTTCATGTTTTAGAATTAATTATAGGCTAGAGAAAAGCCCGCTTAAACAATTTAAGTGGCAAGCGCGTGATAGCAAACATATATAGTCTAGTGGCCAATGCAAAATGTCTCAAGTCAACGAGTTTTTGGTCAAACCTAATTGCCCTTGTCACAAACCCCATAGGTTTTTGTCTGGGGTAAGAATTATTATAAATATACACGCTAGATTAAATCAAAGTTATTCGAAGCCATTCGCGAGCTTTTGTTCGCATTTCATCGAATAATATTTAATCATACTCTGTCGAGGAAGATCTTGAAGTTGCTTTGAGTGTAATTACATTTATATGCACAAATTTATTTCTAAATAAATCCAATTGAGTCTTTTGCAATATCACAATAACAAAAATGGGTAAGATCACAACTTGAGCATACAGTAGGTTTCTGGTGCTACGAATTTTAAAATCCCATATTTTTGTAAGTAGAACATTTGAAAGGTAAATGTGTGTTGAAATCAGCCTTCTCTTATACTCGGAGAAGACCATGTAAATTCTGATCAAACATACATTTCCAAATTTAATGACCCAGCTATATGGCGTTCAATATATATCATTGAACTAAACAGATCACTATTTAAATCTAATGTCGAAGAACAATTTTATTGCTGAGGCACTACAGACACGATAAGTATTAAATAAATGGAAATGTTTTTCGCTGATTGCATAAATGACCACGCAAATTATATTTTGATATGATAAAACTTATACAGCACGTTAATAACAGCAGCCTATATATAGATGCATGTGCGCATGGCAATAGTGTCTACCCGGTCGTAATTCAACCACAATCACTGCAACAGCAGAGCATGAGGTATATATATACAAATCGGTGATACTATATCTTGATGGTCTGATTCGAAGATACAGGGTTTTAGCACTCACGGTCTGGGGGCCGCTTCTACCCTCCCCTACATTTCGAACCAGAGGTGGTGGAGTTATGACACAGACGGTTGAGGCAGTCAATTCGATGTCGTTGTCGAAAGGCAACCGCATTTGGTGGGTTGTCGAGGCCAATTGTGTGCGAAGCCATCCGTGTGCCATCCGTGTGCAAACTTTTATTACAATACCTGGTCCTTTTTACCATCGTTATACCATTCCAAGGCTAATCCTTCGAAGAATTCCTGACACCTTTTGGAACTTTTTAATTTCTGAAATTGATTACGCTGGCGTACAATCTGTTATGACGCTTTTCAATAGCCCTAAAGTAAGTGGTAGAGCGTAATTCTTTTCAATTATTTATTTGGGGTTTTTCGCCAAAAAAAGATGGTTCCCACCGTTAAGAAAAACTATAGCATTTTGAGCACGGTTTTCTGTTCAATTTTTTTCGATGGTTTTTTAGAACTTTTATTTTCTCCATTTACCAAAAATTTTGCCAGTGCGGTGAACAAGGAAATAAAAATTTTTCTTTATCAGACTGTATGACAAAAAGAAGTAATTGTCAAATTGTGACGAATTTTTTTCTAAAAAAAATTGCAAAATAGACGAAAAGATACTTTGGAAAGGGTTATTAATTCTTACACAAGACGAAAACTATTTAATGCATGGCAAGGGCAGGAATTGATCCTACCCACTTTTGTAGGGTAATTTGTATTTGACCACTGCATTACGTTGGTTATGAGGCTTCGGCAAGTTGGTTTAAGTTGTCTGTACGTTCTTCTAGCCTATGCTTAATTCTAGAAACTGACGAAATCCAGAACGATTTTTATCAAAGGTAGGTATTGCTCCCGGACTCAGTGATTGATTCTGAAGGGATACACATTGTCTTTACCACTGGACTATGTTAGTTACCACTTTCTATGTTAGTTACCATTTTGACTGGGTTAAGAATTATTATAGATATACACGCTAGATTAAATCAAAGTTATTCGAAGCCATTCGCGAGCTTTTGTTCGCATTTCATCGAATAATATTTAATCATACTCTGTCGAGGAAGACCTTGAAGTTGCTTTTGAGTGTAATTACATTTTTAAATTATGTACAAATTTATTTCTAAATAAATCCAATTGAGTCTTTTGCAATATCACAAATAACAAAAATAGGTAAGGTCAAAACTTGAGCATATAGTAGGTTTCTGGTGCTACGAATTTTAAAAGCCTATATTTTTGTGAGTAATAAAACATTTGAAAAATAAATGTGTGTTGAAATCAGCCTTCTCTTATACTCGGAGAAGACCTTGTAAATTCTGATCAAACATACTTTTCCAAATATAATGACCTAGCTATAGGCGTCCAATATATATATATCATTGAACAAAGCAGATCACTATTTAAATCTAATTTCGAAGAGCAACATTATTGCTGGAGCACTACAGAGACGATAAGTATTAAATAAATGGAAATGTGTTTCGCTGATTGCATAAATGACCACGCAAATTATATTTTGATGTTTATGATAAAACTTACACAGCACGTTAATAACAGCAGCCTATATATAGATGCATGTGCGCATGGCAATAGTGCCTACCTGGTCGTAATTCAACCACAATCAGTGCAACAGCAAAGCATGACGTGTATAAATACAAATCGGTCGCACTATAATATCACCGATTTGTATTTATATACGTCATGCTTTGCTGTTGCACTAATTGTGGTTGAATTACGACCAGGTAGGCACTATTGCCATGCGTGATCAAATGCTTTTCTTCTTTTAAAATATCTGCCTGTACTTAGGGGAAACAGGCAGATCTCTGGAAACAAGAAAGGCTGAACACATCAGAAACGTTAAGGAACATAATAATGGTTCAAACATCGAAAAACGTGCAACGCGAAAATCATTGACACAGGGAATTTCCGTAGTCGCCTAACACTAGAAAGTCTAGAATCATGGCATACAGCTGCCAAACACAGCAATGCTGATAACAACTCAAAACCGCTTCCTCGACAATGTACAATCTTAATAAAGAAAACATAGTATCACCTTATCGTATTTCACAGTGCACATGTATACACGTCATATCTAGCTTCATTTCACACTTTCACGGTTTACTGCAATCATTATAAATATACCCGTTGAAGGCTACAGACTGGTGGCCGAAAGCTCGTAAACAAATAAATATATTTTAGTCAGAGAACGTCTCACCCTTTTCATTTATGTCTAATTGACACATCTACGATTTTTAGTGGTTTATATTGTTTAACCATTTCTTAAAGCTCATTCAGTTAAAAACGGGTAAAATAGAGCGAGTGTAATAGCCAACGCGGTCTGGTGGTAAGGCAAAGTGGCGGTAAATAAACAACGCAGCTGAACAATAATTCCCTTGCTCTGAATTCTTTTCATGTTTTAGAATTAATTATAGGCTAGAGAAAAGCCCGCTTAAACAATTTAAGTGGCAAGCGCGTGATAGCAAACATATATAGTCTAGTGGCCAATGCAAAATGTCTCAAGTCAACGAGTTTTTGGTCAAACCTAATTGCCCTTGTCACAAACCCCATAGGTTTTTGTCTGGGGTAAGAATTATTATAAATATACACGCTAGATTAAATCAAAGTTATTCGAAGCCATTCGCGAGCTTTTGTTCGCATTTCATCGAATAATATTTAATCATACTCTGTCGAGGAAGATCTTGAAGTTGCTTTGAGTGTAATTACATTTATATGCACAAATTTATTTCTAAATAAATCCAATTGAGTCTTTTGCAATATCACAATAACAAAAATGGGTAAGATCACAACTTGAGCATACAGTAGGTTTCTGGTGCTACGAATTTTAAAATCCCATATTTTTGTAAGTAGAACATTTGAAAGGTAAATGTGTGTTGAAATCAGCCTTCTCTTATACTCGGAGAAGACCATGTAAATTCTGATCAAACATACATTTCCAAATTTAATGACCCAGCTATATGGCGTTCAATATATATCATTGAACTAAACAGATCACTATTTAAATCTAATGTCGAAGAACAATTTTATTGCTGAGGCACTACAGACACGATAAGTATTAAATAAATGGAAATGTTTTTCGCTGATTGCATAAATGACCACACAAATTATATTTTGATATGATAAAACTTATACAGCACGTTAATAACAGCAGCCTATATATAGATGCATGTGCGCATGGCAATAGTGTCTACCCGGTCGTAATTCAACCACAATCACTGCAACAGCAGAGCATGAGGTATATATATACAAATCGGTGATACTATATCTTGATGGTCTGATTCGAAGATACAGGGTTTTAGCACTCACGGTCTGGGGGCCGCTTCTACCCTCCCCTACATTTCGAACCAGAGGTGGTGGAGTTATGACACAGACGGTTGAGGCAGTCAATTCGATGTCGTTGTCGAAAGGCAACCGCATTTGGTGGGTTGTCGAGGCCAATTGTGTGCGAAGCCATCCGTGTGCCATCCGTGTGCAAACTTTTATTACAATGCCTGGTCCTTTTTACCATCGTTATACCATTCCAAGGCTAATCCTTCGAAGAATTCCTGACACCTTTTGGAACTTTTTAATTTCTGAAATTGATTACGCTGGCGTACAATCTGTTATGACGCTTTTCAATAGCCCTAAAGTAAGTGGTAGAGCGTAATTCTTTTCAATTATTTATTTGGGGTTTTTCGCCAAAAAAAGATGGTTCCCACCGTTAAGAAAAACTATAGCATTTTGAGCACGGTTTTCTGTTCAATTTTTTTCGATGGTTTTTTAGAACTTTTATTTTCTCCATTTACCAAAAATTTTGCCAGTGCGGTGAACAAGGAAATAAAAATTTTTCTTTATCAGACTGTATGACAAAAAGAAGTAATTGTCAAATTGTGACGAATTTTTTTCTAAAAAAAATTGCAAAATAGACGAAAAGATACTTTGGAAAGAGTTATTAATTCTTACACAAGACGAAAACTATTTAATGCATGGCAAGGGCAGGAATTGATCCTACCCACTTTTGTAGGGTAATTTGTATTTGACCACTGCATTACGTTGGTTATGAGGCTTCGGCAAGTTGGTTTAAGTTGTCTGTACGTTCTTCTAGCCTATGCTTAATTCTAGAAACTGACGAAATCCAGAACGATTTTTATCAAAGGTAGGTATTGCTCCCGGACTCAGTGATTGATTCTGAAGGGATACACATTGTCTTTACCACTGCACTATGTTAGTTACCACTTTCTATGTTAGTTACCATTTTGACTGGGTTAAGAATTATTATAGATATACACGCTAGATTAAATCAAAGTTATTCGAAGCCATTCGCGAGCTTTTGTTCGCATTTCATCGAATAATATTTAATCATACTCTGTCGAGGAAGACCTTGAAGTTGCTTTTGAGTGTAATTACATTTTTAAATTATGTACAAATTTATTTCTAAATAAATCCAATTGAGTCTTTTGCAATATCACAAATAACAAAAATAGGTAAGGTCAAAACTTGAGCATATAGTAGGTTTCTGGTGCTACGAATTTTAAAAGCCTATATTTTTGTGAGTAATAAAACATTTGAAAAATAAATGTGTGTTGAAATCAGCCTTCTCTTATACTCGGAGAAGACCTTGTAAATTCTGATCAAACATACTTTTCCAAATATAATGACCTAGCTATAGGCGTCCAATATATATATATCATTGAACAAAGCAGATCACTATTTAAATCTAATTTCGAAGAGCAACATTATTGCTGGAGCACTACAGAGACGATAAGTATTAAATAAATGGAAATGTGTTTCGCTGATTGCATAAATGACCACGCAAATTATATTTTGATGTTTATGATAAAACTTACACAGCACGTTAATAACAGCAGCCTATATATAGATGCATGTGCGCATGGCAATAGTGCCTACCTGGTCGTAATTCAACCACAATCAGTGCAACAGCAAAGCATGACGTGTATAAATACAAATCGGTCGCACTATAATATCACCGATTTGTATTTATATACGTCATGCTTTGCTGTTGCACTAATTGTGGTTGAATTACGACCAGGTAGGCACTATTGCCATGCGTGATCATTTGCTTTTCTTCTTTTAAAATATCTGCCTGTACTTAGGGGAAACAGGCAGATCTCTGGAAACAAGAAAGGCTGAACACATCAGAAACGTTAAGGAACATAATAATGGTTCAAACATCGAAAAACGTGCAACGCGAAAATCATTGACACAGGGAATTTCCGTAGTCGCCTAACACTAGAAAGTCTAGAATCATGGCATACAGCTGCCAAACACAGCAATGCTGATAACAACTCAAAACCGCTTCCTCGACAATGTACAATCTTAATAAAGAAAACATAGTATCACCTTATCGTATTTCACAGTGCACATGTATACACGTCATATCTAGCTTCATTTCACACTTTCACGGTTTACTGCAATCATTATAAATATACCCGTTGAAGGCTACAGACTGGTGGCCGAAAGCTCGTAAACAAATAAATATATTTTAGTCAGAGAACGTTTCACCCTTTTCATTTATGTCTAATTGACACATCTACGATTTTTAGTGGTTTATATTGTTTAACCATTTCTTAAAGCTCATTCAGTTAAAAACGGGTAAAATAGAGCGAGTGTAATAGCCAACGCGGTCTGGTGGTAAGGCAAAGTGGCGGTAAATAAACAACGCAGCTGAACAATAATTCCCTTGCTCTGAATTCTTTTCATGTTTTAGAATTAATTATAGGCTAGAGAAAAGCCCGCTTAAACAATTTAAGTGGCAAGCGCGTGATAGCAAACATATATAGTCTAGTGGCCAATGCAAAATGTCTCAAGTCAACGAGTTTTTGGTCAAACCTAATTGCCCTTGTCACAAACCCCATAGGTTTTTGTCTGGGGTAAGAATTATTATAAATATACACGCTAGATTAAATCAAAGTTATTCGAAGCCATTCGCGAGCTTTTGTTCGCATTTCATCGAATAATATTTAATCATACTCTGTCGAGGAAGATCTTGAAGTTGCTTTGAGTGTAATTACATTTATATGCACAAATTTATTTCTAAATAAATCCAATTGAGTCTTTTGCAATATCACAATAACAAAAATGGGTAAGATCACAACTTGAGCATACAGTAGGTTTCTGGTGCTACGAATTTTAAAATCCCATATTTTTGTAAGTAGAACATTTGAAAGGTAAATGTGTGTTGAAATCAGCCTTCTCTTATACTCGGAGAAGACCATGTAAATTCTGATCAAACATACATTTCCAAATTTAATGACCCAGCTATATGGCGTTCAATATATATCATTGAACTAAACAGATCACTATTTAAATCTAATGTCGAAGAACAATTTTATTGCTGAGGCACTACAGACACGATAAGTATTAAATAAATGGAAATGTTTTTCGCTGATTGCATAAATGACCACGCAAATTATATTTTGATATGATAAAACTTATACAGCACGTTAATAACAGCAGCCTATATATAGATGCATGTGCGCATGGCAATAGTGTCTACCCGGTCGTAATTCAACCACAATCACTGCAACAGCAGAGCATGAGGTATATATATACAAATCGGTGATACTATATCTTGATGGTCTGATTCGAAGATACAGGGTTTTAGCACTCACGGTCTGGGGGCCGCTTCTACCCTCCCCTATATTTCGAACCAGAGGTGGTGGAGTTGTGACACAGACGGTTGAGGCAGTCAATTCGATGTCGTTGTCGAAAGGCAACCGCATTTGGTGGGTTGTCGAGGCCAATTGTGTGCGAAGCCATCCGTGTGCCATCCGTGTGCAAACTTTTATTACAATACCTGGTCCTTTTTACCATCGTTATACCATTCCAAGGCTAATCCTTCGAAGAATTCCTGACACCTTTTGGAACTTTTTAATTTCTGAAATTGATTACGCTGGCGTACAATCTGTTATGACGCTTTTCAATAGCCCTAATGTAAGTGGTAGAGCGTAATTCTTTTCAATTATTTATTTGGGGTTTTTTCGACAAAAAAGATGGCTCCCACCGTTAAGAAAAACTATAGCATTTTGAGCACGGTTTTCTGTTCAATTTTTTTCGATGGTTTTTTAGAACTTTTATTTTCTCCATTTACCAAAAATTTTGCCAGTGCGGTGAACAAGGAAATAAAAATTTTTCTTTATCAGACTGTATGATAAAAAGAAGTAATTGTCAAATTGTGACGAATTTTTTTCTAAAAAAATTTGCAAAATAGACGAAAAGATACTTTGGAAAGGGTTATTAATTCTTACACAAGACGAAAACTATTTAATGCACGGCAAGGGCAGGAATTGATCCTACCCACTTTTGTAGGGTAATTTGTATTTGACCACTGCATTACGTTGGTTATGAGGCTTCGGCAAGTTGGTTTAAGTTGTCTCTACGTTCTTCTAGCCTATGCTTAATTCTAGAAACTGACGAAATCCAGAACGATTTTTATCAAAGGTAGGTATTGCTCCCGGACTCAGTGATTGATGCTGAAGGGATACACATTGTCTTTACCACTGGACTATGTTAGTTACCACTTTCTATGTTAGTTACCACTTTGACTGGGTTAAGAATTATTATAGATATACACGCTAGATTAAATCAAAGTTATTCGAAGCCATTCGCGAGCTTTTGTTCGCATTTCGTCGAATAATATTTAATCATACTCTGTCGAGGAAGACCTTGAAGTTGCTTTTGAGTGTAATTACATTTTTAAATTATGTACAAATTTATTTCTAAATAAATCCAATTGAGTCTTTTGCAATATCACAAATAACAAAAATAGGTAAGGTCAAAACTTGAGCATATAGTAGGTTTCTGGTGCTACGAATTTTAAAAGCCTATATTTTTGTGAGTAATAAAACATTTGAAAAATAAATGTGTGTTGAAATCAGCCTTCTCTTATACTCAGAGAAGACCTTGTAAATTCTGATCAAACATACATTTCCAAATTTAATAACCCAGCTTTAGGCGTTCAATATAGGCTATATCATTGAACAAAACAGATCACTATTTAAATCTAATGTCGAAGAACAACATTATTGCTGAGGCACTACAGAGACGATAAGTATTGAATAAATGGAAATGTTGTTCACTGATTGCATAAATGATCACGCAAATTATATTTTGATGTTTATGATAAAACTTATACAGCACGTTAATAACAGCAGCCTATATATAGATGCATGTGCGCATGGCAGTAGTGGCTACCTGGTCCTAATTCAACCACAATCAGTGCAACAGCAGAGCATGACGTATATAAATACAAATCGGTGCTACTGTAGTATCACCGATTTGTATATATATACGTGATGCTCTGCTGTTGCACTGATTGTGGTTGAATTACGACCAGGTAGCCACTATTGCCATGCGTGATCATTTGCTTTTCTTGTTCTCAAATATCTGCCTGTATTTAGGGGAAACAGGCAGATCTCTGAAAACAAGAAAGGCTGAACACATCAGAAACGTTAAGAAACATAATAATGGTTCAAACATCGCGAAACATGCATGGGACAATGATCATGTAATTGATTTCGACAGCACGAAAATCATTGACACAGGGAATTTCCGTAGTCGCCTAACACTAGAATCATGACGTACAGCCAAAGGGAGGAATGCCGATAACAACTCAAAACCGCTTCCTCGACAATGTACAATCTTAATAAAGAAAACATAGTATCACCTTATCGTATTTCACAGTGCACATGTATACACGTCATATCTAGCTTCATTTGACACTTTCACAGTTTATAAATCATTATAAATGAACCCGTTGAAAGCAACAGACTGGTGGCCAAAAGCTCGTAAACAAATAAATATATTTTAGTCAGAGAACGTCTCACCTTTTTCATTTATGTCTAATCCTGGCTACACATCTACGATTTTTAGTGGTTTATATTCTTCAACTATTTTTTAAAGCTCATTCTGTTGAAAACGGGTAAATAATTTAAACCACATAGGGCGAGTGTAATAGCCAACGCGGTCTGGTGATCAAGCAAAGTGGTGTAAATAAACAACGCAGCTGAACGATAATTCCCTTGCTCGGAATTATTTTTATGTTTTAGAATCAATTATAGGCTAGAGTAAACCCCGCTTAAACAATTTAAGTGGCAAGGGCGTGATAGCGATCATGTAGTCTAGTGGCCAATGCAAAATGTCTCAAATCAACGAGTTTTTGGTCAAATCTTGCCCTTGTCACAAACCCCATAGGCTTTTGTCTGGGGTAAGAATTATCATAAATATACACGCTAGATTAATTCAAAGTTATTTGAACCCATTCGCGAGCTTTTGTTCGCATTTCATCGAATAATATTTAATCATAGTCTGTCGAGGAAGATCTTGAAGTTGCTTTGAGTGTAATTACATTTTTAAATGTATGTACAAATTTATTCCTAAATAAATCCAATTCAGTCTTTTGCAATATTACAAATAATAAAAATCGATAAGATCACAACTTGAGCATACAGTAGGTTTCTGGTGCTACGAATTTTAAAATCCCATATTTTTGTAAGTAGAACATTTGAAAGGTAAATGTGTGTTGAAATCAGCCTTCTCTTATACTCGGAGAAGACCATGTAAATTCTGATCAAACATACATTTCCAAATTTAATGACCCAGCTATATGGCGTTCAATATATATCATTGAACTAAACAGATCACTATTTAAATCTAATGTCGAAGAACAATTTTATTGCTGAGGCACTACAGACACGATAAGTATTAAATAAATGGAAATGTTTTTCGCTGATTGCATAAATGACCACGCAAATTATATTTTGATATGATAAAACTTATACAGCACGTTAATAACAGCAGCCTATATATAGATGCATGTGCGCATGGCAATAGTGTCTACCCGGTCGTAATTCAACCACAATCACTGCAACAGCAGAGCATGAGGTATATATATACAAATCGGTGATACTATATCTTGATGGTCTGATTCGAAGATACAGGGTTTTAGCACTCACGGTCTGGGGGCCGCTTCTACCCTCCCCTATATTTCGAACCAGAGGTGGTGGAGTTATGACACAGACGGTTGAGGCAGTCAATTCGATGTCGTTGTCGAAAGGCAACCGCATTTGGTGGGTTGTCGAGGCCAATTGTGCGAAGCCATCCGTGTGCCATCCGTGTGCAAACTTTTATTACAATACCTGGTCCTTTTTACCATCGTTATACCATTCCAAGGCTAATCCTTCGAAGAATTCCTGACACCTTTTGGAACTTTTTAATTTCTGAAATTGATTACGCTGGCGTACAATCTGTTATGACGCTTTTCAATAGCCCTAAAGTAAGTGGTAGAGCGTAATTCTTTTCAATTATTTATTTGGGGTTTTTCGCCAAAAAAAGATGGTTCCCACCGTTAAGAAAAACTATAGCATTTTGAGCAAGGTTTTTTGTTCAATTTTTTTCGATGATTTTTTAGAACTTTTATTTTCTCCATTTACCAGAAACTTTGCCAGTGCGGTTAACAAGCCTACGAAAGTCATCTCGTGCAAATTACGAGCGAGAATGATTCTCTTTTGGCCTGGAGTGTCAAACGATATCCGCGAAAAAGCCAGACCGAGAGTGATAATGGGGAAGACTACCCGAGTGCCATTTCAGAACAACCGACCTGGACTCCCAAGACCAGCTGTCAGATGACCAGAAAGAGCATGTGGTGGATAGTTAATAGGAATAACAAGGCGAGGGGGGTTATGACAGCCATTACGAATCGCAGTGAATTTTCCTGTAAAACTCACAGAAAACCGGTTTTCTACCATGTCTGGTCAGGTTATGGGTTATGGGACGTAGTAGGACGTATAGCTTGATTGGTCCTTGGTTCTTACCTGTGTTTTGATTGGCTGTTGAGATTGTTCTTTCTTTATAGTACATCTGAATAACAAATATATTTACATTCACTTTTCAGCCATTTTGACCGACAAAATTTGCAAAGTTTTTACCAATCTTTCTCAGTTTATGGTGCCTATTCCCGGCAATTGTTGTCCTAAATCCGAAGGGGAAAAGCGAGCTTTAATGGACCGCAATAACGAGGACTCTGAATTTTTATCTGGCGTTGTAGAAGGTATTAAACGACAAATTTGACCTATTTTGGCGATGTGTTGCTGGTTTTTGTTTTGAAAAATAAACTAATTTTTTTATAATGTTGTTTTCTTACAGGCTTCTATGGCAGGCCATGGACATTTGATCAACGTAAAGAGTTATTTGCTAGGTTAGAAAATAAATTACACACTTTAAAATATATAAAATTTTGAAAATATGTGCCAACATTTGAAAGAACACTCAATTTAATATCCTGCCTTACACTTTCAACGTTTCTATGATCGAAAAGTTCCAAGACATTACAAAAATTGTTACGTGTTTATATATTATCAAATACATTAATACCAATGTTTACTATGTTTACTGTAACTGTTGCATGGTATTACATGTAAGTATTATACATGGTATTACATGTAAGCATTATACAATGTTTACTGTAACTATTGCATGGTAATTAATGTGGGCCCACAAGGAATATTACTATGTAAGAGGTTTATTGTAACAGTCATTTTGTCTAATAGGCACTTCCCAAATTAGCTTAAGTGCACATCGAGCAAAGCTTGAAATTGATGCTTGTATGAAAGCTTTGGAAAAGCAGTTTTTGTGCAAAGAGAATAAATCCAGGAACTGTCTATACCAGTTGAGATTCTTCATAAAGAAGAGAGCCCTGCTGCTAAAGCAGCTCATGAATTAACAATGAGCAGTTATTTTAATGCCTGTTTCAACAAGTACTGAAATCAATGCTTATCTTTAGGAAGAGGGGTTAATAGGTGTTTCATTCGCATGATGGTCAACTGAAAATAGAGCACAGCTATCACATTGACTAAAGTATTCCTCATAAGTATTCACCTTGTGTTTGATTGCATGTATATGCAATTTAATGAAATTTGCTCGCTTCCACAACACACAAAGCAGCAACATGTGTGAATTAAGTTGACCACCAAGCATTGTCCATGTAAAAGTATTGAGGGAAACCCACCTATTAGAGGTAGAGGGTAAATGCAGATGATGATGATTAAAGGGATGTTGTGCATCTAGCTCTACCTAGTCAAACCATAGTATATATTTCATTTGAGGCAGATCATTTATATTTGAATGTCTAATTTTATTGTGACTGTTTAATTAATTTTTTGAGTACAATTTCAATGTAGCAATGATGTGTTGTATGATTTTAGGTTAAAGAATTTGGGATTAAACTTTTATCTTTATGCTCCGAAAGATGACATTAAACATCGAGCATTATGGAGAGAAATGTATACACCAGAAGAATTAGGTATATTTAATATAAACTTGGTCTATAATTTTTAGTAATTATGACACCTAAAGTTTGACAGTGTATATACTAATGACAATCTCTGAAGTGAAAAGTGTGTATGTTGAGGGGTGAGGGTGTGATTATTGTTGAAATTTGTAACAGGCTCAAAAGTCATTGATGTGAGGCTTTTAGATTATAAATAAACATGCTTGAAAATGCTAAAAATAGCATTTTAGCAACCCTGGAAATAAAAAGAAAGAGAGAGCATGCGCCAAACATCCCAAGGAAGCTTACACCTTCAGCTCTCATTCTGTCCCAACCCCTTCCCCCATTTTCTTCACCCTGGCGATGCCATGATGAAATTAATACAGTGCATCTACAAAGTGGACAAACAAGTATTGCTGGCATATAAAATCACAATTATGCAAAATAGAATGATTTGATAATTAATAGACAATATTTGTTTTCAAAGACAACTTGAGATCATTGATAAACTGTGCACAAGAGCAAAATGTGGTGTTTATTTATGCATTATCACCTGGTCTTGACATGGTGTTTTCAAGTTCTAAAGAAGTTGATACTTTGAAGAATAAGATCAAGCAGGTGTGTAGTTATGACTGGCTAGGCATATATATGGTACCTCACTTACCATCAATGTATAAATTGTATGCTTACAAAGTAATTGTGTTTGAATATAACAGTGAATGTGACAATACCTCCTATTGCTGCTAATTTCTACTTTTGACAAGCTGTCTATATTTCATGTAGATAGCTGATCTTGGTTGTAATGCATTCGCTCTGCTTTATGATGATATTGATCCAGAAATACGTCCTGCTGACAAACATGCATTTGAGTCTTTTGCCCATGCGCAAGTCACAGTCACCAATGAAGTGTACAAATTTTTAAAAAAACCAAAATACTTTTTGGTTTGTCCTACAGGTTTGTGGACATGTACAGTATGATTACAAGAACATTACAAACTAGTATAGACAGCACTTTACGTAATATCACTAATATCAACCTTTCACACAACCAGCACTTCTGGCTATTTGTATAATGAGAATTTAAACATTGCTTTCCTTCCATATTTAGAGTATGCAGCATCAAGAGCTGTCCCAACTGTTGATAAATCATCATATCTGTCCACTCTGGGTAACAAACTACATCCTGCTATTGATATTATGTGGACAGGTCAGTCATAATATTTTATCATTAGGGCCATTTATATGAGAAGAAATAAGACACTACTTACCTAAGACACAACTTTTGACAGAGACTTTCCTAAGACACAACTTTTGATCATTTGATATAAGTCACAAACACTGTTTTATAAATGGTCAATTTGCTCATTCATGACTAATATAACATCAGGGCTTCCTACTGTTCCTACCTAACAGAAATTATTTTCTCTGGTATAAATGGTTTTTCACAGTGATTTCTTTCTTATCTTCTGCTAGGTTATGCTCAAGTGTTTGGTACACATTTTCAAAGGATGCCTGTGTCAGCAAAGGATATACAGGCATCCTTTGAAAGTGCATACCAAACACTTGAGCACAACCTAGCAGAAGATAATAAATGGTTTTATTCTTGCTTATCAAGTTCTCAAAAATTATTTTCATCATTTAGGTCCAAAAGTTGTTTCCAAAGTCATCACAACACATTCTATCAGAGTTGTTGCAAATGTTTTAAAACGCAAGCCAGTCATCTGGGATAATATTCATGCAAATGATTATGATCAAAGACGATTGTTTCTTGGTCCTTATGATGGTCGTCCCATTCATTTGTACATACATTTGCGTGGTATTTTGACAAACCCCAACTGTGAATTCGAGAGCAACTTTATAGCAATACATACTTTGTCGACTTGGATCAAATGTGCTCGTATGACATTTTTTGGTGAGGAGGAAGTCAGTCAAGGGAGTAGAGACAGTAAGGATGTGGAACCTATGGAAGATGAATCAGTTGTTGATCCAGGTTCAACTGAGAACCAATCAGATGTTGAATCAAAAGAGGAAAAAATAGATTCTACCATGGAAACAGATTTCGAAGCTACTGAAAGTCCTGAAGTGGTTCAGCCTGTTTTACCAAAACCAATCACAATTCTTAAAGCGTACAATCCTGAAGAAGCCTTAAAGCTTGCAGTCTCGGAATGGCTGCACGAGTTTAGCAATCCAAAAAGCGTTATATTCAGTACATATGCTAAAAGTGGAACATTTTCTGTAGTGAACAATTCTGCGGCAGTTCAAACTACCGCAAGTATACCAACAAAGACAGACGTAGCAAACGCAATTCTTAAAGATTCTGTCGTTTCTGTGCCATCGCCTGTGAAAGCAGCCAAAGAAAAAAGCAGAAATAAGATAAAGAAAGATTCCGAAGGAGAACGTAAGGTTCCACAGTTAGTTGCACTTTAATTTTTTTGGTCTTTTGCTTTTCACCTTGTTCGTTTTAATGAGTAAATTCACAAGAGTTTTATTATGCCGCAGCATTAATTTATACAGCAACAAAAGCAAGTCTTCGTCATTATTGACAATGCGCATGAATTTTTTCACGGATATTTGGTGGGTCATTTGGTTGCATACAACGGAACCAAAATTGCAGATGCGATTTAGTTTTCTTGTTTACATTATTATTCGCAGTATTTATGACCATCTTATAAATAAAGCTTGCTCAATTAGTTATTTCCTAATTACGACTGCACTTCATGGTGATTAATCTGAAGGGACAAAGTGATGGAGAGGAGCAGTTATAAGACCAAATCAAGTTGTTACTTGACATAGAACGAATACAGTCGTTTCCTTTTTCTAGACTGGCGTCTTTTATTTTCAACGTAGTAAAGTTTCCTGCTTTGGGTTGTCCCTCGAAACAATCCATCAGGTTTTGGGCTTATTATTTGGGAGTTGGCTGACAACGTTTTTAATTTAGCAGGTGCAGCTGTGGAAACGGGTGTTGGCGAAGAAATGGAAGTGGAGGCAAAAACTGAAGTTAAAGATGACGTTAACCAAAATAAACATGAACTACCGTTTCGATTAACTGTCGATGATCTTCTCTTATTGGTTGATTTCTTCTATCTTCCTCATCAACATGGCAAGAGAGCACTCCAGATTCTAAACGAGTTCAGGTGGTTGAAGGCAAACTCGATCAATTGTGATGAACTGTCTGAAGTAGAGAGCGCAGAAAAGGTTTGGTCTGACAAGTTTGAATTTTACAAGTACCGCTTGACCAGTTCCAGGCCTGGACCAGTTCCAAACAGTTCCCCTAACTCTTTATGATCAAGTTATAACAAAATGTATAAATTTCTCAAAACACGCAGTATTAGAATCGCACCTGATTCATACAGTGTTAAAACTCGAATAACAGTTTATCTTCAGATTATTGTGAAAATTAGAGAATGTAATTTTTTGAAATGTAGGTTGGGGAGTGGAAAGAAAGAGCAAGGCAGTTCCATGGATATGTTGAGAACGTGTCTCAAATGTTCATTCGTCTCTCAGACACGCCAAATCGTGCCGTTCTCTATGATTTATATCCTTATATTTGGGATGTCAAGGAAGTTGTTCTTTTGCTCGACTCGTTTGTAAACTGGCTTGGTAAGTTGTTCTACTTGGGAGGAAAAGAGACGCTAGAAACAGTTACAGACATGCAGTGTGTTTCATAGATTCAAAGACGAAGAAACGAAAAGACAAGTCATTTATTCCAGACGACCCGGAACCCTGGGTTCTACGGGGTGGAATTTGTGGTGAAATGCAGGTAATAGATGCATAAAGCGCAAGTTTATTACATCAATGGACACAATAGTTTAAAATTGTTATCTGCCTAAGGAGTATATTATAATAATGATAATTATATTTCGTGTTATTCTGCAGCGTCTACTGCCAATGTTAGAAGGAGGTAGTGATTTGTTCACTCAAGGAGCGCCGCAAGTTCCCACATCGAGTGTCTATACCATACGACCTTTTATTTCCTCTGACAAGGTACGCGCTCTATCAGTTGTTTCATTCACTATTTGCCAAAAAAGTCTCAGTGGAAATGTTAAATTTAACATGCAGTATAAAATGTAACAAAGAATTCAAAAGTACAACCGTAAAGAGAAGTTACATACAGATTTTGAAAAAAATAGAACTACCCCGCATAAGTTCATTTCTCTTCATTATGATTAGGATGAGCTCTATGAGATTTGTCTTTCGACATGTGACGATGGCCAGGATGGGCATGATCTGTTCCCTGATGAACCCAATATGGCTGGAGACAGGTAAAGTTTTCGTTTCATTTTGCTGTCGTGATTACATAAGTCTAGTTTTCATTATGTCGTAAATGTCGTCAATATATCACAGTTACCGATGTGATCTTAGAGTATTATGTATGTCGATCTACACTTATTATAACTAATTTCCATACAAGAAAATACAAGAAAATCTAGATCCAGACTATATCACATCGTCCAGAATGATTTTGCTATGACAGTAACGACCCAATGGAAACTAGACTTATGGGCTAAATGTTGAATGCCCTCTGGTCCTGTTATTCTGGAGCTGTAAAGCAAGCTTTCTATTGTAGGGTTAGTAAGTAATGGTATTTAAAACATGGCCAGTGTCCTCAACACTTTGATGGGGGCGGAGTAATCCTCAGCGTCGAATACTGGTAAGAGCGGGAGTCTGAACTTGTCTATTGTTTTTTCTCCAGGTTCATAGGACCATACATCAGTATTTGTCCGGAGACTGTGTTTGTTGTTGAAGATAAATTTGGACTATGTGGTTATGGTGTAGCTGCAGCTGATGGAAGAAACTTTTATGATCAATATAAGAATGAATGGTTGCCAAAAGTAAGAATATAGACCACAAACTATGCTTACTGTCGATTGTTCTCGTAGATGAGCTAGAAATAAACGTGCTTACTGTCGATTGTTCTCATACTGAGTGGCTAAACTATAATTAACTTTTTTTTAGATGTGTGAGAAATACAGTAAACCTAAAGGGGATCCAAGTGAATTTGTTTATTCAGAGCAGATTGCTGACAGTTTTCATAATCCATCCACGTTTCTTCCTGATGAATTGTATAGTAAATATCCTGCACATGTCAGAATTGATCTGCTGTCTCGTGCCCATGTAAGTATTGCAAATATTGACAGTTAAATAACCTTAATTGGAGAAGACAAGAATGTCTTCATCCTTCTCTTCAAAGTATACATGTTATAAAAATATGACTAAAATTCGAGCATAACTTTTTCTTAGACTGGACAAACTACAAAGGTTTTTTTTTTCATTTTGTAGAGCCTTGGGATTGGTAAACGTCTTCTTGCTTGCATTCTGTCTGTACTCAAGTCCGAAGGATGTCGGGGTGTATATGTGGAAATTGCCAGCACTAACAGAGATGCTTTAGACTTTTATTCAAGACTTGGTTTCGCTGATGTTCCGTCTTTGAAAAAAATCCCTGAAGACATTCTTGTACTTGGAAGAACAATATGATCGTGTTTGGTATGTCTGACATACTAGAGCATTGATTACAAGGGTGCAAATTGTCATGATTATGCCTTTTTACTTCATATGTGACGCACAAGAGATTAGAACAGGGGGACAGTTGTTCAAAACTTCGCTTTAGAATAAATAACCTCTAACCAACGCCAAATAAGTTTGCGATCAAATGATGATCAAATCATCAATAATTCCAGATGATTGCACACACTAAAACATTTTACTATCTCAAAGATGCAAGCCAAAGATTTAAGCGAGGCTTTTAATCTTCAGAGTTCAAAACAACTACGAAGTTGGTTTTGCATCTTTATAGGCCGAAGCAAAATATTCTAGCAAAGTGTTGCTACTCATCTTATCTCGTATGAGATTTTTTTTAATACTTCTTTTCTTGTGCGTCATCCACGTGTACAAGCAGGTTTATCTGATATAGGCACTCGTCACGTGATAGTGAAATGGGCACAATCAGTAGACCTTTCTGTTCATGACGTCAAATACGGAAGAAATAACCTCACATGAATTTTGACTGCCTTCACATTTCCCCGAAACCGACGAACCAAACAGCGTATTTGACGACATTATGAAATGATCTATAGATCTGTAAAGAAGACAATCGCACTTAATGCACATTGAACTTGAAAATTGATATTAATTTCTTTTTTGGGAATTTCTCAATACATTTCAGTAGATTATTTAAAGCAGTTTTAACTAGTTTCTATCTAGTTTGATATTTCCCAACAAAACAATGTTGTTGTATGTTTCCTTCTGTCTAAATCAAGATCTATTGATTAGATCGTCCATTATGAAGAGTTTCCTTGCCTTGCTCATTGTTATATAGCAGTGACACAAACGGTTGCAACATCGTTGACATTGAGTTCGTGAAAATGAGTACGACTTGTTTGCTGATATGTTCTGAAACTCGACCTCATATCTGTCGACTCACAGTTTCTCGTCAACCGACGCCGAGCATTTTGAATGCAACAAATACTCTCCCAGAAACCATTGCGGAACTGCCTGTTTACCAAACCGTATATAATAGGACAACATGTGGTGTTTAATATCGTTGTTAAAGTCAATATGGCATCCACACTTCGTGGAATATCACTGGGTAGGAACTCGAAAATTAAGTTCACTCCAAAATATGGGAACCAAGACGCCACGAAGATTATAAACAATGTCCAAATGAGCTTGGTAACTTGATAATCTTTAAATAAAGACTTAGTATAATTCATACGTCTTCGGTTGTAATGCGCTTGGTTAACACTCACAATTCTATACAACTTTAACACTTTTTCATGTGATTTTATATGTTTGTAAATCTTATAGTAAATCCCTATGATCACACAGCTCGGCAGTACAAACACGGTGAATGTTATAAATATAGTGTATGAAATTGAGTTCTTCCACATGGAAACACACATCGTTTTCCCTTTACTTTGAAAAAATTTCGACCAACCTAACAAGGGTGCTGAAGATAAAGCAAGCGCGAGCATCCATGTTAAAAACAGGAGAAATAACGTATGCCTTTTACTGAATATTGATTGAAATGTTGTTGGTCGTAAAATACACCAATAACGACTTCCACTTAACACTAACAACGAGAACATTGACTCGAATAGGCAAACTGAGTTCATGAATCCATTCACTTTGCACAATAATTCCGGTAACTCTTTATCGACAGCAAGGAAGAACAGCGATGTTGGGATGTTAAACAGACAATGAACTATTGCAGTAATAGCTGTGTTTATTATGATCAAATTCGTAACCGTCTGCAGCAAGGAATGTTTGCGAAATGTATGACACACTGTTGTATTACCAGTTAGTCCAACGATGAACACCAGCATCAATAATGTAAAGAGTACAGCTCGCAGGACCAAATAATCCCCTTCAAAAACACTCATTTCTCGCGAAGTTTAAACGCAGACACAGCAGCTGCTCTTCTTCAGCATCAGATATACATCTGCACAATAATGAACAGCGAAATTAGGGCCATTCCATATTTTGTACTACTCAATGCAAATTATTTTTCACTCAATTAAAGTGTATTATGAAAATCATGTAGATTAAGTTCGCAATTTAGACGATAAAGTCTCTTTTATAATCGTCGTCTGCAGCTTGTTTATTTCTTCGCAAAATGGATCCTAATGCAAAACATTGCTTCCTATTCTTGTTTCTTAGCAGCACTTCATCTTCAACAACGCTACTTCAGTTTGGAAACAAAGGATGTTTTTAATTACTTGATATTCCACGTATTTTATTTTTTTTGGAAAAACAATTTTGTTAACAAATTATGAACGACGTATGAGTCGACATTCATTTGAGTCGACATCATGCTTAATTAAATATACAGTGTTAGCTGTCTGCTTTTAAAATGCATAAATTCTATGTTTACCTTAAGTCTACCTTATCCAAGACGAATAATCAGGTATACTACCTTGATTCTACTTCAGTGAAGCAGGCTGGAGTGGCAACGACAAGATGATCTATTCTCAAGCCTCCAAGCTTAAACCTCTATTAAATAAATTCGTATAAGCGTTTTCTATGGGCTTATACACGGCTGGGCTTAGCAGACGGGGGGGGGGGGAGGCTTATATATGGACTACATTTTTGGTTAAATATTTAATTACTTCCTTACACTTATATACATCTTTACTATATGCTTACCTTACAATTCCTAGATAGCCTTGACGAGGCATAAACTCTATAGCGTGCCAACTTTAGGTAATCAAACAGTTGGAACACGCTGTTCGGAGTAATCGTTATTAATGATAACTTGATAATGATAACTTGTTCACTTACTTTCCCAATTTCCCCCCCTTTTTACCTCGCTAACAAATCTTCAATTTCTTTAAAATGTTTTTTGAATATCAGGATGATAAACCTATGAAAATGTTTTTACCGTGTTAGCCCTTTTCAACATATCTTCTTGTTACCAATTTTAGAATGGACGCGGTACTGTCCTTGAGATATTGTGTTATTTAACTGCAGGGTACTCAAGTTATTTGAGCTTCATTGGCTGTTGCCTTTGGGATGCCTAGAATTATAATGAACAGCTGTCTGCAGCCAGCAGAAAAATGCCCTGCTCAAATTTATTCCCATGTAGCTAATCTCACGCCATGATAATCCATCGTGCCGTTGACACTTGACAAGACTCCAAAATAAGTTATCATGATAAAGGATTATTTTAATTTTAATTTAAACAGTGCAAAGTATGAAGTAAATACTACTTCTAATAAACAGCATTAATAATTCACGAGGAAACACGACGATGATCAGGCATGGCTGTGAAAGAGTCTATGCGTGATAAAGATCGTTTACACTTTACACAAAGTTTTTGCCCAGATTTTCCGCCCTGTATCATGACAAATCGTTTTGTGTTTTATGTTTCTTTGTTACGGATATCATTTTTCTCAGTTTATTCGGTTCTAATAAAATTCGTCAACATTTGAGTGTTTTTATTTCAAAATATTCAAATAAAGTATTTGATAGAAATAAATTTGAAAGTAGTATATAATATACACCCTGCTGCACGATCGAGACATAAAGGGACCTTTACAATCATGAATTTCGCTTGAAAAATTGTGCCATTCTTTTTCACATGCTTCTCGCCGCCCTGCCTGTAGTTGCTTTACAATTGTTGTTAATATCATAGTTATTATGATTATTTACTACCATCATGGCATCATGGACTGCTAAATATAAAAGCCTACAAAGAAAAAGAGGAGCGGGGAGGGGGGGGGGGTCTGCAATCGAGATTGGTCCACCGAGCCGGTCTAGTAGAAAAATAACAGTCCCGTGAACACCTTCCTGCTTTTTGGCGGATAATTCAAAATGGCGGAAGACAAGGAGCGGATTTCACAAAGTCCATCATACGTTCTTGTTAACAGACAATTACAAGACTTAGTAAGAACGCAAAACACAGCTATTGTCAAATTACAATGTATGGTAGGTAATGGTAAGAATAAGATATGTAATTTTCTTACTGGTCAGACATTGGACTTGGACAATCTGTTTGAATAATTGAATTGATAATTTGAAATATATAAAATATATGTCTTTTTTTTGTTTTAGTTGAAGCGGCGAGACATGACAATTCCTCATGAAGATTACCAAGCTGTCATAACACAACTAGATGTACGCATCTTCTTTTGTTGAAATGTTTACATGGAATGCACCACGTCAGATGATTCAGAAATGACCTCGTCTGAACACACCAAGAATTAATATGATACTATTTCTAGTTTTATATTCCAGGAAGAAAGACTAGAGCATATGAAGACAAAGGCCAAGTTGGCCGAAGAAACAGAAAAACTGCAGTTTGCTGAAGGACAAATTGACATGTTGAAGGGCCAGCTGGAGAGAGAAAAGAAGGCATTTGAAAATGCGTAATGTTTCAATATTTTTTCATTGATTGATTGATGGATTATGTTGTTGTTGGTTGCTGGTTAGACAGTTATTTCTTGTCATTTTTAATTCAGAATATCCTGTATTCTGTTTTATTTTCTAGATTTCAGAAGCTCAAATCAAAAGCTATTGATGAAGCACAAAAGAATGATGAGCTATACAACAAGTGTTTAGGTATTCTATTAACGATATTTTTAAAGTGTAAACTTTTTTGCCTAGAGTATAGAAACAACACTGAATTGTCCTAATTACTAGTTTTGTGTCTCACCATTTGTTGAGTGGCAGGGGACTTATACAATCACACAGTTCTAATCAAGTGTCATTTATACTTTTTGACAAACATTTATCTGCAAACAATATATTTATAGAAATGGAAGAACTTTGTGGTGAGAAGGATGATGGACTCAATTTTCAAGATGCAAAAATCAAAGACCTGAGATCAAGAATTGCCAAACAAAAACAAATTCACAAACAATTAGTTGCAAATCTTGATATCGAGCTAAAACAAGAGCAATATGTAGCTCGATATTTACAAGGAGGAAAGATGACAGGAACTGTGGGGTGTGTCGCACGCAAAAAATCAACCAGAAAATAGATAGACTGTTATAATTTATGCACAGTACTTTAATAACATATTGTAAAAGACAAATTGGAGTACGGTTATGGCATTTTTAGTTGTTATGTGTTGTATTTCAATGTCAATTTGTGACAAATTCTGTAGTAACAACAATTTTGGTGCACTGCCATCCATTCAGTCTGGCAGTGCTGAATTTGAATACGGCTCCTCCAGTAATTGTAATAGCTCAGTGAAGTGGGAAAATGGTTGGAAATCTTGGGATCACGTGGGGTTTTTGGGTGAAAATTGGGAAATGTTAGGATATTTTAAAATCTCAAATGACAACGTTGCTAATGGCAACAGGACATATTTTCAAGATGGCTTCTTAAATTGACTGAAAAATATAGATATTTTTCCTGAAAATTTTTTGGAACTATTTTTTTCTTCTTGTTTCGTATCTACAAACAATGGACGGTAATATACGGTTACTTTTAGAAAGTTGCCGTGGCGATAACAAGCTTGAAAGCTTGCTTCAACTATATGAACTGTTAAAACGGGAAGGCACTGGAAATGGACCTGCCAATGTTGGCACTGATTTGTTTGTATTGTGTGCTGAACTTGCATGTCGGGTGAGTTCTATGTTTAGTAGAATGATATTCAAACATGAAGACGTAAAAATTTTCAAACTGTAGTAGAATTAAAGACGTGTTATGTTTAATTAATTTTGGACCAAACCATTTTTATATATGGTTTATACCACAGAGTGTAGGATATCCACGTGACTTGATGATGTCACGTTTTATAGGTGGTACTTTAAATCATCAAGTCATGCGGGTATGGGCCCATATACCTCATGCATAGGTTTAAGACCTCTGGGGATGTATAAATTAAACCCTGGTAGTACCTTTAATCACCAGCAGAGCCATGCACACCCTGACTGGAAAGTTTGCAAATTGCGTGCCCGAGATATGGAAAATTTACTGTAAAATATATAGGGAACATCAAAACAATACAAACTTTCCAGACTGGATGCACACCCACAGGACTTGACTTATAAATATGCTCTCTCATTAGCGGGCAATAATACGAAAATTTGACATTTACTCAAGGCCAAAGGGTGGAGGTATTTGACGAGGGCTCATGAGAGGCTGGAACCTAGAATGGCTACAAGAATATGGCAAAATATCAATTAGTCCTCCAAGGTCTGCCTGACCCCTCTTCCCTGGAGCGAAACTTTGACTGGTGCATAACTCCACTATGTTGCTGACAAGCAACAGAATTTGTGTAATCTTGAAGCTTACTGGCTTGGTCTCTTGTGCTCTGTTATTTAAATTATGGTGTAGCTAAAAATAATGTTGATATCTTTTTTGTTGTAGCGTGAAAAATTTGAGATTGCAGAAGATTGTATAAGGATGTATTTCAAACATTCCCCTCCTGGAAATCAATATCTTTGTCGAGCATACTTATGCCAAGCACAGATATACGCTCCATCATCTACAAAGAATCCTGTTAGTTTTTAACTTGTATTAATCAGCTTGAGGAATGAGGATGGCCTCATTGAGCATGCTCATATTGAGAGGGGGGTACCCCATGTTTAAAATAAATTATGCAGAGAGTATTGTGTGTCCTGGAATTATAAGCTTCATTTGAGTTAGATCATCATGTTATAAGCAAGAAGGTGGTGCTCTTTCATCCCAATACTGCTCAAATTGGTGATTAGCACAACAAACCTTATTTAATTTTACATGCAAATGTGCAAGGGCGATATTAGGAAATGTTTGCCCTGGGCAACCCTCTCCCCAGTTCTGCAAGGATACAGCTATGGCCCTGTTTTGCAAGGATACAGCTATTGCCCTTTTTTTTGACTGAACATACTGGCTGATTATTTAAATTAAATTCTAAATTTAAAATTATGATATAGGAGAAGATTGGTAAAGCTGTTCTTTTCTTACTAAAAGCAATTAATTTTGCTAAGCAAAATCCAAGGTGTGTTTTTTAGTCATTTGGTGTGCTGGGGTATTATTGTTTGGTGTTTTTGTTTTATTTTTAATTTTTGATATATTTTAGATATTATTTCTTGGTGTACAATGCTTCAGTGATATACTGGCAGTTTTCTCGTATCTTTCTCAAGCCAAATTATAAACGTTTTCTGGCAAAGTCACTACATCAAGTTGTTAAAGCTTTAGATGATGTTGATGATGAGGATTATGAATGGCGTGCTCAGTTGATGATGTAAGCGTTAATGTTGTATTATATGCTGCCCTTCTCCAATTGACCCGTCAATAAATTAAACATATATCTACATTGATCTGATATGTCAACGGTGCTCTTAAATTTCATTATATGGGCATGAGCGTAGGCTGGGCAGTTTTATCTATAAAACAAGAGGTCATTGATTGATTTAGAGCATTGATTGATTGCCATATTGATGCTGGATGCAAGGATGATGCAAGTTCAGTTGCTGCAACTGCAGCCCAGTTTACAAAAACTAATGTACCCAACCTGTATAAAGATGTTCTGGCATTGCAGGTACAAAACAAGTCTTATAGTGTGCAAGAGAATGTAAAATTTTTAATATCATGATATATATGATGTACTGTGGATGTTTATTTTCAAGCTACTGGTCCATTCAAAGTTTTAATGTTGATATCATTTTATATTCACTCTAGATTCAGTACAAGCTTGCAGAATATGGAAAATTGTCAAAAGAAACGAAAAGCTCACCAGATTTGCATTTGTTTTTTAAAATTAATCGTTTGAAAATGTAAGTGTAGGAGGGAGGGAGTACCGTGCACGTCACAATAGAGCCACAGCACGTCAAGTCAACAACAAAAATATAAACAAAGTGATGGCAAGCAACTAGAAGGGTGATATAATTTTAAAGATAAATAAGTTGATATTTAAATAACTTTTAGGCAACTTTCTGGAGATGTGAAGCCTGATATTGGACTTGATTTAGCCAAGTTCTATAAACAACTGACAGGCATGAGTGAGTCTGATGTTTCTGGAACCAGTACAGAGTTTTCTGAAAAATCTAGTGCAAATAGACCAAAGACTTCCACTCCAGTTGTCATGGAAACAAGTGACAGGTATATTTTTGATAGGGACCATATCTGGGTATAGTGAACCTCGCACCCTTATCTGTGAAATAATCTGTATTTGGTCATTATTTGTGTGAAGTTTGAAGTGACTTTGCAATACTATATCAAGTCACCATAATTGACCCAGATACCATAAAGGCACACAGTATATCACACACAGAATATGCCACACACAGAATATGCCACACCTAGAATACCACACACAGAATATTACAGTGAAGTTTACAAAACTTTTTACGATACTTTTTGTTTTTCTAGACTTTCATTGATTTTAGAACTTGCAAAGCAATGTATGTCATATGGTGCATATCGCCTAGCTACTGAATGCTTGGACTATGTTGAAAGAAACTCCAAGGTAATTAGTACCTCCAAGTAATTTTATGTTTTATTAATGTACTGATTAACAATAAGTATTTCATATATTTTCCTGTATAGTTCGCTTTATTTACTAAACTCTTGGTATAGATATAATAAAATACTTATAGACTGTGTCCTCAGGATGTAGTATGTTTCCACAAAACATACTGTTTCCCTCGAGCACAGTCAATAAGTGTTAAATGGCCACTATTCAGATGGGTTACTAGGGAGCCAGTGCCAGTGGAATCACATGATATGCTTTTGACGAACAAGAAAAATAATCAATGAACATTGAGCTTTGTTAAATACTACTTGTTTGTATTGGCTTAAAAGGAAATGCTCAGCTTTCAATTGTCGGTTCAGATGATAGTTTATGACTAAAATGTAACTTCTTCCTAGGAGCCTTCAGTTAATCTTCTAGCTGAGTTTTTACGATGTGAATTGATGGTCAAGTCTTTGGGTGAAAAACAAGAAAATTATTCCCAATCAATTGTCCAGGTAGTTGCACCATTTTAATAAACGTTTTCCTCCTTATCTTTAGGCTAAGAATATACATGAGCTCTTATTTCAATCTATTTTCTAGGTCCGTCTGCAGGCTATTGAAAAACTAGAACAATATCTAATGACAGCGCTACGGTCTGGTGACCCGCACGTAATTGAAGTAAGCTCAATAATTATATACAATCTGTTGAACTATATAACAATCTATATAATATACACTACGTACGTCACGTGGTTTAAGAGTAAAGAAGTAGTATATAGAAATTGAACCTAATCTAGACTTTAACTGGCTTTCTTAGCTTGAATTTTTGAAGAACTAATGTTCATAAAATCTAGCAACCATCAATTTAAAACAATTGTAAAACAATTAAAACGCATGTTACGATAACGCAATTAAGTCGTGCAGTTAATCATGTTTAATTTAACTACAATGGCTAACGCCAATCACAAAACAACAAGCTTGCAGCTAATAAAAGGCCTTTCGTATACTAGTATTAACTGCACCACCTACACTGGCAACGTGTATTTCATTTTCTCGCAGGTTGGTTGTATAACAGTGTGGAACGTCTGTCTTCCTCTACTACAGTTTAACCTACGGCATCATGTTCGTAAACCTCTGAGAATTGTCGCCGATGCTTTGGAAAGTGTTGATAGGTGAGCAGCATATATGCTAACATAATGCATTGATAAAGGTCTGAAAAAAAATAACGAGAGTTGATGAAAGTTGCAGTCATTCTGTGTAATCTGGTTTTATTTTCAGTCTCAACTCATCACTGCGGTGTCAGATTCACACCGAGTTAGCGAAATGTGAAGAAAGTGAAGAACAAGTAGAACAAGCGATGATTCATCTTAGAAAGGTCTTTTTTTCTTTTCTTTTCTTTTCCTTTATGTTATTGAGCTTCGCCACAGGGGAAGGGTCACCGCAGTGGTCCTGTGCACAATCATAGCCTGTGAACATTCGTTATTGATCCACTCGTTCACATCCCTCAGAAAAAGTTTTTGTTGCGACAAAAGTTGCAAGGATGCAGTATCTACAAGTTTATTATTACTAGTTAAAATATAAGGTCTCTTCACAGGCTCTGGCTTTAGACGATGATGGACTGTATACAGAAAGAGTAGAAACATTGTTAACACGACTTCAACTACGAGGGTCAATCTACGCTACCCCTGAGAGAGCAGAGGATATTGCAGCGATGATTATTGAACAAGTAAGGTCTGAGTTATTAATGGTGAGGGAGTTTGAAATGGTATTATGATGATAATGAAGGTGATCATGATGATTGTATTGGTATTGGTATTGGTATTGGTATTGGTATTGGTATTGGTATTGGTATTGGTATTGGTATTGGTATTGGTATTGGTATTGGTATTGGTATTGGTATTGGTGATGATGATTAGTAATGATGATCGTGATGGTTATTATCGTGATGATGATTGATGATGATTGGTAGTAATGATTATTTTAATGCATATGCTCAAAAATGTTAACTAGGCTCGAAGCAGTAGTGATTCTGGAACATCAAAGATGAAGCGAGCGTCACTTGTCAAAGCTGGCAATGCTCTTGCGCCAGACGCCTTTGTTGTAGTGTTAGAAAGTGAAAGTAAAGACATATCATCCCACGGTAAACAACCGCCAAGCTATCTTTCAACATTGGCCGCCAAAGCTGAACGCTTTAAGAAAGGTGTCGGTAAAGCTGCTGGCCACCTCAAAAGACTTGGCTTGCATAATGACCAGGAGAGGTGGGGAAGTTCTTTCATTGGAATCTTTTTTCTTGCCATGGTAGCTCACACCTCTATTTTTTATTTTCAGAGTGCGTATCTGGGCAGACCTCACAAAAACAGCACGTAAACAACAAATTTGGGACGTAGCCCGTGTTGCTGCCAGATTTTGTTTACTGTATGACGATCAGAGGTGGTCCTTGAAACGCGAGACTAAACAAACAGGAGATGATGAAGGTGGATCTGTAGAGGAAGATAGGAACAATGAGGGACGCTCTTCGTCAGGAACGGGATCATTAAGAAAAGGCGAGGGTCAGTCAAAGAGAAATTCTTACGTCGCCGAGGAAGCAAAGTATAATATGGATAAAGACTTGTTGAGAACACTTGCTGAAGTTCATTTTATTAATGCAGAGGTTAGGATTTTTTAATTTTCACGTTGTGTGGTTTGACATACTGTGCTCGGCTGTTTACGGTAGAAGAGTTATTATTACTGCTCTGTCGTTTTGAGGGTGTAGGTGCCATACCCGGAGTGGTAGTCACTTGTTACCTTCGAGTATTAGTGACCGTGTTTTTCATCTAAATTTTAATTGTCACAGGCCCTTGTGCAATATCTGAAGTGTCAGGGTGTAGAGTTGTGTGACAGTCCGGCATTTCCAACACCTGAAATTCTCTCGTCTCAAGATTCTGAAGTAGCGACTGAAGATTCTCCGCAATGGATTACATACTGGTATGTTTAAAGCAATAGAGAATGTCTTTCCTGGAGAGATGTCTGTGTTAGAGAGATGTTTGTGTTAGAGAGATTTTGTAATAGAGAGATGTACGATTTGGGAGAGATGTCTGTATAACGGAGGTTTTGGTATTAGAGGGGTGTCTGTATTAGAATAAACGTTTACTTGTGCTTCTTCTAGTGATTGGATTAGTTCTCTCTCACAAACTGCTATCTCCGAATTCCAACGTGCATCGGAGTTAGGAAATGAGCTGCAAGAGTCGTGGTTAGTTGGCAATGCAGCGGTATATCTCTTAAACTATACAACACATCTAGTAGCACAACATCGCCATAGAGAACTGTTACCCATCTTGACCTGTGTCTTGAAGAACATGCGTAGTGTTGGACATGTGGGGTAAGTTCCTAGAAACGTCTTATTATGTATTTACTGTGATCATCGTGCTATACAAATATTGGGTTAGATATTTGCAACCAGTGGGTACACTTGGCCTGGCTTTGTTTTTTTGTAACCAAAAGTTCTAATTTCTAGTGAAGGCAGTCTTCTGTGTCAAGTTAGCAACGTCCTTGCAACAGGTTTAATGCAACCATGGTACCCAGTATCTTCGAGCAAGATGTCGATCTCGGCCTCTCCTGCTAAGAAATCTGATGGAAAAAAAGATAAAAGTCCCGTGAAAACTGTCCCTAAAATTACCACAACTGGTTTTGATCCTGATGCGATAGCTGAGTTGAAACAAGCATTAGAGGTGAGTTCTTGTCAAATATTTCAGAGAGCACGGTCAATACGCTTCATGTATGCAAAGTTAGCCCATATTACACTTGACCAGTCTTCCGTGTGCTGCCAACCAGAGACATCGCGTTCAACTCGGATGCGCTCGAGCACCGTCATGCGTATATCAGTCTGACGTTGTGACTTGTATTTAGAATATTTGATAATTATTTTTTCTAGTTTCTTGAGTACGCCTTACAAGTGACGAATGGTAATGATACCAGAAATTTAGTGCCGATATCAGTCCGTCATTCACTGATCAAAACCTGGGTTCATTGTAAACAACTTCTTTCACAGCAAATTCCAAAGAATTTCGGAGTTGAGTCAGAGGTAAACTAACTGGAACCAACCTAATGAACGATTCAGCTGTGCGCTTTAGGATTTCTTTTTCAAGAAATGATGGTATAACTGTTTCTTTCAACTTCAAATTCGAATGACCGTAGCTGTGTATTGATTAACGTAAAAGACGAAGGGTACCAGAGGTGCTCGGAGAATTGTTGTACTTATTGTAAGAATTTTGATGCCTTTTTAGCAAGATAATAATGAGTAGTGTTGTCTTGTGTATAGGATGCCAACAGTCAGGGACCAATGAGCCGCTGCATTTGTGCTGTGGAAATGTTATCTGTAAATCTTTATGGATTAAATGATTTCTCATCATCACCTACTGTACAAGAGGTAAAATCACTTGAAATTATTGTCCACGTTCAAGAATGACTACTTAGATCTATTGAACAGAAAGTTCAAATCACGTTTTCGTAGGTTGTTCGAATGGCAAATAACTGTGTATGGAGTGATGATGCAGTCGCGCTGGAAATCTGGTGTCGTTTAGCTGTACTTGCATTCAACGCAGACAATCATGCCTTGGTTATGGAAAGTGGTAAAAAAGCTCTGGTATTTGATCAGGAAAATAAGAAAAACAATAAAGGCAATACTAAACCAAGGTAATATTTTGGGTATTTAACGAAGTTTAGATCGTGCACGAGTTTTGGGTGATTAAATTTTTCAATCTTATCTCCATTTCTCTTCACAGTATTGTTTACAACGAGAAAACCAAGCAAGAACTGCTCTACTATACATGCGTTATCATGGGTCAATCTGTTGTCAAGGTGATGAAGGGTCAGAATAAGATGAGGAGGGATGCCTTGGGATATTTTGTAAAAGCATGCAGGTTGGTTCAAGTTGTTGGTTAATTGCATCGTGGTGTGTGCGTGTGTGGGGGGGGGGGGATCACGATATTTCCCAATATTACGCCCTTATTGGGAACACGCTATGGTGTTACGCCCTTATTACCTTCTTGTCGTCTTACCATCATTTTATTTAACGTCATACTGTATTTTGTTGTAGGTTTGGTGAGTTAGCGAAGAGTTACGAGTTTGTAATAAGCGCAGCTCGACATTATTGGAATACCGTTATTCCGTTGGTAAATGAACCATTAGAAAGACAATTATTGAAAGAACCTTTGCAGGTTGTCTTACAATGTTTGGCAGCTGTCAGTGAGAAGAATATTGATAAAGGAGACGATGTAAGCATTGTTTATTGATTTATCTTAAAAATAGCAGCTTAATGTCTATATTATCCTTATTTTAAGCAAGAGGTAAAATGCAAATTCCTAACAACAATCTCAATCCTGATTTTAATCCTAATTTTAATTCTTTGTATCTATTATGTGTATGTGTAATCGTAGCCATTGCTATCTTCGTATTGTATAAAATATACTTGACTTGTTAGGATGAAGATGAAGACGACGACGAAGAGACTGAATTGAAAGAAAAGAAAGTAAAAGACAAAAAACAAACTCTTAAGAGATCTGGAAAGAAGAATGTGAAAGACACAAAGCCTTCCAAAGCGTAAGAAGTATTTACATGTAGCCATGTTATCAACGTTTGTGCATGAGAGATGATTTATTGTGGCCTTCTTAAAATTGTTTACAGGCAGGTTAGAGTAGTTAAAACTTTGTAGACCATACAATAGTTTCTATATAGGAAGAAGCGCGGGTTAATATGCATGTTTACTGAAGCAGTGACGACTTTGTTTTTAGGAGCAAGTCAAACACTAAAGCATTGAAAGACCCATCAAAACCACCGATTATTGAAGCAGTTAGAGGTTATGAAGATGATCTAAAAATGAAAGCAGCGATGTATGGTGTGCTCTTTCAAGCTTTTGCAGATAAGGTAATTGATCACGTGTTTATAGCGTGATAGACTTAATTATAAAAAGTATTTTGCAGAATCGTTATATTGTTCGTTTGATAGGGAGAATGGGAGCAAGGGTTGCGAGCAATGGATGACGCTGTACGAGACATGCCAAGAACATCTCATCGCCTGTATGTAGGAATAACATTAAACACACATTACAGTTTAAGAAATGAAAACCATTACAATATGAAACTTTTCTATAGGTTAATCTTCAAACATCGAGTGATTACTAAAGCAAAACTTGGTGAAGACGTTCAGTTTGATATGGGAAAATTTAAGGTACGATCGACTCAAGACGTACTTTATCTCAGAGTTGTAAAAAAATGGGACGAACTAGTGATTCACCTTACATATCTTTCATCTGAAATATTTCTTCTAGAACGAAAGTGAACTGGTCATTTCCTCGATGTGGCATCACGTTGCGGTTAATTCATGCAATCTTCGAGAACAACTCAAGGCTTATCAGAATGCCATCGATGCTTTACAGGTGCTTATTCCTAGTATCACCTGTCCTCTCCTTCGCATGTACGCTGCAGGACTGCAGTGGGTGTAGCCTTGGGATTACTCTCTCCCACTTGATTCTATCTTTCACTAGGAGGAAAACAGTGACTGGCAGAAGGTTGATGTTCTTCTAGAGCTTGGAGAGTGGTTATTTGTAAATGAATTTTCTGTGCAAGACGCGGTGGACCAGGTATTTGTATAAAGTACTATTTTGAAATGATTTGTCGTAGTATAGATCTGTCCAAAAGATAGCTCTGCGTGGCTGTGTATGCTGGTAAACAATAAGTTGACCGTATTTAATGGCAATTATTTTTGTGTGTAGTTAACAAAGGCTGTTGACATACTTCTTAACAGATCAGATCAAACTAATGAACGTCCAGATCACGGTAAACTGTTTTACTTTGTAACTTGAACTTCACCTGATCAAGTATTTCTTTAAGTGTCCATTTCTCTTTACGTTTTCTTGTCAGATTATGCAGAAAGTGAGCATCCGAGCGAGTCATCGTCTGGACATAATGACAGTCAACTACACAGAATATCAGACGTAAAAACACTGGAATATTTGACGCGTATTTATATAATGTTGGCTCAAATTGTAGGAAAGAAATCTGCACATTTTACTGATTATTGTTTGTTTGCTGTTGTCTGTATTCAACGCATGTGGAAGGTATGTGTAAACCATATCTAAACCGCACCTTCTTCTAGCCATAGACGCTCGTTATGGATTAGCATGTGACGCTTGTTGGTACCTGCATGGGAGATTTGAAAACCTTCCCTGTGCATTAAAGATCCACACCAAAAGAGTGTGATATGTTTTATCCTGGGCTTCAAAGGCTTCTCACTTCCCCAGCAAATTTTTGTCCCTCGTCAAAATTTCTAAGAAGCTTCATCGTTGCAATATTGTTTTTTAGTTATCGCTTAATTTCGTGGAAATGTCACGTGACGTATCAAAGGCTGGCGATTCGACACCCACTAGGAAAGCAAATAAAACCAAAGAACACAAAGAGGTATTTTAAAACTCTTCAAATTTCACCATAGAATCTGGATGTATGCTTTAGACGATAGCCTTCCACGCTTGTACTCTGCATCAAATAATTTATTGCATTATAGAATAAATAATTTGTTACATTGCAGGGTAAATAATTTGTTACATTGCAGGGTAAATAATTTGTTACATTGCAGGGTAAATAATTTGTTACATTGCAGTGTAAATAATTTGTTACATTGCAGGGTAAAGGTGAAAAGCCAGCTGGGAAGGCCTGTATTCCTTCAGCATTGCACAACTGGGCTACATTTGAAATTCCAGAAAAGGTACAGTAACCCTTTTACAGTAAGTATAGGTCGCATTCTGCATATAGAAATCAGATTTTTTACCTTGTATTTTTCAGTTTGTTGAGCATTTTCAAAGCGACGAGTGTGGAAAAGTTATTAGTAAGATATCGTTTGCTCGACCAGTAAGTATATAAATTAAATATTTACGAATTTCTTTTATTTGAACCCATCTTCCGATGCTTTGAATAACATCGTGAGAGAGTATACAAAGCAATTAAACTGTTGGCTACAGTGGCTTGATTTACATTGTACTAATACGGAAAGAAACTGTAAAATTGAGAAGTCGAAAAATATCGTCCATTATGTCTTGTTTTGTAGTATCATTTATTTTACCTAACATCCCTCATTTATTCATCTTCCAGGCTCTGTCCGTTTATTATTTGAACATATTGTTGGATGATCTATGTTGTATTGGGTATTATCATCTTTGTCTACCAATCACGAGCTTGTTGCGGTTTCTTGCTAAATATATCATTGAAAACGAACTCTTGCTAAAATATTTTCATTGGAGGTTGGTAAAGATCATGTATCTTTGCATGAAATACTTGGGTTTTAAAAAACAATAGAAAGCCGTTGTACTGTGAAAACTAAACCTGATGTTGTAGGACAATGGAGATCTGTCAGGATTTACGTCTGGTGGAAAATGCAGTGTATCATGAAAGAATCGCGAAAGATTTTGAAAACAAGAAAGAAGAAGTGGCCAAGTACGTGCATGCATGAGTTTTGATGAAATAGATTAAACGTTCTTAATTAATTCACACTCGGTTCAGTGAGGTGTATCCCTTGTTTCTTTGTTGATTATTAAATGATATAAAACACTAGTTAACGTTAGGGCCTGTTCAAACGAATGCAACATTGTTGGACCAGCATCAAACACTTTTCAAATAGTGCTTTGTGCTATATAAATCTCAGCTATTTTAAGGTAAAAGTTCTCAACAACAATAGATTGCCTGCGAATGTCAAACAATACGCTAAGGAAGCGCTTTATTAAGGCGTTTCAACATTGTTGCGTGTTGTTGGCCCAACAATGTTGCATTCGTTTGAACAGGCTCTTAGAAGGAAGGGTAATTGTGAGCGGTGGCTAGCTTGATGGAGCGAAGGAAGCTGCGGATTGTCGAATGGCTTGTATTAGAAAGGTTATTTAACAGGAAGAGTTCGAATAGCTTTATTGGAAGCGAGTTTAGAGGAGTTTGCTGTAAAATATACTATATTTCATCTTTCCTTCAGATCCAGAGAAGAAATCGAAGTTTGGAAAGAAAAACAACGTCAAGTGAAGAAAGAGGAAGAGAATGTGAGAGCATCAGAAAACATCGAGTCAAAAGATGAAAGTAAAACAACTACAGGTTATGAACCTGTGGTAGAGAATAATAACTGGATGGTGGGAAAACAAGAAATACATCAGATCGAGAGAAAAGAAATATGGATATACCAAGCAGCTGTTTTTATCAGACAGGTTTGTATGGAAAATCTTATGAAATAAGGCTCAGTTCTAAGCAAACAGTGTTAGACGACTGTGTATATGTGGACATCTGTATATGATTTTACTATGTTCAGGGTTACTATCAAGCTGCGAGAGAGTTACTGAATGAGGCGAATACATCAGCCTTGGTAAGTCAACACGCTACAGTTGATTCTCTCTACCCGTCTTCTATACAGACTGTATTTAACACATATAATTACATGTGTGAAAGCTTCTCAAGTGTTCGTTTATTTTTAGGCATTTAATGACCAAAGAATTCGCGCTGAAGTATTGTATCACCTTGCTTTACTTGCTTATCAAGAATCTAACTGGCAACAATCAATTTCATTACTACAACAACTACAGGTATTCTTGGGGTTAAATGTTAAAAACTAAAACGTTGCTACTAAAAGGTTCATCACAATCTGATGCCGGATAAGTGTTCAGTGAAACACTGAATCATTGTTCTTGTTTTCAAATATCTGTAGACATCTCCCAACTTCATCATTTTCTTATTTTCTTTACAGTCTTTTCAGGTGGATCAGAAATTTTGGCTGAAGGCAGTTCTTCTACTGGTGGATGCTCTGTGTGAAAGCAAGGACAAACATGATCCGCAGGGGACTTGTGTGGATATCAAATCCAAAACCAAGGTATATACTGTAATCCAGTGGAGATGACCTGTCGTAAACCAAAGACAACTCCATCACATTTTCTCGTGATTGGAAAAAGTTTTCGTTGTCCCCATGTCTCTAGTTTTCTTTGAGAGCTTATCATTTTTGTCAGGCAATCAGATTCCTTAAGCATTCTCTGTCAACATTTAAACTTCTTTGTGAAGACAGTCCAAATAAAGCAAATATGGCAAAGTATATCACGGCTAAACTTCAAGCAAAGTAAGTACAATAATACAGTACAACTAAAATACGGTATAATTAAATAACAATTGTGTAAAATAATCATAACCTCGTTGACAGCAAGCGTAGTGTAGTGAGAGAAGTAACTGGTGGCAGGCATCATCGTGTGCATCTCCTAAAAACTGACGAGGATTGTTACCGACTCTCTCCTGGGATTTTTGCACAGCGATCTTAAAACATATTACTGTAACTTTTAGGTTGGGCAGCGTGTATGTGAAACCTATTGTTGATGACACCAATGAGGTGTCGTACTTGATCAAAGCTTGCGAGGTAATTGCTTTTCATGTCCTGTATCTGCTATCTTTCCAGCTACAAACCACGAGTGCTTACACTGGACTACGACGTTTAAGCTATGTGTTTGAGCAGACACAAATTGCTTATTTGCTGAAATTACTTTTCTTTTCATATTTGTATTTGTAGTATTTTCGAAACAGTGAAGAGTCCTTGTTATCTTGTGGTTATAAACAAGAAGCAATCGATGTGAAATGTGAAAGAGCGAGAATATTACGACGTCTTGCTGCAAACTGTAAGGTTAAAGCAGAAAGACGGAATACTTATCTCGAGGCTTTAACCTTACTGAATTCAACAATACGTTTGTGCGATGAATTAATGACTGAAATAACATCTCTTTGCTCTCCTGAAGAGGTTGGCTGTAGTTTTTTTTTGTTTCTTCATTATCGTCGTGTGTCGCAACATATAATTTATTGCTTGATGTGTTTTAGTCTTCTCACGTGAGTCTGCCAGTGGAAAGAGCAAGTGTTGAATGTAAGTTATGTTTTGGTGAACTCGCAGTGGACATCATGAAGGAACATGCACTTGACGAGAGAACAAGAAGAAATGAAGAAGCGAGAAAAGGCAGTGTTGAAAAGGTATTTCTCTTGACAAAAAATTAATACTTTTTTTGATTGTTATTAATCATTGAATACCAGGATTATTGCTTTGTGTAGTTAATTGACGCCTTTGTGAAAGACGAGCCTGTCATGACAGAACAAGAGAAAGAATGGAGCTGTGTTACGAGGTCAGTGAAGCTTGCAAGCTCTGGTGATGTGGACACACTTGCTTTGATATTGTGCAAAGTTCTTTGCGTGTGTTTTGCACACATTGCATGTTTCGAGTGCAAGGCTAGACGACGAATTAACTTGAAGAACCAAGTACTCGTTGGCTTGTTAATCACAAATGAATTCTTCATTACAGAACTATCGTTGATGAGATGGTGACTCACATGACAGCTGCTTTTACTCAATGTACATCCATACCTTATCTGAAGGCTAAAGTAATTATTTATTTTCATGTTACTGTAATAACGTATGGTAGTGGCACATGACTGTGTATTTCTGGTTTCATTTGTTGTACAGTGTTATCTTCTCCTTGGTCAATGTTGGCGAATCTTATCAAGCTACCTTAACCCAGATGATGAACCACAATGGAATTTTGAACAGGTTCGTTGATGCACGAATATTTTACTACTACATACATCAGTACAGATCAGCTATTTATATAGTTAGCTCGTTCGCACAGATTAGGTTAGGTTATAGGTTAGCGACTTTATTTTAAGAGGGTAACTCGTGACAGTATCATGATACGCATATCAAATACTGATAACTTGGTGACCCTCGGTTGTCCTGTATGCGTTGATTTTAAAGAGGAAGAAAATCCTACATCTGACTTGGTTTTACGATGGTTAGAAGCGCAACACGCTAACTGCTTGCAGCACCCGTCACGATAATTAAGATCACAGTCCTTATAAGGTTGACATGAATTATGCAATTGTTCTGCATAGATTTTCGATGCAGTACAAACAACAGGAGAACAATTCCATCCCACATCAGTGGATGAAGACGATGTTGAAAATGATCCTGAAGAGGAGAACTTAGAACGAAGTTCAAAAGATCTTAAAACTGCGTCAAAAAGAGCCAATATTGCAGAACAATTGAAAGTATGTGATTTCATTTTTATATCATGCGAAAATGATGTAGCTACTCTCTTATCACCTCAGTAGCAAATTTTCACAATCGAGATAAGCTACGTTACTTTTCATCTCAAAGTTTCACATTGATCTGCCTGTAAAAGATTACATATATTTTCCAAGTTTCAGGCATGGCTCAAAAGTTTGCAACATTTTTAGTCGTCCACCGTGTTGAAACACAAAATCACTGAGCGTAGAATGGTACGTCTTCAAAAACGTATACAAAATTTGTTGATGTTTTAGTTTGAGTACAAAGATTGCCAGCAAACTATCACTCAGGCTGTGGAATGTGTAAGTGAGTGTGTGCAGCTCTCTCTGAAACATGGATATGATGTAAGTAAACCATAATACCACTTGGCCAGGTTCTTCCTTAGAATATTGTCCCAGCCTTGCTTGATGTAAAGAGAGCATATGCGTCAATACGAGGCTTGGTTGTGCATGAAGACAATAGCTTGATTAGGTGCTGTTCTTATGTTTTTAACGTTTGTAAAGCCAGCTTTATTTATTGACGTCAATTGATTTCACTCTTGTCAACCACTGTTACAACTGATTGCGGCTTGAACAATGACAACTGCAAACATTTTTCAGTTCTCTTCTGTGCAAGCTTAAAATTGATTGCGTTGTATTTTATTTTTCTAGGAAATAACATCTGAAGCCAGTTACTTACTCGTGGAAGTCATTGGTCGATATGATATGCCCACTTCCAGTTCCTATCTAGCTTTATACCAGGTATAATCTGCTTTCATTTCAATATTATCCCGAACCTCGCTACATGTAGCTTACAATGATTGGTGTTTCTAGAGCTGTTCCATGGCCCAGACGTTACGTGAACTCGTCAAGCGAATTCATACGAGTAGTCCTTTATCTCGTCTTGCTGCCATCATGAAACAAAGAGATCTTTTAGCGAGGAAATTCTTTCATGAAGAAGCCTTGTCCTCAGTGCTTGCTTCAACAACTCAAACGTCGGGCGAGTTTGAGGTTATTAGAGTATTGCATTTATTATAGATTATTTTATACAATAGACAACGGCGAATATGAACATTGAAAAGTACTTTTTTGTGTTTTCTTCAGGCTTTGCGTCGGCTAAGTATCTCAAAGAACCATATGGATCTTGTAAAGGAACTGTCCAGCCCAGGCACCATATTCCTCGTGCTTCAACATTCCAAAGACAGGTGAGCTATCTTAACACATGATAACATAAATCTTCCATCCTTTAATAAGCTCTTCTTTTGTAATAAACAATTGGACGGTGGTAAAGAGGGTTGTCGATCACGTTTCACACAAGAAAAGAATCAGTTTCAAAATTCATGTGTCTTCATTTTCACGTTTTATCTACATTGCACTTTGTTTACAAATCTATCACGTTCCTTCAGATAGACTACATTATATTTCTTCAATGTGTGTCCAGATAGACTACATTTTATTTCTTCAATGTGTATCGACCTCTGAAAATGAAAAAAACGCACGCATATTGACAAGCTTCCACGTTATTTCTTTCAACAAAATTTTCACGCTCCCTCTGTATTTCGCCCCTTTCGAGAAAGATCTCTCCTCTCATCCCTCAAACGTGGCTGGAATTATTGCCAGCGTGGACTAAAAATTTCTAGTATGTAACAATTTTATATCTTGTTTATTTCAGATCGTATTTATATGCCTCAGTTCTCGACAAACCGCGTTCAGGCATACCCAGTGCGAAGCCAGGAAAACAAACCACAAGCAATCCTGCGGTTTCTGCTCCGAAAGCGTTGATATGTCGGAGCAAAGTGAAATCTGATGATTTGAGAAACTTGATAAAAATGTTTGAAACATTCCGGGGGGAGCAAGCAACGGAACTGACTCGACAGAATTATTTAAGACGTCACGTGGAAGAGACACAAAGCATACTGGTTAATGTTGATGATGAATGTCTGGATAGAAACAAGGTATCCGTTGACACTGGCCGAGCCAGGGGTGGGGCAGCGGAGCAGGGTTAGGCGATTCGAAGAAAGGGGCTTAAGAATTGCATTTTCCTTTAAAACTGATGTAAATCCTGGTAATTTGTGTAGCTACGACTTCCGTTTTTGTGTTGTGTGCCTCGTATGAATATGGCATGAAATACATGTATTTGTTTAGGACGTCCTTCATAATGATCCAACTGTAAAAGAAAAGGAAGAGAGCCTGCAGGTAAACACGAGGTCCCCTGTGTGTCCGTTTGTGCACAACACGTGTAACTTCTCTCGAAATATCTTCAAACCTTCGTATTCATATTTGCAATTTAAACTCCGTACAAAGAGCCTAGATAAGCCTGCTTATCGTATGTTATCCTCAATTGTTTTATATTTTCGATGCTTCAGGAGCAGTATTTGACCTTCATTAATGCGATGGAACTTTACTTATCTCCCGTTCTGGAACAACTGATGCCTGCTCTAGAGTAAGTATCGCAGTTTGAAGCCGATATTAATCGAGTGTAGCTTTCACTTCAACTAGCGAAGCGAGTACCACCAGGACTTATTTTATTTTAGGGAAGCAGTTGATAGAGTTTTCCTTTTTGTTGATTTTATATGTTATTGTTAGCAACAATATTTTATTTGTTTTCCTCACCAGTGAGAAAATCATTCCACCAACAGTTGTTATTTTCGCGGATGAAGATCTTCTTCGTCTCCCCTTGGAGTCCTTGTCAGTCTTTAAAGCTCCTCGCGTCCAGTGTCTGACCAGAGATTTATCTTTACAAATGCATTATCATCGTTTTCACAGCACTGAAGCTTCAGGTATTATAAGTTGAGTCACACAAGAGTAATTCGATGTCTTCGGCGGTCTTCCCGATGTTTGAATCAAAGGCTGCCACACTCGACTTAGGAATATGAGCATCTGGTAGAAAATACCAAGAGTCATTTTAATCAAACGAAATAGCTTTCAAAGTTGTTTTTTTAGGTTCAGAAAGCAGAAACGATGTGAAGAAAACTGGCGGGAAGAAGACAAGCAAAGGTGATGCTCCGACTACAGCAAAATCTCAAGATAAGAAAGGAGAGAAAAAGGTTTGTCTTTATTCACTCTAGTTCGGAAATTTTTACAACAGATGACAATAGTTTCATCACAAAACTGTTTCTTTGAATAGGTATCGAAAGAACAAGGTGTACCTAAAGAAGGAATGGCTGTTGATATTTCAGCATTAAGATGTATCCTTGTCACACAATATATTTCCATCAAGTTGTATTTGATTTCTATAATGGGATGTGTGGACTTTCTGCTGCTGCGGTTTTAGTCAGGTTTTACGCCCAACCCGATACATTGTAAAATATGATTTCTCGCAGGTACAGCATATTGAGATCTACTTGAAGTGTTATTTCTTTGATATTGCTTGAGATATTGTTGATCCACATAACGAGTGCGCAGGTAATGAGGAAGAAAGCCCGGAAAAAGTTTTAAATGATGTTGTTACAAAATATCGTCAGTTGTCTGCAAAATGGTCTGGTCTGATGGGCACACATCACATTGCCAGGTAAGAATGTTAGATCAATGGTTAGCATCGATCTGCTCTTGGTATCATAACAAAATTATACTTTTTTCTTTAGTGTTGGAGAATGGCAAAAATTGATGAAAGAAAGCTCTGTGTTCATCTTTTATGGCACTCAGAAATTTCTTAATTATGTTCCGCCTTCTCTGCTTGTTTCCATGTCATTGCCAGGTAAACATTCTCTCAACGTGCAGATATGCACGTAGTTTTGTAGTCTACCAAGCTTTTAGAAGATGACTTTTTACAAAACTTCTCTGCACGGAGCGTTAATCTTCAAAGATGATTTGTGTTTTATCTTCTCAAGAATGCAACGTTATGTTAATTTTGGACCACGTTGAAACAAACGAGAGCTTTCTACGACAGTCTGCTTTAGACGCATCTAAAACGTAAGAGGCATTTTATTGTACTGATACTGAACATTCACTTTACAATGAACTTTGCTGTTCTTCAGTTGTATTTCGCTGTTCATCAGTTTTTACGCCGTTCTTCACCATTAGTTTTCCAATTACATTTACTGTCTTTCTTTTTATTTCCTTGTTCAATTGATATATACTTTCTTTGCAATGCAGTTGCAGTGAGTTGACCTTTGAATGTCCGTTCCAATCTGCGGCTATCCTATCACTGGCTGGTGTCAACTGCATCATCGCCAGACAATGGAATTGTAAGCTGAGAGACAACAAAGAGAAATTTACCAGAATCATCGAAGGTAATTTTGATTGCAGTAGAAAATTCATTACGTGTTATGCTGCAAGCATGATCTGTTGAATGCTTACTAATTTTTTCATATAAGAAAATTCGTTCTTTTGAGGAAAACACCGAGCAACCCAAGCATTTCTTGCATTTTTAGCCACGTTAGATGAAAACCAGAACATCGGGAGTGCGCTACGCTCGTCGTTTTTTGCTAAACCCGAGATAAACGCTGAACAAGATGCCGCAGTTGAAGTTGTAGCCTCAGAAATGTCTTCAACGCAATTGAATACAGTCATGTACGGTGTGCCGTATTTTATGTTTAACCCTTTGAAAACCTAAATACGCATTATTCTTATTTATAAATCTATTTATCCTCACTAATATGAGCACCTTTTAAATAGTGTAAATTTTTGTAAATTATCTAAAGTGTTCTGAGAAGCATGATTTGTCACAAATTATCACTTTGTATGGTGGTAGCAGTATTAATTAATTAATTATTAACCGGGTAATTGCGGCATGGTACGAAATACTCCCGAGTAGCTTCCGAAGAAAACGCCGCCAAATTACTTTGTGCAAATTTAAAACGAACCAATGAGAATGCGAGTTGAGCTTGTGAGTTTGCAAACACATCGAAGCCTGATCGAAGATGATCTGAGCTTAGGTACGAAATTTTTATCAATGTCGAGTTTTGAGGCCTTACAAGCCGATCAAAGCGGTGCAACACCGTCGATAAACACAGAGAACGATGTCCAGTCATTTGAGAGTGCTTTACCGGTCGAAACGGAGGGAGAAAAGGAGAAATTACCTTGGAGTGTTGGCGATATAGTCTGGTCAAAAATACCTGGTCATCCTTGGTGGCCTTCCCTCGTTGCAAACGAACCCAATACTGAAGTGTATTTCAAGGTGAAAGGAAGAACAAAATATTATCATGTTCAATTTTTTGGTACAGAAGCTTTGCGAGGTTGGGTGACTGAACGAAATGTGTTAAAATATCAAGGTATTGTCCACTGCATTTCCCTCCAAATTTTCTTAAATATTCCTCGTGCTTTCTCAAACATACACTTCCTCAATACTTCCTTATTTATTTACTGTAGCGAAAGTAGATATTAACTTTTAGTTCAGATGTGCAGTTAAAGCTAGGATTTTCAGATTATTTGTGATGATTTTGTCTTGTGGCTTTGTCTTATGATCATATTTCCAATATGGCGGCTGCCTGGCAGATATTTTTGGCTTTTTTGCAAATTTACTAAGCATTTCTATATTGTTAATGTGAGTTGGATGAAGTCAAGCTGGAAGTGGAATGTTTGGAAATTGTATATTTGATGATTTAGAGAGTTGGATAATATAAATATTTGTTGATTATTTTTCACTTTTCCCTGCCCGAGTAATCTCTGTTGGGAGATCATGAATGAAACATGCTGGAACTGCCGACATGCATAAGTACTTGATATGCTTCAAGTACATTACTTGGGTACGGCGAAGTTTGTAGTATAAACAATCTAAGTGGTGCAATACAAATTTTATGAGACTAATGTGTGGGAAGGGATGGGCGTGCTTGTTGAGGGGAACTGGTCAACTCAGCCCTCTAACTCAGCCCATGCCAACTCGGCCCATTATTGCAACCAAGTCGGCACACTACGGAAGACAACTAGGCCCAACAAATAACTTATACAAGAGAATTGGATAAAAACCATATTATACATTTTATATTATTCTGTAGAATAAAAAAATTTGTACACACAAAATATGGCAAATTATGTAGTTAGGTCATGGTATTTTTACTATGACTGATCGAAAGTGATATTATTGTCAAACACGATCTTAGATATTAGCGTGACTTGCATGATACAAAGCAGCTAATCCGTCATAGTGTCACAAACAACAGCCCTCACAGCGCATAGGATGTTAAGCTTGTTTTCGCTTAAAAATTATCCGAAAAATTTTATTTGAATATAATTGAAGCATGCGATTCACAACATCTGCATTATCTAACGCGACCTCCTGACTTACCATACAACAGAGGTTGTGCCAATGATCAATCTGTGTTCAATAAGATTTTCAATAATTTTACAAACATACATGATTGTGATGTTTTTAAAGCATTTCAATGAAATTACCAAGAAATATACAAAGTTTATGAAGTTTACATGTATTCTTCTTCGCACATGCTGGGCTGAGTTGGCTTAAAAAGTGGGTCGAGTTAGGTGGGTCTAGTTAGTTTGGGCCGGGTTGACCATACTCCCTTGTTGAGATAAATCTTGTGTTTCCATTTTCTCAAAAATCACTATGCCATGAGGGCAATAATGCACTAGTCAATGTAAACCCCAATTCCTCCCCCACCCATCCTGTAATTGATGAACTAGCAGACTTGCAAATTGTCAAATCTTAAGAGGTTTACATTGACCAGTGCATGAATAAGGTTTGCATCCCATTTATACAACTCCTAGTTGAACATCGTTGAGTAAATAAATTTAGCTTACAAGTTTGATCCACCGTATTGTGTGCTACTTTAGTTTGACCAAGCGTTCACCACCCTGGAATACTTTTAGAATACCCCGCCAGTCCAAAATATATTTTAATTCACCATGGACACTGGCTACATAATAGATACTATAACCCCAATTCTAAACCTAATCTTCTAACCCTATCCCAAACACTAACTTCAGCCCAATATGGATAACTAGCTACAAGACTACATTGCTACGTGGCTACGAATTAATATTAGTTTATGTACAGTATGCATGGTACTTATACTGTATAGTCACATAGCCAGTAGCCATTTGCTACACAGCGTCTTCTTAGCTGCAGGGTATTCTAAAGTTATGCCACCACTCCCAGACATACTTCTACTTCAATACTAGCAATTTTCCTCTCACTAAAATCAACATATTTAGGCAGTACTGGCCCACAATATATGGCACATGCTCTTGTAGCTCTCGAATACCCAGTTTGTATCACTACATTGTGTTGAATTCACACGAGTTTCATGCAATTTAGGCAAGTCCCATTTTCTGTCCTTGCGACTGTCAGTTCATGGCAAGCCTCACAAGATTGGTAGTAAACAGCTTCCAGCTTGGGAGAATGCAATAAACATGGCAGACAAAGCATTACCACTAAACCATGATGAAAGGCAAGTGTATTTTAACGTCTTTACTATCCCACACCCACCAAACACTGAAATCCAACAAGAAGTTAATCAGGTGCCTAGCGTATTAGAAGACAAGACATCAAATTCTACACTTCATGCTCACGAGGAAGTTTCGACTGAAAATGGAGAACCTTTAAGTAAGAAAGCGAAGATTGATTATGATACAGGCAAGCAAAACTTGGATTGTGTAAAGCCAAACGGCTCATGCACAAACAATAATGCTTTGACATCTCTGAAACAAGCAAAAACTGAAGGTAATAAGCAAGTAAACAACAAGCTAGAAAAACAAATAAAGGAAGGATTGGCTAAACAGGTAACTAAAAAGCTTAGTAAACATGTTAAGAACAAACTAATTCAGGACAAATTTAAAAAGAAATGTGTTATTGTAAATCACTCATCTACATCATGCACAGTCCAAATGAGCATCGATGCAAAGACACCAGTAAATGGAAAACGAAAAAGAGGCAGACCTAAGAAAGATCTAGTATTTGATGTGAAAAAGGACACAACTGGAAAGAGTCCAAGCTCCTTGAAGACACTGGTTGAGAATACTGCAAGTCCATCTGTTGAAAGTGAGAAATCAGATGGAGCAAGTGACTCTAACAGTATATCAAGTATGGACACTGAAAGTCGTAAGTCTTCGTCAAAAACCAGAGAATATATTTGTGCAGTTTGTGAAAAACCTGATAATTTGTTAGTTTGTGAAGGAATCTGTCACAGTGCATATCATAAAGAATGCTTGTCAACTGAAGTTTCTTCTGAGAATTTTGTATGTGATCAGTGTAAGACAGGAAATCATGTGTGCTTTGTTTGCAGTAAAACAGACAATGTCATTAAATGTTCGTCACAAAACTGCGGAAAGTTTTATCACTTAGATTGTATTAAAACAATTGACCCTAAGATTGCAGGTGAACATTTTATCTGCCCACTTCATAATTGTAACGTTTGTGGAACAAGCAAGTCTGCTAACTCAAAACGACGCTTAACATGTTGTACACGATGTCCAGTTGCATACCACAGTGGAACATGCATTGTTGCAGGATCTCTACCAATCAATTCTCAGTATCTAGTTTGTAAGCGACATTTCATGGCAGATCCAAAGAAAGCTCATCATTCGCATGTCAATGTCAATTGGTGTTTTGTGTGTTCCATTGGAGGCATATTGATCTGTTGTGAGAGTTGTCCTGCTGCATTCCATGCAGAATGTATTGAAGAGACGGGCATTCCTGAAGGACGATTCTTCTGCCGAGATTGTAAAGATGGCAAGGAACTATTGTATGGTGAGATTGTTTGGGTCAAGCTTGGGATGTACAGGTATGTTAACTTATTTCTTTGCAAGTTGTTACTTATTCATTGCTAGGTGTAATGTTACAATATAGTTGTATTTGATGTGTCAATCCTTGTACCTGTTTTTCATAACAGGTGGTGGCCAGCACAGATTTGCAATCCAAACAACATTCCTTCAAACATTCAAAGAATGAAACATCAACCTGGTGAATTTCCAGTTCAATTTCTTGGCTCTCACGACTATTACTGGATACATCGTGGTCGAGTCTTCTCATATCAGGAGGGAGACAAAGGTTCGATTGGAAGTGGAGGCAAATATCTGGCTGAGATTTTTAAGAAAGGTTTGTGCCAATAATTGTCATTGCTTTGTTAAGACTGTCTAAATAATATTTTCCTGTTTTAAACAGTTAGAAAGTGAACCACCTACCCTTATTTTATAATTTACAAATATAAAACATTTTCCGTGTTGATATACAGTTATATCAATACGAGTGGGATTGGGAAAACGAGAAATTGTGTGGAAACATGACGCCCGAAGGGCAGAGTGTTTTCATACAATTTCGAATTTTCCTGACTTCCACGAGTGTTGATATAACTGTTTATCACATACTTGTGCCTTTATCCGGGCGATAACACGGTGACATAAAAACGATATGTCCCGTGATATCGGTTTTTGTCCCGCGATATCGTTTTTTGTCCCGCTCAAAACAAAGATGGCGTCCGACTGAAGGATCGATAGAGAGATAACAATAAAAATATAAAATAATACAAGGAAAACAACACAGAAATTTGCAGCTATTAAAAGATAAGTTATTTTTGGTTTGTTTTTGTAATTTCTACCTGTTTAGCGTATTTTAAACAATAATTTTGAATTCATTTTGAAATGTACTCGAAGTATAAGTAATTTGAAAATGTAATCTGGTTTTTGCTTTAGGTAAAGGCACAAGTATGTGATAAATAGGTTATCACATTCGAGGCTCGGTAATATCAGTTTTATCGCTCTCGTTACGATATCATATTTTGTCCCTCGTTCGCTGCGCTCACTCGTGACAAAATATGATATCGTCTCTCGAGCGATAAAACTGATATCACCTCGCCTCTCATATGATAACCTATACATATCAATATGGAAAAATGTTTTATATTTGTTTTATAATGTAATGTCAGAAGCCCAAAGGATACGAAAAATTTCGTGTTTACAAGTGGTGGGAAATTTTCCGTGTTTACATTGAGTTATGTAAACACGGCTCTTAACCAATCAGCATTCAGGATTCACAAATGCTATATTATAATAATTGTTACACGCACCTAGTCCTAGGGGCTGTAGAACAATTGATGAACAAGAATATGTTAATGTTTTTTGGGAATTGTTGCCTTTGCTAGTTGAAGGATTAATGCTGTTACAATCCACAACACAATTTTGCCCTTGACAAGGAAATTAGTATTAAAATAGGTAATTAAGGAGGAAGTAGGGATACAAAAATGATGTACTGGATATTCTCCACAGCTCTTGCTGAAGCCCAAGTGAAATATGCAGAGTGGCAAAAAGCTCAAGAAGAGAAAGCTGAGAAAGACTTGGAGAAATTGTCAAAGAAACCAGCAGTTTATAAACATATCAAGGTATGTAAGTGAATAATTTAACAAGGATGATTTATCACAGTACAACATTTCAATTTTTTTCTCCTGAAGGTGAACCGTTATACAACAGCTACACGATATGAAATCGATGAATCTGAGTGGTCAACATGTGACTGTTCAATTAATGACGAGAATCCATGTGGTCCAGATACTCATTGCCTCAACCGTATCCTGTATGTGGAATGTTCACCATTGAAATGTCCAGCCAAGGAGAAATGTCAAAATCAATGTTTTGTGAAAAGGCAATATTTGGACTGTGAACCATTTAGGGCTGAGAGACGAGGATGGGGATTGAAAGCTAAAGCAGGTCAGTTCCTGGCAATAATCTTGAACTAACTTTGCCAGTGGTTGAGCGCAGTCAAAGCACAATCAAACACATCTTTCCCTACCCAAAGTGATATAAGTAGAACATAGACTGTGTTTACACGGTACCGGATCTTCATCGAATTCGGGCAGTTTGCGATCATATTTACTCTTACCACACTTGCTCTATGACTAGTTGTTATTAAATTCTGTCATATTATTATATATTTGAAAGCCACACTTGTTTTGAAACTATCCAATTTGATATCATGGCCATGCGGATCCGGTACTGTGTAAAGGGGTCTTAATGTTTTGAGTGAAGACTCTTTTTCTTATAATAAAGACCAATGCCCAACATAATGCTTTGAGTAAAGCCATAAAAACAAGATTTAAATAGAAACTATTTATTATGTGACATTTCGTCTTAACTTGAGACATCTTCAGACAAATGGATAATATTCGACTTCTCTGAAGATGTCTTAAGTTAAGACGAAACGTCACATAATAAATACTTTCTATTTTAAATCTTGTTTTTATGGCTTTACTTTCAAAGCATTATGTCGGGCATTGATCTTTATTATAAGAATACGTTTTTCGCCTGGCACATCCCTGGCTACAGTATTGAAGACTCTGTATCAGGCAGTCACTACCAACATCAAGTTATAATATTTTAAGATAACTACATAAAAACAGCCGTTTCAAAGAGGATGTATATGTGAAGGTTAGTGTATTCTGTATTTCAGATGCCAAGAAAGGTCAGTTTGTTATTGAATATGTGGGTGAGCTGATCAGTGATGAAACATGCCGTGAACGAGTTAGAAAAGGCATCAATGATGGAGTAATCAATTATTACATGTTAACAATCGATAAAGATTGTATTATTGATGCTGGACCGATGGGAAATCTCTCTCGCTTCATGAATCATAGTTGTGACCCAAACTGTGAAACACAGAAGTGGACAGTTAATGGCGAAGTTCGTGTTGGTTTGTTTGCAAAGCGAGACATCAAAACTGGTGAAGAACTTGTGTTTGATTATCAGCTAGACTGTTTAGGTGTGTTTACTATGTTCATACAAAGTGATGCTTGCTTTCCTGTGATGTATTAGTACCTGATGTAGACATAGAGTAATCCAAATCCTGTGTTAACAAAAAAATCTGGGTCTTGAAGCAAACAGTCATCAACATTTGGTTTCTGATTTCTGGATTGGAAGTCTTCTGAAGTAAAAATCTACCTCATGGTCTAGGAAAAAGCTACAAAAAAATTTCGGCCTGAAAGTAATAATTTGCATACATTTATCAACACATCCCACCCAGTCGTTCATGAACAATTTATGCAGAGAAGACACGTGCCAAAAAAATAATTCAACTACATTAGCAAGTTTCCGATTTAAAACCACCATTTTGAACTTATTTTAAAAACTCACCAAATGCACCTGATTTTCAAACATTTGAGTAAGAATTACAACTATTGTTTCTACTTACACACAGGTACCTATGCAAGTATTGCATAGGTACTTATTGGTACTTATTTATACAGGTACTTATTTGTTGTCATTATAGACCAAGTAAGCCATTTTTGAAGTGGACTCTTTTTTGCAACTCCCTATAGACATCTCTCTCTAATTCAGACATTTCTCTCTGATACAGACATTTCTCCAATACAGACATCTCTCTCTAATAAAGACATCTCTGTCTAATAAAGACATCTCTCTCTAATAAAGACATCTCTCTCTTTAATACAGACATCTCACTAATACAGATATCTCTGATGCAGACACCTCTCTAATACAGACATCTCTCTAACACAGACACCTCTCTAATACATACATTTCTCTAATTCAGATATCTCTCTAATTCAGACATCTCACTAATACAGACATCTCTGATGCAGACATCTCTCTAATACAGACACCTCTCTAATACAGACACCTCTCTAATACCGACACCTCTCTAATTCGGACATCTCACTAATTCAGACATCTCTGATGCAGACATCTCTCCTATACCCATTAATAGCACTCCTCCAAGAAAAGTGCCTCTGTTGAATTTCCAGCATTTGCAGATTTAATGTAGTACTTTTTGTCATGCAGGAAACGAGAAAAAGAAGTGTAGCTGTGGGTCCGAGAACTGCAGTGGTTTCCTGGGAGTGCGACCAAAAACACAACATGCTCTCAAATTGCAAGAGGAAAAGAAAAAGAATCAAGATTCGAAGAAAAAGAAAAAGAAAAGTGGAAGTAAAAAGTCATTTGATGGTAAGAACAATGATGTTAGATATTGAGATTGTTTTGTTGTGTTTTCTAGTTGTGGTGGGGAGCTCAATAATCTAGGTAGTTTATACAAATTATATTCCTACCTATATACAGGTATTCCCACGTGGATGAATAAGTGTTATTCACAAATTAGGATAATTTCAACAAGATGCATGTTTTTAAATTTTAGAAAATAATTATTTCTAAATAACTTAAATAATAATCCGAGTAAAAATAACGATAAAGTAAGATTATCTGAAGAAGAATAAATTACTTAAACTCCTGCAACCTGCTCTTTCAGGTACCAGAGGCGAACCACAAGCACGCGGCCTGGTACCTGGAGACCTGGGAAGCAGTGAGTGTGATGATATAAATCATTTTGATACAACGCCAGAACCATTTCGAGCCTCACAGCTTGAGCTTTTTCAAGATGAAGCTCTCATTGAAAGAATTCTAATTCCCACTAATGAACAATTAAATGAATTTAAACCACATAAAGAGAACGTAAGAACGGAAAGTTCAAACGAAGAAAGTAACTTGGGTCTGATTCGGGAAACGTCAATATTCTCTGCCTTCGCCTGTGGTCAACTCGATTGTAGAGACAATATGGCAGCATTCAGTGAAACAACTGTACGTCAGAATTTTCCAAATGTTGCTGGTAGCAATACGCCATCTGTCTTGGCCACTCAGGACAACTTGCTCCCTGGTACTGGCTATACTTCTTCCGTCGAATCACAACTCGAGCAGTCAGAAATATCTCGAACAGTTCCTTTAGATTTCATAAATAATCCTGTTCAATTTCAGAACTCTTCTCTCGTTTGTGTAAATTCTTCAAGCGGGAACTCGTTGGAAAACATCGGAAGTCGTCCAACATTAAACTTCGGCTGTTCCACGAACTCTTCTAGTACGAGTACAAGGTTACCCAGTTTAGCCCATCATTTACCTACTTCATCATTCCAAAGATCCTTACAGAATACAACATTGTCCCAGTTCACACCCAAAAGCCCTCCCTTTATATCCCACGCCTTTCACAACCTCGGACCTAAAATCCTGGGACCTAATGTCGAGATGCCCCAACATGGAACACGTTCAAACATCCCTATACGTCACGTGCCAGCACCACGTGGCCTTGGTCCTAATTCTTCATTAGCAGAGTCGCATCCAAATCCATAAAACTTTAAATCATATCACGCTAGTATATAAAATCCCAGGGCTTCGCTAGAAGAAACAGCGTTTAAAAACACTGATATTAACCGTCGTATAAATATTGCAAGAAGGTTTTTAGCAACCTTTTAAATCTAAACTAAACAATATTTATTGTGTGGAAAATCCATCGGATTTTAAGAAATGTAGAATAGTTTTAGCAACTATGGGTACGAGATTGAGTTTTAGTGGGACAATAGATTTTGAGAGCAAAACTATTGTATTTAAGTAATGTGTAAAATTAATAATGTTCAAAAAACCTGACAAAATTTTGCATGACACCATGGGCGGGAGACAAGCTCAGTCAAAGGTATGTACTGGATCAATGAAGCCAAGTTTTATGTCAGTATTTCGAAACATACACAATTGTTGTGAATTATGATTTCGCCAATAAAAATTCTTGTACAATATCATTATGCATAGCCTGCGAACATTCAACACAGAATCGTTTCCTGTGTAGACTGGCTGTTCGCAGGCAAGTTCTGCATTGAACACGACCTGTGTTCGCGTTTGTTTGCCACGCTATTATTGAATATCACCGTCTCTGTTTTATTTTTCAGAGCATGAAGACGAATGTTTTGATTGTGGTGATGGTGGTGAATTAATAATGTGCTCAAAAACTGGGTGTTCTAAGTGTTACCATCTCTCATGTCTTACTATTGATAAGATACCTCACGGAGATTGGTTGTGTCCTTGGCATTTCTGTGATGACTGTGGTAAGGCTTCGATGTTACGTTGTCAGGAGTGTTCAAATTCCTTCTGCCATGCGCATGCTCCTGGACAGATTACCAAGATGGCGGATGGACGATATCTTTGTGACCAACATCCAGATTCGAGTGATTCTTCACAAGAAAATACCCCTACCAGAACCACAAGTGATCCTGTTGGAAAATTCGAGGAACCTGTAGACATGAAAGTCCCTATCCATCCTGGCAGTGCATCTCCGAATGCCATTGAAGAATCTCCCAATCCTACTACTGCCCCCAAAGATCCTATCAATGCATCTGTTACTTCCCCTAAAGATCCTATCAATGCATCTGCGGACCTAGCCAATTCACTTATTAGTCCTACCAATGTCCCTTCAAGTCCTACGGCCTGTGACCCTAGCAGTTCTACCAACACATCAATACATTCCTCTACTGTACCTATAACTCTTTCCATTGACCCCACCAACGCCCCTGAACATCACACTAGTGATCCTAAGAATCCCACCAGCGAGGCAGAAAATGCGATAAATACACCTGATTATTCTAGTTCAACTCAGGAAAATCTTTCTAAGAACTGACAGTCTTCCTGAACATCCATTCTCCTTGCGCAGGCATTGCAACAATTTCCATGACTGTCCACGTGACAAGTTAGCCACAAAAGCCACGTCTTGTCAGTATAGTAACACGGACAAAAAGCTGGACATATTTTCTCAGAATGGTGGGATATATAAGAAAAAACATACTCCGAAAAACACCATCTTGTTTTTAAAAGCTCGAATCTTGAGTTTACAAGATGTTGTTTTTCGGAGTATGTTTTTTCTTATATTTTATTAAATTGTCTGCTGGTAATGGTTTATGGTGGGATATTTATAGCACAAAATTCTAGGCCCAGTTTTTATCTGAAATAACACTGAACACGAAGTGCGTGGTTGAAAAGCATGTTGCATGTAAATATTTTTACTCAAAATTTCTAGGAATTTTAGCGTTCAAGTTAAAAGTATGTCATTGAGTTAGGCTTCGTCGTAACAGTGTGTCGATAGGTATTTAATATGTGTGTTTTTACATCCATTCTTATGTGCATTATACGATTCTAATTCTAGTATTTCACTGTTATTGTCTGCAGTAGCATGCTTGGGTCACCAATCAGAATATATCGGGTGTCTTCACTTTTCCGATGTACAGACATTCGTTTTACTGGCAAAAATTTACGTACAGTGTTGTATACTGGGTGAGTTGTCTCAGAATGGGATACCAGCAAGGGGCTTTCAGGGCAAGAACACGAATGCTTCTGTCATTGGCAATGCCTGGCTCCAATGCCTGGCACACCCTGGGGCAAGATAACAACAGCCGCGCCCTAATGGCGTGATCAGCGGCTCAGCGCAAGATGCTATAGGTAAAATGTGCTATTATTCCCCCTAGGATGGTAATCTTTAGTAAAACAAAGTTTCAAGCATTTGCAAAAACCTGATTGCTACCACCAGTGCCTACCTCTTTCTTCTAACATATAGAGATGAGTGAAACATAACCATAATGTAATGTCATGTCAATATTTTGATATTTGATGAACAGGAACTGGGTGTTGACTGCACGAAGTAGCCAAGATGTCTTTGCAGAACAGGCTGATCTGACTGCGCTACGTTAGGTTTTTTGCGTTTCTCACCACTAGATTGTAGTCCGTTCTTTTATTGTGATTATTTTGAGGAAAGCAGGAGTTATTTTTCCATGTTTTTTTTTTCGCCCTGATCCATTATTTTATTGGGGCAATTTTTGAATCCTTTTGAATTTGTATTTACCTTACGATAAGTACGAAAGGAAATGCCTCAGTAGAATGTCTGTCAACACGCTAGTCCTTGATAAGCCAACGTTTTGACGCCGTGAAATTCGAGCAAATGATAACCGAGCTGTTCTGTTCAATATAACGTGTATCTCAAGATCCTCTGCTCGCCTTCAAGAAACTTTGATTAAAACAGGTGAGATGTACTTTGTTTAAAGTTACTGCTTTATCAAAGGTGAAGATAAAGGGGGTGGATTAATATCCACACAAGAATTATAACTGATTGAAACCAATTATAACTAGTGATCACGGTTTTGTCGCGTGTTTCGAGTTGTGGTAGAATTTGTGTTATATCTTGCTCTTACGATATTATCTCTGTGCTGACGTATAAAAATATTAACATTGTAGTGATCAGGGAAAAGAGCAGGGCTGTCTCAGCTTTTCATTTGTAATATGAACTTTGATCAACTCGAGTGTTCAGAATTTATAATGACAACAGAGGAAACGTTGTTACCACGCTTATTACAATTTATAGCGCGAAAATCTGCGCAGATAACTATGTTAAAGCATGTCCTATTAATACACCCTGACTCTTTAAACAAATTGTTTTCTATTGCACACGGGTGTTAATGACAAGATTTATTACGTGCCTTCAATTACCGCGTGTATTGACGTACCTTGAGACCAGCACCTTCTCATGCACTCCTTCTGGAAAGTTTCATTTTAATCACCCTTTAGGTTTCGCAATGTCTATAATACCGGAATATAATAACCGGAATAAGCCACTATTAATGTACTATTCTCGTAATATGACCATTTTATTCATAGATGTATCTTCACTAACCTATCTGGGACTACTTCGTCATATAAGGAAAGAATTTTCTGCATTTCGACAGCTAAATGTTGCATATTCCATTTGACCCCCTTGATGTATTCATTTCTTGAGGTCAAAAACAAAGTAATTAGGGTGGTTGGAAACTAATCGTAAGGTCAAGCGTTCCCCTGCTGATAATAATGAATGTTGTAATTTATCACACACATCTACTAAGCTTCGACCGCTAGCATTGCGCGCGAAATTATAATGTTTGAGGGTAATGTACCGCGTGGCGTTAAAGAAACAACCCAATGTCAATAAATGGCTGATAAGATTGGTGTAATTTTTGCTGTCGAGGAGCCCTTTATATTCCATTCATAATTATTACGATTCAGCCTTTGTTGTGCATGATCTGTTCACATTGAAACCAATGCATTTATTGGCGAATAACTGATATATCGGATTTCCATCGCATTTAGGCAGTAAATTGATCAGGTTTGTGATAAGTAAGTGTTTATGTGGGGTCCTGTTTTCATACCTGCCAGTTCGGTCATTTGGGAAATTCATAGGCCTAAAGTTTATGAAATATTTATAGCAACATAATCGCGAAGCTTACGGAAAAAAGGTATTAGAAAATTGGCATTGGCTAATAATAATATCGTGTTGTAAATTTATATAAAACATTTTTAACTGATTAAGCCTCGGCCTCGAATAAATGAAACTGGCATTTGATCAAAAAGAGATCATTTTGCTTTTGTTTCACAACTCGTACCAAAGCTTTGAAATTTGAATAATTTTCAAGACAAGGAAATATTGTTAGTAGATATCAACACCCTGCACTTTTAGCTCTTCAAATCAAGTATTTGTATATTTTTCAAGTCAATTGATCCTTAATCCTAATCCCGGCGGACAGACGCAAGTTATTCATTCACGCACGCTTGCTGACGAGATAAGATCATTCAGTTTTCTCTCAAGGAAATCATTTAATTCTACTGCGCTCATGCATTTATTTCGTGCTGCTTATCGAGGTGGGCGTCGCAGCTGGTGCACAATGACCAGCGTTGGCTGTCATTATTTAATGGGATTTTAAAAGGTGGACCAGGAATATGTCAACACGCCTTAGCAAGGGTTTCAAATTAACGCTAGACTGTGCGCAATATTGTTCCCAGGCCTATGCTCTGTGCCCAGACGCTTGGTTTGTCTTGTGTCGTACTCAGCGCTCTTACTTCTAAGGTTTTTTCTTAGAAATAGAAATTTTGCTAATTTTATAAGGAGAAATCTAAGGAATTCAATGTTTTAAGGATTTTTTAAGGAATATAAAAGTTTTAAATTCTATCATTATATGACTCATTTGCACAGATTTAACAGGAAATGACGTTTTGAGACCCTTAATTTTTAAAATTTTCCCGGGCTACCACACCACATGCCATTTCAATTTGCACGTTGGACCCGTTTGCCTTGGATTAATACCAGAGCTTAAATATTGTGTGAGTTTCACAATTTTGAAGCTTTTATCAAGCTGATTTTCAGCAGAAGTCAGAGAAAACCGAATATGGTAGGTAATTCAAGGATTTTTTTGAAAACTAAGGAATTTAGAGCGTGTAAGATATCTTTCTAAGGAATTCTCAAATTTGGTTGTGAGAGCTTAACGCGTACTTCATGTTATGTTTGCTTTAAAAGTCAGTACAGCTGAAGTCTACTGTTTTGTAGTGTAGGAAAAAAACTTCAGCAACGGTTGCTATTTGTTCGCGGCGAATGTTTTCGCTAACTAATTTTGCTCAATCACGATGCCGAATTCTTGTCTTGCTTCACCTCGGGCGAACAAATTCGCCTAGTAAAAATCACTGAGTAGTTTCATATAGAGATCAGTGGGCACGTCAACACACTTCATTTAAGACAGTACGAAGCATAGAGATTATAAAAGAATATTAGATTATAAAAGATTATTCTTTTATAATCTCTATGGTACGCAGTGAATTAGGCCGCCTATGGTTTAGTTTGTGCTGATGCCCTGCAGTTTTTGTATTTTCGTGCCTATTCATGACTTCGTAACACATTCCAACTTCCAAGTGTAAGAGGAAGGCTGTCTTCGCAAATTTTACTGAATTGAGAAATGTTCATCTCCTCGTCTACTGACTCCCGTGTAGAGTTGATGTAGGGATATAGAGGCAATCAAACAACAAGCATACTTCTGCAAAATCAAAATTTACAATTATTGCACTTGCGATCGCAGCCTATCGCTGCACTCTAGAACTACTAACCATAACTACATTGACTTTGGTAAGTTGATAACTGAAAATATTTCAAACTCGGGCAAGACATTATAAAGTTATTTCAAAACCATCCACAGAGATATTAAAAAACTAGATTCATATTAATCTAGTTTTCCATAATAAAGTTGCGCAACCGCCTGAGGTCAGCAAAGAAAGATAAGTTTATCAGGACTGAAATCAGGGAGAAGTTTGGCCATCTTTTTAGCATCTTGTCCAAGTTAGACGTAGCTGCATGGGGCATAATTATCAGCAGATTATCAGACTAATGGCTTAGCAGTCTCATTTGGAGATTGTCCTTTAGATTTTTTTGAAACACGCCAACACGGAATGACCAGTATGGGCCTGGAGCCCAAAACTCGGTGTTTTGTATTCGATTTGTATAAATTCAAGCACCCACTCAGTTTCAAATATTGCGGTCTGTGCCTACACCACAGACCGCATTATTTGAAACTGAATGGATGCTTGAATTTATACAAAACACCGACTTTGGGGCTACCAGTTCACTGGGGGCTACCTAGTCCTAGGGAATGGGTTCAATTTAGTCGATGCATTAGAATTTACAACTATGTTAATGATTTTGTGTTGAAAATGACTGAATCATATTAAACAGAGAAAAAAACCCAATTTTTTAAAACTAAACGTAGTAGTTATATCTAATACAATAACATATGAGTTGCTAACCCGAGGGACAGGCGTGATTTCAGACCATAATTTTTAGTGTAGCGAGTGACCTGATGAGTGGGCTAATGGGTGGCCTAAATTGATCTTTGACGGCATGATTTTCGTACGTTTGATTTAGACCGGTCAACACTTGAAGTCATGCCGAACATCCGTTACCCACATTACTTTATCAAATTACTCAAATTCATTCCCAGCAAGTTGGTGTACGTAAAAAAATCTAGTTGATTTGTCATTAGTTATAACAGGCTAGAAGATCTTTATCAGTTTGCGCAATCTTAGACGAAAGAAAACTATTATTTAATTTAGCCTACTGCGCAGATCTCTGAATCCCGTCGTGGGCTACAAATAATGTTTAACAACTAAAACCGCTCATTTTAAGACCGTGTGTAAAGCGCGACACAAAACACTTTAAAACATAGTCAATATAACATTTGTATGCGCAAAAAATCGGCTCAATTATAAATAGTGCCGAATATACATGATAATGTGATTCATAGCTAATGATGATCACCTATGCCACCTCAGCGCGAGGCGGTTCTTTTTAAGATATTCTAAACCATGCTATGCATCATCATTACCTCGAAGCTCAAAGCTATTTTTTACCACCCGGAAGCAAAAATACGCTCGCGTGCCAAAACCATCACGGGGAATTATATTTTTCGCCTGTAAATGGATGGTAATTAAAACACCTTCAAAAAGATGAAGATAATGAACCTGTTTTGTATTTTCAACTGGGATCGGTTTTTCAAATTTAGGATAGTGCTAACCCTGAGTCTGTTTGTCTACACCTCTACCCACTGTTGATCAAAACTAATATTGACCTATTGAAGGAATATTTCCATGTTTCTGAAAAAGCTATACACAAGAATTTACACATGTTTAAGTATACACAATCGTTTTAAAACATGATACTACCTTTAACATGATTAGCGACAATCTGTTTGAAATCTAGCATACCCCCCTCCCCCCCCCCCCAATTCTCAAAACGAGTTTTCCGCATAATTAACTTTCACGCCTCGTTTTGTCAAAGTGTTGTCGATATAAATTGTCCAGGTGAAATTCAAACGTTATTTTTCGAACGGCGTTCACGAGTTGTGTGTTTTCCTGGTGTGTTTCAGTGCAATAAAAGACTACTGTGTTCAAACAAATATACTTGGTGAGTTTGTATTAATGTAACATTAAAATATCAGTCGAATGCGAAAGTAACTTGGTGCAACATCTAGTGTGATCTGTTACATCCGAACATTCGATAAATAGGTTTAATCCCCAAAGGCGCCGCCGTTTTCCTTTTTCGGAGCGCTATTGTTCTCATCGAACTTGACATTTTTAAATTTCAAAACAAAGTATGTTAAGTGTATCAGTTGTTGCAGACAGTAGAGGGATAAGGAGCTCTTGAAAACATTTCCGTGTGATCGATGATTATATCACATTTGGACTAAGGAATTGTGACATCCTCACAAAATATAGCAGCTCAAATCAACACTTCCTATTTGTTTCCCGTTTTTAGAAAGAATCCTCAAAGAACTACTTTACAATGGTACGTAATAACATTTTAACATCAGTGTGGATGCATGGTTGTGCTATATTGAACTTTAATTGTATTTCGTATGGTATGTGTTCTATGTATTTGCTGCATGATAGAGTAGATATTTCCATTTTAATATTTCAAATCAAATGTAGAAAAAATGCCATCCCCTCCTTTCCAAATCACATGTAGTCGTTTATAGTTCAGCTTTGAACGAAATTTAGTCTATTAGCCTGATGGCTAGTATCATCCTGCAGCAAATTACAGTGTGTAAAGCATTTCCCCTTCAATTGCAAATTTGTGTGGGTCTACACGTGGTCTGTTTTTTTATCTTTAAACATTTTTATTTCAGGCCGAAATTCAAACTTATTTGTATGGAAAAAAGTTTCCAAACAGAATATTCGTGGGAGGTTTACCTTTGAATGTATGTATGAATGTATTTTGAGAGCGTTTTTCGTGTTTTCACTGATTGTAATTTGAATGCATGCGATCGGGTTTTACCAAAAAAGCTCTTTGTGCCTAGGTATGCCTTAAAAAAGCTGGAACATAAAGTTATAATGATGTTACATTTCTGGACCTTTCATATTGTATAAGACATTTTGAAAAATATGTGGAAACTTTATTTATCAAACATCAGTTCAACTTAACTGTGAATTGGTCAAATTTGTTTGTTATGGGAGAACTAAAGCATGATGTTTTATGATTTGTATTATGTTGTTGAAATATAATACATGAATAACCACTTAGTGCGATATTGTAATTCTTTTTTCAGGTGTAGAATCCCCGGCACTTTATAAACTCTGCGAGTCTGCGTGTATAGAACATACTGACACTGTCGCTTGCTTTGTGAATGAAGCCATCTTTCTCCGCGAAAGAAGGATCTCTTTTTTTAGTAGATAGTGTTTTCCCGCACTGAGCATTCAACATAAATAGTGTGCTTCAATAATACCCTATTTTCCCCCCGTTTTTCAGAAAATTTGCGACCATTTTGGCGCCGCGTGTCTCGCTTCGTATGAATTTCACATGAGCAATTAATCCACATTGCAATATTTCACCTTTTTAATATAGACAAGTGCTCAAGAATTAGCAGATTTTTTCAGTGTTTTTGGCCATGTCACGGAAACCAAAATAATCTTAGATGACTCTGGTTTATCCAAGGGGTATGTTTTTATCATGAAAGGCTAAACTTCTTATTTTTCTATCGTATAATAATTCATCAAACGAAATCGATGCGTAACTTTTACACGGAGCTAGTATAAACTGTTTTTAGGCTAGATTGAAACTATAGAACTTTATAAACCTTGTTTTTGCCAGTCTGTTTTCGCCAGATTTTTACTTCCCTGCCCAATGTCAAGCGTCTAGTCAGTCCAGTGTACTGATATAAAATATGATCTTTAACTTTGAGTGAATATCGAAAAGTAAATATCGAAATTTTATTCTATGAACGCATTTTTTCACAGGTATGGTTTTGTTACCTTTCAACAGAAAAGTTCTGTAAGAAACGTTGAATCAGTGGGTATAATTTATTTCAAAAACAAAAAGATAAACATTGGTCCAGCCGTGAAAAAAGAGGCTTCGATTGTGCAGCCTGAACTAGTTGTGTGGCCTCAATCCTCTCCAGTAGCATCTGCTGCAAGCACAAACATCATGGCACAACAGGTTTGTATGGCAATATGCCTAATTGAAATGTTATAATGTAAAGGTGTCAGCTTGGTTATGATTTGACAGGAGAGGTGCTGCAGGCATGTAAACAGTGGCCTAGCCAGGGCCATTGTTTGGGGGGGGGGCAAGTAGCGAGCAGCAAAGGCATTCTAGGGGGTCCGCCCCCCAACTTCTACACAGATTTAGACTTTTGGAATGGTCTTGAACACAATTGGGGGGGGGAGTTGCCCCCCCCTTGCCCCCCCTTAACTATGCCACTGCATGTAAAGATATGGATACTGTAGTGCATTCATATTTATTTTATATTTTTATAGACATACCAGTCACTATACTACAATAACTTTGGATATGTTTCTCAACCCCTGGGTATGTCAAGAATTTGATTTATGCTGGCATTCATCAAAAATCATTCTTATTTTATTAATCTAAACCTTTACAGAACCTTATTATCAACTTTGCAATGATTCTTCTCTCTGGGTGGTGTATCCAATGGCAAATGCTTCTATGGAACAAAATGTAAGTTTGTTTGCATTTTAATAAGAACATTGATTGCTAAAATAAGGGCCTGTTAACATGAACCTGCATGAAGGTATGGTGACCCTAGCCTGCAAAGCAGGTGCTCTCAGGCTTAAGGGGGGAAATTGAAAGAGCGCCTGCTGCCATCCTCCGATAATTTCAAACATGACCATTTATCAATGATGTATAACCTTTCAGCGACTGACCAATCACAGCGCATTCTATTATTAGGCCAGCGAGATAATTATACATTTCTTAGGAAAACATGTTTACAAAAATAATACCCATTGTTAATTAACTACAATCGTGTTAACCAGCCAATGGGATTTTTTCGTGGCCTCCGAACGAAAAAATCCTAAATATAGGCAGATGGCGGCAGGTGCTCTTTCAATTTCCCCTCTTACTTAAGCCCGAGAGCACCTGCTTTGCAGGCTAGAGTGACCCAGTGAACTCTATAAAGACTGGAACGATACCTTCAGGTAAATAGCCTGAGCTTTGGGTGAAGCCAAGATGGCGGAAACTGAAGGCAGTCGTGTAGGTATAAAACATGTGTGGGCTTTGCGGGAGCTGATTTTAACGGTAAATACCCTACCTAAAAGCTAAAAACTAAATGAAAAGGTAAGATTGATCCAACTGCAGTCCATATTATTCTGTGTTTTGTTCAAATTCCTCATAGATGGTTGAGAAAAACAAAAGTTTCCTTGTGTTTCTCCACAGGTTTTTTCATTTGTTCATTCGTCAAACAACTTTGCTTTTTATGATGAACTGTTTCTAGAATATGGTTATTCTGTAAGACCACTTGCTATGATTTCTAGGGCCATGGGAAAGCCATACTAAAAAAAATAGTCGGCTGAAAATATGAAATTTTCACATGAGATGATGCTGATTTTTCTTGATTTTTCATACGGAATTCAGTGATAGGGGCCTGGATCATACCTAGAAGCCAGGCTTCAATTTCTGGCTTCAAAATTTCGGCTCCAAAATTTCGGCTCCACGTAGTGTTCCAGTCTTATTTGAGTTCACTGGAGTGACCCTAGTAGAAGGGTTACCCTAGCAAACGGGTCAGAAAAAAGCGAGCGTTTACATAAGATCCTACTGCTAATCCTACTGCTTGGGCTATGTTGTCAGGTATGGTCACCCTATCTTAACGTGGTCGCTCAGCCGTTCATTTAAAAAATGGCATTAACATATGAAGTTCTTGTGGTGTAATGCTGTATGATACTATTTCTGGCTCATCTTGTTGTTTCGTTTCAGTTTTGTGACCATCCTTGTTTGTTTGACAATTAGTAAAGGATAATATTGACCTGCTTGATAGGGTAACCCTACCTGACGCGTTTACATAGCTTATGTTAACAAAAAGACAGCCCTACTGGTAGGGTGACCCTATCTATTTGATTGGGTAACCCTAGCGCGCATGTAACGGCTTCCTATAAAACATATTGTAGTAGGGTAACTCCCTTACTAGGGTAACCCTTCTGCTAGGGTCACCCTACTTCCATGTAAACAGACCCTAAGAAAGTAGTGTACCCTGTTTAATAAAATCACAGGAAGCCCAGTACAGTAGTTTAAAGGCAACAACAAGCCTTAGAACATTAAAATGTGATGTAAAATAGCGAATGAGCTGTAGCAATAGTTTCAAATCCTTATGTGTAGCATGCTCAGGTCATGCTGAGATATCACTTTACATATCTTGTTGTATATATTGGGAAGGATGGAAAGTTTTGATTAGTTTCGAATATATTTACAAATTTCATACACAAATTATTGTAAGAAAACACCATTTGAACCACTCAGTTTTTACACCAGGTGTAGAATAAATACTTACACTATATTTTTAACATACAATTAGTACAAAGATAAAAGGCTAATGCAAGAGTTTTATATTCATTGATTAAGCAATTCAATTTGATTCAACCAATGATATTGTTTGTTAGTTGCGATTTTCTGGAGGTAGTTGCATCTCGCATAAACAAGCGAAAATTTATGTCAAATATTTAAAACATTTCCACATTTTTCTCAGTGTTAGTCCTTTGTTTTCGTACTAATTTTATGCTAAAAATATAGTTTAAGTATTTATCTTACACCCAGTGTAAAAACTGGTGTTACTGTTTTACACGGTGTTTTCTTACAATAATTTGTGCATGAAATTTGTCAACATATGCAAATATTTAACAAAGTATGTAAAGTGAATCTCGGTATGATCAGAGCACGCTACACATAAAGTTTTAAAAATATTTTTATAGCTCACACGTTATTTTACATCGCATTTTAATGTTTTAAGGCTTTTTATTGACTTCAAACCAGTGTACACTACTGGGCTTCCTATGATCAAATATTGTAACATGGTAGTATAAAATTATTTGACTTATTTAGATGCAGTTTCCAATTCCTTACTCCAGTAGTTCCACTGACGGAGAAACTAAAGTTAAAAAATATTCCCACACTTCCAAGAGGAAAGATGTACCTCCAAGATTTAAGAAAAAATAACTATTTGATCTATTTATTGCATTAGAGTAAGCATTGAGAAATTTAGAATTTCTCCTTTTTCTGAGCTATTATTTTTTATAAAAATTTATAGATCTACCCATTTCCATAAAACTATTAGATGTCATTCATATGCAATTTCTATTGCATTATCTGGTAGAGAAAATATTTTAAGTATTTAGTTGAGCTTGAATGAAGTAGAAAAACTGGGATGTACTTCGATGTGAAAAGGCATAATAATAAAGCCTATTTTCATTAGTTTCTTGGCTCAAAGTTGATCTTGAAAGATTCAAAAGATTTTTAGACATTTAAGGCAATGATCAATTGCATTGCCAGTCGAAAAGTTATGAGAATATATGAAAATTTAAGTTATTCCACCCTCATTCAAGCTTTGTCACGTGACAACAAACAAGTAAACATGTAGGTGTTGTGATAAAAGTAAGGTTTCAATGGAGACAACAAGATATTACATTGTAGTAGATGGGGTTTTAATGGTTGTTTGATATTATGAAGGGCTGCATAATGCATCTGGTATCAATCAATATGCAAGATTTTTGCTGTTGTAAATATAAGTATTGTATCAGTATGTGGGCAAAATTGTAATCTATATCATATGTAGTGTAGCTTTGTTTTGTAGTTGATACTAGGTATATGACAGCATATATGTTTAACGTAAAGTTAAATTTGCCCCATTTGAAGTATTAATTTTTGGAGGCAGGTCATAAAACTCTGGGGAAATCGGACAAGAGTAGGAGCAAGTATTACATAAGATAGGTGTAGCTCATGTGTGAAAATTTAAGAGTTCTATAGCACAAGATATTTGTTCAATAAATGCTATTTATTTTGGCAATTTTATTTTATTTTTTCTCTATCTTTTTGAACAAATGTGGCATTGTAAAAATAAAATCATGTTCTTTTAATAGGATATTTAATAACATATTTGGTGACTGCATGACATGAATTAGGTAGGGACTGGTCATAAAGTATGGGGGGGGGGGGTGGGCTGTGGAAATTGAGGGGTGGGTCATGAATTTTTCAAGTCACAAATAGGGTGGGTCATGAAAATTTTAAGGATATATGGGGTGGGTCATAATTTTCAGTGCCAAATAGGGGGTGGGTTATGCATATTTGTAGGAAAATCAGGGATGGGCCACACAAAATTAGCCTTTTAATAATTAATTCTTATAGCCCCTCCCTCCCCCCCTCCATACTTTATGACCAGTCCCTTATAACCAGATATTTTGTGTGAAAAAATTTCCACTTTAACTGTAAAATATAACATGCTGCCAAAAAAAGGAAAAACAGTAAGGTTGTAATTTTTCAGAGCTGGTTCTTTTTCAATTCGCAAAAAATTAGAACAATCATTAGAACAATTTGATTGGTTTTCAAGAAGCCTATACCAGAATGCATCACGTTTGTAGTTCCCAGGTTTCTGAACAGTCTAGCCGAGCGTTCTTCAATCATGGCTGCTGTTGGACGCTTGGAAAACGTCTAAAATTTGGAAAATACTCTGTTTTTCGTCATTATTTTGGCCGTAGCAAAGTAAAGATAAAAATTCAACATGGCTGACGCGACAGCAAGGTCTCTACAGTATGAATACAAAGCGGTGAGTGAATGTGTAGTTAGAAATTGTCCCTTGTTAAAATTGGCACGTGTGTAGAACTGTAGTGTTGAAATATTTTACATACTGACGTAAATATATCTAAACGTCTTTCGCTGTAACTACAAGGTAAAGTACACACATCTCTAGGAAGATGTGAAACAGTTTATTTCGCGCTGTGAGCAACATGTAAAGTCGGGTCGTTTTGCTTCAAATCTCCCTGCAGACTGCAGCCGCAGACAAGCAGAGAGAAATTAAAATTTGGGTTTGAAACTTGGCATGTGGTCATTTTCCAGACTGCAGAGTATGGCAGCTGTTGATGAGATCTCGGGTGCGGAGAGGCCAGAAATCGTCCAGGCTGTAAAATTTGATTTATGCGTGGGGAACATTAGGGTTGTTCTTGGTAACTACGTGGAAATCAGAGGGGGGGCGCTAAAAGTAGGGCTACTGAGTACTTAAATGAATTAATCTTACACAATTGTTTTTGTCAAAATATCTGCACGGATTACCAAATCTTTCTCAAAACTGTGCAGACAGAATTTGTGTTAAAAAATCTGATCATGTTCCTCACCAGAGCTAAACCAGCTTTGAATTACAGAGCCCTGGTTGTTAATTCATGCGAATATCTTTGCAGAATTCCAATCTTGTGTTGCAAGCTGATCGCACATTGATTGAGCGTCGAGGCCGCGATGAAGCAACGGGTGAGGTAATGAGTTTGAGTGGTAAACTCACTGGGACAAGAATGGGAGATCGTTATCAAAGAAATAAACCTGAAGTATCAGAGGAAAGAAAATCCAAGTATGAGAAGTTGAAGGATTTATCTAATAATATATTGCTTGGACAATTTAGCATTTATACAAATTTGATTGGACACTGGGTAGGATCAGATTCACACACTTATAGTCTTCGATTATTATTTGCTGGTATCTGTTTAGGAGGAGAAAAGTTCAAGAAAAAGAAGAATTCACAAAAAGCAAGGGATCAACTTTGTTATCAGATGATGCTGATGATATTGCTGGAATATTTTATCATCCTAAAACAAGGGAAACCAAATCAACATATGAAGTTTTATTGAGTTTCATTCAAGCTGCAATTGGTGATCAACCTCGTGATATCTTAGCTGGAGCTGCTGACGAAGTCTTGCATACTTTAAAAAATGATAAAATAAGAGTAAGTTGATATATTGAAGGCAGTCAATGACCCTTTAGTATAACATGAACAGAATTTCCCCAGTTTCCATTTTATTAAATTTCTGATATTTTTTGTGCAGGATAAGGAGCGACATAAAGATATTCTTGGTTTGCTTGGTAACATGCCAGATGAACGTTATGCATTGCTTGTGAATCTTGGCAAGAAAATTACAGATTATTATGTTGACCATGACAAGATGGACGAGGGTGAATATTGCATTTGATTTCTATTTTATTTAAACAAGTTTAAGAAATGTTCAATCATTCTGTTTTTCAGACGAAGTTATTGATGAAACATATGGTGTTGCTGTTCAGTTTGATGAGGATGAAGAGGTATTGTTACTGTACAGTATTTCAACATTGTACAAACCTTTCTAATGTTGAAAACAATAATTAAAATGTCACAGGCAGACGATTATTTAACAGCTTTTCAATTCCTAATATAAACATGCCCTTTGAAACAGAATCTTTAAAACATACTTGAAGTTTAGTTTTCTGTTGATGTAAGAACTTTGGTTGACAAAATATTCATTAAATTCATAGGAAGAAAAAGATTTCGATGTTATCCAAGATGAAGATGAGTCTGGAGATGAAGGTGGAGTTGAAGCTGATACAAACATGACTTTACATGGATGGGTAAGCAGTTTAAAACTCCTGCAAAATTAAAATTATCATTTCGTGCTTAGATACACCTGGACCCAGTTGTGCAAAATGAATCATGCCCAAATAAATCATGGGTTATCCAACAGTTTGATATAGAAACCTTGGAAATATTTCTGCCGAAATCTTTTCTGGGTCAATAAGCAGACAAGTGAAAATACAAAAAAACTGTGTGTAACCCCGGGTTAATAGTACCACAGCTTTGAACAACTTAATCCATGGCATCAGGATTGGAGCTTAAGAATTGGGGAAATCTTAAATAACTTATTAAGTATGACATCTATGTGATGTTTATGTTGTATTTGTACTTGCAGCAAGGTTCTGGTAATGATCAAGCATCGCAAGATATTCTGCAACCTCGAAGTATTGATGCTTTTTGGTTACAACGAGAACTGGGAAAGTACTACAGTGAAGCGGAGGCATCAAGAATGAAATCTGAAGAAGTACTGGAAATTTTGAAGAACGCAAGTGATGAAATTGAGCTTGAGAACAAACTTATGTTATTGCTGGGTCATGACAAGTTTGCATTGATTAAACTACTGAGGAAAAATCGTATGACCGTTTTGTACTGTACGTTACTTGCAAGTGCACAGAGTGCTAAGGAGAAGAAAGATATTGAAGAAAAGATGGAGATTGATCCAGATTTAGCACCAATATTACATGCTCTAACTGAGAGTGTTGAAGAAGATTTAATACAGGTATTGAATTTTTACCTCTTCAATTTTTTCATTTTCCAGCTAGCCATATTTTTAGGTGATATCACACTTAGGAGGTGTAGCTATTGACTATATTTTACTTGCATATGTTAGATTTTACGAAGGTTTTAACTTGATATCTGGTGCGAAAAAAATGACCTATTATTTATTGCTTCCAACCGTTCCAGTAAAACAATTCCACAATTTTTGTTGTATAGACAAATTTGGCTAACAATGTTTTTTCCATTGCCACCTAATTCCCAACTTTGATTATTCACATGGTTGGACACCATTGTTCTCGTTTGCGGAAGAGTACATTAGGACAAAAGTAGCGAGGAATACGAATGATGAATACGAGTTATTCACTCATGTCCATACTTCTAAATGCGTAGTTACTCTCGTTCTCCGTTACGCTACCGCAAGCTAATATAATAGTAACTAGGCATGTGAGTGATCTTAAAATGTGAATGGACCTTTCCCCTTTTACATGAAATTTTGAGAAAATTCAAAATAGGCAAAAATATCACCACAGCTTGAAAGAGCATCCTAAGTTTAGTAAGATTGCAAAGTTCAGCTGTGAAATGTTGTAAAACGTAGAAAATATAGCCTTGCGAAGCTCGCAAATTTTGTATATATTTGTATTACGGGCGGAAAGTGATAATCAGTTGAGACTTTTGATTATTATTTTCCCACACGTAATACAAATGTACATATACAAAATTTGCCAAATTTGCAAAGCTATATTTTCAACAGTTTACAACATTTCACAACCAAACTTTGCAACTTTAGTAAACTTGGGATGCTCTTTCAAGCTATGGTGATATTTTTACCTATTTCAATTTTTTCAAAATTTTGTCTGAAAGGGAAAAGGTCCATTTGGTATAAACAAACGTTAGCCAAATTTGTCCATTGCATTATTTGGTATTTTAGGAAGAACGAAGTCGCAAAAAAGCTGCAAGAAATGCTCGTGTAGCTGCCAATCTGGCTGAAATTGAATCTGTAAGTATTATCTGGCTTGTATACACTTGTTGTTGCTTGCATGAGTAATTATCTGTGTCAAGGATAAATTTGCAGTCACCAAGAGTTAATTCTTTTTCTAAAACTTTCCCTTTGGTAACTCATTGTTTTTGTTATAATGGTAAAATATTATTCAGGATTCTAACTCAAAGGTTTTTATTCAACTTTTTATTTTTGCGACGTTTCGCATAACGTCGGAAAAATAAAAAGTTGAATAAAAAAAAACCTTTGAGTTAGAATCCTGAATAATATTTTACCATTATAACAAAAACCAAGAGTTAGTTTTGCAAAAGTTAGAGATGTAAGATGTTTTAGTATTCAGTAAGCAATTTGTGCAACAGGTCACTGCAGTATAAATACTGAGTGTGATTTTACTCGTAACATCTTTCAGTCTCGTATTGGTATACGCAATGTTCTTGATCTGGATGAGTTGACTTTCAAAGATGGCAGTCACGTAATGGCGAACAAGAAATGCCAGTTACCCGATGGTTCATTCCGAAAACAAAGGAAAGGTTACGAAGAGGTCCATGTTCCTGCTTTGAAATCAAAATCATTTGAGGAGGGTGAGGTGAGTAGGTGTTTGTCAAGGAGTGACTTTAGTAAGCACTGAAAGACTGTCGATGTCATTTGAGTAGGGAGAGGTGAGGTTATGTTTGTTCAGGAACAGACTTTACTAAACACTGAAATATTTTTTATTATTTTTTTTACCAGTACTGTATTTTACTGTATTTTGTATTGCAAGACCTGAATTCCCCCTTAATTAGGTTGCATTTTAAATGAGGCATCTAGTCCCTTCTTAAGATAATATTTGAGTCTTCTGATTCAGCCTTCTTACCACTCGTTTGCCATAAGATATGATTAAAATTTTGAATTCAATTTTCTGCGTCAGTCATTAGTTCCAATCTCGACTCTACCGCATTACGCTCAGCCTGCATTTGAAGGATATAAAACTCTGAACCGAATTCAAAGTCGCCTCCACAACACAGCTCTTCATCAAGACGAGAATCTCTTGCTCTGTGCGCCAACGGGAGCGGGAAAAACAAACGTTGCTTTACTGTGTATTCTTCGTGAAATCAGCAAACACATTAACCTGGATGGGACCATCAATGCAGACGAGTTCAAAGTAATCTACGTGGCGCCAATGAAATCTCTTGTGCAAGAAATGGTTGCAAATTTCAGCAAGGTATTCGTTCTTAAATGCGGTATGGTAGATAAAATAAGTCTTCACCATGTAATGTAAGTGTTCTATTTCCGAAATTACGTTGCAAGCAAAAGCCATGTTGTGTATAACATGTTCTGAAACAAATGACGCTCGCTATATTCAGAGGGTTATGCTTAAATGAATGCAAACGTTTTGACACTATGGTCTATAGTGTCTTCATCAGGGCAACACTGCTTCTTATATACGTGAGGAGTGATGTCTTTTGAAAAGAAGATGGATTATTATAGTGTGCAAAAAATAGCCTCAAAGTTTCCATCAACTGAACGTGGCTGTTCTTTTTCCTTTGTGTAGAGATTGAGTACTTATGGTATCAAAGTGGCAGAATTAACAGGTGATCATCAGTTGAACAGGGAACAAATCAACGCAACACAAATCATAGTTTGTACGCCAGAGAAATGGGATATTATCACGAGAAAAGCTGGTGATAGAACGTATACCCAACTCGTGCGTTTGTTGATTATTGATGAAATACATTTACTCCACGACGAGCGAGGGCCTGTGCTTGAATCACTGGTAAGTCAATCAATTTCTGTACATCACTATACAATTACTTTATGGTTTCCGTGTTTGAATGGCCTGATCCAACACGGCTTTCGGCCAATGAAAGCACGCGTTATATGCATGTTATTTTAGAAAAAAACTTTCATGCATGCTCGTAGAAACTTGGAGATAAAAAGCAAATAAATTGGACCTCATCTCTTACTTACGTCAAACGTAGTCAATGTAACTTCTGTAATCTCACTAATCTGAATGGAATATTGTAATCGTTGTCTACCATATCTGACTACTTCCAGGTGGCCAGAACTATTAGACAGATTGAGGCAACTCAAGAATTGGTTCGTTTAGTGGGACTCAGTGCGACTTTGCCCAACTATGAAGATGTGGCAACATTCATGAGAGTGAATCCAACAAAAGGATTGTACTTCTTTGATAATAGTTTCCGACCTGTTCCACTTGAACAGCAGTATATTGGAGTGACTGAGAAGAAACCTGTGAAACGATTACAGGTTTGTAATGAACATATCAGAGATAATGTTTATGTACCCTCCCTAGCCCAGGCAACAATACAGTGCAAATCTTGATATTTCTGAAATATTTTGCATAGATAATGAATGATATCGTGTATGACAAAGTAATGGAGAATGCAGGAAGAAATCAAGTTCTTATCTTTGTTCACTCGAGAAAGGAAACTGGCAAAACAGCTCGGGCTGTGCGCGATCTTTGTTTAGACAAAGATACTCTCGGCTTGTTCTTGAGGGAAGATTCTGCAAGTACTGAGGTTTTGAGGTACGGCATCTTATTACATTCGTAACGATCAACATTCCAACCTTTTTCTAAATCATGGTAATTTCATATAGAACTGAAGCTGATCAAGTGAAGAATGCGGAGTTGAAAGATCTTCTTCCTTATGGTTTTGCAATACATCATGCTGGTATGACGAGAGTTGACAGAACTTTAGTCGAAGATTTATTTGCTGATAAACATATTCAAGTTCTCGTATCCACAGCAACACTGGCGTGGGGTGTCAATCTCCCTGCTCATACTGTTATTATCAAGGGAACACAGGTAGGCTTGTTCACGCATTGTACTCTTGGTCACGCATTGTACTCTTGGTCACGCATTGTACTCTTGGTCACGCATTGTACCCTTGTTCACGCATTGCACCCTTGTTCACGCATTGTACCCTTGTTCACGCATTGTACCCTTGTTCACGCATTGTACTCTTGTTCACGCATTGTACCCTTGTTCACGCGTTGTACCCTTGTTCACGCATTGTACCCTTGTTCACGCATTGTACCCTTGTTCACGCATTGTACCCTTGTTCACGCATTGTACCCTTGGTCACGCATTGTACCCTTGTTCACGCATTGTACTCTTGTTCACGCATTGTACCCTTGTTCACGCATTGTACCCTTGGTCACGCATTGTACCCTTGGTCACGCATTGTACCCTTGTTCATGCATTGTACCCTTGTTTACGCATTGTACCCTTGTTCACGCATTGTACCCTTGTTCACGAATTGTACCCTTGTTCATGCATTGTACCCTTGTTCACGCATTGTACCCTTGTTCACGCATTGTACCCTTGTTCACGAATTGTACCCTTGTTCATGCATTGTACCCTTGTTCACGAATTGTACCCTTGTTCATGCATTGTACCCTTGGTCACGAATTGTACCCTTGTTCATACATTGTACCCTTGTTTACGCATTGTACCCTTGTTCACGAATTGTACCCTTGTTCATGCATTGTACCCTTGTTCACGCACGGGGGTCAATTTGTATTTTGAAACAAAGTATTACAGTAAAGATTGAAAAAGTGACTTTAACTCGAAAATGCTGAACTTTTGTAAAGGTTTTACCAGTTATTGAACATGTTTAGAAAGTTTGAAAAAATCACTATCCAGTGGATAGCGCTTTCGAGGGCGCTTATATGCCAGGCGGGGAAACGCGCTCGCAAAGCGCTGATCGATGTGTGATGCGGCAGAGAACTGGTGCGAGCGTGTTTTTTGAACGAATTAGGAAGGAGCGTGATTTTTTAGCTTTGTCTTTGTGCAATTTTTACTCCGGTTTTAGGAGAAGTTTCAAGAAATTCTCAACTTGAAATTTTGAAACAATGTTTCCTTTACGTCTGAGAGCTTTTTTGGTTTCATTGGACTGTTCTTGCTTTGTTCTGTTGTGGATAAATGGCTTGAAAAGTATAGATATAATAGAAGACAAGATATTCAAAAAGGAAATACAAGTCAAAATGCTGCCCCACGTCATAGTATTTCAGGTATTTCAAGCTTATTATTGTCTGTTTGCGTATGGAGATTCTCATAGAAACCGGAGTTGATGTTTTTTAGCTGCTTTGGTCTGAATTCGTGTAACATTTTTGCTATGTCTTCGTCTGTTTCCTCCACGGTGTAAAGGTAAAAATAATTGTGAACGTTTTTCATATACGATTAAGATTTTGGCAAGCTCAGTTCATTTACTTAAACTGACGCGCGTTTAGCGTGAAAATGCTTTCCAGACCTAGCAAATTTGTACATTTCAAGTTAAGATCAATATCTTTCATCATATAGTTGTATAGTTTGAATTCTTCTTAATGGATTTCTTCAAACTACTTTTTAACATTCGTTGTCTAAAAATCGAAGTCAAAGTAGAATTTATCGATCGATTTTGTTACCTTTGCACCGTGAAGAAATTGTTGAAAAGTGATTGATATTTTTATAGATACTTGATAAATGTTGACGGTAAACATTCAAATCGTTTATTATAACCACACGATGCATTGAAACAGACGAAGATATAGCGAAAATGTTACACGAATTCAGACCAAAACAGTTAAAAAACATCAACTCCGATTTCTATGAGTATCTCCATATACAAACAGACAATAATAAGCTTGACATACATGAAATACTATTACGTGGGGCAGCATTTTGGCTTGTATTTCCTTGTTGAATATCTTGTCTTCAATTATATCTATACTTTTCAAGCCATTTATCCACAACAGAACAAAGCAAGAACAGTCCAATGAACACAAAAGGAAACATTGACTTAAAGGAAACATTGTTTTGAGACTTCAAGTTAAGAATTTCTTGAAACTTCTCATAAAACCAAAGTAAAAACCACACAAAGACAAAGCTATAAAATCACGCCCCTTCCGAACTCGTTCAAAAAACATGCTCGCACCAGTACTCTGCCGCATCACACATCGATCAACGCTTTGTGAGCGCATTTCCCCGCCTGGCATATAAGAGCCCTGGCGCTACCCACCTTTCGTACAAGCGATCCCTGATATCAAATCTGCTATTCGTCTACATACTAGCTGCACTCATCTACATACTAGCTGCACTCGTCTACATACTAGCTGCACTCATCTACATACTAGCTGCACTCATCTACATACTAGCTGCACTCATCTACATACTAGCTGCACTCATCTACATACTAGCTGCACTCATCTACATACTAGCTGCACTCATCTACATACTAGCTGCACTCATCTACATACTAGCTGCACTCATCTACATACTAGTTGCACTCATCTACATACTAGCTGCACTCATCTACATACTAGCTGCACTCATCTACATACTAGCTGCACTCATCTACATACTAGCTGCACTCATCTACATACTAGCTGCACTCATCTACATACTAGCTGCACTCATCTACATACTAGCTGCACTCATCTACATACTAGCTGCACTCATCTACATACTAGCTGCACTCATCTACATACTAGCTGCACTCATCTACATACTAGCTGCACTCATCTACATACTAGCTGCACTCATCTACATACTAGCTGCACTCATCTACATACTAGCTGCACTCATCTACATACTAGCTGCACTCGTCTACATACTAGCTGCACTCGTCTACATACTAGCTGCACTCATCTACATACTAGCTGCACTCGTCTACATACTAGCTGCACTCGTCTGCATACTAGCTGCACTCGTCTGCATACTAGCTGCACTCATCTACATACTAGCTGCACTCATCTACATACTAGCTGCACTCATCTACATACTAGCTGCACTCATCTACATACTAGCTGCACTCGTCTACATACTAGCTGCACTCGTCTACATACTAGCTGCACTCGTCTACATACTAGCTGCACTCATCTACATACTAGCTGCACTCATCTACATACTAGCTGCACTCATCTACATACTAGCTGCACTCATCTACATACTAGCTGCACTCATCTACATACTAGCTGCACTCATCTACATACTAGCTGCACTCATCTACATACTAGCTGCACTCATCTACATACTAGCTGCACTCATCTACATACTAGCTGCACTCATCTACATACTAGCTGCACTCATCTACATACTAGCTGCACTCATCTACATACTAGCTGCACTCATCTACATACTAGCTGCACTCATCTACATACTAGCTGCACTCGTCTACATACTAGCTGCACTCGTCTACATACTAGCTGCACTCATCTACATACTAGCTGCACTCGTCTACATACTAGCTGCACTCGTCTGCATACTAGCTGCACTCATCTACATACTAGCTGCACTCATCTACATACTAGCTGCACTCATCTACATACTAGCTGCACTCATCTACATACTAGCTGCACTCATCTACATACTAGCTGCACTCATCTACATACTAGCTGCACTCATCTACATACTAGCTGCACTCGTCTACATACTAGCTGCACTCGTCTACATACTAGCTGCACTCGTCTACATACTAGCTGCACTCATCTACATACTAGCTGCACTCATCTACATACTAGCTGCACTCATCTACATACTAGCTGCACTCATCTACATACTAGCTGCACTCATCTACATACTAGCTGCACTCATCTACATACTAGCTGCACTCATCTACATACTAGCTGCACTCATCTACATACTAGCTGCACTCATCTACATACTAGCTGCACTCATCTACATACTAGCTGCACTCGTCTACATACTAGCTGCACTCGTCTACATACTAGCTGCACTCGTCTACATACTAGCTGCACTCATCTACATACTAGCTGCACTCGTCTACATACTAGCTGCACTCATCTACATACTAGCTGCACTCGTCTACATACTAGCTGCACTCGTCTACATACTAGCTGCACTCGTCTACATACTAGCTGCACTCGTCTACATACTAGCTGCACTCGTCTACATACTAGCTGCACTCATCTACATACTAGCTGCACTCATCTACATACTAGCTGCACTCATCTACATACTAGCTGCACTCATCTACATACTAGCTGCACTCATCTACATACTAGCTGCACTCATCTACATACTAGCTGCACTCGTCTACATACTAGCTGCACTCGTCTACATACTAGCTGCACTCGTCTACATACTAGCTGCACTCATCTACATACTAGCTGCACTCATCTACATACTAGCTGCACTCATCTACATACTAGCTGCACTCATCTACATACTAGCTGCACTCATCTACATACTAGCTGCACTCATCTACATACTAACTGCACTCGTCTACATACTAGCTGCACTCGTCTACATACTAGCTGCACTCGTCTACATACTAGCTGCACTCATCTACATACTAGCTGCACTCATTTGCATACTAGCTGCACTCATCTGCATACTAGCTGCACTCATCTGCATACTAGCTGCACTCATCTACATACTAGCTGCACTCATCTACATACTAGCTGCACTCATCTACATACTAGCTGCACTCATCTACATACTAGCTGCACTCATCTACATACTAGCTGCACTCATCTACATACTAGCTGCACTCGTCTACATACTAGCTGCACTCGTCTACATACTAGCTGCACTCGTCTACATACTAGCTGCACTCCTCTACATACTAGCTGCACTCGTCTGCATACTAGCTGCACTCGTCTGCATACTAGCTGCACTCATCTACATACTAGCTGCACTCATCTACATACTAGCTGCACTCATCTACATACTAGCTGCACTCATCTACATACTAGCTGCACTCATCTACATACTAGCTGCACTCATCTACATACTAGCTGCACTCGTCTACATACTAGCTGCACTCGTCTACATACTAGCTGCACTCGTCTACATACTAGCTGCACTCGTCTACATACTAGCTGCACTCATCTACATACTAGCTGCACTCGTCTACATACTAGCTGCACTCATCTACATACTAGCTGCACTCATCTACATACTAGCTGCACTCATCTACATACTAGCTGCACTCGTCTACATACTAGCTGCACTCGTCTACATACTAGCTGCACTCGTCTACATACTAGCTGCACTCGTCTACATACTAGCTGCACTCATCTACATACTAGCTGCACTCATCTACATACTAGCTGCACTCACATACTAGCTGCACTCATCTACCTACTAGCTGCACTCATCTACATACTAGCTGCACTCATCTACATACTAGCTGCACTCATCTACATACTAGCTGCACTCATCTACATACTAGCTGCACTCGTCTACATACTAGCTGCACTCATCTACATACTAGCTGCACTCATCTACATACTAGCTGCACTCATCTACATACTAGCTGCACTCACATACTAGCTGCACTCATCTACCTACTAGCTGCACTCATCTACATACTAGCTGCACTCATCTACATACTAGCTGCACTCATCTACATACTAGCTGCACTCATCTACATACTAGCTGCACTCATCTACATACTAGCTGCACTCATCTACATACTAGCTGCACTCATCTACATACTAGCTGCACTCGTCTACATACTAGCTGCACTCATCTACATACTAGCTGCACTCATCTACATACTAGCTGCACTCATCTACATACTAGCTGCACTCATCTACATACTAGCTGCACTCGTCTACATACTAGCTGCACTCATCTACATACTAGCTGCACTCGTCTACATACTAGCTGCACTCGTCTGCATACTAGCTGCACCCGTCTACATACTAGCTGCACTCATCTACATACTAGCTGCACTCATCTACATACTAGCTGCACTCATCTACATACTAGCTGCACTCATCTACATACTAGCTGCACTCATCTACATACTAGCTGCACTCATCTACATACTAGCTGCACTCATCTACATACTAGCTGCACTCTACATACTAGCTGCACTCATCTACATACTAGCTGCACTCATCTACATACTAGCTGCACTCATCTACATACTAGCTGCACTCATCTACATACTAGCTGCACTCTACATACTAGCTGCAGTCATCTACATACTAGCTGCACTCATCTACATACTAGCTGCACTCATCTACATACTAGCTGCACTCATCTACATACTAGCTGCACTCACATACTAGCTGCACTCATCTACATACTAGCTGCACTCATTTACATACTAGCTGCACTCATCTACATACTAGCTGCATTCATCTACATACTAGCTGCACTGGTCTACATACTAGCTGCACTCGTCTACATACTAGCTGCACTCATCTACATACTAGCTGCACTCATCTACATACTAGCTGCACTCATCTACATACTAGCTGCACTCATCTACATACTAGCTGCACTCTACATACTAGCTGCACTCATCTACATACTAGCTGCACTCATCTACATACTAGCTGCACTCATCTACATACTAGCTGCACTCATCTACATACTAGCTGCACTCTACATACTAGCTGCAGTCATCTACATACTAGCTGCACTCATCTACATACTAGCTGCACTCACATACTAGCTGCACTCATCTACATACTAGCTGCACTCATTTACATACTAGCTGCACTCATCTACATACTAGCTGCATTCATCTACATACTAGCTGCACTGGTCTACATACTAGCTGCACTCGTCTACATACTAGCTGCACTCATCTACATAGTAGCTGCACTCGTCTACATACTAGCTGCACTCATCTACATACTAGCTGCACTCGTCTACATACTAGCTGCACTCGTCTACATACTAGCTGCACTCATCTACATACTAGCTGCACTCATCTACATACTAGCTGCACTCGTCTACTACTAGCTGCACTCATCTACATACTAGCTGCACTCATCTACATACTAGCTGCACTCATCTACATACTAGCTGCACTCATCTACATACTAGCTGCACTCATCTACATACTAGCTGCACTCATCTACATACTAGCTGCACTCATCTACATACTAGCTGCACTCATCTACATCCTAGCTGCACTCATCTACATACTAGCTGCACTCACATACTAGCTGCACTCATCTACCTACTAGCTGCACTCATCTACCTACTAGCTGCACTCATCTACATACTAGCTGCACTCATCTACATACTAGCTGCACTCATCTACATACTAGCTGCACTCATCTACATACTAGCTGCACTCGTCTACATACTAGCTGCACTCATCTACATACTAGCTGCACTCATCTACATACTAGCTGCACTCATCTACATACTAGCTGCACTCATCTACATACTAGCTGCACTCATCTACCTACTAGCTGCACTCATCTACCTACTAGCTGCACTCATCTACATACTAGCTGCACTCATCTACATACTAGCTGCACTCATCTACATACTAGCTGCACTCATCTACATACTAGCTGCACTCATCTACATACTAGCTGCACTCATCTACATACTAGCTGCACTCATCTACATACTAGCTGCACTCATCTACATACTAGCTGCACTCATCTACATACTAGCTGCACTCGTCTACATACTAGCTGCACTCATCTACATACTAGCTGCACTCGTCTACATACTAGCTGCACTCGTCTACATACTAGCTGCACTCATCTACATACTAGCTGCACTCATCTACATACTAGCTGCACTCATCTACATACTAGCTGCACTCATCTACATACTAGCTGCACTCATCTACATACTAGCTGCACTCGTCTACTACTAGCTGCACTCATCTACATACTAGCTGCACTCATCTACATACTAGCTGCACTCATCTACATACTAGCTGCACTCATCTACATACTAGCTGCACTCATCTACATACTAGCTGCACTCTACATACTAGCTGCACTCATCTACATACTAGCTGCACTCATCTACATACTAGCTGCACTCGTCTACATACTAGCTGCACTCATTTACATACTAGCTGCACTCGTCTACATACTAGCTGCACTCGTCTACATACTAGCTGCACTCATCTACATACTAGCTGCACTCATCTACATACTAGCTGCACTCGTCTACTACTAGCTGCACTCATCTACATACTAGCTGCACTCATCTACATACTAGCTGCACTCATCTACATACTAGCTGCACTCTACATACTAGCTGCACTCATCTACATACTAGCTGCACTCATCTACATACTAGCTGCACTCATCTACATACTAGCTGCACTCATCTACATACTAGCTGCACTCGTCTACATACTAGCTGCACTCATCTACATACTAGCTGCACTCGTCTACATACTAGCTGCACTCGTCTACATACTAGCTGCACTCATCTACATACTAGCTGCACTCATCTACATACTAGCTGCACTCATCTACTACTAGCTGCACTCATCTACATGCTAGCTGCACTCATTTACATACTAGCTGCACTCTACATACTAGCTGCACTCATCTACATACTAGCTGCACTCATCTACATACTAGCTGCACTCATCTACATACTAGCTGCACTCATCTACATACTAGCTGCACTCTACATACTAGCTGCACTCATCTACATACTAGCTGCACTCATCTACATACTAGCTGCACTCATCTACCTACTAGCTGCACTCATCTACCTACTAGCTGCACTCATCTACATACTAGCTGCACTCATCTACATACTAGCTGCACTCGTCTACATACTAGCTGCACTCGTCTACATACTAGCTGCACTCATCTACATACTAGCTGCACTCATCTACATACTAGTTGCACTCATCTACATACTAGCTGCATTCATCTACATACTAGCTGCACTCATCTACATACTAGCTGCACTCGTCTACATACTAGCTGCACTCATCTACATACTAGCTGCACTCATCTACATACTAGCTGCACTCATCTACATACTAGCTGCACTCATCTACATACTAGCTGCACTCATCTACATACTAGCTGCACTCATCTACATACTAGCTGCACTCATCTACATACTAGCTGCACTCACATACTAGCTGCACTCATCTACATACTAGCTGCACTCGTCTACATACTAGCTGCACTCGTCTACATACTAGCTGCACTCATCTACATATTAGCTGCACTCGTCTACTACTAGCTGCACTCATCTACATACTAGCTGCACTCATCTACATACTAGCTGCACTCATCTACATACTAGCTGCACTCATCTACATACTAGCTGCACTCTACATACTAGCTGCACTCATCTACATACTAGCTGCACTCATCTACATACTAGCTGCACTCATCTACATACTAGCTGCACTCATCTACATACTAGCTGCACTCATCTACATACTAGCTGCACTCGTCTACATACTAGCTGCACTCATCTACATACTAGCTGCACTCGTCTACATACTTGCTGCACTCGTCTACATACTAGCTGCACTCATCTACATACTAGCTGCACTCATCTACATACTAGCTGCACTCGTCTACTACTAGCTGCACTCATCTACATGCTAGCTGCACTCATTTACATACTAGCTGCACTCATCTACATACTAGCTGCACTCATCTACATACTAGCTGCACTCATCTACATACTAGCTGCACTCTACATACTAGCTGCACTCATCTACATACTAGCTGCACTCATCTACATACTAGCTGCACTCATCTACCTACTAGCTGCACTCATCTACATACTAGCTGCACTCATCTACATACTAGCTGCATTCATCTACATACTAGCTGCACTCGTCTACATACTAGCTGCACTCGTCTACATACTAGCTGCACTCATCTACATACTAGCTGCACTCATCTACATACTAGTTGCACTCATCTACATACTAGCTGCATTCATCTACATACTAGCTGCACTCATCTACATACTAGCTGCACTCGTCTACATACTAGCTGCACTCATCTACATACTAGCTGCACTCATCTACATACTAGCTGCACTCATCTACATACTAGCTGCACTCATCTACATACTAGCTGCACTCATCTACATACTAGCTGCACTCATCTACATACTAGCTGCACTCATCTACATACTAGCTGCACTCATCTACATACTAGCTGCACTCATCTACATACTAGCTGCACTCATCTACATACTAGCTGCACTCATCTACATACTAGCTGCACTCATCTACATACTAGCTGCACTCATCTACATACTAGCTGCACTCGTCTACATACTAGCTGCACTCGTCTACATACTAGCTGCACTCATCTACATACTAGCTGCACTCGTCTACATACTAGCTGCACTCATCTACATACTAGCTGCACTCGTCTACATACTAGCTGCACTCGTCTACATACTAGCTGCACTCATCTACATACTAGCTGCACTCATCTACATACTAGCTGCACTCGTCTACTACTAGCTGCACTCATCTACATGCTAGCTGCACTCATTTACATACTAGCTGCACTCATCTACATACTAGCTGCACTCATCTACATACTAGCTGCACTCATCTACATACTAGCTGCACTCATCTACGTACTAGCTGCACTCGTCTACATACTAGCTGCACTCATCTACATACTAGCTGCAGTCATCTACATACTAGCTGCACTCATCTACCTACTAGCTGCACTCATCTACATACTAGCTGCACTCATCTACATACTAGCTGCATTCATCTACATACTAGCTGCACTCGTCTACATACTAGCTGCACTCGTCTACATACTAGCTGCACTCATCTACATACTAGCTGCACTCATCTACATACTAGTTGCACTCATCTACATACTAGCTGCATTCATCTACATACTAGCTGCACTCATCTACATACTAGCTGCACTCGTCTACATACTAGCTGCACTCGTCTACATACTAGCTGCACTCATCTACATACTAGCTGCACTCATCTACATACTAGCTGCACTCATCTACATACTAGCTGCACTCATCTACATACTAGCTGCACTCATCTACATACTAGCTGCACTCATCTATATGGAAAGCCATAGCTGTCTTAAGTGATAAAACGTCATTTCATGAGGTGCTTTATACATTATATACGGTGCTTTAAACATGACATGCGGTGCTTTGAGTATTATATGCGGTGCTTTAAACATTATATGCGGTGCTTTGAGCATTATATGCGGTGCTTTAAACATTATATGTGGTGCTTTAAACATTATATGCGGTGCTTCGAGCATTATATGCGGTGCTTTAAACATTATATGCGGTGCTTCGAACATTATATGCGGTGCTTTGAACATTATATGCTGTGCTTTGAGCATTATACGCAGTGCTTTCATCATTATACGCAGGTATTTCATCATTATACGCGGTGCTTTCATCATTATATGCGGTGCTTTCATCATTATACGCGGTGATTTCACCTTTGTACGCGGTGCTTTCATCATTATATGCGGTGCTTTCACCTTTATACGCAGTGCTTTGAACATTATACTAGGTGGTTCCAGCGTCATTATACTCAGTGAGCCAGTACCTTTGGTCAGCGTTGTGGAATGTTACACGATTCTGCTATACGTCATGTCATCAAGAATATCTAAACACTCATCGAATATTCATAGGGCGATCACGTGTCATTTCCTGCTTCGAAATTTACAAGTTGAGCGCAGTTATAAAACGGTAAAATATATAAGACTTTTCTGGCGTTTTAAATCGAAAGTAAACCCAGGGAGTTTGAAATATGGAACAAATACTGCAATCTTTAAATTTGGGGACTTTGCGTGGCCGATTTGAAGCACAGCGAATAGAACCGCAGGCAGTTTTAAATTTAATTGGAAAAAAATTGAAAAAAAATTTGGGAAAAAAAATTTGAAAAAAATTCGGGAAAAAATTTTGAAAAAAAATTTGGGAAAAAATTTTGAAAAAAGTTAGGGAAAAAAATTTGAAAAAAAGATCTGGAAAAAATTTTGAGAAAAAACTTTGACAAAAAATTCTGAAAAAAAAAATTGGGAAAAAATCTTGCAAAAAAATTCTGGAAAAAATTTTGAAAAAAAAATTGGGAAATCATGAATAATTCATGAATATTCATGAATAATTCATGAATTTTTCAGGAAAAAATCTTGAAAAAAATTCCGGAAAAAATTTTGAAAAAGAAATTGGGAAAAAATTTTTTTGTCAAAACTTTTTTCTAATTTTTTTTCAAATTTTTTTCCCAAATTTTTTTTCAGAATTTTTTCCCTAATTTTTTTTTCAAATTTTTTTTCCCAAACTTTTTTTCAAAATTTTTTCCCAAATTTTTTTAGAATTCTTTTTCCAAATTTTTTTTTCAGAATTTTTTCCAAATTTTTTTTCGAAATTTTTTCCCAAAATTTTTTCATAAATTTTTTTGGGAAATTTTAAAAAAAATTTGGGAAAAAAATTTTGAAAAAAAAATTTGGGAAAAAATTCTGAAAAAAATTGGGAAATCATGAATAATTCATGAATATCATGAATAATTCATGAAATTCATGAATAATTCATGAATGACTCATGAATAATTCATGAATTTTCCAGGAAAAAATCTTGAAAAAAAATTCAGGAAAAAATTTTGAAAAAGAAATTGGGAAAAAAAATTTTGTCAAAACTTTTTCCTAATTTTTTTCAAGATTTTTTCCTGAAAAATTCATGAATTATTCATGATCATGAATTATTCATGATTTTCATGAATTATTCACGATTATTCATGAAATATTCATGAATTATTCATGAATTATTCATGAATTTCCCAAAATTTTTTTCAAAATTCTTTCCAGAATTTTTTTTCAAGATTTTTTCCCAAAATTTTTTCAGAATTTTTTGTCAAAGTTTTTTGTCAAAATTTTTTCCCGAATTTTTTTCAAATTTTTTTCCCAAATTTTTTATTCAAAATTTTCCCCAATATTTTTCATGAATTATCATGAATTATTCATGAATATTCATGAATTATTCATGAATTTCCCAAAATTTTTTTCAAAATTCTTTCCAGAATTTTTTTTCAAGATTTTTTCCCAAATTTTTTTCAGAATTTTTTGTCAAAGTTTTTTGTCAAAATTCTTTCCAGAATTTTTTTTCAAGATTTTTTCCCAAATTTTTTTCAGAATTTTTTGTCAAAATTTTTTCCCGAATTTTTTTTTCAAATTTTTTTCCCAAACTTTTTTCAAAATTTTTTCCCAAATTTTTTGTTCAAAATTTTCCCCAATATTTTTGTCAATTTTTTTTTCAGAATTTTTTCCCAAATTGTTTTTTTAGAATTTTTTCCCACATTTTTTTTTCAAAATTTTTTCCCAAGTTTTTTTGTTCAAAATTTTCTCCAATATTTTTCATGAATTATTATGAATTATTCATGAATATTCATGAATTTCCCAAATTTTTTTTCAAAATTTTTTCCAGAATTTTTTTTCAAGATTTTTCCCCAAATTTTTTTCAGAATTTTTTGTCAAAATTTTTTCCCGAATTTTTTTTCAAATTTTTTTCCCAAACTTTTTTCAAAATTTTTTCCCAAATTTTTTGTTCAAAATTTTCCCCAATATTTTTGTCAATTTTTTTTTCAGAATTTTTTCCCAAATTGTTTTTTTAGAATTTTTTCCCACATTTTTTTTTCAAAATTTTTTCCCAAGTTTTTTTGTTCAAAATTTTCCCCAATATTTTTCATGAATTATTATGAATTATTCATGAATATTCATGAATTTCCCAAATTTTTTTTCAAAATTTTTTCCAGAATTTTTTTTCAAGATTTTTCCCCAAATTTTTTTCAGAATTTTTTGTCAAAATTTTTTCCCGAATTTTTTTTCAAATTTTTTTCCCAAACTTTTTTCAAAATTTTTTCCCAAATTTTTTGTTCAAAATTTTCCCCAATATTTTTGTCAATTTTTTTTTCAGAATTTTTTCCCAAATTTTTTTTTTAGAATTTTTTCCCACATTTTTTTTCAAAATTTTTTCCCAAATTTTTTTGTTCAAAATTTTCCCCAATATTTTTCATGAATTATCATGAATTATTCATGAATATTCATGAATTATTCATGAATTTCCCAAATTTTTTTTCAAAATTTTTTCCAGAATTTTTTTTCCCAAATTTTTTTCAGAATTTTTTGCCAAAATTTTTTCCCGAATTTTTTTTCAAATTTTTTTCCCAAACTTTTTTCAAAATTTTTTCCAAAATTTTTTGTTCAAAATTTTCCCCAATATTTTTGTCAATTTTTTTTTCAGAATTTTTTCCCAAATTTTTTTTTTAGAATTTTTTCCCACATTTTTTTTCAAAATTTTTTCCCAAATTTTTTTGTTCAAAATTTTCCCCAATATTTTTCATGAATTATCATGAATTATTCATGAATATTCATGAATTATTCATGAATTTCCCAAATTTTTTTTCAAAATTTTTTCCAGAATTTTTTTTCAAGATTTTTTCCCAAATTTTTTTCAGAATTTTTTGTCAAAATTTTTTCCCGAATTTTTTTTCAAATTTTTTTTCAGAATTTTTTCCCAAATTTTTTTTTTAGAATTTTTTCCCACATTTTTTTTTCAAAATTTTTTCCCAAGTTTTTTTGTTCAAAATTTTCCCCAATATTTTTCATGAATTATTATGAATTATTCATGAATATTCATGAATTTCCCAAATTTTTTTTCAAAATTTTTTCCAGAATTTTTTTTCAAGATTTTTCCCCAAATTTTTTCAGAATTTTTTGTCAAAATTTTTTCCCGAATTTTTTTTCAAATTTTTTTCCCAAACCTATTTCAAAATTTTTTCCCAAATTTTTTGTTCAAAATTTTCCCCAATATTTTTGTCAATTTTTTTTTCAGAATTTTTTCCCAAATTTTTTTTTTAGAATTTTTTCCCACATTTTTTTTCAAAATTTTTTCCCAAATTTTTTTGTTCAAAATTTTCCCCAATATTTTTCATGAATTATCATGAATTATTCATGAATATTCATGAATTATTCATGAATTTCCCAAATTTTTTTTCAAAATTTTTTCCAGAATTTTTTTTCAAGATTTTTTCCCAAATTTTTTTCAGAATTTTTTGTCAAAATTTTTTCCCGAATTTTTTTTCAAATTTTTTTTCAGAATTTTTTCCCAAATTTTTTTTTTAGAATTTTTTCCCACATTTTTTTTTCAAAATTTTTTCCCAAGTTTTTTTGTTCAAAATTTTCCCCAATATTTTTCATGAATTATTATGAATTATTCATGAATATTCATGAATTTCCCAAATTTTTTTTCAAAATTTTTTCCAGAATTTTTTTTCAAGATTTTTCCCCAAATTTTTTCAGAATTTTTTGTCAAAATTTTTTCCCGAATTTTTTTTCAAATTTTTTTCCCAAACCTATTTCAAAATTTTTTCCCAAATTTTTTGTTCAAAATTTTCCCCAATATTTTTGTCAATTTTTTTTTCAGAATTTTTTCCCAAATTTTTTTTTTAGAATTTTTTCCCACATTTTTTTTCAAAATTTTTTCCCAAATTTTTTTGTTCAAAATTTTCCCCAATATTTTTCATGAATTATCATGAATTATTCATGAATATTCATGAATTATTCATGAATTTCCCAAATTTTTTTTCAAAATTTTTTCCAGAATTTTTTTTCCCAAATTTTTTTCAGAATTTTTTGCCAAAATTTTTTCCCGAATTTTTTTTCAATTTTTTTTCCCAAATTTTTTTTCAAATTTTTTCCCAAAATTTTTCAAAATTTCGCATTAAATTTAAAACTGCCTGCGGTTCTATTCGCTGTGCTTCAAATCGGCCACGCAAAGTCCCCAAATTTAAAGATTGCAGTATTTGTTCCATATTTCAAACCCCCTGGGTTTACTTTCGATTTAAAACGCCAGAAAAGTCTTATATATTTTACCGTTTTATAACTGCGCTCAACTTGTAAATTTCCAAGCAGGAAATGACACGTGATCGCCCTATGAATATTCGATGAGTGTTTAGATATTCTTGATGACATGACGTATAGCAGAATCGTGTAACATTCCACAACGCTGACCAAAGGTACTGGCTCACTGAGTATAATGACGCTGGACCACCGCGTATAATGTTCAAAGCACTGCGTATAAAGGTGAAAGCACCGCATATAATGATGAAAGCACCGCGTACAAAGGTGAAATCACCGCGTATAATGATGAAAGCACCGCATATAATGATGAAAGCGCCGCGTATAATGATGAAATAACTGCGTATAATGATGAAAGCACTGCGTATAATGCTCAAAGCACAGCATATAATGTTCAAAGCACCGCATATAATGTTCGAAGCACCGCATATAATGTTCGAAGCACCGCATATAATGCTCGAAGCACCGCATATAATGCTCGAAGCACCGCATATAATGTTTAAAGCACCGCATATAATACTCAAAGCACCGCATATAATGTTTAAAGCACCGCATATAATGCTCGAAGCACCGCATATAATGTTTAAAGCACCGCATATAATGTTTAAAGCACCGCATATAATGTTTAAAGCACCGCATATAATGTTTAAAGCACCGCATATAATGTTTAAAGCACCGCATATAATGCTTAAAGCACCGCATATAATGCTCAAAGCACCGCATATAATGTTTAAAGCACCGCATATAATACTCAAAGCACCGCATGTCATGTTTAAAGCACCGTATATAATGTATAAAGCACCTAATGAAATGACGTTTTATCACTTAAGACAGCTATGGCTTTCCATAAATCTACATACTAGCTGCACTCATCTACATACTAGCTGCACTCGTCTACATGCTAGCTGCACTCATCTACATACTAGCTGCACTCGTCTACATACTAGCTGCACTCGTCTACATACTAGCTGCACTCGTCTACATACTAGCTGCACTCGTCTACATACTAGCTGCACTCATCTACATACTAGCTGCACTCGTCTACATACTAGCTGCACTCATCTACATACTAGCTGCACTCATCTACATACTAGCTGCACTCGTCTACATACTAGCTGCACTCATCTACCTACTAGCTGCACTCATCTACATACTAGCTGCACTCATCTACATACTAGCTGCACTCATCTACATACTAGCTGCACTCATCTACCTACTAGCTGCACTCATCTACCTACTAGCTGCACTCATCTACATACTAGCTGCACTCATCTACATACTAGCTGCACTCATCTACATACTAGCTGCACTCATCTACATACTGGCTGCACTCATCTACATACTAGCTGCACTCATCTACCTACTAGCTGCACTCATCTACATACTAGCTTCACTCATCTACATACTAGCTGCACTCATCTACATACTAGCTGCACTCATCTACATACTAGCTTCACTCATCTACATACTAGCTTCACTCATCTACATACTAGCTGCACTCATCTACATACTAGCTGCACTCATCTACCTACTAGATGCACTCATCTACCTACTAGCTGCACTCATCTACATACTAGCTGCACTCATCTACATACTAGCTGCACTCATCTACATACTAGCTGCACTCATCTACATACTAGCTGCACTCATCTACATACTAGCTGCACTCATCTACCTACTAGCTGCACTCATCTACATACTAGCTGCACTCATCTACATACTAGCTGCACTCATCTACATACTAGCTGCACTCGTCTACATACTAGCTGCACTCGTCTACATACTAGCTGCACTCATCTACATACTAGCTGCACTCTACATACTAGCTGCACTCGTCTACATACTAGCTGCACTCGTCTACATACTAGCTGCACTCATCTACATACTAGCTGCACTCGTCTACATACTAGCTGCACTCGTCTACATACTAGCTGCACTCGTCTACATACTAGCTTCACTCATCTACATACTAGCTGCACTCATCTACATACTAGCTGCACTCATCTACATACTAGCTGCACTCATCTACATACTAGCTGCACTCATCTACATACTAGCTGCACTCGTCTACATACTAGCTGCACTCATCTACATACTAGCTGCACTCATCTACATACTAGCTGCACTCTACATACTAGCTGCACTCATCTACATACTAGCTGCACTCATCTACATACTAGCTGCACTCATCTACATACTAGCTGCACTCATCTACATACTAGCTGCACTCGTCTACATACTAGCTTCACTCGTCTACATACTAGCTGCACTCGTCTACATACTAGCTGCACTCGTCTACATACTAGCTGCACTCATCTACATACTAGCTGCACTCATCTACATACTAGCTGCACTCGTCTACTACTAGCTGCACTCATCTACATACTAGCTGCACTCATCTACATACTAGCTGCACTCATCTACATACTAGCTGCACTCATCTACATACTAGCTGCACTCATCTACATACTAGCTGCACTCTACATACTAGCTGCACTCACCTACATACTAGCTGCACTCATCTACATACTAGCTGCACTCATCTACATACTAGCTGCACTCACATACTAGCTGCACTCATCTACATACTAGCTGCACTCATCTACATACTAGCTGCACTCATCTACATACTAGCTGCACTCATCTACATACTAGCTGCACTCATCTACATACTAGCTGCACTCATCTACATACTAGCTGCACTCATCTACATACTAGCTGCACTCGTCTACATACTAGCTGCACTCGTCTACATACTAGCTGCACTCGTCTACGTACTAGCTGCACTCATCTACGTACTAGCTGCACTCGTCTACATACTAGCTGCACTCGTCTACATACTAGCCGCACTCATCTACATACTAGCTGTACTCATCTACATACTAGCTGCACTCATCTACATACTAGCTGCACTCGTCTACATACTAGCTGCACTCATCTACATACTAGCTGCACTCATCTACATACTAGCTGCACTCATCTACATACTGGCTGCACTCATCTACATACTAGCTGCACTCATCTACCTACTAGCTGCACTCATCTACATACTAGCTTCACTCATCTACATACTAGCTGCACTCATCTACATACTAGCTGCACTCATCTACATACTAGCTTCACTCATCTACATACTAGCTTCACTCATCTACATACTAGCTGCACTCATCTACATACTAGCTGCACTCATCTACCTACTAGATGCACTCATCTACCTACTAGCTGCACTCATCTACATACTAGCTGCACTCATCTACATACTAGCTGCACTCATCTACATACTAGCTGCACTCATCTACATACTAGCTGCACTCATCTACATACTAGCTGCACTCATCTACCTACTAGCTGCACTCATCTACATACTAGCTGCACTCATCTACATACTAGCTGCACTCATCTACATACTAGCTGCACTCGTCTACATACTAGCTGCACTCGTCTACATACTAGCTGCACTCATCTACATACTAGCTGCACTCTACATACTAGCTGCACTCGTCTACATACTAGCTGCACTCGTCTACATACTAGCTGCACTCATCTACATACTAGCTGCACTCGTCTACATACTAGCTGCACTCGTCTACATACTAGCTGCACTCGTCTACATACTAGCTTCACTCATCTACATACTAGCTGCACTCATCTACATACTAGCTGCACTCATCTACATACTAGCTGCACTCATCTACATACTAGCTGCACTCATCTACATACTAGCTGCACTCGTCTACATACTAGCTGCACTCATCTACATACTAGCTGCACTCATCTACATACTAGCTGCACTCTACATACTAGCTGCACTCATCTACATACTAGCTGCACTCATCTACATACTAGCTGCACTCATCTACATACTAGCTGCACTCATCTACATACTAGCTGCACTCGTCTACATACTAGCTTCACTCGTCTACATACTAGCTGCACTCGTCTACATACTAGCTGCACTCGTCTACATACTAGCTGCACTCATCTACATACTAGCTGCACTCATCTACATACTAGCTGCACTCGTCTACTACTAGCTGCACTCATCTACATACTAGCTGCACTCATCTACATACTAGCTGCACTCATCTACATACTAGCTGCACTCATCTACATACTAGCTGCACTCATCTACATACTAGCTGCACTCTACATACTAGCTGCACTCACCTACATACTAGCTGCACTCATCTACATACTAGCTGCACTCATCTACATACTAGCTGCACTCACATACTAGCTGCACTCATCTACATACTAGCTGCACTCATCTACATACTAGCTGCACTCATCTACATACTAGCTGCACTCATCTACATACTAGCTGCACTCATCTACATACTAGCTGCACTCATCTACATACTAGCTGCACTCATCTACATACTAGCTGCACTCGTCTACATACTAGCTGCACTCGTCTACATACTAGCTGCACTCATCTACATACTAGCTGCACTCATCTACATACTAGCTGCACTCGTCTACATACTAGCTGCACTCGTCTACATACTAGCTGCACTCGTCTACGTACTAGCTGCACTCATCTACGTACTAGCTGCACTCGTCTACATACTAGCTGCACTCGTCTACATACTAGCCGCACTCATCTACATACTAGCTGTACTCATCTACATACTAGCTGCACTCATCTACATACTAGCTGCACTCGTCTACATACTAGCTGCACTCATCTACATACTAGCTGCACTCATCTACATACTAGCTGCACTCATCTACATACTAGCTGCACTCATCTACATACTAGCTGCACTCATCTACATACTAGCTGCACTCATCTACATACTAGCTGCACTCATCTACATATTAGCTGCACTCGTCTACATACTAGCTGCACTCATCTACATACTAGCTGCACTCATCTACATACTAGCTGCACTCATCTACATACTAGCTGCACTCATCTACATACTAGCTGCACTCGTCTACATACTAGCTGCACTCATCTACATACTAGCTGCACTCGTCTACATACTAGCTGCACTCATCTACATACTAGCTGCACTCGTCTACATACTAGCTGCACTCGTCTACATACTAGCTGCACTCATCTACATACTAGCTGCACTCATCTACATACTAGCTGCACTCATCTACATACTAGCTGCACTCATCTACATACTAGCTGCACTCATCTACATACTAGCTGCACTCGTCTACTACTAGCTGCACTCATCTACATACTAGCTGCACTCATCTACATACTAGCTGCACTCATCTACATACTAGCTGCACTCATCTACATACTAGCTGCACTCATCTACATACTAGCTGCACTCTACATACTAGCTGCACTCATCTACATACTAGCTGCACTCATCTACATACTAGCTGCACTCATCTACATACTAGCTGCACTCATCTACATACTAGCTGCACTCATCTACCTACTAGCTGCACTCATCTACATACTAGCTGCACTCATCTACATACTAGCTGCACTCATCTACATACTAGCTGCACTCATCTACATACTAGCTGCACTCATCTACATACTAGCTGCACTCGTCTACATACTAGCTGCACTCATCTACATACTAGCTGCACTCATCTACATACTAGCTGCACTCATCTACATACTAGCTGCACTCATCTACATACTAGCTGCACTCGTCTACATACTAGCTGCACTCATCTACATACTAGCTGCACTCATCTACATACTAGCTGCACTCATCTACATACTAGCTGCACTCATCTACATACTAGCTGCACTCGTCTACATACTAGCTGCACTCATCTACATACTAGCTGCACTCGTCTACATACTAGCTGCACTCATCTACATACTAGCTGCACTCGTCTACATACTAGCTGCACTCGTCTACATACTAGCTGCACTCATCTACATACTAGCTGCACTCATCTACATACTAGCTGCACTCATCTACATACTAGCTGCACTCATCTACATACTAGCTGCACTCATCTACATACTAGCTGCACTCGTCTACTACTAGCTGCACTCATCTACATACTAGCTGCACTCATCTACATACTAGCTGCACTCATCTACATACTAGCTGCACTCATCTACATACTAGCTGCACTCATCTACATACTAGCTGCACTCTACATACTAGCTGCACTCATCTACATACTAGCTGCACTCATCTACATACTAGCTGCACTCATCTACATACTAGCTGCACTCATCTACATACTAGCTGCACTCATCTACCTACTAGCTGCACTCATCTACATACTAGCTGCACTCATCTACATACTAGCTGCACTCACATACTAGCTGCACTCATCTACCTACTAGCTGCACTCATCTACATACTAGCTGCACTCATCTACATACTAGCTGCACTCATCTACATACTAGCTGCACTCATCTACATACTAGCTGCACTCGTCTACATACTAGCTGCACTCATCTACATACTAGCTGCACTCATCTACATACTAGCTGCACTCATCTACATACTAGCTGCACTCATCTACATACTAGCTGCACTCATCTACATACTAGCTGCACTCATCTACATACTAGCTGCATTCATCTACATACTAGCTGCACTCGTCTACATACTAGCTGCACTCGTCTACATACTAGCTGCACTCGTCTACATACTAGCTGCACTCATCTACATACTAGCTGCATTCGTCTACATACTAGCTGCACTCGTCTACATACTAGCTGCACTCATCAATTCCAGCATCTCAAATGAAATAATTTCTAAAATCAAATCATGTTTTTTTCATATGACCTTAGATCTACAATCCAGAGAAAGGTCGTTGGGTCGAACTTGGTGCTCTTGATGTGCTTCAAATGTTGGGAAGAGCGGGTCGACCTCAATATGATTCTAAAGGAGAGGGAATACTAATTACCAGCCATTCTGAACTTCAGTATTACCTATCTCTTATGAATCAACAGGTAATTTTCCATTCCGAAAAGCTTTTTAGATGGTATGAAAAGAAAAGATTTCTACATAAGCTGTGTTTCTACGTAGTTTTTTTAGGTCGTCCAAGTTTTGTTTTGTTATTTTGTAGCTGCCTGTTGAAAGTCATTTTATAGAGAAGATAGGAGACAGTTTGAATGCTGAGATTGTTCTTGGTACTGTACAGAATGCGAAAGAGGCGGTTAACTGGTTAGGTAAGTACATGAGGAGGTACAAAGTACAGTTCGTGGTGTATTTGATGCTTGGTTATGGTAGTAATGATGATGTTTGGTCATTAATGATGGTAGTAATGATGGTCTGTGGTCATTAATGATGGTAGTAATGATGGTCTGTGGTCATTAATGATGGTAGTAATGATGGTCTGTGGTCATTAATGTATGGTAGTAATGATGGTCTGTGGTCATTAATGATGGTAGTAATGATGGTCTGTGGTCATTAATGATGGTAGTAATGATGGTCTGTGGTCATTAATGATGGTAGTAATGATGGTCTGTGGTCATTAATGATGATAGTAATGATGGTGTTTGGTTATTAATGGTGTTAGGTAATGATCTTATGGTGATGATGATGTTAAATTAATGCTCTTATTTCGCGTTAGGTTATACATACTTGTACATTCGAATGTTAAGAAACCCAACACTTTATGGTATTTCACATGATGACCTGGAGAAAGACAGTCTGCTGGAACAAGTAAGCTGTGTGTCCTGTTTATGACAGTCTTTGATTTTACATCTAGAAACTGATAAACATTAATGACGTTTTCATTCATGTGTATCTCACTGTAAAACTGATGTTATCGTTTATTTTGTACGTTTAATTATTCGTATTGTAGCGCCGAGCTGACTTAATCCATTCTGCTGCGAGCTTGTTAGATAAGAATAATCTGATGAGATATGACAGAAAGACGGGAAATTTTCAGGTTTGCATATCTATAAATAGAGGAAGCTGTTGTTCTTGCTGCGGTCGTTTCCCATTGGTGTTTAACCACCCAGTCTTTAGTATAATGCGTTGATGTAATCGTTCATTCTATTGTTGTGTAGGTGACTGAATTGGGAAGAATAGCAAGTCATTATTACTGCACTCATCATACCATCTCTGTGTATAACAGCTTACTAAAACCAACGTTGAGTGAAATTGAATTATTTCGAGTATTCTCTCTCTCGTCCGAGTTCAAATATATCACAGTCAGAGAAGTACGTTCATGATTGAATATTTAAATCCACCGTTTTATTTCTGAAACTAGAATTCAATTTCGACAAGGAAACCAATAACGTTTTCTGTATTTTAGGAAGAAAAACTTGAATTAAATAAACTGTTGGAAAGAGTTCCAATTCCTGTGAAAGAAAGTATTGAAGAGCCTAGTGCAAAAGTACGACCCCATTTTTTTCCAACTTTCATCTTAGACTAGAGTAAAAGCGTTATATTTAAAATAGATGTTTGCTACTGCAATTCATCTCTACAAGAAATGGAGCTGGTTGCACGAAAGAGATAGAGCCATCTGTCCGATAGTGATTTTTTCATCTGCCCCCAGAGGGATAAAAAAGCAATAGTAAAAAAAGAAGATACTCGCGAGCGAATAAAGAATGACCATGAATATCTCGAAAATACTGAACTTTAATCTAAGTTTAACTGAGCATGTTTAAAATCGTTTAAAAAAATCACTTCCGGTGGATAAGGCGCTATTTACAGTCGCTGGACAGGTTCCAAAGTTATGCACAGTTTTAACCTCTTAACCGCTTACCGCAGGCACGAGTCAATCACCCTTGTGTCTGTATAATACAAGAGGGAAAGTGAATCTCTTTGAACATTCATGCAGATTTTCCTGTTCACTTGGTTGATCTGTTTGTTCGGAAAGATACATTTTAACGTGATCTATGAAGTTACTTGGCGCTAGTAACGCCTTGCACTCATGCCTTATCAAGGCAGAATAACTGAGTAAATTGCAGTAATTTTCTGATGTATACTGAGAGTTAGATTGTATTTAGGTAAATGTGTTGTTACAAGCGTATATATCTCAGCTGAAACTGGAAGGATTTGCTCTTATGTCAGATATGGTGTATGTGACACAGGTAAGTTTACTTGGTCATCTTTGATCATTCTATATGTCATGTCTTTATAAACTTAGCACGATATATGTTGCTTTTCTAGTCCGCAGGTCGACTTATTTCCGCCATCTTTGAGATTGTCGTGAACCGGGGCTGGGCTCAACTTGCTGATAAAACTTTGAATTTGTGCAAAATGATCAACAAAAGAATGTAAGTTGGATCAAAGCTCTCATTACCGAAGGTGTTAGTTGATTTTTCCAAGTATTTTGCGATGCTGTATACTTTATGTTAGGTTCTGCATCCTCTGTTATTTGTAACGCAGTCATGCCATATACTTCATGTTTGTCGAAAATGACAGAGGAAGATTAAAATGTCTCTCATGTCACAGTTATATCTTGATTTATAGGTATTTCTGATCGCAAGAGGGAGATATTGTAATATTTGAAATACTTTATTATTTATTGAAAATATTTCAAGAGTTTTGATTGGTTAATAGCTGTCGATGAGATCGTCATATTCGCTTGGTAGTTGCCCAAATTTGGGGTTGAAAATAAATATACGACATTATGACTCATTTTGTCGTATATTAAAACAAGATATGACGTCACGCTATAATCTATGCGGCTTTTGGCGTCTTCTTACGTCTTCTTACTTACAAAGCAAGCATTTAAACCGAGTTTAAAATATTTTCAAAAAATAATAAAACCATTATTAAATTCGGTTCTCGCAGGATATGAGGAATTATTAAGGCCTCAGTTTGCGTTATCTATCTAGAAACCTTTGCCTCAATAATTCCTCATATCCTGCTCGACGTCATTCAATAATTGTTTAATAGTTTTCAGTATAATTGCTTTTGTAGCATATGCTGCTACAGACAGATAGATATAGTACTGTAGTAGTAGAAACGTACATTTTTATTCGAGCACAGGCTCATTTTTATCCAAGTTCTCTCTCTCGTTACATAGGTGGTTATCAATGACTCCGCTACGTCAATTCACGAAAATTCCAATGGAGGTGATTAAGAAAATTGAGAAGAAAGATTTCCCGTGGGAAAGATTTTATGATCTTGGCACGAAGGAGATTGGGGAGTTAATCCACATGCCAAAAATGGGGAAAACTTTACATAAATTTATACACCAACTTCCTAAACTGGAACTTGCTACACATATCCAGCCAATAACAAGGTGAGTTGTTTATGATTAAAGGTTATACCTTGCTATCTCTGCCATGCCTGTACATTTGGAGTTTTTGCAGGGGGCCGAAAAAATTGCACTTAGCCCTGTCAGGTTCAAACGTGGCCACTTACCTTGAACTAGTCAAACCACACAACACTTGTTAGTTGCGCCCAAGAATCTCAGTTAGCTTCAGGCACTTGCAGGTAGTGCCGCTACCTAGGATCCCAACATTTGACGGGCATGATCTCTGCTGTGCTGGGGAATTGACCTCCTATGTGTTATACTCATGAATGTTTCAATTTCAGATCAACCCTAAGCGTGGAACTTACAATCACGCCAGACTTTCAGTGGGATGAGAAAATTCATGGCACGTCCGAAGCATTCTGGATTTTAGTGGAAGATGTGGACAGTGAAATAATTTTACATCATGAATATTTTCTTCTTAAAAGTAAATATGCAAATGATGAGCACGTGATCAAGTTATTCGTTCCAGTGTTTGAACCACTTCCACCACAATATTTTATCAGAGTTGTATCAAACCGTTGGTTGGGTAAGTGGTGAAAGATATTTAAGAGAAACAAAGTTAGTTGATTATAGTTTTCTTCTGTACGGTTAAGTTAGTGTACCTGTAGTACACACGGATAGCTCTCACTGATTCTCTGGTAAGAACAGTGTAGAACTTCCTGATTAAACCAGTGTTTTTAAAGGTAGTTTGATTTATTCTGTTAGTTTTGTTCAGGTGTTCAGTGGCTGTATTATTATTTCGTTTTATATTTTTGTAGGTTCTGAGACGCAGCTTCCAGTATCATTTCGCCATCTCATCTTGCCTGAAAAGAATCCTCCATTAACGGAACTATTGGATCTTCAGCCATTGCCGGTATCAGCTTTAAGAAACGGTGATTTTGAAGCGCTCTACAAAGACAGGTTCCCGTATTTCAATCCAATACAAACACAAGGTATAGTTGTATTTTCCTTGATAGTATACAGTAAATTTCGTGTAGGTTCGCTGGTTAATTGATCGTGTATGAAGATTACTGTATGTCCAAGCAGAACAATATATAACAATATATAACCCTCCTGTATAAATACTGTATGTCCAAGCGGAACAATATACAACCCTCCTGTGTAAATACTGTATGTCCAAGCGGAACAATATATAACCCTCCTGTGTAAATGCTGTATGTCCAAGCAGAACAATATATAACCTTCCTGTATAAATACTGTATGTCCAAGCGGAACAATATATAACCTTCCTCTATAAATATTGCTGTTGTTCATTATTTAAGATTAAAATATTTCTCTCGTTGTAGTATTCAATACTTTGTACAATTCAGAAGAAAATGTTTTCATTGGAGCGCCCACTGGAAGTGGAAAAACAATTTGTGCTGAGTTTGCAGTTCTTCACATGTTTGCCCTCAATCCCAACAGTCGCTGCGTCTACGTCACTCCGCTCCAGTCTCTCGCGGACCAGGTGAGTGGGCAACCAGTTGACTGTTATTTCATATTTCATCATTTATACAAGCAGCCTTATACCGATCCTGTCTGCTTTTCAGGTGTTTGCAGACTGGCACAGTAAGTTTGGTGTCCAGTTACAGAAAAACGTGGTGATTTTAACTGGCGAAACAAGCGCAGATCTTAAATTACTGGCCAAGGTACATCTAAATATCATTCTTTTTTATATACGGAGTCTTCGTAACTTATTAGCTCAATTCCTCTCGCACGTAAAACTGTAGACAGATCTCATACGAGTTGTCAACACCGTCCATTCTTTGGTTTTGGTGAATTTAGAGACGAATGAAATTGGATGGAAATGTTTTAACTAGATAGTGATTTTGTAGGGGAATGTGATCATTAGCACACCTGAGAAATGGGATGTTCTTTCTCGTCGCTGGAAACAACGCAAAAATGTTCAAAATGTGAACTTATTTATATTGGATGAATCTCATCTTATTTCTGGTGACAATGGGGTAAGTTAACTGTGGTTCTTGAATCATTCCTACAGTATTTACCCATCGTTGTGAAAACTACCCAAGAGTGACTGTTGTTTTGTTTTATTTTAGCCGGTCATGGAAGTGATCTGTTCTCGGATGCGATACATTTCTTCTCAAATTGAAAAGAACATACGTATTGTAGCGTTGAGCTCTTCTCTTGGAAACTCAAAGGTATTTTTTGGTTGTTGTGCAGAGGCTAGCCAGGATAAACGTAGAACACTTAGGGTGTGGATATTTAAAGTGTGAAAATAAAATTTAAGGGTTTATGATGTAGAATATTTTAAAGAAGAATTCTTTGTTTTAGGATGTTGCTCAATGGCTAGGAGCACAAGCAACAGGATTGTTCAACTTTCATCCAAACGTCAGACCTGTTCCCCTAGAGTTGCATATTCAGGTATCTATCAACCGGACATTACTGTTTTGTAGGGCATGGTACAATTGGCAAATGCATTTCGAATATTTCTTTGAAGTTGTGCAGATTAGTACTGAAAGTTTTATTTTTTTTCAGGGTTTTACCATCACACATACAGGATCACGTCTGATAGCGATGGCGAAGCCAATATACCAAGCAATCATGAGACATTCTCCCAAGAAACCTGTCATTGTGTTTGTACCTTCAAGACGTAATACCAAACTCACTGCTCTTGATCTACTTACGTTTTCTGGCGCTGATAATGATGCGCAGAGGTAAGAGTGTTTGGAATAGCATTGCAGGCAAGTATTGCAAGTAAGCATTGCAGGCAAGCATTGCAGGCAAGCATTGCAAGTATTCATTAAAACTTTATGTTTTTTCCAGGTTCCTGCACTGTACTGAAGAAGATTTGAAACCATTTACCAGTCGACTTAATGACAAGGTTAGTTCCTTCATGAGAACAGTACAGAGTTAGTTTAGTAAACGTTCATACACTTGGTTCTTGCGTAACATTTTGTGTTCATTTTTTGTAGACACTGAAAGAAACGCTGACTTATGGAGTAGCGTTTCTTCACGAAGGATTGTCAGACACAGAAGTTAAAATTGTTGAACAACTTTTTGTATCCGGTGCTGTTCAGGTAGCGAATTGTTTCTGGGCAGTTTTGATGTCAATATAGAGCTATCATATAGCTATCCAGCGGTTGGTAAAGTCACTGAAATTTGTCAAGTTCTTTTCTCAGGTGGCTCTAAATTTCTAATTACTTCACTCACTCCAGGTGGTCGTGGTATCTCGTAATTTGTGCTGGGCGATCAGTGTTAACGCTCATCTTGTCGTCATCATGGATACACAATATTATGAAGGCAAAATCCACGCGTGAGTCTGACATTATTTCGATTCCTGTCACTAGATGGCCGACTCATTTAGTTCACGTTACTTGCATTTTTAGTTCTCCATGTAAAAACATCTTCTGCATTCTTTCTTTCAGTTACGTGGATTACCCAATCACAGACATCCTCCAAATGGTGGGAAAAGCAAACCGTCCATTACAAGATGATGTGGGAAAAGCTGTCATTCTTTGTCAACAATCAAAGAAAGAATTCTTCAAGAAATTTTTATATGAACCTTTGCCAATTGAAGTGAGTGTTTATGTAGAGTATTATTTCCGGAGGTCATAAGCCATGTTTCATTTTTTCTTATATGTTTTCCGTGTTCTTTTCGTATAGTCACATCTCGACCACTGTCTTCATGATCATTTCAATGCTGAGGTGGTTACAAAAACTGTCGAGAACAAACAAGATGCTGTGGATTATCTCACATGGACTTTCTTGTATCGCAGAATGACACAAAACCCAAACTATTACAATCTACAAGGTATGCTGGTGGCGAGGGTAGTAATCTTGAATTGATGTTTTTACTTGCTATAACGGTCGTGTTTTCCACCATACAATTAATTTTTTTCCTTGTAACCGATTGTAGGAGTAACTCATCGCCATCTTTCTGATCACATGTCTGAGTTAGTTGAGAACACTTTAAGTGATTTGGACCAATCCAAGGTAAGACAATGTTCAGGTCATGTGTATCGAGTGTGGCGAGAGTTTTGGCTAGTGTGTAACTAACATTTATTTGTGTTGTAGTGTATTTCTATTGAGGACGATGTTGATGTTTCACCGTTAAATTTGGGAATGATCTCAGCATATTACTACATCAACTACACAACCATTGGTAAGGATGACAATATATTATGCATGTTTCTTGCTATGTGTAGTAAATAAACTAAAATTTTCCATGATTTTTAGAACTGTTCAGCGTGTCTTTGAACAATAAAACAAAACTCAAAGGATTAATTGAGATCATTGCATCTGCTTATGAGTATGAAAACCTTCCCATCAGACATCACGAGGACACTACACTCAAACAGGTACATTTATGGTAAGCCGTTCTTAGAGTACACATGCACACTGCTATTCTAACTACATTTTTATCAACAGCTATCCACACGTGTACCCCACAAACTTACAAGTCAAAAGTTCAATGATCCGCACGTCAAAGCCAACTTATTACTGCAGGCTCACTTATCGCGACTACAATTGTCAGCGGAGTTACAGTCTGATACAGAGAATATTCTTGGAAAGGTAAGATTTTGCCCCCATGTAGCCTTGTTTCAGGGAGACTTCGTTCACAATTATTTGGGTTGATTGTTTAGGCAATGCGTTTGATCCAGGCTTGTGTTGATGTAGTCAGTAGTAACGGTTGGTTATCTCCGGCGTTGGCTGCCATGGAACTTGCACAAATGGTGAGTGTTTTTAAACATTACTGACATTGTCGGTAGCTACTGTACTAAGACAGTTGAGATAAAGGGGCGGATGTATGATTTTTTAAACGTCAGTAAAAAAATTCAAGGCAGTGATCGCCGTGACCTCATATTGATGACACCAATACCGATGACCTCATAACGTATTGGGCGACGATCTAAATGAAATGTAAGAAACTATTATTGACGCTTAACATGTATGTTCATAGGTAACACAAGCAATGTGGAGCAAGGATTCATACTTGAAGCAAATCCCTCATTTCAACAGTGAATTGATAAAACGTTTCACAGAGAAGGTGCGTGATAACAAACACAAGAGGTTTTTAGGTGTTAACACTCGTGGAAGAAAGAACTATCTGAATAGGGGATGAAAAGTAACTTTTGAAGCTTGTTGACCAAGTACAATAGGTTGAGTGTTGTTTGTTTTCAACAATTTCTAGGAAGTTGAAAGTGTTTTTGATGTGATGGAATTAGAAGACGAGGAAAGAAAAGATCTTTTGAAGATGGAAGATGCTCAAATGGCTGTATGTTGTGTTCAATAAAGCAATTTGACGGCAAACTGTAATACCGTGCTGATTTGATTGATTTCCTAGCAAAGTCTCGCTGATTTTGAAAGTGTACTTGTTTTCAAATAAAAAATATTTTTAGGACGTGGCAAGATTCTGCAATCGTTATCCAAACATCGAACTGTCGTATGAGGTTGAAGACAAAGATAATGTTAAAGCGTAAGTCAGTTGAAATGTTCGTTTGCGCTGCTGTGGCTTGAGAGATTCCTCCTCTATTTCGATTGGTTATTTGGGAATGATCAGTGGTAAATAGGTTAAAAGGCGTTGTGATTGAAATTGGTGTTATTAAGGGATAATTATCCACGAGAACATACAAACGTTATGTGTTTGTTATAGTGGTTGGCCTGTTGTTGTTGTTGTCGATTTGGAAAGAGAAGATGAACAGAGTGGAGCAGTAATTGCGCCGTTTTTCCCTGGAAAAAGAGAGGAAGGATGGTGGCTTGTTATTGGTGATTCAAAAGCAAACAGGTCTGCAATTTGTTGCTTTGTTATTTCACGTTACAATTGTAAAGAATCCATTTTGGTAGTTTCGATAACCTGCCTGCTAACTTCGGCATATTTTTCTTTCTTTAGTTTAATTTCGATCAAAAGACTAACATTGCAGCAGAAAGCTCGAGTCAAACTGGATTTCGTAGCTCCGCAACAGACAGGAAACCATTCTTATGTTTTGTATTTCATGTGTGATGCCTACCTTGGATGTGATCAAGAATACACCTTCAAGATTGATGTAAAACAACCTCCAAGTGATGAAGAAAGCGAAGAGAGTTCATGAATTCTCACACAGTGATAGCTCGCTTGAGCTATGAAAAACAACAGCTGTAGTCTGAGCTTATAGGTTTCACATTTGTGAAGTAGTATTTGTGAAGTACGAATTCTTGTAATAAAACTATCTTGGTTTTTATTGATTGTAAAGTAGTAATCTATGTAAGTAGCAAGGTGAATAATGCAAATAAACGTTTTTGCCCAAATGGGTGCGAATGTCTCCTCTACGTCTTATATTGATCCTAATGAAGTTTTCTGCGTTGCTCAATTATTTCAGTATCCAGTTTCTCTTATCAGGTCAGTGGAATACGGAAATTGTTGATTGGTAAGTGGAAACAGCTAAGAAGAAGAAGCAGCTATTGGAAGAATAATAATATAGACAGAGAGAATGGCGTGCAGTCGAAGCGTTTTAGATCCATTTGGAGAGAAAGTTAGCGATGAAATACGAGAGATATTTGAAATATGTAAAAATGGCGATGTTTCTAAAGTGCGAAGGTATATAATGAATGGCTTAGACTTGAACATACGTGATACAGCAGGACGCAAATCCTCTCCACTTCATTTCGCCGCTGGTGAGTATAGCGGCCCATTTTGGGTGGAAATATTGGGAAATCCTGTCGTTTTTATTGTTGTTTTCAACCAATGTTTTGACGCACATTTCATAAAGAATGACTTTACATTGTGTTGTCTGGTGTTTAAGCTATAATAAATGTTTGTTGATATAGCTGAAAATATGTTTTTAAAACAATATTTTCCCCTTTTGTTTATGGTAATTTGATCTAAAAAAATTTGTGAGTATTTGATATTTCAACATTACATTTAAAAGCGTTCGAGATTGTAGCCAATACAGGAACCATGGTTTAATGTTTCCTCTATTAAATACCTTTTTTTGTGTTGAAAACCGACCATGTTGACATTCAATACTCTTCTATTTTATTCCTGTGCTGACTGACAAAAGTCATATGGCTTTGTTTTGGTTTCTTTACTACGTGTCTTTTCAATAACTGTATAAAAGTCTGAGTTATTTAACTTCCTTTACTGTAAATAATTTTAAAATTCTAGTTAGAAATTGCCATGAAATAGATTGCAGATCATAGTAAAATTACAACTCTCCACACAGTTTTTGAGTCCCACTTTTTTAGGATTGGTGGGTAAACTTCCTGATTAAATATTGGTACTAGTGCGATTAGTTTAAACCTTGTTTAATCAATATTCTGAGGCCAGTTGTTCAAAGCTTGGTTTAGGCCATTTCCCACTACATCTATATCATAGTGAAACATTGGCAATTCTGTTGTTTCTATATCATTAGTTCTGCATGAATGTTCACAAAACAATGTAATACACTATGTTACACTGTGATGCTGTTGAAGTGGGACTTGTGCCTTTGCACTAACCTTGGGGGTTCAGTCAAACCTGCTATTTCAGTTTTTGTATTTATGCACCTCTGTTTATTTCAAAACTTCAGAAACCAAAACTGTGATTGAGCTTTTACTCCCAAGTAAAGAATCTGCTGGGAATTGCTTCTAAATTCCCAGTGTTAAGCTTATCTGTACTCGCTTTTGAACACTCAGTCCTTGGAAACACTTTGGGAGTGAAAAGATGATGAGCCATGGTAGATAAATCATGCTGAGTGATTATTTCTGTGCATATTCCCAGGTTTTGGAAGGAAAGAAATAGTTGAAGTATTACTTCATAGTGGAGCTGATGTACATGCCCGAGATGATGGTATGTGTAATCCTTTTACTTCTCAATAATTGAAATGCATTTCTCACACACTGCTGGGAGCTGATGTAGCCATCTTCTGCATCATTTTCCTTAGCTAGCAGAGAATTAAACTTTAAATGTTTCCAGAATGTCACATTTATATTATTGGTATCTGGGTCAATTTTAGAAACATATATTGTTTCTTGGTGAAAAGAAATTTTGACCACTTATAACATGTACATTAGTTTTGTAAAAGCTCCATAGTTGCCCCCCCCCCTGATGTCCTCTTCAAGTTTTTGTCTGAGAATTAGTTGCAGAATGCTTGTTGAGGCCTCTTAGTTCATTGTTTGGTTTATTTATGTGGCAATGATGATAGTCAATGAAAATATTCTGCCATGATTATTGAAATACGCTATACTGAGCTACATGTACATGTGTCAGAATAGCTAGAATAAGCCTATTGTCGTCATGTTCAACTGCTAGTGGTCATAGTAAACAATAACTTTTCCGCTTTAAAAAATAGGTGGTCTAATTCCATTGCACAACGCGTGTTCTTTTGGCCATGCTGAAGTTGTGAAACTGTTATTAAAACATGGTGCTGATGGAAATGCAAGAGACAACTGGAACTTTACTCCATTACATGAAGCTGCAGTGAAAGGGAAAGTTGATGTTTGTATCGGTGAGAAAACTACTTAATCATTTTTTATGAAATACACAGCAGTGGTAACTCCGAATAAAGACAACATTATGATTTGCAGTTTCTACTTACTGATGATGACTAAATAAAGTCGAAAGGTTGAATCATAATGTTGTCTCTATTCAAAGTTACTGTTGTTGTGTATTTTATGAAAATACTCAATTTTTATGAAACTGTGATTTATTATCTTACTATAACATCCTCATTTGCTTTTCATTAAAGTTTTACTTCAGCATGGTGCAGATCCAGGTATCAGAAACACAGATGGTAAAACTCCACTAGATGTTGCAGAACCATCGTGCAAATCTGTTCTTAACGGTTTGTTCTTTTATTACATTTTAGACAACAGAATGTCTTGATCAGAATTATCGTATTCAGTTCATTATTCTCTAATACTCAAGAAATGTATTTGAAGTTAATATTAGGTTATGTTATAACATGAACAGCCAGTTGTAGGGGGTTAAAAATTATATGATTTACTAGACATTGGTGATATAACATGTGAGTACCATAAGTATCTGACCGTATCAACTTTTCATAGTGGTATTATTTTGCAGGAGATTACAAAAAAGATGAATTATTGGAAGCTTCGAGGTTTGTTAGAATTTTCTAGATAGAATATTGCCTAAACAACTGGTCGTTTTTATGATAATCTTAATCTAGACAACCTTTCTCTTTTTTCCCAGGAGTGGCAGTGAAGAGAAACTCATGTCATTACTCACACCTCTTAACGTGAACTGTCATGCAAGTGATGGACGCAAGGTATATTATGATATTTGATTGTCAAAATTTTACCTGCACAATTACTCCACATTGCAAATATCTATGAAGTATTGCTCCACTTGTATGCAGCTCTCATTGTGTTATAAATATTGTATATTTGATTGAGTGGTTGTATTTTCCAGTCGACTCCATTACATCTTGCTGCCGGTTATAACCGTGTAAGAATTGTGCAACTACTTCTCCAACATGGTGCTGATGTTCATGCAAAAGACAAAGGGTAGATATCTACAGCGCCAGTAATTTAATGTTATGATTGCAAGCTTTTCATAGATCCACATATCTTAAATATAACTGCAGTCTAATTGTTCAATATATACATATTTACTCATTTCTATATTTACTTTTGTATTCAGTGGTCTTGTGCCTCTACACAATGCCTGTTCATACGGACATTTTGAAGTTACTGAGCTACTCATAAAGGTTTGTCCTATAAAATTAGCTTTAGTCATAATTTTATCTTCCTCTTTTCTTATAAAATGTTGTACTGTTCAGATATACTCTTCAATATTTTTAAACTGTTTTAATAAAATCATTGTTCTGTTTTTATTTTAGCATGGTGCCAATGTGAATGCAATGGATCTGTGGCAATTTACACCAATACATGAAGCGGCCTCTAAATCAAGGTCTTTATTTAGGCTTTCTCAGAAAGATTTTTCATAATTCTATGAACTGTTTGTTAGTTTTCTTAGACATTTTACAAAATAGAGTTTGTGATAAATGTTTTCTTTCTAGAGTGGATGTTTGTTCTTTACTTTTGAGTCATGGTGCTGATCCAAGTTTGTTGAATTGTCATTCTAAAAGTGCTGTTGATGTCTGTCCTTCTGATGATCTTCAAGAAAAGTTACAATGTATGATAACAATTAAGAAGTAAAATATGTGCACATCTTCATTGCATGGCAAAAAGTAGTTGTAAATATCAGGCAGTCTGTGATTTTTAGCTCAGTGAAAAAGTTTAAATTATTTTTCTTTTCAGATGAATTTCGTGGTCATAGTTTGCTGTCAGCTTGCGCAAACTGTGATGTTGTAAAAATAAAGAAAATTTTAGCTGCAGATATTGCAAGTTTTCAACATCCATTCTCTCTTGACTCACCATTGGTAAGCTGAGATCCTCAACAAATTATCTTACTCATCAGGCTGTTTGCCTCTAGTTCAGTTAAAAAACCAGCCACTCTTGGAACTCTCTTTTAAGCCCATTTTCCACTTGGCGAATTTGTTCGCGTGAACAGAGAAAAAAGTAGGAACGATTCCTACTTGTTTCGCCAACCATTTTTGACCAATCACTATGCCGAATTCTTGTTTTTGTCTTGCATCGCGTAAACAAAGTCGCCAAGTGGAAAATGGGCTTTAGACTACCGACCTGTAGTTTCTCCATTCACATATGTCAGAAAGACAGAATCCCACTCAAAATCACAGCAAAAATTCCAAGTGGAAAGAAGCCTTAATAAGTTGTGACCATGATGTATATATATATATACACCTTCATACATAATTAATCCCTTTAAAAACCTGTGTTTTCTAGCACAGCACAGCGTGGTCTCAGATTGCTTGTTTTATTAAATAAAGTTTGCTTTCTTCAGCATTATGCAGTTGCAGCTCCAACGGCCAAACGAAAAGCAATGGTTGATATCTTGGTTAGGAAAGGTGGTGATGTGAATTTAGGAAACAGAGATGGTATAACAGCATTACATATTGCAGCTGAGAAATCTCATTTAGATGTTCTTGAAATGTTGTTAAAGATTGGTGCTCAGGTATGAAGATGGTCAATTTTGGTGATGATATCTCAAAATAATGTTTCCAGTGTAGGCTATACAATCAGTGATACCCAATTTCAAGCAATGAAAGAACCTACATCATTTGTATAAGATCAATTTCTACATGTTTCCTGGCTAAAAATAATGTTTTATATACGCGAGTTGTTTGATCAAAGTTCTTTACACGAAAGGGAACATACCAATCAGATACGTTAAAATTTTCTAAATGTTTTAGGTTGATGTAACGGACAATCTTGGTCAAACACCTCTGCACTGCAGTGCACATGTTGGTCACATACAAAGTTGCAAGATGTTGTTATGTGCTGGTGCTGACATCAATGCTAGATCATTACAAGGTCTCACGCCTGCTCAAATTGCTCCCGAACCGTTACAGAAATTACTCCAAGGCAACCGAGAAGGCACGTATTTTGATAGCTATATTATAACCATACAAATATTCACGCTGAAGTAAGATGTAATCGCATTACCGTTTTATAATAGCGGTGACTTAAATATTCTTTTATGTGCATGTTAATATAAAGCCTTCTTAAACTTGTTCACTCTCTAAATTTTTATTCAACTTTAGTCACAACGCTAGAAGGCTTATTACAAAGTCCGTCTCTATTTCCATTGCCCTCGTAGTCGTTACTGGCACGTTATTATACTTGTATACAAAATCTTGATCAAGTTGTGACGTCATACGAGCACATTGATAATTCTGGAAACTTACATCTTGTTGAAGGAACTAAAACCTTATCCTGATTATGTTTTTTCTTTAAACATTTCTCCTAGCAGAAGAAACTCAGTCATGTTGTGAAAATGATGACACTCGAAAGTTGCTTGAAGCAGCCAAGACAGGAGATCTTGATACAGTGAAACAATGCTGTAATGGGAAAACAGTGAACTGCCGAGATCTTGATGGCAGACACTCGACACCTTTACATTTTGCTGCTGGATATAATCGTGTTACTGTTGTACAGTTTTTACTAGAGAATGGTGCTGATGTACATGCCAAAGATAAAGGGTAAAACATAATATGATTTATTTTGAATATCAAATTTAGCTTTCTTATTATGTTCGTGTGATTTGTCTTGATTATAGTGGTTTAGTTCCATTGCATAATGCTTGTTCATACGGACATTATGAAGTTGCAAACTTACTTGTCAAGGTAAGCTGTTCATTCGTTAGTACTCCTAATAGCAGTTCTTGAAATCCTTTATTCTATTTTGATCAATGATATTTCCATTGCAGCACGGTGCTAATGTAAACGTCGCTGACTTGTGGAAATACACGCCGTTACACGAAGCTGCAACTAAGGGAAAACTTGAGATCTGTAAACTTTTATTGAGGGTAAGACGTCGCTTTAAATTTCGTTTCTTGTCGTTCTTCTTTCAGCAATGCATTAAGTTTTCTTTATGTTCTTACTTAAATGCAGCCCGAGAAAAGATCTGGGTTTTTTTTCTTAGGATCATAACGTAAAAACATTATTATTATCAGTACTAAATCTATGTACTGTGTTATTGTTTAATATTTAGCATGGTGCGGATCCTTCAAAACGTAATCGTGATGGTCAAACGCCTTTAGATTTAGTTAAAGATGAGGACAGTGACGTATCAGACTTACTAAGAGGTAACAGTTGTATAAATTGATCAGACATATTATGCAGTGTAGGTTTTTAACACAGTCTCTTTTGCAGGTGATGCTGCACTTTTGGACGCAGCCAAGAAAGGAATCTTAACCAAGGTATATTTTCTTTGTCCCATTGACACCCTCTTAACATCTGCCTTGTCGTGGTTTGCGTAATAAAACGTCTATTGTATCATACTGTACATTGCTTTACTTACATGAAAGTTTGTAGTGTCGGAAGCAGCGTACAAGTAGAAGAATTCTTCCAATATATTTCTTTTCTTATTTATGTTAAATTCCAGGTTACAAAGCTGGCTAATTCCAGTAATATTAACTGTCGTGATAGTCAAGGACGGAACTCTACACCTCTTCATTTAGCTGGTATGTATAAACGATTTAGGAAGAAATGTACTTTTTGCATGAAACCATGTTAAGATTTGGTTGCTGCTTTGCAAAATTTGAACGGATATCTGTGAGCGTGAGTAAATTAACGTGCTTGGAATTGAAGATATCTTTTGCATTCTAGCTGGTTATAATCATTTGGAGGTGGCCGAGTACTTGCTGGAGACTGGAGCAGATGTGAATAGTCAAGATAAAGGAGGTCTAATACCTCTGCATAATGCTTCGTCTTACGGAGTAAGTTGTCTCGTCCAGTGAACTGATCTCGTCTAGCTTTATGAAGAGTTAAGTTGTGTTTTTTCTATAGCATTTAGATATCGCGGCGTTGTTGATCAAGTACAAGGCAGATGTTAACGCAACCGACCGCTGGCATTTCACGCCGTTACATGAAGCGGCGCAGAAAGGAAGGACCCAGCTTTGCGCCTTGTTGGTAAGATCAGTTTTACAGTTTTTCATGAAGTATTTCGTAATTTTTTGTTTCTGTAGAAGCCTTTGATAATGTTTTCCTAAATTCTGCGTTAACGTTGTGTGCTATTTTGTATAACCAGCTGGCACACGGCGGTGATCCTACGATGAGAAATTTGGAAGGAGAGACTCCGTTAGACCTGGCTACGGTTAGTAAGCATAATTTATCTTGGAAATGTTTATAAAAATGTTGATCAGGTGTCAAACAACAAAGGTGAAGGGTCATGGCTGAAGGGGATGGACGAGAGGTAGGTTTTCAAGATGGCGGCTATTTTTCAAGATTCTTAAAACGAGAACGAATCAACAACCAGACATTTATAGCATTCCTAAATTGTGGTTAGAGTTAGGGTAAGCTTTAGGAATGCTATAAATGTCTCGTTGATTCGTTCTCGTTTTAAGAATCTTGAAAAACAGCCACCATCTTGAAAACCTACCTCTCGTTTAGCCATGACCAAAGGTGAAGTTACTCCGTGTAGTTGCCCAGACTTCAAGAAGGATACTTTATGTTATGATATGTTTTAAACAGGCTGAAGATGTGAAAGCTCTGTTAAATGATGCAATGTTACATTGCGCAAAGACTGCGGTGCCAAGTAAACCTGCGCAACCAAGTGGCAAACAAGAACATGGTGCTTCACCGTTATCTACAGCTAACTCGAGACTGCTGGCCAGTAATCTGCCTGGCTCAGGCGATGGTGAATCGACTGAAAGACCTGTAATGGAGCTCCCAGCAGGTAAAGATGCAAGCGAGAGTAGTAGAGCCTGTCTTGCAGCCAAAACTTGTTGTTTATCAAGGGAATTAATAATAAACTATACATATTTCTCAGTTCATCCAGGTCTTGATGTGGACATCGGACAGTTCTTGAACGGTTTACAACTGGCTCATCTTAATGAAATATTTGAGCAAGAACAGGTTTGTGAAAACAGATCTGGGTATTTTTACAATGAACCACAGGCGTTTATCACTACTGTGTTGTCTGCCTAAGTCTTCGTGATAATTCTATGCAAGTAGAAACGCACTCTTTTGTCCATAGAACCTTTCGTTTATATCTGATGCTACCACGTTTACTTGCAACATAATTTGCCATGCTTCATTCTATGCTAGAAACCTTGTATTATCAGCAGAGAGCTTGCTGTATCTGAAAGTGTGAATTTAAGTAATAGCGGCAGAAACCCTCGTTAGCTCTGGTAGTATTATCTATTGATATAATTTCCAGATAACATGGGATGTTCTCCTCGACATGGGTCATGAGGAACTCAAAGAGATTGGAATTAATGCTTATGGACATCGTCATAAAATACTTAAAGCTGTTAAAGAGAGAATAACCAATATGGGATTAGGTTAGCATTTTATCAAATTCTGTTTTTAAAATATTCAACATTTTGCATCATTCGTGGATATGAATACAATGTGTCCGTTTAGGTAATGGGCCATTTACAGCGTTATCTGCAACGAACCATGGAACAATACTTCAGGAATTGTGTCGAACTGATAAAGATTTTATATCTGTATCAGAAGAGGTAATAACATTTCACAACTTTGTTTTTTCTTCAGTAAGAAATTAATTTTCTGATTTATTTCGTAGATGCAAAGTACAATACGAGAACATCGAGACCACGGTCAGGCTGGAGGAATATTTAACTCATACAATATTATCAAGGTTATTAAATATTCACTCCTTACCAATCCTGTCCTTTAAAAGACCTGCAAACGCTCGCAATAAACTTGCTAGTTCTTGTGATGAGGAATAGAGACTAGAATGACATTAACGACCTGTTTATCTCACTCAAGTCCACGTTATCTATAATCGCAACACACCTTGTGGTTTTTTCTCGTTTATGTCTTCCTTGTGTCTAATTATATTTTTATGCTGCCTGCAGATCGAAAGAGTTATCAATAAAAAGATGTGGGAACGATATTGCTACCGAAGACAAGAGGTTAGTAATGGTTTGTCTCTAAACTTAGTGAAAAGATATTGTAAGCATGGGGGAAACTTGGAGCAGAGGTAATGCTCGACACAATCTTACTGAAGTTGCATGATTGAGTTATCAACAACTTATTTATCTCTTTCATAAAGGTAGCAGAATCGAATCACAATCACGCCAATGAAAGAATGCTTTTTCATGGTAAGGTTTGATTGTTTGTTTTAACTCCTCCTTTAATTCCTCTTATACACTTCCTCTCTTCTCGTTGAATAATATTGATTGTGTTTCAGGCTCACCGTTTGTCAATTCAATCGTTCAAAAAGGATTTGATGAGCGTCATGCATATATTGGTGGGATGTTCGGTGCAGGTGCGGGTCACTTTTAAAATCACGGTCATGTTGTATTGCAGTAGTTGATCGGAGCTTGTTGATTTCTAGGTATTTATTTTGCTGAGAATTCCTCGAAAAGTAATCAGTATGTCTACGGTATAAATGGCGGAAGTGGTTGTCCAGCTCATAAGGATCGTTCATGTTATGAATGTTCAAGGTAAAATTTTCCTATCCATTCCTGCTCTGCAGTCTCGTGTAAGAAAAATCAGTATTTCTCTCATTCTGTTTTCAGACAAATGTTACTGTGTCGGACTGCTCTTGGCAAACCATTTTATCAGTTTTCTGCAATAAAGGTCGCTCATTCTCCACCGGGACATCACTCAGTCATTGGAAGACCCAGCGCAGGGGGATTGTCTTTTGCTGAGTATGTTGTATATCGAGGAGAACAGGTAAAGCTTTTTCAACTTGTTCGTCACTATAAAATAGCATCCTTTTATCATGCACTGTTTTGGTAGCACACAGTACGACGACATGGCACAATGCTGTAACAATGCTGACAATATTGAGAGCAATGATGGCAGAAAAAACAATGTTCAATACTGTTTGTTCATTTTTTGCTGGGTGGAGAAACGCGTAGCATTTGACTGCTGTACAGCTTTACTTGTTTTATTTTTCAGGCGTATCCAGAGTATTTAATAGAATATAAAATTGTGAAACCAGAAAACAGAGACAGTGATTCATGGCTATCATCATCTTCATCGTCATAACAGGTATATGGTATTGTGTTTCATTTGCTACTTGGACAGAATTGAAGGCTTCGCTGACACTGCTGAAATGCATCAACATTTTGGTCCGCTAGATATGTTTGTGACAGTTACTTGTCTTTACGGGGCGAGCTTTAATCATTTATATATAAATTGTATATACTGACTGTGTGTAATATCATAAATATTCCCCGTGTTAGTTCGTCGTGTATATAAATTCAAATTAAGGGATACAAACATTTAATGGGGAATATAGTTGTGTACAAAATAATAAATATAGAAATTCTATAACATGCGAAAAAAGTTTTTTTCTACAAAGACACCAGTAGATAGTTGTTTTATTACAAAATTTAATATAGTAGAACCATACAGACATTTTAGCAAACATTTTATTTGTATTAGATTAAAAATAGTACAAATATTTGATGTTCCTATTTGTTTATGCTCTCCTACATTTTGTGTTCCTTTCCATATTCTTATCACAAAATATTTAATATTAATATACATACAGTACATTATCTTCCCCAAATATCACTATATTTATATATAATTTAGTCATGGCTATTATAGTACTATTGTACTTCTCTGTATACCTATGTATCCCTTACCAAGTATAGCACTAGTATCCCCATTACCTAATTGTAGATGCTAGTGTTCAACATAGGTTATTCCATATTTATATATTTACACACGGTGCATCAATTCTTTAATATAATTGTGTCAATTTTTACTGTCAATTTTTACTGTCATCTTTCCTTTATCGTATTTGTTGCTTTCACAAACGCAATGGCTGCCAATTCCTACACGACAAAATACAGCTTATTATAATAAAGATATGGAAAAGTCCTGTTCGTAAAACCGCATTCGAAGCTCGTATTTTTGTTAAACACCTGCACTATGATAGCAGACTTGAAACACTTGCCTTACAAAACTCCTCCAAGACAACAACACCTTGTAATAAGTTTAGTTGTGGTTCACTGGAAAACGTAAAAAGAAATTAGCACAAAAATGCATCAATCAACTGAGGAGAATATACGACGACGCCTCTTGTTTGAGCTATCTAAAACTCACCTTTTATTTTCTATTGATTGTAAACTCATTAATCTTTTTCTCGTATGTAATAACCTCTGTTTGAAATTAGGCAATCTTTGTACTCGATCTTTAAGGTCTTTTACAATCTTAGGAAAACATAAGGAAATCTGACCAACACAGAGCAAATTCAAGAGGTAACTGAGGTATTAGTGTCTCACGTTAAAGGTTTAAAAGTGATTCATTAGTAGAAAGTAATTGTCCTCAGCTTTGACAAAAAATTACCAGGTCATGTCAAGAACATTACCTCGCGCAAAACATTACTCAGTGACGTTGCCCCAGGTGTAAGGGATAACGTAGGATTGAGCAGGTACTCGTGGAGATGTGGATGTGGAAATTGGGATAAAAGAGCTAGCACTGAAGTCACTTGTAGGTTCACGTCGTAGGGCTATAACGATGCAAGAAAGTTAGAATATGCGTGGGAGGTGTGGTGAGTGCGGTGTCCACCGTCAGAGATACTGGGGATTTTAGAAGAAAACATCTGATGTTGGGATATTGGAGAACTATCACTCAATGGTAAGTAGGGAGTCATTTCCAACAAGAAATTGCATACGCTAATGGTAGCATACCTGATCTAAAATATTTTTCAACTTTTTAAATAGAATGTTCAGGAAATCTCCTTCATAAAAATCACCGTCAGACGTTCCTGGTAAATAAGAGAACTTAATGATGAAGCGAATAGAAGTGTATGGCACTCGACTTTAACACTGGAAGAAAATCTCCAAGTAAAATATTCTACCTTCAACCATCGTCGTTTTTGGCCAGTGGAAGGTTTTGCATTGATTGCGTCGTTCAGCACACTAAGTCAGAAAACATCTGTAAGTAAGTGAAGTCTTTCGTGAAACATTGATGTTTTACAATTAGCAACTTCAAGAATATTTGAATATTGCCACATGCCTGTCTATGTGCATCTCTGAGATAGGAGTCGTAGCCATTATCACCTAACTCCGCAGAAGACTTCACTTCACCAGGTAGCAGAAATAGAAAGCTGAAAAATAATGATTCATCTTAAGGATGAGAACGAAACTGGTTGCATCTTCCATCAAACATAAATCTACGTTTAAACAACACCGTGATTTCCTAGTTCTTTTTTCATTTCAGATCTACGTCGATATAGATGACATAATGTGATGACGTGCAGCTTTTCCTTGCTATCATTTTAGCAAAATCTCATCTACATATCGACTTACTAACCTGTTGACAATCTTTTCCAGCTCAATACGATCCAACTCATCGACCTTGCTGTCTTCATCACGTGACATTTCGACGTCACCATTCACTTGAGTCGTGTCACCATTTGCAACCGTGGTAAGTTTAAAATACTTCCGATCTGCGAGATGTTTGAGAACTAGCGAATCTAAAATATCTACCACTGGTTTCTGTAGCAAACACTCCAGAAGTCGCAGGGTTTCGATAGTCACCTGAAAGTAAAATTTGTTTGTTTTGTCACGCAAGACTAGGTTGTCCCTGAATCACAATATCACGCGTCATGGATCTGCGAAACTTAAGCATGCATGTATTCTTGTGCGTGTCTTACATTGTCAGAGATGTGATTGCATCTTTTGATAAGCATATCAATTAACGATCCTTTCTCTTCATCATTCTCTTTCTTCAGCTCATCGGTCGAAGTCTCCATGAAAAATGACACAAATTCTAAAATGATTTATACATCTTAGCAATATTTCAAAATCCGTTCCGTTAGGTCGTCACAGTTATCTCTCTGTATTACGACATTACGTTCGGTCACAATGGCAGTATTTTAGACTAACCTTCAATTGTTTTTGGTGCGTTGACCATTCCAAGACATTTCGTCAGCAAAGCAGTGACGGTAATGACACGTGACTCAGATCTAAATGACGTAATATACTACGTTAGCCATACTATATTTGCGCAATCATTATACAACAGCATTTAGCAATACGAGCTTGCATTGGACGCTTTAGAAACTTACATTTCTAGCAAACTTGGTTTGAATACACCTTCGAGGCATCTTTCTCTCAGCGCTGAAGATAATGCTTTACCAATAAGCTAAACATAAGTAATTCACGATTTAGAAATGTTAAATATGAAGTTTAAATCAAAGTTCACGCATCCTGAACAAATTCTAACCTGATGTGATTCTCGTATTAGTTGATCAATATAATCCAACCAAGAAAGAAATGATAAAAGATGACGTTTTCCTGGAAAGTTATGAGTGCCGCCTTCATTTCTGTCTAAACTATGTACAAACAAATGCAGTTTGTATGACATTAATAGGTGCGAGTACAGTAACAGTAAACCACCAGAATATCTCACTAGTTTAGTTGTTACTGGTAGAAAACGTCTTCGTCAGAATTTATGTCCTTTCCATAAGAATTTAACATAGCTTCTGAGTGAGTTCAAGCTCATAGCTTCTAACTGGTACAGATACTACCGAAGACAATCATTGAGAGACTAACCCCCATTTAGCGACAATATTTGCGATATCAGCTGATTCCATTTCTTTCGGTAAATTTTGGAATAACCCAGTTAGACAGTCAACCTGCAAATGTAAAAAAAACTTTGATAGATTTAGCGTTCCATTACGTCGCACATCATTCCGGTTGCACTTTTTTGTACATTACAAGAGAGACGCACCATGACTTCACAAAATGGCGTATAAAGAATAATAACGGAAGCTGCATGATCGTCTGGTATGGAAGAACACAACATGAGACCCTCACACGCTTTTACCGCTATGCGTCTGTCCTACAGGAAAATGAAATATCCGTTTAGTTCGTTTAAAATTCTCCTGGATAATTTAGCTCATACTGTATATAATTAGTTGATACTGTCTATAATTACTCTTAATTACAATTAGTTGTTTCTAAATAACGTATATAAAAGAATATGAATTGCACTGCTGCATCGCTAAAAGCTGCAGGAATGATATAACAATTATTGCACAACTTTCCATACCTCGCTCTTACTCAGCTGTAAAAGAGACTTTACAAGACTATACTGTGGTTTCTCTTGCTGACTGTGTTTGCTCATTGGTGAAGAAACATTTGCAGGAGTTGAGCTGGCTTGATAAGGCATCTACGAGTAGTAAAAATATGCAGTGGGTATGTTACCTGGAGCTTGTGGTAGAATTTTGTATATTTGGGACAGAGAAAGTTACCTCCAAAAAGAAATTAACTAAATTTGGATACATTCGTAGCTTTGCGGCAACAGTACACAAGAACTGTACTTCTTCACTTTCTGATGGTGCTGCTTGGATTTGACCACAAACATGAATCAGTCTCTGAAAACACCATATACTGTGTGAGCTGTACATAAACTGGAGTAATATGCAACCACAATGACTCAATATCACAACTTACATGTATTGGTTTATGAACATTGACGTGAGGAAGTAATGGTGTTTTAATTTTTCCTAACAGATTTGTGAAAAACTGCAGAACTTGTTGTTTCATTCCTGGAGGACACTAAAAATGACATGAAAACATAATGATTGACATCTTGTTGCCACAACTTAAACAAAGATTGACTCAATCAAAGCCAGATTAAACTTCAATTGCAGTCAGCATTTCAAGAACTGGGCCAGGTAAAAGTTAGGTAATTAGATTTTAAGGAGAAATCAGAACTGAAGAACGTAGAAAACATTGCTTACATCTGCCTTTCCAAGAGTATGAAGTGTTTCCAAGATTTTATGTTGAAGTAAGTATTCTAAACATGGCCCCTTAAACAACAGAGATTTAAAAATAGATATTACAGTGTTTATCAAAGGTAAGTGTATAGATTGAAGAGTGGTGTGTCTAAAGTGTAACAGTTGCCACTTTTGTAAGACTACGTAACTCTGGGAATGATATGCAAGTTACGCATTTCCAACCCATAGTGCAGTTTGTTCTCACGGTTGTCTGGTGGTGTTTATGGAACTACAACATGCATAATTTACTGGATTATGTATAGGCATACAGCTGTGCTTCCACCATTTTCTTGATCTTCAACTCTTAAAGTTTCAAGCATATGTTCCAAACTATATGGAATGTTGGTTGACTGCACTGGTACCTTGTCATCTGAAGACAATCAATTGAAACATTTTTAATGTACTATTTAGAGGTGTTGGATGGACTTTTTAGCCCTTATTATTATAAATAACATTTGATTATATAAATACCTAACAGGTTCTGTAGTTGGATGTTTTGAAGTTGCCTGAAGAACATGAGCTACAGGCAAGTGTTTTTACAAACTTCTCAACTTGAGCAATATATCCTAAACTATTTTGATCAGGCCATCTTAAACACAGAACCATTAGATATTTGTTTGCTATATAAAATAACACTGTAATTATACATGGCTATTGACTAATCACATCACACATACTATACACACAATATTTTATAATTTAATTATAAATTTATAAAGTAATGATGTAGTGTAAAGGCTGTTATTGATATTGAGTATAAAGAGAATACTATTACCTGTAGATTCAATGAAATAATTGGTGACAGATTTCCAGTGAAAAACGAAGTTCTCATGTGATGGAAGCTCTGGAGCCAACTATCAAAAGATAACATTTTTGCCATTTTACATTGGAATGAAAGATATGTTTGACAGTAACATAAGACTCAGCTTTCTTTTGGCTTCTGCTGAACGTCTTGGTGGAAAGATTGACTTTCAAAAGATTTAGTTTTGGGGGCTGTTTTACTCTCATAACAATTCCTTGAAGACAATCCTTGGAGTGGGGGTTATTTAGAAGGTAAGTCAAAGCTGCAAAGCCTGTTCTAATTTGTTCAGTTATACATGTAATGCCTATAATATGTGCCTAATTGGAGGTTAAAGCTACTTTAGTCGTTCTAAAAGCTCACTAATAATATACGTAAAGATAATTATAATGTTCTGCGTTTTTAATAGGTTGGAATTCCCAGTAGTGACCAGACGGTGTACATATATCATGAACATGTTGTAAGACATGGGAATATAAGACAGTAATATCAATAATACGTACAGCATCCACGGCATTCTTTATAACTGATTGTAATTTATGAAACATCGCGTTGTTATTTCAAACCATTTCGATCATTGTAATATTTTGAAACAAAAAACTATTCTTTTCCGTCGTCAATCTCGTTCCCCGAGCCTGCGATCCCTTGGGAAGGAAACGGAGCTGAAACGGAGGCTCTGGGACAATCCGTGATCGGCGAGGTATTATTTCAGACAAAATTTGTTCAAAAACCAACAACTGAAACCAAGGCATGGTTACTAAGCTAAACGCGATCAAAGGTACTGGTAAGTAATTTCAACATGGCTTCCTTTTCTAACAAGAGTCAAAATATGAATATGGATGGTATTGGATGATATGGATTAGATATGGATGAGCTTTCTAATAATGAGGGCTTGAATATTCATGAATCGACGGAAAGTAGCGAGGTAAATAGAATTGGTAATATTTTTCCTGAGTACAGACTGTACGACTACGTGGTTTGTTTATGAATTTCACCAGTTTAATATACGTACGGATATTGGATGATATTAATAATATGAAAATGGTGCGCGGAGTCGCAGAGATACCAGATTTATTTCGAGTGTTGAACATGATATCCTAAGAGCGAGTGCAGCGAACGAGGGCATTTCCTAGCACCATGTATTTTTCTGTTTATTATATAAACTACAGTGTTTTCTACTAATATAAAACATCCAGAAGCTATTAGTTGATTGTTTGAAAAGCGATAATTTTCACATGTCATGATCTCACATTTGAGATTATCAATTTTATCAGTGCTGGAAATCTTTATGAAGCACTGTACTTTAAATAATAAGTATTGATAGACTATAGTCTGTCTAGTCACAAAGTTTAGTAATTCATTGCATGTAGTGATCATGTGATGGCAAACAGGCAGGTAAAAATTCGAGATTGTATTCAACCTACAATTATAGTCCTATATAAAACCCACAAGTAAGTCTCTTTTGACTTTATTTTGTAATCAGCCGGTATGGTCTGGAAAGTATGGCAATTAGCCACTCAAGAATTTTTGTTGTGTTCAGGTTTGCATACTTGGCTTAATACTGAATATGGTGAATATGGCCAGTGCTAGGTATCTAACATGCACACTGAAGTGCATTTGACACATGTTTGCACACTGTACATTTGAAATTTTTGAAACCCGATATCTTGTTAAAAACAGCCATACTTTCCAGTCTAGGTCATCAGTCTACAGTATCTGACTGCCTATCAAAGTGGATTGTTTGTACTGCACAGCCAAGATACAGTATTGGGCTGCAATTTTGATGTCTTCTAATAAGTTTTCTATTAAATGTCTTCTATTAAATTACCTATATTTTAGTCCCTATATATTTTCTATTAAATATTTTAAATCTCAGCACATAATCTTTCCAGTCTGGACTGCAGGTTCATAAACATGAAAATTTTCGAACAACCAACATCATTGATTTCTTGTGGGTACAAGACTGTTGTTTGAAACATTTGAAAATGTGAAAATAATGCAACCGACTGTGGCTAGTTTGAAAATAAGCTAGTTAAGTGGACTATTTTTTATCACTCCCTGTATACTATCCTTCTGCCCATGCCATCTTTTTGCAACATTCAGTAACTGTCTTATTAAGGTTAAGTTAACAGTATCTAGCCATCCACAGAAATTTAATGTTTATTTAATCAGAAATCTTTAGTAATGTTTGGTCACTATATACTTTGGAACTTCAGTATTAGTAGAGAATAGCCAACAATAAGTCTCACTCATGTTGGGACCTATATGTTTTTGTCTCCTTGGCTGTGACAATGCCATCATTCTAGCAGCTAAACCTGGGGCATAAAAAACGTTTGAAAAACTTCATGAGATTTAGTCTGTGCAGAGATTGTGCAGAATGGAAATATATGAGCATGCACCCCCCCCCCCCCCAATCATCAGTAATTAATATTTGATAATTATTTTTAGTCTCTGAGGCTGAGAAACAAATTCACACAATTGCCTGCATGGTAAATATTGTTTGGCTGGACCAACATTTCAGTCCTGTAAAGTATGCATTCACCAAAGGATCTGGCCTGCACAGTCATATTTGGACAATTCAGTCATCCACGAAAATGCACAACATAAATTCCAACAAAACGTCTGGAAGCTGTTTTAGGAAAAGAAAGGAACTTTAAAAAGACACACAATGGATGTGCTGTAAAGCCATAGATTAAGGATAAACAGATGTGCAACTGGATATGTGCCAGTCTCTCATGTTCTATGCTAATATACGACGTCATATCCACGAACCATGAAAGTGTTCATAAAATCGTCAATTAATTGACATTTCTCTTTCTAATTCGTTATAAACTTTGGCTTGTGTACTCGCCAGTATACTGCGCATATGACCTGGTTTTTGTTGGCAGCATGAGCATCAGTAAAATAAAAAGGGATAACGTTTCCAGTGAATTTTGCAAAAAAATGCTGAAAGAATTTTCTTTAAAATTTGTTTTTGTTCCGACGCACATTTCGGTACTGTTGATTTCTTTGTTTTTTAACCGTGTGCTTATGTTCATCTTGCTAGTCAAAATCAGGTCTAATTAAATGTTCATTTATCTTCTACTAAATATACCGTAATTAGTCAAACGAATACGGTTTTTGTAAATAATAGAATTTAATAAATAATTTCTTCTTATCTTGTGTTCAGATTTATTTATAAATCAAAATACAATATAATCATCTTATTACGAAAAAGAGTGCATGTACCATATACTTTTGCTAACCTCATACATATATTATTCAATTTTCAACATACCTTTGTCTCGCTACTAGCTTAGTACTCACTCTTAAGCGCTTAAGATAATATTCTCCATCTCCAAAATGCATGGTTACATAAATGTAGTTGTATACAAGACCGAATTTTGGGAGAGGTGCGCGCCTTCCCTGGGAATAGGAGAGGTGCACACCTCCCCAAAAAACCCCCCACATTCCCTTACAATTTCTCCAAAATCTGACCTTGGTTATATGTTAACTCGGTTTTTGCATGCATGCCACTTGATTTCTTATCTTTACTTCAAAGTTCAAATGGTCATTGTGGCCATGCATGTGTCTTTAGTGTTGGAAAATGTTATTATAAGGATTGAAATTATTGTTTTCAGAGATTTTATGACTTTGGTTAAATAGGAACAAATTTTGTCATTGTTTAACCAAGCCTATTATGACACGAATTATTATGTATTTAGTGTTTGAAAATGTTATTATAAGGATTGAAATTATTGTCGTTTTCAGAGATTTTATGACTTTGGTTGATAGGAACAAATTTTGTGATTATTTAACCAAGCCTATTATTACACGAATTATTGTGTCTTTAGGGTTGGAAAATGTTATTATAAGGATTGAAATTATTGTTTTCAGAGATTTTATTACTTTGGTTAAATAGGCATAAATTTTGACATTGTTTAACCAAGCCCATTATTACACGAATTATTCTATCTTCAGTGTTGGAAAATGTTATTATAAGGATTGAAATTATTGTTTTCAGAGATTTTACGACTTTGGTTAAATAGGAACAAATTTTGTCATTATTTAACCAAGCCTATTATTACACGAATTATTGTGTCTTTAGTGTTTGAAAATGTTATTATAAGGATTGAAATTATTGTTTTCAGAGATTTTATGACTTTGGTTGAATAGGAACAATTTTTGTGATTACTTAACCAAGCCTATTATTACACGAATTATTGTGTCTTTACCGTTGGAAAATGTTATTATAACGGCTGCTGTATTGTTTTCAGAGATTTTATGAGTTTGGTTAAACATGATCAAATTTTGTCATTATTTAACCAAGCCTATTATTGCACGAATTATTGTGTCTTTAGTGTTTAAAAATGTTATTATAACGACTGCTGTATTGCTTTCAGAGATTTTATGAGTTTGGTTAAACATGATCAAATTTTGTCAATATTTAACCAAGCCTATTATTACACGAATTATTGTACCTTTAGTGTTTGAAAATGTTATTATAAGGATTGAAATTATTGTTTTCAGAGATTTTATGACTTTGGTTAAATAGGTACAAATTTTGTCATTGTTTAACCAAGCCCATTATTACACGAATTATTGTGTCTTTAGTGTTGGAAAATGTTATTATAAGGATTGAAGTTACTGTTTTCAAAGATTTTATAACTTTGGTTAAATATGTACAAATTTTGTCATTGTTTAACCAAGCCCATTGTTACACAAATTATTTTGTCTTTAATATTTAAAAATGTTATTATAAGGATTGAAGTTACTGTTTTCAGAGATTTTATAACTTTGGTTAAATAGGAACAAATTTTGTCATTATTTAACCAAGCCTATTATTACACGAATTATTGTGTCTTTAGTGTTTGAAAATGTTATTATAAGGATTGAAATTATTGTTTTCAGAGATTTTATGACTTTGGTTGAATAGGAACAATTTTTGTGATTACTTAACCAAGCCTATTATTACACGAATTATCGTGTCTTTACCGTTGGAAAATGTTATTATAACGGCTGCTGTATTGTTTTCAGAGATTTTATGAGTTTGGTTAAACATGATCAAATTTTGTCAATATTTAACCAAGCCTATTATTACACGAATTATTGTACCTTTAGTGTTTGAAAATGTTATTATAAGGATTGAAATTATTGTTTTCAGAGATTTTATGACTTTGGTTAAATAGGTACAAATTTTGTCATTATTTAACCAAGCCTATTATTACACGAATTATTGTGTCTTTAGAGTTGGAAAATGTTATTATAAGGATTGAAGTTACTGTTTTCAGAGATTTTATAACTTTGGTTAAATATGTACAAATTTTGTCATTGTTTAACCAAGCCCATTATTACACGAATTATTTTGTCTTTAATGTTTAAAAATGTTATTATAAGGGTTGAAGTTACTGTTTTCAGAGATTTTATAACTTTGGTTAAATATGTACAAATTTTGTCATTATTTAACCAAGCCTATTATTACACGAATTATTGTGTCTTTAGTGTTGGAAAATGTTGTTGTAAGGGCTGCTGTTAGTGCTGTATTGTTTTCAGAGATTTTATGAGTTTGGTTAAACATGATCAAATTTTGTCATTATTTAACCAAGCCTATTATTACACGAATTATTGTGTCTTTAATGTTTAAAAATGTTATTATAAGGATTGAAGTTACTGTTTTCAGAGATTTTATAACTTTGGTTAAATATGTACAAATTTTGTGATTATTTAACCAAGCCTATTATTACATGAATTATTGTGTCTTTAGGGTTGGAAAATGTTATTATAAGGATTGAAATTATTGTTTTCAGAGATTTTATTACTTTGGTTAAATAAACATAAATTTTGACATTGTTTAACCAAGCCCATTATTACACGAATTATTCTATCTTCAGTGTTGGAAAATGTTATTATAAGGATTGAAATTATTGTTTTCAGAGATTTTACGACTTTGGTTAAATAGGAACAAATTTTGTCATTATTTAACCAAGCCTATTATTACACGAATTATTGTGTCTTTAGTGTTTGAAAATGTTATTATAAGGATTGAAATTATTGTTTTCAGAGATTTTATGACTTTGGTTGAATAGGAACAATTTTTGTGATTACTTAACCAAGCCTATTATTACACGAATTATTGTGTCTTTACCGTTGGAAAATGTTATTATAACGGCTGCTGTATTGTTTTCAGAGATTTTATGAGTTTGGTTAAACATGATCAAATTTTGTCATTATTTAACCAAGCCTATTATTGCACGAATTATTGTGTCTTTAGTGTTTAAAAATGTTATTATAACGACTGCTGTATTGCTTTCAGAGATTTTATGAGTTTGGTTAAACATGATCAAATTTTGTCAATATTTAACCAAGCCTATTATTACACGAATTATTGTACCTTTAGTGTTTGAAAATGTTATTATAAGGATTGAAATTATTGTTTTCAGAGATTTTATGACTTTGGTTAAATAGGTACAAATTTTGTCATTGTTTAACCAAGCCCATTATTACACGAATTATTGTGTCTTTAGTGTTGGAAAATGTTATTATAAGGATTGAAGTTACTGTTTTCAAAGATTTTATAACTTTGGTTAAATATGTACAAATTTTGTCATTGTTTAACCAAGCCCATTATTACACAAATTGTTTTGTCTTTAATATTTAAAAATGTTATTATAAGGATTGAAGTTACTGTTTTCAGAGATTTTATAACTTTGGTTAAATAGGAACAAATTTTGTCATTATTTAACCAAGCCTATTATTACACGAATTATTGTGTCTTTAGTGTTTGAAAATGTTATTATAAGGATTGAAATTATTGTTTTCAGAGATTTTATGACTTTGGTTGAATAGGAACAATTTTTGTGATTACTTAACCAAGCCTATTATTACACGAATTATTGTGTCTTTACCGTTGGAAAATGTTATTATAACGGCTGCTGTATTGTTTTCAGAGATTTTATGAGTTTGGTTAAACATGATCAAATTTTGTCAATATTTAACCAAGCCTATTATTACACGAATTATTGTACCATTAGTGTTTGAAAATGTTATTATAAGGATTGAAATTATTGTTTTCAGAGATTTTATGACTTTGGTTAAATAGGTACAAATTTTGTCATTATTTAACCAAGCCTATTATTACACGAATTATTGTGTCTTTAGAGTTGGAAAATGTTATTATAAGGATTGAAGTTACTGTTTTCAGAGATTTTATAACTTTGGTTAAATATGTACAAATTTTGTCATTGTTTAACCAAGCCCATTATTACACGAATTATTTTGTCTTTAATGTTTAAAAATGTTATTATAAGGGTTGAAGTTACTGTTTTCAGAGATTTTATAACTTTGGTTAAATATGTACAAATTTTGTCATTATTTAACCAAGCCTATTATTACACGAATTATTGTGTCTTTAGTGTTGGAAAATGTTGTTGTAAGGGCTGCTGTTAGTGCTGTATTGTTTTCAGAGATTTTATGAGTTTGGTTAAACATGATCAAATTTTGTCATTATTTAACCAAGCCTATTATTACACGAATTATTGTGTCTTTAATGTTTAAAAATGTTATTATAAGGGTTGAAGTTACTGTTTTCAGAGATTTTATAACTTTGGTTAAATATGTACAAATTTTGTCATTATTTAACCAAGCCTATTATTACACGAATTATTGTGTCTTTAGTGTTGGAAAATGTTGTTGTAAGGGCTGCTGTTAGTGCTGTATTGTTTTCAGAGATTTTATGAGTTTGGTTAAACATGATCAAATTTTGTCATTATTTAACCAAGCCTATTATTACACGAATTATTGTGTCTTTAATGTTTAAAAATGTTATTATAAGGATTGAAGTTACTGTTTTCAGAGATTTTATAACTTTGGTTAAATATGTACAAATTTTGTGATTATTTAACCAAGCCTATTATTACATGAATTATTGTGTCTTTAGGGTTGGAAAATGTTATTATAAGGATTGAAATTATTGTTTTCAGAGATTTTATTACTTTGGTTAAATAAACATAAATTTTGACATTGTTTAACCAAGCCCATTATTACACGAATTATTCTATCTTCAGTGTTGGAAAATGTTATTATAAGGATTGAAATTATTGTTTTCAGAGATTTTACGACTTTGGTTAAATAGGAACAAATTTTGTCATTATTTAACCAAGCCTATTATTACACGAATTATTGTGTCTTTAATGTTTAAAAATGTTATTATAAGGATTGAAGTTACTGTTTTCAGAGATTTTATAACTTTGGTTAAATATGTACAAATTTTGTGATTATTTAACCAAGCCTATTATTACATGAATTATTGTGTCTTTAGGGTTGGAAAATGTTATTATAAGGATTGAAATTATTGTTTTCAGAGATTTTACGACTTTGGTTAAATAGGAACAAATTTTGTCATTATTTAACCAAGCCTATTATTACACGAATTATTGTGTCTTTAGTGTTTGAAAATGTTATTATAAGGATTGAAATTATTGTTTTCAGAGATTTTATTACTTTGGTTAAATAGGCATAAATTTTGACATTGTTTAACCAAGCCCATTATTACACGAATTATTCTATCTTCAGTGTTGGAAAATGTTATTATAAGGATTGAAATTATTGTTTTCAGAGATTTTACGACTTTGGTTAAATAGGAACAAATTTTGTCATTATTTAACCAAGCCTATTATTACACGAATTATTGTGTCTTTAGTGTTTGAAAATGTTATTATAAGGATTGAAATTATTGTTTTCAGAGATTTTATGACTTTGGTTGAATAGGAACAATTTTTGTGATTACTTAACCAAGCCTATTATTGCACGAATTATTGTGTCTTTAGTGTTTAAAAATGTTATTATAAGGACTGCTGTATTGCTTTCAGAGATTTTATGAGTTTGGTTAAACATGATCAAATTTTGTCAATATTTAACCAAGCCTATTATTACACGAATTATTGTACCTTTAGTGTTTGAAAATGTTATTATAAGGATTGAGATTATTGTTTTCAGAGATTTTATTACTTTGGTTAAATAGGCATAAATTTTGACATTGTTTAACCAAGCCCATTATTACACGAATTATTCTATCTTCAGTGTTGGAAAATGTTATTATAAGGATTGAAATTATTGTTTTCAGAGATTTTACGACTTTGGTTAAATAGGAACAAATTTTGTCATTATTTAACCAAGCCTATTATTACACGAATTATTGTGTCTTTAGTGTTTGAAAATGTTATTATAAGGATTGAAATTATTGTTTTCAGAGATTTTATGACTTTGGTTAAATAGGTACAAATTTTGTCATTGTTTAACCAAGCCCATTATTACATGAATTATTGTGTCTTTAGTGTTGGAAAATGTTATTATAAGGATTGAAGTTACTGTTTTCAAAGATTTTATAACTTTGGTTAAATATGTACAAATTTTGTCATTGTTTAACCAAGCCCATTATTACACGAATTATTGTCTTTAGTGTTTAAAAGTGTTATTATAAGGATTGCTGTACTGTTTTCAGAGATTTTATTAGTTTGGTTAAATAGGAACAAATTTTGTCATTATTTAACCAAGCCTATTATTACACGAATTATTATGTATTTAGTGTTTGGAAATGTTATTATAAGGATTGAAATTATTGTTTTCAGAGATTTTATGACTTTGGTTGAATAGGAACAATTTTTGTGATTATTTAACCAAGCCTATTATTGCACGAATTATTGTGTCTTTAGTGTTGGAAAATGTTATTATAACGGCTGCTGTATTGTTTTCAGAGATTTTATTAGTTTGGTTAAATAGGAACAAATTTTGTCATTATTTAACCAAGCCTATTATTACACGAATTATTGTGTCTTCAGTGTTGGAAAATGTTATTATAAGGATTGAAATTATTGTTCCCAGAGATTTTATGACTTTGGTTAAATATGTACAAATTTTGTCATTGTTTAACCAAGCCTATATTATTACACGAATTATTATGTATTTAGTGTTTGAAAATGTTATTATGAGGATTGAAATTATTGTTTTCAGAGATTTTATGACTTTGGTTAAATATGTACAAATTTTGTCATTGTTTAACCAAGCCCATTATTACACGAATTATTGTGTCTTTAGTGTTGGAAAATGTTATTATGAGGATTGAAATTATTGTTTTCAGAGATTTTATGACTTTGGTTAAATATGTACAAATTTTGTCATTGTTTAACCAAGCCCATTATCACACGAATTATTGATCATGTTTAACCAAAGTCATAAAATCTCTGAAAACAATACAGCAGTCCTTATAATAACATTTTTAAACGCTAAAGACACAATAATTCATGTAATAATAGGCTTGGTTAAATATTGACAAAATTTGATCATGTTTAACCAAACTCATAAAATCTCTGAAAACAATACAGCACTAACAGCAACCCTTACAACAACATTTTCCAACACTAAAGACACAATAATTCACACAAACCGCGTGAGCCGACCTAAACACGGCGTTTAAACTCAATTTCTGGCGAAATGTGTCAACAAAACACGCATTTAAACGTGCATGCTAGAACATCTAAACCGCAAGAAGGTTTTACGTGCAAAGATTCTCATGCAAAATGCTTTAAAACGACAAATTCCAGCGATGTGTCGCGGTGAAGTTTTGAGAGCGTGTTTCCGTCATTTTCTAGTTTATTCCTACTTTTAAGGAAATTTAGAAATTTCTACACAAGAATCAAACGCAAATTCTACTGAAATATCTACATACATACAAAATGAAGATCGGTGAAGGAACTTCGCAAAAATATTCATTTTTGTACTTTCGAACGGCGTTTTTCCTATGCTTTTGACTGAAAACACGACGAACGACACTTGCCAGAGCAATTTGCGTGGCGCGTGGAATGACGTGAGCACGGGGACACAAAAATTGAGGTTATTGAGAGCGAGTTCCCTATCTGTATATATCTGATCTGTGATACAGCTTCTTCTGAATCAGGAACAAGGAACTTGCTCGGAGCATGTCGACACAAAGTGGTAGTTTCGGCGTTCCTCGGAATTCGTCGGTTTCCGACGCTGCTCGAAGATTTTCCGAATACTATTTTTTCAAAATTTTTCTCTAGCTCGAAGATTTTGCTCCTTGAAAGTCCTCTAAATTTTCATGCATCCTAACTTTGTTTTAAGGTAATATGCTTTATTTTCTATCATTATTTGTAGCAAAGTACTTAGATTGTGCATAGAGATCGATTTTTGAGAGATCAGACTGGAAATAAGTACAATTTTCGAGTATTGTAAGTTTGTGCTTTCCAAGCATGGCTATGGTCGCATGTAAGATTAAGGCTACCGTTTTCAGTTGAAGTTGGTTCGATAATAATACCATGAAATCCGCTATAGAAACTGAATGAGGTCTTGAATTGTTGAGATTGTCGAAGAAAGTATGCTGAGACAGTTCTATGTATAGAGTTGGTTCTGGTTCAAATTTATTGAAAAAAGGCAATTTAATTTTAATTTTGTGAATTTCGATTACAAAACATGCCTTGGACTGTCGACCAATTGATTTCGTCAGGCGATTACAGACTTGTGAGAGGAGGGGGGTAGCCTAATTACTAAAATGTAGTGAAAAAAGGACTTTCCATCTAATGGTGGGAGCAGGTTGGCGGGAACACTGGAGAATAAAGGTCCTGTCACAATGCAATTTTTCTTGCAACTTGAAATGCAATTCTACTATTGGGAGATGTAAAATTGGCAAATGCAAGTTTCCATCACAGTTTGCTGGGGTTTTTTAACGTACCAAACATTTGTCACAAATTTACTTAAGAGTAGATTTTCCCTGTAGCAAAAAAGATGGCAAATGTCGATTTTACCAGAGTGCATGGCAGTCTGAAATTGTTTAAAAAGGCAAATTAACGTCTTTTGAAGAACAGACAGAAGACAATAGGTTATTTTCACACTTGTGTTAAAATTTCAATCCAGTAGCTTTGCTTCTTGTCATCTTTTTCCACGTATTCTTTCTTGATACCTGCAATGCATTCTGGTAAAATCGACATGTCGCCATCTTTTTTGCTACGGTGAATGCAAGGAAAAGTGCACCGTGTGACAGGGCCTTAAGGGTAAGAGGTGGATAGAGAAGGAGACGGAGCAGTTACAAGTGCAAGAAAAATTGCACCGTGTGACAGGGCCTTGAGGGTGGGAGGTGGATAGGAGGAGACGGAGCAGAATGTGGGAGTCGTGCAAGGTCGGGAGGTTAAAAAAGAACAAGGAATGTTATGTTTTTAATGCCTTTTAGACTTTTCTTGAGGCAATTAAAATTCAAACTGTCAAATCCAAACACTGTACAGAATGGCCGACTTTACGTGGTCTTTAGTTTTTACACAACCACTTGCATTGTTATCTTTTGCAGTTTGTTTACCATTTCAGTTATCTATCTTCAATAGAATTCTTTGAAATTTGTTTGTAGATCGACAAAATGCTTAACCTCCTCTCAACAACTGGCAGATTATGAAAAATGAAATTGTTAAAGGTATTGGAATATTGCATGTACAATATTGAATATGGGACAATTTGGGACAGTATAATTTTGGACATGACGGTTTCATTCTCACCTAATTTGACGATTATTTTGTGGGTACACATACCGTGGAATCTCATGTGCTCCAGAAGCATTTTAATCTTAGAAAAAGTCAAATAATGATGAACTGTGTTTTAAAAGAAAGTTAGAATCTTATTTGGTTCAAATCAATTGAATTATGGCCCAAGAGTTCATGAAAACACATACAAAAGGCTTTCTTAAAAAACTGAAATATCAAATCTAGCAATTTTATATGTTATGCCTCTAAACAACACAATTCTGTTTCTAAAAATTGGTACCCTACTAGACCTATATGCATGATTATACTAATTTGGACATATTTATTTTTACCCATTAAAATATAAATTTGTGTTTAATCATTCGTGTTTGTCATTATTTGACTTTGTAATGTTGGTTAAACATAAGGAGATTGAGGTGACTTTGCCAGAAACAAAAACATCCATTATTATACTAAAATTTCAATATATATAGCAATTAAAACTAACCACAGGAAATATATTTCTACTTTTTAATTGAAATGTTTCTGTTATATGCACTATATCATATTTTTGATAAAAAATTACAACACCTATGTTATTTCCTGGTTTACTATCTCAATCATCTTTTGTTTAAGCTGGCTTTGAGTGTTCATTTGAAAGTTTGGAAAGTTCATTTGAAAATCACAATAGTTCTCAATGTTATATTGGACCCTTTAAAGTTAAAAAAATACTTTGTAATATTTTATGCTACTGGTAATTTATCTTAGATACAGACTTTGTGATTTTGTACTAGAATGTTGACTTTCAAACTTTAAGATGAACTACTTATTAAGGACAAAATAAGCTAGCATATTGTCTTTTGTTTACAAAGTGGAACTTGTTTGGAATTGAGATGAACTGATGCAGTTGTTCTTTAACTTTATCAATTAATTACATATCTTAAATGAAAAAGAAAACCACAACTTGCCAAATAAATTCTGTGGGCTCTTTCTATTAGCAAAGAAAAGATGTGGCGGATGTAAGAATTTAAGAGTAAAAAAGTTTCCTTGGACTAAAAAAATTGACAGTATGCCAGATTTTCTAGATAAACAAGCAGTACAGATGTTGGCCAATAATAAGTATAAGTAACTACAATTTTTAATTTTAAAAGTTTTCTATTGATGCCTGGATACAGTAAATACTTTACCAGAGTTCTTCGTATTACATCGACTTGAAAAAGTTTTAAGTCACATGAAGCTTTTAGTTGATACTATGCAATTTCAAATTTTACAGACTTCTTAATTAACATGCCAAATTTACCTTGTTGAACATAAGGTCTTTCCTGAGAAAAAGTAAAACTGTCTGGCATTATATGGAGTAGAATAATTTAAATTAGTTTGAGACTTTGATTTGATAACAATTTTGATTTGTACTATTTACAATACAAGTGACCGGGTTGTATCGGATATACAAACCCAAGCTGAAGGCGAGATATCTGACATACACAGATGCGAATGTTGTAAATGGCTTGTGAAACTCGTCAATTTTATACATCAGATCTATAGCAAAGTGATTTTGAAAATACCGATTCTGTAAGATGAGAAAATGATTTCTTTTGTGTTTCCTGTATGATTTATTACTTTATAAGTTTCTTAATTAAAATTACAACATATTGCCTACTGGAACTTTTTATATTGTTTGGTTGTGGTGAATTTGTATTTTGGCAATTGAAATATTTCTGAATTTGTATGTGCATTTCCTTTGCTTCAGTTCAAGTTTACATTTCAAATATTCCACTTTGTAATACTTGCGTGGTAATAATAATATAAGAAAACAGGTTTACATGGCTCTTGAATATAGTCTTTTCAACAAGTAAGTAAAGATGAATTTATACTTCAAAGAGATATGTTCCTAACCTGACAATGGTACCTTCCAAAAAGACTAAATTTAAATTGATTCTTCGAATAAATTTTTTACTTTTCAATCCAAGATCAATCTAAGTTATGTATTTCTACTTTTATTTTGGTCTCTTTAACACTGAAACTATCAATTGTATATAAAGCAACTTCACTATCGAGTGACTTCATTAGTTGCTGGGCAAAGCCAAAGCATTGATTTTTCGGCTGTTTTCAATGAAAAATAGAATTTTGCCCAAAGTTATCTCAAATAAATTATCACAATTTGAACAAAAAGCTTCTGTTCTTGTGCCCACCAGAAAAATGAGATGTCTGAGACTTTCTTTGTATTTTTTTGCGAAAAATAGATCGCATGCACTGTTATGCAAAGAAAAGTGTAAGAGATTGGTTTCTGAAAAATATCGTGCTACACACAATATTCTAAAAATGCTTGGTTTTTATTCTATGTATTTTTGAATTTTTTGTTAAAAAAAAATAAAGGTAGCAATGTTTAGTGCATTTCACATTGTCAGGTTAGAAACGCAATAAGAAAAATGTGGCTCCGAACATTACAGCTTGGTCAATTTGGAATTTATAAAAAAATCGTTTCTTCGTTGTTTTTCGACGTTTTGAAGGGTTGTTTCGAGTACAAAAAAGTATTTTTAGGAAGAATTATGTGCCCACGTTACATGTCTCAAAGCCATCAAAATTCGTTGGTAATTCGTGCATGTATTTTTTCTGACTTATAAAAGCACAATTGATTAAAAATAATATTTTTCTTTTGACAAAAATACCTTTCTTCTGTGAGGCTGGCTGTATTTGAAAAAGCGTTGGTCAACGCTCCGCCAAAACTCGTGGGTTTTCTCCGGGTACTCCGGTTCTTCCCACTGGGAGAGTTGACAGGGTAGTTACATATGGTTATAAAAATGTGACTAACTTTTGAAAACCTTTCTACTTAGACTTGTTAAGCCTTCTCGTCATCTCTATCAGTTGCATGTTTTGAGCCACATGTTTTTCTTTGTAATTGTGAAACAACTCGTTATATGCTGGGTAAACCTTTGCAAAACTCTCAAAATTTATCACTTCAAGTTGTTTCATTGTTATAATATATTTTGAAGTATAAACATTTACTTACGTTGAAAAGACCCAAGTTTTTTAGGACTTTGTTCATTCACTTGTGTTATTGTTCTCTCTGCCATGTTCTGTTTTCTTCTGTTGTTATTTTAATAAGTACAATGTGTGGTAGTTAATCTCTTTTTATTGTTATTCAAATTGTATGTAATCTTTACAAATTTTTTCAATAAATTGTTTACAAAATTTACTTGTGACCCCTTTTTAATTAAAAATTCAATTCCCATGGGAATTGAGAAATTGAATAAAAAAAATCCCCCTACCCCAGCCAGCTCCCCAAGTGCCACTTCCACCTAAGTAGAAGTACTTATACATGTAGTACAAGTACTTCTACTTATTCACGGTGGAAGTAGCACTCGGAGAACTGGCCGGGGTAGCCGGCAAAGAGAAGACCAACTTTGCAAGTGCTAATACAATTGCTAAGTTGATCTTCCCTAGAGAGCAGCCGCGCGTACCTAACAAATTAAAACAACAAACGTTAGTGACTTAAGTACTTAGCATGCAAATTTGATTCCCAAAGCCAAAATGTCAAGTGCCCCCCGCTGATCCTACCAACTGCCTACCTGCCTCAGTTCTAAGCTGTCTTCCTCAGTTCTAAGCTCCTGCATTCCATTCGTTACCTTCACTTTCCTCACCATCGCACAGTCACTCACAGCTGATAAACCCGCATGCACCACCACCACCCCGACTGCCACCCAATTTCGAAAATTAAAAGAGTTAAAATTTCGGTAAAGTATGCATTTTAAATGCAATTTATTTGGATATTTTAGATCAAACGTAAACAGAAAAAGCTCGTACATAAAAACAGGTGAGAATTCTATTTAAAATTTGCTTGCAAAATATAAAACTTAATCCGCATTTTTCTTAGTTAATAGTATAGATCAATTTAGTTGATGTTGAAACCTACTCCTAACTGTTTTGTTAGAAGTGACGACAGATTTTGGTTTTTAAGCATACTTTCAAAAATTTTAATTCCTTTAATAAACCTAACCCCATGCAACTTACACACGGCGCACACCCTCGCAGTCCATACATTTAGCTAATAAATTACGTTATAAACAAAAAAGCAAAATAAAAAGATAAATTACGTTATCTCTAGCTACTTAAACCCACTTAGACTGAGTTTTTGATTGAATTTTCAAACGTAAAACCTTAGCTGAATGGGCATGGGCTTTTCGTTGTGTTAACTGTTCCGGAGTAAATATAAACCTGGGGCCGGTTGTATCAAAGGCGTTTAGCTTAAACGGTGGATAAGTGAAATTTAAAAATCAGTTTTACACCTAGTACGGAACCGAAATTATGAGTTGAAATAGAATAAATATGTAGTTTTATATATAATTGTTCTTCTCAGGTCAAATAACTTCAGCTGGTTTGTTTATACAACATGGAAACGTGTTTCATATTTTTGACTTATCCACCGTTTAAGCTAAACGCCTTTGATACAACCGGCCCCTGATACTTACCAAAGTCCAAGGCTGGGTCAAATAAGCATGAGAATTAGGCAAAAATAAAAAGCAATTGAAACTCAACAGATTCACTAAAGTTGTTTTTTTTTTTGGCAACTTATATCCTTAAGTGTAGATGACATGCAATTTTTAATGCCGTAATTCTCACACTTATTTAACCGAAACGCCTTCATTTGCATGGTACCTCGCAGCTGCTCTCAAACCACCTTCGTAATTTGCTTTAGTGTACACAAACAATGACTTCATTGTTCCTGCTTACCAAAACAAATCTGAAAGCACCAAGATACTTATCATATTAATAATCAAAGAGGATTCGCATTATGCAGTAATTACCATAAACAGACGCATCACCATTGAAACAAAGCATGCCGTATTCCCATGGGAATTTAAAATGCACATAAAAATATAATGATCCTACTGATTTGCATGGATGTATGAACCAAATTAGCTAAGAAACAAAGAAATGATATATTCCCTTGGGAATTTAATGTAGCAAAAAGATGGCGGGTGTTGATTTTACCAGAATGCCTTGCGGTCTGAAATCGTTTAAAAACTTAAGGTAAATTAACCTCGTTTGAGGAACAGACAGATAGGTTATTTTGTCACTTGTGTTAAAATTCCGTCCATTAGCTTATGTTAAATATCATTTCACTGCTATTCTTGATTGATACCCGCATTAAATTCTGGTAAAATCGACATGCCACCATCTGTTTTGCTACGGTGAATTGGAATACAAGTCACATTTTCTCGCTTTTTAACCAGAGAACACATTCTTTAAAGGTAGAACGACGGAATTGATCGTTTGCAATCGACGCCATCTTTGTTGACGTTTGAAACACATGGCAACCACAAAGTATCTATTCATTATATCTGATCCTATCGAGCCATACATCTTTAAAGTATCATTCATAATACGCTAAAACTAACGATGAAATAGTAAATTGACACTAGTGTTTCGCTGTAAACAGCTGAAGTAATCTGCAGAGTCAACCAAGATGGCGCCCAATCACACGAAATGACGGCATGTGCAAACCAAAAATAGTGACAAAATGCATCAACTATAATTTAGTGGCATTATTACGAAACTTATTTTTGTAAAACGTTCAATCCTACATGTTATTTTGTTTTGTTTTTAGAAATATCCAAATCCAAATGTTAGAGACGAAATTTCCAGGCGTTAAGGTATTGTTTCTTTAAAAAATATTGTCGACATTTACCATATTTTTACCTGTTTTTTGACTCGAAAATTGACTGCCAAACTCCTAGATATTCTATTTAATTATTTTGTTGAATGTATTTGATATCAATGTTATTTCAATCCAATTTTTTTCACTTAATTTGCTGTCTTTTCTTTTTCATTAACGAGAAATATCTATTAAATCCTCTTTGATCCCTCAATAATAAGTATCTTGTTTTCTACTAACTTGCACATTACCACTACTTTCTATTACAATGTCGTGTCTTCTTATTCTTGTGGATTGTTGTTTTGTGGGTCTTGCCGTCCAGGATCGTTCATTCTTTTCTTTTCTTGTGCGTTTTTTTCACATCCCATCACCCTTTGCAATAGTAGAAAGAATTAAGTCATGAGATGATAGTTACGAATAATTTATAAACTATAGCATGATAAGTTTCTTGTACGTTTGCATGGTGAATACAATATACTTATTAAGCTTTGTGGAAACACCACGTAAATTTATTATTGCAATAATAAATTTACGTGGTGTTTCCACAAAGCTTAATAAGTAAACTATAACATATTAAGCACTTATTGGATGAGGTTTTTGTGATATGCGAAATGATCAATGTCGAGGTAAGAGTTATCAGCCGAGCCGAAGGCGAGTCAGATAACTCTTACCGAGACATTGATAATTTTGCATATCACAAAAACCGAATCCGATAATTGCTTTATTATACATTGTAAGTCTTTTTCCTCGAGCAATTGACGAATTTCGCCTTCGGAAGAGCTTAAAAAGCAAGATGCCATAACATGAAACAGAAAATATCGAAAAAATGTTGTTGTCATGCCAACCATTGATGCCAACGAATACCGCATACTGTAATAATCTGCACCGTAGGCTCAACATGCAGATAACTCAGTTATCTGCTAGCAGATAACTGAGCCATAGAATAAGAATACATAGAAGGGCCACTCGCGTCGGAGCCTTTGGAGTTTTTGAAGCCGCGCATGTCGCATTACGCACGTTATTAGCATTTTCTCAGCCAGTCAATTGCATTTTCTGGCCAATAGGAATGCTGAACTGGCTGGTGGCAGCCAGTAAACTGCATAAACATAGTGTGACATGTTGCACTGCTGAGTGGCCCTTCTATGTATTCTTATTGTATGACTGAGTTATCTGCAGATTGTGTGATAGTCGCATTTATCTGCATACAACTGACCAATCACAACGCATAAAACAACTGCAATGTATAGTAATTAACACTTATTGACTGAGACCGAGGGAAACAGTATGTTTTGTGGACCAGAGACTGTCGATGTCGAGGGTCCACAAAACATACTGCTTTCCCGAGGTCTCAGTCAATAAGTATTTTATTATATACTGAGTGCCAAAAGAGAAGAAAAGTACCACAAATCAATCAAACATGTGTAAAAAGGATTACCTTTTACCTGACATGGCTACGTGAGGCTTTGTGGATTTGTTGTCTACCGGTGAATAAAAGTAATGTCCACCGCTTAGCTACGTTGCCAGGGAGACAATAGAATTTCTCCACTATCACGTGATACGTTCTTAACCAATAAGAAACAGGAATAAATGAACTTTGACACTCAGTATATTATAAAATAGTATTAATTAGGCCGGCCAAATTATTGTGTAAGCTGTTAATATGAAATTTTTTTATTAAAATCTCGAGAATCATTAATAAATCGTGAGCAAAACACAAAAGAAAATCATAGCCGTGAAGGAGTCTTTATTTCTCACACGCACACAACTTGCAGCTACCCTAATTTATGAATTTAGATTAAAATATCTCGAGAATTAAACAACACGTAAGGAATGTGTAAATTCTTAAAGCTCTTTCGAACAATAAAAATTAATATCTCGCACTAATCTCTCTCAAAAGCTCTCTCAAATTTATTGCCGATATCTCTTTGAGAATTACTGTGCACGTGAAATGTAACTTATATCAAAACTAGCTTACTTCAAGCTGTTTGGGAATCAAGATTTTACGTGTCAACGAGATCAAATATGAATCTAAGATGGCAGACAGCGCATTAAATTTCTATCTTTACGACCAACTCCCCAACGAAAGGCTTTAATTCGCTCGAAAGTCGAATTTTGTTTATTTTTATTGTTTCAGGTAGTGAAAGATCCTGTGTGCTTTTTACAGTACTACCGACACTAGCAACGTTAGTGCGAGATGTTAATTTTTATTGAAACAAAAGCTGAACTGCTAAAAAAATGGAAACGACAAGATAAAATAAAAAAACTTACTTTCACTCTGTCTTTGGATCTTCTTGGCTTCGTTTGTTCTCGTTTCATCATGCTGTTTATGGTTTCATCTGGTTGGCGCACTCTCTTCATGGAGCATCAAGGCGGTCCAGTAGGCAACTAGCTCACTCGTGTCCAGTCAACCAACATAAAATAAGGAGAAAATTAATGTTACAAAATATTTTAGAATATAGGACACTAAGCTTTAATTGAATTGACTTTAACAAACCGTACATTGTGATAGTATTTGCATCTTAACATCTGATGGAGACGGCTTGTGATTTACTTCTTATGTCGATATGAATTCTTTCCCATCTTGTTGCATCATTAGTTGATGGTTGTTGTATTCACTTTTTACTTGGCATTCTTTGAAAAAAAAATTACGATGTTCAGAAAACTGTTTACAAGATAAGCAAAGAAAACTACGTTCACAAGCATTAGAGAGGACTAAGTAATTATAATAGGCGTGACAGGTCACAGAGGTTAGTCGACGAAGAAACTCATGGACAAATTCCCGGCATGATGATACCCCGATAGCAAGAAATACAGCAAGTGTAGAACGTGTACGTGTGAGCTTAAACTGTATGTATGCCAAGAAAAAGCGCAACACAAAATGGCGGAATTTAAAGACATTTCTGGTGTCATTTCCAGTTCCCTAACTTTCGCGGACAAATATATTTATATATTTTTCTCAAATTTTTTTGAAGTAAATCTAGATGGATTTTGTGAATAAACAAATTAAAAAAGTATTGCCCACGTTAGGAAACTAGAACGGGCGCCCAAGAATGCCCACAATTTCTCCAATCTGGATTATATTTATTGATTGCGCAAATGACTGATAAAAAATAAGAGAGTAATAAAATACCAAATGGTTTCCTCTTCAAGATAGTGTCATACATGCGCGCGGCATTTCGGGATATTTGGGAAAACTCGTGTTGAAGTTGAACCTAAGGCAACATGCCAAGTACATGGATGACGCTATCCTGCTCAGGAAACTATTTAGTAATTGTCTTACAAAATGATTACAGTGAAACACAAGTCAACGCCACGGCATTTAAATTTCTCGTGTAGGATTGTTTGATCCTGCACAGTAATAGCCAAGTGGCGCAATCGTCAGAGCAAACGCCTATCACATGTGAGGTCGTGGGTTCAATCCTTACTTCAGACTCGTGACACCCATGTGAGGAGTTAGTCAGTCGTGGGTTTATTCCGGGTACTCCGGTTTGCGAATGTTGACTGGATGGTTAAAATTGTAAAATATCAGTAATCACCGGAACACGGGTACTTAACTAAACTGCTGACGATGAGGCGGAACTCATAATGAATTAATGAAAATGTGTTTCACTGTAGTTATCATATAATGTAATTGCCAAGCTGAATGAATAATTCTCCAGTAACTACGTCATATGAATAACTTACAATTATGAGAGTAGTGGGGGGGGGGGCAGCATAAAGATTGAAGTAGTGTCAAGGAAGGGGTACTACCCTGACGGGTACTAGGCGAAGAAGTAGAGTAAACAGGAGGAAGAAGATTAAATTGGAGTAAGTAAGGGGGATTGGGGTAAAGAAGGGGAGAAGCAGGATAAAGAAACCAGTGGAAGGGGGTGCTATCCTGGAAGGAGTACCCGGGAAAGAAGAGGGTGAACAGGAGGAAAAGTAGATTGGAGAAAAGAAAGGGGAAATTAAACGGATCAGGAAATTCAGACTTGCAATTCAAATGAAAGGCAGCTCATTGGTCATGTAAACACTCGTTGAATCATGGTTCTCGCTTGCCTTTAGCTTGGAATCATCTTTGAATTTGAACTGAAAGTCTGAATTTGCATGTTTCTTGTATAGAGTGCAGTGTATCAGAACAGAAGAGGTTTTGAAGAAAAAGAAAGAAAGAATAAAAGTAAGTTAAAATTTGTAAAGAATAATGAAGAAACTATTGGTACAGCACTTGATACATGATGATAATCATCATTATAAACTCTCTATTAATCCGGGGGGGGGGGTATAATAGAGAATTTGCAATGATAGTAAGTATATTGTAATATTTGGGTTTTTACCACTAAATCCTCTTGAAAGTTCTTTTTGGCTGTGGCTTCTCTCATCACAGTTGTCTGTGCTTGTCTTGCAAAATCTCTGGAATATCTATAACGTGAAGGTCAATATTTAAGATTAGAAAAATAGAAACCGTAAAATAGAAAGAAATTTAAATCGTGGCGAATACTTTTTACGGTCTTGCTAGCATGACAAAAAGAGAGTATAGATTTATAAGATCATGTTGATTTATCCTTTATCTGAACTATATTTAACTTAGATTTTAAAATAGATTTCACCCTGGTAAGCAGACCGAATGGGTTTTCAAACAAGATAACATTTAATGACTAAAACGTGCACAGAATAGTTAGAGAATGCTTACATGTCGAATAAAAATCCAATACTTTTAATGTCCAACTACACAATAGCGATTTTCGTTGCATTTCTAGACTGGAGAAGAAGACGACGCCATTTTGATTTTGATTTCTCCCGACAACGGCAGATTTGTCTTCGCAATTTTTTTCCATTTCTTCGTCGTTTTAGCTCCAATTTGCTCGTTGTGTTTCTTTCGTACCTTCCTCGCCATTTCCGTACAATCAATGGACATTTATACTCAAGATTAAGACTGTATTGAGACTTTCAAAATGTTCGTCAGGAGACATAAAAATCGAAGCTTCTTCTTCGGGTTGCAGAAGCAAATGACGTCAGACGACCTTTGTCCGCCAGCAAATACCCGTATGTATAACATTCAATGATCTTTTTAGGAAGCTGAAAATCGGTTTTTATTGCGCGAACGAAATGTTTTTGCCATTATTTCTTACTCAGGTCTTTGTTCTACTACTTTACTTCCAGTTTAGTTAGGTAACTTGCCAAAAGAAACGCCTGTAAGGGACAATTTTGCATTTTTTTTTTATTTCGATGCTGATGAAGAAGAGAAGACTCGTTAGAGCTTTCATTGGCAAATATCTTTCCCTCCGTGGCCGAGAGGTAAAGACAACTGTCTTGACTTCGATTTTGGGTGGATCGAGGACCGGTTCAGTTCAACTGAGTTTGGTAAGAATTTAATTCTGATCGGTGCTCGATCCACCCAAAACTGAATTCAAAGCTGGGCGTGGAGTGCAGGAAAACACTAGGCAGTACCGCGAGGCCAAGGAGGCAAACGTTATTTTCCTAGTGTTGTTAACTAATATTTAAGCAAATTTCATTAACTTGACTGTTGGGGACAGACCTGTAGGGTTGGTGCATTGAAGACTTCTCGTCGTTATTTCCCTTCGTTCAAGAAGACAAGTTGTCTTCATCGAGAAATAACGACGAAAAGACTTCAAGACACCACTAAACCACTACACTTTAAAGCTACAGTGTAGTGGTTTAGCTAGCTAAACCACTACACTGTGCCAATAATATATGGCTGACGTCTTCCTAACGCTTACGGTACGACCATGGATGCGCAAAGATGCGCAAACACATTAAAGCCTTGAAAGCAAGTGTTTTCTTTTAGGAAAGAATCAAGGACGACAACGCTTACTAAATCAAAGCCGTCTAGTCATGTTTTAAGTACTTCAGCTATGTTTAACGATCTTTTACCAGATCTTTGCAAGAGGAAAAGTAAAATTTTGCATCATTATTATTAACTTTCCGTCAGTCGTTTCTTTCTTGATCGAGCATTATATGCCATTGTGTTCAGTGTCCTTGATATAGGAGCCATATACTTATGGCCTTGGGTTTAATTCCCAAACACTGAATGGCAGTGTTTTGCTCTTCCAATGAGATAACAAGATGGCACTGTAGAACGCGTGGTTTTATATAAGCTACGAGCGTCAAGATATCCTTGATAGGTAACTATTGATCCTACAATGGACACTTATGTTCACTGCCAATAGGAACGTTTCCAACTCACAGCTTGTACATAATGGATTTTATAGGTTGTGTCACAAGGAAACTGCAGTTCGGTCGTAAAATCAACTTGTTTTCAAGGTTGCCGGGTTTTAAACATTACTGACACTGTTAATGTTGTAGCTCGGAATTGTAAAACAACGGCGGCAATGCAGTTTTCTTGTGCCATAACCTGTAAAATGGGTGGTTTTATCATTTATATAAGCTACGACCGCCAAGCTTTATCCTTGATAGGAAACAATTGATCCCACCAACGACATTTGTATTCTCTACCGATAGGAACGTTTGAGACTTACAGCTTGTACATAACGCATTTTATCGGTGAGTCGTAAAACCAACCTGTTACTGCTCAGCAAAGTACCAGTTCCCTCGATCAACGATAGTCGATGAAGCTTGGCGCTCGTAGGTTGTGTAAAACCAAGCATTTTACAGGTTATAGCCAGGTTAGCAGTATCTGCAATGTTTCAAAGCAACCACGAATAGAAACTGACAGCCAACGTTCTGAGTTAAGGTTTGTAGAATATACTACATGATTAGTTACAGCATGACCAGGCATATAGTAAATAACGCATTGCCATCTTGTTCCAAAGTTATCTTATTACTTGAAAGAGCTGAAGACTGCCATGCAGTGTTTGGGAATCAAACCCAAGGCCATAAATACATGACTCCTATATCAAGGACACTGAACACAATGACATATAAAGCTCGATCAAGAAAGAAACGACCGACGGAAAGTCGATAGTATATGCAAACTTCGACTTTCCTTCTTGCAAAGGCCTGGTCATAAAAGATCGTTAAACATAGCTGAGCAACTTAAAACATGCCTACACAGTTTTGATTTAATAAGCGTTATCGTCTTTGACTCTTTCCCGAAAGAAGACATATTCTTTACAGGCTGTACAGTGTTTGCGCATCTATGCTTCATGCCTTCTTGAAAAGACCTCGCCATAAAAGATCGTTTAACTTAGCTGAACAACTCGAGCGCCAAGCTTCATCGACTATCGTTGATCGAGGGAAATGGTAGTTTGCTGAGCAGTAACAGGTTGGTTTTACGACTCACCGATAAAATGCGTTATGTACAAGCTGTAAGTCTCAAACGTTCCTATCGGTAGAGAATACAAATGTCGTTGGTGGGATCAATTCTTTCCTATCAAGGATAAAGCTTGGCGGTCGTAGCTTATATGGTTATGGCACAAGAAAACTGCATTGCCGCCGTTGTTTTACAATTCCGAGCTACAACATTAACAGTGTCAGTAATGTTTAAAACCCGGCAACCTTGAAAACAAGTTGATTTTACGACCGAACTGCAGTTTCCTTGTGACACAACCTATAAAAGCCATTATGTACAAGCTGTGAGTTGAAAACGTTCCTATTGGCAGTGAACATAAGTGCCATTGTAGGATCAATAGTTACCTATCAAGGATATCTTGACGCTCGTAGCTTATATAAAACCACGCGTTCTACAGTGCCATCTTGTTATCTCATTGGAAGAGCAAAACACTGCCATTCAGTGTTTGGGAATTAAACCCAAGGCCATAAGTATATGGCTCCTATATCAAGGACACTGAACACAATGGCATATAATGCTCGATCAAGAAAGAAACGACTGACGGAAAGTTAATAATAATGATGCAAAATTTTACTTTTCCTCTTGCAAAGATCTGGTAAAAGATCGTTAAACAGCTGAAGTACTTAAAACATGACTAGACGGCTTTGATTTAGTAAGCGTTGTCGTCCTTGATTCTTTCCTAAAAGAAAACACTTGTTTTCAAGGCTTTAATGTGTTTGCGCATCTTTGCGCATCCATGGTCGTACCGTGAGCGTTAGGAAGAAGTCAGCCATATATTATTGGCACAGTGTAGTGGTTTAGCTAGCTAAACCATTACACTGTAGCTTTAAAGTGTAGTGGTTTAGTGGTGTCTTGAAGTCTTTTCGTTGTTATTTCTCGATGAAGACAACTTGTCTTCTTGAACGAAGGGAAATAACGACGAGTAGTCTTCAATGCACCAACCCTACAGGTCTGTCCCCAACAGTCAAGTTAATGAAATTTGCTTAAATATTAGTTAACAACGCTGGGAAAATAACGTTTGCTTCCTCGGCCTCGCGGTACTGCCTAGTGTTTTCCTGCACTCCACGCCCAGCTTTGACTTCAGTTTTGGGTGGATCGAGCATCGATCAGAATTAAATTCTTACCAAACTCAGTTGAACTGGACCGGTCCTCGATCCACCCAAAATCGAAGTCAAGACAGTTGTCTTTACCTCTCGGCCACGGAGGGAAAGATATTTGCCAATGAAAGCTTTAACGAGTCTTCCCTTGTTCATCAGCATCCAAATAAAAAAAATTGCAAAATTGTCCCTTACAGGCGTTTCTTTTGGCAAGTTACCTAAGTAAACATGAAGTAAAGTAGCAGAAGAAAGACCTGAGTAAGAAATAATGGCAAAAACACTTCGTTCGCGCAATAAAAACCGATTTTCAGCTTCCTAAAAAGATCATTGAATGTTATACATACGGGTATTTGCTGGCGGACAAAGGTCGTCTGACGTCATTTGCTTCTGCAACCCGAAGAAGAAGCTTCGATTTTTATGTCTCCTGACGAACATTTTGAAAGTCTCAATACAGTCTTAATCTTGAGTATAAATGTCCATTGGTTGTACGGAAATGGCGAGGAAGGTACGAAAGAAACACAACGAGCAAATTGGAGCTGAAACGACGAAGAAATGGAAAAAAATTGCGAAGACAAATCTGCCGTTGTCGGGAGAAATCAAAATCAAAATGGCGTCGTCTTCTTCTCCAGTCTAGAAATGCAACGAAAATCGCTATTGTGTAGTTGGACATTAAAAGTATTGGATTTTTATTCGACATGTAAGCATTCTCTAACTATTCTGTGCACGTTTTAGTCATTAAATGTTATCTTGTTTGAAAACCCATTCGGTCTGCTTACCAGGGTGAAATCTATTTTAAAATCTAAGTTAAATATAGTTCAGATAAAGGATAAATCAACATGATCTTATAAATCTATACTCTCTTTTTGTCATGCCAGCAAGACCGTAAAAAGTATTCGCCACGATTTAAATTTCTTTCTATTTTACGGTTTCTATTTTTCTAATCTTAAATATTGACCTTCACGTTATAGATATTCCAGAGATTTTGCAAGACAAGCACAGACAACTGTGATGAGAGAAGCCACAGCCAAAAAGAACTTTCAAGAGGATTTAGTGGTAAAAACCCAAATATTACAATATACTTACTATCATTGCAAATTCTCTATTATACCCCCCCCCCCGGATTAATAGAGAGTTTATAATGATGATTATCATCATGTATCAAGTGCTGTACCAATAGTTTCTTCATTATTCTTTACAAATTTTAACTTACTTTTATTCTTTCTTTCTTTTTCTTCAAAACCTCTTCTGTTCTGATACACTGCACTCTATACAAGAAACATGCAAATTCAGACTTTCAGTTCAAATTCAAAGATGATTCCAAGCTAAAGGCAAGCGAGAACCATGATTCAACGAGTGTTTACATGACCAATGAGCTGCCTTTCATTTGAATTGCAAGTCTGAATTTCCTGATCCGTTTAATTTCCCCTTTCTTTTCTCCAATCTACTTTTCCTCCTGTTCACCCTCTTCTTTCCCGGGTACTCCTTCCAGGATAGCACCCCCTTCCACTGGTTTCTTTATCCTGCTTCTCCCCTTCTTTACCCCAATCCCCCTTATTTACTCCAATTTAATCTTCTTCCTCCTGTTTACTCTACTTCTTCGCCTAGTACCCGTCAGGGTAGTACCCCTTCCTTGACACTACTTCAATCTTTATGCTGCCCCCCCCCCACTACTCTCATAATTGTAAGTTATTCATATGACGTAGTTACTGGAGAATTATTCATTCAGCTTGGCAATTATATTATATGATAACTACAGTGAAACACATTTTCATTAATTCATTATGAGTTCCGCCTCATCGTCAGCAGTTTAGTTAAGTACCCGTGTTCCGGTGATTACTGATATTTTACAATTTTAACCATCCAGTCAACATTCGCAAACCGGAGTACCCGGAATAAACCCACGACTGACTAACTCCTCACATGGGTGTCACGAGTCTGAAGTAAGGATTGAACCCACGACCTCACATGTGATAGGCGTTTGCTCTGACGATTGCGCCACTTGGCTATTACTGTGCAGGATCAAACAATCCTACACGAGAAATTTAAATGCCGTGGCGTTGACTTGTGTTTCACTGTAATCATTTTGTAAGACAATTACTAAATAGTTTCCTGAGCAGGATAGCGTCATCCATGTACTTGGCATGTTGCCTTAGGTTCAACTTCAACACGAGTTTTCCCAAATATCCCGAAATGCCGCGCGCATGTATGACACTATCTTGAAGAGGAAACCATTTGGTATTTTATTACTCTCTTATTTTTTATCAGTCATTTGCGCAATCAATAAATATAATCCAGATTGGAGAAATTGTGGGCATTCTTGGGCGCCCGTTCTAGTTTCCTAACGTGGGCAATACTTTTTTTAATTTGTTTATTCACAAAATCCATCTAGATTTACTTCAAAAAAATTTGAGAAAAATATATAAATATATTTGTCCGCGAAAGTTAGGGAACTGGAAATGACACCAGAAATGTCTTTAAATTCCGCCATTTTGTGTTGCGCTTTTCTTGGAGTTGCATAGATACAGTTTAAGCTCACACGTACACGTTCTACACTTGCTGTATTTCTTGCTATCGGAATATCATCATGCCGGGAATTTGTCCATGAGTTTCTTCGTCGACTAACCTCTGTGACCTGTCACGCCTATTATAATTACTTAGTCCTCTCTAATGCTTGTGAACGTAGTTTTCTTTGCTTATCTTGTAAACAGTTTTCTGAACATCGTAATTTTTTTTTCAAAGAATGCCAAGTAAAAAGTGAATACAACAACCATCAACTAATGACGCAACAAGATGGGAAAGAATTCATATCGACATAAGAAGTAAATCACAAGCCGTCTCCATCAGATGTTAAGATGCAAATACTATCACAATGTACGGTTTGTTAAAGTCAATTTCAATTAACGCTTAGTGTCCTATATTCTAAAATATTTTGTAACATTAATTTTCTCCTTATTTTATGTTGGTTGACTGGACACGAGTGAGCTAGTTACCTACTGGACCGGCGTGATGTTCCATGAAGAGAGTGCGCCAACCAGATGAAACCATAAACAGCATGATGAAACGAGAACAACCGAAGCCAAGAAGATCCAAAGATAGAGTGAAAGTAAGTTTTTTGATTTTATCTTGTCGTTTCTATTTTCTTTAGCAGTTCAGCTTTCGTTTCAATAAAAATTAACATCTCGCACTAACGTTGCTAGTGTTGGCAGTGCTGTAAAAAGCACACAGGATCTTTCACTACATTAAACAATAAAAAAACAAAATTCGACTTTCGAGCGAATTAAAGCCTTTCGTTGGGGAGTTGGTCGTAAAGATAGAAATTTAATGCGCTGTCTGCCATCTTAGATTCATATTTGATCTCGTTGACACGTAAAATCTTAATTCCCAAACAACTTGAAGTAAGCTAGTTTTGATAGAAGTTACATTTCACCTGCAAAGTAATAGTTGAAGAGATATTGGTAATAAATTTGAGAGAGCTTTTGAGAGAGATTAGTGCGAGATATTAATTTTTATTGTTCGAAAGAGCTTTAAGAATTTACACATTCCTTACGTGTTGTTTAATTCTCGAGATATTTTGATTTAAAATCATAAATTAGGGTAGCTGCAAGTTGTGTGCGTGTGAGAAATAAAGACTCCTTCACGGCTATGATTTTCTTTTGTGTTTTGTTCACGATTTACTAATGATTCTCGAGATTTTAATAAAAAAATTTCATATTAACAGCTTACACAATAATTTGGCCGGCCTAATTAATAAACTATTTTATTATACATTGCAGTTGTTTTATGCGTTGTGATTGATCAGTTGTATGCAGATAAATGCGACTATCACACAATCTGCAGATAACTCAGTTATCTGCTAGCAGATAACTGAGTTATCTGGATGTTGAGCCTACGGTGCAGATTATTACAGTATGCGGTATTCGTTGGCATCAATGGTTGGCATGGCAACAACATTTTTTCGATATTTTCTGTTTCATGTTATGGCATCTTCCTTTTTAAGCTCTTCCGAGGGCGAAATGCGTCAATTGCTCGAGGAAAAAGACTTAAAATGTATAATAAAGCAATTATCAGATTCGGTTTTTGTGATATGCAAAATTATCAATCTCTCGGTAAGAGTTATCTGACTCGCCTTCGGCTCGGCTGATAACTCTTACCTCGACATTGATAATTCCGCATATCACAAAAACCTCATCCAATAATTGTTTAATATGTTATAGTTTATAAATTACTCGTAACTATCATCTCATGATTTAATTCTTTCTACTATTGCAAAGGGTGATGGGATGTGAAAAAAACGCACAAGAAAAGAAAAGAATGAACGATCCTGGACGACAAGACCCACAAAACAACAATCCACAAGAATGAGAAGACACGACATTGTAATAGAAAGTAGTGGTAATGTGCAAGTTAGTAGAAAACAAGATACTTATTATTGAGGGATCAAAGAGGATTTAATAGATATTTCTCGTTAATGAAAAAGAGAAGACAGCAAATTAAGTGAAAAAAATTGGATTGAAATAACATTGATATCAAATACATTCAACAAAATAATTAAATAGAATACCTAGGAGTTTGGCAGTCAATTTTCGAGTCAAAAAATAGGTAAAAATATGGTAAATGTCGACAATATTTTTTAAAGAAACAATACCTTAACGCCTGGAAATTTCGTCTCTAACATTTGGATTTGGATATTTCTAAAAACAAAACAAAATAACATGTAGGATTGAACGTTTTACAAAAATAAGTTTCGTAATAATGCCACTAAATTATAGTTGATGCATTTGGTCACTATTTTTGGTTTGCACATGCCGTCATTTCGTGTGATTGGGCGCCATCTTGGTTGACTCTGCAGATTACTTCAGCTGTTTACAGCGAAGTACTTGTGTCAATTTACTATTTCATCGTTAGTTTTAGCGTATTATGAATGATACTTTAAAGATGTATGGCTCGATAGGATCAGATATAATGAATAGATACTTTGTGGTTGCCATGTGTTTCAAACGTCAACAAAGATGGCGTCGATTGTAAACGATCAATTCCGTCGTTCTACCTTTAAAGAATGTGTTCTCTGGTTAAAAAGCGAGAAAATTTGACTTGTATTCCAATTCACCGTAGCAAAACAAATGGTGGCATGTCGATTTTACCAGAATTTAATGCGGGTATCAATCAAGAATAGCAGTGAAATGATATTTAACATAAGCTAATGGACGGAATTTTAACACAAGTGACAAAATAACCTATCTGTCTGTTCCTCAAACGAGGTTAATTTACCTTAAGTTTTTAAACGATTTCAGACCGCAAGGCATTCTGGTAAAATCAACACCCGCCATCTTTTTGCTACATTAAATTCCCAAGGGAATATATCATTTCTTTGTTTCTTAGCTAATTTGGTTCATACATCCATGCAAATCAGTAGGATCATTATATTTTTTTTGTGCATTTTAAATTCCCATGGGAATACAGCATGCTTTGTTTCAATGGTGATGCGTCTGTTTATGGTAATTACTGCATAATGCGAATCCTCTTTGATTATTAATATGATAAGTATCTTGGTGCTTTCAGATTTGTTTTGGTAAGCAGGAACAATGAAGTCATTGTTTGTGTACACTAAAGCAAATTACGAAGGTGGTTTGAGAGCAGCTGCGAGGTACCATGCAAATGAAGGCGTTTCGGTTAAATAAGTGTGAGAATTACGGCATTAAAAATTGCATGTCATCTACACTTAAGGATATAAGTTGCCAAAAAAAAAAACAACTTTAGTGAATCTGTTGAGTTTCAATTGCTTTTTATTTTTGCCTAATTCTCATGCTTATTTGACCCAGCCTTGGACTTTGGTAAGTATCAGGGGCCGGTTGTATCAAAGGCGTTTAGCTTAAACGGTGGATAAGTCAAAAATATGAAACACGTTTCCATGTTGTATAAACAAACCAGCTGAAGTTATTTGACCTGAGAAGAACAATTATATATAAAACTACATATTTATTCTATTTCAACTCATAATTTCGGTTCCGTACTAGGTGTAAAACTGATTTTTAAATTTCACTTATCCACCGTTTAAGCTAAACGCCTTTGATACAACCGGCCCCAGGTTTATATTTACTCCGGAACAGTTAACACAACGAAAAGCCCATGCCCATTCAGCTAAGGTTTTACGTTTGAAAATTCAATCAAAAACTCAGTCTAAGTGGGTTTAAGTAGCTAGAGATAACGTAATTTATCTTTTTATTTTGCTTTTTTGTTTATAACGTAATTTATTAGCTAAATGTATGGACTGCGAGGGTGTGCGCCGTGTGTAAGTTGCATGGGGTTAGGTTTATTAAAGGAATTAAAATTTTTGAAAGTATGCTTAAAAACCAAAATCTGTCGTCACTTCTAACAAAACAGTTAGGAGTAGGTTTCAACATCAACTAAATTGATCTATACTATTAACTAAGAAAAATGCGAATTAAGTTTTATATTTTGCAAGCAAATTTTAAATAGAATTCTCACCTGTTTTTATGTACGAGCTTTTTCTGTTTACGTTTGATCTAAAATATCCAAATAAATTGCATTTAAAATGCATACTTTACCGAAATTTTAACTCTTTTAATTTTCGAAATTGGGTGGCAGTCGGGGTGGTGGTGGTGCATGCGGGTTTATCAGCTGTGAGTGACTGTGCGATGGTGAGGAAAGTGAAGGTAACGAATGGAATGCAGGAGCTTAGAACTGAGGAAGACAGCTTAGAACTGAGGCAGGTAGGCAGTTGGTAGGATCAGCGGGGGGCACTTGACATTTTGGCTTTGGGAATCAAATTTGCATGCTAAGTACTTAAGTCACTAACGTTTGTTGTTTTAATTTGTTAGGTACGCGCGGCTGCTCTCTAGGGAAGATCAACTTAGCAATTGTATTAGCACTTGCAAAGTTGGTCTTCTCTTTGCCGGCTACCCCGGCCAGTTCTCCGAGTGCTACTTCCACCGTGAATAAGTAGAAGTACTTGTACTACATGTATAAGTACTTCTACTTAGGTGGAAGTGGCACTTGGGGAGCTGGCTGGGGTAGGGGGATTTTTTTTATTCAATTTCTCAATTCCCATGGGAATTGAATTTTTAATTAAAAAGGGGTCACAAGTAAATTTTGTAAACAATTTATTGAAAAAATTTGTAAAGATTACATACAATTTGAATAACAATAAAAAGAGATTAACTACCACACATTGTACTTATTAAAATAACAACAGAAGAAAACAGAACATGGCAGAGAGAACAATAACACAAGTGAATGAACAAAGTCCTAAAAAACTTGGGTCTTTTCAACGTAAGTAAATGTTTATACTTCAAAATATATTATAACAATGAAACAACTTGAAGTGATAAATTTTGAGAGTTTTGCAAAGGTTTACCCAGCATATAACGAGTTGTTTCACAATTACAAAGAAAAACATGTGGCTCAAAACATGCAACTGATAGAGATGACGAGAAGGCTTAACAAGTCTAAGTAGAAAGGTTTTCAAAAGTTAGTCACATTTTTATAACCATATGTAACTACCCTGTCAACTCTCCCAGTGGGAAGAACCGGAGTACCCGGAGAAAACCCACGAGTTTTGGCGGAGCGTTGACCAACGCTTTTTCAAATACAGCCAGCCTCACAGAAGAAAGGTATTTTTGTCAAAAGAAAAATATTATTTTTAATCAATTGTGCTTTTATAAGTCAGAAAAAATACATGCACGAATTACCAACGAATTTTGATGGCTTTGAGACATGTAACGTGGGCACATAATTCTTCCTAAAAATACTTTTTTGTACTCGAAACAACCCTTCAAAACGTCGAAAAACAACGAAGAAACGATTTTTTTATAAATTCCAAATTGACCAAGCTGTAATGTTCGGAGCCACATTTTTCTTATTGCGTTTCTAACCTGACAATGTGAAATGCACTAAACATTGCTACCTTTATTTTTTTTTAACAAAAAATTCAAAAATACATAGAATAAAAACCAAGCATTTTTAGAATATTGTGTGTAGCACGACATTTTTCAGAAACCAATCTCTTACACTTTTCTTTGCATAACAGTGCATGCGATCTATTTTTCGCAAAAAAATACAAAGAAAGTCTCAGACATCTCATTTTTCTGGTGGGCACAAGAACAGAAGCTTTTTGTTCAAATTGTGATAATTTATTTGAGATAACTTTGGGCAAAATTCTATTTTTCATTGAAAACAGCCGAAAAATCAATGCTTTGGCTTTGCCCAGCAACTAATGAAGTCACTCGATAGTGAAGTTGCTTTATATACAATTGATAGTTTCAGTGTTAAAGAGACCAAAATAAAAGTAGAAATACATAACTTAGATTGATCTTGGATTGAAAAGTAAAAAATTTATTCGAAGAATCAATTTAAATTTAGTCTTTTTGGAAGGTACCATTGTCAGGTTAGGAACATATCTCTTTGAAGTATAAATTCATCTTTACTTACTTGTTGAAAAGACTATATTCAAGAGCCATGTAAACCTGTTTTCTTATATTATTATTACCACGCAAGTATTACAAAGTGGAATATTTGAAATGTAAACTTGAACTGAAGCAAAGGAAATGCACATACAAATTCAGAAATATTTCAATTGCCAAAATACAAATTCACCACAACCAAACAATATAAAAAGTTCCAGTAGGCAATATGTTGTAATTTTAATTAAGAAACTTATAAAGTAATAAATCATACAGGAAACACAAAAGAAATCATTTTCTCATCTTACAGAATCGGTATTTTCAAAATCACTTTGCTATAGATCTGATGTATAAAATTGACGAGTTTCACAAGCCATTTACAACATTCGCATCTGTGTATGTCAGATATCTCGCCTTCAGCTTGGGTTTGTATATCCGATACAACCCGGTCACTTGTATTGTAAATAGTACAAATCAAAATTGTTATCAAATCAAAGTCTCAAACTAATTTAAATTATTCTACTCCATATAATGCCAGACAGTTTTACTTTTTCTCAGGAAAGACCTTATGTTCAACAAGGTAAATTTGGCATGTTAATTAAGAAGTCTGTAAAATTTGAAATTGCATAGTATCAACTAAAAGCTTCATGTGACTTAAAACTTTTTCAAGTCGATGTAATACGAAGAACTCTGGTAAAGTATTTACTGTATCCAGGCATCAATAGAAAACTTTTAAAATTAAAAATTGTAGTTACTTATACTTATTATTGGCCAACATCTGTACTGCTTGTTTATCTAGAAAATCTGGCATACTGTCAATTTTTTTAGTCCAAGGAAACTTTTTTACTCTTAAATTCTTACATCCGCCACATCTTTTCTTTGCTAATAGAAAGAGCCCACAGAATTTATTTGGCAAGTTGTGGTTTTCTTTTTCATTTAAGATATGTAATTAATTGATAAAGTTAAAGAACAACTGCATCAGTTCATCTCAATTCCAAACAAGTTCCACTTTGTAAACAAAAGACAATATGCTAGCTTATTTTGTCCTTAATAAGTAGTTCATCTTAAAGTTTGAAAGTCAACATTCTAGTACAAAATCACAAAGTCTGTATCTAAGATAAATTACCAGTAGCATAAAATATTACAAAGTATTTTTTTAACTTTAAAGGGTCCAATATAACATTGAGAACTATTGTGATTTTCAAATGAACTTTCCAAACTTTCAAATGAACACTCAAAGCCAGCTTAAACAAAAGATGATTGAGATAGTAAACCAGGAAATAACATAGGTGTTGTAATTTTTTATCAAAAATATGATATAGTGCATATAACAGAAACATTTCAATTAAAAAGTAGAAATATATTTCCTGTGGTTAGTTTTAATTGCTATATATATTGAAATTTTAGTATAATAATGGATGTTTTTGTTTCTGGCAAAGTCACCTCAATCTCCTTATGTTTAACCAACATTACAAAGTCAAATAATGACAAACACGAATGATTAAACACAAATTTATATTTTAATGGGTAAAAATAAATATGTCCAAATTAGTATAATCATGCATATAGGTCTAGTAGGGTACCAATTTTTAGAAACAGAATTGTGTTGTTTAGAGGCATAACATATAAAATTGCTAGATTTGATATTTCAGTTTTTTAAGAAAGCCTTTTGTATGTGTTTTCATGAACTCTTGGGCCATAATTCAATTGATTTGAACCAAATAAGATTCTAACTTTCTTTTAAAACACAGTTCATCATTATTTGACTTTTTCTAAGATTAAAATGCTTCTGGAGCACATGAGATTCCACGGTATGTGTACCCACAAAATAATCGTCAAATTAGGTGAGAATGAAACCGTCATGTCCAAAATTATACTGTCCCAAATTGTCCCATATTCAATATTGTACATGCAATATTCCAATACCTTTAACAATTTCATTTTTCATAATCTGCCAGTTGTTGAGAGGAGGTTAAGCATTTTGTCGATCTACAAACAAATTTCAAAGAATTCTATTGAAGATAGATAACTGAAATGGTAAACAAACTGCAAAAGATAACAATGCAAGTGGTTGTGTAAAAACTAAAGACCACGTAAAGTCGGCCATTCTGTACAGTGTTTGGATTTGACAGTTTGAATTTTAATTGCCTCAAGAAAAGTCTAAAAGGCATTAAAAACATAACATTCCTTGTTCTTTTTTAACCTCCCGACCTTGCACGACTCCCACATTCTGCTCCGTCTCCTCCTATCCACCTCCCACCCTCAAGGCCCTGTCACACGGTGCAATTTTTCTTGCACTTGTAACTGCTCCGTCTCCTTCTCTATCCACCTCTTACCCTTAAGGCCCTGTCACACGGTGCACTTTTCCTTGCATTCACCGTAGCAAAAAAGATGGCGACATGTCGATTTTACCAGAATGCATTGCAGGTATCAAGAAAGAATACGTGGAAAAAGATGACAAGAAGCAAAGCTACTGGATTGAAATTTTAACACAAGTGTGAAAATAACCTATTGTCTTCTGTCTGTTCTTCAAAAGACGTTAATTTGCCTTTTTAAACAATTTCAGACTGCCATGCACTCTGGTAAAATCGACATTTGCCATCTTTTTTGCTACAGGGAAAATCTACTCTTAAGTAAATTTGTGACAAATGTTTGGTACGTTAAAAAACCCCAGCAAACTGTGATGGAAACTTGCATTTGCCAATTTTACATCTCCCAATAGTAGAATTGCATTTCAAGTTGCAAGAAAAATTGCATTGTGACAGGACCTTTATTCTCCAGTGTTCCCGCCAACCTGCTCCCACCATTAGATGGAAAGTCCTTTTTTCACTACATTTTAGTAATTAGGCTACCCCCCTCCTCTCACAAGTCTGTAATCGCCTGACGAAATCAATTGGTCGACAGTCCAAGGCATGTTTTGTAATCGAAATTCACAAAATTAAAATTAAATTGCCTTTTTTCAATAAATTTGAACCAGAACCAACTCTATACATAGAACTGTCTCAGCATACTTTCTTCGACAATCTCAACAATTCAAGACCTCATTCAGTTTCTATAGCGGATTTCATGGTATTATTATCGAACCAACTTCAACTGAAAACGGTAGCCTTAATCTTACATGCGACCATAGCCATGCTTGGAAAGCACAAACTTACAATACTCGAAAATTGTACTTATTTCCAGTCTGATCTCTCAAAAATCGATCTCTATGCACAATCTAAGTACTTTGCTACAAATAATGATAGAAAATAAAGCATATTACCTTAAAACAAAGTTAGGATGCATGAAAATTTAGAGGACTTTCAAGGAGCAAAATCTTCGAGCTAGAGAAAAATTTTGAAAAAATAGTATTCGGAAAATCTTCGAGCAGCGTCGGAAACCGACGAATTCCGAGGAACGCCGAAACTACCACTTTGTGTCGACATGCTCCGAGCAAGTTCCTTGTTCCTGATTCAGAAGAAGCTGTATCACAGATCAGATATATACAGATAGGGAACTCGCTCTCAATAACCTCAATTTTTGTGTCCCCGTGCTCACGTCATTCCACGCGCCACGCAAATTGCTCTGGCAAGTGTCGTTCGTCGTGTTTTCAGTCAAAAGCATAGGAAAAACGCCGTTCGAAAGTACAAAAATGAATATTTTTGCGAAGTTCCTTCACCGATCTTCATTTTGTATGTATGTAGATATTTCAGTAGAATTTGCGTTTGATTCTTGTGTAGAAATTTCTAAATTTCCTTAAAAGTAGGAATAAACTAGAAAATGACGGAAACACGCTCTCAAAACTTCACCGCGACACATCGCTGGAATTTGTCGTTTTAAAGCATTTTGCATGAGAATCTTTGCACGTAAAACCTTCTTGCGGTTTAGATGTTCTAGCATGCACGTTTAAATGCGTGTTTTGTTGACACATTTCGCCAGAAATTGAGTTTAAACGCCGTGTTTAGGTCGGCTCACGCGGTTTGTGTGAATTATTGTGTCTTTAGTGTTGGAAAATGTTGTTGTAAGGGTTGCTGTTAGTGCTGTATTGTTTTCAGAGATTTTATGAGTTTGGTTAAACATGATCAAATTTTGTCAATATTTAACCAAGCCTATTATTACATGAATTATTGTGTCTTTAGCGTTTAAAAATGTTATTATAAGGACTGCTGTATTGTTTTCAGAGATTTTATGACTTTGGTTAAACATGATCAATAATTCGTGTGATAATGGGCTTGGTTAAACAATGACAAAATTTGTACATATTTAACCAAAGTCATAAAATCTCTGAAAACAATAATTTCAATCCTCATAATAACATTTTCCAACACTAAAGACACAATAATTCGTGTAATAATGGGCTTGGTTAAACAATGACAAAATTTGTACATATTTAACCAAAGTCATAAAATCTCTGAAAACAATAATTTCAATCCTCATAATAACATTTTCAAACACTAAATACATAATAATTCGTGTAATAATATAGGCTTGGTTAAACAATGACAAAATTTGTACATATTTAACCAAAGTCATAAAATCTCTGGGAACAATAATTTCAATCCTTATAATAACATTTTCCAACACTGAAGACACAATAATTCGTGTAATAATAGGCTTGGTTAAATAATGACAAAATTTGTTCCTATTTAACCAAACTAATAAAATCTCTGAAAACAATACAGCAGCCGTTATAATAACATTTTCCAACACTAAAGACACAATAATTCGTGCAATAATAGGCTTGGTTAAATAATCACAAAAATTGTTCCTATTCAACCAAAGTCATAAAATCTCTGAAAACAATAATTTCAATCCTTATAATAACATTTCCAAACACTAAATACATAATAATTCGTGTAATAATAGGCTTGGTTAAATAATGACAAAATTTGTTCCTATTTAACCAAACTAATAAAATCTCTGAAAACAGTACAGCAATCCTTATAATAACACTTTTAAACACTAAAGACAATAATTCGTGTAATAATGGGCTTGGTTAAACAATGACAAAATTTGTACATATTTAACCAAAGTTATAAAATCTTTGAAAACAGTAACTTCAATCCTTATAATAACATTTTCCAACACTAAAGACACAATAATTCATGTAATAATGGGCTTGGTTAAACAATGACAAAATTTGTACCTATTTAACCAAAGTCATAAAATCTCTGAAAACAATAATTTCAATCCTTATAATAACATTTTCAAACACTAAAGACACAATAATTCGTGTAATAATAGGCTTGGTTAAATAATGACAAAATTTGTTCCTATTTAACCAAAGTCGTAAAATCTCTGAAAACAATAATTTCAATCCTTATAATAACATTTTCCAACACTGAAGATAGAATAATTCGTGTAATAATGGGCTTGGTTAAACAATGTCAAAATTTATGCCTATTTAACCAAAGTAATAAAATCTCTGAAAACAATAATCTCAATCCTTATAATAACATTTTCAAACACTAAAGGTACAATAATTCGTGTAATAATAGGCTTGGTTAAATATTGACAAAATTTGATCATGTTTAACCAAACTCATAAAATCTCTGAAAGCAATACAGCAGTCCTTATAATAACATTTTTAAACACTAAAGACACAATAATTCGTGCAATAATAGGCTTGGTTAAGTAATCACAAAAATTGTTCCTATTCAACCAAAGTCATAAAATCTCTGAAAACAATAATTTCAATCCTTATAATAACATTTTCAAACACTAAAGACACAATAATTCGTGTAATAATAGGCTTGGTTAAATAATGACAAAATTTGTTCCTATTTAACCAAAGTCGTAAAATCTCTGAAAACAATAATTTCAATCCTTATAATAACATTTTCCAACACTGAAGATAGAATAATTCGTGTAATAATGGGCTTGGTTAAACAATGTCAAAATTTATGCCTATTTAACCAAAGTAATAAAATCTCTGAAAACAATAATTTCAATCCTTATAATAACATTTTCCAACCCTAAAGACACAATAATTCATGTAATAATAGGCTTGGTTAAATAATCACAAAATTTGTACATATTTAACCAAAGTTATAAAATCTCTGAAAACAGTAACTTCAATCCTTATAATAACATTTTTAAACATTAAAGACACAATAATTCGTGTAATAATAGGCTTGGTTAAATAATGACAAAATTTGATCATGTTTAACCAAACTCATAAAATCTCTGAAAACAATACAGCACTAACAGCAGCCCTTACAACAAGTATGTCGCCCGTACCACTGCGCATGCGTTGCAAATAAATAGATTCAATAAGCCGCATTAGGGAAGGGGAAGAAGCTGGTACATAAGTGACGTTCCATGAGCAATAGGCAATATACAAAATCGTATCTTTCCGGTCGACAACAACAGCCTTTACCGCTTCGTATTGACACTCCTTCAATTTGAGATTCTTCTTACCCAGTCGCTCTAACGCTTCGTCCAACACAGAATGAAATAAAATGATATTTTCCACTGACATTACAAACAGAATAGTACAAATGCTGTTCCAAAAAACGTTAGAAAAATGCTTTTGTGGCTTATTTCCTACGCATGTGCAGTACGGGCGACATACAGTTTTTTGTAGGTCGATCACGGATTATCCCAGAGTGTCCGTTTCCTTTCCAAAGGATCGCAGGCTCGGGGAACGAGATTGTTCCGTCGTCTTTTGGCCATTTTTACTCTATTTCCAGTCCCCCAACGCGTCATAAGTAAGCACCTAAGCACACGTCTACAGTTCTTTAGTTTAAAACTGGATTGACGCTAATCTTGATGGTAGAAGGTTAACAGGGGGGAGGGTTGTCCACAGGCTACAACTTTAAACAGAATAACGTTTTCATTTTATATATTAACATTATTTTGTGTATTTTACACATTTTCATTACACACAGTCTTGTCAACAGATTGTGTTTGTTCTGTTTCATTTTTCACTAGCATTGCCTCAATTTCCTCTTGTGTAAAACCAAATTTTTCATGCAAAACTTCTTTAAAGCGTATCACAATGTTTCTCAAATGAGTATTTTCACGGTTTGAGTCCTCTAGTGCCTGTGTCAATGACAACACTTGCATCTGTAAATCTTCAATACTTGGTTCACAAACAATTGTGTCTTGAATATGACTGTCTTCATTGACAACCATCTCTTCACTTGACTGTGGAGATAAACCAAAACTTGAATCATTACTTTCTTGCTCTAACAAGACTTCAGAACTACTTTGTTTATTATTTGCTTCTGATGTTGACTTCGTTTCCACACAATCTTCTGATTTCATCTTTGCCTTTGCGATTCTTTCTATCTTATAGCGAAGTAATTTTTGTTTTTTTAAGTGATCCTCATACTGCAACTGCATTGAAATTAAAGCCTAAGGAATAAAAAACTAACATTATGAAGGAATGTTAACCAACAAAATATAGTGTTATTCATAAGTTAAATGTTCACTTGTTTGAATTATTTTATAGGTTAGCTGTCATGATGTTGCATGACGTCCCATGTTTTTGATGTTAGGCTTTCGCTTCTCACAAAAAAGATGTTTTAGTAAGACTGTACCTGAGTAACTGTTGTTGTTTTCATTGCTTCTGTGATGTAAGCTATAAGAGATTAAAGAGAAGATAATAACTCTGAATATTGTCAATCATCAGAATCTGTGAAAAGCACAAATCATAAAGTACAACTCATCCTAACCAGAAGCTATTTCATAACAGGCAACTGCCTCTGTATACTTTTTGCTGGAAATAAGTTTTTCTGCTTTTCGTTCTTGCTTGTGGGCCTGGTAAATATTAATTAACATATTTTTGTACAAACTACAAAATTTAAACATAATATTATCGCTGCATACACTAATTCTTACCCTATTTAATGGTGAATCCATAAGCTTAAAGTTTGCCTAATGATCGACTATATTGAGAAAGACAATTGTATATAAACATGAAAGCAGAAATGTTATGATGTTTTGTAATGTTGTCATCCCCAGTCTTCCACTTGAAGTACTCTTAAAGAGCATTTCAGTTTATTATACAGATCAGCCAGAACTGTCAACTGGTCAATTCGAAAAATTTCTAAAATTTTGTCATTTTAAATTATTATTTACGACGATTTATTGATATTTTGAGCCGAAATTTCTACGAATGTATCATGTGGATGTGTTTGGCCTTTTAATGGGATATGGAATATTGGATTATTTTCAAATTTCACGCATTTTTTTAATTAATTGCAATTTCCTGTTATAAATCAATATCTCCTGATGAGCTGATATCACGCTGCCAATGAAGTTTGGACCATCAAACCAACAGGTCAGTTAAAAAGAATGTTATTAAAATAAATTTTTTGCTTAGACCGTATTAAAATGTTAAAAAAAATATTGCACTTGATGGGATAAAAATTGAATTGATTGACGCATACATTTTAATAGGGTTTAAGCAAAATTTTTTGGAATTTTTGAATGTTATTTAACAAATAGATTACATTTTGCCGTTGTTTGTTCAGTTATAGATACACGGTATGACGTCATAATGTGGTAAGGACAAAAAAGCGGCATACGAGCCGCCTAGGCAAGTGGGTCACTGATGTTCTTAACACATGACGTCTACTCTGTATCTATAACTGGACAGGCAACGGCAAAATGTTATTTACTTGCACTATATGCACGCCGTTGGATGTCGATAATTCTAAAATTGCTGTGATTGGCTTGTCGCTGAAATGGCGTCAGCGTGCGTCTGTCCTCTAACAGATAACAGTTCTCGACCAATGAAAATCCAGAATGAATTATATGTAATATGATCAATTTAAACAATAGAATTTCTGGTAGTTAGTGTTTCCTTCCAATATGGCTGAAAACATCTTTGATCCATAAGGATTGTTTACAAAACACAAATTCATAAATACTTCAAAAAAACAATACTTGCTTTATGAACAACTGTCAAGCACACTTACTGTTGTGAAAGCTCTCTAACTTTCATATTATCATGAACTGGAATACTGGATATGATATTATTTGATAATTTAATCCTTCTGGGCTGGTCAACCAAGACAGTTGTGATAACATGATGACAATGTTCATCAAGACATCTTCTTGGTTTCATGACAAGGTATAAATTAGAAACCTCGTAACATATTCCTGTTTCTATAATTATGTGGAAACACCGCGTAAGTTTATTATCGCATAATAAACTTATGATAATAAACGGTAATAAACTAAAGATTATATACTTAAGTGGTGTTTCCACAAATTATATTTTAATTTGATATTCACCATGCAAACATACAAGGAACTTATATCCCTATTTCTATCATGAGTTTTATGTTACAACAAAATTTCAAGGAAAGGCATTTATTGAACTATATTGATATTTGAATGATCTTAAATTTCCCTCTGTATATTACCATTTCCAATAAAAATGTATCAATATTAAGGATGACAAAGTGACATTTAATCTTAAATATTTATAAGAAAACATGGAACATTTTCATAAATATTTCTCATATTTATACCTCTAGGATGCTTAATTTCTATATTTTTAAAACACCGTAGAAATGAGTTTCAATGCAAAGAGTACTGACCTGAATCTAGTGGTTCATTAAGCAAAACTAGTTGCAAACACTACTTGTGACAAAATGTAAAACAGTACTCTTGAATGTAATAATATGAGTTAATCAGTGTGCTTTAAAACAACTAGTGTCAGGTCATAAACTAAAATATTTACATTTGAAAATATTTTCCAAAACTGTTGCTTTACTCTATCTGAAACAGCAAGACTGTATGTGCAACATTTTGTTAATAAACAAATTTTACCTCGTATTTAATTGTAAAACCAATTCTTTTCTTGATACCTTCATGATATATAATTATCTATATATTATTGTATTTTAATAATTATTATGTAAATACAGTACTTATGACCATTCACGCTTCTTGTGCATTTTTTTCAATATCCAGTCCATATGTTTAGTAACATCAGTGAAAACACTATATTTTACCTCTTGTCTACATTTGGGATATCGCCAGCTTGCGATGCCACCTAATACCCAACGATTTCTCCTTGATTTTGATTTTGATTTGTCAAGAAAAACAAAGCCTCCTCCACTGTCTTTTTTACACAAGCCATCAATTGTGTCACTGTATCCCGCACAGAGCATTTTCTCAGTGACACTGTAATTGTTTCTCTTGTAAGACTGTTTACAGTCTTTATTTGTCACAACAGGCAGTGGCATTTGCCGTAATAGATTTGGTTCTTGTTTACTACCCCAGCCAACTATTACACCAACATTTCCGACATGTATTAAACGTTTTCTTCGTTTGGCTTTTGGCAAGCAAACAGGATGGACATGCTTTGTTATATGCACTTTTCTTTCTAGTTTTAAAATAGCAATGTCAGAATTAAAAGAATCCCAATTAAAGTCTTTGTGATACCTTTTCTTTTCAGCCAGTATTATCTGTACATCTTTGGAACTTCTATCTGTCAAATTATGTGTTCCCAAAATGACTTTAATTTCTTCAAAATAATCCCCTTTATGCTGAAGAACACAATGTGCAGCAGTAAGGACCCATTGGTCTCCAATTAGTGTTCCTCCACAATGAACACCTTTCATTGGGACTTCTATTGCCACTTGCCATGGCCAGGAATCTCTAAGATATGTTATACTCTTGATTTTGTTGTCTTCTTCTTGTTTATCCTCTCTTTCACCACAATCAGGCACACATTCAGCAGGATAGCCAGACCATGTACCATCCTCCTGACAGTAACGAAATTGGCTAAATCCAATATTGCGGTAAAAGTCATTACATTTGTACTCAAGAAATATGTGTTCATCTTTTTGTTTTTTCATTGTGTATTTACCATTCTTTGGCATTGGTGGTGTGGGACATACTAATGGTTTTTCTAATTTTATCTCAATTTTTACATTTGGTTTATCTTCAACAATATGAACACTGTGTGTATTGCATATTGTTTTATCTGTACTATCTCCTATACAAGCTTGACCATTGTATCGAGGAACAGGCTCAGTACATGTGCGATTTCTTTGTTTTATTCCACCACCACCACCACCACCACCACCACCACCACCACCACCACCACCACCACCACCACAAACCTCATTACACTTGCCCCATTCACCCCAACTGCTCCACCCACCATGTATTGGACAGGGTTGAATATTGCATGGTGATTTGCTTCTCTGGTCACCAGGACAAGGTTTACCAATGATGTTGCTTACACAATATCTTTGACGACGTTTGGTTCCTCCAGCACAACTACGTGAACATGCAGACCATGCACCCCAATTGGACCAAAGTGGTGTCTGATTACATGTTGATGGCTTACACCGTTCGACATGATAATCAATTGTCTTGTTCATACATGTATAGCCAGGTCTACCTTCATCATCTACACAGTATCTTGCCCGGAATTTTTGCCCAGTGTTACACTGACCCAGACTGACACACTTGCTCCATGGTGTCCACTCTCCCCAAACGCCTTTACAATTCTCCCCCACACAAATTTGATAGTCCTTGTGAAAACTGCTCAAGCACATTGGTTCACCTGTCTCGCCATCTCTTTTCCTACATGACCTGCTCCGAGATTTAAACCCTTCGCCACATTGTGTGGAACACTGACTCCATTCAGACCAAGGTGTAAATTCTGATGTGTCATTACAAAGCTTTCTAAGACAATATTTAAGTTCAAAATTTGAACCCTTACAATGTGTTCCACCATGCTGTGGATAAGGATTAGAACACTTTCTACGTCTTACTTCGACTCCAGGGCCACATGTCTTGCTACAACTCTCCCATACAGACCATGATGACCAGCTGCCTGCAACTGGACATGGCTTAATATTACATTCTCGTCTATCTGTGTCATTTCCTGGACAGGTTTGCTGTTTATAACCATGTACCAGAACACAATCTCTTTTCCTAGTTTGCTCTCCTTTTGAACAACTCTTACTACACGTCGACCACATTCCCCATTCTGCCCATTCAGCACAGTCTCTTATCTTACAATTTTGGCTTTCAACTTTACGTCCAGGGCATGTCAGGCCAAAATGGGAACTAGTACACTCCCTTTTCCGGATCTGTGTTCCTTGTCCACACTGAACGTCACACATTGACCAGGATGACCATTCAGTATAAGATGGGCAATCTTTCCTTGGGCATGTTCTTACTTCAGATTCTAACTGACGTTCACATGGTGATTGTGTGCATTGCGTACTTCGACTTCGTGTTTGATATCCCATAGAACAAGTCACACTACAAGATGTCCACACACTCCAAGGGCTCCACTTTGTTTCACATTTGTGTGTATTACACCACCTTGTTTCACTAGAACTCCCTTCGCAAGAACCTGCTCTGCATTCACGACTCCTACTTTGTGTTCCATGATTACAAAGTTTTGAACAGCTGTTCCAATTAGACCAGTCAGTCCATTCCTCTTCACAGCCGAACTCATCGTCTTTAACTCTCAATAAAGGTTTTCCACGTAGCTTCTCAGGACCCTCACATTTTATTAGATGTTTGTGGAATACTATTACGTATTTTTTATTTTCAATGATCCAATCTTTTAACCACTTCAAGGAACACGTACATTGAAAGGGATTTTTATAAAGCGACAATAAACGTAATGATTTAAGATCGCGAAATATTCCTCTTGGTAGTGTTGTGATGTTATTATTGTTCAATTTTAAGCGTTTTAAATCAGACATGCTGTTAAACGAATCATTCTGTACTTTCTCGATGCCATTGTGATTAAGTAAGAGTTCGACTAATGATGTGAGGTTGCCCATTACTGTTGTAGAAGGTCTCTTTATTGCCGTTTCACGCAAATCAAACAACTTAGCGGATAACGTGTAAAATTTGTTGCTGTCCAAGTATAGCTTTCGTAGTGATGTTAACCCGTGGAAAAAATCTTTTGGGAGATTTTCTAGAACATTATCATCCAGAAATAATTCTCGTAAGGACGTCAGTCCACGCAAAAGCCCCGAGGGAAGTTGTCCCAATCTGTTTTTGGATAGGTTTAGTGACTCCAGAGTAGTCAAGCCTTGAAATACATTTGCTGGTAAACGCTCAAGTTCATTGGATGCTAAATCCAAATAGCGAATGTCTCGCAGTTTTGAAAACGCTCCAACAGGAATGATTGAAATCCTGTTTCCTTTCAATGTAAGATATTGGGTATCTGCAGGAAATCTATCTGGGATAGCTGTGAGCTGTTGTTTATTTTGTATATCACAGTAAACTTTTCTTAAATCTGCTTCCACGAGACATGTGCAATGTTGTGGACAATCAGTAACGTCCCAGTTATCTTGCGAACTCCATGCTAGCCTCAGGAAAGCTACAACAAAACATAAAGTGTACATATCCGGTATTTTATGAAATCTGCCTGTCTTCAAGTACGATCAGTTTATGCCGGGAGTTGAGGTCACCGGGTGTCTCATCTGAACCAATCACATTCTGGGTAGGTCATTTGCCAAATGCAATTACTTCTCTTTTGATATTTACCGTCACAACATAGCCTGAAATGAAATGAAAGAAGTTAGCAACTCAATAATTGCTCAATTAAACTTGTTACCTAGGCACGTGGGGTAGCTTGTTTCTCATTTGTTGTCATCGTAACAAACTTTTGTGAGTTTTAGGAAAAGAGCCAGAAACTAAAACTGCACGTACTACCGGTGTTTACAAGCTCGATTCTTTTCCTGTCTTTCTGTTGGATGTCATGAGGTCTCACAAACAACTTATTTAGTTCAAAGAGCCAGTCATATATAAGATTTCTAATATAGTGCAGTGATTGGTTTCAGCTGCCGAAATAAAATCCGCGTCGTGTATTTGACGGGATTAACTTTATCATTTATACCGACTCAACTCACAAGCTTATCGAAGAACATACGACGATTGTCAGTTTTGAATTAAAGTACATCTTTGACCTTGTCATGAAGGAACTTCAGATCATGATCTTACTAAGAAGTGTCGTTTGTCAAGAACTCTTTTATTTCATCGCCTTGGTATAGTGCTCGTGCTTTGAAAGAGTCTTGTAGGTTCACATCACTAGCACTCTCTCTTACTGTGTCGGCATGCCATCGTCACAAGACTCTTATACTTTTTGCGGTCTGGGTGCTTATCAAATATCATCTGAAGAACACCAAGGAATGTATACGTGAGCTAAGATATTCGCACAATGCACTGGCCGTCATAATTTTTTAAATAAATTTCAACGGATTAGATTCCCCAGTGATTGTGCTAATTAGACTATATACATTATTATCGTGCATTGCTTGGTAGCTGTAGGGGGTCTAAAAACACGAGATATTGCGGTGGATGTTTGATACAATATACAAGTGTAGGTACAAGATCACTTATAACTAAATATCCGCGTTGATAACTCTACGTGTTTTCAATTTGTAGAATATATCTTTTGTGCTTGAAATGCACAAAAGTACGAGATTTGAGTAACATGTTTTGAACAATTTCCTTGATAAGAATCTTATTGCGTGAGCATACACTCTGAGCGTCATACTTTACCTTATCAACTCTTATCTCTTAAACTTGTTTGGCAACTCTAATACTTGTGTAGTGTTTGATGAAGTCAAGAGCTATGTCTCTTAGTTATAGTCTACTATTTCCACATTTTTTAAGCAATTATGGCAAGGAATTTATTTTTACACTATTCCCTGGTTTTTTTTTATTAATATTGAATACGAGTTTAGCACTCAGAGTACATTACTGCAGTGGAACTATGGTCATTCACTATTGCTTCAAATAAATTTCAAAAATATTTTATATTTTGAAGAAAATATTACATTCCCTCCTGTTGGAATGTTAACTCACGCACTATATATGTATTGATACTTTATTATATGAACGAATGGATTTTGTCTGTATATAAGACTGATTATTCTTGTGTAGTTAAGCTTAAGTTGGGAAGTTTAACATCGTTGCAATGCTCAGCTCTGTAAATATCTTTAAACGGGTCTTAACTTGATTTGAACTTGCTCTTCATCCTGCGTCTGTACTTTACTGACGACATCAAATCACGTTGATAAATTGAGGGTAAATATGGTGCCCTGCTTAAATATATCTCGTTTCTGACAAAGAACTTTGTTCTATAGTTTGCCATTGCACATCACTGACGTTTACCGCTGGACCAATATTTAATATGAGTGTTTACTAATTGCTTTATCTACCTCACATGTGACATTCGTGCTTGTGTGATACTTGAATACAACTCAAGAAATATTGCAGTTGACAGTTTCTTTCATTTCTTGGCCGGTTACTATCTTGATACAAACATTCAGTTTCGACGTGATAGATTGCACGAATCGCGGTTTCAAAGAAGTCGAAGTAGACCTAAACGATGTATTGAAACAATATTGATTTTTGACCAATTTTCACCATTATCAATAAATTAAAAAACACGAGTCATAAGACATAAACGTTCGCTCGTCGAATGTCGTCTCGTTTGGAAAGTTTAGGAACAGATTTCTTAAAAAAACCTGTGCTCTCCATCCACATACAAAAACAAAATCAAATCAGGAAGATACTTTTCCACCGAAGATGTTGTTATTAAATCAGTACATATATTATTTAAGCAGCCGTTTCTCGTGTGGATTTCAAAGTAAATTTCAAAGCTCTTGTCAGTCTCTGCTGGCTGTAAGAGTGTAAATTTTGATTAGTAATGTTAAACCAGATCAATGATTTTAACGTTGAGATGTGTACATGCACTCTATATAATTGAGAAGATACCTCCACACTTTAACTTTCACCTATCGGGTTTTCACAATAGGTTCAGATAATTACTAGCATAGCACAATGAAACGCAACCCTGTTATGTCAACGTTTTCTACATTTCCGGCGTTTTTATATAAAGTTCGTTCAATTTCCTGCAAACGTTACCTGCGGGGTAAGGTTTTTAATGTTGTTTGTTTGGAAAATATATTGGCATCATGGCATGACCTCATGCTTTCTTCATGAACTTTTGCCGCTCTTGAATATTAATATTTATGCTGTTGAGTATAACTATATTTTGCTTTTGTGATTGTTTAAAAGAATCAAAACGCTCTACCAACGCTTTACAAGACAAACAGATTCGTAAAATTGTTTAAATTACTCACATAATGTTGTCATTTCAGCTAATTCTACAGCGTATGAAATCTATTTTTACTTTTTCTATTGCTTTCGTAAGCGGTCTTGTTTTATTTTCAGATTTAATTGGTAGGCAATTATCGTTTGAAGTGACGTCACACAATCATGCAGCAAAATAATGTGTGTGTCTGCGACATCACAGAATAGCAAAGTATAATAACATCATTGCTTACTTGACACAAAATTCATTTTCTACATTTATATCAAGTTGTGAGTTGTATATAGTTTATATAGTTAGTTAGTTTTTCATATCTCTGATGATGGTTCTGGAAAAAGTATAATTTACACAATTATTATCATTATATTTTAAAGATTTTAGGTTTATTTATATTTATGTTTATCCAAATCGTCAATGGAAGATTCTCGAATTTTCGAAAGAGGAGCTCACGTTGAAAAGTCGCAGCTAGCAACGTCACGTCTAAGTTCTGCTTATAATACTCGTCTGGTGACTGATTATTGAAGATAATAACGTTACTGACGATGACAGTTTCTGCGTAAAACATTTTACAAATCACTTACACAATAAAGTAAAATACCTTTTAAAATCAAATCTAGGAAGCTTTTCATGATCTTGTTGGGATGGTACATTTGTTTCTTCTTGAAAACAGATTAATATGAAGTGGGCAAGTGTATAAACTTCATAATATATTAGTCACATGCAATAGACACTGGTCATGTGTAATGCGACGTCATTTATTAAATAGATATTTATATTCATGATATATTATTTCAAAGAAGGTGCGTGCGTATTCACTGCATAACCTCAAGTGCTTGAATAAAAATATGTGTCAGCAAAAACCTGTCGGTTTGCATGACCGTCGGAAGTGTTGAGGGAAGTATTGTGATCACAAGACTTTCTAGTTTCCAAGTAATGACTGGTTAGCTTTAGGAATTTACAATTTCTACTATGGCTATGGTACGACAATGATTGGAATGGAGACTCTCTTATTTAAGCTGTCTGGATTAATTCTAACACTGGTTTGTTATCATGGAACGATATGCGTAACAAAAGATGCTGGAATAACAATTGATAATAATTACCTTTGACAGAGCAAATATTAGAAGAGCAGCTTCAAAAAGTCGTTCTTCTTAAGATCATAAATCTAGAAAAATATCATCCACGTCCTTCAGAAACCACGCGTTCTACTTGGCTATTAGTTTCATTTTGCGGTTCTTATGCTGTCATTCCTAAGGTTATTGGCACGAAGGGCGCGTCCAATGGGCGCGTGCCTCTATTATAATGACAACTGTAATTACTGGAGCATGCTAGCTCAACACATGTTTTAATTCAAAACATTATAGTTAATCTGAAGATATTTATTATTTGAGGAATTTTAAAAATGACTTTTGCCTCCTGACTGTATTAATTATGGCCTCACCAAAGCTGAAGCAAGTATCGGAATAAATCGTGTAATATTTGTTCGTGGTGGTCGTTTACTTTGTTAAGTTGATGTAGAACTGATTAGCATAAAACACACTTAAGAAGTGATAGATTCACACCGTTTTACATCAACAAACGTAACATGGTCACGACATGGGCATAGAACAGTTACGAGGAAATGAAAACTTGGCTCGTATGGTGTGAACTGTTCTCATAACACAAAGGGCATGTTTGAACTACAAAATAAACTTTTGTTCGTCACAACTTGTATGCTTTTCCGTGATCGATTATTGGTAAAGATTTATAATAATAATGAACTATTGATAATGTAAATTGAACAATGAGCGAAATTCTATTAATAGCTTTACTATCCGGCACAATACAAAACAATCAATATTTACCACTTATTGTCTGTGTAAGGCAAACATCAACAACTGTCTTTGAAAAGTTGTTTTTTAGTCAACGAGACAATTGTTGTGTTGTGATAGCAGGGAGGGTAGGTATTATGCTGATTACGTAGAAGTACGTGCCTTGTTTTAAGATATGTATTTCAAACATGCGTGTCATCTGCCATGTTCAATTCTAATAACCCATGATGCGAGAAATTACTAAATAATCACTGAATCTGTACCTTAAACTACCCATATTTATCTTTGAATCTCCTTATGTGCCATATAAGCATCATTATCTCGCAGTTTAGTTCAGTATAAAGTTGAATATGCATAAATTAACAGCTGATGCATTGATCTGTCCAATCACGATAGATTATTTAATAGAAATATTTTCTTGTATGTGTGTGGTATTCTTCATATCGCGGCATTCTTGTTAAACTGATTACTGACATAAATAACATCCTCTTACTCTGTGACGATCACTCGAGCTGAGACTAGAGTGTAAATGAATTGTAGCGTCTACGACCTGCACTGGCAACGTTAGTTCACGTAGTTAATGTGTTAAATTTTTCTTTCATGCTAAATTTAGGCCGAGTTTAAGGCGATAATTTTGTAGATGAAAATCAGAACAAAGTAATCTAGGTATTATTTTGAGAACGAACTTATCCATTTAATTAGGTTGATTTAGTTTTATCTGATTGGCTTGTATTTTATCACGTGATGTTCTTGTATTAAAAAACACGCGTGCTTTGCCAAGCTCTACCACTAACCTCCCGACGAACAGTCTTCAATCTAAACGTCAAAATTCTGTTTGTGTTGTGGAAAATCTAATGTTTTCGTATGCCCCAGTTACCACATGCCCTGCTTGACCTCAGGAGATTGCGCAGCCCAAGCTTGGGTCACTTCACACCCGCGTTCCTCGTGTCACGCTAAAAATACTAATTATCTAATTGATGTTTGTGACAATTAGAACTAAATTTCATGAAGGCGCGCGTGCAAGACAGATTGTTCAACGTTTTACTATGTCTTTGCGAAAAAATGAAGTGGAAGGATATAGCCTGGAGTGCTGACAAAACTAGACCATCCTGTCTGCAAATATTAATCATCTAGATTTACTGCAAAGACGAGAGATAATACTGTCTGCACAGACAGCTTTGGATGACGAGGAATTAAAGTGTGCGATAATTATTGTACACACTGCGGCGCATTAGTTCGATTAAAAAATCGAAAATCTTGTTTTTGCATCACATTCTTTTGAATTTATTCTGTATTAAAATTCATGAAATACTCGCAGCTCGTGTTTCCTGCCATGGCTTGATTAATCTACACACGTTACCCCGACGCGGTTTCCACTCTATTCAGAATCTGCTCATTGCAACGTTGTCTTTCTGCTTGAGGAAAAGCATAAAGACAAGAACCGTATCTTTGATTCTAAGATACTTTGAGTTAATAGCTAGAGGGCTGCGGACACAATATGTGCATTATTTGCCCAGTGCATTGTACTCTGATACCTCGCTGAGCGCAACTGGCCTTAACAGTGCACAAAAACAGAGCGCAATTCTTATACTCCTTAATTAAAATGCGCCGCATCATGCCGCCGTGACAATAGAATAATGCTGTATGAAATAAAAACAGTTCTCAAAAAAAAAGGTCTGAGTTTTGCGTTGTTTCCTTCTTATACTTCATGTGCGTCAGATGTTGAGATGTTTATCCAAGCACATTAATGTGATCGTCCTTGCAGGCACATTCCTATTTATTTTAAATGCCTCACAGTGGTACTTAAGGTGGCTTTTACTTGTCAACAGCGACTAGATCGAGCTAGTTGGGTAAACGATTTTGTCATCGCGTTGTTTAGATACGCTTAGCATCATTATTACGCTATTTACTGCCTCTTGATCTCTGGCAGGATTGAGTAAATTCGTGCATCGCCTTACCGCGCGGTTCTGCAACTAACAACACTAGCTATGTTATAATACGTACAGAAATCTTTCTGTAGATGACCGGACAGAAAACTAGTCTTGCCATTACGCTACTGATTCATTGAGAAACACAAATGGCTATGATATATTTAGCATTGATATTCTATACTTTGTATTGTAGTAACTTTGAAAAACCAGCCTCAAACAGAAGCATATTTTAAAAGCTATGATATTGATTATTTAGGATCGATGTTGTCGAGCTAGAATTACTTAGTTATATCTATCTATAGTTACACCTTACTTATGCATTCGCTGAACTACGAAATAACCTGAGATGAATGTCGTTAGAAACCTAACACTAGTTTGTTGAAATTACACATCGTAAACTTGGTGAAATACGTTATGTTATTTATTACAGTTTTTACTTTGCCAATCCAAGCATGGTTTATATTTTATACTTCACAAAATAGCCATTGCCTTATGTTTGAAATGTTCTTAAAATGTTGTGTAGGTGCACTATGCATTGAGATTGAAATGAATTTTTGTGCTTCATTATTTGTGAAATACAGAACGTGAAGCGTATGGATAAGATTTTTCCTGTACTTACACTCTTGATATCTATCTTTATCTTCACGTTGATATACAGTATATAGCAGCACAGAGTCGGCATGAAATATCTTGTAGAATATAATGTCGTACGAGAAGAGTGTGGCGGCGGCCTGGAGACAAATTGTTTACTTAATGCTTGCCCGGCTTTGTTAGACCCCCTATCTGATGTCCCACCGTCAAGTAACAAAACGACGTCCGCTTCAAACAATCTTAATAAACTTATCTTTTCTAAAGTTATTAATAAGCTCATATTGACACTTTCTCTTAAATTCCACGCATAACTGCATCTGCTGTTGAGTGGCGATAAGAAGTAGTTAATATGAGATGGCGGCACAAATTAATCTGCAAGTCAAGAATTTTTTACCTCTTCAAACTGACTGACAGCACGCGACCTTCGCAAGATATTGTTCTTTAGTCTTTTGCCAAATTTTGTAAAGTTTGTAACCATGTTAGTTTTTATTCGTAGATTTTGACTCCAAGGAATGTAACCGACTTTTCATTACATTACCCTTGGGGCAAAATTTCCAAACAGGTTGTTTGCAAACTTGGTAAAACTTAGGCAAACCGACGTGCACGATAATATAAACTAGTCGGGCCCCAAATGTGCATGCAATGATCAAAGCATTTTAATTCGAGCTAACTAGACAAGCTCCCATCGTCATCTGCCATCGAGAACAACATGGTTCATAGAATCTTAATTACTCGCAAACATTTCCTGAACCCAAGCTTCAAGATATGTCGCGTATAAACTCAATGAAAAACATGAAAAAAATTAAAACATTTTGTCACTAAATCTTTGCTTGGGTCGTACTTTGGGTCGTATTGTTCGGATCTGTACTAATACACTAACTATGAGATATGAGAATCTATTTAGAAATTTGAAACTCAGTCTGCCAATAACTTAGAAATCCTTGGTTAATGTACTTGGTTTTCTAGGTCGAGAATGAGTTATGAAAAGAAGACACAGGAAGCAACTGGGTGTGTGTGTGGAGATTTGTGAAAAGCGGTGAAGGTAAATTTATAATATGCATTTATGGGACAGTTATGCGAGCCTCGGGGAAAATGTCTTATTTTCCTAACACTCTGCATGATGAATGTCGTGATTGACGGAGTGGGATCGAACCAATATGGTTACGAATCTGATGTTACGATTGTCGTACGGCAAAATAGTGCAGGAGCATGTGAACATATATCTGTCGTAGTAATTCCTGCATGAAACTGCACGTTTGTACCGGCACACTTCAGGCGCTTTTCTTGAGGAGAAATCTTGTTCACCTTATCTCAAAATCTTATTTATAAAGCGAACACGACTCTATCTCCTAAACTCTAGAGAATATTCATTAGTTGAATTCAACTAAAACTTAACGCTACAACTGAAGACGAGGATAGAATATGTTTGTGTTATTCGTCTTTATCGAAAACATGTCGAAGCATGCATGAAATAGTTGACTTGTCTCAATATGTGAATGGCCAGGCATATTTTCATGTGACATATCCTCCAATTTCATCCACAAACTTGTTTCACTTATCTGGTTATTGATAACTGGATTAATTTCAAAACTTAGTATGCACACACGACGAGATTGAACTTCAGTAATTTTTAATCCATAAATCATCAATATTTTGTTACTTCTTACCTCTGTTTTAAACCAAGATAATATTCCTTACTATTTCAACAATTTCTGAACATGATCTCAGCTAAGGGATGTAGATTTTGCTTTCTTTAGTATCCTTCGCTTTTCTTGTGTTAAATGTAGCTAATGCGTCACAATATTAAATGGCTCCGAAAGATCTGCCAAGTAAAGTATTGTAAATCGTTACATTATTTGCAATTCAATATCAAATCCCGGAGAGAACACCGCTTGCTCGATATCTGATGTTTGGCTTTGACGCCACGTTACACTAAATCTAAATATTTACTACATCACAAGACAAGTGCGTGAGCTGAGATTTATTTATAGTTGTAACATATCGAAAAGACAATTATGAAATTGTAAAAAATAAAAAGAAAAGTTAGAATACTGTCAAATATATTGGCCAAGGTAACTTCAACGTTAATTGATGTTCAAATGTTACAAATTACGTGACTCACTATAGCTGCAATGCGTGTAATATGTCAGCGCTGACTAGGGTTGTGTTAATACCGACAGTAACAGTTGTTTCTATGAGATTGCCCAGATGCGTGGTCTACTGTATGCTCCACGAAGCTGTATATACTTATTAATCATTATGTTTTGAAATTTTATTGTGGTCCCCGAATGTTCTTGGAATAATTTAATCTAAACGAATTTAGATGCAGTGCGTTATTGATTATCTTTTCATTATTCAAACGATACACACGAAAGTTCATTTTGAAATTTAACACATTCTGCAAACAATTTAAATGATAGCCTTGACGATTGTACGTGTACCAGCTTGTCCTAAATATTCACGTGAGTGAATTAGTTCGACCATTAGACATTACCAATCATGCAGAGTTGCTTAATGCAAGTTATATATAGCAGGTTAAATCATCAATCAAAAATTTGCCTAAATGAGATGAACATGTTTAAAATTTGTATACAAAATCGTTCGTTACGTGTATGTTATTCAGTAGTTGTAAGTACATGTTTACTTGAGTGAGTTTTACTCTTCTGCTGCGAGGTGGATCTCAGCTAGGAGTGCATGCTTGAATTTGTATTGGAGCGTTGCGAAGAAACAGTTTTCGTGCAACGACTTGTTAATATATAAATGCAATCACTTTTCTTAATCGACATCTCCACATGAAATATTATTTATCGCCAACTTACTCACCAGTTGTGTCACCAGTATTATGTCTGTATTGTTTCACTTTCGTTGCATCTTCTCTGAAAATCTCTCAGTGTTCAAAACTTGAGGTCTTCTCTCCGCATGATGTGATCTCAATAATACTTGTACGTTCGATGTATTTGTCAAGCTTAATCCTTTTCTCTTTGTGTTGTGATTGTAAAATAACATTTAAATACAATAGGAAAGTTCATTCCGTGTTGTGACGTCAATACAGCTGGAGCTTGGGAAACTGCACAATCATCATGAATTATTTTGGGATCAGCAAAAAATCCAAACCGGCAGGCCACTTTTTGTAGTACTTGATTATCTACCGTATCAGCTCTGAGTTAGAGCAATTTTCTAGCTTCCCTAACATACTCATGCAATGATTTTTGAAGTTTAACCGAAAAAAACATGCACTGAGATTAAAAACTTCAATGTAAAATACAATCTTAATTCCTCTAGCAACTTCTCTCAACAAAGACTACTGTAACGTAATGTTATGCCCACTATGTTGAAAAGAGGATATAATGTGAAGTATGAGCCATAATTACCTATGATGTTTGGTTGACGACAATCTAATTAGAATATAGCGCAGCGGTATAGCGGCAGATAATACGGATATGATTTACAGGCAATCGAAGTGAAGGTGACTTATAAGAGCCGTACATTGTCATTGGACGTTTTTTTAGAATGTTTTAACTTAAGACTCAGTCTATCCTACTCCATATTTGGATGTGCTTTTGCTGCGAAGGTGCTTTGTGCTTTTGAATTTATAAAACTAAAAATATTTTTCATTGGGAATCGGAGATTCCTCAGTCCGTATTTGACAAGCTCGTTTTTGGGGGTTTTTTGTATAGTAAAAGAGTGAAAAGGTTTTAAAACTTGATATTCGACAATTATATTTCTGGGAGTTGATTAGTTGTCCTCATTAGATTGTTCGGTTAATCCATAATGTGATAACTTGCATCCATGACATATAGCAAATTATGAGAGACTTAATGTTTGTTTAAAGCGATAGGAAGTGACAGATGAATGAAACGATTCTATACAATTGTCAGGGAATTACTGGAACTTTAACTAGGCGAGCATTCACAAACGAAGAAAACATATGTTAAGACAATGAGGAGACTGATAATAAATTGCAACGTTAAGTTATTTTTCTGATATTTCATATTTTATTGATACTTCAAGGAAAGATACATTACTTGATATTTCAAGGAATGAAAAAAATTTGCGAAGAGAGGTCTTTGCATATTACATTACATATGCTGTGCAACAAGTATTACAGGCGCATATTGAGAGTAGCATTACTGATCTGTTTCCAGCAGTCGGTCATCGTTATTTCGTGGAGGTTATCATAATGTCACTTGAACTAATCGAGTATAAATTTTACACATTTATCGTACGACCCGCAGTAAATTGATAGATATTTCTTTAGTTAAGTTTAACTAAGATTTTAGCATGTATAGTTGATGTGTTTAGGTAATATGTTTGAATTTTTCTTGGATTTTTACGAGTGTCTGTAACGATGAGTTGATGAATGATGATGGATTGACGGCATGTTCATTAAGATAACGAATCGCAGTTGGTGTTATCGTGTGATCATGCATTTATGGAGATCGGGGGGGGGGGGGCAACCTTGAAGATCTTTACCCATAAAAACACTCTGTGTGTCTTTTCTGCGACAGACTGAAGTGAAAAATGGAAGGATTAGCTTAAGCCTGCGTGAATATTCGTAACTATCTGTGCCAATGATATTTATGAAAAGAAACAAAGCAATAAGATATTTTGCGATTACATTAAAAGGACTGCGATAATACTGTCCTGCCTAACGGACTAAGTAATCTATTTTCATTATCTGTCTGTGAAGAATGATGAAATTGTACGTTGCAACTTCCATGAAATTCGTTTCCTTGTGATCCTTGAATGGGGCAGTTTGGAGTGATGTTTCGATAAATGGTATTTTTATCTCCTCGCAGTGACATCAGGATAGTCTCGTATCATGCCAAACTGGACAACAGGAAAGAGTAGTGATTGAGATAGTATAGTTCCTTCTGATCATCGACAGCAACGAGCCAACAAAATTTGAGATTGGCATCAGGAAATGTTTTTAGGAAATGTTTTTATTTCCTTTGAGTTACTATATGATGCAGTCAGGACTTTAAATATCACGAAGTTCACCGCTGCAATTGTTTAAGAATAACATTGCCTGTACTATAGTGCATAGAATGCTAACAAAGTCAGAAGAGAATTGGACTAAGGTATTAATAATATTATAAGAAAAACACAGTTAAAGAATACTATTTTTATTTTTAAGAAGGTGGAAAGTGGTTTGGCTTCATGAGTTTCGTTTTCATTTAATATACTATTGACAGCAAATAAATAAAAACAACCAGAGTTCCCCTTCCTTTGATTCAAGATATGATAGTTTTACCCAAACGTTTATATTATATCTACCGGGAAACAAAGCTGATTTATCAACCACTTGCAAATTGATCTAAAATAAGTATGGAATATTTAATGAAAGTGACATAAAAAGTTGGAAACCCAATGTGGTGCATAATGACTGAGTTAAAAGTTGGAATGACTATCCATTGTCTGCGTGTATGAAAGTCGGTATTGCACAACCGAGATCTCGGTTTGCAGTTTGATGTTCCCTATGTATATTTTTTATAGTAAAGTTTCGAAAAAAACTATATTTGCAAACTTTCCAGTCAGGTAACAGTATGCATACCGGTGCCCTTTTTACACTAGACAAACAACACTTCAGTTGAAAACGTTGAATCCTGCGCTTTAATTACTTCCTCGTGACAAACATTAATTTCTCTTCACGTTTTAATCAAACAAAGTAGATCTTTCTTGCTAATAAGCTTTTTTTTTAAAGACGTGTGGTCATTGTCGTGACAATATTATCTCTGCTCATCCTGTCTTATCATGTGAACAAATATAGTATAGTCTTATCTTTGAGTTTGCAGCCACAACTGTTGTCACATGCTGTTTATTTGTTCAGGCAACGATCCTATTATGGTGTGCATGAGTGCTATTTATAACTACGACCTCGTTGTGGTGTGGTGTGTAACATGTCCAATAACTCCGCAATTTTCTCTCTCTAGTTGCTAAATACGAAGCTAAGTCAAATTTGGAAATTACATGAACAATTGCGTACGTTGTTAGATTTGATTTCTCACATTAATCCATAATGGCTTTAGAAAATGAGAGATATTAAAGTTGATAGAAAACGCTCGTTATTTTCCAAAAACAATAATATTTATTATCAAGTTTGAATAAGAATAAGTTATTGATTTTGCGGCATATTTTATTCAATGTTAACTCTGTTGTATATTATGATTTGTGGATACAATACTTTATCTTACATTAAGGCAAGACATACGGTCATGTTCTCCTGCCATTCCAGTGCAGGTAATCATGTGCTTTTGCTACGGTTTTATAAACCACTACGACTTGTGTAAAACGCAGTCAATCTTCGACTTTGAAGATACTGATGGCTAAAAGATAGAAAGATGAAACATACATGAGCAATGAAAATTTTGTAAAAAATTCCGGAATAAACAGTGATATCTGCTGGTTCTGAGTATCAGTATCATGGGATGTATTCTCTAATATCTTTAGTACTGTTTACATATTCACTCGCGGTAGGCTGTTGCATCGTCACACGACATCAAAGTAGTTAATTGTGGCAAGTAAACATTCAAGCACGGTGAAGAATACGAAGAAAGCGGAATCTCTGTACTGCCGACTGTTATTACTACTGATCTCAGGTGGCTCACCGTTTCGCCTGGTCATTATCACATTCATCATAATCCGCATGATCTTTATCTGTAGCTTGTGTCCAGTCCCCGTGATTTTCATCCGTGTAACCAGGCCCTTCACACCATGGACGACGTCCTTGTCCTGTAATTGAACATTGGTACATTGTGTTATTTGTGGATATGAATGGTAACATTGTGATGTTTCTCGATATCAACGGTAATTTACTACATTATTGTGATATTTGTGGATATGAATGGTAACATTGTGATATTTGTGGATATGAACAGTAATTTACTACATTATTGTGATAATTGTGGATATGAATGGTAACTTTCTGCATTATTGTGCTATTTGTGGATATGAATGGTAACTTACTACATTATTGTGCTATTTGTGGATACGAGTGGTAACTTACTACATTTATGTGTAAGTGGACAGCAGTGATGAGAGCAGAGATAACTGTTGATATTACAACATTTACACTGTAGTCCTTCACTGTACACTTGCAGTTCACATCGTCGATACACCTACATTGCACAATCATATTCAGCGTTCATGACATCCATACAATTAAATGCATCAACACAATTGTCATTTATTCGACCCCATGCTACCTATATACATTTCATCCTACTGGATGGATTTTACCTTTTCATCATTTCACGATGATCATAGGTAGGGTGGGAAATTCGTTCATTCCATGTGAAAAATGCAGCTCAAAGTTACACGCCTACTTGATTTTGAGGTTCTCACTTGAAAGCAGTTCATCATGTTTCTTCCCATGCATTAAAAAACTCATCAGGGTTTTTATCAGTTAACATGATTTGTATTCAGTCATCAGTATCCACTCATGTCATGATAGATTCCCACTTACCTGTGAAAATGATAAATTGATAAGGAAACAAAGAACTACCAGAACACTTAAACTCCTCATAATTATACAAAGTTCAATCGTAGTTACACAACACTCTAATGAATGTGAACTCTCTATGCCAACAGATCCTTAATAAAATTTGTGCTCCCAACTAAATATTGTCTATTCTTTTCTCACATTGTGAATGCGAATGCAATATATATAAGCGATCTCTTTTAACTGCGGAAAAGCCCAAATATCACCGTGAATTTCGACGGTAAATATCCAATGTCTTCGATCGCTTATTGTATCAAGTTAAGCGAGCAAAAAACTTGCATGAAATTTTGCGTGAAATTAGATTTTGTTTTGCGGAGTGAATATTGTTATTTTTTCAGAATGCTCTATGAATTAAAGCTCAGCAAATAGGTTTTATATAACGTTAATTACAAATTTTGAAATCGCAATATTGCAACAATGTTGAATATCAGTGCTTCATTTTTAAACATTTCCTGCCTCAAAGAGAAGGAAATCATTATATTGAGCAAGCAATGTGTTTGCAACATCCATTCTCCCACGCATGTACGTTTTTGAAAGTTTTGAAATAATTTTCAAACTAATCTAAGATAAAGAACGCTTTATTTCATCGCTGTTCTTTTACTAAATTACGTTCTTTTGAAAGAAAATTCATATTAATAAATATACCAATAGCTCAATTTTACAGAACTGGCCATATATAATCTAGATATAAAAAAATAAGTAATTAAATATCTAAAGCGTTAATGTTATTTCAAACGTCAATAGTCTTCCTTCCAAATATTTCGCTATAACAGTTTTCTTATTAAATATTACTGATCTAGCATGACCAGAAATAAATATATAGGAAATTTTAAATAAAGCTAGTTTTTTATAATTTTTCCTTTATTGAATGTGTGTTTTCACGGAGCTCCACCATGTATTTCTGGTAAAGTATCTTGATACAGCAAATATAAAGAAAAGATAGATGATGAATGATAACATGATCACAAAATGACTAATACTCGTTCCAATCTCCAACCAACTTCCATAATCTTGGACGAGAAAGAAAAACTGTAATGCCATGAAGTCAGTCATTATTAGCACTAACAAGAATAACCGGTTTACTGGAACTCTACACACCACGTGAACAGCATCAAATACACACGTGACCACAACGAACGGAATTAGAATTTTGAGTATCAACAGGGAACCCATTATAAACGGCGAGAAGACAGTTAAGAAACAATATACAGTCGAAGGATCAAATGTATTAATGCTCGCGATATTCCCAGTACCAAAGAATGCAGTAATGATAAAATATACAAAGAAGAAGGCACAGCGTAGGTCGTCAGACGACACCTTTCTTGCGTCATCATCCTGTGGGTCTGATATAGGTATTCCTGGCAATGATGTGTTGAGATAATATTGGGTAGAAGTGGATAACTGATGTTCTAAAGTCAGCCATAGTGCCATAGTGGATGATAAGACGAGAAAGAAGAGTGCTTCATAAGACGTGCTTAGTAACAAATACACCGACGCAAATGAGATAGTTGTACTTAGTAGACGCAAAACAAGAGCATCAGTGACCAACGTAGGTAGAATGATACAACACGGTATTGTTAACCAACTGAACACCTGGTTAAGTCGAGGTAGGCCTCGTTTTAGAGAAAAATGATATGAGCTGTGGTTCAATACGACAATGGCTATCACCAGAATCAGAAATTGTACACCAAGAACCACTTTAGTCATAGCACTCAACAACCCTTTGTTCTGCCTGTATAAATATAAGACCAGAATAGCTTCTGTGAATGACAAGATTCCAGCTAGAGTTACCAATGAATAATTAGAGTCACGACCGACTACTGGAAGTAAAGGAAACCACGCAAGTGTTAAACAATGAAGGATCCACAACCCTACCGTGGCTGCATGTGTTTTGATCAGCGGAGTAGCTAGAGGCCATGTAGCCAGAATTAGCAACCCAACGGACAGAGTATATCGATAAAAGAAACTGAGTACTAGTACTTCTAAGCCTAGTGCCAATATGAGAAGACTAAGGATGAGTTTTAAACCATTGTTCAATGATATGACACAAAGTGTCTTGATTGTTGTCCATTGTTGTGCAACGTAGTTCCAACACAGTATTGGTAACAAACAGTAGAAATAATGTGTCATTGGTGCTTTCTCGATCTGTAACAACACAACAGCAATAACACCAACACCAAGTGAGATTTTATTGATCAATGAGCTCCACTTTCCATTCTTCCTCGAATTTTCTGATGTCTCTGGGAAAATTTGTAAGATGACACAGCTAATCCATCCCAGAAAGCCCAGCATGACAATACAGCTTAGAAGAACGCGGTCATATTTCTGATAGTAATTCAGTCCTTTGAGAGAAAGTTTGATCAAACGATGACTTAATTGGACAGCTTTATCATAATCGCCAGATTTCATAGAAATGCTGATGTCACGAATAAATGCCATTTGCTTTGATCCTAGAAAAAAACGAAAATTATTCACATATTTTAAGACGCTTATGACGTCATGCATACGTGAAGTTCATGCTAATGTTCACATTTGTGTAGTGGGATTTCACACGATATACTGTTTCTTCTGCGGATTAACGTTAAAATTTTGCATTATTTTTCGCTGGTATCTTGCGTAGCGTGTTCAATCTCGTAAGGTTTAAATTAAGTAGCGTAACTAAGTATGAGATTATAAGGTTTTTACCCGTGAGCTCTGGAAAGTGTCTGAATGTTAATGATGTTTCTTTCTTCATTTTTTCTTTAATTTGGTACTGCGCCAATATTTGTTTTGCATTCATGAAAATATTCTCTGTTTTAAACACTTCAGTATTGTCAAGATAATTTAGAGGCAGAATACCAACGGAATTTAGAGGGAATGGGACACCTAAAATTAAAAAATAATTGCTTGAATAATATGCATGTTTGTAAGAGAACGAACGACATGTTATTAGTTTATTACTCAGGATTTCAGAATGCTTCAATTGCAGATTAGACTGTCGTGATCAGTTCCAGCTCTGGTTCTAAATTACAACTTGTTTGTTCTAATTTGCAATTATCCTAGGTCAATTCTATTCTTTGTAATACTCTTGACGTTTTTCATTTGTTTTATGCAATGGATCAGTATGCTGTCCTTTCTAATTTTCATAAATATTTGACCAACTGCAATGTTAATAAGGGCCTGCCTGGTAACCAAACCGTCCAAGCTTTGCATGTGGTAATATTAATTCAAGGACTCATATTAGGTTAAAACTGTAGGAAGGCAACGTAACAATCGTCGCTAAACAATTTTCCTAAAATAGATTTTAGTAAAGAAAATGGTCAACAGAGAAAAAATATATGCTGCATGTATAAAGACACATGGTTTTCTGTTGCATTAACAATGCCAATATCATATCATATTTTCAACTCTCACGAGTTTCTACATTATCAATAAAAAAACTGTATTGCATCAACTTGATTTGTTCTTGAACTTATAAAGTATTCTCCAGATTGGTTTTTCTTGAGCTCCACTTCTGGTCCCTGAGAGACATCAACATTTAACTTCCTGTGCTTCAAAATTCAACTCCCGGGTGCAAGAAAACATGATTAGAATCCCACTTAAACTTTAAACTCTAAAAAAAACAATCCAACTTACCAATCAATGATGTCATCAAGGGAGCAATATCAGCTTGAGAAACATCACATCGTTTCACCCTAGATAACCCCCACAGTTCTGACAATCCATCTTTGTACTCATGTGACTCTACCATTTCAGGTTTTTGAAGTCCAGCTCCCCATGCAACAAGTGGTGTGAGTGTCTCGTGAGCATGTCCTGCACCATGTGAGCCCCAGTTAGTCATACCATGGTCAGATGTCATTATGTATGCTGTTGAGTTGTCATGATTGAAGTATTCTTCGAATAGTTCATACATCTCTTTGATTCCTTGGTCTACATATTGAATGTTTGCTAGATACTCTTTCGACATTGGTCTGTGTGCATGGCCATTTGTATCAATACCTTTTAACGATTAGAAAACATTGTTTAATTGTTAATACACACACATAATATTTTGTGACAGGCATGGAGTAAATGATACTTGGTCATGAAAAAAAATACTGTACCGAGTAAGTGAAGAAAAAATACATTTTGATTGGTTCTCAGTTTTGCCTTAATGCTATCATTAGAATTTTGCAAGAATCTTTGAACTTTTTGAAAAACCCATTTGTCTAGTTCTGAGTTATCCTTGGCTGCAAAGTCTTCTTCATGAGCAGCATACATGTCTATTGAAACATGACCACCACTTGCACCCTTGGCAAACATTGGTAAAATATCTGGACTGCCCCATGACCATGTATGCTGGCTTTCATTAAACACCGAGTCAAACTCTACTGGATTTTCCTTCCAACCTGAGAAATAAAGTGTCTATAAATATACTTTTCATTAAACATAGCAAAGCAAGAGATCACTGAGGGCAAACAGAGTAACAACAAGTATAACTAATGTCACAATAACAAAGGAAACTTTCCTATCCATTCCTATCTGTAAGAAAATCATCCTGAGTGGAAACTGGTCTTTAAGGGCTCTTTTCCATTATGGTCACTTTCCATGCAGACCTTATCTGGACTATCAATCTAAATCTCTAATCCCAACTCTAAGTCTCCTACATATTTAGACCAGGTGGTCATATCCTTCCTGCAAGATCCAGTTCAGTCACAATAAGTAAAGCAATCAACCAGACAGTAACTTATTATTCAATTATTACTTTGCAATAAATATTAATACACAAGCCTATGATGCTCCAGTCTAGTTCTGCAGCTCAGCTGGTACTGGTAGCGCACCTTTTGCCACGGCACTGACATCTTCGTAAAACCCTGCGATTATCGCGACATGACCAGGTCTTGATTCAGTTGGTACTCGCGTATGAGACACTCCCCACCGGCCTTTGTTCAGTATAACGTTACGAATAAATGGCGCTCGACTGGAACGATTTTCAAATAATTTATCAGCACGCAATCCATCCGCAACGAAGAGTACAAGTCTCTTTGCAGGCGGTTTATGAGTGGCACGATATGGAGTCATGCCATGGACTAGTGGTGAAGTAAAATAAATATCAAATACGGAATAAAGATAAATTGTATGAACTAAAATTCCAAGAAGAATTGTTATGTAAGCCACCATATTGAACGCATAGTCTGCGGGCTCAAACATGTATCCCTATGCCCCCCCTGGAAAAACGTGATTACGTGAAGCATTTTTGTAATCGATACATATCACAGGACGAAGATACATGTAGCTTAGTTATTTCGCTCATTTCGTAAGATTTAGTCCGCATGCGTCATTTCCTCAACACAACGAGTGTTTTGTAGTTACCAAATCGTTTCAACGACATTACATATTTTAAGCCACCGTTGTCAAATGAGGTCATATTAAAAGATTATGTTAGGATTTTTATATCTTGAGTATTTTGCGAGTTAAAAATTCCTTGGTATCAAATTTCATCTCGAGCTTTTTAAGTATTATCAGTTATTTTAAAAAAAAGCGTTTTAATATTGATGAAATTTGCCAGTAAATGTAAGGTCTACGAGCTTTTGATGCGAGATTTTATGCGAGAATAAACTTTCTTATTGTAGCTGGAAATCCTCGGGAATTGAGTGGAATTCAGTAAACAAAATTCCACTAAAAGGTGTGTGTTTAAGGGGATATTTCATTGGATAAATTAAAACCACTTCCGTTGGAAACTCTGGACATAAAACTAAAACGCGCAAAAAATTGAGCAAAGTCGTGATTTTTTAACGCTATGGACACGGTAAGAAATCATGAATAAGACAAGGCATTTGTTAGGAGAATAGCTTGTTAAAACATCAAGCAACATAAGCACTTTGCGCCCACACTATGTCATCAAAAGCTGTAATGATATATTGAGTGATGGACGGAAATTAATAACAAATAACTATCCGGAATTTTTTTGTCCTCTCTTCGTATGCTTGTATGTGCAGTAGGTATTATCAGGGGAAAATTTTCATTTCTACACTATTGACAGATTGTTTTGCACGCTTGGATCTGATTGGTGTGTTTGAAACACGAAATTAAATAATTCACACGTGGTTGCTTTTGTGTTTTGAATTCCAATACTTGGTATGACGTCACAATAGGTCACGTGATCTTAAACAACTGTGATCATCTTTTATCATGTTGAGATTTATAGATGTTGATTACAACACAGAGAATGTCGGAACCTATGGTCGAGGTATTTTTAATTTTTTTCTTTAATTTTTACACAAAAATATCTTAAATTAAGGAGAAAATTTAGTCAACCGTTTTGCATGTTTCTTGAGGGTTTTAAAAGTCTTGTACTGGGCAGAAAACTCGTTCCGTGCAACTCGTGTTTTTGTATGTCATATACACGAGGAATCTAGCAATGTCAATTTGTTTAAATTTTTAATTTTTAGTGGGTTGGTTCAAGTTGTTGGAGACATGGAGCGTACACGTTTTACAAAGGCTTCAAATTAACAGCAAATGGTGAAACGAGAGAATATTTATTGGGAGACTTTTATTTTATACGCAATTCGAAAGACAGACCAATTTGCATTGCTGAATTTCAACTCTTGTGGCATGATGCAAATACTGATAATAAACTTGCATCAGCAAGATTATATTTCCGTCCCGAAAGTATTCCTGGCGGACGGCAAAGCACCCATGGAAAGGTACAATTAAAGAAAAATCGTTATTTCATCCAGCTTAATTTTGATTTTTAGTTTGAGATAAAATTTGAGTTAATAATACCCCACGAGTTTTCAATAATCTGTTTACTACGCTTCATCGAATTTTGTTACAAGTGCTAAATTCGCATTCTTGATTTGAAAAGTATTTGAACTTTTCACTTTTGTCTAAATTAAATAATAAACTAGCTGTGTACTAGCACTTGTAACAGCATTAAATATAGTTTGTTTTGTATTTGCCGTTATTTTAAAATGCGGTCACCTTATCTACAGTTTATTTGTAATCAAATTATTTTCGAATTTTGCATAAAAGCAATTTAAGTCCTTTGTATGGCAAGATTAGGAAAAGCACCGTTTTTACTAGACAATTTAAGAATTTGTCGTGTTTTTAAAAAGCAAAAATGCGACGAAACTATTTGGAAATTTGAGCCAATTTGTATTCTGTAATGGAATCTTGCGATCAATTTACTGACTGGCAATATGCTACGACACTTTGTTTGTGCCTTGCAATATTAATATATACAGAAATCTGTCGATGTTTTTGCAAGCAAAAAAACAAATTACCCGCCAAAAACGTAGCCTAGATGAATTAATCGCTGGTAAGAATTTTTCGCCGTCGTCTAAAATATTTCAAAACTATTAGCGTATTTTTAAATTGCGATTTGAAATTTGGCTACGCGCCATCGATTTTGCCTCGTGAATTAATTTTGTTTGAAAAAAATTCCACCAATTTCGATGTGAAATGGATAAATCTTAAAATTTCTTTACGCTTGTAATTTTAAGAAGCGAAAAGGAGTTTATTCTCGTAAAATAGAGCGGCGTTAGAGGTTTTACAGTGTGCAGATTTTAACTTTCGTTCTGTAAACAATGTATATTGTGCCGTATCAATTTGCATTTTGACTATTTAGCAACGAACGCTGTGTTGTATCGTCAAAACACTCTCTGTTGTAAGATTGTTATTCAAAAATTTGTTTCGTCTGCCTGAAATATTTCATCAAGGGTAACTCATTTTAGATATGGGTAAAGACGTAAAATTTATAAAAATATTTCTTGAGATTCGCCATGCGTTAATTACGCAAATCTCTTTGATCCTTATTTGGCATAATGAATTGACTTCGATTAAATAAAATAATTATAAACTAAAACTTCGGGACTACTAAAAATGAGAACCGTAATGGCGGGAAATGTTTCTTTGGGTGTATAACGTAAAAGTAATTTTAAATCTCATAAAGCTATCTAGTTACATCGCAAACACAGTACAACACTCCATTTTTGCCGGATATACTGCATAATGGGACTCCAGCAATTTCCTTTCTAAAATTAGCGATGTCAAAAGGGCTTAACCGCTAGCAAAAGAGAAAGATTTATTAATGTTCATGCTTTCTTGTCTTCTGCGCGCGAAAAATTATATTATATCGCGGCAAACGACACCAGTTAAAATACATTCAAGCATTTCGCTTAAAAATCAAATCCGGCCTGACTGAAATTGCGAGAAATCGTGCCAAGATTTGAGGTGGATTAAATTACATTCAGGCCACATGTTGACAATAAAAAACAAAAATATTCAAAGTGAAATAGTTTAGATCCCAAAATCCTTCCTTTAATGGAACAGTTAGGCATCGGAATATACGTAAGATATATAGAACAGTAATGAAAATATACATTAGGTCCAATATTTTAAGAGGTTGCTATTAAAATTTTCTTTCATGCGAAACATATTTTTATGCTACATTTCAAAACTTTTAATGAAAACGTCTTTCAAATAAACAATGTCTGTGAGGCAATCCCCATATGAAGCCGAATTTTTAAATTCTTTCAAATGAAAGAACGAATAGTAGTTTAGTTCTTCAATCTTTCTTTTGAAGGTTTATTAAAGTTTTTATGACGTGGAATACTCTTCATAAATCAATTTAGTTGTGACATTTTAATAGACTGTCAGTTTGTTATAAGCGTATCGAATATAATAGAAACGGCGGTATATAATTCCATATCGACATAGGATATATTCTAAGCTTGTGGTAAAAGCAAATTTAAGTCGATACTGCTGTAGCGGCTAACAGCTTCTTATATTGTTTTCTTCTATCGAATATAAATTAGCCAATATTAATTTTATGTAATATGAAATAAAAAATGTAGCTATTCTTATTTAAAAAATAATATTTTCGACTTTGAAAATTATTCCATTCCGTATTAGATATGTTTTATGATAGCGATTTGTTAGTTTCTGCCAAAAGATCTAATGAATATATGAAAGTGATATTTGCCGCTCAGAATAAACTGCCAATCACTTCACTCTCTACTCGACACCGTGCACTCAAAGATGGCAATGTTGTTCGGCTATAAAAGGAGTGTTGTACATCTGTTATATACAGATGACATTTCTACGTTCTCTTCTCATTTCACTCTAACGATCTTAATTAAATTTTTATCCGCGACTATTATTATTTAGAATAAATTGAGACCTCTTTCTTTCTTTTTGCACGTCAAGTCCTTTCAATTTTTTTCTAAATCACTTCAATTTCTTCAATTTCAACAATGTCAGAGTGGTATTTAAAAGCAATTTTGATCATGTTGTGGAATTCTCATGTTTGTTTTGACATCTGTTTTATGTTAGTAAATTGAACATTCCTGATATGTATTACTTTCTGAATTAAAGGTTAGAAGAGGTTTTTAAATAAGCAAACGGTTTTCTCGTACTTGTTGTTTTTCCTTTAGTTTTTCATTGCAGCTATTGTTCCTCATGACTATTTAGGTGCATGAGAAATAATGTAGGAGCTAGAATGTATTAATACTATTGTTGTCCTCCTGCTGTTTTTAAAATGTCCCGATGCGTTATCATGTTTGATCTTCTCAAATTTCGTCTCAAATTTCTCTTTTTTAAGATATGTTTTTATTTTCCTTCCTCATACACAAACCATTGTAATATTGATGTATATTTTTTTTATGAAACTGAAGGAATTTTCTAAATATTGTTTACATTTTCTCAGACAAAGAATATTAAGATCCGACGCTTATATCCTTGACGTTGTCATTCACGCTGGCGAGAACCTTGCCACGCATGTTATTTCTTCTGACTGCTTGCTTATTGCTCTCTTTTTTCCTCAAATTTCGACCCTCGAGGCTATCATAGAAGTAGAGTTTTTCTCCATGAAGGCGGATAGTCGTTGCAGGCAGAAAATTATTTGAAAATGTAAAGATAAGAATTATCATGTCATTTCTCTTGTGCAGTCATGTGTCGCATGCTATCCACGCATCCGTAAAAACACAGGAAGCAGATGGCTTTGAAATTAAAAGTGAAAAATATTTTTTTCTAACAGTTCGTAAAAATAATTTCGTGCTTGTAAGTCTCGTCGATAATGTTTGAATTTCTACAAGCAGCACTCAACTTGTTAGTGTTGATGTATTTCCGGGGGGTGGAGGGGGTTGCTTGTGTAGCATAATGTTCTAACGTCTGTTTGTTTGTTTGGTCTGCTTACGGAAGTGACACCCAACAAATTTCTAAAGTGGTGCGCATTTAGTACGCTTAATGCACAGGTTAAATTTTTCACTGATGTCGCGACAACCTCGATCCAGGGCCTTTTCTTAAATTAGGGAAGGGAAAAGGCCCTGGCATCGGCTGGTGACATGACACCCAGAATATCTGGGTGTAAGAATATGTTAATTTCTGTGGTCTCTGTGAGTGTTTGCATAAATAATAAATCAGAGAAGTAATTTTTAACGTTCTGTGCAATACAGCTAGCTTTAAGGTAAATAACTTCCTATAAAAGCAACTTTCTACGGACTATTGCTGGCTCTCATCTTCGGCTGTATATTATTATATGACACTACAATGCCCAATGAAATAAAGTAATATGTTAAACCTGGTAGAGTAAGTGCTTAGTAGATATAATACAGTTAAAACTTGTTTAGAAGATTGCGGTGTGTGAGCTGATAACATGCATAAGTTGTCCCTATACCTTCATCAAATTCCGATAATGAAGCATACGGATATTCTACGAATGTGACTTTATACGAAGAGTGTTAAGAGTCAGCCGAATAAGTGATTTAAAGCTCCACATAAGCAAACTAATCAAAGGGTTTAAATTATTTAAATCTCTCTTCAGTTGTATTTTATGAATAAATTATTTACTTAAATGATTTAATTGACGGTTTGAATGAGCCAATGGGATTACAAAATAGACCAGCCGATGCCAGGGCCTTTTCCTTCCCCAATTCAAGAAAAGGCCCTGGGATCGAGGTTGATGTCGCGACGAATATGACGATATATAAATGGGGAAGGTACTATAAATCGGCCAGTATTTGATCTGCTTTTTTTTGGGGGGGGGGTTAACTATGTCTTTGTATGAATGTTCCCATGCATAACAAAGTTAAGGCAAGTCACTGCCAGTGATTAAGACTAGCTGCTAGCTAACAAATTTACCATACAGAACTTCTTTTCTTTTAAGGATGAATTACTGTGCACGGATGAAAAAGTCGTCATAAAATGTAAAGACATGATGAATATAGAATATGATGGTCCAGGATGGTCATATGGGATCAAAGCTTTATCAGAACAGAATCTCCAGGAAGTTTCAACCACTGGAAACTGTAACGCAGAAGATACGAAAAAGTTTCGATTGCTTAAACGAAAATCAAGGACAAAGAAGATGGCGATGCCTAAAGAACGGACAAAAATGGTTATTTTAAGTTTTCCAGCGTACTGTCGATTCAAATCTCTCATGAAGAAGTTATCAAATGGTTTGGTTTTAACAAAGATGGCGATCAAAGCATTTGGTGGAGTTCTTCAATGCAATGATTGCACTTGGGTGTCGTTTTCAAGAGAGAGCTTTCATCATCCAGGACTGGCCAAATTTGAGATGTTTATGCATAATAAAGGTATCTCAGTTTTAGTTCTATAGCGCTGAATTTCCTCAGTTTTAAACAACATCATGAGCTCTTAAACGTCTTAGGCCTGCCATAAACATCCGACTATAATTGTTTCATATTTTAGCTCCAGTTCTCAAAGGGCGACCTCGGAAAAAGAAAGTGGGTAAAAGTACAACTTTGAAAGAAGAAATCAAAGAGCAACAAAATGTAGGTGTGGAAGAAGAAGTGAGAAACGAGGCTGAGAGTTCAGATGACAATAATACAGACACTTCGGATGAAAGTTCAATCCAAGAACTCCCGTGCCCCCCAAAACTTGTATCAGGTGTGAAAGAAGAAAAACAATCAGGTGTAATACGCTGTGCAAAAGAAGATAGTAAACCTGCAACAATTCCACCAGTTCCAAAGTTAGTAAAAATTGAAGTTAAGGAAGCAGCTGCCTACAGTCGCTCCAGCCAACCTGATGTCATGTACACTGCTCAAATGTCCGCTCACAAAGTAGAAAAAAATAAACCGTTAAAAATGTCGTATCCTAGATCTGTGATCACGAGTAGTAAATGCAGAGATGACGAGCTGACAGATCGCGTGTCCTTCACGCCACAGACACGCGAGGAATGTATACTTGTAGATGATGTTCCCGCAAGTATTCACGCAGGCCTGGTGTCTCGCGCGCCTGCCATAACTGTGAATCATATCCAACCACGAATGTCAACGATAATGTCCACTACACTTGCCACACAAGGAGAAGTTACCCAGAACCTGAAAACAAGTGATGGGAATGGCATAAGAGCTGAACAACCCTTAAAGCGAAAGCGAGGCAGACCAAGTGGTGGAAAGTCCAACAAATGTTTAAAGTCCGGTGAAGCGAAACTACTTCCTAAGACTGTAGGAGATGATCAAGTGTTGATGAAGATTAACGATGAATATGTGTCTGCAGAATGTCTGATGGAAAATGCGGATTACAGTACTGAAGTAAGTCTTCAGAAAGCAGTCTTTAAGCAATGGCTTCGTTAAGGAAGCATGTAGTGTCACCTTACCTAGGGTTGTCTAGGACATTTTATTCTAGTGAAGTATGAACAATTTTAATAGTGTCTTCTTTATAAAAATCCACGATGTTTTGCTCCTCTTGTCCAGAAGCATTCTCTTGTTGACTTTTTCCATACCTTTTTACCTGGTTACGATGAGACAATTTATATTTAAAGTAATGGTTCTTGTGGTAATAAGTATTGATAATTGTAACTGAAACGATGTTATTTGTTCTCTTTCAGCCACAATCTCCAGAGGAACGTCAGTTCATGAAGGACTTGAGAAGCTTTATGAAAAAGCGAGGTTCACCAATCGTGAAAGTCCCGGCATTGGGCTTCCGAAAAAGTATGGAAATTTTACATTTATTAATGATATTTTGTATACAAGCGTCACCCATACTTGACTGAGGAGTAAACCTCATATTATGAAGTAATCTGATTCCAAATAAAATACCCTGCTAACGTCTCTTTTGAATAACATTTCTTAATGTTTTTTTTTTATTTTGAATAGTCAATCTATTCAAGATGTACGAGGCTACTAAAGCTTTAGGTGGATATGATGAGGTAGGCATATTTCATCCCGTTCAACTTCATGAAATGACTTTCTTCCTTATTTATTTACTTAGAGATGCATATCTGCGAAACAAGCATAAGATCTCCAGCCTTTGAACCATTAATAGTTAAAGCTAAAGGCTTTCTAACATTGCATACGTAGTTTTCATGCATATTTTATGCCAGTCACGTAACTAGGGACATACACAAACATTATATAGGGCAAGCCTTTTATACAGTTGATTTCACCATGATTATAAAATAAAAATATTCCAATAAACTCCGTAAACAGTGAAACCACGCCGCGTCAACGACCGGTTGGCCAAGAATCACCAGCCTGAAATTTGGGCCATTTAACCATAGAGATTATAAATAACACTAGAGTGGTCATCGAAGGCAAAAAAAGGGAGCGCGGCTATTGGGGCGGGGGGGGGGGGCAAATTCAAGTCCCGGATGTTCACTCATTCACGATGTCCCAGGCAAATAAGTCGTTTTAGGCGAGTTTTCCTGCTTTTTAAAATGTTTTTCCTCGTAAAAATATTGAAAATATCATCCCAGATTGTCTCAAATAATAGAAACAATTTAAAAAGTACTATTTTGCCCACAAAACCGGCAGAACGACCTCAACAACGATGAGGAAGACATTTCATACAAATTCCTGCTGTTGCTAAGGTGGTTGCTAAGGAAGCATTAGCTCAGCCAATAAACGCCTGGCCCTGCACCCGGGACTTGAATTTGCCCCCCAAAAAACGCGTTCCCTTTTTTTTTTTCAATGAAAAAGATTACGATGCCTCCTCTAGAGTTATTTTTAATCTCTATGCATTTAACACCCAAAATACAAGAACTACTATACTATAGACTGGCAAATGTAACCGTTTCTTAAAAAAACCTTATTTTAAACTTAAACTAAACTAGTAAGAATATTACAGTTAATTGCACTAAAGTACAGTTCATTTGCATAAAAGTTAAGAACCACATTTTCTGCCTGATTTCTTTTATGCGGGGTTTTGCTGTGGTCAAGTAGTGAGTAAATACATACAAATTTCGTTTTAGGTGACAAGCAAGAGATTATGGCGACATGTTTATAGTGAAGTTGGTGGTACGCCAAGTATAACTAGCGCTGCTACCAACTCAAGAAAACATTATGAAAAGTAAGAGACTTGGTTCTGTAATTATCATTTCACCTGACGTTTCTGACAAATTTGAAAATTTACGTTAGCCATTTTATCAAACTTTGTCCGGAATTTTATTTCCCTTGTTTAGTCGTGGATTTTTGTGTAGTTGTTGATTTTCTTTGCGGTTTTTTGTTTATGTTATGGTTTCGCATTTTCAGTTTGTTGCTGCCATTTGAAAGATATTCAAAAGGAGAAGAATACAAACTTGATGTTAAACGCTACGACTCACCTTCTCCCATACCTGATGGTTCTGCCGCGCTCCACAGAGATCAAAACGCAAATGTTATTTCTCAAAACCAGGCTGTTGTGCTCTCGACGAGCCAACAAGATAAACTTTGTCAACCAGCGGTTACACTACAAAGTATACCAACTAAAACTAGAACTCCAACAGTTTCTCGTTTGATACAAGCAAGCCAGCAGGACACTCGGTTAAAACCGACGATGACTGTCGCAATGAGCCAACATGACATTTCGTTTAAAGCTGCGGTAACTTGTGCAAGGAGCCAGCAAGACGTTCGAATAAAACCAGTGGCAACTGTTGTCATGAGTCACCAAGAGAAACGGTTAAAATCATCGGCAACATTTGCACTGAGCCAGCAAGAAATTTCGGTGAAACCAGCGGTAGCTGGTATGATGAAGCAACCTAACGAGCTGTTCAAGCATACAGTCTCGCGTGGTGGAACGTTATCAAGTCAACAAAATATTTCTAAGCCAGCTCGTGTCACTCCACAACAAGACAATGTTTCTTATTTAACGTCGTTAGAGACACAAAAGAAAATAACCATGAGCCATAATGAAAGGACATCACACCACTATGCCAAGCCAGCATCACTAAAGAGTCAGCAGGAAAGACGGTCAGTGGTCTACACGCAACACCAGTACGTCAATGTATCAGATCGTGACTCGCCAGTTGAATTTGTTAAAACAGGAAATCGAAGCAGTCCAGTTATGTTTTGTTCATCAAATTCTGATAAACTGTCTGGACGATACCCCACCTATGATTCAAAAAGTATTTGTCACAGTACTCGACCATTTCCTGGTACTGGGGCGAGTGAACGTGTTACGACATCAGAGTCAACACGTACTGCAAAGAAAAAGTACATTTTGGATGATTATCCTGAAATCTATTTACATCAACACAATAGTGAATCGAGAACGTCAGAACTCGAAAAGAAACCTAAGCACATTCCACGTTTTGATCACGTGAATGACTTTAGTATACCACGTGAGTACAACGTGGACGAGTCGCTTGATATTCGCAAACATTCACGGGGGGATAATGATGAAATACTAATGACGAATAAACGTGCACCCAGTCCACATGAGGTTATATACCCAGTTCCGGTCTTCCAACCAACACATTATCCAGCCGGAGCTTTCGAAGTGTATGATTTACCAAGTAGTAGAACATTCCCAGTTCGTGCGTCGTCCCGAATATTCATGCCTCCTCATCAAGTGTTTCCAGGACCTGGTCATCTGGCGTTTTCACCTTACACACCACATATCATAGCGACTATAGATGCAGACTCCAACACTTTGTATCAGCTACCAATACCGGAATATTACCCGCAAGATTGCATTCCCTTCCCAGTAGACACAGGAGTTCAAATACTGCACAGCTAACGCACAGTTACCTTTCACAAATCGAACATGAATGATTCTTTGTAAATACCACAAAGGAAGCACTCAATTAGTTTGTATTAGAATTATATTTTCAAAAATTAAAGAAAATATTTTGTGTATAAGGTCGAAAGTTGTGAATTTTGTATTTTAGTTCTAGATATGTTGTTTTGTTATTAAAGTTTGAAATTTCATTGTTGATATTTTTCTGTTGGAAATTTCATAGTTTTAACTTGCTTATTTGCATGACAAGTAAAAATGATATGTACTATTCCCACCCAAGCTAGTGATCGATTAAAGCTGTAAACACGCATACAAATGTTACTTAGGCATGGTAAAAAAAATTTTGGGGCTTCAAATTGGCCTATTAAACACAGCTTTTGCCATCTTGGTGGATTGAAAATGTAATTGTACACGAAAGGTGAAGGGTCTTTTGCTAATATAACTCCCGACGGATGACCTTCGCCATAAAGTCGATTTTTACTTTTTACGTCCCGACCACGCCCTTTTCCAAAAAGGGCTTGACTCGAATAACGAAACACGATTTGGGTCATTCAAGTTAATGAAGCCTGGTGTGCCCGGGGCTTAACTCAAGTTTGACCAAATTGTTGCTCGAGTTAAGCCCCGACTTCTGCAGTATGTCAACGACTGAAACATTAAGTTGTCAAGTTTTTACAGTAATGCAAATGAGGCAAAACACTGCAATTTCTTCGATTCCAAAAAGAACTAATAAATCGCTAATATAACATGATTAACTATTATATCGTTAACACTATTTCGGGTTTTTCATCCTTCTGGACAAAGAGTTCATTTATCCACAACAATACAAAAAAAAACAATATTCCAAAACGATCCATAATTACTGAAGTTATTATTTATAAAAAATATAGTAAAGGGATATGAGCTACAGATGTACAATGTCTCTGCTTCAAAGCGACCGTGTTCAATTCAATTGACTCAGTTGATTTGTAAAAGAAAATATTAGCAGAACGAATGGTAAATCTATATAAGTGATAACGTACGTAGCGCATTAATTAAACGAAATAACATGGGAGGAAATTGTTACATATAGATATTTTACTAAACTCCTTCAAGTATGTGTGGGAATGTTTGAAGTTTGTGGCACAGGCGGACGGCATTTTTTTAAAAGCTGCCGGAATAAATCGTATTTTCCAATACAAGTATTCGCTGGAATTAACACCTTCGGCAGTTCAGCTATGCTAATTTTACGGCTTTCATTGTAAACATTCAAATTTCAAAAACAGCTCTGATACAAAGATTCAATAAATTGACAAAGCCTGAAGTTGGCCTACGCAAATTTACGCTGCATATGATGAAGGTGCGAGTCTCAAGACAGATTATTCCATTGTGATCATTCCATTGTGATCATTCCTCTGGATCATTCCTTCAACTAAATGATTTGGTTATTGGGAAACATATTAGGATATTTAGGGTGGCGTTGATGAGTCCATGACTATCCCTAATTTCTCCTGACGTTAGAAGGTGGTCTGGGCAAAAATTAATGGCTTCGATTTCAAGTTGGTTTGGGGAGGATTTATATTTGCAGTACAGGGAGAGAGTATTTTATGAAGAAAGTCCTTATTTTTACTATGCATATCGTCTACTATCAGGGATTACCGTTGCAGCATTGGCACTGTTAATAAATATTATTTTACATTATATTTTTAAACTTTGTCGAAGACTTCTCAATCCATGGGCACATATAGAACAAGTTCAATTTGGAATGGATGTTGTTTTTGCTGTATATCATATTCTGGCTACTGCGTTGACGGCGTATGTTTCTGAAAGGAAGATTAGTCTGCTGTGTGAAGACATGAGGAGTTGAAAACAAATTGTAAATAACACAGGATCGAATTAATTATTAATCAGTTTATGCTCGATTATTTCGTTATTATAAAAGAAAAATATTAAAATCATACGTATCATTAACTGACAATTATTATGTAAATAAATGTAAAACAAGACGACATGTTATTACAGGATTCATTGGAATAAAGATATCAAATAAAAAGTATTTCCATATTGTAAACAAGAACATTCAGCCATATTAAATTTGTTTGACAAGGAATGTGACTATCCAAAGTGAGATGTTTCCCAGCTTTATAGTATATTTTCACACAAATGTTCTGTCAGCCAGATGCTCTACCAGGGTTGACACGATTGTATTAGGAGAGGGTTTGTTTCCCAACCCTATCAATTCTACTTGTTAAGCTTTGTGGAAACACCACGTAAATTTATTATAATAATAAATTTACGTGGTGTTTCCACAAAGCTTAACAAGTATATTGTATTCACCATGCAAACGTACAAGAAAAACCTATCAATTCTGTTAACAAATTAATTGACGAGATTAATAAATTTATCAATAAGTTTTGTTTTTGCTAAGCTAAACTCATTTTAACGCTGTGGTTTAAGCATATTATGTCGCCAACACTCATTATGTCGCCAACAGGACAGTGGGGCAATGGTGGGGATGATAGGGCCTGTCGATTGAAGTTTGTGTGTCCACGCATATATCGCATCACGTATTATGCGTTATGTCATGCATTGTGCAACGCTCGTAATTCGCCTCGGCACTCGGTAATTGCCGAGGCAAGTTAGGATTTTCATAGTTTGCTTCGGCAAAAAAAGAATGCCGAGGCAATTCCATCCGATATATCTTAAATCTATAAACTAAAGCGGGTTTTTTTGCATTATATAAACCACTTTAATAACGTGAACTTCATAGATGTAGGTTAAAATTGGCATGGCCTATAGCCACAATATTAGAAAATAATTGTAGGCAAGTAAAATAGCAAAAATAGTTGAATTACGAGGGTTGTTGTGCCAGCCAGTCATTTGCATTTTCTGGCCAATAAGAACGCTGAACTGGCTAGTGGCATCCAGTAAACTGCATAGTAGAACGCCGTGTTGCACTGCTGAGTGGGCTACAGTCTATTCCCTAAACTGTGTCGCCGATTATGGGCGAGTCATTGTTGGTAGTTATTCAATGAGAAAATTCACGGAGGATTTTACTCAAAGTGATTACAAACAATGGCCGTCGCCGATGTCAGCGACACATGAGAACTATGAGAACAATCTGTGTTTGTGACCAGTTTGTGACGAGGAATCGAGGATATCCCATAAGACATTCTGGGAACCATTCGAACGTTGTATCCCAGTAAGAATTAGATTGTTGTATCCAATAAATTATTGGAAGGTTGGGCCAGGGTCATTTTATATGCATGCAATGACAATTCCAATAAGTATTGGAATTATTAAACGTCATACCTAATAATTTTATTGGGGTGCAACGTTCCGATCGGTTCTGTGCGAATATCAGCACACCAGTGCATAAACAATCAGCGACACGTCAACGCGAAGGTACTTCATGTAAGATGGCATTCTAAGATGGAAGTTCACATTTCAGGCTGTGTTTTTTCCTCGCTCTTTCTGGAACTTGCAAACAGTCAAGGCGACATAGTATGTATGGGTCTTTGTAAAATTTGATACAAAGAAACTGGTAGGATTACATTTGTGATATATCACTTCTAGGAAGGATTTTTACTAGGCGAAATCGAAGATCAAACGACGAAAACTGTCAGTGATTCCCAAGATGTCAGTGTGAAACATCGTCGTATTTTTGGTGAGTTTACTTTTATACCTGTTGCATTGGTGAATTACTCTTTGCTTGGAGTGAATATCTTGCCGACTATCTCTAACATGTACATGATTTGATTGCAAAAGTTAAAATGGAAGCTCCATGAATGAATGACGTCATATTCTTATAATTAGAATCGAAGAAGATTGCAAATTGTCAATAAGTGTCAATAATGTTGCATACTGTTGCATTGTTCTTGTATGGCTTGTATTGATTTATTTGAATGTGTAAATTAATTTTAGCTGTGCAGGAGATTGTTGTTTGTCAAGGACTTTTCAGGTATGAGACAAGGATAATTGTAAAGGGTAAATTTCTCAAGCTGTAGTAATCTTGAATGGTATTACCGTAATCTCTATTTACCCCCCCCCCCAAATAAGCCCCCTCTCTCTCATAAGTCCCCTCTCTTTTATAAGCCCCCCCCTTTTGAGTGAAAAAATGAAATAAGTCCCCCTCTCTAATAACCCCCCCATAATACATATTTATATAATATATATATATATATATATATATATATATATATATATATATATATATATATATATATATATATATATATATATATATATATATATATATATATATATATATATATATATGTTGTTGTTACCATATATATTATATGTTATTATATTGTTAATATAAATGTTGTTGTTATATAATATATACTGTGTAATGATTTTGAGTTTATTGCAGTTCAAAGAGATAATCTGAAGAAATGAGCCCCCCCCCCTCAATTAAGTCCCCTCCCTCTCCAATAACCCCCCCCTCAAAAGGCCCTGAAATGAATAAGTTCCCTGGGGGGCTGAATAGAGAGAATATGGTAAAATTATGCACATTTTAGGAAAACTAAATGGCATGGAATCTTCATGAGAGCATAGTTTTCATCAGCTACCGTCATATCTTTTTCAAATTGTTCTCAAATTTCATATGTAGTTTTTATGATGGTGTTGGACGTATTCATGTTGAGAAACTTAATAAAGTTCTTGGAAAGAAGAAACAGGTAATACACAATGAAAATGGAACCCAAATATATGCCACTCTCCCTCCCTCCCTTTTAATAGAGCCAAAGAATGTCTTGAATAACCCAACGTGTTAAATGGAACACCAACGTAATTGATATTTATCTTGGAAAATAAATTGTTGAAATTAATTTTTTATGTATATAGGTTACACTTGGATGGTTTAAATTCCGAAGAAACACAAGACTTGGTGTATCCATGAGGGAAAGAGCCATTCATCGAAATCTTTTAGAACATTTTGCTATTGAAAATTCAGAAAGTAATTGGCAAATATCTGGAAAAGATGTCACATTTAGCTCCATTTAGTCTGACTGATATTATCACATCATGGTTTTATTTCTTTTTAGAGTTTATTTTCTCTGTTTTTTCATCACAACAGTCAAAGAATTTAGCTACACATGCATTTCAGTATTCAGCCTTTTACTGTTCACCACATAAAAGGTGGGTAAAAAACCTAGAATTATTATTTATAGTTGTTTATTGTTGATTTAAAAACATTTCCTCTGACAGTCTTCAACATTATTTGTTTTAGAGTATTTAATGTTATGCCGATCAGCATTATTAATCTTGGTAATACTGCACAAACAGAATATAAACAAGAAATTGTAACAACAAGTTCTACATCAAAACAGTATCAAAATGTCATTGGTTCATTTCGGTGAGTAAAATTATAGGTTCATGCACAGCCTGTAATACTGTTCATCAAATTATGGACAAGAGAATTAATGATCCTAAAGTGGGTGCTAAGGACTAGTGGATAAATATTTTGAATGTTTTTCAGTGATGAATTTCTGGACAACTTAGGGCAGTTACAGCAAGTCAGACATGCTCGTTCAATGTATAAAAATATGTTAGGAAAATTGAAGGTATATTATCTTTCTGTGCAGATTTTTGTTTTGTTTATTTATTCTTGGTATCTCTGTACTGCCTTTTAGTGAATTACCACATAACTTGATGTTGTAGGGTTTAAAGGAGTCTGTTCATAAAAGTGAATCACAGCTGACTAGTCTTTCAAACAATATTGAGATTCTTAAGCATGAATTAGAAAAAGCAAAGCAAGAAAAAAGATTAAAACCAGATGGTACAAGATTTAATGGTAAATACTTAATATGTAAATTATTTCTAGAAAGTTGCCACCATGAGGTTAGGATGTCAAATGATTTTCAATTTTCCTGCTAGATAACCTTATCATATTAGATGATGACAGTAAACAAGATTTGATGTCTTTTGAAGATTTGGAGACAGAAGATAAAAGCTCACAAGAGCCTACAAAACATGTAGTTGTTGCAAAACATATTGATACACATAATGTCCAAGAAACAACCTCTTCAGAAACGATTGCGCTTAATCAGATAACAACATCAGAGCAAACAGACTTCTCAAGCAATGACAAGAAATAATATAACCATCACAACAAATCACCACAATATTAAGTAAAGATAAATGTCTCAATATTTTTAGGAAGATGAAAATTTATTTTCTGGTTGCTGTTAGGTTGTATGATGTTTAATCAGATAGCATTAAGAAGTCTTAAGTGTATTTTAGCATGTTACATGCACGAAACCAACAATACAGTATGTTATCATAGAAGACTTATTTATAAATATCTATAGAAAATAGTAAGACAGTGTAATAGTACTCCAACTAAAATTGCCAGGGTTGGTGGCTAGTTTTGTCGAAAGCATACAAAAAAAGGATCTTTTGCTATGTACCTGAAATCATATTCGCAAAATTTTACCAATGAAGCAGAGCCTTTGCTCAAAACATTTAATTCTGTGTTTATTGTTTCAGGTAGTGAAAGACTCTATCTTTTAATTGTGTGCAGTAGCTACTACTTCAGTACTCATTCTGTCGGCAACTGTCTTATTTATACACTTTATTATGCAATGGTAGTGCATACAGCAAATAAATATTGTTGTAAAGATATGAAAGAAAAATGTCTCAAAACAACCTTGGGTCTTGGTGAAAGGCGAGGTATTTCATTGTGTATGGCATGTAACCTGGAAAGCAAAATGAAAATTGAAGATTAATTCAATGCATAGTGAAATTTCATTGGCTACTTTATTGTTACCTAATGATCTAGCTTGTCTAATTGCTTTCTTTATTTCATTCTGTTTAAATTGACATAGTCCTAGAAAAGAATATTCGTTGCATTAATATTGCATCAAATTGCCCAGCCGACCAATAACTGTTGTTGCCGTAGATATACCTGTTGCTTCCTTGCTGTATATTCTTCCAGTGTGTGGAGATACAAATTGGGACAAAAATCTCACATTCTAAAAAATGCATACTGGTTTAAATTTTGTCTACATAAACCATTTGACATACCATTTGGATAAAAGTAGTATGTAAATATGAAACCCCTTTCTATACCTTGTAGTTGATAGGAACATCTCCATGTTTAGGGCATAGTAAACAGCCTGTAGGTCTATCCTCAGCATCCATTTTCTGTAAAAAATACAATCACATCAACTTCAAAACAGTAACAATTTTCACATATAAAAATAAAATTGAGGAGGGGGTGAACTACATACTAGTTGTTCACTAGCCAATTAAAAAACCTTGCCCTTCTACGTGTATATGGGGATTAGGGATCTTTGGCTTTGCTATCTGTTAACCCTAGGCCTTGCCTAACTGCATGTCCCTCAGTGGAAAGTGGGCCACTTTAGCAGACAATCTTCTGTGGGAGGCTCCTTTGTAAGGGACCATTCATTATTTATGGCTGGGGGTGGGCTGGTAATATCTATCATAAACCAAGAAGAAACTTCTTGACCCCTCTTATTTAAAAAACAAAAAATCCATGACCCCCCCCTCCCTTGATGAAAATACAAATATATATTAAACTAGCTAGCCTGTTTGCTGCCTGAAATTTTCAAGGTGGGAGGGAAAATTACTTATTAATTGTAATTTTCCCTCCCACCTTGAAAATTTCAGGCTGTGAGCAGGCTATAAACTAGCCTGCCATTTCGTATTTACATTTTAATAAATATTAGCTTTGATGAACATATCACTGAACAAATTATTCAATAGCAGGTGACACCCCCCCAACCTACTGGCATATTTTATATGACCCCCCTCAGATTGCCTAAAATTTTGGATGCCCCCTCCTACATTCTTACCAGCCCACCCCCGGCCATAAATAATGAATGGTCCCTAAATGTTGAAGTGAGGCAGGATAATGTAAACTAGCAATGTGGTAGGATATTGTGCATCCATGTTCCAATGTGGGCTTACACTTTCAGCAGAGACCTCCTGGTAGTAACAATGTAATTGAGTGAACTGAACATGGCGTCCCTCAAAATATGCTACAATGCTTATAAAACATTCTGCAAGTATTCTATTGTCGTAGTGGTAACCAAAGAACCGGCGGAAACCTGTGCGGCAGAAAATTAAATGAGGGCGTGGCTATGCGGTTGTGTTGGTATGAAGCTCGGAAAGCTGCGGGAGATGTGCTGCAGCTGAGGAAACCAGCTTTCCACAATGGCATATGGCCTGGAGTTGGGGGGGGGGGGGGGGGATTAATTGACTAGTGTATCTAAGATATCAAGAGAGAGGAAATATTACCTCCAAACGGGCTTCTAGTCTAGATCGCCTCTCTTCTTTTAATTTTTTCTTCTTTTTTACATGATGATATTTTGCACATTCTACAGATCAAAGAATATTACACATACATTTCTATCAATAAATTTGGAGCAATTTTGAACATGAATTTATTCCAATTAAGTGTTCACCTACCTACAGAAGTTATTGTAAGATTGCGATAATGTGGAACTAGAAAAGAATTAAGAGAAAGTATTGGGCTCTGTGATCGCAAAAATAAACACGAGATTGTAGCCATTGATGGAATTGCCCTTAACGTAAAATAACATCAGCGGAAAGTAGAATACCTGGGCTAAGTCTGGAAAATATTAAATTTTTTTTATATTTTGAAACTATGTAGAGTCTTGTAAAATACTTTTATATGTTGGTATTGTACAAATGTTCATTACAAAATATTTCTTCACCATATATTCTCATTTGATATGATTCTGGCGTATGTCATTTAGCGCTAGGTCAGACAAGATAGCTGTTCAACTCAACTCAACTGGAAGCATAGAAAGTAAAATTATGGCTTCTTCTAGAAAGTTTTTTGTTGGAGGAAATTGGAAAATGAACGGAGATAATGCAAGCATATCAGCTATTGTTAAATTTTTAAACGAAGGAGTAAACGACTCTACAAGCACAGGTAAAGATCTGTATAGCTGAAGTATATCTGGTGGGCATAAGTCGTCTTCAGCTTATTATGGCATTAAAAATATGTGGTTTTATTGTAGAGGTTGTAGTTGCACCACCAGCACTGTACTTGAAACAAGTTGTTTCAGATGTTACAAAAAATGTGGCAGTGTCTGCTCAAAATTGTTATAAAGCAAGTAAAGGTGCTTTTACTGGGGAAATCAGGTATGTTGAAGGTGTTTCAAAATGTATGAGTCTTCTTCAATTGTCTCTGGGGAAAAACTGAAAAAATCCATTAATGTTGGAGAAAAGTCATTTAGATGTTTATTATTCTGTATATTGTGGGTTTTGACAGGCATGATACAGCTCTGGGGCTATATACCCCCCCCCCCCCACACATACACATGCACACTTTAGAGGAACAAAAGGTAATCAACTAATAACTTTCAAGAAAAAAGTTGAAAATATTAGCTTATATAGCCCACAGCTCTATTTAATCCTACTAAGTGCTTGCCAGTATAGCTGAATAATAAAGGTTATTGACCAAGCGTGAGGTTTGTACCATGAAATATAATATGATGTTGATTGTGGTTTTGTTAATTAGAATACAAAAAAGTTGAACATGACAAATCTTTATTTTTTACACAGAAAGTTTTCAAACTTATCAGTAAAAGATTAATTTCATTAATAAGTATATTGCAAGCAATAAAAAGTGTGATTAAAAACGCTGGGAAAAAGCCCGGTCTGAATACCAAAATTTACGGACCACGATCGGAATACGGGCTTTTACGGACTGCACATTAACCAATCAGAATGCAGGATTCTAATCAAAGCCATATAACAATATTTATTTTAGTCCAGAGATGGTAAAAGATATTGGTTGTAAATGGGTGATATTAGGACATTCAGAAAGAAGACATATATTTGGTGAAGATGATATGGTAAATCTGCTAGAATATTGGCAGTCAATTGTTGGACAATGAATTACTCATGTTTATTAATATTGTTGTTTCTCAGTTAGTTGGTGCAAAAGTTCAACATGCATTGTCTGCAGGAATTGGTGTAATTGCATGTGTGGGAGAACTTTTGAGTGAGCGTGAGAGTGGTACAACTGCTGAAGTTGTTTATAGACAAACCAAGGCAATTGCAGGTAGTTATAATATGTTTAAGCACAACTTTTAACTGCTGTGGTGTCATTGTCTTGTATTCTATTGTGTTGTGTTGTGTCTTGTATCGTGTGTCATGTTGTATTGTGTAATAAGTATTATATATTATTCCTGGTGAAGATTAGTAAAAAAATAAGATAAGATTTAAGATAAAATTATTATTTGTCAACATTTTGTCATCTTTTTGATAATTGTTTTCAGCAAATGTCAGTGATTGGAGCAAGGTTGTGATAGCTTATGAACCAGTATGGGCTATTGGTACAGGCAAAACAGCAACACCTGAGCAAGCTCAAGAAGTTCATGACTTAATTAGAAAATGGTTGAATGAGAATGTTTCATCTGATGTTGCTACTTCAGTTAGGATCATTTATGGCGGTAATTATTTATTTTATTTAGATCAATTTTTATTGTTGGCTATGTTGATTTTTAAAAGATATAAATTAATTACAATATAATTTTGTGGAAACACCACATAAAAAAATTATATTAATATAATAAATGATAAATTATTAAATATATTATATATTATTTATACTGGTGTATTATTATATTATTTTTATATATTATTATTGTTAATTATATATTATTAATAAATTATATATTATTATATTAATATTAATTATATTTTAATTATTAATTAAAATTATATTTTCATTTGATATTCACCATGCAAACATACAAGGAACTTATATAAATTAGTATTATTTAATTGTTGATGATTTGATATTTTCCTTTGCCAGGTTCAGTGAATGCAAAGAACTGTCAAGAGCTGGCAACAAAACCTGATGTTGATGGATTTTTAGTTGGTGGAGCATCGTTGAAACCTGATTTCATTACAATCATAAATGCCAGGTCTTAATTAGAGTTTAAATCTTGCCTAGATTGTAATGTGTGCAAATTATTTACTGCATGTTGTTCATGAAATTGTATAAACTCAGATGTGAATATTAAAATTACCTAGTGGATTTTTAATTTTTGTAGTCTTGGCATCATATATGTTTTAAAGTTTACCATTGAAAATAAGGTAGGGAATGTATCTACCTGGATCTTATCTGGATTCTGGAACAAAGTTCACTGACCTGGACTCAAGTGAGCTTAATCTTGATATAATATATAGCACAAAAAGTAAAGCCAGTTAAAGAGGATAGAAATTGAAGAATTAAAAGATATTAATTAATCTAGACCTTTTTGCAGCCATTATAACGTAAGTCAGCTGTAGTCTCACTTTTCTAATTATTACTCCAGCACGTGTAGAAGTCAGTGTTTGACTCACTGGTTTGACTACTATGATGACGTCATGAGGTTTTCGGTTCCGCCTGATTGCGGGTTGATGGAAATTGAATACCAGGAAAATATGGCCTTTTTTAGATGTTGTGTTTCACAACGTAAATATTTCTTTGATTTTTTCTCAAATGGATGAAGAATGACGCCGAAAAGATAGGAAATAGTAAAAGGACATATTTGACTTCAAAAAAGAGAAGGAGTTATAAATCCTCGAAACAGCTGAGCGAAAAATTCTAAGAGAACACGAAGCCGGCTTCAAGCTGAGTGTGGGGACTTGAAGCGATTTGAAATATGTCTTTTTGGAAAAATATTTTCCCCTTCAGTCTGAGTAAGACGAAGAAGAAAAAGGAATATCCAAATATTATTTTGAATGTAGACCCGAGTAGTTTATGGGAGACCACAGGAGAATTGGGCGACGGAAGTTTCGGTAAAGTTTATAAGGTGTGTGCAAAAAATGTATTTATATAAATATATTTGAGGAATTGCAACGTAAATATGTTTATCTTTCAATCATTTGGTATTTGTTCTGTATGCCCAGGTACAACTAATCTTATAGTTTTAAGCACCTTACAACAGGGTCTAGAAAATGTTTTGAAAATATTTGATGAACATTTTTGTTAAAATTTCAGTGTGTTAGAAATAATTGCAATTTTTATCAATTCGTGTAATTTGGCGTTGGTATTCAATTGAAATTTTTGTGTTATTGACAAAACTATGAGTTTTTATCAAATCAAAAGCACTTTGTTATGCTGGAGTTTTTGTGTGTAGTTAGTCATGCAGGACAGTCACTGTAGTGATGTTTCCTGTTTTGGAAAGGAATGAACATTTTTCTAGCCAACAGGAACTGATGTCTACATGATAATCTATTTATTCCTCATTATAGATAAATCATCTATTTCCCAGGGGGGCTGAAAAGAGAAAGGGGCTGGTTGATTTATTTGTTAAATAATGTAATGAAAGACATTCAGTAAATTCCTTGTGTATTTTTGTGGACAGATGGGCCTTGCTTAATGGAATCTAGGGGGAGGGGGGGGGGTGACTAGGGGCTTGCTAAGGAGAAAAGTACTAGTACAGTTTACACAAATGAAATAGAATATTATTAGGTAGTAGGTCATTGAATGCTGGTTAGATTGGGCATGCTATGGAGAAACTATAGCTTTCTACAGGTTCATCTAATCATAGAAAACAACAAAGGTCATTTTGTATATTTAATCTATTTATAATTGTGTGGTTTTGTGGAGGCAAATGATTTTAATAAATAATCATGAAATGTAGTAGTTCTTTTGAAAAACAAATGCATAATGATTCTGTTATTGATGAACTTATCAGTTCTTGGTTAACAGTGTTTGAAATGTGATTTGTGTTTGAAAGTCTCGTGGTTTCATCATTGTAACACATTCCTGATTTTCTAATCAGTTTTGATTTCAAAAAATGCTGTCTTAAGTAACTGCCAATATCTCGGAAATTTTTGGGCCAATTTTTTTCATAACTATATACCGGTACCCCCAATATTTATTATTTATGCTGTCAAGTATTATTTCAGGCCAAACATCGTGAGACAGGAGCGGAGGCTGCTGCAAAAATTGTGGATATTCGAGATGAAACTGAACTGGATGATTTTATGGTTGAAATCGATATTCTTGCTGAATGTAAACATAAAAATGTCATCAATCTTTATGAGGCTTATTACTTTGATAATAAGTTATGGGTAAGTTTGGCTCAGTCTGCCAGCATTTGGTCTTGAATTAGCAACTGCAGAAAATTATTAGAACGTGTGAAACAGATTTTTAAATGTTTGATGTGCACTACAAGTGGATGAGCCACAAGTAGACTGTTAATGTGTTGTAATTATTTTTATTTAGATGATGATAGAGTTCTGTGCCGGTGGTGCCTTGGATGATATCATTCTTGGTGAGTAAGAAATTCTTAGAAACCTGGGTGTTGATATTTCTTTTGGATTTGCAAAAATTATAAAGATCAATGGAAGAAGTACTACCATGACACATGTGTGTTAGAAGAATTGCCTGATCCTTATTTCAAGCATGTTGTATTGTACATCATTGACAGAAAATCTCAATTATAAAATTATTTACACTTCCAATTATCCCTATCCATATTCCCAGGGCTGGAAACTTTAATGTTTTTAAGGGCATTGACTAACTTGTGAAGTCATTGACATAGCGTGTGATTATATATGAGAACATGAAGTGATTGGCTCTTTCACTACCTGAAACAAAATCAAAGTAAAAACAGCATTTTGAGCCAAGGCAAGTTAGTTGTGATAAACCACACACTATGTCAATGGGAAAATTTTAGCATACAACCATGTTTATCATAAGATCTGCTAAAGAATACTTTTAAAACTCTTAAATTGTTTCTAGATCTGGAAAGAGGCCTTGATGAAGCTATGATCAAAGTTGTTTGTAGACAAATGTTTGAGGTAAAGAATATGCCCTTTTGTGCATGCTATTTGTGAGCAAATGAACATGCAACGTGAAGGAAATAATGCATATTGGGTTTTTATGATTTTCTTAAAGGCCCTAGCATATCTTCATGTTAGTGGAAAGGTAATTCACAGAGATTTGAAGGCTGGAAATTTATTATTATCTAATGATGGAGAGATTAAATTAGGTAAGCAAAATATAGAAACTAGTTTGTCTATTACATTTGTCTATTGTTAAACTATTACATCAGGATCAATCCAATAATATTCACATCTACTGTTTTGTTAATATGTAGCTGATTTTGGTGTCTCTGCGAAGAACAAAAAGACTTTACAGCGACGAGAAAGTTTTATTGGTACACCATATTGGTATGCAAATATTTCATAGTCGCATATTTTCTGGTCACCTTATCTTCATTGAAAAGATATGAATTGTAATATTTTGTATTTTATTCTGTGTAGGATGGCACCTGAGGTGGCTATAACTGAAACCTGCAAAGATGATCCTTATGATTACAAGGTAATACAATGTATGTAGTGCTTCTTTTTAGTCCATCATAATTTTCTCATCATTCTGCTTTCCAGTGTGATGTTTGGTCTGCTGGTATTACTTTGATAGAATTGGCAGAAATGCAACCTCCATATCATGAGATGAGTCCAATGAGGGTTCTTTTTAAGATACCAAAGGCTGAACCACCAACATTAAGACACCCTAAACAATGGTAAGTAACACTAGAATTGCTCATTTGTGTTTGAGTTACATGTATTAAAAACGTTTTTCAGTTCTAAAGTAACAATATTTTTTGTGATTTGTAGGTCTGTAGATTTTATTTCGTTCTTGGCAAAATGTTTGACAAAAACACCCAATGATAGACCAACTGCCATCGAACTCCTGGAGGTATTGAACAATAGATTTTTTACCCAACAAGTTGCTTTTTTACCCAACAAGTTGCTTTTTTACCCAACAAATCTTTTAGACATGCTAACTATAGTGTTGAACAGTGTTACAAACAATTATTGGATATATGACTCTTATAACATGCCTTTAACTGGTTTTGCAGTCTTTTTTAAGTCTGATTAGGATAATTTTTTATAATATATATTATATTTAACAAGGTTTAGCTATTTTATTAATTACGTTAATATGTATAGAAATTTAAAATTAATGTAACTTTGAAATTGTTTAAAAAGAATGAAGCGCAAGTACTTGACGTATTTATTGTCTAGCATCCATTCATCTCAGCAGTGTCATCGACGAAACCTTTAAAAGATTTGTATAACTTGGTTAAAGCGGAAGTTGTTGAAACGTTAGAAGATCTACCTGAAGATATACGTGTATGTCATAATAAGAAATACTTGTTGAAGTAATGTTACATATTGTATAGAGAAGAATGATAACATTGACGAGATTCTTGTTTTTTAGAGTGGTAAAATGAGACAAAGTTCAGCTGGTTCACTAGATTCAATACCAGGTAGTGAGACAAGTAGCTTATCTGATCACTCTCGAGATTTGAGTCGATCTGAAGAAGAATCGAGCGTTTCTAAACCTAGCGAACCATCACCTTTGAGGAACAAACAGGATGAAATTAAAGATATTACGTCACCAAGTGATGACGTCATACCAACGAGTGGTGAAGCAGAGAAAGAAGAACCAGAAGAAGAAGAAAAGAAAGACGAGGAGAAGGACGATAAAGTGAGTGAACTAGAGGGGGATGTGATGACACAGGATCATCCGCAGATTGTTGAATGTAAAGAGGGACAAAAGAATGATGATAAGGGATTAATAGAAGGTAAAGAGGAGACAATAGAAGATGAACAAACAACAAATAATGATAATATCGAAAGCGAAGATACTGTGTTTGATACAAATGACGTGAGGGATGTTAAAGAATCTAGTCAAGAAGGTTTGGTCAAATCTTCAGAGGAACATTCGGATGAAGTTCAAGATGACGTCAAATCTACTGATGACGTGGCAGTTGAAGATCAGGATGTCACACGTGACGCCAGCAGCCCTGACCGTGATGGTCAAGTGAGCGAGGTTGCTGATACCACTGGGTTTGTGCACGAAACTGAGGCAGATACTGATAAATATTCATCAAAGTTTGATGATATCCTCGATAAACTAGAAGAAAGTGAAGACACGGCAGATGAAAATGAAATAGTCGAGAATGAAGTGGAAGAAAAGGAGTCTGTGGAAAATAATAAACTACATGAAACCGTTACAGACCATGAGAAAATTGAGACGACCGCGAAAGAAAATGAAAGTGATAAAATTACGGCAAACGGCGACGTCACTGAAGAAAAAGAAGTAGAAGAATCGAAGACGGAAGTCGCTAAAGAAGAGACAGTAGACGAATCGAAGACGGCAGATAATGTTAAAGAAAGGGAAAAAGATACGAAAGACGAAGACAGGAATGAGCACAGTAATAACAGTCCTTTGAAACAACTTACACCAAGTAAGATTTTATTTTTAGAATCAGGGTTTTTATTGTGTTTAAATGTAATATTTTAATCAATTATTGCTCTTCGTTGAAGGGAAAGAACCGTTATCCAATGGCGTTGCTGATAAACCATCTCCTGCTAAACAGGTAACTAAATGTGTGGTTTATATGTGGTTGAGAATAAGAACTAAGAAGACAACAGGAACAACCTTACCGCAAGTTACTCCGTGTGTTACCCACACTTTGTAACATGCTGCTACAATGATTTAATGTATTTATGTTTCTTTTAGTCTGAAAAAGATGAAATGCAACAGTATAAAACTTTAACTCGCACCCGGAAGTTTATGAAAGATGGACAAGTTGTGACGGAAGTGACGTCGCGAGTTGTAGATATCAGTCAACAAGACCACAGGGATGCTAAGCGAAGAGAACAACTATTACGGTAATATGAATTATATAACTGGGTTTATTTCTACGTATATTCATTCAGTTGTTAGCTGACGAGGCACTATATTCATGTAAGTCAAATATTGATAGATGTTGACCTATAATTGCGGGAACCACTGAGTATTTTCGTAAAATACACAACAACGGGTAACTCCGAATAAAGGCAACATTATGATTCAACGTTTCGACTTTATGTAGTCATCAGGATACTGAGTAAAGCCGATGATCATGACTAAATAAAGTCGAAACGTTGAATCATAATGTTGTCTTTATTCGGAGTTACCGTTGTTGTGTATGATAGATGTTTAATCTTAGTAAATTTAAATATTCTACCACTCCTGGCTTCTTCACAGAGGTTGTTGCAATTATCGAAGTTCTATTTTCTACATATTAGGTGCTGGATTAGTTTGCTCCTGTCATATGTATGACATTTATTTCAGGAAGCAACATTTCCGTGAAGTGAAATTACTTCAACGAGAAGAACAGAAACAAGGAATGGAGTTGATTGCGAAGATAAGAAGACAATGGGATGCACAAGAACAAAAGTTTGAATTTGAAAATGCTGTACGTTTATCAATTTGTATTTTTAAAGATTTCTATCGAAATAAATAGCACATTCTTTCAGTGCCGTCAGAGTAAATATAAAGTAAGGAAAAATCAGTTGTTTTAATTTCACAATCTTCCTCTCTTTGTAATTGTGTGTGTGGCTTTTTCTAGGAATTGGAAAGGAAATTTGATACAGATTTAGAAAACATGTCTCGCCAACAGAAACGAGAAATTGAGAAATTAGAACTGGTTCAACAGAAAGACTTACTTCATGCGACCAAAAAATTGAAGAACGATCAGGTTTGTTCAGGTTGATTAAATTAAATTTACCAAGTGTGTCTAGAAGTCTGCTTGAGGTTATCAATTTTTATCGCTTTGAAGGAAAAAGAATTTAAGAAATTTAAAGACAGTCTTAAAGATGAAGCTAAAACAGAAATGAAGAAGGTGTGATATTATTTATGACAGAATACACAACGTCTCTGTGATGATTCAGATTTGTGCTAAATGATCAATATTATTATTATTATTATTATTATTATTTAATGCTTCACAATAAATATATTGCAAGTAAGGACAACAGAACGTAATTAAGTACTGAATGTGATCTATTCTTCTTTGCAGAGTGATAAATTACCTCGGGCCGAAAGAAAAGAATTCCTGAGAAAGAAAAAGGAAGAGTTAGAAGTAATGCGACAGTCAAAGGTGATAAACAAAATATCTCGGGATATCTCTGTATTTTTTCTTCAACTTGTTGTTTATTTATTTCTTTAGGAGCATGATTTCCTCGCTCAACAACATGTACATTATGAGCAATATCACAAACAACTTGTAGAAAATCATCGTGAAGAAATGGCGAAGAAAGAAATTAATTTCTTGACTGTGAAACATAATTATATAAGAAGTAGGTTCTTAATTATCAGTGGATAGTAACTCATCAATCCACTCGTTCTTTTAACTTATGAAACTCACCGCAATATCATATCTGACTTTGCCGTAATGTTATGAACTGTTCCTTGTTAATTCGTCTTTGTTCAGAGCACGAGTCTTTGAAGTGGGAGGTAGAAGATCGACAGCTACGTGAACGGCATCTTATGTCTAAAAGTCAATTGAAAGAAACGTTTTTCTTACAAAGGTCACAGATGGTTAACCGTCATGAGAAGGTAAGAAATAAAATGCTGGTATAGGCAGGAATATCACAAACCTCCAAACGTTCAGCCAAAAATGAAATGCTAAAATGACAACGAGGTTTAATTCTATTTCATTTCGATTCTTTTTCTTGCATTTCGATTCTTTTTCTTGCATTTAACATATTCACGGCAAATTTCCCGTGTAGGAAGTGGGGCAACAATCAAATCTGGCGAAAATGCAAGAGGAAGAACTAAAACGTCGTACGGAATTAGAAAGAAAGCGTTTACCTAAGATGCAGAAAAATGATATCAAGAGCAAAGCGCAACAGTTTAGAAAGACCTTATCAAAAGACAAGAGAGTCTCACTGGACGTTGAGCGAGAAAAGATGAAAGAAGTGGGTTTGTAATTCGTCATCTATTTCTTTCCCGTATATGGTAGCGTTAACATCAATCTTGCTGATTTTAGTTTCACGATATGGAAGCAAAACGAGCAAGATCTGAATACGACAAAATGATCTTAAGACAAGAATTAGAGGAAGAAGAATTGAGAGTTTCGCAAGATGCAGCATTAAAGGAACTGCAAGATTTGCAGGTAGGATATTTGTCGCATAGCCATTCGTGCGTTTACTGTCCACGCAGTTATAATAAATATGTGATAAACTTTTACTTGTATTTGACAGCTGTGTAATTGTCAACGTGTTTTTGAACAAAAAAATAATATGATATTAATCCGTAAAATGATTTAAAATTTTGTCCAGAATGAAAAGAGATACATGCTGATGGATAGCGAAACAGCCAAGTTAAAAGAGCGTGATGAAAAGTATAATGAACAAGTTATAGAATGGAAAAAATGTCTTGGACCACGAAAAAAGGTACATGTGACGTTTTTAACTTATTTTTATTTCTATTTAAATGAAGTTTAAACATTTCGACCAACTATAATAACAAGAAACGACGTGTGTATCTTCTGAGGGCTAATTAATTCACTGTGGTTTATTAATGCGTGTCCGCACGTTCGTTCGCAACATTTTAAGACTACACTCGAGGGTTTAGCATTGACAGGAACATTTAATATCTCACTCTCTCATAGATGTTGGAAGAAAAATTTGCCCGTGAAAAACGAGAACAGCAGTTATTTTACGCCAGAAATCATCATTCATCAGAAGAGCAGTTGTTAGCAGAAAATAAATCTGAACTTAATGGCCCAGATGTTCATCAGGGTACACCACCATCCCATGACGATCCACTCGCTTATTGATTTTTAATGAACCAACAAATAATGAAATAATTTCTATTGCTCTGTGAACAATAGCATATATGTGTTCTACACTACCCCCCCCCCCCCCAAATCAAGGTACATTTCAGCTGTTGTGACTAGAAGGTCATTGCAACCATCAGGTATTCACAGTGTAGTTTACTGCAATAGTCTTGAGTAAACAACACTAGATTGTCATCTAAATTATGATGTTGTATTGCAAAAGAATCATGCACAAAAAATTATTTTGTTCTAATGTGATTCACAATAAGTTAGAACTCAAAACTTTCTGTCCAGAAGGTATGTAAGTATTAATTACGTACTACCAAAGGAATTTGTTTGTGCAAATTCCTGTGATAATGCATGATTTCTTACTCACCCAACAAAGTTGCTGAATTAATCAAGTTTTCATGGGTTGCTAATCTTTGGAAGAATCTGATCACAACGGTCACTAATCACTGAATATTCACCAGCATTGTTGAGTGAGATATATTCTTAACATATAACATTGGATTTACTACAAGAAATCCTGAATTCTTGTTTGCTCTTACACCATAGTAGGTGGTCAAATTTTAATCCTGGTTATTCCATCAAACTATTTTATAGCACTGCCTAAATGTAAGCAATTTTCAAATTTGCAAATAAAATGATTCAAAGACATTTGTATACACGTATTAGCTACATTGTTAGGCAAGTATACTTTTATCTATTTTTATTTTACAAAATTTGTGAATAATGCTTTACACATCAAAACTTCAACGCAAAATTATATGCCACCCAAGGCAGGGATCGTACCCATTGAACAAGCTTCCTGATTGGTTAATAAAAGAAACTATGAAAATTCCATTTCAGGCATAATTCTAGATAACCAATTAGAAAATATGTTCATGTATGATCAGTGGCCACGTAATCAAGTCACCAATATGTCTTGAGAAGTAAATAAGTGGGTTGCAATTATAAACTAACTTCAATGTTTTTGAACACAATTTGAAAGTAAATAATAATTATGATACAAGCAGTTGCTATAAACAAAGTAAGGTTGCTTGTCATATTTGCTTGCAAAGCTAAAACTATGTTTGGCTCAAAATTTGTTCATCCTTCTAGTTTAATCTCAATTTTAATGTTGCAGTTGACATATTTCACTTAGGCTTTTAACTTCTGTCTTCAGAAACAATTATTTGTACAACATAGCTTTTCTTTATGTCTGCATCTTGAACAGTCATTTTGTCAGTGAGCAGTCTGCCACTGTAAAACCATCGCTGCCGAGCTATGGCAATTCCTTCACGTTTGTTTATAATTCTTTTTAGTTTATGAACAGTGTCTGAAGGGTAAACTTGAAGCTTTGTTTCTTTGCCAGTTGAAAGTCGAAATTTCACAGGATATGCTTCACCCGTTGGTACATCTTTTTCTTCGTCTTCATTGTCATTAACCGTAGTTTCTCTAATGTCCTCCTTTTTTATCAAATTCTCAGGTTTGTTGATGCAAAATAATGGCACTTTGTAATTGTTACCTAATTCATCATACGCTTCTGTTAATGAACCTATAGTTAGAAATGTTAGGAATAGATTAGTGGTCATTTAAATTAGTCTTTTATCCTGCTGAGTCCCTGGGCAAAGAAGTATTCATTAAGTAGGGATATCACATTTTCACTGACAGCCTTAAAATGTAATATCTTGATATATATATCAGTTTTCCAACTTCCCATCAGAAATTTACAGGAAACGATATTAGAATGTGAGCTTATGAGACTTAATATGCCTTGGGAGACTCGCCCATTATTATATTTACCTAACTAGTTTCTATGGCACTTCATAAATTTGTAATAAACTAAACCTTTTTAGAGAACACATTTAATTTATAGACAAACTATCACTTGTGTCCGCTATATACGAAGTGCCGAAGTTAATATTGAGCGAAAATGAGTTCAAACTGTACCCGTTGGAAGCGATATATTTGCGCTATCAACAATCGCCTGTGCCATGCTGATATCCTCTTGTTCAGATGCAGCTTTTAAAGCATCCCATATTTCTTTTCTTCCTTCGAATGCTGGAGCAGTCTCCCAAAACTCATCTCGTTTACTGCGAAGTTGTGTTTCTGTCATTGGTACCTCAGTACTCCATTCCTGTTTCTCGCGGCTCAACGGTTGATTTCGACCAATAGCAACTACAAAAGAAAATTATATTTCCAAAATTTGCAAGCTTACACTAAAATTTAACGATGTTCAAAGCAAAATTAGAAGTTGTGATATCGCCCACATATATTTATAGCTACCTCCAACAGATATTGGCAAAAATAAAATAACTTTTTACCTCCTGTCGAAGTACTAAGGGGATCCCCAGACCCTACATTAACACTGGGCTCTCTGCTAGTGCCCATACACCCTCCCATGACGATTTTTTAGGAGTTAATTCATTATTTTCGAGTTTTCAAGCCAAACTTTCAAGATACTCTATCAAAACACCTTTCTTGGCAGCGAAGGAAACTAGTGACGTCACTTGTCTATCAGCGGAAATCCAACATAAATTATGCTCACACACTTGCTGTTTAATTTTCTACCAAGATTTTTTGTGAAATTTATTGTTGAATACTAAAAAATTTTTACAAATGTAGCTCCACGTGTATATAATATATTTTATATTTTTTTATAATTTATAAATTTCTTGTGACATAGTGATATCAGGCATATGTATCAGGTTGGAACACTCAACCAGATTATTGCATACAAATGATCCTAACTAATGTTGTGTTGTTTGTTTGTTGTACGGAGTTTTTTTGTGCTTTTTGGATTTGTACCGCTGATTTTCTACTCTGACATGTCTCTTTTTTGTGATTTTCCGGTAGTTTTTCTCTGAATTTACACGAACCTAAAGAAAGCCACTTTAATTAAACGCATCACTGACCATGCGCAGATCAAGATAAATGGCCGCCAACATGGCGCGAAGTAAGAGCATTTTCTTTCACTTAGTGATTATTTTTATTTAAATTGCTATTTTATCTCATTCAAAACGTATTGTTTGTTAACTGTAGAAATGAAGTCACCATCAGTTGGGGGTCAAGACGAATGGAGTGTACGAGAGAAGTTAATTTTGGCCTCTTCTGTGCTGCGCAGTGGCGATCAAAATTGGTAAAGCTGCTGTTTATAATAATATATATGATGTTATTTTAGTGCATTAAGTCGTGAAGTGTCTATTAATATATGCTAATGTACTTCCTACACCCGAATAAACGATTTAATAGGGAAAAGATCGTGAAGGTATATTTTCCCAGCAATGCATTGCGGTCGAAATTTCGTATCATTAGATGATCTTGTGTATTCAGTAATTTCGCGCCACACAAAGTTAGCATTCTGGGTGATTTTTTTTTATGTTTTGATGGTGTACTGTATGTATTGGGGGGGGACATGGAGGTAGAAGTCGCAAATTGCATCCCCCCCTGATGTTGGAGGTGGGATTGACATTCTATTTTAATTTCAGTCAATAGGTCAATAGCTAATAATACTACTTACTTGCAAAGTTTTGCAGGGGTTGCAAAATTTTTTACAGTTGCTAAATATCTCTAGAGTGGGGTAAAAAATGTTTTTGGGGATATCCAGATACACATGGTAGTATGGTGCTGTCATTAAATATATTTCTTGAATATGTTTCTTTTTTTGAAGGGTCTCTGTGAGTAGAACAGTCAAACCCATTGCTGAGTCGGGAGTTGGTGTTAAACCACACCCTCCTGACTTCTTTTCTCAAAAAGTAAGAATGGCGTTATTTATTTCTTAAATGCTGATATTGTAGTCAGTCTTAGGGATGTCAACAAATATCTGCAGACATTTTTTCACAATTTTTTCTCACAACAGCCTAGAAAAGTCTGTTTTTATTCCATTTTATTCCATATCTTTTTGTAATCGTAGCTTTGGTAGATGGCTGCTAAATGGTGCTGTTTTTGTCTTTTAAAAAGTATTATTTAGACAACCGTGCACCACTTAAACCAATTCCCATATGCATGCAAATAATAATAATGTTAATTCACCGTGGCAGAAAAGATGGCGGATGTCGATTTTACCAGAATGCATTGTGGTCCGAAATTGTTTAAAAAGCCAAATTAACGTCTTTTGAAGAACAGACAGAAAACAATAGGTTATTTTCACACTTGTGTTAAAATTTCAGTCCATTAGCTTTGCTTCTTGTCATTTTTTCCCAGGTGTTTTTACTTGATACTCGCAATACATTCTGTTAAAATTGACATGTCGTCATCTTTTTTGCTACGGTGAATTAATAATAACAATTTATTCAGCACCATTACAAAACGAAAATATTAAAACAAAGAAATATGCACAACTATCTATAAGGAACAAAAGGCTGAATGAGACAGTTGGTTAATCAGGTTAAATATATAAATTTTACAAATAAATAAAGTGCTTTATGGCCATTAGGTACCGTACCATGGCATGGTATTTAAGATATTTTGCTTTCATTTGATCTTAGAGCTGTGCTGCTCAGTATTCAGAAATGTTAGAGAAAGTGGCAACACCAAAGTAAGTCAACTTGATACTCTTGAGATAAAATGTCACATGAGATAAAGTGTTTGCTCATTTATAATGTGCAAAATTGTTAACATTTGTTTTTTATTAGACGAAAACGGACTAACGAAGCTGGAGGCACAGGTAGAATGTTTATTTGTTGTTTGAGATTCAATGTTGTCTACTGCAGTTGTCTTTTTGACGATGTTCAAGCATATGGAACTACAGTACTGTTATCAACCTTTATCCTAATCTAGAAACTCCAGGAGAACAAATTGTGAGAATGCTGACATTTGAAAGAGTTGATGAATTGAAAAAACTGATCAAAGCTGATCAAATGAAGTACAGGTATGTTATTGAGTAGGAAGTTTTCAATCGAAACTTGTATAATTTAGATTTGCATTTTTTGCACACTTACATTTTGTTTTGTAGGAAGTTAAAATCTGAGATTGAGATGATCTTAAGTGGGAAATGTGATGATCGATTGCCCATGATATTAGAAAGTTTGCAAAAGTAAGATCAACACTTCTGTAGCTAATTAAAATATGTGTACTAGTGTAAGACAAGTCAAAAAATAGGCAGGTCACACTGGTATGCATTGTATGTCAATTAGTTAATAGAAATGAATGTAATACTTCACTTGTGTGTTGCCATGTTGTTTTTTTTTCTCTAATGTTGGTTATCTATTCAGTAGGCCCAAGCCACAGATGGAACCACCATCAGGTTATAGTGCTGCACAGCAAAGAGACACAATGAAACCTCCACAGTATCCACAGCCTGTTGCACCACCATCATCACCTACAGGTACTGTACATGTATATTTTAAATTTGCACCACTGTAACAGGTGGTGTATATTCCTTACACTTTGCTAACACATTGTAGACCAATGTAACCTTCCTTTAAAGTCTAAGGAACATGACATTCCTGCTTGATTAATAATCTTGCACAAGCCACTGATCCTTAGGGACATCATGGTAGTTTCAAAATTTTATTGATTGTCTGTATGCATCTCTTGTGAGACTCTAGTGTTTCTTATTGTAGTATATGGAATAATATGTTACTAAATGTTGTGATGATTTGGTTTTAAATTCTTTACTGTAGTCAGCAGTGTACAGCAGCCACTAAAAAGTCCAGTATCTCCTTCACCACAAAAGATGAAAAATCTTCGAATTCCTAAACCTACAGAAAGGTTAGATCCATAAGTTGAATAACAGGATTAATATTAAGTTGCACTTTTGGTATTGTCTGCGGGTGCATTTAGAATGTTTTCTTCATTACAAGTAAGAATTGTTGATAGTCTAGTGTTATCTTATGTTTCTAGATTTCAGAAGTACCAACAGCAACAACAAGCTCGTCATGGACACAGCTCATCTCAAAGCCAACAACAACAGCAACAATATAAACAACAATTTAATGCTTTAGAGCAACTTCAGAAGCATCAACAACTACAGCAATTGCAAAAACAACAGCAATTGCAGCAACAACTACAGATGCATCAACAGCAATTTAAGCAGCAACAACAACTTCCACCACATATAGAACCACATAACACTCTCCTGTCAGCAGACACGCCTCCATTGCAGGACCACACCCCTCCCCCACAACAGTTTTTTCGTTCCAATGGTCAGCAAGAAATGATAATTCATCAACAACAGGTAAATATCTTGCTGGATATTGTCATGTATTGACATTTGACTGGTATAAAAATAAGCAGGGTGTGCACCACGGGATGAATTGTGGTTCAATGATGGTTGATCATGTTTTAAGTAAAAAATAACTTACTGGTAATAACTTTTTATATAGCAGCAACTCATAACATCAGCAGTTCAACCCAGTTTTCCCAGCATTCCTGATAAAGGTCATCTTGCACAACTTGTACAACCTGGACATAATATGGTGAATAAAGAAGTTACTGTCATGGATGTAGATGTTTCTGTTGATAAAAAGGTAGGGAATATTTTTCTTTTTACTTATCTTTATCCAATATATCCATGTTTATACAGCATGGCCATTTAATCAGAGAGTGTTGTCATCTTGTGTTTCTTTCTTCAAGTCTAAAAATAAAGTGAGTCCAAATTTAAAGGAATCACTTCCTGTCCATGAAGCAATTGTTGATAATGGTATGCGTGGTTCAGTTGCATTGAGTGCTGCAACATCATCTGGACTATTATCTACACTATTAACTGCACCTGTCAATGAAATCAAACATGTTGCAGAGACAATGAACCAGGTATCTGTGGCTTTTATGGTTGAATTTTAGCATAGTGGTCATCTGAGTGACAAAATTATCTTTCTTTTTATAGGGATCTTTCCCAGATCAAGAGAGAAATGAGAAAACACAACAACAAATGCCAGAATCTTCGCTTCCTTTTTTAGGTAAAGCTTGTTTAATCCAAACAATTTGAAATTTTAATCAATGAATGAAAAACAGTATCCCTGGTGCCAGGGGTCTATGCCTTCATTTAAACTATTAAAGGAAAGTCACATAATGTGTTGCGTTGATGATCCATGAAGAGTACTGTGTGTTTGAAACTTGTGTGATGTTTTTTTATAGATGGAAGTAATGTGTCTGGTGATGTCCAAAAGTCAAGAATACCCACACCATCAGCAGCTGAAGTTGCACCAACTTTATCTAAACTTCTTAAAACAAATCCATCAATAAATGGTAAAGTTTCCAACTCTATTGAAACACCTCAGGTAATAGATTTTGTAATGCACTTGCTAAATATTAGATTTAAGTCTGTTACTTCTGCATTTTTTATCGTCACTTGTGCTAAATTCAATTATTTGAAATTGATTTATCTTTAACTATGATGTTTTGTTGAAATTTTAGACTAAAAGAACTCCACCAACACAGAAACCTGATGAAGCATGGCTTGGACAAAACACTTCTCCAGGTAAAATTCTATATTTAAAGCAAGGTTTTTTTGGAAAATTTTTCATGTTTAAAATCCACATTGTTGAATTGATTCAGATTCAGCATGCAGGAGTCGAAAGCCATCAGAAATTAGCAATACTGTAAGTACAAATTGTGTCACTTCTAATATTATAGTTTTTTAAGCCATAACATGCTTTCTGCATTATTCTCTGGCAAAGATGATGTTTATGGCTTAATTGAAATTTATTCAGATTGCTCTATTTTTTAGGAAGAATTGTTTTCAGAGATTCTGTCAGAGAAGAAGGTAATGCTGAAATATTTCTTTAAATTGTTTATGTAATGAAATGATATAGCAAACACATGAGGTGTGTGGTTGAATGCAATTGGTGCAAGAGAAAGGGCTTGTAGTAAATCTTGTTCTCAGGAAATCAATGTGTGTTCAGCAGTAGTTTGGTAGCCACTTCAAAACAATCCAGTTAAAATATTTATTCACGATGAAGTAATATGTTGCTTAATGATTAGGAAGCACCAGTCGAGGAGCATTTTGACAAAGAATTTGCTGATCGGCCTGTGGTACCTCCCAAAGTATTAACACTTAGTGATGATGTGAAACCAAAACCCGAGAAAAGACGACCAGGTAAGGTTTGCAGTAATAACTGTACTTTTTCATTTTGTGTCAGTACTAAAGTCTGTTTCTTTTCAGGTCGTCCAAGAACCAGAAAGCCCCCAAAGGTTTGTTACTTCTGTTATTGGTCTTCACCAGGTTCCATATGCCCTTGCTATTTTCTCTTCTGCCCTTTCTTCAGAAGAATGAGAGTATTCAGCATCAGTTCAGAATGACAGGGAAATGTGAAAATTTGTAAAACATTGATAATTGTTTATTAAGCACCACACAAAAACCGTGTGAGCTTACATGGGCTAAATAATATTAAAAATACATATTAAAGGTATATACAGTTCCATATAAAGTTAAAAAGACATCTATTACTACTACTGTCTACTACTATAAAAAAACACCATTACTATTACTAGTTCAGAGTGTGCAAAAAGCACTTTCATTTGGGTATAGAGGTACTTTACCCTGTTTAGATTAGTATCTGTTTGGTAATGAAAATCGGGGGTTTAGGTAATGATATTTGTTTGCAGGAAATTGAAGAAGATGAAGGAGATGAAAGTATGAAAGAGGTTAACATACAATTGTTTAAAATATTGAGAATATGCTGGTGTCGTAGCCTGTGCTCAAGAACAATGCTCCCTCATATAAGGCCTGTGCACAGGCTGTCATTTTAAAGCCCCACACTCCCTGACAGTTGGCTTTCCTGTTCATTGCTTTACAGTCGCAGCAGTAGAATTGTTCTGAAAATATTCGACCAATTCATTTGCTCCAGTTTAGCTGTTCCTCTGATTCGTGAAATTTCGAAAAGTTTGTTAAAATGTTTACAAATCCTGTTTATTGACCAATGAGAATGCTCACAAATAAGATATAGGATTCTGTTTGGTCAGTTAACAGGAAGTTGTGAAAATTTTGAGGAACTTCTTCAAAATTTTGAGGAATTGATCAGAGGAACTGCTAAACTTGAGCAAATGAATTAGACTGTAAAGGAAGTCCTGGCATAGTTTATCAGTATTTGATTATCTGATGTAGAACAAATATATTGTTTTGTTGACATCGAACTTTGTCTTTGAAAAGGTTCTAAAATCATCGGATGTAAAACTGGAGGCAGATGATAACGAAGAAAGATTCAAAAAGTGTGAAGATGATTTGAAAAGAGAAGATAAAGCTGAACTCAGTGTTCAAAGTAGTTTTGGTTCTGAATCCATTCCTGACAGTCCAGCATCACAAGTATCACAAAGGTGAGTGTCGTTACCAGCCATCATAGGCTGATGAGCACTTTAAAACATAGGGTACCTCATTCTTTATATTGTGCCTATACAATACACTTACTGATTTGTTCTTACTATATCAGCGAATGTAAAAGACAGTTGCTTTAAGAACAAGGTAGTCTCACTCTATGTTATTCAGTGCTCATGAAAACAAGGTCAAACTGCTTTAGTTTTTAATTTTTAATAATTGTCTTTGCCTTTGCAGTGGTAGTGATGACTTGGAGTCCTTGCAAGCACAAAAGAACTGGAAAAAATCCATCATGCTTGTGTGGAGAGCTGCTGCAAATCACAAGTCAGTGTAGTTTGTCTTAATGGCAGTTGCCAATACGCATTGCATAAATATACTAAATATATGATTATTACCATTTAGTACTGCATTTTTTAGTACCACACTTTTTCAAGTAATATTATCTCTGTTATCTTGCACCAAATATCACAATATTAATTTGACTGCTTTGGAACCTACCACATTCTAAATATGCCAACCACTAGATTCAAACAAAAATTTGATCCAGGAAGGGTAAGACAGGTGATACATGACACGTGCTCTAAATTCAATGCATATGTTGAAAACACGTAGATGTAACCAGCATGGTATGGTAAAAGTTTATTTAAATATGCTTCTCTCATCACCATACATGATTTTCATGAGGGGCATCATGCATATTACATAATTACTTTTAAGACTACAATAATTAAAGTATAAATATAATACAGACAAATATTAAAATAGTATAAAAAATCAAACACTTACCAATTTATCGGAGTTTTAAAAATGTTTGAGAATTCTGTTTGCTTAGCCGATCAGCAAACAGAACAGCCGATCTATACCCAACTATTCAGTCTTTGGTTTGTGTACTGAAAGATTAATATCGGCATTTCTGAGATTATAATTGCCAAGTATATGCTTCTCTGATATTCATGTCATATTTCCAGGTATGCAAATGTTTTTCTTCATCCTGTAACAGATGATGAAGCTCCTGGATATCATAATGTCGTCTACAGGTAATCTGGTTAACAGGAATATAGTTTTTAAACTAAAAGTCATACCTTGACAGACTTGATGTCTTTGTAACAATGAATATAAAGTAGTAATATTTTACTCTTTAGGCCAATGGATTTATCTACGATTAAGAAAAATATCGAAAGTGGGGTATGTGTTGCATGTGGCTCACCAATTAGTTATCCTGACAATCACTTTCCCCTTTCTTTTGTACCTTTTGATCATGACAGCTATTCCTACAACAAATTCTACCAAACTATATTTTATAGGTGATCCGTAAAACCGACGGTTTCCAACGGGATATGATGTTAATGTTTCAGAATGCTCTAATGTACAACAGTGCAGATCATGATGTGTAAGTAATTATCACCTTCTAGGAAAAGTAGAAATTATAACTCCACTGCTATTGACGTAAAAATTGGAAATGATACTGAGATAAGAATGATTGGCTTGGCAATGTTTGACAGTTTGGTTGCATGCAAGTGACATGATCTTTAACCATATGAAGTTTCTACAGGTTTTTTCCTCTTGCCCTAGATATCGCATGGCTGAAGAAATGAGAGAAGATGTAATGGAACAGATTCAGGTAATGCTATCCAAGCATTTAAACACAGTAGTTTTCAACTACACACTGTTTTATTTATTTATTGTTTTCTTAATTTATAGTCATATATTGCTACGCAACTGATGGTACAGTCAGATCGAGAATCTAAAATGTTACGAGGTCACAAAACTGACGGTAAGGCAAGAGCAGTCCATCAGTTGTAGCACCTACCCAGCTCTTTCCCAGTTGGATGTTAAACAAAATTTAAGCAAACTCATAAGAATTAATTTTTAAGTAGGTGCTGAATAAAACTGCTGCACATACTATTGGAATGCAAATTATTGATAATTATGGCTTTTATCAATGTATTTTCTTTTGTTACAGTGTTTCATTTTTCTCTCTAAATTATTTTAAAATGGAACTGCACAACCAATGTGGCCAAGAAAGAAATGAATTTATGAATTAGTACAGCTTTGACAGAGAAAAGGTTTTAAATATGGTATTAATTGTATTGCTTGTGGCTTGCACTAGGACCTGACCTCTAATGCTATGTTGAATGAAAAATGTGATAAATATGGTGATAGAGGCCCTATGATCTTAGTGGAAATCACATATTCACTAAGTGAGAAATGTTGATAGCTAGGTCCAGAATTAAAATAGTTAGATTCCCTAGTTGTTTGCACTTTTAAGATGATGTAAATAAAGTCTGTAAAAAAACACTTTGTTTACCTCCAGATTTGTAGAATATGTACTTAATGTCTCGCACAGTTTTCATTTATTATGCTTATAAACGGATATAAAGCAGAGTTTCTATTCAGTTTGAAAGACGGCAAAATTTGGGCAATTTGTCATATCTGAAAGTTGCATTTACAACATCTCCAATATTGCTGCAAGCAAGACACATGAGTGGACACAAATGTAATACCTTTTGTGAAAAACTTTTTTTTTACAATTTTCACAATTTAAATGTTGACCCTGGTGTAGTAAGACCATTAGAATTACAAACTAAAGATAATATTTACAAAATAGACAATGGAATTATTTTTCATGCACCTGAATTTGTTAACAAATGTCAACTTGTTCCCAGAGGATTCAATTGTTTGATCATAATACACACCTACCAAAGGTATGTCCTCTTATGAACACATTTCTTGTAAAAAACATTCATCAAGGTTAAAATTTTTGAAGAAATCTTCACTTTGTGATGATGATATTGAACTTCTGATATCTGAATTCACATCTTCCTCTTGGCCATTACTGAAATTAAAAAGTTGCTTTCCAAACCATTCTCACATTTTGGTTGTTATATTTAAATTATGGTGACATACCTTCTTGATACAAGTTGAAAGACATTCATTTGTTGTTTTGGTGGATCCCAGTCATGAAGCTTTCTTCTCCAGCATCGTATTTGACCAGTCCAAGATCTTGTGCTGCAGATTTGAAATTTATCAGGAGTTTTTGGATCTTTAACATCTCGACAGTGACTAAATTGAACATGTTTAAGCATAGTATAGTGAGTGCTTTGAAGCTTAAATAGTTTGAATTTGCTGGCTACAGTTCAAATGTTATGCAACTTTTTACCGTGGTTTTTCTGTAATATATCTCCCGTAGGCTGCTGTATTTTTACCAAAGTCAATTTGTTTCTGTCTTTGATTAAGACGATGTTCATCGGTTAAAATGGGCTTGCATTCTTTTGGTTTAACATTTGATTTATCATCACTTTTATCAGACAGAAGAAGCTTTCTTTTAAACCTAGATAAGAAAAAGAACTAAGAGTTTACAATGACTGCAATGAAAAACAATTCTCAAAAGGAATTTATACCTTTGTTTCTTGTGCAAAGTGGATGTTTGGCTCTTTTCTAATTCTTCATTTTCCATGTAGTCTGCCCAATTTTCTATTGGTTCAGGTGTGTAACTAAATAAGTAAATCACTTTATATATGGGATGCATCTTAATAAAATGTTATTTATTCAAATGTACTTTTCAACTGACCATGAATCAAATAAGTTTCCACCGCTCAATGGAGGGAACTCATTGTTTTCTTTGTTCGTTTGTGGACTCAAGTCATTTGAAAGAGGTTTCCATCCTGTCCATGAAGTTTCTTTTGTTATTTTTTTATCTGATGCTGATGGCAATAATGATGAGCACTGCAAGTCATTTATGTTTTCTTCAGATCTATGATGTAAAGGGGAGATATTACTACTTGTGCATTACAGGTGTTGGTGGTTTGTGGGTACCAGCCAGCACATGCAGGAAACTGGGGTTAATAAAGTGAAAATGAAAAACATGACATCTAACACAATAAGTATTTAAGACATTGTGGATCTGCATGACTAGCCTACTTTTTCAAGGAGAAATACTTGTATTGATAAATTAGAATATTGATTATACAAATACATACAGTATTTTATAAAGAAATAAAAATATTTCAAGCATTGAAGCAACATTTATCATAACTATCTTAATCTAAAGACCATGTACTGGATACAAAATATTAATTAACAAGAATGTTGCTTGGTTTTTATGCAAGAGCATGTATTCAACGATATACCTGTTAAATTTGAATCGTTTTCGTTGTTGGAGGCTGGTGAAACGCTCGCTTCTTTGTCTTCTATCAATAGACATGTTTGATGTGTTCTAAAATAGTGAAATTCCCCTTCAAAATCTCGCAAACTTTCACAAGTATTTTTAACGAGGACACTTGTGCATATGATATGGCGGCAAAGCGATATATTTATTTCTAAATACTGGCGCGCAAAACATTCGTCATTGCTTCTCAGCCAATCATTGTCCGAGGAGAATATTCTCCACTGATCTTACAGTTATTTCCTGTAACGCCAAATTGACCCAAAAGCCATTGCGTGAAGAAGAACACGCGGTCGTCCATTATTGTTGCTGTGTATTCGGAAAAGAAACGTTTTAAATATGTCAGGTCGTTACACTCGCCCTCCAAACAGTTCTCTCTTCATCAGAAACGTTCATCACGATACGAGGTAAGTTTCCTTTATTAAATATTTTTAGTTTTTTTATGAAAAATGAACGATGACTGCACACATGTTGGCAACCTTTGTATTTTGCTACGTAGACCAGAAGATTTGAGACGAATTTTTGGAAAATATGGCCGAATTCAAGACGTGTACATTCCTTGTGATTATTACACGAAAAAAGTTCGCGGATTTGCCTATGTACAGTATCCTTTTACCACTGGAAAGTTGATTCACAGCAAAAATATTGAGGGCAGGTTTAATATTGTACTGTGCTGGGAAAGTGGTGAAGGGGCCAGCCAGGAGTGGAACGAGGGGATTGAATAGTTGATTATTTGATCTCTTCTGTTGCTGTTGTTGGTGTTAGTCATAATTGCATGCCATTCCCTGTGGTTTATTAATCTCATGAAATAAGATTGCTAACTTTCACTATAGTCTAGATTCTGTATGGGGTTTTGTATGCGTTTTATTTACCAGAAATAATCTCGACTGTTTTAGGGTAAAATATATGACCATGGCAGTTAACATGGCATATGTGCCAAAACCCGAATCCGGGACGAAAGTTCTCAAAATGACCCTGGCCTGAAACGGCATTGTCACCATAGCTCTAACTTCAGACCAATGCAAGCAACAGCCTTTCTGAAGTGCCTATAATGTTTAGAAGGGTCGCTTATAGGGTGGTTGTTAGATGCAAACCATTGCCTGACTATAATATTTTCCATGAAAATCACCACTCAACATGCCAGGTCAGCAGCTAATTTGCATAAAATCATTGGCGGAAGTTAAATTTTCATATTTCCTAAAAAATTATAACATGAAAAACCATGTTCAACTAAATCCAATTATTGCAGATTTCAAAAGAATTGACATTATTTTGTTGATATACAAGGCATTGTATTTCACTTACCCCCTGCAAAAACACGATTTCAGTCATATTTTCTGTCTTGTTTGCTTTTTTATCACCGAGTAGCCTAATTATCATACAATTCTTGTACTTTTCCACAATCACAGATGACTAAAGAACAATTCTGCCTAGTTTTCTGAGACTGTGCCGCCTACTTTGAATCAGACTACTAGCAGTAGAAAATCAACTATTTCCACACCAAATAGTTAAGATATAAGTTGAAAATAAGTGATTAAAAGAAAGGTTTTCTTATAGGATTCAAGCAAAGAGGTCTGTAATTAAAGTCGATAATGATAGTGAAAGTTGATAAAGAGGTTCTTCTTGGTTTGAATCAAGCTTTATCCTCAAGCAAGGTTTTGAAAAGTTGATTCAAAGATAAAGACTGTCAGACAGGCATTTCACTAAAGATTAAGTAAAGTTACATTTGAAAAAGACAAAGTTTGAAACATTCAAGTTGATGTAAGTTAGTTCACCAAACATTAGTAGTGTCGTTGCCAAAGTGTTTTTATAGACCTGACAATGTGTTTGTAGGAGTAAATGCTAAGAATATATGACTGGGTTCACCGGGTTTTACTAGTGTGAATCATATTTAACATTATGAAAATAGTTTTAACATATTTATAAATGTAATGTTTCCTGATAAATATTTTCAGGGTTGTCAAAAGCAAAAAAGGCCTTGTGTTTCTTACTAGTCAAACTTGGTTTATGGTTTGAAAAGATTTAAGTCAAGCTTCCAAATGTTAGCCAAGTTAAAGATCAAAGTTTAGTTTGGGAGCAAAGAGAAGCAAGCCACAAGCTCAAAATATAAAGCTCAGATTCAAAAAAATCATAAAAGATTCCAAGTGCGCATAAAAGATTACAAGTGTATATAATGAACAAGCAAAGTGGTTCATTGAGAGAAAGTTTAAAGCAAAAGGTTTACAGGAGTTTTAGGTGAGTTATAGTAAAGTTAGTTCTTAACCAAGAAAAGATTTGAAGATATCCGAGATGCGGAAGATGCTTTATATTACTTGGACCGAGTTGTTGTCCTTGGTCGTGAGCTTGAAGTCCAGTTTGCTGAGGGAGATCGTAAAAGTATGTATAGCCCTGCAGATATGTGAAAACAATGTGCACTTGATGATACAAACATAAAACTTGTGAAACAGTTACAATGCCTTATTTAGCTATAGGGCCATTGCTGGTTTACATCTGCTTGTCAAAAAATTAATTTTTGTCACCTTTATCTGTTAATTAATCTATTTATCACTAGCGACGCCATTTTGAATTGTGATGCATTGTGGTCTATCCAGGGTAAAAACCACCGTGTAAATGCTGCTATCGTTAGAGGAATACGCCGTACAGGAAAAATATTGCGATGAATGTTTTCTTAGTTACAATGGGGACATGTCAATCAATATTCTAAACACTTTATGCCATCAGCGTGCACATATGGGGTAATGGATTTTAAGTAATAAATTTCATTCGGATTTATTTATCTTCCTAGGGTTTCCTTTGTTCTATAAGTTTCCCAGAACATTTGTCTGTTATTTACAATAATAAAAATAACGGTTCTCTGCCATATATTTTATTTATGGCGGTTTAAAACAGTTAAATTACCCTGGATAGACCACACTGCACCGTGATATGTTCAAAATTCAAGATGGCGTTGCTATTGTTGAAAAACTCAATTTACTTTACGTTATGAAAAAGACAAGTTGTAGTTCAGTTTTAGCAAAAACTACCAATGACAATAGAAAGTTTGCAAGAAACTGTATATAAAACATTTTTGCTATTGTATTTGTCTGTAATGAGGTATTTACCCTCAAACTGGTTGTAAAGGGCTTTTTTCGGAATTTTAACCTGCAATTCAAAAATAGGTTCAAAAACTGCACTACTCCCTTGAATATATCTTATATTTAGTTTTTGCTGCACTTTCTGTAGATCATAGTGGTATTGGTCATCATTAAACAAGCATTGTAACTGTTTTGTTACCTTGACTGTTGTGCAATTTATATGTTTACTGGATATTTGACATTGCAGCCCCCAATCAAATGAGATCAAGAGAATCCGGCTCTGGTTTTGGCTATGATAGGTATGCGCTATATGGGTTTAAACCACCACTTGTATTTTCCATATTTTATAAAATTAGCTTATTCTAATATGTACTGTATTACCCATTTTTATACAATTTTGTATTGATTTTAGAAGATCAAGAAGCCGCAGTCCCAGGTAAGTTGAACCTTGTTTAATGGTTTTAAAGTGTTTTATTATTTATTGAAATATTTTAGGAGTTTTGATTGGTTAAGAGCTAATGGTGAAATCGTTATATCCGCTTGGTATATATTGAAAATAAATATACGACATTATGACTCATTTCGTCATATATTGACTGACCTTGTAATCAGACAATTGTTTTAGGAATATTTTTTTCGTAGTCTGATTGGCTTTTTAAAGTTTCCGAACAATTTCATGCTGTTCCATTATATTAGCAGCTTGTGTCTTCTTACAAAGCAAGCACAAACCGAGGCCTTAATGATAACACAAACCTCATCTTTAGTAATTCCTCATATCCTGGTCGACCTCATTCAGTAATTGTGTAATGTATCACAATAATGTTTTTTTTAATTCATGTTTCTTTTCCAGGGCACGAAGGTCAAGAAGCCGTAGTCCAAGGTAGGTTTGTTTGTCAGTTTCCACGAGTATTTTCATTATATTAAAATGTCAAGCATGGTTCTTTAATGTTTTGTATTGTTTGTGTGGTGAAGACACTATAGTTTGTCTCAATGATATATCCAGATGAAAAAATCTGATATTTTGCATTTGTTGTAGACGATCGCGACGCCCAAGACGTTCATACTCTCGATCAAGATCGCACAGTCCAGATAAAAGACGTAGTAGAAGATCAGATGAGAACCGTAACTCAAGAAGTCAGAGTAGAAGTCCGTCCAGGTCTCCAGCAAGGTCAGATGATCAACATAATGATGGTGAAGGAAGTCCAAGAAAATCTCCAGAATAATTTCAGACATACTTTAAAACTTACTAACTTGCTTAGATAACTTAGTGTATATACGACAGAACAGCATGTTTGATGTACTTCATGACCATCTGACTTACTCTGCTAGTGTGTGTGAATTTTATATTTAGTGTTATTTTAAGTGTGACTAAAATCAACAAAAATTTTATTATCTTTGATTGGATTTTTATAGGTAATTGTAAGTCCGAGAAAATTCAATAATGCCTAATACTCTGAACGTTTTGTGTGGAATGTTGTTGTTTTATCTGACTAATCAAACTAATAATCAAACTAAACTACATATCTAATTATTGTAAAAGCATCTAGATTACTTCTATTCTGCAAATATTGCATTTGAAAACGTAGTATAAAGAAAAACCGCGATCTTTCCTTTGTGAAGTAGTTTAACGGGAAATGACGTCATGTTGACGTCATGAATAATTGCGTTGAAGGATATCAGTCTTTAGATATCACATGTCAAATGCTACAAAATAATTGATGTCTTTTGATGTGAAGCAAAGGGATAACATTTGCGTTTACGGTTTTTTGTTGCTCGAAATTCTCTTGAGCGTCAAATTGTAGAACTTGTAACGACCTAGTTTTGGCGTTGGCTGTGTTTGGTGTAATCACATAGACCTTTTAAGGTTTGTATTCAAGTATTATATGTAAGTCAAACAAACCTTGATGCGTTCACATTCAATCTGAGTTTATGTATTTTAAACACGAGGTTTTGTGTAAAATTTAGGATGAGGAGAAAGTCAGCGTTTATAGAGTTTAAGATGTTTGCCTCTTGTCAGGATGTGCTTTATAAATTATATCGCGTAGAAGCTTATTGCGGTTTGTATTATACAGTCTAAATAAAAGTTCGAGGTTGCGCTTAAACAGAATTAGCAGGGTTTCTTCTCGGATGAAAACGAATTTTCTGTACTCCCATATGTCATACAAAAGGTTGAATAGTTTTAATTTACCTGCAATTGCCGTGTAAAAATTTCTATAACGCGTCGTAGTTTGTATGAAATTATTTAGTAATTTAGACTAAGGCATTTGTCTTGCCATAATATGTCGCCTTTCCTGCAAGGATAGCTTCATCAAGGCAAACTTTTTGCTTGGTCTAATGTGCAGAATGATGCTCCACTAGATGTTGCAATTTCCCTGTGAGCCTAATGTCAACGCGTTCTAATAATCATTCCATAAAATCCTAAAACTATTGCTTGTATATGTATTTCGTTCTTCGCTTTTCATGTATTTATCCCCAATACATGCTCAATGTTAAATATCAAGGTTTTAGTACTATTTTCAAGTCGTGTAGTACGCCCTAAAGTCCTGAGTGAATTGTATATGTGGCAATGCAGTTTATAGTTGTGAGCGTCTGGTAAGTAAGACTTTAATTGCGCCGACTTGAGCTCTAATTCTGTTAGAGTAAATTTTATGTAAAACCTATTCTTTCGGCTTCTCCCTCTAACTGCTGGTGTTCCAACCGCCTTTGTGGTATTCAGGGCATACACTGGTGTTTTTCTTTGCGGAATGATCAAAGATACTCGCTGCCTTTATATCTCGCACGCTACTGGTTCTATGGAACAGCTTGGAATTATTTTGCAAAACAATATCTCAAAGATCTTTTCTTATGCTAGTTGAAATTATAAAGAATTCCTTTGCGTCTTTTGTCCTTGTGGAGTGCCAGGCAGCTTGCCAAAACCTGTCAATTTCTTGTATCAAATGAATTTTGCGTTTTGCATCAGTTGAACTTGTGACTGAGAGACTCGTTTTAGCAAGATGTAATCCATGTTAGTTGTGCACGGGAAGAAACGTTGGGAGATCAGTGAACAAAGATGTTTTATATAGTATTTTTAATATAATGAGTATTTTTGGTTTACAACAAATTTAGTAAACACGTGCTAAGTCAGTAAAGTTTAGTAGTCGGTAAAATGTGATAGATGGTTCAGGTAATTCAAATAAAATAAGTCTTCTAAGCTCCACCAATCTTGTTGTACCATGGTTGTCACATGTTTCAAACATCTTGCAAACACATTCTCACATTGCCGTAGTTACATGCTTTCCCCTTTGTGTAATACTTGATCAGGTTACTGCTATCGGCAACTTGTTTTTTCAATGATTAGAATAAAACATTTAGTATGGTATCTTGTATTTAAAAACTTGGGGTAGTTGCTGCATAGGAGGCCCAAAAATACAGGGTTTTTTCGATATAATCTTGTCTCCATTTGATTTCATAGCTTGCAGAATGACTTGTTTCAAATTTTTGGGCTGCTATGGTTGCAGTCAGATTTATTTGTATCCTAACTAAGCCAGAGGCAATTCAATGTAGCAAAAATGATGGCGGATGTCAATTTTACCAGAATGCATTGCAGTCCAAAATCGTTTAAAAAGCCAAATTAACGTCTTTTGAAGAACAGGCCAAAGACGATAGGTTATTTTTTCACTTGTGTTAAAGTTTCAATCCATTAGCTTTGCTTCTTGTCATTTTTTCCCAGGTATTCTTACTTGATACTCGCAATGCATTCTGGTAAAATTGACATCTCGCCATCTTTTTTACTACGGTGAATTGTAAACACTATGTGGTATATATTGCCACAATGTAATTACACTTTCAACTTTGTTGTATAAAATGCCTGTACATTTTGCTAATTATGAAACTTTGTAAACAGATAAGCTGAGTTATGGCAAGTTCATCTTCGGGAGCTGATTTTTTTGGAAACTGTTCACATTGTTCAAAGGTAAAAATTACTAAGTGTTTAATTTAATACAGGAATTTTTTAAATCAGCAACTTTTTGCTAAATTATAAAAATCATATTGTAGATTGATATGAAAATGTTTAATTGCCCTGCATTGGCTGGAAGAGCTCAACATGATTATGCCAATTACAACCTTCCTGGTTTACCAATGCATCCACAATTTCTATCACGGTCAGCAAACCATTGTTGTTCAACAACACACCCACCTGTATATCCCTCTTTTCCAATCAGATTAAACAGGTGAGTAAATAGCTCTGTCCCATTTTTATTTATTTATAACCAGAGTTCATTGTAGCTTTTCATTGGTCAAGAACTGTGATTTATTAGAAGACAGAAGCATCGCCAATGCGATTACAATCCAATTGCACCATTTCTAAATTTTCCACATCTAATGATGTGTCTTGTATGTAGATCATGATCATGTTAACTGGCTTATGAATGTCTTTCTATCACACACTACAAAGTTGATTTAAAAACATTTTCCATATAAATTTTGGAGAACTTTGTTCTTGCCACATTATGATGTCATACTGTTTAACTGAACAGACAATGGCAAAATGTTATCTATTCATTTAATTTACTGCTGAGAGCACACACTGATTAATGACTTGGTATTTCCACAACTTTAGTTTTTGTAATTGCTCAAGATGCAGAACAACAAATGTTGACAGGCAATTGGCCATGACTCCTCGTACAGGTGTAAATTCTTGCTGGGTTAGTCCAGTGGAAATCCATAATACCAATCTAAATACAAACTTCATACAAAATCCACTACAAAGTCAACCTTTACCTCCAAGGCGTGTACGAATGACAAACATTTCACCGGTAAGTTATGTTTGCATTATTTCTTTGTAGAATCATTGCACTTCATTATTTACATAAGTTTGTTCTATTTTTTTGTAGATGGATGGCTTGAATGGCATGTCTGCATTATCATATCACCATCGTCACCACTTTCACCATTATCACTATCATCATCACACACAGTCAAGAAATAACCTTCATCCTTATGCATTACCTGTCTTTCATCCCAGGGTAAGTTGGGCATCAAAATATCTTGCAGTTATGCCTGATATCAACAAAGACAATTAGACATTGCTTTTCTGAATGCTACTGTTTGTTCAGTCAAATATTCCTTTTACTTTAAATGATAGTGCCAAATTGATACAGATGATAAAACTGATAAATTGGATAAACTATTTTCAGATTCACAGACAAACTGGTCGTACATCCAGACACAATGGAGAAAACCCAGTTCCTAATTTTTTACCAATTCTCACATCGGAAGCAAGAGTTACTTGGGAAGGGCATCTTGAAACAGAGCAGTTAGAGGTATGCAATAGATTTTCCAATTATTTCCATGAGTTGTGTGCTTGTATTTTTTGTGAGATTGCATAGAGAATAATGAAGTATTTTACTTTTCTCTAGAATGTTGTAAGTCTTGGAGAATTGATTGTAGAAGAGAAACCAAAAGGAATATCGAAGTCTGTTCTTGAAAGCCTCCCAACATACAGAGTTGCATCAAAAGATAAAAACATTGGTGAATCACGTTGTGTAATCTGTTTGATTGATTTTGAACTTAAACAACAAGTTCGAATATTACCATGCCTTCATGAATATCACAGCAAGTGTATTGATAAATGGTTAAAGGTATGTAAGAAGGTCCTGTAGGGGTAAAATGGGAGCAGGGAATTGTCTGTCTCTTTGCTGAGAAACTGGGATTGATGCACTGTAAACTCAGGATTCATTTGTCAAGGAAAGTGGGAATGGAATTAAGATTTGAGGGTAATAATTCCATGTTCTCAGTATGGCGAATATAAATCTTAATCCAAACCCTAACCCTATCAACGTTTTATTTGTCATTTTTTTTTTATGGATTGAAGATTTAAAAATTTGATTAGATTTAGGACTTGGATCAAGATTTAGTAGAGAACATGGAATTAGTACCGATTTGAGCAAGACAACCATTAGGATTATGGGATTTGGACTCCCCTAAAGGTCCCCCCCATGTAGTGATCATGCTATGAATTATTTCTAGTACAAAAATTCTTATACACATTTACCACACTTTGTAGAGTAACAGATCATGCCCAATATGCAGAAAAGAAATTAAAATCAGTTGAATCCAGATCTATTGGTAATAATTATGGTTCTCCTCAATGTGCAAGGGTGTGACATCCAAGTGAATAATTTTGGTGTTCCATCGTGGAATAAAAACAATTTGTGCAAGCGTAAGGTTTAAGTGTGTCTCAATATACACAAGTGTTTAGAGGACTGATGGCTTAAAAGGAAAGAAGTTATTTGGATATCAAAGAAATTGTGTTTACTAATTTGAAGTTAGTGAAATAATATAAACAAATATTTTGCCTTGACGTAACACGGAAACTGGATATATGATGATTGAGAAAATATATTTTCAATCCTACAAGATAGCATAGTCAATGTATTAATCTTGGGATTTGTTGTATTATTTTTACATGGAAAATCTTGTGTAAATTACATTCACACTAAGTCAAAATCCATTATTACTTGTATAAAAGATCATGTCAGTTTTGACATTCAACTACAGCCAGTTATTTTTCAAATTGGTTATTCGACACTTGAATTGGCTTAATATACACAGTGTGGTCGTTTTAGTTCCATATTGTTAGTAGCGAGTACAAAAAGTTATTTTGATATATTTGTATATTAAAGTGTAAATTACAATCTATAAAACCTATTATCTTTGTGAATGCATTTCCTTCATTGTTACCTTCAGGTATCATTCAATTTGACAGATACCGTAATCTCTCTATTTAGCCCCCCTCTCTCATTACCCCCCCTCCCCTTTTGAGTGGAAGAATTAAATAAGCCCCCCCTCTCTAATAAGCCTTGCCGCAATATATATATATATATATATATATATATATATTATATGTTGTTACCATATATATTATATGTTGTTATATTGTTAATATGAATGTTGTTGTTATATGATATATACTGTGTAATGATTTTGAGTTTATTGCAGTTCAAAGAGATAATCTCCATCGCTGGTTTTTGGGATGAATAAATAAGCCCCCCTCTCCAATAAGCCCCTCTCCTCAAAAGGGGGGGGGTGCGTTAAATAGAGAGAATACGGTATACATACAGTCCTTGTAACACCCGTAGACCTCGTAGTTAACAGCGCTGCATTTTCTATATTTTAGATACATACATTATGTATAATTTAAGTTATATTTAACACTTTGAGATATTGAGGTCAAGTTGTCTAATTGTTTTAGTATAAACCAAGGTAGAAAAACAATGTATACGGTACAGGTACACTAAAAGTCTGCCACCAGTAGACCAACTCACCAAAAAGTAGCCAAACCAATGCGAGCGTTTGATGTATAATTAGTTTTTGAGGGAATTTTGAGCAAAAAAACGAAGGGGGTTAGCTTTTGGCAATTTGTCACAAAAGAAAACCTAGAGTTTCAGCAATTTTTTAGCTGAAATGGGGTTGGCCGCAATTTTTCACACAAAAACCGAAGAGGCAGTCTAGTTAGCCTTTTGAAGTAATTTAATTTTTGTGATGACGGAGCAATCAGTTCAGCGTTTCTATTAGCCTAGAAAAGGCAATCAACTAGCCACATGCTGGCCAGAACCTGCATAATGAACATGCGTATAATGGCACTGTACGTATATTACCACAGCATCCCAACGTTGCGTCATTGGATATCTCATTATCATAGGATACGCATTGCCTATCAGATGATAATGATATGCAATGGACGTAACGTGCGCAGGGATGCCTGTGATATTACGGCCGCTGTTACACTGTACCGGATTACATCGGAGCGTCGTGATTTTCATATAAGATTAGGATGTTGTTTACGTTACGCTATGGAAAGCCATGACTGTCTTATGTGGTCAATGTTCTTTACATGCTGTGCTTTCATCATTATACGCTGTACTTTCATCGTTATACGCGGTGCTTTTAACATTATATGCTGTACTTTCATCATTATATGCAGTGCTTTTAACATTATATGCGGTGCTTTTTACATTTTATGCGGTGCTTTTAACATTATATGCGGTGCTTTTTACATGGGAAAAATTTTGAAAAAAAATATTGGGAAAAAATTTTGAAAAAAATTTGGGGAAAAATTTTGGAAAAAATCTTAAAAAAAAATTGATGAAAATATTGGGAAAAATTTTGAAAAAAAATTTGGGAAAAAATTTTGGAAAAAAAATTGAAAAAAATTTTGAAAAAAAAATGGGGAAAAAATGTGACAAAAAATTTTTGACCAAAAAATTTGAGAAAAATTTAGGGAAAAATTTTGAAAAAAATTTTGGAAAAAAATCTTTAAAAAAAATTGACAAAAATATTGGAAAAAATCTTGAAAAAAAATTTGGGAAAAAATATTGGGAAAAATTTTGAAAAAAAATTTAAGAAAAAATTTTGAAAAAAAATTTGGGAAAAAATTCTGAAAAAAAAACTTGGAAAAAAAATTGACAAAAATATTGGGGAAAATTTTGAAAAAAGAATTTGGGAAAATATTTTGAAAAAAAATTTGGGAAAAAATTCTGAAAAAAAAATTTGGAAAAAAAATTTGAAAAAAAATAAATTTGGGAAAAAATTTGGAAAAAAAAAATTGACAAAAATATTGGGAAAAATTTTGAAAAAAAAAATTTGGGAAAAAATTGTGCCCCTTTACGATTGTGAGAAAATCATCAAAAGTTTGAATTTCAGGGGAGAATTGATTAGTATGCCCAGCCATCTTGACCACCAGACAACGATAAGCAATCCCTGGCGAAAATTTGTTCATGAAGTCATGAACTTTCATGGTCTGTTCATGAACAAGTTTTCATGAACTGTTCATAAAGCTCTTCATGAGCTGTTCATGAAATTTTGATGAATTAATCAAAATTGAGTTCATGAACTTTGTGTAACTGTGTTCACATATTGTCAAAATTTTTTCGTGAATTTTTTATCAAAATTTTTGCCCAAATTTTTTTTTTAAAATTTTTTCCCAAATTTTTTTTCAAAATTTTTTCCTAATTTTTTTTCAAAATTTTTTTCCCAAATTTTTTTTCAATTTTATTAGTCAAAAATTTTTTGTCAAATTTTTTCCCCATTTTTTTTTCCAAATTTTTTTCCAAAATTCTTCTCCAAATTTTTTGGTCAAAAATTTTTTGTCAAATTTTTCACCCATTTTTTTTCAAAAAAAATTTGGGAAAAAATTTTGAAAAAAAATGGGGAAAAATATTGGGAAAAATTTTGAAAAAAAATTTGGGAAAAAATTCTGAAAAAAAAATTTGGAAAAAAAATTTGAAAAAAAAATTTGGGAAAAAATTTGGAAAAAAAAATTTGGAAAAAAATTTGAAAAAAAATTTGGGAAAAAATTTGGAAAAAAAAATTGACAAAAATATTGGGGAAAATTTTGAACAAAAAATTTGGGAAAAAATTGTGCCCCTTTACGATTGTGAGAAAATCATCAAAAGTTTGAATTTCAGGGGAGAATTGATTAGTATGCCCAGCCATCTTGACCACCAGACAACGATAAGCAATCCCTGGCGAAAATTTGTTCATGAAGTCATGAACTTTCATGGGCTGTTCATGAACAAGTTTTCATGAACTGTTGATAAAGCTCTTCATGAGCTGTTCATGAATTTTTTTGATGAATCAAAATTGAGTTAATGAACTTTGTGTTCATAAACATGTTGAAGAGTGAGTATCATGCCCGTGATGCTTTGTGCGCCTGGGCCAGTTGAGCGACCGCAGAAAATGGCGGACACTTGATTATCTATGATTGAATTCGGTTTGAATCCATCTATTTTTTTTTATCAATCGTGCAAAAAGACAGGGCTGTTTTGTTAATTTATGATATAAGAAAATATATTTTGTGAAATTTTGCAATATTGTTTTGAAAAACGTCGAAATGGAAGAATCTGACGATGCGTCACTGCCAAAGCGTGGAAGGCCGTCTGTGAAGACTGCGCATATTAGATTGAGAATAGAAGTGTTTCAAGAATGGATAAAAAAAAAGTGGACATGGGATACTCTAACAAAACCCACAGCGAATTTGCGGAGATGCTGTTGCAATATTGCGATCAAGAAAAAGCACCGCATATAATGTTAAAAGCACCGCATATAATGTTAAAAGCACTGCATATAATGATGAAAGTACAGCATATAATGTTAAAAGCACCGAGTATAACGATGAAAGTACAGCGTATAATGATGAAAGCAGAGCATGTAAAGAATATTGACCACATAAGACAGTCATGGCTTTCCATATTTCCAACAATATAATTCGATATTATTGAAAACAATGTGATAAAATGCATGATTTTGAATAAAAATTACCTGCCTAGTAGTCAGTTTGTGTTTTCTCTTCCTATTTCTTATCTGTTGTTGACCCGCGCCTCGAGCGACTACTTATCATAATATAATAGAAAAGTTGCGGATGTCACGCCCCGAACAGCACAAACAATCACTTTGCGTCGAACAAGAAACACTGATCTTTTCATATATTTCAATACTTTACCGTTTCACCACCAGTCACCAGACAATATATAGTGGTATTGAAGCAGCAATTTCATGACACTGCTGTTTGGTACTTCCTAAATCTAGGAGAATGGCCAGCCAAATATATTTTTAGATTTCAACAGACACGCGTGCGTACATTTGGGCGTGGCCAACCTATGAAATTTTATTTAGGGTTGGTAATTTAGGCTAGCTTGGTGCATGAAAACCTTTAAGGTACGTACATAGACTGCTTAAAAGTTGGGCAATTTGAAGCAAAAACTCGAGGAATTAGCCTTTACTATTTTGGGGCATTACTTAAAACCTAAGGCATGAGCCTTTAGTTGTTTGGGCTATTTTGAGCAAATAAATGGAGGGTTTAGCGTTTACTAATTTGGGCAAACTCGAACAATTTAATTTTATGTTGATGTTATATGATGCTATAGGATGTAGATTGTGCTATACCTGTATGATGTCATATGTAATCACGTGGTGTACATTGATGCTACATGATACAATTAATGAGTATTGATGCAAAAACTATGGACTATTGGGGGGTTTTAAATTTTCTACCAACACGTGCACTTCTTTTTACAATTTTACTAAAACAACCAAATGTATCAGTGATTTATATCCGTGTATCCCAATCACTGATCCCAACCAGGCTAAAATGGGCCTAGCTTGATCTCAGAGCTCTGCGGGCCAGGCCGAAGCCGAAGTAACGTTTGAAGGTAACTAACATGACGTACATAGAATGAGCACATACCACTGGCACATACTCGTGACCAGTCCCCACGTGCCCCCACAGATGATGCCTACTGGAGAAAGATCACAGTTGACCCTTTTTTAGGTTTGTTTTTTTATGTTTATTTTCTGTTTGTAAAGGGTTTACTAGTTAATATAATTTAAAGACCATCTGCCAAAGATGTAAATTAACCTGAATCACCTGAATTCACTGACATATTAAATGATTTTTTTAAAATATTTTTTATGCAGTTATCAAAAGGAAGTCCGAGGGGGGGGGGGGGGGGGCTGGGCAGATTTGGGGGATTTGACTACATGTTGCCCACTCCTTTGGAAATTTGATTCATAACTTTTTGCCTGTTGGTGTGGGATTTAAAGGAATTTTATATATAAAATGTCATTGATTATGCATCTTGTTCTCTGAATACCCTGGCTGGGGGGGGGGGGAGGTTCTCCAATTCTTGTTTAAATACTGTTGTAAAGCCCTTAAAGTTTGAGTTGTAGGAAGTTGATATCAGTAAAATTGTTGATTTAGTAAAGAAACATGTAGAGCCTATTTTATTGGTAACATATAATGTACTACCAGTAAAATAGGCGATCGATCTAGGTGTACGGCTAAATAGAAACTATGCATAACTTGGTGGACTGCACCCCTTGAACCGAAATGTCATCCACTGTTTTACAGCCCAGTAAACTATGCTTGAAGATTTTTGCAGCACTCTTTGGGACACCCGAGTACAGTGTGACCGTATTAGTAGTGATGGTTATGACGTGAGTAACCTTGTGTCAAGAGACACAGTTAAAAAGCACCGTGGGTTTCTAGCCGAGCGATTTGTCAAACCAGTTGTATCAATTTTGGTGACTTTTCCGTTTCCCATTAATGTGTGCGCTATAAATGTGAACCCTCGTGTTGGTTCACAGGAAATTTGTGGACTAGAAATCTTATCAGCAACGTTAAGATGTTGTGTACGGGACAAGACTGGTAACTGTGAAGCCAAATCAAATGAATATGTTTTTCATTCATATACATATAACTTTGATGTGAACAATGTCAAAAAGGAATTCAGCAAGTTTTTCAATCAAATTTTAAGAGTACAGTTGGCTGAAGGAACAGTTGGTAATTTCTCAAATCCTATGTTTCAGCATGTCCTAACTGACTTTAACAGCAGAATTATCGGCAGTGTGCAAAATAATGTTGAAATTTTCAACTTATCACAAGTAGTACGACTGCAGAATACTTCACATTTATTGATCCGAATCACACAAGTACGCAAAGGGTCTGTACCCTGTCTTGGTGGCTTAGAAGTTATTGGTAGACCAGCAAACAATACCGAATTTGTGATGAAATATGCAGAATTGATATCTTTAAAGTTAAAGCAAGAGAGAGAAAACCCAAGAAAGTTTGTTTTAACTGGTCCCTCTACGGAAACAGATTTATCTGCAAACAATTCATGTAAATCCCAGACAGTTATTAATGCCACTACTGGTAATAGTATGCCACCTGAATTCATTGACCCAATCACATTAAATGTTATGACTTTGCCCATTCTCTTGCCCTCGGGCAACACTGTTGACAACTCCACTTTGGAAAAACACATTGCATTGGAAAGAAATTGGGGTCGGGAACCAAGCGACCCATTCACTGGAATGCCACTAGGCAGTAAGATTGTTCCAAATGTAGCTCTGAAATATAGAATTGACAACTTCCTCCTAACAGCTGATATTAAGCTTGGTGATCGTGATCGTACAATAGGTTCTTCGTCAGAGTGCAAGAGTACAGCAAAGGTGAAGTTTGATGAAATATTGAAACATAAAAGAAAGTCAAATACCATGACATTTGAGCAAGCACCATCAAAGAAGCAAAAAAAAGGTTTGTTCCAGTGATCTTGTTGAAGAAACATGATATTTTGATCAAGCAGATGTAGTAAAGAATTGAATTTGAAATAATTTAATTGATAGTAGTGATGAGATCGGCAAACATATTTTTTGAAAACATAAAGTGAGTTAACTGTATATACTAATTAGTGAAGACAAAACTGTACAAACGTTGCTCAGGGTAACTGTAGAACAGAATAATGTAGTTTGTGTTTCATGTACGGGTACCTTTAGTTAATTTTCTTGCATTGTGCAAAGCCTCTGTCCCCAAAGTCACCTATTTTTTTCATTATATTTACAAAAGCGAAGTTGAAACAAAATAGTTGGCACTGAAATTTCTCCTAAGTATTAAACTTGGGAAAATAATTATATTTACTGATTGTCTTTTTGAGATGTTATAATTGAACAAAAATTCTTTCAATGTTTGAGTATTCAACTTCATGTAATAACTCTCTGATCTTAAATAATTAATCTTTCTAGAGGATAAAGATCACTCGAACAGTTTGGATAAAGCTCTAGAGAGTGTGCTGAGTAGAAAGAAAAAAGTTTCAAACATACCAATTGTGGAAGCATCATCATTAGTCTCTTCATTCACCCCTCAGCAAAATGGTATGTATTATTAATATAATGTATTTTTTTGTTGTAAAGTGTTTATTTGAGAGTGGTTGCTAAATAATAAAAACAGTCCGTTAACTTTAACGTAGGGTTAACCCAGCTTTTATCCACTGCCCCCAGGTAATAACTCTAAATCTAATTACTAAACTTTTATGTTTTAGTACAGGGGCTACCGGACATAGAATCTACAAGTTGTGGTAACACAGACGAAGAGGGATGTTTACATCGAGAAGAAATACATTCTGAGCTCTTTCAACTACCATGTCAACACATCTTTTGTCGTCAATGCTTGACACAAGCAGTAGAGAGAAAACAATGTTGTTATTGTCAGGCAAACTTTGCGACGAGAGATGTTGTACGTGTTCATTCCAAAAGAACACTGAGAATTGATACTGTATCATGAAGCAACCCACTTTGCTGAAGTGAATTAAATCATGCATATGATAGGCAAATTTACAAATTTAAAACAGCAATAGTTGGATAGTGTACTCCATGCAAAAAGTCTAACTAATGATTTGTATCAGATATTATTACAGGGGAGCAATTATTGTCAGTAGAAATCAGGTTTGTTCCTGGAAACTGAAATCTTGCCTTATGGGTAATATGCTGATGATGATTGTTTACCCACTGATAACTCTGTACCTCTTTTCTTTGGTTTTTTATCTCTTGACTGTGGACATGATTTATTATGATTTTGTTACCGGCATTGTTGTACCTAGGCTTCTGCTTGGGGGGGGGGGGTTACATGCAGACTCATTAACAATTATGTAGTTGCCAAAGATGAGGTGATTATAAGAGAAAGCAAAAAGCTATAGTCACTGGCCAGTGCATCTTGACCAACCAGAATCTAGGAAAACTAGTAGTCACCTGGAAGTTTATAGTAAGAGCTGATATATGGCAAGTATTTCAACCAATCAAATTACAGAATAGCTCATGTACCATTACCATGGTTACCAGAGGGCCACGCCCCATTGCACCTACCCAGGGTAATGTACAGTGGATGAGTATGGAATCATATTATTGCAAATGCTGTCATTTGATTGGCTATTCTTCTGCTATCTATTCCTGGGCCATAGCAAAAAATAATTCTTCTAGTGGCAGCAATTGCATTGGTAAATCAGTACCATTTAAGATTGTACATTGTCGAGGAAGCGGTTTTGAGTTGTTATCAGCATTGCTGTGTTTGGCAGCTGTATGCCATGATTCTAGACTTATAGTGTTAGGCGACTACGGAAATTCCCTGTGTCAATGATTTTCGCGTTGCATGTTTTTCGATGTTTGAACCATTATTATGTTCCTTAACGTTTCTGATGTGTTCAGCCTTTCTTGTTTCCAGAGATCTGCCTGTTTCCCCTAAGTACAGGCAGATATTTTAAAAGAAGAAAAGCAAATGATCACGCATGGCAATAGTGCCTACCTGGTCGTAATTCAACCACAATTAGTGCAACAGCAAAGCATGACGTATATATATACAAATCGGTGATATTATAGTACCACCGATTTGTATTTATATACGTCATGCTTTGCTGTTGCACTGATTGTGGTTGAATTACGACCAGGTAGGCACTATTGCCATGCGCACATGCATCTATATTTAGGCTGCTGTTATTAACGTGCTGTACAAGTTTTATCATAAACATCAAAATATAATTTGCGTGGTCATTTAGGCAATTAGCGAAACACATTTCCATTTATTTAATACTTATCGTCTCTGTAGTGCCCCAGCAATAATGTTGTTCTTCGAAATTAGATTTAAATAATGATCTGCTTTGTTCAATGATATATATATTGGACGCCTATAGCCTTTAACGGGTATATTTATAATGATTGCAGTAAACTGTGAAAGTGTGAAATGAAGCTAGATATGACGTGTATACATGTGCACTGTGAAATACGATAAGGTGATACTATGTTTTCTTTATTAATAGGAGTTGATGTATATTTTGGGTTTTCAAGATGTTTTCTGTTTTTTCATTACTGTAATCTCTCTATTTAGCCCCACTCTTAAATAAGCCCCCCCCCTCTCTGTTGTTATATGATATATACTGTGTAATGATTTTGAGTTTATTGCAGTTCAAAGAGATAATCTCCATCGCTGGTTTTTTGGATGAATAAATAAGCCCCCACCCCTTAATTAAGCCCCCTCTCCAATAAGCCCCCCTTTCCAATAAGCCCCTCTCCAATAAGCCCCCCTCTCCAATAAGCCCCCCTCTCCAATAAGCCCCCCTCCAATAAGCCCCCCCCCCCCCTCAAAAGGTCCTGAAATGAGTACCAATAAATGACAGTTACTGCTCAAATATGCTGACGTGTCGTTTATTCCCATTCGGACCATGCGCATGTGCGTGTGTCCTAAAATGGCTGCCGTAATAGAAGTTTCCCAGTTATTCAGTGACCTTGAACAGTGTGAAAAAAGTGGAAATTATATAAAAGGATTAAAGATCGCCAACAAGAGTAAGATGTTATTATGTACTCTGCTCAAATCCTCGTTCCATGAAGATTGTTCATGTAATGATTGATGTTTCATATCAATTTGTAGTTCTTGAGAAACTTCCCAATGACAAGGATGCGTTTCAGTGTAAAATAGTGTGCTTCATGCAGCAAGGAAAATTTCATGATGCTTTGCAAATACTGAAGTCTTCTCGTGTAAAAAAGGGGTAAGTTTTGAAGCACAAAATATAACCAAAAAGTAGAAACTAGACTAGATTGGGCCAGTGCCACGTGGAAGCTTTAACCTGCAACACCACCAAGGTTACTTAACAAATAGATTTCATTTTGCCGTTGTCTGTTCAGTTATAGATACACGGTATGACGTCATTATGCGGTACGAACAAAAAAGTGGCCCACGAGCCACACAGGCGAGTGGGTCAATGATGTTCTTTCCACATTATGACATCTACCATGTATCTATAACTGAACAAAAAACGACAAAATGAACAGACAAAAGCTATTTGTTTTATATAATAAAAATGTGAAAAATTTTTCCAAAATAAGCTTTGTAGTGCGACGAAAAGACTTTAGCAGGCCATTTGACGTGATCATGGTCTATACAAAACAGCATGCCATTGGCTGTCCATAACTCTAAAATTGCTGTGATTGGCTTGTCACTGAAATTGCGTCAGCATGCATCTGTCCTCTAATGGATCACAGTTTTCAACCAATGAAAATCCAGAATGAACTCTGATTATTATATAAAAATAGATTCTGCTGCCATAGCAAGCGAGCAAAGCAGGGAATTCTAATTTGTATTTGGGGGTGTAAATCGCAATCGTTCTCTATTGTTTTGCATGATCATACCAGCAATGACTCAAATTATAACCAGCGATCAACTAGCACTGATTTTTATAGTACGGTCTTCAGAGATCATTTCAGTGCTCCCGTAAATTAATTCAAAAATAATTCACTTGTATTGATATATCTATATACAGTAGATATGTTTAATGTTTTGGTGTTCTACATTTAATTAAACTGACATCTAGTTTCTATCATTTGCGTACATGCCATTTGTTCGACAATCTTCAGTTCACCTTCACCTAGAGAAGCTTTGCAATGTTATTGATTGCAGGTGCTATTTTTAGCTGTAACAAAAGATCTTGTTTATATTTTTTGCTTGGAAATTTTGTCAGTCATGGGAATTGTCTAAATTGTAAACAATGTGTTTGTGGGCCAGGGAACATTGCCTACCCTATGCGGGAAACCCTGTATTGCACTAGAATGTAAGGAATATGGAAAGTTTGTAACCAAACAGAACTGTTAAGTATTAAACAGCAGTTAGTGCACTCCATGTCATTTCCATTCCACAGTGCATTCTAAGACCTCTCCTCCTACAAATTGGTCTGACTAAGATATTCTCTGCATGGAAAGATATCGGGCATGCAGTTTTGATGTCTTATATTTTTTATTATGTTTTGTAAATCTGGGGCATGTAATTTTTAAGCTTTCCAGTCTGGCATACTGTAACGTCATTGATTATAGTTACTACTGTCATGTTGACCTGTGCCAACCAAATATTTTGGAATGAACTGCGGGCTCGTTGATATATATGTCAGCAATCAGCTCTTAAGCATATTTTTTAGAATGTCATTAGCATTTGAAGAAGCTTATTGCCTGTATCGCCTAAACAAAACAACAGAAGCTCTAGAAGTGTTGATTTCTATTGAAGACCCATCTCCAAAGGAGAAGGAACTGCTTGCTCAAGTGGTACAGTAGAATTAAAAATATTTTAAAAACTTTTCTTTTCTATAAATAATCTGATAAAGAGACAGCTGTTTGCAATAAGAAGCTTTGTATTCTCATTAATATTCCCAACCCAAAGTAAATTTTACTGTTGCCATATAAACTGAGAAATGTCTAAAAAATTTATAAATTTGGAATTTTGCAAAAATTTTTTTCATTATTTCATGTAGTATTATAGACTTGAAGAATATAAGAAGTGTTATGAGCTCTACACTGACCTCATAAAAAATTCTCAGGTTAGATTCTCTTCATTTCAGGGTAATTGTTTGAGCAAGATTATATATATTATATATAATATTTATTTTTATGATAATAGTATTTATTTTTACCATTTATTTGATGACACTGATTATTTTGTTGTCTCTGATGTTTATAAAGGATGAATTTAGTGATGAACGAGAAACAAATCTTGCTGCTGTGATTGCGGCTTCATGCTCGTCAGGGCAAACTGATATTGTAAGTGAGTTGTTGATTGAGAGTGAATAGTCTTGACAACTTTATTGATTTGAAAAGCACATTGCTTAAAAAATGCTGTTTACAGTAATCAATTTCCTTAAGATAATTTGTTTGCTTATAGGCTTGTCGTGTCATTTTAAATGTCACCACAATACTGTAGTAAATTGAATCTGTTCTGAGTACTGACAAACATGTTTGTACAGGCCAAACAAGATTTGTATATAAGATAGCATTTTAGATTACACCATGCAGCAAAAGTCAATGATAACCGTAGTGTGTTTTACTAAATGCTAACTCGACATAATCTAGAACATGTATTTTAATGTATTCACGTGCATTAATTTCTCATCAATAATACCCTATAAAAATCTATTTCAACAAGATATATTAATTTGTTGTTCTCTGTTGGACAGAAATGTGAAGGTTTAAGAGAAGACACATATGAACTTTGCTACAATGCTGCATGTTTATCCATTGCGAATGGTGACATTGAAACTGCTGCTGGTACATTAGTCAGAGCTGAAGGTATGTGCAGGTTGACATGATTGTCGTGTAGCTGCATGCCATCACGCAGTAGCTAGTTGTCATGTTGCTGAATGTACATATTTAGGCTATTTTTACAATGGTAAAAACTTAATAATCATATAAGATATATAAGATATTATATATATATATATATATATATATATATATATATATATATATTTATATATATATATATATATATATATATATATATATATATATATATTCAATAAAATGCTCTCAAGTGAATGCATCTCAACCAGGAAAGTGAAAAATACTTTAACCGTGATGAGAATTATGACTGAGTACGAGTATTGCATATGAATTATGATATTTATAGACGCATTCACTTGAGAGCATTTTATCCAAACATTATTACCAAGTGAACTACAGCAGGAGATTACATATGCTCTCAATATGCTGAAAATGCGCAGTAAAGTATAGTAATGTGCATTATCAAAACCCTTACTTGATATGTAAATGATAAAACATATTTTGAGGTATCAGTACTGGAGTACTGGAAATTCATGAAATCCACCAATGTACAACAGGTTATGTTGTTGAAGTTCATGTGGGAAAAAACATCATATATACTGTATATAAAGTTCTGGTAAACTTTCCGTCATTCACAAAGTTTCCTGCTTATAAACAATGTTGTCATGGTTATAAGAATGAAAGTTTAAAAATTTGATTAAATTATTTGTAAATTGAACACTGGCAAACAAACAATCCAAAAATGCCTGTCGTCGTTTTGAAGTATTCACAGCCTCTTGTCACAATTGTAAAGATGTAAGTAATCTAACTAAAAATATGATAAATTTTTGTAGATCTTTGTAAGAAATCAATGCAAGAAGAAGAAACGGTTCGTGTTTTTTTTTGAAGTTTATTTTGTTATATGACGTTAATCCGGAGTACTTTTGTAATACATTTTGGAGATGTAGTATAGTTCTAATACTATTATAATATATTGCCGGAAAATTTTTAAAAAAAAATGTGATACCAATTTTGTTAGCTGACTAAATTTAAGGCTGTTAATATACATATTGTTCTGGGTTTTTTAAGGATATTACAGAAGAAGAGATTGAATCAGAACTTGGTGTGCTAAGGTGAAATACCACTGTTATCTAACTTATATAGGTGGAATTAACAAAACCCCAGTCATGGTAAATTACAGGTCTTAAGTGCGGGCGAAGTTACTAAGAAGATTGCAGGTTTAAATCTCAGTAGGGCTTCTTGTGTGACTGGAACTAACTCCTCGCGTGAAAAGAGTTATGCTATACCAAAAGTCGTGGATTTTCTTCAATTTTCTCGTAGAGGGAACAGTAATGTGCTTATTATGTCGTGCTATTTCATGTATAACAAGTTCAATCGAAAGTCTATACCTTGTACCTCTGTAGACATGTACCCTTTTCCATCTTTTGTTTGTTCATCTCATTTGTTTTAGTGTCAAATACTGGTTGTGTACACTTTTTATTCTTATTTACCGTCTTTGACTGATGCTCTCATCAAAAAATTTCCAGAGTGCAGCGTGGCTACACATGTCAAATACTCGGCAGAGACGATGAGGCTATGAAATTATATAACAATGTTCTGAAATCAAGGTACGTAATATGTTTTTGTTAACTTGAATTGACGGCAAGCTCCAAACGTTAAGTGCACAGGGTTTATTACTTGATATGTTTTAATTTCAGGCCAAATGATGTTGCTGTCAGTGCTGTTGCTTCGAACAACATTGTTAGTTTGAATAAGGTGCGATTATGACACTTACAAACTAAATTTACACTGAAGTTTCATTTTTTCTACATGTCAAAGATATTTCTTGGGGGAAAATACATTAATATAAGCCGTCGCACGACAATTTTGACAACTATGAGTTGTGTATCCACTGGAAATGAACATTTGTATTGTATCAACGTGCAAGTATCTTCCTTTTTACCTAGAAAAAGCAAAAAAGAGTTGAGCTTTATTAAATGAGGAGTTAACTAACTACATTTATAAAATGTACATTTTGTACTAAATACATTTATAACTTTTCGTCTGTCACCATTATTTTTCTTTCCCATGATAGGACAGAGATATATTTGATTCTAAAAAGAAAATCAAGGTGGCAACGGCTGATGGAATTGAAAACAAATTAAATGATCGTCAAAGACAATATATTGCTTTCAACAAATGTTTGGTGTTGATGTACAGCAATCAAGTATGTGTTCCGTGCGTGTAAAGTCTACGAAGATTTGGGCTCTTTCAATACCTGAAACGATAACTGAGTTCGAAGCCCTAATTTGGGAAGTTAGTTGTTGGGAGTCGGGCGAAAATACTCATGTTTTGTGCGTGATATGTAAACCTTCTTCTTTGAACAGAACGTTTTCTTTGGGATTTTTAGAACGACGCGTGTCGGAAGACGGCAAAAGAACTTCAAAGAAAATATCCTGAAAGTGACTTTCCATATCTAATTCAAGCAGCTGTATTATTTCGGGAAAAGAAATACCAAGATGCTGTGAGCACCCTGGAAGTAAGTGGAGAGTTTGCAGATGTAGAGAATAGTTGCGTCGTCATGTTTTGCTGTTTTTTCATTCCTATCCTGGCCTACACCAAGAGGTCAAGTTATTAGGATACTATAGTGCTACACATACCGTACACATGAACATGTTCACATCCTTTGCAATTACGTTTGCACACGCTACTGCAGAAAATTGTTCATTATATTTCTGAAATAGTTGTTGTAGTCTGTACAATGGGTAACGAAGGCAATATTAGTCTTTTTTAATCCTAGAAATATGTAGAAGTGAATCCCAAATGTTCTATGCAAGTTTCTCTTACTATCGTTCAACTTCATCTCATTTTGGGAAATTCGCTCGAGGCTTGTAAGCGCCTACGTTCTATTGAAAGTATCGAACATCGGCCAGCGGTTGTTTCGTTATTGGTCAATCTCTATACGCATGCTGGTGATATAGATGGCGCTGTGCACGTGCTTGATGACTCGATTGCATACGCTAAGGATTACGAGGTAGGGAAGCAACTTTACTGGGTTATACTTCATACAGCTCAATAGTAAATTACGTTGAAGAATTCATGAAGTGATAAATGGATCTTGCAGAGCGTTTGTTACGTTGAAAACAATTAAAGTACAGTATTTTTAATTGTACATTTGCGCTCACTAGGAAGGTGATGAGCGCGAGGAACTGGTTAGATTGTTACGAGAGAATGTCGCTTACAAGTTAAAGAGAGGAAAAACTAAGGAAGCTGTTGCGGTATTGGAACATTTGCACGAGTATGTATACTGCGTGATATTTTTGTATTATTATAAGATCGAAGATGAGATTTTATGGTGTTTTTAATAAGGACCACCTGTACGCTTTCACTGAGACTCTATCTTCATGATATTTTATATAGGCAGCAAGTGATTTATTGCGCATGAAAATAGTACTCAATGAATTGACTGATGTGTGTTTCGTTACAGTTTAGATCCAGATGATTTGAAGATAGTTGCACATTTAGTTGCTGCATATTCACAGATTGATCGTGAAAAGTCAGAGCAGTATCCTTTAATACTGCGTGTGCGTTATTATGTGCTTGTCGATTGAAGTCAATCAAGTTCTAAACTTTGTTATAATGTTGAAGTGATGATGTTAAAATTAGCTCTAAAAGAATATTTCGGCTGGTAGTTTCCTTAGCTGTAAAAATCAGATTTAGCAGAAAGTTACCACCGCTAGAAGGGGATCAAGTGGATGTCAATGCTCTCGAGGTGTCTCTGGGTTCACGTTATGCTCGAAAGGCTGCCAAATTGGAGAAGCCAAAACCTGAAGAGAAGTAAGTTTAGACATAAACATAAACGAACTAAAAATTAACCCTTTTGCTATTTGGGAGTTGTGTACTCGAATTAACAACTGTACTCGAATCATTGCAGGCAAGATGTTGTTAAAAGGAAAAGGAAGAAGAAACCAGGTAATCAGGTGTCCAATACTTCGTCACACTTACAGTAGATACTGTAATAACTTTTGAGGGCAAAATTATTTTGTCGTTTATATGCTGTATAATGTGGGCAAACCTAGCAGCGTTCAGCTTACTAAAGAGATCCTCTCAATCACTTCAAAGCAAACACAATACAGTTTTCTTCCAAAGTGCAGAATTTATGTTATCTTTGCTGGTGAATAACTGTTACAATTAGAATTACTCTTGTAATTGTTATTCCCAGGGAAACTGCCGAAGAATTACAATCAAGAGGTAGACCCTGATCCTGAACGATGGCTGCCACGACGAGAAAGATCTTATTTCAAAGGGAAAAGACAAAAAAAGACGGCTGCAATAGGTAAGATAGTTAACAGTATTTTTGTTTTTGATTGCACCTAAGGGACTAGTGTCCATTTGTTTTCGTAAGGGGCGGGCGTAATTTGGGCTTTACTGGTAAAATAAGTCATGATTACCTGTTTAGGTAAAGGAACACAGGGAGCTACAACGTTCCAAGAGTCGTAAGTACATTATTCTGCTGCATCTTGCTTCTAGTCAGTCTTATAACGTCACTGATGTTTTTAGCTACTCTAAGTGGGGCTACGGGTGACGACACTCGCGTATAGTCTACCACTGTTGATGATAGCGAACTTTAGGTTCCTACGTGTGAGCTGTCTATTGACTGATTGGTTATTGTTGTTTAAATGTTCGTACTTGCAGATGTTGCACTGTAAAAGCGATTGAACATTGTTAGGAAATATCGACTGATATTTCTCGTATTGGTACATGCAGGTTTAATTAAAAAAAGTAATAGTTTTATCCGAGTAATTACATGTACCTTCAGTATAATTTCTTCAGTAAATAGTGGTTTTCTAGCATTTTGATTTCTTGCCTGACCAGTAAGTACGAGACATTGTTTACTAGTTGGCATTTTTTTCAAAATTGCGGCAAATTAAAGTCGTTTTGATGTTTTATTCTCTTGCCAAAAATTAATAACGAATGGAAAAATTGCATTAATACAAAGTTGAATAATATAAATAAACTTTGATGTTAAACTATCTTAAAGTGCATATGACACGAAATTTTATATTTTAGAATCATAGAGTACATTGTGCGGTGATTATCGTGGTGTAATTTATTTTTCAAAAAGATGATGCTAAGTGGACTATTTAAACGTTTAAATAAGTGAAGCGTGATGCAAAAAAACTGTCCTACCACTGGGAACGATATTGCACCAAAATGACGTCATAATGACGTTAGTGGTTTTACCCAGAGTTCAATTGAGTCAATGAGCGTAAAATGCATCTCATCAGTGACGTCATTTTGGTGCAATTTCGTTCCCAGTCATAGGACAGTTTTTTGCCTCACGGCCACGTATTAAAACGGTCAAATAATTCCCTTGGCATCATGTTTCTTGAAAACTAAAATACTCTGCGATAATCACCGCAGAAAGAAGTCTGTAATTCTAAAATATAAAATTTCGTGTCATATACACTTTAAGGTAATAAATATATCGCCCACAAATAAATTACTAAATGCTTTTTTCACCATTTAAAGGTTACAAATAAACTCTAGTCTGTATTTAGGAATTGTCCGAAACTGTATTCATATAAGAAGTGCATTTTGTTCATGTTTTACTAAAGAAATTATACTAAAAGCTCTGTGATTATGGTGAACATTCACCAATAATCACGTCGCCTTCGGCGAATAAAAGTTAACTATAATATTGTTTTCAACTATGAATTCTAGGCAATCTCCTCGTGCTACCTCTCCGAAAGCAACATCACCCCCCGGAACTCCCGCTGGAACGTCCACCTCTTCAACGACCGGGGTTGTGCCCCCACGGCAACAGCAACCCCAAGCTAGTAAGAAAAAGCAACGACCGAAAAAGAAAAAAGGTGGTTGGTAAATTCTTGGAGGTATCCATAATATGTAAATATGCCAAAAATATTATACATGAATGCCGTATGTCTTGGATATCGAAATGTTTCAATTAAAAATTAATATCATCCCAAATGATGTTTCTCTTAGCTCCTACAGTATCAAATAATTGCCAAATGTATTTCTCATGGTTTACCTTTATCGTCTGTCATCACGTGAAGCCCGTACAGTCTGCAGATGTTTTAATAAGGAATTTTATTTGTGGTAATGTACGATTTATTGAAAAGTTGGGCAACAACGTTTCTGTGTAGAGGGAAGTGGATGGATTTGGGTAATGAAGATTACAATAATTATGAACTGAGATTAATGTGTGTTCTTGTTCTGATTTAGTTAATCAGTAAAGTTTTCTTGCGAGGTCCGGCCGACATCGTAAATGTCCTGGATCTCAAGAGTGCATGGCCCGAGACACACTCGTTTATCTTCATTCTAAAATTAGTTCAGAATTATCATCAAAATCCATCAAGGGTATCATGAATGTTGTCGTGTCTTTCTGTAGTTAATTATACGACTCATCAGTTTACTAATAGCTCGACGTTTTTTTATAGTTACCAACAATTGTGCATTCACTAACCCACACATACCAGCACCGTGTCTTAGCCAGGCTGTGCATAATTCGTAATCAATCACTTCTCGTGCATTGCTAAGTTATGAAAATGATCTTATGCTTATTATAGACATTTGAAAATAATTTGGTCCTAAGCAGCTGTGTTGTATTTAAAAATTATCTTGTGTCATGTATGCAACAAAGACCGTCTTCATGAAATATTCTTCATGCAGAAACATTTATATATAGTTATTGTGTTGTCATTCTACCCCTGTCATTTATGATGATTTCATGTGAACCAATCGCAAATCACGTGCTATAGCTGCTGTGTGTGGTAGATGTCGAACACCACTACAAAAATCTTTATGTCATTCCTGAATACGAACACACAGTTTGAAAATACGAGATGAAGCGAGATTTTTGGTTGAAAAATGAGACGACCAATTCTTACTTGTGTTGCTAGTAGCTTATAAAACAAAAAATTCATACTTCAGAAGTAGGCCTAAACATCCCAAGTGCTCGTTTTTTCAGTTTGCTTTGTGAATTATTAATTAATCGGAACCCCGGCTGGGTAATCTAACATGACAATTTCTTGAATTTCCCGCCAGCTTGAAGGAACCATGGGTTAAACTGGAATGAGGTTAAATTTTGCGCAGGCGTTCGGAAATTTATCTGCTTAACAGATTTAGTGAGGCGTTGTGGTGATCTTGTCATGTTTAAAGTAACCCAATTAACCAAATATTTTTTTAAATGCGTTATTTTTAGTTTCCCATGAAATTTTAGCAGAATATATGCGCTGCATTGTTTGTTTTTTTATATACATGTAATAGTAATTAACTTAATTAATTAAAAATGCCCGGAAAATCCAATGTTTTGAAATTTTTATTCAACATTTTGTGTATTTCGATGTGAGCCGGGAACAATATTTTGGGTAATTTACACTTTACGGTACCCGAGTACTACGTAAATTCACACACGCCATCTCGCAAAACATTTTCCGATTTTTTCGCAATGGCAATGAATACAAACAAATAGGTGCTTATTGTAATACCCGAGAGTAGCGGAGGTCATTCTGAGGCTATGATAAACCCCAACTGGAATTTAAATTACACTCCCGCCTACTAATCGCTTTTATGACTGATATAGTTAGTGCGTGGTTAGTGCTGTGAATCTTTGACTGCTTTTTACGGCTCATCGCCCTGTGTGACAAAGGTGGGTAGAGTTGAGGCGGCCGTCAAACCCAGTGACAGAGAGCTATGTTTGCACAATGTGTTTGTCTGCTTTTTTCGGGAGGTGTCCAATTGATAGCACCCGCTATTTGTATCAACAATTTATTTAAGCCGTTTTCAATTCAACTTAAGTGTGAATCTTATCTCGTATAATTTTCATTGTGCTGCGAGAATTCCAGATAAATATCTCTATAAGGCTGGAAATCCATTCGCAATTAATACATCTGGAAATTTCATTAACGGTGTCAAGTTTGTCAAAAAACTGCCGTTCGACCACGAAGCACCCTGGAATTTTCGGAATTTGGACTTTTCGTTTGAAAACCGATAGCGGCTGGTCCTTGACTTCAAACTGTCATTGCCTGCCACTTGAGGAAGCGTCTTTTATCGCTCTTGAGCAGTTAAAAGCAGGCTGACCCAACTAGGCAGCTTGAGAGATTCGCACGTCATATTTGGATACAGAGCAATGGATAGAGGCTCGTCAATTCTTACAGTTTTGCTCATCTTTTTGGGTAAGTTTCTATACCTTAATTATCATTTTCATCTTTGTTGTTTATAAGAATCATTTTTGATGCGCTGCACTGATGCCGAGAATATCAGGATTTTCACCGAGGCACTATGAAGCTGATTAGCATGAGGTGCGATATGGAATGTCTGCAGCGTTTATTGTACGTTTCAATTTGCACAATCAAGGCTCCACAAAAATGGCCTGGTGTAATTTTCGCGTTCGACGAAGTTGAATGATACTAAGAATATCTTCTGAGTTTTATTTTGGGTTTTTTTCAACTGATCTCATTGTCTCGGTATTCGTGTCGATTTACAAGTTTTCTCGTTCAAACAATACTAAATTCGCGAGTATATTAAAGTTGCGTTACCACAGCAGAATGTTTGATTATATGAATTATCGAAAGCTATGATAGTACGCGCGCAACTTACTTATTTCTGCCAACCTTGAAATGGAAATGTGACTTGATGACTATATACGTACTTGTAAGTTGTAAATATATATTTTTGTGCAGACATGTACTTGTATGCACAAAAATGCTTGATATTTTATATTCCTTTGGTATAACTTTACTAGTAAATATCAGTTTTCAGTAATCACATCAATACTATGGTCTTTATTTTGATTTTCTCTAGACTTTATATTTACTTGCCCTTGGCGACATTTAGGATTAAAGTCGGGACCCCCCTATCTTAGGTCTTTACTTAAAGAAATGGTGAATGATTGTTCATTTATTGAAGACGTAATGTCTGGTGACTCGGCAAACTTCAAAGTACTAAATGGATACGCTTTGTTATAAAACGGTGTGCAAATCGCAGCGTAATGGGCAATTGCATCATTGACTAAAGCCTCGTAAAAGTCGAACTAGGCAGAAAGAACGAAATCTTTTACCACAGTTAGAAATACGACCTTAAAATTAGTAGAATTTGAAAGCTTGGTGGCGAAATGCCAAACGTGGAAAATGTAGCCCTGCGAAGTTTGCAAATTTTGTATATATTTGTATTACACGGAAAAGTTACCATTATTGAGCTGAAATTACCGCGAAAATGGTAACTTTTCCCCCTCGTAAACAAATATGTACAAAATTTTCAAACTTTACAGGGCTATATTTTCCGTATTTTACAACACTTCGCCACCAAACTGAGCAGTTCTACTAATCCGAGGATCGTCTTCATCTATAGCAAAATACTTTGTTCTTGCCTTAGTTCGATGTTTAAGAATTAAGTTGGGGATACTATATCTATAACAATATTGTTTGTTTACATGTTCAGGATGCACTCTCATATTCTGTAAAACCTCACCACGATTTCTTGGCGAAATAAGCCTTGAAATTAATGCCATTTATTGACCTTCAGATTATGACAGAAACAGGATCAAATGCTAATCTTCCAGTTATCCCTTTTCTAAAGTAGGTTGAGTTTGAGTATTGCCACAGGTCATATCGAGGTGGTCTTTCTTAAGACTCCACTTGAAAAGGCATTTTCTTTGACAGGAAATTATAGTATTACATAAAGCCAGAAAAAATAACCATATAAGTCTAAAATGATATTTTTACGGATATTGACGCAAAACTGAGCTCTTGAAGTCAATTTGATTTAACACCTGATCGTTAAAATGCGTAACTGCAGTAGACCTACTCCGCAATAATGAATAAAGATATTAATACAGCACGTTTCTTTCTTAATGCTCGTGAAATGCAGCGGCCACCTAAAACTACTGACAAACAAGTGAGCATTGATGTGGACAGAACTGCATCCGGTCTGGAAACATGAATTGTCTGAATTGTCTCCATTGAAAACATTTGTGTAGGGAGAGGAACAGCATGGCTCTATAGCATTTAGTATTGAGCTATAGTCTAGCTCACTTGGACGTTCCGGTCAGTACAGTACGTACTCCTATAAACGCTTAACGTTGCTATACATACATGAAGGCAACTCCATAAGTTTATAAAATTTAATACACATGTTGCATTTTACTGCATGGCTGTGACACTATGGCCAAAAAAATGTTACATGTATGCGTATCTGCTCTTGGATTGCGCATGTTTAACTGCATAGGCAGCCTAGCTAAAGACTGATACAGAAAATTCAAAAAAATTAACCACCTTGATTCAATTCATTAGTTTCCTGTTTACATCTATATTTAATTAGTAAAGCGCTTGCAAGTCCATTGCTCTGATTTGGTTTCTGCATAGGGAAAATGGGCAAATTTCAGCAAAATATCGCTGCAAATTTATAGTGTATGTTAATCTCTTGTGCCTTTTTATGTGGTAAACATAGTGCCCTTCATATGTTTGCGCCACTTGACTTGCACGTCGTTGGACACCAGCATTACATCGGTAAAATTGTTGAGTGTCTAGAGAGATTGGTTGCAAGTCCAAAATTACATTAGAGTCATCAGTAAATCATATTGTATATGCGTCCTTATCTTGAACGCTAATTATCAAAATTCCCTACATATTGTTTACATGGGAAATTCATTTCCTTTCAGTAATCCTGTGGTAAACACATTCCACAGCTCTCCTATCATTACTTCATTTTCAGATTTTATTGACATAGTTAAAAGGCCTTCTTATCGAACATTCGCCGACCTTTCAACGACCCAAGTGTCGACAAATTTTATAAGTTTACACACCGCGGCATCCGCGCGTACATGTGTCTTCTCTTTAATAGGAGAAACTTCAATTTTTGGACTTATTTTTAGTTTTGTTTTAATTAGATGAACGTAATTACCGGCTTGATTAGTAGATAAAAATCACTATATTTCACTCTATAACTAAGTGCTAGTAAAACTAAGCCCAAACCTTCAAGAATATTTGGGACAATATGTATTAGTATAAAGTGAAGTGGAGACAGTATTAAATAATTTATGTAGAAATCGTTTCTTGAATAGCATTACAAAACTTGGATGTTTTATGAGAAACTAATTACCTCAAAGTTAACTACCTCCGTACCCCCGCTCGATCATTTTCAGCAAACAGGTGATTTTCGTCGTATTTGAGTTTATCTCAAACGTTGTTGAAAACTAGAAATAGTACTCATTAAGTTTAGTGAATAAAAAATTGAAATAGAATTGAATTGTTCTTGAAAAACACGTTTTCGGATGTGCGGTTTGTGGCGGCAACAAAGAATGGCTGTCAACTGTTGTGAATTAGACATTAGTGACTTTTATGACGAGATAAATATATATTTGGTGCACGCCGATCTATTTGTGGAACAACTGGAATGAGAAGGCAGAATCTTTGGAAGGTACAACCATGTGGCCCACTCCGTGGAAGTCAAAATTATGCTCAGATTTTATACTCAAACATATACCAGAAACTTATTGTGACTTTTAATCAGCTGCATGTGCGTGTCTTTACCAAAAAAGACTTACAAGAATGATGTGAACCTACGAGGTTTATCTCATATTTTAGCAGTCAAGCACACCGCAAGGTTTTCTTTATCAAGCTGTTCCGCCAATGGAGAAAGACTGCATTCCCAGCTGGAGGGCGGGATTCAAATTAGCAAGAACGTCATTTTTAATCTTTTGTATTGTAAACATGTTGTAACTGTATAAGGACTGAAAGCTTTTCAATGATCCTCCTAGTTGAGTTGGAAAAATGCACGAGGAGGTATATATATTATGGGATTTTGCACATATCAACAGTAAGATTGAAGATTAAGTACATAAATATGCACTTACTCAGCCCACGTTGTCCCGTCCTTAATTGGTGAATAAATTAATATTTTCACATCGGCAGCGGGCAGTCGCAGACAAACTGGCAGCCTAGTGAACTATTAGGTTAATTACTGCGCAATTTCTGGCGTCATAGAGACTTAAGCTTCTCCGCTAGCTTCAAGGTATACTGAGCTGTGAGTTCAGTATCATTTTTTTGAAAAACTAAGTTTTCTGCTTCCCTTGTAAAAAATAAGAATTTTTCTTTAAAATTTACCCAGATCCTTAAATTGACTCATTTCTAATCCAGGTAATTAGTAGGCCCTTATATATAAGTGCAGTGTCAGACAATCTTTGGCATTGCTGAAAAATCTGCAAACAGAAGTTTCTCGGTTGAAGAAGCAATTATTTATTAGGTTTTTAAACGAAAAACCTGCTCTTAACGTAAGTTATACTCTCCAATCAAGCTCGTTCGAAGTAGCTAGCTATGAATTATTTAGTTCTTTTGAAATCTGCTCTCAAAGTCCTCAAACCTCAATGTAGCTTGTGACGCTGTGTTACTCGAAGAGTTGAAGGAAAATTTTAACGATCGTGAGATTTCCCACCATTTTTCGACGCATGTGTAGTACTTGTTGAAAGCTGAGAGTCGTTCACACGACAAAGACCGACACGAATGAAAACCTTGTCACGAAAAAGCACCCGATATAGATAGACTTGCAGATAGACAAAAAGGTATACACCTATAGGTAACAATAAATGTTCGGCTCAATAGCGAATGCAGCGCGGGTGAAGGTGGTCAAAATATATCCAGAATTAGAAATACACAGTTTGGCGTGCACAACGCTTACAAAGACTACTCGACCTCGAGAAGTTGTAACGTAAGGCCAAGCTGTATATTATTTCTGATGACAGGACATGTATACTATGTGTTTTGGATCTATGCCTCTTCTGTGCCAAATCTCAGACTGTGCTCTCTGAACAACGCTGCTCCATTGGGTTTATTGTTTTTGTGGTTTGACAGTTGCGAATGCGTCTTCTGCCCTGTAAACAAGTGTGTTAGGGGAGGGGGGGGGGGCAATCGTCTAGTACTTAAAATAAAAATCTTTGTATAGGGTGCAGACCAATGCGTGACTGAAAGACGTTACAAATTCTTTGAATTGCCGAAAACGAGCACGAAAACATTTTAGGATAATGGGGAGTAGCTACGTTGTAGCACCCCATGCATTTTTATTTTCTACCCTGTTTTGAAAAAACCACAAACCTTGCTCCAGTCTGGACAACTCCGCTGGAGAATTGAGATGATCTGCCTATGATACGGTTGAGGCTATGTCTTAGACTTAGGGAGTTGATATTGTACTGAATTTAAAAAATGGAGGAATATAGAATTGTTAAACATGTAGTTTTCGATTATTTGGGCGTCTCCCTTTTCGTAACAACCATGAATTACTTCTAAGAGGTTTTTTTATTTTTCTTACTTCAGCAGCAACATTGATACTGGAAGCAGACGCAAAAAAAGCGAGCAACGCTACTGACGAATGCTTTAAGTTTTGTCGAGTAAAGTCTTCGCCAGTTTGTGGCAACGATGGTCGAAATTACACAACCAGATGTCATTTGAGCGTCGCCCGTTGTAGAGCGAGGAACATTGGTCAGCTTCTTTACATTGTAAATACAGGCTATTGTCAGTCCAGTAAACCTGTCAGTCAATGTCATCTGAACTGCACGGAACGCAGAGTACCGGTGTGTGCTAGCGACAATAAAACGTACAAAAATCTATGTCTTTTCAAGAGAGCGAAATGCGAGGCAAGGAAGAGAAAAGACCCTCCTTTGACTGTGGTCAACAGAAGTAAGTTCCAATAGAAATTATAGAATAGTGAGCTGTGACACAAGCACAATATACTATGACCAAGAATGGTAACAAGTCAACAACAACATTTACCCATCCGAAACATCATTGACGATTAATGTTGCATGGGACCAATGATTTCTTGTGGACTTCCATAAACACACATGAACAAATGAACCTGTTTTTAATGGCACTTGACAAACAACAATAACGTCCATCCAGACAACTGCGTATACTCTAGTCCTAGAAAAGGTAGTGTTTATCATTATATGTCAATTTTAATGCTTAAAAATTGCTATTTCTTTTTAAGGAGGACCGTGCGTGAAAAAGGCATCATGTCGACCATATTCATCTTGTCCGAAGATTAAACGACAGGTTTGTGGCTCAGATAACAAAACCTACCAGAATATCTGTTATTTGAAAGGGAAAAACTGCCGGCTCAAACGTGCAGCAAAAGGAAAGAAATACAAAAAGTTGACAATAAAATATTGTGGTGCGTGCGGCCGAGGCAAACGATGCAATTCTGTATGGACACAGAAATGTCCTGAGGTTAAATTTTGTGACCAACTGCTGAGAGCTGCAGTGCGTCATGCAGAAAGCAAGAAATCTGCCGAGTCTAATTCTCTCAAGCAAAATAACAACGGAAAGAGCCAAAGGGTTCCCCGTTTACCAAAAACAAAGAACCCACTCAAACGAAAGACAACAAAAAATGCGGGAAACAAGAAAACGAGCACCAAAAAAACGAATGCAAAGAAAAAATCCAATAAAAAGATAAATACCAAGAAGGCAAAAACAAGTTCGAAAAAAACAAATTTAAAGAAACTCCTCATGAAAAAGCCAACTACCAAAGCCAAAAAGAAGCCGGATCCCAAAGCCACTAAAACCAGTAAAACAGCCCCTAAAACAAACAAGAAGATCCCAAATATCAGCCCAAAAAAGATGTTCCAGGTGTGTGGGTCAGATGGCAAAACATACTCCAGTCTTTGCCACCTGCAAGTTGAGCAGTGCAATAAGATGAACAAGTGTCAGCGGTTGCAAATGAAGCACAAAGGGGGATGTAAGAAAAGGACTGGCCGTAGATCGTAGCTTGACAAGGGTTTAATTTTAATATGTGTAAAGATGGAACACAGATAGGACTGTAAAGAGAACCATGAATCCGATTATTTTAATACTTTATCTTGTTTGTGTAACTGACGAATGACAAATATTGTGCTTTTGTAGTAGCTCAATTCAATGTTCACGTGGTCGCAAAGAACTGTATAAATTATAGGCCTGAATCATTTTGCACATCCTCAAGAGACGATAATTTTTCTATTCGTTCTCTGTAGAATAGACTATCTTTGATCTTGATTATATATTTCTGACAAGTGCCCACGTTGCACTTAATATCAAACGTGTCAAAGATTGGCACTAACTGCAATGAGAATCCAAAGCAATGTATAGCTTTTCTATTATTTTGTAAAAACAGATTTCTGTGCATTGCCTTAAAGTATAATAATTATTAAAAATTTGTTTGCTTTATTCGAAAGAAGGTTGAGGTTATTTACAAAACCTTTTCAAAGTCTTCCACACCGTCGCAGTTACTGCGATATTTTGAACTAAATTAAAAGAGTTCTCCTATCCCCATCTCGTTTTTTAAAATTGGATCACATCAAGTGAGTCACGACGGAGAAGAGGCTGTAAAACTAAAACATAACAAAGGAAGGGATTTTTTTAAAGTTTCTAGAACGAAGTAAAGGGCCAGGACCTTTTTGTTATATGATATTATTTATCCCTGTCCACTCCAGGGTCAATGGCGGGACATTTCATTTTCACTTCTGTTCATAAACAAGAAATGGGTCCTGACTGACCTTATGCTGACATGTTGCATGCTCTTTTACCATTTAATGTCAGTAAACCATTGGTGACATTGCGCAAGAACAGAAAATTTACCATCCGCCTTGCAAAACAAATAGATTCCGCGATTCCTTTATAAATAGTAACGCACGCCTTACCTGTTTTTACAAAATAATAGAAAAGCTATTCAATGAATTGACTTTTTGTATAATATTGTAATATCATATTTTAGCTAGAGTTTTTTTTAACTTGTATATCCAGTTATAAAACTTGTGCAATTCAGTGTATACTGCAATGGAAGTTCAAAATAAACCATCTATCATCTATCAAAGACATACATTGAAATTCCATTTTAAACAACCTTGTAAACGGCATGCGTATAAAATGGACACTTGATGGTCCTGCTATAGAGAAATGAGCAAGTGCAGTTTACTTTTGAATAGTGAAAAGACAAAAAATGATAATACTCACAAAATATTTCTCCGGCCGGACTTCACATTCTAACTTCCATGATTATTAAAGGAAAACAGGTAGAAATTGTGCCTAATGTCTGACATTAATGAAAACTTAAATGGAAAGAACAAATAAAACAAATTATATACAATCATGTTGCTATGAAGCGTTTAATACCGATTCTGTAACAAATTGGGGCTGCGAGCATGCTATGAAGCCTGTGAGAGTTGAACGTCCACTGAAACTAATGCGGACGATAAAAATAGCTGACTTGGCTGTTTGCTCCCTCGCTTCAATTTTGACATGTGTATAATAAGTGATAGCTATTTTTTCTGAAAAATATTTTTACAAATTTTTTCCAATTTTGTCGATAAACATCAATAATTATTTCTGTACTGCAATCGGAGATTAATTGGCTGGACTTCGATCTAAATACATACCTTCACCTGGATTTTTTTAATATATTCATACCGACCTATTTTCATGTGGATTGGGTCTGTAGATCAAAGTGTGTTTTTGTTTTACTTATTTGTCAATATGGTAGCTTTCCTGCTATTTGCATGAACTAGAACATGCTTGCTGAACATATTTTAAAAAATTCGAGCTTATATTAATTGATTTTCCGTTATGTTTCCCTGCAATCTTAAAATACTGACTAAAAATTCTAGTTCAAATAGAGAAAGGTCTAGTTGTTTAGTTCAACCATCATATTTTTGTTGGAATGTTCATATTTAATACATAATCATACATTTGCATACTTTGCGCTTGACAATTCCTAATATAGGTATACACGTGACCGGAAGTCTTTAGACGGCCAGTCTTCCGTTTTAAAGAGGGAAATTTGAGATGCAATTTTGTCGTTCCAACTTCGAAAGCTGGAATATTTAAATCACTTCTTTCTGATATCTTTGTATTTTGTGCGCCTACTTCAACGGTGAAGACACGTCGTCTAAGCAGCCTTATTGTCCACTTACTTTGTTTATCTCTCTCTAACTAAAAGGTAAGCGTATAATTTTATAGTTTATTCATTTTCAACAATCCCTGTGTCGATTTCGTGTCTACTTTATTTTGTGGTCACGCGATTGTATACTTTTATAATTCTGCAGTACCAAATCATTTGTAATTCATACGCGGTGACAGGATCATGAATCGATTTATTCACAAAATTGTGATTAAAAAACTTATCGAGATAATTTTAAAAAAAGGTGCTAACTTTTTGTATATATCTGAATGAATTACCGTTGTTATTGAGCTATTAAAGAAATTTATGATATGCATGCTGAACGCAGCTTTGCTAATGCCAGGTCTATTTAATAGAAATACTATGATTTCTCTACAAAAGGGTTTTTTATTTTACCATGATTTTGCCGGTGATCTTGTTATGATCGTGTTCCTAATGTATCATTTCTCGGTATCATACCAATCATCAGGAACGCAAACTTTACTGATGCACACATCTGTTCCTTAGATAAAGAGCAAAGTGTTCGTAATATAAACATAATTCCCTTCCTAGACAAACAAAAACCTAACAAGAACAGACAAAGATAAGCAGGTTTCTATCACGAACTGACAGACTTCTCAAATTTATTCGAAATGGTGATGTGTAGCAATTGACCAAACTAAAGAAGGGAACTAAAAATGGTTTCGCGCAAAATCAATATGTTTCAGTGTTCGATGTTTCAAATGATTTCATGGTTGCTTTGTTGCACTGGGTTTAAATACCTTATCTTTTTATCCGAGGAGGAGAGCTTCTCGTTCAAGCCACTGCCCCTAATTTACGTGGTTTCTTTGATCATTCTTTGTATATCATTATTTTCGTAAAGAACACATTTTACCTATCTAAAACTGATACGCAAAAGAAATGGTTAGAAAGGCACTGCAAATTGAGATATTTTGTACAAAATAGTGGACATATTAGTTTATCGGTATTAAATTTCATGACTATAAATGTTAATGAATCTTTTAGATAAGTCTGTTTGATAACTCTGAGTTATCTATCAAAGAATTTGTCTTTAATCCGGTACATTGCCGTCGTTTAAGCATTAAATTAACGCTCGACAGTAAAAGTTATTGAAATTTGATTTTTAGCTAGAGAATTTAATTTTTGTATAGTTTTGTCACGCTTATGTCTCTAACATTCATACCAGGTGTTAAAAGACATGACAAAAATTTGCTACATACCGTACATACTTTCAGCGATTTTATGATTACCCTTGTGAATCTTTTTCCTATTTTGGCAATAAATCATATGATGTTTGGTTAAACAGAGAACTGACTTATTAATACTTCCATTTAACGGCGATAAAGTATTTGAGTAATTTTGTGTATCTATTTTCCCATGACTAATTGTATCAAATTTTATTGATTTCGTTGTTATCTGGTCTTAATGATTGTCGGTGCAAGTCTCCTAGCGGCTACAGTCACAAAACAATTGATTGGTCATTCTTATAAGAACGACGAATTTGATTGGTCGCCCTTGTTTCGTGACTGTATTATATGTTTCGTGGGAGAACCCATCTATCGGTCACCTAGCTCCTACAGAATGAAACAATTAGCCTTAAAAGTATTTTAGTTCAATTATTTTGAAATGATCTTTTCGCTATAATAGAGAGGTTCAGATTTCACTTCCACTACCACTACTGCTACCTTATCCCGATTTTTAAGCAATCTGATTGGCCATTTGGGTAGACCAACCTCATTTGATTGGCTGAAAGATTGATTAAGGTAGTGGAAATCAAATTTGAACCTCTCTTATATGACTTATAGAAATAATAATGACCAAAAACAGTTTCTAGCTACTATTAGAATGAGGGATCTGGAAAATTACACTACGTATTCTCCGTTATCATTACGTGATTTTCAATGGTGGATACCAACTTTTTTCCAGAATCAATCATGAGTGCTGTTAGTGCAGTTAAAAAGCGCATGGCCGAGATGCGAGATGGCATCGACGAGGCAGAAATCCGCATGAAAGAATCCGAGCAGTTAAAGCGCGAGGCAATAGCTCGATGCACGACAGCTGAGGGTGAAGCGGCTTCTTTAAGAAGTCGCGTTTCTCAACTTAAAGCCGAAATTGATAGAGTTAACAAGAAGCTAGAAGAGACACATGCCAGGATGGATTCAGCTGAGACTCGTACCCAGGACAATGATACAACACGGAAAGAGTTGGAAGAACGGGAAACAGACAATGACCAAGATTTAGTGATGCTTGAGCAAAGCGCTAAGGATACTAAGGTATTTTTACGCATTTTTGGCTCAATTTATGCTCTAACGATTTATTTACACAAAGGGGGGAGTGACAAGGAAGAACCTTTGGAAAAATAGTGTAATGTATGCAACTATTATATGTCTCAAATAGTGGCTATTTTTTTATGAAAATTTCCTCAGGTTGTGAAAACACGTGATTAAATATGACAAGTCTTAATTTAAATTCGTATTTAAACCATGTGCAAGGTGTTGCTGACAGAGAACCAACAAAAGTATGACGATGTTCTGAACAAGTTCAAGGTACTCGAAGCGGACTTGGAACGGGTTTACGAGCGGCTTACAAATGGGCAGAACAAAGTAGACCGACTCGAAGACGAAGCAAAACAAGTAAACACAGATCTCAAGGACCTGGAAACGAGAGATGAAGAAGCCAGTCAGAGAGAAATGTCAATGGAAGATCAACTTAAATACTTAATATCACAGCATAAAGAAGTCGACCAACGGGCGGATATGGCAGAACGTAATGTCGCTAAATTGGAGCGATTGCGTGAGACTACAATAGGTAAGTATCAGCCATGAATAACTTTGGAAGGTTACCAAAACTATGGCCAGTACAGTACCATGTTTTTTCATGAAGGTTCCTTGATAATTAAAAAATGTCTTGCTATATGTGTCGATATATTACAGGTAGCATTGAGCTTGAAAAGATGAAAACTGAAAATATGAAAAAGGAGCATGAAGCGACAATGCAGGAATTACTCGACATTGCCGAACCATCAGCACAAAGCATTCCACATGCAGAAGCAGAAGAAGATGGAGGCGACGAAGAATGATGCAAAAAATAGCATTTTATTTCAGGAAAAATACAAAGGAAGATATATCAGAATTTAAATATAAATTGCTTGCTTTTTATTAAGTGATTTTCATGTGCTTTTATTAAAGTTTTTACTTCTTTTTCCTGTCTACTTGATGTTTTTACAAATCTCAAATACTTATACTTTTGCAGCAAACATAACTTTAAAGTGCATATGACACGAAATTTTATATTTTACAATCAGATAAGTGTAATTTATCAGTTTTGAAAAACATGATGGTAAAAGAGCCATTTGAACGTTTTAATACGTGGCCGTGAGACAAAAAAAAACTGTGCTATGAATGTGAGCGAATTTGCACCAAAGTGACGTTATAACGATAATGGTTTTAGCCCGAGCTGAACGCTGACAATGAACAGCAAATACATGTCATCAATGACGTTATTTTGCTACAATTTCGTTCCCAGACATCGTACAGTGTTTATTACCTCACGACAACGTATTCAAACCATAAAACAGTCATCTTGGCACCATGTTTTTCAAAAATAAATTATAATGCGTTAATTACCGCACAAAAAAGTCTATGATTCTAAATTTTGTGTCAAGTATACTTTAGATAAACTAGAAGTGTGATTCCCATCATCAATTTGACTTGATCATGAAGCATTTAATTGCAAACTATTCAGGAACCAAATCGACTACAATTTGTTTTCACTGAAAACTACTTTGTATGGCTGCCTGTTCTCTCTCATTATTTTTTAATGCTTACATTATATTCATCTATGTGTCTTCACATTGTCACATGTCCTGCAAAAACACAGGTTCGTGGTAATGATATCTCGCCTTGGAAACTTAGATCAGACACTCTTAACTTCAACACCGTACTAAAATCTCGATTTTTATGGTCATGACCCCCTAATATCCATAAACAACCCTCGCTATCCAGTTCTGTCTTGACTATTTCCAAGCTCAGCCCGCTTCTTGGATTAAAACGATTACGAATAAAACACCAATGGTTCTGTTCTGGATCGAGGACTTCTACTGAATTCAAGACTCCATAACTATTTGCTCCGCCAGTTACATAGATCTTGTTAGCATAGTTTGCTGAACCGTGGTTCATCCGCGGTTTATTCATTGATGCAATTTCTGTCCACGTGTTTGCGAGAGGGTCAAAATATTCGACATGTGGTATTGCGCATGTACCACAGTATCCTCCAATTGCGTAAAGTTTCCCGCCATGTGCTTGAAGACAAAAGTGGCTTCTCGGTAAATTCATGTTAGGGACTGGAAGCCAGGTGTTAGCGTGTGAGTCGTAACGTTCTGATGTTTTCAGAGCAACTCCATTGTCCGAGCCCCCAGCAACATAGAGCCAGCCGTCAAGAACTGCGGCCGCTGTTGAGCCTGCGGTTTAGTAAAAAAAATTAAGAATGAAAGCATACGCTTGAGATACGAACCTAATTCAATTAGTGGTAAACATCCATTATACATTACCTTTACATTCTTGAAGCGAAGTCAAAGATGTCCACTGATTGGTTGAGAGGTTGCATGCTTCAACCGTCACTAGATCACCATACTGATCATTTATACCTCCAACAGCATACAGCTGGTCATCAAGTATTGCGGACCCAACAAACTTTCTGGGAATGATCATGGGAGTGAGCTCGTGCCAGGCTCCGGAGCTGCAATCGTAGCACTCGACATTGTTTACAACGCTCCCACACTCTGTGAAAGAGAATTCAAACTTCGGTAAGACGTTATAAATGTAAGTCACTGACAATGTGGATAGTGAACAAATACATCCAAAAATCTCGCTTACGTTCTCCTCCTAGTAGGTATATGAACCTCGTAACCCGTTGTCTCTGTCCAATATCCACGGGCAATAACGAACCGTTCCGAATCTCAGGGACGAGATGGTATCGAATAGCGTCAAATACCAGTTGACGGCAAAACATATTGTCAAGGATGAGATCCTCCTTTAAAATTACATCTGTCAAATGGCGACGTGTAATTTGTGAAAACCGCACGTGTTTCATCAAATCTTCCAAATGAACGCTACGTTTCTCGGGATCGAATCTGACCCATCTAATTATTGCCGTACACAGATCATTTTCGGTAGAAATATTTAAATTATCACTTTTCAAAAACTTTAGAAGCTGTTGAGCTGTCAGATCTAGAAACTCCTCGTGCTTCGTAACAAAAGAAAAATTTGTTTTTATATACGTTTCAACCTTTTCAACCGTTTTCTGATTTCGTTGTATAACTTCAGTTAACTTCCATATTCCAATGCAGTTTGAATCCTCTAGGTTGTTGAGAAGATATTCTATACAGGAGTCCTGAATGTTAGGAAACTGCAGCATCCCACTTGCAATCACTAATTGCTGAACATTTGTTGAATTTATTGTTATCCTAGCCGTGTAGCAAAACTCGAGAAGTTGTTCCAGAGAACTTGAATCCAGGCCCTTTATCTTTACGTGCGTTTGTTGACTTTCTTTCATGTCAGCCAAAAACATCGCACGAAAATACGGAGATGCTGATGCTAAAATTAGTTTATGGCAATTAAACTCTTTGTCATCATCCGAGCTGATTTTGACATCACTGAAGATCGCTTCTCTTTGAAAATCTTGTATTGTGTTGAATGCATCTTGAAATGCATTCTTGTCGTTGTACTCGTAAACACTGTCATCCACTAACGGGGTTGCCATTTTTCAACCGAGGAGTTGTAATAAATTTCCACTTATTCTACTAACAAAGTAGACAAGTCGCTAAGTTTCATGAGCTATAGCAAATTTTCTGTGTCTATTTTGTTCATTTCATTTGTCTTTGTATCTTTGTAAGTCAGTTAACAAGTTTAAAAGTGTTTACTTACTTGATCTCGCAGTCATGACGATGAAACATTTGTGTGAGAACAAAAGAATTCACATTTCATAAATACCTCAGTTTCTTACGATCTTCTTCTCCGTCATTAGTTCTAAATTCAGAAATCTTTCTACTAAACTTGTCCTTTTAGTAACTGCTTTCAAAGATACGTTCTTGTGACAAGAAGTTGTAACATTAATAACCTTCAAGCTAATTTTCGTCAAATTAGCCCCTCGTAAATAATGTTATAATTTATTAAAGCTTTTTCTCAACCGGTGGTATAACTTGTGTTTGTGCTTTCAATACATTGTCTATGGAAAACATAATTTGTTTACGCTGCCAGCAGGTGACGCACAGGATCAATAAACGGCATTCTATCTGATTTGCGAAGGCTCGTTATTGATATGTATCTTATCATGTTGTGATTGCCATCGAAAGTATTGCCGCAGGGACTCCAGAACAGGAGGGGCAGCTGCTTCCCTTGCCTTTTGCTGGGAGAGGCAAGGGGGGGGGGGGGTAAAAGTGCAATTCAAGTGTAAAGAATATTACATAGGACACTGAAACTGAAACTGAGTTCTTTTTCGCTTCGTTTTTTTAACAGACAGGTTTTAAGATACCTTAGTGGTATCAAAACCCGCTGTGCTACTGTAAATTAATGAAATCCGACTCACATTTGACTAAAAAAAGTGCAACTGACCCTCTGAATTCCAGCATGAAACGTTTAAAATTTTGTCCGTGCTCTTTAACAACGGTTTTTTAGATATCTATATCTGATAAGTGACAGTAAAACATTCATTTCCATTGTCTTTATTAATTAAGTATTCTAAAACTGAGAATAGTGGAATATTGAAATTGAACTGTCTGGAAGATGAGATGTCCTTCGTGCGCCGGCAAATTAAAGCAATTCAAGGGAGATTGCAAAAAAGAATGATATAATATAAATATATTCAAGCCCTCGCCCCTTGAGTGACTATGATTCAAAAGATAACAAATATTGTGACCCAAATTTTGCGATCCATTATAAATTGTCACTTGGCCGAGTGCGAAAGGCTATTTGAAGTATTGCCTAACTAATTACCGCTGTTAGTAGATTTGCTTGTTCATTTTCAAGATGGCGGGTCGTTCGCCCTGTTGCCAACATACTTCAACTTTGATCTTACAAGCGTGGAGAGAGCGCTGGTCGCCGTTGAAGTGGACGTCAAAACTAAGAAGAAACCTTGCAGAAGATAGTGAGCTGACAAAAACATTGCCAGGTAAAATTTCCATACAATATAAATTTGTATGTTGTTTTATGCACGAATCAATTCAATGTTAAGCCCAAGGCGGAGGGGGGGGGGGGGGAGGGGGGGGGGGCGGGCAAAGGGGGGCATTTGACTTTTTCAAAAAAATTGTTCAAAAGCCCAAACCTGGGGGAGAGAATTCGGATCAAGTCTGGCAAATAACCTCTCCCTTGGGCGACCCAAAAATGCGAAAGTGAATTTTTCTTTATATTTATTGCATTGTTCTTTGTCAATTACCCGAGACTCTGGCAAAAGTAAGAAGTCCAGTCCCCACCCTTTGCTCGGCCTCCCCCTTTTGGACTTAACATTGATTTGTGTATTACCTTTTGACTTTTAACTATTTTACATGTTTAATTGACTGAGATGAATAAACCTGTTATATTTTTAAATCCATACCTTTTTGCTTTGTTTTTAGTTGTGTTAATTGAACAAGCTACATTTGGCAGTACACCAAATACTTTACTTTTATCCTATGTGAAATATGCTGCCATTAATAAGGTATAATTGATAAACTAAAATTTGACATTTCTTATTTTATAAAAGTTTATTTAACGTAATAAGTTCCTTATATTTGTGCATGGTATATAAATATTAAGTTTAAAAAAAATTTGTGGAAACACCATGTAAATGTATTATTGCATATAACTGACATCTAGAAACTGGTTGTTTAGAACCGGGTCAGCACTAATTCTTGGTTAATTTATCCATTTTCTCTATTTCTGCTCCATTGTTTCTTTCAACTTCAGAAAACAAATTACTTGGAACACAGACTACATAATATATTTCTGGTAAAATAATTTTCCATGCTATGTCATGTTATTAGCATGGTGATTTTTATGGAAAGCCATAGCTGTCTTAAGTGATAAAACGTCATTTCATTAGGTGCTTTATACATTATATACGGTGCTTTAAACATGACATGCGGTGCTTTGAGTATTATATGCGGTGCTTTAAACATTATATGCGGTGCTTTAAGCATTATATGCGGTGCTTTAAGCATTATATGCGGTGCTTTAAACATAATATGTGGTGCTTTAAACATTATATGCGGTGCTTTAAACATTATATGCGGTGCTTTAAACATTATATGCGGTGCTTCGAGCATTATATGCGGTGCTTTAAACATTATATGCGGTGCTTCGAACATTATATGCGGTGCTTTGAACATTATATGCTGTGCTTTGAGCATTATACGCAGTGCTTTCATCATTAAACGCAGGTATTTCATCATTATACGCGGCGCTTTCATCATTATATGCGGTGCTTTCATCATTATACGCGGTGATTTCACCTTTGTACGCGGTGCTTTCATCATATGCGGTGCTTTCACCTTTATACGCAGTGCTTTGAACATTATACGCGGTGGTTTCAGCGTCATTATACTCAGTGAGCCAGTACCTTTGGTCAGCGTTGTGGAATGTTACACGATTCTGTTATACGTCATGTCATCAAGAATATCTAAACACTCATCGAATATTCATAGGGCGATCACGTGTCATTTCCTGCTTCGAAATTTACAAGTTGAGCGCAGTTATAAAACGGTAAAATATATTTTTCTGAAATATATTAAAAGACTTTTCTGGCGTTTTAAATCGAAAGTAAACCCAGGGGGCTTGAAATATGGAACAAATACTGCAATCTTTAAATTTGGGGACTTTGCGTGGCCGATTTGAAGTACAGCGAATAGAACCGCAGGCAGTTTTAAATTTAATGGAAAAAAATTGAAAAAAAATTTGGGAAAAAAAATTTGAAAAAAATTTGGGAAAAAATTTTGAAAAAAAAATTTGGGAAAAAATTCTGAAAAAAAATTTGGGAAAAAAATTTGAAAAAAATTTAGGAAAAAGTTTTGACAAAAAATTTTTTCCCAATTTCTTTTTCAAAATTTTTTCCTGAATTTTTTTTCAAGATTTTTTCCTGAAAAATTCATGAATTATTCATGATTCATGAATTATTCATGAATTATTCATGAAATATTCATGAATTATTCATGAAATATTCATGAAATATTCATGAATTTCCCAAATTTTTTTTCAAAATTTTTTCCAGAATTTTTTTTTCAAGATTTTTCCCCAAATTTTTTTCAGAATTTTTTGTCAAAATTTTTTCCCAAATTTTTTTTCAAATTTTTTTCCCAAACTTTTTTCAAAATTTTTTCCCAAATTTTTTGTTCAAAATTTTCCCCAATATTTTTCATGAATTATCATGAATTATTCATGAAATATTCATGAATTATTCATGAATTTCATGAATTATTCATGATTTTCATGAATTATCATGAATATTCATGATTATTCATGAATTATTCATGAATTATTCATGAATTATTCATGAATTATTCATGAATTTCCCAAAATTTTTTTCAAAATTTTTTCCAGAATTTTTTTTCAGGATTCATGATTATCATGAATATTCGTGAATTATTCATGAAATATTCATGAATTATTCATGAAATATTCATGAATTATTCATGAAATATTCATGAATTATCATGAATTTCCCAAATTTTTTTCAAAATTTTTTCCAGAATTTTTTTTCAAGATTTTTTCCCAAATTTTTTTCAGAATTTTTTGTCAAAGTTTTTTGTCAAAATTTTTTCCCGAATTTTTTTTCAAATTTTTTTCCCAAACTTTTTTCAAAATTTTTTCCCAAATTTTTTGTTCAAAATATTCCCCAATATTTTTGTCAATTTTTTTTTCAGAATTTTTTCCCAATTTTTTTTCCAAAATTTTTTCCCAAATTTTTTTTCAAAATTTTTTCCCGAATTTTTTTCAAATTTTTTTTCGCAAATTTTTTTTCAAAATTTTTTCCCAAAATTTTTCAAAATTTCCCATTAAATTTAAAACTGCCTGCGGTTCTATCCGCTATGCTTCAAATCGGCCACACAAAGTCCCCAAATTTAAAGATTGCAGTATTTGTTCCATATTTCAAACCCCCTGGGTTTACTTTCGATTTAAAACGCCAGAAAAGTCTTATATATTTTACCGTTTTATAACTGCGCTCAACTTGTAAATTTCGAAGCAGGAAATGACACGTGATCGCCCTATGAATATTCGATGAGTGTTTAGATATTCTTGATGACATGACGTATAGCAGAATCGTGTAACATTCCCAGTGAACTCAAAAAAGACTGGAACGATAACTTGGCCGCCATCTTTGAAGCCAAATTGAAGGCCGCCATGAAGGCCAAGACACCAAAATATGACCTATTTTCAAAAGCTCTTTTGGACCCTTTAACTTCGTGTTTTAGAGCCAGTTAGGTGCTAAATATTTTCTAGATAGATTGAAATTTCATGTACCTCAACTTTCTAGGACGTCGAGTAAGATTTTAAAATATTTTTTGGCTGCTAAAAATGAAAAACAGTTTCGGCGAAAACTTTGTGATGAAATATCTTTTTTAAACAACTGATACCTTTCGAGTTTTAACCGTTAGATGGAAGAGGCTGCCAAGAACTAGCCGTAACCGAAGTTTGAAACTTTAAAACTGATGCTATCTGACGAAAAATATAAGTTTTATACGTATTTTTAAATCAACCATATAAATACACGACTTTGAAAACCTCGGTTTACTCACGTTTTAGAAGGGCTACAGCAAAGACTAAAAGCTCAAAATAAACAACGATACCTGGACTTTAGCACAAGATAAGTTTTGGAAGTGTTGAAATGTTTTAAAGCAATATATTCTTGAGTTGAAGAGCGTAGTTTGCTTCGTAGTTTGCTTCGGCACGTTGAAACTTTCGTCATTTTCCAAAGTAAAAAACTGATAGCCCTCAATTTTTTCTGTAACGAAGTGTAGAACAGTCAGGACTATCCAGAAAACCAGGATCGATCGAATCTTTAAAATTGAAGTCTTGTGATGAAAATTCTCATTTTTCATGTATATTTTCGCTCAAAAACAAACTTTTCACTCCTCGTAACTTTCCCCAGTCCTTTCGAACAAGCCATTTTCCCCGCGCGGTTCCCGCCTTTTGCTTCAAATTTGGCTTCGTCCGATCATAGGACGAAAACATAGGAGTTATCGTTCCAGTTGTATTAGAGTTCACTGAACATTCCACAACGCTGACCAAAGGTACTGGCTCACTGAGTATAATGACGCTGAAACCACCGCGTATAATGTTCAAAGCACTGCGTATAAAGGTGAAAGCACCGCATATAATGATGAAAGCACCGAGTACAAAGGTGAAATCACCGCGTATAATGATGAAAGCACCGCATATAATGATGAAAGCGCCGCGTATAATGATGAAATAACTGCGTATAATGATGAAAGCACTGCGTATAATGCTCAAAGCACAGCATATAATGTTCAAAGCACCGCATATAATGTTCGAAGCACCGCATATAATGTTCGAAGCACCGCATATAATGCTCGAAGCACCGCATATAATGTTTAAAGCACCGCATATAATGTTTAAAGCACCGCATATAATGTTTAAAGCACCGCATATAATGCTTAAAGCACCGCATATAATGTTTAAAGCACCGCATATAATACTCAAAGCACCGCATGTCATGTTTAAAGCACCGTATATAATGTATAAAGCACCTAATGAAATGACGTTTTATCACTTAAGACAGCTATGGCTTTCCATAGATTTTGGTGGAACTTTGGTTACATGAAATGTATCTAGTAAATAGACTTTCCCTGAAAGTGTTTCTGGCAATGTTATTTTTGGGGGTTTGATCACTAACCAGACGAGTATATGCCAAAGTGTTACACACCACTTTTCTAGGTATTCTTAAGTTTATTAGTGTTTCTATTTAACAGGTTATTCCATTTTCATCTGTACTGAAAGCAATTGAGCAGGTAAAGTAAATAGACTATGATGCTATTGGAGTCTGCGGTGGTTAGCTTTCTTTTCTATTCTTAAAAGCTATACAATTTCGCAGGTCACTTGACTGAGACTATTTCAAAGTGAGCATATTTGACTATGCTTGCATTTTTACTGGTTATATTTCTATCATTTACAGTTTGAAGATGTTCAGGAGCCATCACGATGCCGGACACTTTTATCTCTTCTTGAACTGCTTGCTGACATTGTCAAAAATATTAGGTATATAACGGTTAAATTAGAAGAAATATATTTAAGTACATTGCTCATGCTTTTATTTTAGAATACTACTTACTTTTAGTATGGTAGTTTTCATCATTTGCTCAATGTAATGATTAGTGTTATTTTTTTTCAGTTGTGATGGTGATAAAAGTGATTGTGTTGAACTGTCTGTGGCATTATCTCACATTTCTTATTGGACACTCAACTGTATTGTTAAGCTTCTCATTTGTGTTGTTGAGGTAAGAACATGATGATGGTCTATGACCTTTTGGATGAGACCATATGATGAAATGAGATATTTTAATTTTAGTCAGTTATATCACCTGATGACCATCAAGCAATGTCTGTCTGTTTCACGAGTGTGAAAAAATGCAAAGCAATAATTACAGAATTGATTGAAAATACTGTGCTACGAAGCCTTGTGATTATTGGAAAACGGCAAGATCAGTGTAAGTTTTTTTAGAAGAAAAATATCCTGGTAGATCCAGGAATGTAGATTGGAGACTGCATAATGACGACGTGTATTACGGTGTAGAATAAATAATGCTTTTTAAAGTGTCGGGTCTTAATTCGAGTGGAAATCACAAACGTATCGAAATTAAAGTGAGAACATGCAGTTGAGGAAAATTCCTCATCAAAGATAGGTCCTCCAAGACAATCAAACCTATGTTGTCTAATCCTTTCAAAATGATTTAAGATCAAGTGAAGTGCCACAAAGTCTGTCACATCATGTTTGTCCTTTGTAGACGCGAGTATGGCCTGGGATCAAATTCTTCAAACAAGTTTACAAAATCTGTGTGCGAGACAAGGACAGGTGGTGGTTAACATGGAAGAGATGAACGAAGTACAAGAACATCTGAAAGTCTTAGTTCATGATATCAAAAGGTATTAGAACTAACATTCATTGTGCAACTTGATTCATTGCACTTTTACATAATAGCTTCCTAAACAAACTGTCTGTCTTTCAAATCTGAGCAGATTTGAAATTTTCAATAATTGCTGCAGCAGTAGCAGTAAAATGGTACAACTTGCACGCTCAAAATGCAGGCGTATCTCTTGGATTTGTTCTTGTGATGAAATATCATTGATAGTAGTTTTTGGTGTATTTGGTTTGTTTCTGTCTACTTTTGGGTTTAATTGATATTGAGCGGTAGATGTTAATTAGTTCAATGTTAATTAATTTTTCAATGAGTAAGTTGGATCATCTTTGTTCATTACTGTCCTAAACGTTGGAAGTAAATGATTACAGATATTAAGATATTATCACCAAGACTGATTGTTTTTTTTTTAGACTTCAAAGTTTGTCTCCGAGTGGGGAAAGGCTGCCAGGCATCGTTCCAAACGTGGCTGTTCATATTTTGACCTATGCACAGGTAGCATTTCGAATAAATATTCACCGAACTTTGTCCAGTCAAAAGTATAGTAAGAGCGTTAAGTGATTAGTAATCAGAAAGTATGACCTATTGCACTGACGTCATAATAGACAATTTGTATAATGGACTAAAGGTCGAACTGGGCAGCATGAACAAAATCTTTTACTTTCGTTGGAAAGAGCAGCTTAAAATTATTAGAAATGCAAAGTTTGGTGGCGAAATTTGTAATGTGCAGAAAATATAGCCCTGCAAAGTTTGCAGTACTACTAATCTTAGGATTCTGTTTCTAGCTGCAGCAAAAGATTTTGTTCTTTTTGCCAAATCGAATGTTAGTCTATTATGCAAATTATCCATTGTTGAAGTTGTCCTCCAGATTCTTCCCATAAAGCAACAATAGATAGCGAGCATTAAAGACCTATTCGGCTCGCGAGAGCGGAGTGACGACAAACGAAGTAGGGGTTCTCCAAGATAGTTATATTTCAATGTTTAATCAAAATTTTCATTGTTTAAAAAATATACAAATATATATTTATCCTTTAGATGCCCATTGTGACGTCATGTGTAAAGGGACAATATATGTATTAATCAAATGTGTCACACCGTTTAAACTGTTGTTTTAGACATTTCTTTACCCTGGCGATGAGTTTGATCAGCTACTTAGTCTCACCGATCTTGTATTCAGGACTCAGGTAGGATAATATGTTAGCTCGTATTGTTTTCTCGTGAACAGCAAAATCCCGAAAGAATAATGCTATGATTTCAAAATGACGTCTTTTATATGCACCTTGCAATGTTAGTGATGTTGCAGAAATTATATACGAATGCGTGTTGTTTACGTGCATTACCTGTTTTTGAAAACTAAATAAGATCGTGACCAGCTGTTCGCTTGATGTCCTCCCTTTCAAGTCTCTGCAACATCAGGTATAACTTGCCGATGTGATTTGTAAACGTGCGAGGAAGGTGAATACCTAGAAAATTTTCGTTTTTATGCGATTTTTTATAGTGTTTAACGCGAGTACAATTTTACACCGAACTTGTTCGCACATGTCTCGTGAATTTACTTCAATCAAGTTATTTATCAGAAGAAGTTCTGTGTTACAGTTACCTTTACTACAAGGTAAGTCGTATACTCTCAATATATATATATATATATATATATATATATATATATATATATATATATATATATATATATATATATATATATATATATATATATATATATATATATATATAGCTCCTGAAGAAATAAAATTTCGATGAAGTAACTTGTGTTTCTCATCTTGGGAAACATTGAGTACTCTATCCGTACGATTTTGTATGCGCTAAATTCTATCCTCAGGATAGTTTCTATCACTACATTTATATATATGTATATATATATATATATATATATATATATATATATATATATATATATATATATATATATATATATATATATATATTCTATTGATAATTTTAATTGTATCCCCTTTTCTTGCTAGATTCCATATTTAATAATCGAAATGGAAAAAAAGCATAATTTTGGAGTTGATCCTGTTGTGATAGTAACAGTTTTACAACAACTCTTGCAGTTTACACAGTTGTGGGATTGTATTGATATGAAATTTAGGTTCGTATTTTTCCAAATTGAATTGTGCCGGAAAGAGAATAAATTGCTGTACGTTCGTAAATACTTTCCGTTATCCTTTAAAATATGTCTATTTTGAATCCTTTGTCTAGAATTAACACATATGACATAGTCTGCCAACAGTACCTTGGCCGGATACCACTGCCTCGAATACAGCAATATTATGAACCTTTAAAAAATAAAAGGTAAAAACAAGTGATGTATCAAAAACAAGACATGTCAACAGAATAATATATCATTTAAGTACAGTACTATTAATATTAAGAATATAATGAGGTTGTCCACTGCATGGACGGTCTGCGAGTTCCACAGGGATCAATATTAGGTCCCAGGCTGTTTCTACTATACACGAATGACCTGCCGGATGCAATAGAGAACTCCAAGATCGCTTGCTTCGACGATGACACGAAACTATTTAAGAAGATTGATTTCACTTCCGATGCTATCTTCTTACAAAGTGACTTGAATAGATTGGGAAAATGGTCAGCGTCATCAGGCCTTGTCTTCAACCAAGACAAATGCAAATGTCACCGCGTAACAAGAAAAAAAAATCCCATGAAACACGAGTACAAAATCAACAGCAAATCCCTGGTAGTCACCGAAAAAGAGAAAGATTTAGGCATATGGATCACGGACACGTTACACTGGTCTTACCATACCCACGATCGCTGTACTAAGGCAAACAAGATGCTTGGTTTCCTACGTAGAGCTGCAATGGGCATTACAAATGTCAAGATACGCCTCGCACTCTATCTGTCAGTTGTTCGCTCAACGTTAGATTACGCCATTCAAGTCTGGTCACCACAATCGATCGACTTAATTACGAGGACAGAGCGAATCCAACGACGAGCTACAAAGTTCATTTTGAAGTTACCGGTCGTGTGCGCAGAAACGTACAAAGACAGATTGATCAGCTTAAAGTTGCTCCCAATCACCTACTGGCACAAGCACCTTGATATTATGTTTTCTTTGAAGTCATAAACAACTTTGTAACAATCTCGAATAAAGTCCTTCCGCAGCCAATTATCCCATCAAGGCTTACCAGAACCACGGTCGACACGAACGTGCTCTCGTTCCGTCCTCGCAAATGTAAGACGCTGACATACCAACGCTCCTTTTTCATCAGAGTGGTAAGAACTTACAACTCTCTTCCAGAAAGCCTAAGACAAAGGAATCTATCGCTGGTACGATTTAGATCATTGTTACTGGACTTCTACCACAACGCTACAAGAGCAGTCTACGATGTGGACGATGTTAGAACATGGAGGACTGTTTGCCCAAAATGTTACACATCGCGCAAACTCAAGCAGCCATTAACGTGCTGCTATTAGTAACATGTTCAGTAAGCAGTTTCAATTTATATGTTATTTATGTTTTTTCCATACACAAAGGGTCCACAGTAATTGGCTTCAAGCTGTTGTGGTGTCCCCGCCTTTCTGTTGTTGTTTTTGTTTATGTTAGCTTTGTTCAACCTCGAAACGTAAGGTTTGTCCACCTTCTTTTATGTGTGGTCTACATACAGTATATGCAAGGTTTTTAAATGAATTTCATATTTCCAAATTTTGGCTCTAAATTTAAGCCACAAATGATGACACGAGTTTTTCGACGTTTGCGCTTTGGGGTTGAACAGTAGTGGTTGTGTACATGTTGTTGTTTGTGTAATTATAGGTGAAGCTAAATGAATAAATAAATGGCTTTCATTCTATTTCTAGAATAGTTCCAGAAAAAATACGAGCTGTAGAAGGTCAGAGAAGATCTCCAGTGCAAACGTTTACCGCTGCAGGTAAATATGGTCCATTTGATTTTGTTTTAAATCTGGCAATTCTACTATATTTTGTGGTTTTTTCCTTTTTTAGAGGGGGAATTAAACAGAATGTTACAGGTATCTAATTTTTGTGTAAGATTTGCGTAAAAAACAGTTATGTATATTTATTTTTGAGTATAACTTTTTCAGATTTGTGAAAATAATCGGAAAAAAATTTAGTGTTGATGAGGGTGGCGTGCCTGAATAAAGTATCGTGTAGTTATGCATGTATCGGCTAAATAAAACTATTTATTTTTGCGATGCCTTCGCAGATCCTGGGTATGGAACAGACCAAGAACAGTGCTGCTTTAATTAAAAATTTGTTGAACAAACCTGATAATCTCATGTACATAACCCTCGCTGCTGTTAACACGGGAAAGCTGAAGGATCTTAGCGGAGCTGTGCTCAGGTAGGTATGGCAGTGTAACTGATTAATATACCTTGTACCGACATTTAGCATAAGTATTTCTTGACGTTCCGGAAACGGGGGTTATATATAGCTAAGAATTGTGAATATAGAAAGTTTCTAAGTTTTATGTGCGTGAAGTGTTTACCCTTTATCGTATTCTGTAATTACTGGCTTGTTATTTACCTCCAAAATAATTATTTTATAATGTTTAGGCTCAACGAAACAGCAGAATCTTGTCGAGGCGACTACGAGGATGGTATGGATGAGTTATACATTAACGTTCGTGTACTTACTGTTCGCAAAATGCAATTATTACTGTGGCTGTGAAAGTATGTGGAAACAGTTTAACTGTATCGTATCAAAAATTCACAATTTAGAAAAACTGGCAGAGCACCGAAGTGAACTGTTTCATCATTCTTTTGTTATTCTGTGCTACATCGTCGTTAACTTCGGGAAAATGGTTAGTTACTGACGGATTAAGTTTCGCTAAAGATTTAAAAATATAAACTCGTTTATAGTCACCGTGCATTTTTTTCAGGCCGTTCTACGTTCGGCAGATAGCAGTGGCTGGGGCTTCTTTTTTGGTTGGGTTGGAATTTGTATAACGAATAACATAGAACAACCCATTGCTAATGTAATAACGCCATGTGTCGATAAGTCTACAGTTGATGAAATCTTGGGACAATTTTTGAGAGGAAAGATACCAAAATTAAGGTATGATTTTTGTTCTGTAGATTTAGCTACGGATTCTATATTTCTAATGCACGTTTGCCTGTCAGGCAAAGGTCATGTATGCGTAATTTTTGTAACGTTTCTTCTCGTATATTGGAAGATAATTAGGTCTTGACTGTTCATTATTTCTATCCTATTGATTGTTTTATTAAGTTTTTACCATTATGTATTTGTTATCGTTCTAATATATTCAAGCATGACTCATTGGGGAAGATCTTGTTGGAATGTCTGTATAGCTGTCCAAGAAATGCTTATATGTACTTCGCCGTTACCAGATTCTTTTAAGGTAATGAATAAGCTAATCAAATGTGTCTTTCCAACTGTCCCTGCTTTACTGTATATAGAGAGGTTCAGATTTGACTTCCACTTCTGCTACCGTATCCTAATTTTTAAGCAATCTGATTGGCCATTTGGGTAGACCAACCTCATCTGATTGGCTGGAAGATTGATTAAGGTAGCGGTAGCGGTAGTGCAAATCAAATCTGAACCTCTCTTATATACTGTAGAGGACTGCACCTCGTCAGATCATAACTTAATTCTCAATGTAATGATTATATTAATTTTTAAGAAAGTGTATAATGAAAGGAATAATGAACCGTGATCAATTCAGTGATTCTTGTACGAGTAAACATGACGAATATTTGTTTCTGCAGAAAGTTAGTAAAGATATGGTTCAAACATACCCAGCTTTAACTCTTTGTCTGCTTGTCTGGCTGAGCAGCTATATTCTGCGCTTGCCTTCTGAGGAAAGAGAAAAACCTTACAGGTGGGCGAACGCCAAACGCTCTGATTCTCATACCGTAACGTGTAGTGTATTTTATGAACATGTATATAATAATCAGAGTTCATCCTGGATATTCATTGGTCAAGAACTGTGGATCTATTAGAGGACAGAGGCACGCTGACGCCATTTCAGCAACAAGCCAATCACAGCAATTTTAGAATTATCGACAGCCAATCGCGTGCTTTGTTTTGTATAGATCATGATCACGTCAAATGGCGTGCTAAAGTCGTTTCGTCGCACTACAAAGCTTTTTTTGGCAGCATTTTTCACATTTTTATTATATAAAACAAATAGATAACATTTTGCCGTTGTCTGTTCAGTTATAGATACACGGTATGAGGTCATAATGTGGTAAGAACATCAGTGACCCACTCCCCTAGGCGGCTCGTGCGTCACTTTTTTTGTCCTTACCACATTATGACGTCATATCATGTATCTATAACTGAACAGACTACGGCAAAATGTAATCTATTTGTCAATTAGATTTAAAATTTAGGTATCATGGATTCTTATATATCTAGATTTTTTACATGTTCTTTTCTTTTCTATTATTTTATCTAGCCTGTTGGACATGCTAATCAATCCAATAGTTAACACACATACTGGCAAGTATGTAGCGACATTTTCTCATTACATTTCCTTGTAGGCAAGTCTCTGATAACATATTTACGTTTCTGTAGTTATCCGCTTTTACAAATTTTGCTGGACAAATTGAAAGTAGATGTAAGACGAAAAAGGCCAGTGACAAGCGGTAAGTTTGACTACTGAAAAACAATACTTTTTTATTGAATCCTACTTACTCATTGTTCAAAATTTTTACAGACAAACAAAGCACCACAAAGGTAAAGCATATGGATTTTTTGGTGAAGATACTTTATTGCATTTTAATAATCAAGAGTTGTTTAATTCTGGCGAGAAAATTTACTCTAGTGTGTTTATTTAAAATCAGACGATGAGCAAGTTACTATCGAATTCTATTGAAGATGGTGCAGTGAGTTTGAGCACAGTGAAGCAATTCCACGCTATGCTAACTTCCTCTGGTCCAAGCTGTTTTGCTGATGCGACTTTAAAAGTGCGTAATGAAGGGTCGATGTGTGACACTGTTGATAATGTTCCTCCATGCTTGTACTATTTCTTCAAACACCATGGTTAAAATGTACTAGTACGGTAACGACATTCATTTTTGGTTTACAGGAGTTGTTAAAACAAACAAGAAAAGAAGACGTAAGAAAAGCAGGTTTGTCTCTGGTTCACATTAAGAACAATGAACGTCCACAAAACCCGAGAATAACTTGAATACTTTCTATCTTTTAGCGGACATTGCTTCAATGTTGGCACTCTTGGATCCTTCTGCTTTATCGCCAGCATTGTTATCGTCAGTGAAGTCTCTCATAAAACAACCCAAATCCGAATTCACACTAGTTGATCCTGTAGTAAGCGTCGTAATTCTCTCGATGTGTTTATTTCTGTTATTATTGTGGACTGTGACAAGGTACAGCGTTTAAGAATAAACTTCAATAACTACTTTTGATTTACTTATTCTAGGGCTGGGGGCTAGCTCGTCTTCTCTCACATGCTACAGCGATTGGTTTGCTTCGCGAAGACCCTTCTCACAAGAAATACGACGATGAAGATAATGAACGGTATTTTTGAATTAATCTCAGTATAATTGTGTGGAAACACCACGTAAGTTTACTATCGCAAAGCTTTCGATCCGCAAGCTCGGATCTTCGTCAGCGAAAGGTCGGTCTTTGTCGGGCAAGTTTGTATTTCAAAAACGGTTAAACCATTCTCAATAAACGTCTCAGTACGGTCTAGCTTCACATTATTTGTAAGAAAAAGGCTTCGGTGGCGAACTGGTTGAACCAACCGTGATTCACTTCAGGTTTTCCTTTCTCAGTCTAACCCAGTCATCATGTGAAGAGAGTTAACTAGAGTCGTGGGCTCTCTATAGATACTCCGTTTTCCTCTCACAGGAAAAGTTGACAAGTTTGGTTGGGTCAAAAGTAATTGCACATATTGTGCTGGCCCTGGCTTTGCGGCGAATCTAAATAAAATAAATTGAGAAAGATCCCAAACGAAATGAATTAAGAATACACTGGGTGACTAGCTCGACGAGATTTAGTCTAGCTGTATGTTGTTTATTTCTTTAGTGAATTAACGGACGTTCTTGTTTGCTTCAACAGCCCGTTAAAGCATCAACGTTTTGATGAAGATGACAAACTCTGGACGCCGAAATCTATAATACAACAAGGGATTGGTAAATATATATACATGCGTGCGATTTGAATTCTGGATGTACTTGTAAATAGTAGTTGTAAATACTTTCTTCTCTTCTCATTGTGTTATATAGTGACTTTATTTGAGGAATTTTGTCATACATTAGACCGGAGTGATATCGGAGCTCGAGCAGCGTTTGTGATGTCTTTTATGGAACAAGCAGTATCGTGCACAGGCCTCTTCTCTTCGCCTCTTTTGACCTGTCTACAACCGCATCTGGTGAGTTGAAGTATTCGTCATGTAATCTTCACCATCACAACACCAAGAAAACGAATAACTCATGATATTTTGATGTTATCTTTTAGATAGCTGAAGTGTTGTCGTATGTTCCAGGCTCTTTACCCGCAGATTATTTGCTCGGCCTGTATGATCTCGAGTCAGTTGAGGGTCGAGAACTTTGTGCAAAAGCAATTTGTGCAACATTGAGAACGTAACGTGACACATAGTTATGTTTTAATATCTGTAAATACTTTGTAGATTGGGTATTTTAATTATAAACCAGACGCCTTCAAAAGCCGTTCACTTCGCCTGCCGATTCTTCACACTTTGCGTATAAATCCGTTCGCTAATCCCCTAAACGGCTACAGCATAGGGCTATAGCATGGGGCTATGGCATAGCCACCCCCCCCCCCCCTTTGTAACCAAGCTTCACAATTTTGCCACGTTAAGGATGCTCTTTCCAACTGTACTAATATAAAATTACTGATTTCAAAAGTTTGTCACTAATATAGTAATTAATGTATTTCAGTAAAATTTTTAACGTCGTTCATTTAACACACAACTCATATTCTGGTGAAATATCTTCCTTCACACACCAACTTTTGACGTGCACATTTATGTGTGTGCCAGTATGTCTAAATGTGTGTTAACTCTTGGATTAATTAGCTTGTCCAGCAGTCTAGATTAAATAATATAAAAGAACAGAACATGTAAAAACCTAGATATATAAGAATGATACCTAAATTTCAAACTAAATATTCATAAAATACACTAAACATTATCTTTAGCCCTTTATTATTATTCGTTGTAAATGTTCTAAATAATCTTTGCAAGATCTGTGGAGAGCTTGTAGGAAATTAATGATTTAAGCGAAGTCATCCCCAAAAACATTGTTCTTGTCGTTGTTTAAGTATTTGTCTGTTCAATTTTCATTTAAGACAATAGTCATGGTGAAAGATTCTATGCTTTTGTGTGCCTTTGTCGCACTGCCAACACTGGTAAGATTAGTTAATTATGTTTAACCCTTGGGACAGTTTACTATGGTGCTTCATCGCCACACCCAGATCTCTCCCCCACGCTCTTATTTGGTTTCTTTTCCCAACCTCGTTCCCAGGGTCTTTTCTGGGGGGGGGGGGAGGAAGGGAAAAGAGACTCGCATCGGCTAGCATCCTCTGCATTTCGTTGGTTTATTTTGGTCTATTACCTCACACAGTTAATTTTTTTAAAACCGTATATACCATAGAAAAAATACTAGTAAAATTTCCAACATTTGACGTCTTACTTGGGCGCTGCATAACGCATTTTTTTCTAAACACTTCGATGTGTTGGCCATTTTAGAAGAATATTTTGCATTTTGATTTTAAAAGCCAGCTGGTGCCAGAGCCTTTTCCTCCCTCTAAAATGCCCTGGGTACGAGCTTGCTTTTCCATCGCTCGGGAATTAATCGGCATTTATCGGCTTACTCCGTGTTTTCTCGTGGTATTTGCCCGTGGGCGGCAATCAAAAAACACGAAGTTCAAAATTTTTTCAAGAATGGCGTGCGGAAAACGTTCAAGATATTGAAGCAATCCTGCCTTTATTTCAAGGTAATATGCTTTATTTTCTATCAGTAGATGTAAAAGAATATCTAGATCTACGTTATAGGTGAATTTTGAGGACAATCAGGCTGAATTTGGCGAAATATTTAGACATACACAGTTCGTATTTTGCACGTGTGAAAACCATACCATATATCTTCGCTATGGGCGAATCTTCGCCACAGTCTAGATGGAATCTACCTTTGATTTTTGTGTTTGTGGGAAGTGAGGGAATAAATAAAATATAAAATCTCCTGTAATGTTTGTGATGAGGTGATTGAGGTCAAAGGCAGTATATACACAGACCTGTTCTCAACAAGTTCCAACAATCTTGTCAATTTCAAAGTCTGTTTGAGTGATTCTCTCATCACACACGTGCATCGCAGTTCCATTGGTCGTCATAGTTTTTGTGACACCGAAATAAATAGCAATGTCAGGTGTGTTACTGGAGAATCACCCATTGAAATTTAGGCTTGTCGACAGTAACGTAACTATAGAGGAGGGGGGCAGGGGGGGGGGCGATCGCTCCCCCTTCTCCCACACAACATCTGGAAACAAGGAAAATTTTTAATATATAAGAGCAATCTTGACTATATGTAGAATGTTTGATGTAGTACATATTTATATATTTCCGCTTAGTTCAGAATAGTACCAATATTGACTTTCTAATCATTTACAGAGGTCTTGTTTTAATACGGAAAGATTGTGAAATTTCAGACAAATTAAGATGAATTGATGTATATAAGGCTGTTCAATACGATTTATTGTTATCTAAATTAGAGAATAAATTTGACATTTTTCAATGTGGCCACGCCCATTTATCGGAAATTCTTAAGTCTTGCCCCTGCTTGCGGAAACTTGTCACTGGCAGACTTGGTACATCAATTGATATAAATATGCCTGGGCTGCCTGCTCGCAATATTTTCGCTTGAATTTTCAGACTTGTTTCAACTTGTGTGTTTTTGGCTTTAGTTGAAATTCTAACTTCCAAGATATTTCTAAACATTTAGTGGCAATTACAGCATGTAGTCAACCCATATCAATTGAATCTACAGCCTTTGACCAAGTCCCTGGGTAAAAAATGGGTAAAACTTGTTTTGTAAAGTTTACCAGTTTCCAAGACGTTAAATGACCAGTGTAGATAATGTTCTTAGATAATGCAAACCTGGACTAAGTTCTGAAGAATCAATATGTTTTTAGCAACCCCAAAATAGCTTGACTTTTTCATACTTACTTTTCATGCTATATAATTAGTAAAGAAATTATTACATTTAATAAGAAACTGGATAAAATTGAAGTTAAAATGATTGTGAATGAACTGAAAATAATATAAATAATTCTGTGACAAGCGCATTTTGTCATTGTTACCACATTGCTACTAATCATTATGTGATGTTGTCAAGGAGTTGGTTTGATGGCATGTCATACAACTGTTGTCCAATCAACTTTTAAGCTGCTTACTTGTTTTATATTTTTAAATCCTTTTTAGACATGTTGAACGTTCCAAGAGTACTTAATTAACCAATTCAAATGGGCGAAGGCTGATTGATCATGAAAAGTTAATGCTCATGATGAAAAGTGCACACCAGGTTTCATTATTTTGATGTTTTATTTCAAATTATTGAAATTAAAATGCTTTTAACACTCTGTATGATTTCCCATGATAATAAGTGGCTGTGTTTTTGGTATTTGTCACAAAATATATATAGTTATTGTTACAAAAGAGACAATGTTGAATGTTAGTGCAACATCATGTCATCATTGAACAGCAATTGCAACAGTGTAACTTTGGAAAATTTGCAGTTTTTGTACCCACCCAATTTGATCATTATTTAGTGCAACCATTTATCAGGGAAAGTCTTGTGTGTTCGAAGCATTTTGATTTTCGAAAAAGCCAAGTAGTGACAAGATGTGTTCTACAAAACATAAAATTTTATTTGCATGATTAAAAAATATTTTATTATTTTCACTGGTTTACTATCAATTATATATACATCTTGTGCAGGCAAAAAATCATGTCTCTAATTAAGCATGTCTTGCAACTACAATTTCATTTTTTGCTTGAAGTTTGTTTCAACTATATATAAACATTTTGTCATTATTTGGCTGTCTAATATTAAAGTGATTAAACATAAAGAAGATTGAGGTGGTTTTATCGGAAACAAAGAACTCATTACCATGCTTAACTTTCAATGTAGGCTTTGAATTCTGAGTTTATTTCATTGCTTAATTTCCAACCATATGAAATATACTTCTACTTTAACATCAAGAAAAAAAATCATTACCATTTTTTCAGCAATTCAAACGTATCTATCATATGCTTTATAAAAAAAGATATTTAAGAAAGTTTTATTTTGTTTCCTGGTTTACAGTATCGCTCAATATTCTTACTGTTTAAGTTGACTTTGAGTGTTACATTTGAAGTTTGAAAAGTTCATTTGAAAATCACAATAGTTCTGGCTGTAACTGAATCCATTGAAGTAGACAAAAGCTAAAACTTGAAAGCTCTTTGTTGTTTTTTAGCACTTTATCTTTGAAAAGAACATTGTGATTTTTTAACAAACTTTTTAAATTTAAGATGGGCTGATTAGACTTTTTACTTCATTGCAAAGTGAAACTTGTTTGAATTTCAGATGAACTGAAGCACTAGAACATACTTGATTTAGTAGTAAATTTGTAAAGTGGGAAATTGCAACTGTGAAAAAGTGCAGTTGCACATAAGTAAGAAAACCACAACTAGACGATGAGATTCTTTAGCTTACACTAATGTCCTGTAGGGTGACTACATTTTTGTGTTTTGATCTCCTAAACACTGGTTTTGCTGTCGTGATTTATCACTTCAGTTTTTAAGAAAATTTCTCCAATGAAATGTGGGCAAGTGAGAAATGGTCTAAAGGGACCTAATTGTCAGTGCTGCCTGCCCCAAGTTGGCCAACCACATTTCAAAATTTTTAAGCCTTCATTGTCACAACACATGAGCAAATAACAAACTAACAGTGACGTCAGATGTATGCAGATAAGCAATCAGCATGGAAGCCTAACCATGAGACAGTACCTTTTTTAATTTATTTCAAAACGTTTTTCATTGATACTCAAGATGCAGTAAGTGCTTATATGTACAGAGGTCAACTGGCAGTAGATGGAATAAATGGAGTAAATTACTTCCAGACTTGACGTCATAGCATTTTTGTTTACAAAGATATTAAAATTTAATCTTCAAAAGATCTTTCTTGAACATTTCATATTGTCTGGTTGTGGTGAATTTGTGGGTTTTTTGTAATTGAAAGAAATGGTTATTTATCTCCAGCATTCTCTTTGCTTCAGTTCAAGTTTACATTTAAATAGTTCCACTTTGTAACACTAGCATAGTAATAATGATATAAGAAAACAGGTTTACATGGCTATTAAACATGGTCTTTTCAAGAGAAAACAAGACGCCTGCTAAGGCGTTCACTCCGCCTGCCAAACGAAAATGGGCACAAGGCCAGGCAGGGCTGTAACTAGAGAGTTCATTGGGGGTGGGGTACATTCACTTATTTCTGTTCTGTCCAACTAATTCCTTTTTAAATCAATTATTATTACGGTACCTTCCAAGGCATTTTAAGACATTGCTAGCACATCTTATGCAATCACTAAGATAACCAAAAATCAATGTCTGAGTGACCTGCCAGGCACTCTGTCCAGAGTCCTAGTAGGATTGCATTTTTTAGAATTTAATTTAGATTAAAGACTTTAATAGTACATATGTTAAACAAGATTCTTTTGCCATAATGCCACCAACAAATAGCTGTTTTATTTTGCAAGTAAAGAAAATTTTACTAAAAGTGTATACAATACATCAGTCTATTAAATCCATCAATTTATTAAATCTATTCTGTAGCACACTGCCTGAAGTCTCCACGATATAATTTGTTGGGAAAATGTTGGCTAGCCTTTTGATATATTGACCAGCTTTGAATTAGATATTTGATGTGTTGATAAGGTGTCAGGTAAATATTTGGCATGTTTATAAAATGTTGGTAAGGATTTTGACTAGTTGACAAGTTTTCGAGCAGACTTTTGACATGTTGATAAGATCTGAGTTAGTCTTTTGATATGTGGACAAGCTTTGAAATGGACTTTTGACATGTTGATATGCTCCTAGTTAGATTTTTGGCATGTTGACAAGATGTCGGTTAGGTTTTTGGCTTGTTGACAAGATGTCAGTTAGGCTTTTGGCTTGTTGAAAAGATGTTGGTTAGGCTTTTGGCTTGTTGACAAGATGCCGGTAAGGCTTTTGGCTTGTTGACAAGATGTCGGTAAGGCTTTTCACTTGTTGAAAAGATATCAGTTAGGCTTTTGGCTTGTTGACAAGATGTCGGTTAGACTTTGACCTGTACATGCCCACAAGTTGTCAGTTAGACTTTCGACATGCTGACAAAGTATTTACTTCCAGAAAGCTTCAGGTGTCAGTTAAAACATTGGTATATAGGCAGGGTGTCTGATAAAGTTTTGGCAAATTAAGAAAGTGCCAGTTGAAATTTTACTAAATTTAAGTTAAATTTTGTTCTTTTTTTTATTTTGCATTTTTGAGTTTTTTTCTTGCTATTTTAATAATTATAGCAACAATCTTTACAGTAATCGACTTAAAAGTATTTCTGTGATCTGTATTTTCTGTGATATCCAATTTGAAATCCTTTCTCTGAGTCAACTATTCAACGTGACGTTCTAACAAAACAAGTATTAAAATCGCTCATAAAAACAACAAAAATTAAAAATTAGACTAAGCTATTAAGTCTGAAGTCTCCACGATATAATTTGTTGGGAACTTTAGACTAACATATGTATTTCTGGAATTGGAATGTAAAATGTCTCTTACCTTTTATTTGCCGTTTTAAAACATTTCTGGAGCAATTTTTTGGTGAGGAACCTTCCTGTCCCTTTTTGTTGACTATTACATGTTAAAAATTGTGTTTTGTATGTAGATATTTCAGTAGAATTTGCGTTTGATTCTTGTGTAGAAATTTCTAAATTTCCTTAAAAGTAGGAATACAACAGAAAATGACGGAAGCACGCTCTCATCGCTCCTCGGTAAAGTTTCGCGGTGGAATTTGTCGTTTTAAAACATTTTGCATGAGAATTTTTGCACGTAAAACCTTCTTGCGGTTTAGATGTTCTAGCATACATGTTAAAATGCGTGTTTTGTTGACATATTCCGCTGGAAATTGAGTTTAAACGACGTGTTTAGGTCGGCTCACGCGGCTTGTGCCCAGCGGTATCACCCATTAGCGGCGGCACCGACTTCTGACACCGAAAAAAAAAAACAGAAACCGGGCGAATTTAAAACTCCGCCTCGCCTACGGCACAGAGGACCTACGGCAGGCGGAGTAAAAAGGCAATTTAATTTTAATTTTGTGAATTTCGATTACAAAACATGCCTTGGACTGTCGACCAATTGATTTCGTCAGGCGATTACAGACTTGTGAGAGGAGGGGGGTAGCCTAATTACTAAAATGTAGTGAAAAAAGGACTTTCCATCTAATGGTGGGAGCAGGTTGGCGGGAACACTGGAGAATAAAGGTCCTGTCACAATACAATTTTTCTTGCAACTTGAAATGCAATTCTACTATTGGGAGATGTAAAATTGGCAAATGCAAGTTTCCATCACAGTTTGCTGGGGTTTTTTAACGTACCAAACATTTGTCACAAATGTACTTAAGAGTAGATTTTCCCTGTAGCAAAAAAGATGGCAAATGTCGATTTTACCAGAGTGCATGGTAGTCTGAAATTGTTTAAAAAGGCAAATTAACGTCTTTTAAAGAACAGACAGAAGACAATAGGTTATTTTCACACTTGTGTTAAAATTTCAATCCAGTAGCTTTGTTTCTTGTCATCTTTTCCCACGTATTCTTTCTTGATACCTGCAATGCATTCTGGTAAAATCGACATGTCGCCATCTTTTTTGCTACGGTGAATGCAAGGAAAAGTGCACCGTGTGACAGGGCCTTAAGGGTAAGAGGTGGATAGAGAAGGAGACGGAGCAGTTACAAGTGCAAGAAAAATTGCACCGTGTGACAGGGCCTTGAGGGTGGGAGGTGGATAGGAGGAGACGGAGCAGGATGTGGGAGTCGTGCAAGGTCGGGAGGTTAAAAAATAACAAGGAATGTTATGTTTTTAATGCCTTTTAGACTTTTCTTGAGGCAATTAAAATTCAAACTGTCAAATCCAAAACACTGTACAGAATGGCCGACTTTACGTGGTCTTTAGTTTTTACACAACCACTTGCATTGTTATCTTTTGCAGTTTGTTTACCATTTCAGTTATCTATCTTCAATAGAATTCTTTGAAATTTGTTTGTAGATCGACAAAATGCTTAACCTCCTCTCAACAACTGGCAGATTATGAAAAATGAAATTGTTAAAGGTATTGGAATATTGCATGTACAATATTGAATATGGGACAATTTGGGACGGTATAATTTTGGACATGACGGTTTCATTCTCACCTAATTTGACGATTATTTTGTGGGTACACATACCGTGGAATCTCATGTGCTCCAGAAGCATTTTAATCTTAGAAAAAGTCAAATAATGATGAACTGTGTTTTAAAAGAAAGTTAGAATCTTATTTGGTTCAAATCAATTGAATTATGGCCCAAGAGTTCATGAAAACACGTACAAAAGACTTTCTTAAAAAACTGAAATATCAAATCTAGCAATTTTATATGTTATGCCTCTAAACAACACAATTCTGTTTCTAAAAATTGGTACCCTACTAGACCTATATGCATGATTATACTAATTTGGACATATTTATTTTTACCCATTAAAATATAAATTTGTGTTTAATCATTCGTGTTTGTCATTATTTGACTTTGTAATGTTGGTTAAACATAAGGAGATTGAGGTGACTTTGCCAGAAACAAAAACATCCATTATTATACTAAAATTTCAATATATGTAGCAATTAAAACTAACCACAGGAAATATATTTCTACTTTTTAATTGAAATGTTTCTGTTATATGCACTATATCATATTTTTGATAAAAAATTACAACACCTATGTTATTTCCTGGTTTACTATCTCAATCATCTTTTGTTTAAGCTGGCTTTGAGTGTTCATTTGAAAGTTTGGAAAGTTCATTTGAAAATCACAATAGTTCTCAATGTTATATTGGACCCTTTAAAGTTAAAAAAATACTTTGTAATATTTTATACTACTGGTAATTTATCTTAGATACAGACTTTGTGATTTTGTACTAGAATGTTGACTTTCAAACTTTAAGATGAACTACTTATTAAGGACAAAATAAGCTAGCATATTGTCTTTTGTTTACAAAGTGGAACTTGTTTGGAATTGAGATGAACTGATGCAGTTGTTCTTTAACTTTATCAATTAATTACATATCTTAAATGAAAAAGAAAACCACAACTTGCCAAATAAATTCTGTGGGCTCTTTTTATTAGCAAAGAAAAGATGTGGCAGATGTAAGAATTTAAGAGTAAAAAAGTTTCCTTGGACTAAAAAAATTGACAGTATGCCAGATTTTCTAGATAAACAAGCAGTACAGATGTTGGCCAATAATAAGTATAAGTAACTACAATTTTTAATTTTAAAAGTTTTCTATTGATGCCTTGATACAGTAAATACTTTACCAGAGTTCTTCGTATTACATCGACTTGAAAAAGTTTTAAGTCACATGAAGCTTTTAGTTGATACTATGCAATTTCAAATTTTACAGACTTCTTAATTAACATGCCAAATTTACCTTGTTGAACATAAGGTCTTTCCTGAGAAAAAGTAAAACTGTGTGGCATTATATGGAGTAGAATAATTTAAATTAGTTTGAGACTTTGATTTGATAACAATTTTGATTTGTACTATTTACAATACAAGTGACCGGGTTGTATCGGATATACAAACCCAAGCTGAAGGCGAGATATCTGACATACACAGATGCGAATGTTGTAAATGGCCTGTGAAACTCGTCAATTTTATACATCAGATCTATAGCAAAGTGATTTTGAAAATACCGATTCTGTAAGATGAGAAAATGATTTCTTTTGTGTTTCCTGTATGATTTATTACTTTATAAGTTTCTTAATTAAAATTACAACATATTGCCTACTGGAACTTTTTATATTGTTTGGTTGTGGTGAATTTGTATTTTGGCAATTGAAATATTTCTGAATTTGTATGTGCATTTCCTTTGCTTCAGTTCAAGTTTACATTTCAAATATTCCACTTTGTAATACTTGCGTGGTAATAATAATATAAGAAAACAGGTTTACATGGCTCTTGAATATAGTCTTTTCAACAAGTAAGTAAAGATGAATTTATACTTCAAAGAGATATGTTCCTAACCTGACAATGGTACCTTCCAAAAAGACTAAATTTAAATTGATTCTTCGAATAAATTTTTTACTTTTCAATCCAAGATCAATCTAAGTTATGTATTTCTACTTTTATTTTGGTCTCTTTAACACTGAAACTATCAATTGTATATAAAGCAACTTCACTATCGAGTGACTTCATTAGTTGCTGGGCAAAGCCAAAGCATTGATTTTTCGGCTGTTTTCAATGAAAAATAGAATTTTGCCCAAAGTTATCTCAAATAAATTATCACAATTTGAACAAAAAGCTTCTGTTCTTGTGCCCACCAGAAAAATGAGATGTCTGAGACTTTCTTTGTATTTTTTTGCGAAAAATAGATCGCATGCACTGTTATGCAAAGAAAAGTGTAAGAGATTGGTTTCTGAAAAATGTCGTGCTACACACAATATTCTAAAAATGCTTGGTTTTTATTCTATGTATTTTTGAATTTTTTGTTAAAAAAAAATAAAGGTAGCAATGTTTAGTGCATTTCACATTGTCAGGTTAGAAACGCAATAAGAAAAATGTGGCTCCGAACATTACAGCTTGGTCAATTTGGAATTTATAAAAAAATCGTTTCTTCGTTGTTTTTCGACGTTTTGAAGGGTTGTTTCGAGTACAAAAAAGTATTTTTAGGAAGAATTATGTGCCCACGTTACATGTCTCAAAGCCATCAAAATTCGTTGGTAATTCGTGCATGTATTTTTTCTGACTTATAAAAGCACAATTGATTAAAAATAATATTTTTCTTTTGACAAAAATACCTTTCTTCTGTGAGGCTGGCTGTATTTGAAAAAGCGTTGGTCAACGCTCCGCCAAAACTCGTGGGTTTTCTCCGGGTACTCCGGTTCTTCCCACTGGGAGAGTTGACAGGGTAGTTACATATGGTTATAAAAATGTGACTAACTTTTGAAAACCTTTCTACTTAGACTTGTTAAGCCTTCTCGTCATCTCTATCAGTTGCATGTTTTGAGCCACATGTTTTTCTTTGTAATTGTGAAACAACTCGTTATATGCTGGGTAAACCTTTGCAAAACTCTCAAAATTTATCACTTCAAGTTGTTTCATTGTTATAATATATTTTGAAGTATAAACATTTACTTACGTTGAAAAGACCCAAGTTTTTTAGGACTTTGTTCATTCACTTGTGTTATTGTTCTCTCTGCCATGTTCTGTTTTCTTCTGTTGTTATTTTAATAAGTACAATGTGTGGTAGTCAATCTCTTTTTATTGTTATTCAAATTGTATGTAATCTTTACAAATTTTTTCAATAAATTGTTTACAAAATTTACTTGTGACCCCTTTTTAATTAAAAATTCAATTCCCATGGGAATTGAGAAATTGAATAAAAAAAATCCCCCTACCCCGGCCAGCTCCCCAAGTGCCACTTCCACCTAAGTAGAAGTACTTATACATGTAGTACAAGTACTTCTACTTATTCACGGTGGAAGTAGCACTCGGAGAACTGGCCGGGGTAGCCGGCAAAGAGAAGACCAACTTTGCAAGTGCTAATACAATTGCTAAGTTGATCTTCCCTAGAGAGCAGCCGCGCGTACCTAACAAATTAAAACAACAAACGTTAGTGACTTAAGTACTTAGCATGCAAATTTGATTCCCAAAGCCAAAATGTCAAGTGCCCCCCGCTGATCCTACCAACTGCCTACCTGCCTCAGTTCTAAGCTGTCTTCCTCAGTTCTAAGCTCCTGCATTCCATTCGTTACCTTCACTTTCCTCACCATCGCACAGTCACTCACAGCTGATAAACCCGCATGCACCACCACCACCCCGACTGCCACCCAATTTCGAAAATTAAAAGAGTTAAAATTTCGGTAAAGTATGCATTTTAAATGCAATTTATTTGGATATTTTAGATCAAACGTAAACAGAAAAAGCTCGTACATAAAAACAGGTGAGAATTCTATTTAAAATTTGCTTGCAAAATATAAAACTTAATTTGCATTTTTCTTAGTTAATAGTATAGATCAATTTAGTTGATGTTGAAACCTACTCTTAACTGTTTTGTTAGAAGTGACGACAGATTTTGGTTTTTAAGCATACTTTCAAAAATTTTAATTCCTTTGATAAACCTAATCCCATGCAACTTACACACGGCGCACACCCTCGCAGTCCATACATTTAGCTAATAAATTACGTTATAAACAAAAAAGCAAAATAAAAAGATAAATTACGTTATCTCTAGCTACTTAAACCCACTTAGACTGAGTTTTTGATTGAATTTTCAAACGTAAAACCTTAGCTGAATGGGCATGGGCTTTTCGTTGTGTTAACTGTTCCGGAGTAAATATAAACCTGGGGCCGGTTGTATCAAAGGCGTTTAGCTTAAACGGTGGATAAGTGAAATTTAAAAATCAGTTTTACACCTAGTACGGAACCGAAATTATGAGTTGAAATAGAATAAATATGTAGTTTTATATATAATTGTTCTTCTCAGGTCAAATAACTTCAGCTGGTTTGTTTATACAACATGGAAACTTGTTTCATATTTTTGACTTATCCACCGTTTAAGCTAAACGCCTTTGATACAACCGGCCCCTGATACTTACCAAAGTCCAAGGCTGGGTCAAATAAGCATGAGAATTAGGCAAAAATAAAAAGCAATTGAAACTCAACAGATTCACTAAAGTTGTTTTTTTTTTGGCAACTTATATCCTTAAGTGTAGATGACATGCAATTTTTAATGCCGTAATTCTCACACTTATTTAACCGAAACGCCTTCATTTGCATGGTACCTCGCAGCTGCTCTCAAACCACCTTCGTAATTTGCTTTAGTGTACACAAACAATGACTTCATTGTTCCTGCTTACCAAAACAAATCTGAAAGCACCAAGATACTTATCATATTAATAATCAAAGAGGATTCGCATTATGCAGTAATTACCATAAACAGACGCATCACCATTGAAACAAAGCATGCTGTATTCCCATGGGAATTTAAAATGCACAAAAAAATATAATGATCCTACTGATTTGCATGGATGTATGAACCAAATTAGCTAAGAAACAAAGAAATGATATATTCCCTTGGGAATTTAATGTAGCAAAAAGATGGCGGGTGTTGATTTTACCAGAATGCCTTGCGGTCTGAAATCGTTTAAAAACTTAAGGTAAATTAACCTCGTTTGAGGAACAGACAGATAGGTTATTTTGTCACTTGTGTTAAAATTCCGTCCATTAGCTTATGTTAAATATCATTTCACTGGTATTCTTGATTGATACCCGCATTAAATTCTGGTAAAATCGACATGCCACCATCTGTTTTGCTACGGTGAATTGGAATACAAGTCAAATTTTCTCGCTTTTTAACCAGAGAACACATTCTTTAAAGGTAGAACGACGGAATTGATCGTTTACAATCGACGCCATCTTTGTGACGTTTGAAACACATGGCAACCACAAAGTATCTATTCATTATATCTGATCCTATCGAGCCATACATCTTTAAAGTATCATTCATAATACGCTAAAACTAACGATGAAATAGTAAATTGACACAAGTACTTCGCTGTAAACAGCTGAAGTAATCTGCAGAGTCAACCAAGATGGCGCTCAATCACACGAAATGACGGCATGTGCAAACCAAAAATAGTGACCAAATGCATCAACTATAATTTAGTGGCATTATTACGAAACTTATTTTTGTAAAACGTTCAATCCTACATGTTATTTTGTTTTGTTTTTAGAAATATCCAAATCCAAATGTTAGAGACGAAATTTCCAGGCGTTAAGGTATTGTTTCTTTAAAAAATATTGTCGACATTTACCATATTTTTACCTGTTTTTTGACTCGAAAATTGACTGCCAAACTCCTAGGTATTCTATTTAATTATTTTGTTGAATGTATTTGATATCAATGTTATTTCAATCCATTTTTTTTCACTTAATTTGCTGTCTTCTCTTTTTCATTAACGAGAAATATCTATTAAATCCTCTTTGATCCCTCAATAATAAGTATCTTGTTTTCTACTAACTTGCACATTACCACTACTTTCTATTACAATGTCGTGTCTTCTCATTCTTGTGGATTGTTGTTTTGTGGGTCTTGTCGTCCAGGATCGTTCATTCTTTTCTTTTCTTGTGCGTTTTTTTCACATCCCATCACCCTTTGCAATAGTAGAAAGAATTAAATCATGAGATGATAGTTACGAGTAATTTATAAACTATAACATATTAAACAATTATTGGATGAGGTTTTTGTGATATGCGGAATTATCAATGTCGAGGTAAGAGTTATCAGCCGAGCCGAAGGCGAGTTAGATAACTCTTACCGAGAGATTGATAATTTTGCATATCACAAAAACCGAATCCGATAATTGCTTTATTATACATTTTAAGTCTTTTTCCTCGAGCAATTGACGCATTTCGCCCTCGGAAGAGCTTAAAAAGGAAGATGCCATAACATGAAACAGAAAATATCGAAAAAATGTTGTCGCCATGCCAACCATTGATGCCAACGAATACCGCATACTGTAATAATCTGCACCGTAGGCTCAACATCCAGATAACTCAGTTATCTGCTAGCAGATAACTGAGTTATCTGCAGATTGTGTGATAGTCGCATTTATCTGCATACAACTGATCAATCACAAGGCATAAAACAACTGCAATGTATAATAAAATAGTTTATTAATTAGGCCGGCCAAATTATTGTGTAAGCTGTTAATATGAAATTTTTTTATTAAAATCTCGGGAATCATTAGTAAATCGTGAACAAAACACAAAAGAAAATCATAGCCGTGAAGGAGTCTTTATTTCTCACACGCACACAACTTGCAGCTACCCTAATTTATGATTTTAAATCAAAATATCTCGAGAATTAAACAACACGTAAGGAATGTGTAAATTCTTAAAGCTCTTTCGAACAATAAAAATTAATATCTCGCACTAATCTCTCTCAAAAGCTCTCTCAAATTTATTACCAATATCTCTTCAACTATTACTTTGCAGGTGAAATGTAACTTCTATCAAAACTAGCTTACTTCAAGTTGTTTGGGAATTAAGATTTTACGTGTCAACGAGATCAAATATGAATCTAAGATGGCAGACAGCGCATTAAATTTCTGTCTTTACGACCAACTCCCCAACGAAAGGCTTTAATTCGCTCGAAAGTCGAATTTTGTTTTTTTATTGTTTAATGTAGTGAAAGATCCTGTGTGCTTTTTACAGCACTGCCAACACTAGCAACGTTAGTGCGAGATGTTAATTTTTATTGAAACGAAAGCTGAACTGCTAAAGAAAATAGAAACGACAAGATAAAATCAAAAAACTTACTTTCACTCTATCTTTGGATCTTCTTGGCTTCGGTTGTTCTCGTTTCATCATGCTGTTTATGGTTTCATCTGGTTGGCGCACTCTCTTCATGGAACATCACGCCGGTCCAGTAGGTAACTAGCTCACTCGTGTCCAGTCAACCAACATAAAATAAGGAGAAAATTAATGTTACAAAATATTTTAGAATATAGGACACTAAGCGTTAATTGAAATTGACTTTAACAAACCGTACATTGTGATAGTATTTGCATCTTAACATCTGATGGAGACGGCTTGTGATTTACTTCTTATGTCGATATGAATTCTTTCCCATCTTGTTGCGTCATTAGTTGATGGTTGTTGTATTCACTTTTTACTTGGCATTCTTTGAAAAAAAAATTACGATGTTCAGAAAACTGTTTACAAGATAAGCAAAGAAAACTACGTTCACAAGCATTAGAGAGGACTAAGTAATTATAATAGGCGTGACAGGTCACAGAGGTTAGTCGACGAAGAAACTCATGGACAAATTCCCGGCATGATGATATTCCGATAGCAAGAAGTACAGCAAGTGTAGAACGTGTACGTGTAAGCTTAAACTGTATCTATGCAACTCCAAGAAAAGCGCAACACAAAATGGCGGAATTTAAAGACATTTCTGGTGTCATTTCCAGTTCCCTAACTTTCGCGGACAAATATATTTATATATTTTTCTCAAATTTTTTTGAAGTAAATCTAGATGGATTTTGTGAATAAACAAATTGAAAAAGTATTGCCCACGTTAGGAAACTAGAACGGGCGCCCAAGAATGCCCACAATTTCTCCAATCTGGATTATATTTATTGATTGCGCAAATGACTGATAAAAAATAAGAGAGTAATAAAATACCAAATGGTTTCCTCTTCAAGATAGTGTCATACATGCGCGCGGCATTTCGGGATATTTGGGAAAACTCGTGTTGAAGTTGAACCTAAGGCAACATGCCAAGTACATGGATGACGCTATCCTGCTCAGGAAACTATTTAGTAATTGTCTTACAAAATGATTACAGTGAAACACAAGTCAACGCCACGGCATTTAAATTTCTCGTGTAGGATTGTTTGATCCTGCACAGTAATAGCGGCGTATATAGTAAAAGTGGCGCAATCGTCAGAGCAAACGCCTATCACATGTGAGGTCGTGGGTTCAATCCTTACTTCAGACTCGTGACACCCATGTGAGGAGTTAGTCAGTCGTGGGTTTATCCCGGGTACTCCGGTTTGCGAATGTTGACTGGATGGTTAAAATTGTAAAATATCAGTAATCACCGGAACACGGGTACTTAACTAAACTGCTGACGATGAGGCGGAACTCATAATGAATTAATGAAAATGTGTTTCACTGTAGTTATCATATAATGTAATTGCCAAGCTGAATGAATAATTCTCCAGTAACTACGTCATATGAATAATTTACAATTATGAGAGTAGTGGGGGGGGGGGCAGCATAAAGATTGAAGTAGTGTCAAGGAAGGGGTACTACCCTGACGGGTACTAGGCGAAGAAGTAGAGTAAACAGGAGGAAGAAAATTAAATTGGAGTAAATAAGGGGGATTGGGGTAAAGAAGGGGAGAAGCAGGATAAAGAAACCAGTGGAAGGGGGTGCTATCCTGGAAGGAGTACCCGGGAAAGAAGAGAGTGAACAGGAGGAAAAGTAGATTGGAGTACAGAAAGGGGAAATTAAACGGATCAGGAAATTCAGACTTGCAATTCAAATGAAAGGCAGCTCATTGGTCATGTAAACACTCGTTAAATCATGGTTCTCGCTTGCCTTTAGCTTGGAATCATCTTTGAATTTGAACTGAAAGTCTGAATTTGCATGTTTCTTGTATAGAGTGCAGTGTATCAGAACAGAAGAGGTTTTGAAGAAAAAGAAAGAAAGAATAAAAGTAAGTTAAAATTTGTAAAGAATAATGAAGAAACTATTGGTACAGCACTTGATACATGATGATAATCATCATTATAAACTCTCTATTAATCCGGGGGGGGGGGGGTATAATAGAGAATTTGCAATGATAGTAAGTATATTGTAATATTTGGGTTTTTACCACTAAATCCTCTTGAAAGTTCTTTTTGGCTGTGGCTTCTCTCATCACAGTTGTCTGTGCTTGTCTTGCAAAATCTCTGGAATATCTATAACGCGAAGGTCAATATTTAAGATTAGAAAAATAGAAACCGTAAAATAGAAAGAAATTTAAATCGTGGCGAATACTTTTTACGGTCTTGCTGGCATGACAAAAAGAGAGTATAGATTTATAAGATCATGTTGATTTATCCTTTATCTGAACTATATTTAACTTAGATTTTAAAATAGATTTCACCCTGGTAAGCAGACCGAATGGGTTTTCAAACAAGATAACATTTAATGACTAAAACGTGCACAGAATAGTTAGAGAATGCTTACATGTCGAATAAAAATCCAATACTTTTAATGTCCAACTACACAATAGCGATTTTCGTTGCATTTCTAGACTGGAGAAGAAGACGACGCCATTTTGATTTTGATTTCTCCCGATAACGGCAGATTTGTCTTCGCAATTTTTTTCCATTTCTTCGTCGTTTCAGCTCCAATTTGCTCGTTGTGTTTCTTTCGTACCTTCCTCGCCATTTCCGTACAATCAATGGACATTTATACTCAAGATTAAGACTGTATTGAGACTTTCAAAATGTTCGTCAGGAGACATAAAAATCGAAGCTTCTTCTTCGGGTTGCAGAAGCAAATGACGTCAGACGACCTTTGTCCGCCAGCAAATACCCGTATGTATAACATTCAATGATCTTTTTAGGAAGCTGAAAATCGGTTTTTATTGCGCGAACGAAGTGTTTTTGCCATTATTTCTTACTCAGGTCTTTCTTCTGCTACTTTACTTCATGTTTACTTAGGTAACTTGCCAAAAGAAACGCCTGTAAGGGACAATTTTGCAATTTTTTTTATTTGGATGCTGATGAACAAGGGAAGACTCGTTAAAGCTTTCATTGGCAAATATCTTTCCCTCCGTGGCCGAGAGGTAAAGACAACTGTCTTGACTTCGATTTTGGGTGGATCGAGGACCGGTCCAGTTCAACTGAGTTTGGTAAGAATTTAATTCTGATCGATGCTCGATCCACCCAAAACTGAAGTCAAAGCTGGGCGTGGAGTGCAGGAAAACACTAGGCAGTACCGCGAGGCCGAGGAGGCAAACGTTATTTTCCCAGCGTTGTTAACTAATATTTAAGCAAATTTCATTAACTTGACTGTTGGGGACAGACCTGTAGGGTTGGTGCATTGAAGACTTCTCGTCGTTACTTCCCTTCGTTCAAGAAGACAAGTTGTCTTCATCGAGAAATAACGACGAAAAGACTTCAAGACACCACTAAACCACTACACTTTAAAGCTACAGTGTAGTGGTTTAGCTAGCTAAACCACTACACTGTGCCAATAATATATGGCTGACTTCTTCCTAACGCTTACGGTACGACCATGGATGCGCAAAGATGCGCAAACACATTAAAGCCTTGAAAGCAAGTGTTTTCTTTTAGGAAAGAATTAAGGACGACAACGCTTACTAAATCAAAGCCGTCTAGTCATGTTTTAAGTACTTCAGCTGTTTAACGATCTTTTACCAGATCTTTGCAAGAGGAAAAGTAAAATTTTGCATCATTATTATTAACTTTCCGTCAGTCGTTTCTTTCTTGATCGAGCATTATATGCCATTGTGTTCAGTGTCCTTGATATAGGAGCCATATACTTATGGCCTTGGGTTTAATTCCCAAACACTGAATGGCAGTGTTTTGCTCTTCCAATGAGATAACAAGATGGCACTGTAGAACGCGTGGTTTTATATAAGCTACGAGCGTCAAGATATCCTTGATAGGTAACTATTGATCCTACAATGGCACTTATGTTCACTGCCAATAGGAACGTTTTCAACTCACAGCTTGTACATAATGGCTTTTATAGGTTGTGTCACAAGGAAACTGCAGTTCGGTCGTAAAATCAACTTGTTTTCAAGGTTGCCGGGTTTTAAACATTACTGACATATAAGCTACGACCGCCAAGCTTTATCCTTGATAGGAAAGAATTGATCCCACCAACGACATTTGTATTCTCTACCGATAGGAACGTTTGAGACTTACAGCTTGTACATAACGCATTTTATCGGTGAGTCGTAAAACCAACCTGTTACTGCTCAGCAAACTACCATTTCCCTCGATCAACGATAGTCGATGAAGCTTGGCGCTCGAGTTGTTCAGCTAAGTTAAACGATCTTTTATGGCGAGGTCTTTTCAAGAAGGCATGAAGCATAGATGCGCAAACACTGTACAGCCTGTAAAGAATATGTCTTCTTTCGGGAAAGAGTCAAAGACGATAACGCTTATTAAATCAAAACTGTGTAGGCATGTTTTAAGTTGCTCAGCTATGTTTAACGATCTTTTATGACCAGGCCTTTGCAAGAAGGAAAGTCGAAGTTTGCATATACTATTGACTTTCCGTCGGTCGTTTCTTTCTTGATCGAGCTTTATATGTCATTGTGTTCAGTGTCCTTGATATAGGAGTCATGTATTTATGGCCTTGGGTTTGATTCCCAAACACTGCATGGCAGTCTTCAGCTCTTTCAAGTAATAAGATAACTTTGGAACAAGATGGCAATGCGTTATTTACTATATGCCTGGTCATACTGTAACTAATCATGTAGTATATTCTACAAACCTTAACTCAGAACGTTGGCTGTCAGTTTCTATTCGTGGTTGCTTTGAAACATTGCAGATACTGCTAACCTGGCTATAACCTGTAAAATGCTTGGTTTTACACAACCTACGAGCGCCAAGCTTCATCGACTATCGTTGATCGAGGGAACTGGTAGTTTGCTGAGCAGTAACAGGTTGGTTTTACGACTCACCGATAAAATGCGTTATGTACAAGCTGTAAGTCTCAAACGTTCCTGTCGGTAGAGAATACAAATGTCGTTGGTGGGATCAATTGTTTCCTATCAAGGATAAAGCTTGGCGGTCGTAGCTTATATAAATGATAAAACCACCCATTTTACAGGTTATGGCACAAGAAAACTGCATTGCCGCCGTTGTTTTACAATTCCGAGCTACAACATTAACAGTGTCAGTAATGTTTAAAACCCGGCAACCTTGAAAACAAGTTGATTTTACGACCGAACTGCAGTTTCCTTGTGACACAACCTATAAAATCCATTATGTACAAGCTGTGAGTTGGAAACGTTCCTATTGGCAGTGAACATAAGTGTCCATTGTAGGATCAATAGTTACCTATCAAGAATATCTTGACGCTCGTAGCTTATATAAAACCACGCGTTCTACAGTGCCATCTTGTTATCTCATTGGAAGAGCAAAACACTGCCATTCAGTGTTTGGGAATTAAACCCAAGGCCATAAGTATATGGCTCCTATGTCAAGGACACTGAACACAATGGCATATAATGCTCGATCAAGAAAGAAACGACTGACGGAAAGTTAATAATAATGATGCAAAATTTTACTTTTCCTCTTGCAAAGATCTGGTAAAAGATCGTTAAACATAGCTGAAGTACTTAAAACATGACTAGACGGCTTTGATTTAGTAAGCGTTGTCGTCCTTGATTCTTTCCTAAAAGAAAACACTTGCTTTCAAGGCTTTAATGTGTTTGCGCATCTTTGCGCATCCATGGTCGTACCGTAAGCGTTAGGAAGAAGTCAGCCATATATTATTGTCACAGTGTAGTGGTTTAGCTAGCTAAACCACTACACTGTAGCTTTAAAGTGTAGTGGTTTAGTGGTGTCTTGAAGTCTTTTCGTCGTTATTTCTCGATGAAGACAACTTGTCTTCTTGAACGAAGGGAAATAACGACGAGAAGTCTTCAATGCACCAACCCTACAGGTCTGTCCCCAACAGTCAAGTTAATGAAATTTGCTTAAATATTAGTTAACAACACTAGGAAAATAACGTTTGCCTCCTTGGTCTCGCGGTACTGCCTGGTGTTTTCCTGCACTCCACGCCCAGCTTTGAATTCAGTTTTGGGTGGATCGAGCACCGATCAGAATTAAATTCTTACCAAACTCAGTTGAACTGGACCGGTCCTCGATCCACCCAAAATCGAAGTCAAGACAGTTGTCTTTACCTCTCGGCCACGGAGGGAAAGATATTTGCCAATGAAAGCTCTAACGAGTCTTCTCTTCTTCATCAGCATCGAAATAAAAAAAAAATGCAAAATTGTCCCTTACAGGCGTTTCTTTTGGCAAGTTACCTAACTAAACTGGAAGTAAAGTAGTAGAACAAAGACCTGAGTAAGAAATAATGGCAAAAACATTTCGTTCGCGCAATAAAAACTGATTTTCAGCTTCCTAAAAAGATCATTGAATGTTATACATACGGGTATTTGCTGGCGGACAAAGGTCGTCTGACGTCATTTGCTTCTGCAACCCGAAGAAGAAGCTTCGATTTTTATGTCTCCTGACGAACATTTTGAAAGTCTCAATACAGTCTTAATCTTGAGTATAAATGTCCATTGGTTGTACGGAAATGGCGAGGAAGGTACGAAAGAAACACAACGAGCAAATTGGAGCTAAAACGACGAAGAAATGGAAAAAAATTGCGAAGACAAATCTGCCGTTGTCGGGAGAAATCAAAATCAAAATGGCGTCGTCTTCTTCTCCAGTCTAGAAATGCAACGAAAATCGCTATTGTGTAGTTGGACATTAAAAGTATTGGATTTTTATTCGACATGTAAGCATTCTCTAACTATTCTGTGCACGTTTTAGTCATTAAATGTTATCTTGTTTGAAAACCCATTCGGTCTGCTTACCAGGGTGAAATCTATTTTAAAATCTAAGTTAAATATAGTTCAGATAAAGGATAAATCAACATGATCTTATAAATCTATACTCTCTTTTTGTCATGCCAGCAAGACCGTAAAAAGTATTCGCCACGATTTAAATTTCTTTCTATTTTACGGTTTCTATTTTTCTAATCTTAAATATTGACCTTCACGTTATAGATATTCCAGAGATTTTGCAAGACAAGCACAGACAACTGTGATGAGAGAAGCCACAGCCAAAAAGAACTTTCAAGAGGATTTAGTGGTAAAAACCCAAATATTACAATATACTTACTATCATTGCAAATTCTCTATTATACCCCCCCCCCCGGATTAATAGAGAGTTTATAATGATGATTATCATCATGTATCAAGTGCTGTACCAATAGTTTCTTCATTATTCTTTACAAATTTTAACTTACTTTTATTCTTTCTTTCTTTTTTTTCAAAACCTCTTCTGTTCTGATACACTGCACTCTATACAAGAAACATGCAAATTCAGACTTTCAGTTCAAATTCAAAGATGATTCCAAGCTAAAGGCAAGCGAGAACCATGATTCAACGAGTGTTTACATGACCAATGAGCTGCCTTTCATTTGAATTGCAAGTCTGAATTTCCTGATCCGTTTAATTTCCCCTTTCTTTTCTCCAATCTACTTTTCCTCCTGTTCACCCTCTTCTTTCCCGGGTACTCCTTCCAGGATAGCACCCCCTTCCACTGGTTTCTTTATCCTGCTTCTCCCCTTCTTTACCCCAATCCCCCTTATTTACTCCAATTTAATCTTCTTCCTCCTGTTTACTCTACTTCTTCGCCTAGTACCCGTCAGGGTAGTACCCCTTCCTTGACACTACTTCAATCTTTATGCTGCCCCCCCCCCCACTACTCTCATAATTGTAAGTTATTCATATGACGTAGTTACTGGAGAATTATTCATTCAGCTTGGCAATTACATTATATGATAACTACAGTGAAACACATTTTCATTAATTCATTATGAGTTCCGCCTCATCGTCAGCAGTTTAGTTAAGTACCCGTGTTCCGGTGATTACTGATATTTTACAATTTTAACCATCCAGTCAACATTCGCAAACCGGAGTACCCGGAATAAACCCACGACTGACTAACTCCTCACATGGGTGTCACGAGTCTGAAGTAAGGATTGAACCCACGACCTCACATGTGATAGGCGTTTGCTCTGACGATTGCGCCACTTGGCTATTACTGTGCAGGATCAAACAATCCTACACGAGAAATTTAAATGCCGTGGCGTTGACTTGTGTTTCACTGTCATCATTTTGTAAGACAATTACTAAATAGTTTCCTGAGCAGGATAGCGTCATCCATGTACTTGGCATGTTGCCTTAGGTTCAACCTCAACACGAGTTTTCCCAAATATCCCGAAATGCCGCGCGCATGTATGACACTATCTTGAAGAGGAAACCATTTGGTATTTTATTACTCTCTTATTTTTTATCAGTCATTTGCGCAATCAATAAATATAATCCAGATTGGAGAAATTGTGGGCATTCTTGGGCGCCCGTTCTAGTTTCCTAACGTGGGCAATACTTTTTTTAATTTGTTTATTCACAAAATCCATCTAGATTTACTTCAAAAAAATTTGAGAAAAATATATAAATATATTTGTCCGCGAAAGTTAGGGAACTGGAAATGACACCAGAAATGTCTTTAAATTCCGCCATTTTGTGTTGCGCTTTTCTTGGAGTTGCATACATACAGTTTAAGCTTACACGTACACGTTCTACACTTGCTGTATTTCTTGCTATCGGGGTATCATCATGCTGGGAATTTGTCCATGAGTTTCTTCGTCGACTAACCTCTGTGACCTGTCACGCCTATTATAATTACTTAGTCCTCTCTAATGCTTGTGAACGTAGTTTTCTTTGCTTATCTTGTAAACAGTTTTCTGAACATCGTAATTTTTTTTTCAAAGAATGCCAAGTAAAAAGTGAATACAACAACCATCAACTAATGATGCAACAAGATGGGAAAGAATTCATATCGACATAAGAAGTAAATCACAAGCCGTCTCCATCAGATGTTAAGATGCAAATACTATCACAATGTACGGTTTGTTAAAGTCAATTCAATTAAAGCTTAGTGTCCTATATTCTAAAATATTTTGTAACATTAATTTTCTCCTTATTTTATGTTGGTTGACTGGACACGAGTGAGCTAGTTACCTACTGGACCGCCTTGATGCTCCATGAAGAGAGTGCGCCAACCAGATGAAACCATAAACAGCATGATGAAACGAGAACAACCGAAGCCAAGAAGATCCAAAGATAGAGTGAAAGTAAGTTTTTTTATTTTATCTTGTCGTTTCCATTTTTTTAGCAGTTCAGCTTTTGTTTCAATAAAAATTAACATCTCGCACTAACGTTGCTAGTGTCGGTAGTACTGTAAAAAGCACACAGGATCTTTCACTACCTGAAACAATAAAAAAAAACAAAATTGGACTTTCGAGCGAATTAAAGCCTTTCGTTGGGGAGTTGGTCGTAAAGATAGAAATTTAATGCGCTGTCTGCCATCTTAGATTCATATTTGATCTCGTTGACACGTAAAATCTTGATTCCCAAACAGCTTGAAGTAAGCTAGTTTTGATATAAGTTACATTTCACGTGCACAGTAATTCTCAAAGAGATATCGGCAATAAATTTGAGAGAGCTTTTGAGAGAGATTAGTGCGAGATATTAATTTTTATTGTTCGAAAGAGCTTTAAGAATTTACACATTCCTTACGTGTTGTTTAATTCTCGAGATATTTTAATCTAAATTCATAAATTAGGGTAGCTGCAAGTTGTGTGCCTGTGAGAAATAAAGACTCCTTCACGGCTATGATTTTCTTTTGTGTTTTGCTCACGATTTATTTATGATTCTCGAGATTTTAATAAAAAAATTTCATATTAACAGCTTACACAATAATTTGGCCGGCCTAATTAATACTATTTTATAATATACTGAGTGTCAAAGTTCATTTATTCCTGTTTCTTATTGGTCAAGAACGTATCACGTGATAGTGGAGAAATTCTATTGTCTCCCTGGCAACGTAGCTAAGCGGTGGACATTACTTTTATTCACCGGTAGACAACAAATCCACAAAGCCTCACGTAGCCATGTCAGGTAAAAGGTAATCCTTTTTACACATGTTTGATTGATTTGTGGTACTTTTCTTCTCTTTTGGCACTCAGTATATAATAAAATACTTATTGACTGAGACCTCGGGAAAGCAGTATGTTTTGTGGACCCTCGACATCAACAGTCTCTGGTCCACAAAACATACTGTTTCCCTCGGTCTCAGTCAATAAGTGTTAATTACTATACATTGCAGTTGTTTTATGCGTTGTGATTGGTCAGTTGTATGCAGATAAATGCGACTATCACACAATCTGCAGATAACTCAGTCATACAATAAGAATACATAGAAGGGCCACTCAGCAGTGCAACATGTCACACTATGTTTATGCAGTTTACTGGCTGCCACCAGCCAGTTCAGCATTCCTATTGGCCAGAAAATGCAATTGACTGGCTGAGAAAATGCTAATAACGTGCGTAATGCGACATGCGCGGCTTCAAAAACTCCAAAGGCTCCGACGCGAGTGGCCCTTCTATGTATTCTTATTCTATGGCTCAGTTATCTGCTAGCAGATAACTGAGTTATCTGCATGTTGAGCCTACGGTGCAGATTATTACAGTATGCGGTATTCGTTGGCATCAATGGTTGGCATGGCAACAACATTTTTTCGATATTTTCTGTTTCATGTTATGGCATCTTGCTTTTTAAGCTCTTCCGAAGGCGAAATTCGTCAATTGCTCGAGGAAAAAGACTTACAATGTATAATAAAGCAATTATCGGATTCGGTTTTTGTGATATGCAAAATTATCAATGTCTTGGTAAGAGTTATCTGACTCGCCTTCGGCTCGGCTGATAACTCTTACCTCGACATTGATCATTTCGCATATCACAAAAACCTCATCCAATAAGTGCTTAATATGTTATAGTTTACTTATTAAGCTTTGTGGAAACACCACGTAAATTTATTATTGCAATAATAAATTTACGTGGTGTTTCCACAAAGCTTAATAAGTATATTGTATTCACCATGCAAACGTACAAGAAACTTATCATGTTATAGTTTATAAATTATTCGTAACTATCATCTCATGACTTAATTCTTTCTACTATTGCAAAGGGTGATGGGATGTGAAAAAAACGCACAAGAAAAGAAAAGAATGAACGATCCTGGACGGCAAGACCCACAAAACAACAATCCACAAGAATAAGAAGACACGACATTGCAATAGAAAGTAGTGGTAATGTGCAAGTTAGTAGAAAACAAGATACTTATTATTGAGGGATCAAAGAGGATTTAATAGATATTTCTCGTTAATGAAAAAGAAAAGACAGCAAATTAAGTGAAAAAAATTGGATTGAAATAACATTGATATCAAATACATTCAACAAAATAATTAAATAGAATATCTAGGAGTTTGGCAGTCAATTTTGGAGTCAAAAAACAGGTAAAAATATGGTAAATGTCGACAATATTTTTTAAAGAAACAATACCTTAACGCCTGGAAATTTCGTCTCTAACATTTGGATTTGGATATTTCTAAAAACAAAACAAAATAACATGTAGGATTGAACGTTTTACAAAAATAAGTTTCGTAATAATGCCACTAAATTATAGTTGATGCATTTTGTCACTATTCTTGGTTTGCACATGCCGTCATTTCGTGTGATTGGGCGCCATCTTGGTTGACTCTGCAGATTACTTCAGCTGTTTACAGCGAAACACTAGTGTCAATTTACTATTTCATCGTTAGTTTTAGCGTATTATGAATGATACTTTAAAGATGTATGGCTCGATAGGATCAGATATAATGAATAGATACTTTGTGGTTGCCATGTGTTTCAAACGTCAACAAAGATGGCGTCGATTGCAAACGATCAATTCCGTCGTTCTACCTTTAAAGAATGTGTTCTCTGGTTAAAAAGCGAGAAAATGTGACTTGTATTCCAATTCACCGTAGCAAAACAGATGGTGGCATGTCGATTTTACCAGAATTTAATGCGGGTATCAATCAAGAATACCAGTGAAATGATATTTAAGATAAGCTAATGGACGGAATTTTAACACAAGTGACAAAATAACCTATCTGTCTGTTCCTCAAACGAGGTTAATTTACCTTAAGTTTTTTAACGATTTCAGACCGCAAGGCATTCTGGTAAAATCAACACCCGCCATCTTTTTGCTACATTAAATTCCCAAGGGAATATATCATTTCTTTGTTTCTTAGCTAATTTGGTTCATACATCCATGCAAATCAGTAGGATCATTATATTTTTTTGTGCATTTTAAATTCCCATGGGAATACGGCATGCTTTGTTTCAATGGTGATGCGTCTGTTTATGGTAATTACTGCATAATGCGAATCCTCTTTGATTATTAATATGATAAGTATCTTGGTGCTTTCAGATTTGTTTTGGTAAGCAGGAACAATGAAGTCATTGTTTGTGTACACTAAAGCAAATTACGAAGGTGGTTTGAGAGCAGCTGCGAGGTACCATGCAAATGAAGGCGTTTCGGTTAAATAAGTGTGAGAATTACGGCATTAAAAATTGCATGTCATCTACACTTAAGGATATAAGTTGCCAAAAAAAAAACAACTTTAGTGAATCTGTTGAGTTTCAATTGCTTTTTATTTTTGCCTAATTCTCATGCTTATTTGACCCAGCCTTGGACTTTGGTAAGTATCAGGGGCCGGTTGTATCAAAGGCGTTTAGCTTAAACGGTGGATAAGTCAAAAATATGAAACACGTTTCCATGTTGTATAAACAAACCAGCTGAAGTTATTTGACCTGAGAAGAACAATTATATATAAAACTAAATATTTATTCTATTTCAACTCATAATTTCGGTTCCGTACTAGGTGTAAAACTGATTTTTAAATTTCACTTATCCACCGTTTAAGCTAAACGCCTTTGATACAACCGGCCCCAGGTTTATATTTACTCCGGAACAGTTAACACAACGAAAGCCCATGCCCATTCAGCTAAGGTTTTACGTTTGAAAATTCAATCAAAAACTCAGTCTAAGTGGGTTTAAGTAGCTAGAGATAACGTAATTTATCTTTTTATTTTGCTTTTTTGTTTATAACGTAATTTATTAGCTAAATGTATGGACTGCGAGGGTGTGCGCCGTGTGTAAGTTGCATGGGGTTAGGTTTATTAAAGGAATTAAAATTTTTGAAAGTATGCTTAAAAACCAAAATCTGTCGTCACTTCTAACAAAACAGTTAAGAGTAGGTTTCAACATCAACTAAATTGATCTATACTATTAACTAAGAAAAATGCGAATTAAGTTTTATATTTTGCAAGCAAATTTTAAATAGAATTCTCACCTGTTTTTATGTACGAGCTTTTTCTGTTTACGTTTGATCTAAAATATCCAAATAAATTGCATTTAAAATGCATACTTTACCGAAATTTTAACTCTTTTAATTTTCGAAATTGGGTGGCAGTCGGGGTGGTGGTGGTGCATGCGGGTTTATCAGCTGTGAGTGACTGTGCGATGGTGAGGAAAGTGAAGGTAACGAATGGAATGCAGGAGCTTAGAACTGAGGAAGACAGCTTAGAACTGAGGCAGGTAGGCAGTTGGTAGGATCAGCGGGGGGCACTTGACATTTTGGCTTTGGGAATCAAATTTGCATGCTAAGTACTTAAGTCACTAACGTTTGTTGTTTTAATTTGTTAGGTACGCGCGGCTGCTCTCTAGGGAAGATCAACTTGGCAATTGTATTAGCACTTGCAAAGTTGGTCTTCTCTTTGCCGGCTACCCCGGCCAGTTCTCCGAGTGCTACTTCCACCGTGAATAAGTAGAAGTACTTGTACTACATGTATAAGTACTTCTACTTAGGTGGAAGTGGCACTTGGGGAGCTGGCCGGGGTAGGGGGATTTTTTTTATTCAATTTCTCAATTCCCATGGGAATTGAATTTTTAATTAAAAAGGGGTCACAAGTAAATTTTGTAAACAATTTATTGAAAAAATTTGTAAAGATTACATACAATTTGAATAACAATAAAAAGAGATTAACTACCACACATTGTACTTATTAAAATAACAACAGAAGAAAACAGAACATGGCAGAGAGAACAATAACACAAGTGAATGAACAAAGTCCTAAAAAACTTGGGTCTTTTCAACGTAAGTAAATGTTTATACTTCAAAATATATTATAACAATGAAACAACTTGAAGTGATAAATTTTGAGAGTTTTGCAAAGGTTTACCCAGCATATAACGAGTTGTTTCACAATTACAAAGAAAAACATGTGGCTCAAAACATGCAACTGATAGAGATGACGAGAAGGCTTAACAAGTCTAAGTAGAAAGGTTTTCAAAAGTTAGTCACATTTTTATAACCATATGTAACTACCCTGTCAACTCTCCCAGTGGGAAGAACCGGAGTACCCGGAGAAAACCCACGAGTTTTGGCGGAGCGTTGACCAACGCTTTTTCAAATACAGCCAGCCTCACAGAAGAAAGGTATTTTTGTCAAAAGAAAAATATTATTTTTAATCAATTGTGCTTTTATAAGTCAGAAAAAATACATGCACGAATTACCAACGAATTTTGATGGCTTTGAGACATGTAACGTGGGCACATAATTCTTCCTAAAAATACATTTTTGTACTCGAAACAACCCTTCAAAACGTCGAAAAACAACGAAGAAACGATTTTTTTATAAATTCCAAATTGACCAAGCTGTAATGTTCGGAGCCACATTTTTCTTATTGCGTTTCTAACCTGACAATGTGAAATGCACTAAACATTGCTACCTTTATTTTTTTTTAACAAAAAATTCAAAAATACATAGAATAAAAACCAAGCATTTTTAGAATATAGTGTGTAGCACGACATTTTTCAGAAACCAATCTCTTACACTTTTCTTTGCATAACAGTGCATGCGATCTATTTTTCGCAAAAAATACAAAGAAAGTCTCAGACATCTCATTTTTCTGGTGGGCACAAGAACAGAAGCTTTTTGTTCAAATTGTGATAATTTATTTGAGATAACTTTGGGCAAAATTCTATTTTTCATTGAAAACAGCCGAAAAATCAATGCTTTGGCTTTGCCCAGCAACTAATGAAGTCACTCGATAGTGAAGTTGCTTTATATACAATTGATAGTTTCAGTGTTAAAGAGACCAAAATAAAAGTAGAAATACATAACTTAGATTGATCTTGGATTGAAAAGTAAAAAATTTATTCGAAGAATCAATTTAAATTTAGTCTTTTTGGAAGGTACCATTGTCAGGTTAGGAACATATCTCTTTGAAGTATAAATTCATCTTTACTTACTTGTTGAAAAGACTATATTCAAGAGCCATGTAAACCTGTTTTCTTATATTATTATTACCACGCAAGTATTACAAAGTGGAATATTTGAAATGTAAACTTGAACTGAAGCAAAGGAAATGCACATACAAATTCAGAAATATTTCAATTGCCAAAATACAAATTCACCACAACCAAACAATATAAAAAGTTCCAGTAGGCAATATGTTGTAATTTTAATTAAGAAACTTATAAAGTAATAAATCATACAGGAAACACAAAAGAAATCATTTTCTCATCTTACAGAATCGGTATTTTCAAAATCACTTTGCTATAGATCTGATGTATAAAATTGACGAGTTTCACAAGCCATTTACAACATTCGCATCTGTGTATGTCAGATATCTCGCCTTCAGCTTGGGTTTGTATATCCGATACAACCCGGTCACTTGTATTGTAAATAGTACAAATCAAAATTGTTATCAAATCAAAGTCTCAAACTAATTTAAATTATTCTACTCCATATAATGCCACACAGTTTTACTTTTTCTCAGGAAAGACCTTATGTTCAACAAGGTAAATTTGGCATGTTAATTAAGAAGTCTGTAAAATTTGAAATTGCATAGTATCAACTAAAAGCTTCATGTGACTTAAAACTTTTTCAAGTCGATGTAATACGAAGAACTCTGGTAAAGTATTTACTGTATCCAGGCATCAATAGAAAACTTTTAAAAATAAAAATTGTAGTTACTTATACTTATTATTGGCCAACATCTGTACTGCTTGTTCATCTAGAAAATCTGGCATACTGTCAATTTTTTTAGTCCAAGGAAACTTTTTTACTCTTAAATTCTTACATCCGCCACATCTTTTCTTTGCTAATAAAAAGAGCCCACAGAATTTATTTGGCAAGTTGTGGTTTTCTTTTTCATTTAAGATATGTAATTAATTGATAAAGTTAAAGAACAACTGCATCAGTTCATCTCAATTCCAAACAAGTTCCACTTTGTAAACAAAAGACAATATGCTAGCTTATTTTGTCCTTAATAAGTAGTTCATCTTAAAGTTTGAAAGTCAACATTCTAGTACAAAATCACAAAGTCTGTATCTAAGATAAATTACCAGTAGTATAAAATATTACAAAGTATTTTTTTAACTTTAAAGGGTCCAATATAACATTGAGAACTATTGTGATTTTCAAATGAACTTTCCAAACTTTCAAATGAACACTCAAAGCCAGCTTAAACAAAAGATGATTGAGATAGTAAACCAGGAAATAACATAGGTGTTGTAATTTTTTATCAAAAATATGATATAGTGCATATAACAGAAACATTTCAATTAAAAAGTAGAAATATATTTCCTGTGGTTAGTTTTAATTGCTACATATATTGAAATTTTAGTATAATAATGGATGTTTTTGTTTCTGGCAAAGTCACCTCAATCTCCTTATGTTTAACCAACATTACAAAGTCAAATAATGACAAACACGAATGATTAAACACAAATTTATATTTTAATGGGTAAAAATAAATATGTCCAAATTAGTATAATCATGCATATAGGTCTAGTAGGGTACCACTTTTTAGAAACAGAATTGTGTTGTTTAGAGGCATAACATATAAAATTGCTAGATTTGATATTTCAGTTTTTTAAGAAAGCCTTTTGTATGTGTTTTCATGAACTCTTGGGCCATAATTCAATTGATTTGAACCAAATAAGATTCTAACTTTCTTTTAAAACACAGTTCATCATTATTTGACTTTTTCTAAGATTAAAATGCTTCTGGAGCACATGAGATTCCACGGTATGTGTACCCACAAAATAATCGTCAAATTAGGTGAGAATGAAACCGTCATGTCCAAAATTATACTGTCCCAAATTGTCCCATATTCAATATTGTACATGCAATATTCCAATACCTTTAACAATTTCATTTTTCATAATCTGCCAGTTGTTGAGAGGAGGTTAAGCATTTTGTCGATCTACAAACAAATTTCAAAGAATTCTATTGAAGATAGGTAACTGAAATGGTAAACAAACTGCAAAAGATAACAATGCAAGTGGTTGTGTAAAAACTAAAGACCACGTAGTCGGCCATTCTGTACAGTGTTTGGATTTGACAGTTTGAATTTTAATTGCCTCAAGAAAAGTCTAAAAGGCATTAAAAACATAACATTCCTTGTTATTTTTTAACCTCCCGACCTTGCACGACTCCCACATCCTGCTCCGTCTCCTCCTATCCACCTCCCACCCTCAAGGCCCTGTCACACGGTGCAATTTTTCTTGCACTTGTAACTGCTCCGTCTCCTTCTCTATCCACCTCCTACCCTTAAGGCCCTGTCACACGGTGCACTTTTCCTTGCATTCACCGTAGCAAAAAAGATGGCGACATGTCGATTTTACCAGAATGCATTGCAGGTATCAAGAAAGAATACGTGGGAAAAGATGACAAGAAGCAAAGCTACTGGATTGAAATTTTAACACAAGTGTGAAAATAACCTATTGTCTTCTGTCTGTTCTTTATAAGACGTTAATTTGCCTTTTTAAACAATTTCAGACCGCCATGCACTCTGGTAAAATCGACATTTGCCATCTTTTTTGCTACAGGGAAAATCTACTCTTAAGTAAATTTGTGACAAATGTTTGGTACGTTAAAAAACCCCACCAAACTGTGATGGAAACTTGCATTTGCCAATTTTACATCTCCCAATAGTAGAATTGCATTTCAAGTTGCAAGAAAAATTGCATTGTGACAGGACCTTTATTCTCCAGTGTTCCCGCCAACCTGCTCCCACCATTAGATGGAAAGTCCTTTTTTCACTACATTTTAGTAATTAGGCTACCCCCCTCCTCTCACAAGTCTGTAATCGCCTGACGAAATCAATTGGTCGACAGTCCAAGGCATGTTTTGTAATCGAAATTCACAAAATTAAAATTAAATTGCCTTTTTTCAATAAATTTGAACCAGAACCAACTCTATACATAGAACTGTCTCAGCATACTTTCTTCGACAATCTCAACAATTCAAGACCTCATTCAGTTTCTATAGCGGATTTCATGGTATTATTATCGAACCAACTTCAACTGAAAACGGTAGCCTTAATCTTACATGCGACCATAGCCATGCTTGGAAAGCACAAACTTACAATACTCGAAAATTGTACTTATTTCCAGTCTGATCTCTCAAAAATCGATCTCTATGCACAATCTAAGTACTTTGCTACAAATAATGATAGAAAATAAAGCATATTACCTTAAAACAAAGTTAGGATGCATGAAAATTTAGAGGACTTTCAAGGAGCAAAATCTTCGAGCTAGAGAAAAATTTTGAAAAAATAGTATTCGGAAAATCTTCGAGCAGCGTCGGAAACCGACGAATTCCGAGGAACGCCGAAACTACCACTTTGTGTCGACATGCTCCGAGCAAGTTCCTTGTTCCTGATTCAGAAGAAGCTGTATCACAGATCAGATATATACAGATAGGGAACTCGCACTCAATAACCTCAATTTTTGTGTCCCCGTGCTCACGTCATTCCACGCGCCACGCAAATTGCTCTGGCAAGTGTCGTTCGTCGTGTTTTCAGTCAAAAGCATAGGAAAAACGCCGTTCGAAAGTACAAAAATGAATATTTTTGCGAAGTTCCTTCACCGATCTTCATTTTGTATGTATGTAGATATTTCAGTAGAATTTGCGTTTGATTCTTGTGTAGAAATTTCTAAATTTCCTTAAAAGTAGGAATAAACCAGAAAATGACGGAAACACGCTCTCAAAACTTCACCGCGACACATCGCTGGAATTTGTCGTTTTAAAGCATTTTGCATGAGAATCTTTGCACGTAAAACCTTCTTGCGGTTTAGATGTTCTAGCATGCACGTTTAAATGCGTGTTTTGTTGACACATTTCGCTAGAAATTGAGTTTAAACGCCGTGTTTAGGTCGGCTCACGCGGTTTGTGCCAGCGGTATCACCCATGAGCGCTGCACCGACTTCTGACACCGAAAAAAAATAAAAAAAAAAAAAACAGAAACGGGGCGAATTTAAAACTCCGCCTCGCCTACGGCAGGCGGAGTAATAAGTTTATGCTAGCTTAAAAGAGATTTGTTTTTAACCTGACAATGATGCTTTGGCAAATCATTAACACGAATAGATCCCATCTTTTCAGTGAAAGAACATACTTACATGTTTCGTTGTTTTGGTTACGTTTTGTTCAAGACTAAAAACGAAGTGTTTTCATTAAAGGTCATAATGATTTAAAACACATTTTTAATACATTCAAACTGGTCTACATTTTTGAACTTCTAACAAATTCTAGGTAACTTTTTATCCAAGTGGAATTCAAAAAGAGTTTTGTTTTTGAAAAAAGGTTGTGCTCCACACAATATTACTGTTGAGCATTCTTTTATGTATTCTTGTTTCTTTGTTTAACAAACAATTGAAACCAATTTTAGTTCGACATTGTCAGGTTAAAAATACAATTAGAAAATATATGGCCCTGAAAGTCAAAATTTCTACCCTTTTTTAATTTCTTCGTAAAAGTGTAATCGTTTCTCGTGATTTTTGACGTTTCGAATAGTTTTTTTACTTGAATGATAACTGAAAAAATACCAGTGGAACAAAATAGTAGTTTTATTAGTAAAGCGCCCTTTAACTCTGACACTTGCGTTACTCAAGTAACTCTGAAAATTTTTCTATTTGGACTTGTAGGATGCTACCGTCCACTTGCCAGAGGAAATTTAAAAAACTCTTATTAAAAACATCGCTTCAACAAAATAAATTGCTTGCAAGATGAGCCATATATTTTCTTTGTAATTGTGAAACAACTATTGGTGTTCTATGTTAGACGATTTCTCTGTCAAATTAGAAAAAATATCACTTCCCGTTGTTTCATAATTATTTATCTCTTGAAGTATAAACATTTATCTTCAAAAGACCAAGTTTTTGTAACATTGCGTTTTCACTTGTGTTTATTCACTTGTGTTTATTCACTTGTGTTTATTTGCTTGTGTTTATTCACTTGTGTTTATTCACTTGTGTTAATCGCAATCTTCCTGTCGTGTTCTGTTATCTTTTATTGTTATTTAAATATGCATGAAATGTGGTGTGATGATCTTTTTATTGTTATTCAAATTGTAATCTTCACAAATTCTTTTCAATAAATTGTTTACAAAATTTATATGTACCCCCTTTTAATTAAAAATTCAATTCCCATGGGAATTGAGAAATTGAATAAAAAAAATCCCCCTACCCCGACCAACTCCCCAAGTGCTACTTCCACCTAAGTAGAAGTACTTATACATATATAGTATAAGTACTTCTACTTAATTACAGTGGAAGTAGCACTCGGAGAGCTGGCCGGGGTAGCGGGGCAAAGAGAAGACCAATCGTGCAAATGCTAATTCGCAAGTTGCCTAATTGATCTTCTCTAGAGAGCAGCTGCGCATACCTAGCAAATTAAAAATACAAACATTAGTGACCTAAGTACTTAGCATGCAAATTTGATTCCCAAAGCCAAAAAGACGAGTGACCCCCGCTAATCCTACCGACTGCCTACCTGCCTCAGTTCTAAGCTGTCTTCCTTGGTCCTAAGCTCCTGCATTCCATTCGTTACCTTCACTTTCCTCACCACCGCACAGTCACTCACAGCTGATAAAACCGCATGCACCACCACCACCCCGACTGCCACCCAAATTTAAGAATTAAAAGAATTAAAATTTCGATAAAGTATGCTCAGTAAATGTTATCTATTCGAATATTTTAGGCCAAACGTAAACAGAAATAGTCGAAGGGTCGTATATACAAACAGGTAAGCTTCCTATTTGTCTTTATACTTGAAATTTACAAATACCAAAATATATAAAACTTAACCGACAATTTTGTTCAAAAATTCCTATCATGACATCTTCTAAGAATGATAATAATGATTTTAGTTGGAATAATAATAATTGCTTTTTTGCTTAAAAGTACATTCAGAAATTTTAATTCCTTTAATGAGCCTAACCCCATGCAACTTACACACGGCGCACACCCTCGCACTCCATACATTTAGCTATTAAATTACGTTATAAACAAAAAAGAAAAGAAAAAGATAAATTACGTTATCTCTAGCTACTTAAACCCACTTAGACTGAGTATTTGATTGAGTTTTCGAACATAAAACCTTAACTGAAAGGGCATGGGCTTTTCGTTGTGTTAATTGGTCCGAAGTAAGTATAAACCTAATACTTACCAAAGGCTATGGATGTGTCAAATAAACATGAGAATGCAAAAATGCAACTTAATTTTTTTCATTTGAGATTTATCTAGCAATTTAAGGTCCTTGTAGCTGGTACAGTTACTCTATATAGTTGAAAAGGGTCGAAATGTTTTAGAACTTCAACTTAGAACCGCAATTCTCATATTTATTTAACTGAAACGCCTTCATTTGCATGGTACCTCGCAGCTGCTCTCAAACCACTTCCGTAATTGGCTTTAGTGCACATAAACAATGGCCTAATCGTTGCATTGTTCCTGCTCACCAAAACTAACCCGAAAGCACCAAGATACTTAACATATTCATAATCAAAGAGGATTTTAATTAATCGACTTGAATTGACATATTACCATGAAAATAAAGTAAGCTGTATTCCCACGGCAATTTAAAATAGAATAAAAATTAACGATCGAATCCTGCTGATTCTCATGCATGTATGAATCAAATTAACTACGAAATATTATGTTCCCCTGGGAATATTTTAAAACTTATTTCATCGTTATTTTAATAAAAATATAGTTATAAACTTCGACTTAACCAATGTTTAAAATGTTATTACTGCAACTTAGTATTGTTACTTCAAGACATGCATTATTTTGTTTCGTTTTGTTTTTAGAATACATTCATCGATATAGGCAAAATTTCCTCGCGTAAGGTATTATTTCTTTCAAAAATGTTGTTAGCATAACAATCATATTTTCAATTGATTTTTAACCCCACAATCTAAACATAACGCTATTTTTTGAAAGACTACCAAACGCTTAGAATATTCCACGTGGTTTTATTTTTGAAAAGTAGTGATTTAATCGTTTTTTCACTCATTTTGTTGCTTTTTCTCTTTTCACAGCAAAAAACAATGTTTTAATTAAAAAGAATTGAATTTGCTTAAATCCTCTTTGATATCAAGATATTAGGTATCTTGTTTTCTTCTAACTTACATTTGTATAATTTCCACTACTGTCATTTCATTAGGAATGTCTAGCTTGTTCTATTCTTGTGGATTGTGATTCTTATTTGTGGATCCATGGCATCCAGGATCGCCCATTCTTCACTTTTCTTCTCGCGTTTCTTTGCATCTCACCACCTTTTGAAATGAAAGAGTTACGTTGTATAATTAGATAACGATTAGAAGAATTTATAAACGACTTTATTGTGAAAAATATACCAAAAAGTGTGAATAATTTTGATGATTTTATACCAGGCAAAATTTGACGATAATTTATTTCTATTTCGAAGTTATGTGGACAACAAGTAATTCCCTCTCTAGTAGATCACATGTGGTACAATTTACCGCTCTTCTCATATCATTTAACGCTTCATTTGCATGACACCTCCAGCTGCTCTCAAACCACTTCCGTAGTTGGATTTAGTGCACACAAACAATGGCTTAATTGTTCCATGGTCCCCGCTTGCCAAAATAAACCGAAAGCACCCAGGGACGTAGCCAGGGGGGAGCCGAGGGAGCCGCGGCTCCATCCCCCCCTTTCGTTAATAGAGAGGTTCAGCAAAGACGACACAACGCCTTTGCAACGCCAAAGCGAGGTAAAAACGATGTGGAAATGCCGTGGGCAAATCTGGAGATGGGCAATCACGGCATTTTACGTCGCATTGACGTCACGTCTCTTTGCTAAACCTCCCTATTATTTAACGCGATAGGCGCGTCAAACCTATCATAATTATTAGTATCTGCAGGGCTCCCCCCCCCCCCCTTTGACAGTTCTGGTTACGTCCCTGAAAGCACCAGGCACTTATCATATTTATAATCACGGAGGGTTTTCATGGTAAAGTCAAGTCTTCACGTGAAGTCATTTACTTGCACGTAAATTTAGTCACACTTCTCCAGGGCTAGCCCTTAAGAGCTCGTGTATACCTGGCGGGGAAACGCGCTCACAAAGCGCTGATCGATGTGTGATGCGGCAGAGAACTGGTGCGAGTGTGTTTTTTGAACGAATTCGGAAGGAGTGTGGTTTTATAGCTTTGTCTTTGTGCGGTTTTTACTTTGGTTTTATGAGAGTTTCTAGAAATTCTCAACTTGAAATTTTGAAACAATGTTTCCTTTACGTCTGAGAGCTTTTTTGTGTTCATTGGACTGTTCTTGCTTTGTTCTGTTGTGGATAAATGGCTTGAAAAGTATGGATATAATAGGAGGCAAGATATTCAACAAGGAAATACAAGTCAAAATGCTGCCCCACGTAATAGTATTTCAGGTATGTCGAACTTATTAATGTCTGTTTGTATATGGAGATACTCATAGAAATCGGAGTTGATTATTCGAACCATTCTACTTCGTCTTGGATTTTTAGACAACGAATGTTAAAAAGTAGTTTGAAGAAATCCATCAACTAGAATTCAAACTATACAACTATATGATCTTAACTTGAAATGTACAAATTTGCTAGGTCTGGAAAGCATTTTCACGCTAAACCCGCGTCAGTTTAAGTAAATGAACTGAGTTTGCCAAAATCTTAATCGTATATGAAAAATGTTTGCAATTATTTTGTTACCTTTACACCGTGAAGAAATTGTGGAAAGTGATTGATATTTTTATAGATACTTAAATCGGTCATTGTAACCACACGATGCATCGAAACAGACGAAGATATAGCAAAAATATGTTACACGAATTCAGACCAAGGCAGCTAAAAAACATCCGATTTCTATGAGTATCTCCATATACAAACAATAATAAGCTCGACATACCCGAAATACTATTACGTAGGGCAGCATTTTGACTTGTATTTCCATGTTGAATTCTTGTCTTCTATTATATCGATACATTTTAAGCCATTTATCCACAACAGAACAAAGCAAGAACAGTCCAATGAACACAAAAGAGCTCTCAGACGTAAAGGAAACATTGTTTCGAGAACTCAAGCTAAGATTTTCTTGAAACTTCTCCAAAAATATGAGTAAAAACCACACAAAGACGAAGCTACAAAATACGCTCCTTTCAAATTCGTTCAAAAAACACGCTCGCCCCAGTTCTCTGCCGCATCGCACATCGATCAGCGCTTTGTGACCGCGATTCTTTCATGTTATACACCAGGGCGTCATACAAACGAATGTTCGGTGCTTTAATCCCAGTCCTAGATTCGTGATGAGACCAAAGCCCGTACTTTCGTGATTCGTAACATCAATTATTATCTATTAGGCCATCCGCTATCCTAGATTATTCAAATATCGAAATTATATTTTCGTGCCTATTTTTAGTACTATATGTTCATTGACAACACTGAACATTTACTTATATTTTTTGTTTGCTACTAAGTTGCTCACGAAGGGCCTTCGCTTTAAATGTCGAATTCGATATTCTGTTTATGTCGTTTCAGGTAGTGAAATATCGGATGTTTTTGTGTGCTTCTGACTTAACTGGCAACGTTAGTTCGAGGTATTATTTTTATTTCTATTCCATTTAATAGACGTTAGAGGTGCTTACGTCACGCCAGAGTTAAACAATGAATTGCAATGCAATGTGGGGAAAATGTGGGAAAATTTACCTTGTATTTATATGCATTGAAAACCCCGTGACGTAAGCACTTCAAAGGTCTATTACAGTATTTCAAAATATTCAGCATGGGATAATCAAGCAAATACTGGAAAGTTTAACTGACAAAGACAAAGTAGAATCAACAAACTTACAATACTCTAACTTTGGATCGTCGCGGCTTCAATTGATCTTGTTTCATCCTGTTGTTTATGGTTTCATCTGGCTAGCACTCTCTCTCTCTCTCTTTATAGAACATCTCGTCGGTCGGTGACAACCATATTCGTATCCCGTATTCGTATCATAAAATAACGAGAAAATTAACAATTTAAAACCAATATTTCAGAATAGTGAAATTAAACGCAAATTTGATTGTGAATGACTTTGACAAACCGTACCTTGCGATATTATTTGCATCTTGACATCTTCTCATGGACGCGGGTAATAATTCATTTCTTGGATCAATATAAATTCTTCCCCATCTTGTTCTGTCCTTGTTTGGTGTACTCACTTCTTCACTTTGTATGCTTTAAAAAAAGAAATCACGGTTTTTAGGAAATTGTTTAAAAAGAAAACTGCGTTTATAAGTATTAGAGACGATTAGGTTTGCCATATCGTCATAGAAAGTAGTGAGCGGACAAAACTCCGAGATGACTAAATCCGTGGATAAAATCTCGGCAAGACATTAATTCGGTAAAACACGTAAGACAAAATGGAATTGTTTGGCGTTATTTTCAGTCCCCTAAAATTTTCGATCTTACCGAATTAACTAGCAAGTATAGATCGGTACTGGGAGAGACATGGTAAGTAGGAGGGGTACTAGCCTAGGAAAGGGGTACTATTCTACAATCCTGGCAAAAATTATTGTGGACAGCACGCGCATATCTCAAATTACACGCATCTTGTTATAGCTTCGTCAAAAAAATCCCTTCTCTCCCCTCTTCTGCCTAATCAATGTTGAATATCACGAAAATTGGTTGTTGGCAATGTCAACAAAAAATTACATTCAACAATATTAAGGAGGGGATAGAGGGGGGGGGGGTTATTAAAGCGAAGATCAGCGCCAGGCAGATGTGACGCTGTCCTTAGAAAGCTTACTGTCCAGATAAGTTTTGCCAGGATTGTAGGAGGGGTACTGGGGAAAGATAGGGTTAAACATGATTAAACAGGATGAAGATTGGATTAGGATAAGGGAAGGAGAAAATCAAACGAATGGCTGAAGGATCAAGAAATTCAGACTGTCATCTCAAATCAAAGGCAGCTCAATTCCTTTGAATTTGATCTCTGGAAGTCTGAATTTCCTGTTTCTTGTATAGAGTGCAGTGTATCAGGGAATAAAAAAGGTTTTTAAGAAAAAGAAAAAATACAGAAATAAAAGTAATTTATAATAAAGTATATAAAGAATAAAAAAGGAATTATTGATACAGTAGTTGGCACATGATAATAATATTAATCCCTATAGGGTGGGCTTGGTCTTACTAACGCTGGTAATGTACTTTCTGCAAATAAATTACTGAGTGGAGAGAGGGAGCAATAGCTATTTTACAATAGTGCATAGTATTTGGTTTCTTACCGGCTAAATTCACTTGAACGTCCTTTTTGCTGTGGGTTGTCGATCACGTTTCTCGCGTGGTTGTCTCGCAATATCATTGTAATATCTAAAATGTAAAATGTAATATATTAGATATCAAAATATAGAAGAATTTCGAAAGGCGGCATATATATTCTATAACAAAATGATTGTCGTCACGTTAACCTGGATCAATTGTAGAGCTAAATGACAGACTTTAGAGAAAAATTATTTTACCTGCAAAAGGATCTGTTTTAATCATGTCACCGGTGTCCCATTCTGAACGGTTCTAGTACGGTCCAACTGGAGAGAGAAAAGTAGAAAATAAATTATACAATCACTACATTTATTTAAACTCGATAAATTTAATAAGTGATATTTCGACCTGGCAAGTAAATCAAATTTTTGTCAGTAAGATAAGTAAACATTTACTTACTAAAACATACTCAGAACAGTTAGAGAATAGTTACGTGTGTAATAAAAATCCAAAATTGTTGATGCCCAACTACACTAGAGTGATTTTCCTTGCATCGTTAGATTGGACAAGAAGACGACGCCATCTTGATTTTGAATTCCCTCGGCAAAGCCACAATTTGCTTCGCTATTTTTTCCTCATTTCTTCGTCATTTTAGCTCGAATCACCTCCAATTCTCTCTCCAACTGTCTCTTCGTCATTTCTATGGAACTATTAGAAGATTTGGAGACTTGTGGCTTGACTAAGAAGACTCAATGTAGCTTGTAAATTTTCGGTCCCGAGCAGACATTTTGGACAAACCTTCTTCTTCGACGACCAAGCAGTAAATGACGTCAGATGACCATTGTCCACCAGAAAATACCCGTATGTATAATGTTCAATGATCTTTGTACAAAGCCTAAAGTAAGATTTTATTTATATATCATAGTGTTTTTGCCGTTATTTTTCACTTAGATGATTCCTTAATTTATTTACTTCTAGTTTACGTACTTATTTTGAAAAAAGAACACCTATAACGAGTGTTTTTCTTTTTTTTTTTTAATTTGCATGCCGATGAGCAAGGAATGACCAGTTCGAGTTTTCATTGGCAAACATCTTTCCTCCGTAGCCCAGAGGTACAGGTAACTGTCTTCCGACTAGCCAAAAATGTTTGACTTTGATTTTGGATGGATCGTCGACAGGTCAATCCAACTGAGGTTGGTTTGAAGGTTTAATTCTTCATCACTCGTTCAGTTGAACAGACCGGTCGACGATCCACCTAAAACTCAAGTCAAAGCTGGACGTAGAGTGCAGGAAAACACAGGCAAGTACCACGAGGCCAAGGAGATAAACGTTATTTGCCTAGTGTTTTGAACTAATATTTAAGCAAGTTCCCTAACTTGACTGTTGGGGACAGTCCTGTAGGGTTGGCGCCTTGAAGACTTCTCGCTGTTATTTCCCTTCGTTCAAGAAGACAAGTTGTCTTCGTTGAGAAATAACAACGAGAAGACTTCAATGCACCAGTAAACCACTACACGGTAAAACTACAGTGTAGTGGTTTACGCTAAACCACTACACTGTGCCAATAATATATGACTGACTTCTTCCCAAAGCTTACGGTACAAGAAACATGGATGTGCAAAGATGCGCAAACACTTTAAAGCCTTTAAAGCAAGTGTTTTCTTACAGGAAAGAGTCAAAGACGACAACACCTACTAAATCAAAGCCGTGTAGTCATGTTTTAAGTTGTTCGGTTATGTTTAACGATCTTTTATGGCTTATAATATGGCTAATGATAAATCTTTGCAAGAAGAAAAGTCGAAGTTTGCATAATTATTATTGACTTTCCGTCAGGCGAGCTTTATATGCCATTGTGTTCAGTGTCCTTGATATAGGAGTCATATATTTATGGCCTTGGGTTTAATTCCCAAACACTGAATGGCAGTCTTAAGCTCTTTTAAGTACTAAGATAGCGTTTCAACAAGATAGCACTGCATTATTGTTTCCCTAGTCACTATGTCACGCTGCAACGAAACACATAATATATTTTATAAGCCTGAACGCAGAGCGTGGTCAATTCAGTTATATAATTACAATAGTTTTTCGGTTCCTTTTAAACATTGCCGACACTGGTATCGTTGTAGCTCGGAATTGTAACAGAAGCAGTTCTCTTGTGCTATAACCTGGCTATAATCTGCAAATTGTGTGGCTATACATAAAGCTATGAGCGCCAAGCTTTCTCGTTGATTGGGAATTGATCCTACCATGGACACTTATATTAATACTGACTACCAATAGGAACGTTTGACACTCAGAGCTTGTACATAACGCATTTTGTAGGTTATATCGCAAAAAACTGCAGAGCAAACTACAAGCATGTATGTCATTGCCGCAAAAGCAATCTGTATTTGCTCAAGAAAATAATAGCTCCCTATAAACGAGAAAGCTTTGCGCTGTAGCTTGTGTATATCTACGCACTTCGCAGGTTATAGCCAGGTTACAGCACAAGAGAACTGTCTCTGTTACAATTCCGAGCTACAACGTTACCAGTGTCGGCAATGTTTAAAAGGAACCGAAAAACTATTGATAATTTAGTGTCAAAATGATGGAAACTGAATCGGCAGCGTTCTAAGTTCAGGCTTACAGAATATACTATGTGGTTGGTTACAGTGTGACATATCTTATGAAAGAGCTGAAGACTGCCATTCAGTGTTTGGGAATTAAACCCAACGCCATAAGTACATGACTGCTATATCAAGGACACTGAACGCAATGGCATATAAAGCTCGAGTCGAATTATGCAAACTTTTCTTCTTGCAAAGAACTGGCCATAAAAGAACGTTAAACATAACCGAACAACTTAAAGCATGACTACACAGCTTTGATTTAGTAAGCGTTGTCGTCTTGATATAAGTGTGCATGGTAGGATCAATAATTCCCGATCAACGAGAAAGCTTCGCGCTGTAGCTTATTTATATCTACGCATTTTGCAGGTTATAGCCAGGTTATAGCACAAGAGAACTGCTTCTGTTACAATTCCGAGCCACAACGTTACCAGTGTCGGCAATGTTTAAAAGGAACCGAAAAACTATTGATAATTTGCTATCAAAATAATGGAAACTGAATCGGCAGCGTTCAGTTGAGGCTCATAGAATATATACTATGACTATGTGTTTGGTTACAGCGTGAGATAATCACTAAGAAAGCAATAATGCAATGACATCTTGTTTGAAACGCTATCTTAGTACTTAAAAGAGCTTAAGACTGCCATTCAGTGTTTGGGAATTAAACCCAAGGCCATAAATATATGACTCCTATATCAAGGACACTGGGCACAATGGCATATAAAGCTCGCCTGACGGAAAGTCAATAATAATTATGCAAACTTCGACTTTTCTTCTTGCAAAGACTTATTATTAGCCATATTATAAGCCATAAAAGATCGTTAAACATAACCGAACAACTTAAAACACGACTACACGGCTTTGATTTAGTAGGTGTTGTCGTCTTTGACTCTTTCCTGTAAGAAAACACTTGCCTTAAAGGCTTTAAAGTGTTTGCGCATCTTTGCACATCCATGTTTCTTGTACCGTAAGCTTTGGGAAGAAGCCAGTCATATATTATTGGCACAGTGTAGTGGTTTAGTCTAAACCACTACACTGTAGTTTTACCGTGTAGTGGTTTAGTGGTGCATTGAAGTCTTCTCGTTGTTATTTCTCAACGAAGACAACTTGTCTTCTTGAACGAAGGGAAATAACAGCGAGAAGTCTTCAAGGCGCCAACCCTACAGGACTGTCCCCAACAGTCAACTTAAGGAAACTTGCTTAAATATTAGTTCAAAACACTAGGCAAATAACGTTTATCTCCTTGGCCTCGTGGTACTGTCTGTGTTTTCCTGCACTCTACGTCCAGCTTTGACTTGAGTTTTAGGTGGATCGTCGACCGGTCTGTCCAACTGAACGAGTGAAGAATTAAATTCTTCACACCGACCTCAGTTGGACTTGACCTGTCGACGATCCGCCCAAAATCGAAGTCAAACATTTTTGGCCAATCGGAAGACAGTAACCTTTACCTCTCGGCTAAGGAGGAAAGATGTTTGCCAATGAAAACTCGAACTGGTCATTCCTTGATCATCGGCGTGCAAATTAAAAAAATAATAGAAAAACGCTCGTTGTAGGTGTTTTTTGCGAAATAAGTATGTAAACTAGAAGTAAATAAATTAGGAAATCTTCCGAGTGAAAAATAATGGCAAAAACACTATAATAAATAAATAAAATCTTACTTTAGGCTTTGTACAAAGATCATTAAACATTTTACATACGGGTATTTTCTGGTGGACAATGGCCATCTGACGTCATTTACTGCTTGGTCGTCGAAGAAGAAGGTTTGTCCAAAATGTCTGCTCGGGACCGAAAATTTACAAGCTACACTGAGTCTTCTTAGTCAAGCCACAAGTCTTCAAATCTTCTAATAGTTCCATAGAAATGACGAAGAGACAGTTGGAGGTGATTCGAGCTAAAATGACGAAGAAATGAGGAAAAAATAGCGAAGCAAATTGTGGCTTTGCCGAGAGAATTCAAAATCAAGATGGCGTCGTCTTCTTGTCCAATCTAAAGATGCAAGGAAAATCACTCTAGTGTTGTTGGACATCAACATTTTTGGATTTTAATTACACACGTAACTATTCTCTAACTGTTCTGAGTATGTTTTTGTAAGTAAATGTTTACTTATCTTACTGACAAAAATTTGATTTACTTGCCAGGTCGAAATATCACTCATTAAATTTATCGAGTTTAAACAAATGTAGTGATTGTATAATTTATTTTCTATTTTTTTCTCTCTAGTTGGACCGTACTAGAACCGTTCAGAATGGAACACCGGTGACATGATTAAAACAGAATCTTTTGCAGGTAAAATAATTTTTCTCTCAAGTCTGTCATTTAGCTCTACAATTGATCCAGGTTAATGTGACGACAATCATTTTGTTATAGAATATATATGCCGCCTTTCGAAATGCTTCTATATTTTGATATCTAATATATTACAATTTATATTTTAGATATTACAATGATATTGCGAGACAACTACGCGAGAAACGTGATCGAGAACCCACAGCAAAAAGGACGTTCAAGCGAATTTAGCCGGTAAGAAACCAAATACTATGCACTATTGTAAAATAGCTATTGCGCCCTCTCTCCACTCAGTAATTTATTTGCAGTAAGTACATTACCAGCATTAGTCAGACCAAACCCACTTTATCATTATCATGTGCCAACTGCTGTATCAATAGTTTCTTTATTATTCTATATATACTTTATTATAAATTACTTTTATTTCTGCATTTTTTCTTTTTCTTAAAAACCTTTTTTATTGCCTGATACACTGTACTCTATACAAGAAACAGGAAATTCAGATTTCCAGAAATCAAATTCAAAGGAATGAGAACTCGTCACGTCAGGCCATTGTTAACAACCGACTTAGGGAGTGCTGACATGACGTTTGAGCTGCCTTTGATTTGAGATGACAGTCTGAATTTCTTGATTATTCAGCCATTCGTTTAATTTTCTCCTTCCCTTATCCTAATCCAATCTTCATCCTGTTTAACCCTATCTTTCCCCAGTACCCCTCCTACAATCCTGGCAAAACTTATGTGGACAGTAAGCTTTCTAAGGACAGCGTCACATCTGCCTGGCGCTGATCTTCGCTTTAATAACCCCCCCCCCCTCTATCTCCTCCTTAATATTGTTGAATGTAATTTTTTGTTGACATTGCCAACAACCAGTTTTCGTGATATTCAACATTGATTAGGGGGAAGAGGGGAGAGAGGGGATTTTTTTGACGAAGCTATAACAAGATGCGTGTAATTTGAGATATGCGCGTGCTGTCCACAATAATTTTTGCCAGGATTGTAGAATAGTACCCCTTTCCTAGGCTAGTACCCCTCCTACTTACCATGTCTCTCCCAGTACCGTTCTATTCTTGCCAGTTAATTCGTTAAGATCGCAAATTTTAGGGGACTGAAAATAACGCCAAACAATTCCATTTTGTCTTACGTGTTTTGCGGTTTTCCCCCGGTGCTTACACGTATACGATTTTCACCTGGTGCATTTCTTGCAACCGAATTAATGTCTTGCCGAGATTTTATCCACGGATTTATTCATCTCGGAGTTGCAGTTGTCCGTTCACTACTTTCTATGATGATATGGCAAACCTAATCGTCTCTGATACTTATAAACGCAGTTCTCTTTTTAAACAGTTTTCTAAAAATCGTGATTTCTTTTTCTAAAGCATACAAAGTGAAGAAGTGAATACACCAAACAAGGACAGAACAAGATGGGGAAGAATTTATATTGATCCAAGAAATGAATTATTACCCGCGTCCATGAGAAGATGTCAAGATGCAAATAATATCGCAAGGTACGGTTTGTCAAAGTCATTCAAAATCAAATTTGCGGTTAATTTCACTATTCTGAAATATTGGTTTTAAATTGTTAATTTTCTTGTTATTTTATGATACGAATACGGGATACGAATATGGTTGTCACCGACCGACGAGATGTTCTATCAAGAGAGAGAGAGAGAGAGAGAGAGAGAGAGTGCTAGCCAGATGAAACCATAAACAACAGGATGAAACAAGACCAATTGAAGCCGCGAGGATCCAAAGTTAGAGTGATGTAAGTTGTTGATTCTACTTTGTCTTTGTCAGTTAAACTTTCCAGTATTTGCTTGATTATCCCATGCTGAATATTTTGAAATACTGTAATAGACCTTTGAAGTGCTTACGTCACGGGGTTTTCAATGCATATAAATACAAGGTAAATTTTCCCACATTTTCCCCACATTGCATTGCAATTCATTGTTTAACTCTGGCGTGACGTAAGCACCTCTAACGTCTATTAAATGGAATAGAAATAAAAATAATACCTCGAACTAACGTTGCCAGTTAAGTCAGAAGCACACAAAAACATCCGATATTTCACTACCTGAAACGACATAAACAGAATATCGAATTCGACATTTAAAGCGAAGGCCCTTCGTGAGCAACTTAGTAGCAAACAAAAAATATAAGTAAATGTTCAGTGTTGTCAATGAACATATAGTACTGAAAATAGGCACGAAAATATAATTTCGATATTTAAATAATCTAGGATAGCGGATGGCCTAATAGATAATAATTGATGTTACGAATCACGAAAGTACGGGCTTTGGTCTCATCACGAATCTAGGACTGGGATTAAAGCACCGAACATTCGTTTGTATGACGCCCTGGTGTATAACATGAAAGAATCGCGGTCACAAAGCGCTGATCGATGTGCGATGCGGCAGAGAACTGGGGCGAGCGTGTTTTTTGAACGAATTTGAAAGGAGCGTATTTTGTAGCTTCGTCTTTGTGTGGTTTTTACTCATATTTTTGGAGAAGTTTCAAGAAAATCTTAGCTTGAGGTCTCGAAACAATGTTTCCTTTACGTCTGAGAGCTCTTTTGTGTTCATTGGACTGTTCTTGCTTTGTTCTGTTGTGGATAAATGGCTTAAAATGTATCGATATAATAGAAGACAAGAATTCAACATGGAAATACAAGTCAAAATGCTGCCCTACGTAATAGTATTTCAGGTATGTCGAGCTTATTATTGTCTGTTTGTATATGGAGATACTCATAGAAATCGGATGTTTTTTAGCTGCCTTGGTCTGAATTCGTGTAACATATTTTTGCTATATCATCGTCTGTTTCGATGCATCGTGTGGTTACAATGACCGATTTAAGTAAGTATCTATAAAAATATCAATCACTTTCCACAATTTCTTCACGGTGTAAAGGTAACAAAATAATTGCAAACATTTTTCATATACGATTAAGATTTTGGCAAACTCAGTTCATTTACTTAAACTGACGCGGGTTTAGCGTGAAAATGCTTTCCAGACCTAGCAAATTTGTACATTTCAAGTTAAGATCATATAGTTGTATAGTTTGAATTCTAGTTGATGGATTTCTTCAAACTACTTTTTAACATTCGTTGTCTAAAAATCCAAGACGAAGTAGAATGGTTCGAATAATCAACTCCGATTTCTATGAGTATCTCCATATACAAACAGACATTAATAAGTTCGACATACCTGAAATACTATTACGTGGGGCAGCATTTTGACTTGTATTTCCTTGTTGAATATCTTGCCTCCTATTATATCCATACTTTTCAAGCCATTTATCCACAACAGAACAAAGCAAGAACAGTCCAATGAACACAAAAAAGCTCTCAGACGTAAAGGAAACATTGTTTCAAAATTTCAAGTTGAGAATTTCTAGAAACTCTCATAAAACCAAAGTAAAAACCGCACAAAGACAAAGCTATAAAACCACACTCCTTCCGAATTCGTTCAAAAAACACACTCGCACCAGTTCTCTGCCGCATCACACATCGATCAGCGCTTTGTGAGCGCGTTTCCCCGCCAGGTATACACGAGCTCTTAAGGGCTAGCCCTGGAGAAGTGTGACTAAATTTACGTGCAAGTAAATGACTTCACGTGAAGACTTGACTTTACCATGAAAACCCTCCGTGATTATAAATATGATAAGTGCCTGGTGCTTTCAGGGACGTAACCAGAACTGTCAAAGGGGGGGGGGGGGAGCCCTGCAGATACTAATAATTATGATAGGTTTGACGCGCCTATCGCGTTAAATAATAGGGAGGTTTAGCAAAGAGACGTGACGTCAATGCGACGTAAAATGCCGTGATTGCCCATCTCCAGATTTGCCCACGGCATTTCCACATCGTTTTTACCTCGCTTTGGCGTTGCAAAGGCGTTGTGTCGTCTTTGCTGAACCTCTCTATTAACGAAAGGGGGGGATGGAGCCGCGGCTCCCTCGGCTCCCCCCTGGCTACGTCCCTGGGTGCTTTCGGTTTATTTTGGCAAGCGGGGACCATGGAACAATTAAGCCATTGTTTGTGTGCACTAAATCCAACTACGGAAGTGGTTTGAGAGCAGCTGGAGGTGTCATGCAAATGAAGCGTTAAATGATATGAGAAGAGCGGTAAATTGTACCACATGTGATCTACTAGAGAGGGAATTACTTGTTGTCCACATAACTTCGAAATAGAAATAAATTATCGTCAAATTTTGCCTGGTATAAAATCATCAAAATTATTCACACTTTTTGGTATATTTTTCACAATAAAGTCGTTTATAAATTCTTCTAATCGTTATCTAATTATACAACGTAACTCTTTCATTTCAAAAGGTGGTGAGATGCAAAGAAACGCGAGAAGAAAAGTGAAGAATGGGCGATCCTGGATGCCATGGATCCACAAATAAGAATCACAATCCACAAGAATAGAACAAGCTAGACATTCCTAATGAAATGACAGTAGTGGAAATTATACAAATGTAAGTTAGAAGAAAACAAGATACCTAATATCTTGATATCAAAGAGGATTTAAGCAAATTCAATTCTTTTTAATTAAAACATTGTTTTTTGCTGTGAAAAGAGAAAAAGCAACAAAATGAGTGAAAAAACGATTAAATCACTACTTTTCAAAAATAAAACCACGTGGAATATTCTAAGCGTTTGGTAGTCTTTCAAAAAATAGCGTTATGTTTAGATTGTGGGGTTAAAAATCAATTGAAAATATGATTGTTATGCTAACAACATTTTTGAAAGAAATAATACCTTACGCGAGGAAATTTTGCCTATATCGATGAATGTATTCTAAAAACAAAACGAAACAAAATAATGCATGTCTTGAAGTAACAATACTAAGTTGCAGTAATAACATTTTAAACATTGGTTAAGTCGAAGTTTATAACTATATTTTTATTAAAATAACGATGAAATAAGTTTTAAAATATTCCCAGGGGAACATAATATTTCGTAGTTAATTTGATTCATACATGCATGAGAATCAGCAGGATTCGATCGTTAATTTTTATTCTATTTTAAATTGCCGTGGGAATACAGCTTACTTTATTTTCATGGTAATATGTCAATTCAAGTCGATTAATTAAAATCCTCTTTGATTATGAATATGTTAAGTATCTTGGTGCTTTCGGGTTAGTTTTGGTGAGCAGGAACAATGCAACGATTAGGCCATTGTTTATGTGCACTAAAGCCAATTACGGAAGTGGTTTGAGAGCAGCTGCGAGGTACCATGCAAATGAAGGCGTTTCAGTTAAATAAATATGAGAATTGCGGTTCTAAGTTGAAGTTCTAAAACATTTCGACCCTTTTCAACTATATAGAGTAACTGTACCAGCTACAAGGACCTTAAATTGCTAGATAAATCTCAAATGAAAAAAATTAAGTTGCATTTTTGCATTCTCATGTTTATTTGACACATCCATAGCCTTTGGTAAGTATTAGGTTTATACTTACTTCGGACCAATTAACACAACGAAAAGCCCATGCCCTTTCAGTTAAGGTTTTATGTTCGAAAACTCAATCAAATACTCAGTCTAAGTGGGTTTAAGTAGCTAGAGATAACGTAATTTATCTTTTTCTTTTCTTTTTTGTTTATAACGTAATTTAATAGCTAAATGTATGGAGTGCGAGGGTGTGCGCCGTGTGTAAGTTGCATGGGGTTAGGCTCATTAAAGGAATTAAAATTTCTGAATGTACTTTTAAGCAAAAAAGCAATTATTATTATTCCAACTAAAATCATTATTATCATTCTTAGAAGATGTCATGATAGGAATTTTTGAACAAAATTGTCGGTTAAGTTTTATATATTTTGGTATTTGTAAATTTCAAGTATAAAGACAAATAGGAAGCTTACCTGTTTGTATATACGACCCTTCGACTATTTCTGTTTACGTTTGGCCTAAAATATTCGAATAGATAACATTTACTGAGCATACTTTATCGAAATTTTAATTCTTTTAATTCTTAAATTTGGGTGGCAGTCGGGGTGGTGGTGGTGCATGCGGTTTTATCAGCTGTGAGTGACTGTGCGGTGGTGAGGAAAGTGAAGGTAACGAATGGAATGCAGGAGCTTAGGACCAAGGAAGACAGCTTAGAACTGAGGCAGGTAGGCAGTCGGTAGGATTAGCGGGGGTCACTCGTCTTTTTGGCTTTGGGAATCAAATTTGCATGCTAAGTACTTAGGTCACTAATGTTTGTATTTTTAATTTGCTAGGTATGCGCAGCTGCTCTCTAGAGAAGATCAATTAGGCAACTTGCGAATTAGCATTTGCACGATTGGTCTTCTCTTTGCCCCGCTACCCCGGCCAGCTCTCCGAGTGCTACTTCCACTGTAATTAAGTAGAAGTACTTATACTATATATGTATAAGTACTTCTACTTAGGTGGAAGTAGCACTTGGGGAGTTGGTCGGGGTAGGGGGATTTTTTTTATTCAATTTCTCAATTCCCATGGGAATTGAATTTTTAATTAAAAGGGGGTACATATAAATTTTGTAAACAATTTATTGAAAAGAATTTGTGAAGATTACAATTTGAATAACAATAAAAAGATCATCACACCACATTTCATGCATATTTAAATAACAATAAAAGATAACAGAACACGACAGGAAGATTGCGATTAACACAAGTGAATAAACACAAGTGAATAAACACAAGCGAATAAACACAAGCAAATAAACACAAGTGAATAAACACAAGTGAATAAACACAAGTGAAAACGCAATGTTACAAAAACTTGGTCTTTTGAAGATAAATGTTTATACTTCAAGAGATAAATAATTATGAAACAACGGGAAGTGATATTTTTTCTAATTTGACAGAGAAATCGTCTAACATAGAACACCAATAGTTGTTTCACAATTACAAAGAAAATATATGGCTCATCTTGCAAGCAATTTATTTTGTTGAAGCGATGTTTTTAATAAGAGTTTTTTAAATTTCCTCTGGCAAGTGGACGGTAGCATCCTACAAGTCCAAATAGAAAAATTTTCAGAGTTACTTGAGTAACGCAAGTGTCAGAGTTAAAGGGCGCTTTACTAATAAAAATACTATATTGTTCCACTGGTATTTTTTCAGTTATCATTCAAGTAAAAAAACTATTCGAAACGTCAAAAATCGCGAGAAACGATTACACTTTTACCAAGGAATTAAAAAAGGGTAGAAATTTTGACTTTCAGGGCCATATATTTTCTAATTGTATTTTTAACCTGACAATGTCGAATTAAAGTTGGTTTCAATTGTTTGTTAAACAAAGAAACAAGAATACATAGAACAATGCTAAACAGTAATATTGTGTGGAGCACAACCTTTTTTCAAAAACAAAACTCTTTTTGAATTCCACTTGGATAAAAAGTTACCTAGAATTTGTTAGAAGTTCAAAAATGTAGACCAGTTTGAATGTATTAAAAATGTATTTTAAACCATGATGACCTTTAATCAAAACACTTCGTTTTTAGTCTTGAGCAAAACGTAACCAAAACACTGAAACATGTAAGATTGTTCTTTCACTGAAAAGATGGGATCTATTCGTGTTAATGATTTGCCAAAGCACCATTGCCAGGTTAAAAACAAACCTTTTTTAAGCTAGCACAAACTTATCTTCTCTTGAAAAGACCATGTTTAATAGCCATGTAAACCTGTTTTCTTATATCATTATTACTATGCTAGTATTACAAAGTGGAACTATTCAAATGTAAACTTGAACTGAAGCAAAGAGAATGCTGGAGATAAATAACAATTTCTTTCAATTACAAAAAACCCACAAATTTACCACAACCAGACAATATGAAATGTTCAAGAAAGATCTTTTGAAGATTAAATTTTAAAATCTTTGTAAACAAAAATGCTATGACGTCAAGTCTGGAAGTAATTTACTTCATTTATTCCATCTACTGCCAGCTAACCTCTGTAAATATAAGCACTTACTGCATCTTGAGTATCAATGAAAAACGTTTGAAATAAATTAAAAAAGGTACTGTCTCATGGTTAGGCTTCCATGCTGATTGCTTATCTGCATACATGTGACGTCACTGTTAGTTTGTTATTTGCTCATGTGTTGTGACAATGGAGGCTTGAAAATTTTGAAATGTGGTTGGCCGACTTGGGGCAGGCAGCACTGACAATTAGGTCTCTTTAGGCCATTTCTCACTTGCCCGCATTTCATTGGAGAAATTTTCTTAAAAAATGAAGTGATAAATCACGACAGCAAAACCAGTGTTTAGGAGATCAAAACACAAAAATGTAGTCACCCTACAGGACATTAGTGTAAGCAAAAGAATCTCATCGTCTAGTTGTGGTTTTCTTACTTATGTGCAACTGCACTTTTTCACAGTTGCAATTTCCCACTTTACAATTTTACTACTAAATCAAGTATGTTCTAGTGCTTCTGTTCATCTCAAATTCAAACAAGTTTCACTTTGCAATGAAGTAAAAAGTCTAATCAGTCCATCTTAAATTTAAAAAGTTTGTTAAAAAATCACAATGTTCTTTTCTAAGATAAAGTGCTAAAAAACAACAAGGAGCTTTCAACTTTTAGCTTTTGTCTACTTCAATGGATTCAGTTACAGCCAGAACTATTGTGATTTTCAAATGAACTTTTCAAACTTCCAATGTACCACTCAAAGTCAACTTAAACAGAAAGAATATTGAGCGATACTGTTAACCAGGAAACAAAATAAAACTTTCTAAAATATTTTTTTCATAAAGCATATGATAAATATGTTTGAATTGCTGAAAAAATGGTAATGATTTTTTTTCTTGATGTGAAAGTAGAAATATATTTCATATGGTTGGAAATTAAGCAATGAAATAAACTCAGAATTCAAAGCCTATATTGAAAGTTAAGCATGGCAATGAGTTCTTTGTTTCCGATAAAACCACCTCAATCTTCTTTATGTTTAATCACTTTAATATTATACAGCCAAATAATGACAAAATGTTTATATATAGTTGAAACAAACTTCAAGCAAAAAATGAAATTGTAGTTGCAAGACATGCTTAATTAGAGACATGATTTTTTGCCTGCACAAGATGTATATATAATTGATAGTAAACCAGTGAAAATAATAAAATATGTTTTTTTAACCATGCAAATAAAATTTTATGTTTTGTAGAACACATCTTGTCACTACTTGGCTTTTTCGAAAATCAAAATGCTTCGAACACACAAGACTTTCCCTGATAAATGGTTGCACTAAATAATGATCAAATTGGGTGGGTACAAAAACTGCAAATTTTCCAAAGTTATACTGTTGCAATTGCTGTTCAATGATGACATGATGTTGCACTAACATTCAACATTGTCTCTTTTCTAACAATAACTATATATATTTTGTGACAAATAGCAAAAACACAGCCACTTATTATCATGGGAAATCATACAGAGTGTTAAAAGCATTTTAATTTCAATAATTTGAAATAAAACATCAAAATAATGAAACCTGGTGTGCACTTTTCATCATGAGCATTAACTTTTCATGATCAATCAGCCTTCGCCCATTTGAATTGGTTAATTAAGTACTCTTGGAACGTTCAACATGTCTAAAAAGGATTTAAAAATACAAAACAAGTAAGCAACTTAAAAGTTGATTGGACAATGGTTGCATGACATCCCATCCAACCAACTCCTTGACAACATCACAGAATAATGATTAGTAGCAATGTGGTAATAATGACAAAATGCACTTATTACAAAATTATACATATTATTTTCAGTTCATTCACAATTATTTCAATTCAACTTCAATATCATCCAGTTTCTTATTAAATGTAATAATTTCTTTACTATTTATTTAGCATGAAAAGTATGAAAAAATCAACCTATTTTTGGGTTGCTAAAGACATATTGATTTTTCAGGACTTAGTCCAGGTTTGCATTATCTAAGAACATTATCTACACTGGTCATTTAGCTCTTGGAAACTGGTAAACTTTAAAAAATAAGTTTTACCCATTTTTACCCAGGGACTTGGTCAAAGGCTGTACAAGACTCAATTGATATGGGTTGACTACATACTGTAATTGCCACTAAATGTTTAGAAATATCTTGGAAGTTAGAATTCCAACTACAGCCAAAAACATGCAAGTCGACTGCCTCATCCCCAGTCGCTTTTTATTTTAGTACTTTTCAAAGTACTTTTAAGTTTAACACAGTTATGTATATAGCTCAAAGTAGTTTAATACAGTAATGTATATAGCTCATCATGCATCTCAATAGTTTATCTTCACCAGCACTGATCTCTATATCTACTGTATGCACATCAAATTACATATTGGCCTTATTAAGAGCCAGCGGAGGAGGCAGGCAAGTCAAAACAAGTCTGCTTCCATCTGGCAACAAGTTGTGATAATGACATCAGAATCTTGCGACAGCTTGTTGAGAACAAGTCTGTTGCAAGTTGTCAACAGAAATGTTGCAAGTTGTATCAATTAAGAAGTTGTTGTAACCATTGACATATATATGTCTGGACTGCCAGCTTCGCTTTGAAAAGTGTTATCAGAGATGGCCGAAATATGAGAGTGTTTTCTCATAAAGTTGACTGCTGACCAGTGCTTGTTGTATTCTTCAAGAGCCAACACTGTTCAATCACTCACTTTTCAATTAATAATGCAAAATTCAAGCGAAAATATTGTGAGCAGGCAGTCCAGATATATTTATGTCAATTGATGTACCAAGTCTGCCAATGAAAAGTTTCGACAAACCTAAATTCTAATGGGTGATTCTCGTCACACATGTGACACTGCTATTTATTTTGGTTATTTTCACAAAAACTATGACGACCAATCGAACTGCGATGCACATGTCTATGAGAGAATCACTCTACCAGACTTTGACATTGACAAGTTTGTTGGAACTTGTTGAGAACAGGTCTGTGTATATACTGCCTTTGACCTCATTCACCTCATCACAAACGTTATAGGAAATTTTATGCTTCATTTATTCCCTCAATTCTCACAAATACAAACGTCAATGGTAGATTCCATCTAAACTGCAGCAAAGATTCGCTCATAGTGAAGATATACAGGTTGTATAAAAAACAGGGTAATCGAACATTGATGTGCTCTAGGGCGTTCAATATTTAACATACAGAAATAATTCTTACGTAGTTGGAAAGACCAGGCTTTTAGCTTTTAATTGCCATCGTCTTTCTATAATTTAAAGAAAAATCAAGCAAATACAAATGCGATAAAAATTGCAGGTCGAAATCGCTTTTTTTCACCGTTGGGAGTTTATTGGAAATCTGTTGAAATTTAATCTTATTAGGGAAGTAAATTACAAAATTAATTGACCAATTTTAGCTTAGGTAGTAAACTTCTGGCATTATATTAGGGATGTTAGTTGTTTCTCGTGGCAGATAAATCATTAATTAAATTTTCTTTTCTTATTCGCTGCCCTAATAATGCTCAGAGGTGGAAATATGCGATTTCGATCGGCTATTTTCATTTGATTCGTATTTGCCCAATCTTTCTTCAAATTTCACAAAAATGATGACAATCGAAAGCTAAAAGCCTGGTCTTTCCGCCTGCGAAAGAATGATTTCTGTAGATTGTATAGTGAACGCGCTAGAGCACTGCAAAGTTCGATTACCTTTTTTTTTATACACCCTGTATTGTATAGTCTTCACACGTGCAAAATACGAACTGTGTATGTCCAAATATTTCGCTAAATTCAGCCTGATTGTCCTCAAAATTCACCTATAACGTAGATCTAGATATTCTTTTACATCTACTGATAGGAAATAAAGCATATTACCTTGAAATAAAGGCAGGATTGATTCAATATCTTGAACGTTTTCAGTTTTCTGCACGCCATTCTTGAAAAAAATTTGAACTTTGCCCACGAGCAAATACGACGAGAAAACACGGAGTAAGTCGATAAATGCCGATTAGGGACGGACCATTAAATTTTTGAGGGGGGGGGGGGGGGGGCTGGGCAAATACCATTGTAAATACCAAAAAAAAATTCGCGCACCAAAAAAATACGGAGAAAAAATATCGTGCACAAATAAACAAATTAAAAAAAATCGAGCAAGTTGTTTATAAGGACATATGTATGTGTGAAAAAAATCTTGCAATGAAATGTGATAGAAAAAAAATCCAATGTGTTTAACTGGCATGAAAAAAAAACATGCACAAAAAAATTGCATAACCCCCCCCCTCAAAAATTTAAAAGCAAGGAAAAGCAAGCTCGTACCCAGGGCATTTTAGAGGGAGGAAAAGGCTCTGGCACCAGCTGGTTTTTAAAATCAAAATGCAAAATATTCTTAGCCGATGCGAGTCTCTTTTCCCTTCCTCCTTTTTTAGAAAAGACCCTGGGAACGAGGTTGGGAAAAGAAACCAAATAAGAGCGTGGGGGAGAGATCTGGGTGTGGCGATGAAGCACCATAGTAAACTGTCCCAAGGGTTAAACATGATTAACTAATCTTACCAGTGTTGGCAGTGCGACAAAGGCACACAAAAGCATAGAATCTTTCATCACGACTATTGTCTTAAATGAAAATTGAACAGACAAATACTTAAACAACGACAAGAACAATGTTTTTGGGGATGACTTCGCTTAAATCGTTAATTTCCTACAAGCTCTCCACAGATCTTGCAAAGATTATTTAGAACTTTTACAACGAATAATAATAAAGGGCTAAAGATAATGTTTAGTGTATTTTATGAATATTTAGTTTGAAATTTAGGTATCATTCTTATATATCTAGGTTTTTACATGTTCTGTTCTTTTATATTATTTAATCTAGACTGCTGGACAAGCTAATTAATCCAAGAGTTAACACACATTTAGACATACTGGCACACACATAAATGTGCACGTCAAAAGTTGGTGTGTGAAGGAAGATATTTCACCAGAATATGAGTTGTGTGTTAAATGAACGACGTTAAAAATTTTACTGAAATACATTAATTACTATATTAGTGACAAACTTTTGAAATCAGTAATTTTATATTAGTACAGTTGGAAAGAGCATCCTTAACGTGGCAAAATTGTGATAAGCTTGGTTACAAAATATAGTCCCATGAAGTTTGCAAATTTTCTATACTTTTGTATTTTATAGAATGCTTTACTGCAAATCTTTTCCTGCACGCGTGTAATACAAACACATACAAAATTTCCCGGGACTATATTACCCAGGACTATAATAAATTTTCCAAATTAAAAGTTTGTTTAATAGAGGAATGGTTCATTGCATAATTGAAAACATGGACAAATCCGGTCATGCACTGAGCTATAATACAATTACTTACCAGCTCTCCGCTCACTAGTACGCGATTTTATATTCGTGATACTTGGTGATGAATTTGTCAAAATTTGTCATTTTACAACCACTCTGCTTCGCATGCAGAGGGAAGCGTATGTGCACGTGAACATTGTACACCAAAACATCCAACAAGATATATTTACTGCAAAGTAATCAGTGAGTTATCAGGAGTGATTGGCAGACGAAGAATGTAATACAACAAGTCGTAAGTATTACGATAGTATTTTTTCTAACAGTATTTATTTAAAGATTTTTGTTATTCTTTAAGAAGTTCTGTTTCCACTCCTCTTGCAATCTGTCTAGCTGGCGTCGAGTTATAACTTTTTCTTTTAAAAGTTTTGTTGTTAGAGACGTCTTGTTGCCTTGTTTTCTGCCTCTTTCCCACCACTTGTCTGGACCTGTAAGAAATGTAACGCATTCGACAATGCACAATCGTGTAATTCCTACGTTCCTCTGAAATCTGCAACTTACTTTTATTAAGCTCGCGAATTTCTTGACGAGAATATCCCTCCTTACCACCTCGGATCATTTCGTGTCCACCACGTTCACTGGCAGTGCGGTTTGCCGTAGCCGATGTTGAGCGCACTTGAGGTAAAATGCCGGTGAAAGCTATACTTGATGAAAGCGAATTGTTGATGACATTTTGCAGTTGACTTTGCATAGCGCGTATCTTCTCGCGGTCAACGAAAATCTCCGGGTAACGGTAACTGCAAAGAAGACATCATTTAAACCCTTATGAAAGACGTTTGCTCTTAAGATGGAACAAAAATTACCTTAGCCATAAATAGAGATCAAATGATTCATGTAATGCTTCTAGTTCTTGCATGGATCTTAACGACGTCGGTCTAGATGGAGGCCATCCAATCACTCTGCGTAATCCTTCTGCTGAAATAATCTTGCCAGAACTGATGGCCCGAGCAAACTGCAATATATGATAAAAGCAGATAACACGTTACTCAAGATAATCATAAAAGAAGATCCAGAAACGCAATGCCATATAGTTATGCTATATATTGTTCATTAATAAGGTTTATTAACTACATCTGCACTTGGTCTTCGTCACAAATCTTCACAACTAATAATTTCCAGTATAAGTTGTGGTATACATACCCTAACTAGCATAACTCTCGTAAAAGGTAGTCTACAATCGGCTGGCGACATACACAATGTGTAGCGATCACGCATAGCTAGTGAGATATTTTCAATTAACTCTGCCGTAACCTAAAGTAAAACAGCGTTTCAATGTAGTGATAGACATTGATATAGGAAAACGGCCATGCAGCCGTCTTATGTAGACACATTTTCTATTTGTGACCTACTTTTTTCTTTTCCAAGCTGCAGATAAAATAGTTTCCACTCACTTGCGACAAACCACAAAAAGTTTCCTAAACGCAGAAAAAAACGTGACCATACATTATAACTGGTGTGCATGTTTTCAGTAAGCATCAAAACCAACGAACTAAAATTGCACCAACAAGTGTGATCTGCATGCATATTATTGTATGCTTGATGCACAGTGAAAGTGCTCAAATATTCCAGCTTAGCTTGCTCTAAATGTAAAACTTACAAGTATCTTTTTCAAAGAAGCTTTTGGTAGTTGATACGAAAACATTTCTACTTGCTCAGATGTAGGAGCAATCCCAGCTTCCTGTGAAGCATAAGGTGAAACAATCACAATGAAAACAAACAAAAAAAAAACAATTAATGAGTACCAACATTGTTTAATATTTTTCATAAAAAACTTGAATAACCTTTATATTTTCACTTCCTTGACTCATTAAATCGCGCAATAGGACCAGGTCTTCTTCATGAAGGCTGAAAATATATATCTGTGTTAATCTTGCTTCACTGCATATGTTTAAACATCTAGATTGCTTCTACCATACGTTGTAACTAGTCCAGAATGATATTCTGTGCCAAATCTTCCAGCTCGACCTGCGATCTGTTTAACTTGAGAAGAAGACAAGGTTGACATTCGTTTTCCGTCAAACTTTTCCATCGAGCTGAAAACTATTCTGCGGATGTTCCTAGCAGACGATAAATGCAGCTTGCTGATACGAATTATAATTATCACCATACAATTTTGGGCAGGGCCGTAGCTAGAATGTTAATAATTGATCAATTTGATTTTGATTTGAAAAGAAACTCGTCGGGCAGAACATGAATACAGGAATATACACCCTTTCCCCTACTTACGTTCTAGCTAAGGCTATTTTTATATATACTCATACATCCTGCTCTCAACTTACAGATTTAATCCCATTCCAACAGCATCGGATGCAATAAGAACCTTGCAATTATCATTTGGATCATTGAAACGCCTCGCTTGGTCAACTTTTGTTGCTAGTGAATAAAAATATAATACCAACAAAATATACATTTTCATCATTTACTTCAAATGTACATAAATGACATTAAACTAATTTTATGTCAAGTACGTCACCACATATGTACGTAAGTCACCATCTATATATCTATATATAAATATTTATATAGCATGCTATACCTGGTGGTAATCCACCATAAACAATGGCACATTTCCAATTTGAAGAAGATTCCACGATCCTTTTTATTCTGTACAACTCTCTTTGAGAAAAGGCGATAATACAATCACCACGTGCAATCTTCGAAAAGTCACTATCTGAAAAGTTTGCGTAAGTTAATTTTTCAGTTATGTTTCAGTATATACATCTACAAAATAATCAGTGTATTTCTCTACTAACTACAATTGCAAAGAAAACTGAATGTTAACTAATGGCTTTAATTAAGAATCACGAGCAAATACGGACCCAAACTTGTACTTTCAATTTCCAGCGGAGTGAGACGTTCGTGATATACAACCTACAAAGAAATAACGTAGAAACATCTATGTATGTGTTGGTGATTATCGTTATATTTTGGCAACTTTTAAGAGATGTAATTTAAGAGATAAACTGCAACATCGTTCTTGTTCAACAATGATATATAAATAATAAAGAAACAATAAATCACAATATTCTATTATTTTACCTCGAAATCGTCTCCACAAGAATCAACCAACCTCTTGATCAGATCTATTGCAGTTGGTTCACCACACAGATGTATTTCAGGCGATAGTAATCCTAAACAAACAAGCCGTGTCAAATATTCATTTTGGTTAGGTCACACAATAAAAACTATCAGTAAATCAACTGTTAGATATCTACTTATCATGAGACTGGGAAAACGACGTTACTTGAATTTATATAAAAATGTATTATCTGCGGTGATGGAAAATTAAGAACAATATTTTCATTTAAAAAAATAATCATGCGTTCAGTAAACTTGTGTATAAATGCCATTAAACCGGTTACCAAGTAATGCTTTAGTCCAGGCAAATCCTCGCTCAGACTCCGCAATCATTTGTATTTCGTCAATGACAGCACAATCATCTGTAAGGAATACACAACTAAGATAAAAGGACGGTCAATGTCAGTCTTGCTAGTGGTTTAGGAAGATTTACAAAGAAGTTCATAACTTCAAGCAAATGGGGTTCGTTGAGAAGGTAGAATAGCTAAAAGGTTTTTGTTGAAACGTCAAATCTTTGCATGTTCGATTAGGTGTAAAAGAGAAAACAATAGAACTATAATTATGCTTACATTCACGACTTGCAGAGCACACTTCCACTGTACATGCCAAGTGGTTTGATGGTTCGTTTTCTGATACTGCCCAACGTCTTTCTTCTCCAGTTATCAAGTCACATAAAATGCCCTAAGATAACATTATTTGTATATTGTGCACAAAATTCTTCGAATGATTCTACCAGAATGTCGATTAACATAAATATAGTTTGGTTGTTTTGGCTTCTTCTTTTTTTGCCTCTCCTGGCATGAACTAACCAAAACTCTCCGTGATCATTGTGATGCAAATTATAATTCTTACATTATCATTCGTTTTCTGGTACACCTCAGATGCCAACAGTCTCAATGGTCCGCTATAAATACCAGAATTTGCGCTCTGGAATCGTTCCAATGCTTTGTGTGTTTTACCGCTGTTCGTCGGCCCTGCATGAAAGATAAACTTTCTTTTCATTGCACGAGCTTCAGGGTATCTATACGTGGAGAAACGACTATTATCCACGGCAATATGTTACACTATTTTACCCTGCCTAGTGTTCTGATAGAACTCTTAAACAAACTGACTTTATCTCGAAAGTATAGGAAACAGTAACATCCATGTCATCCAGCTGTGTGTAATACATGGCCATACTAACAGATCAGCTGGTCCTCTGAAATCACTAATTTCTTTTAAATCTTCAAGGCAATCTAACACGGGATACAGCCTCTTGGCGTAGCTCAAAAAATACGGTAGCAAATCGTCCACATGGCCTACAAAATTCGTGTATAAATTGTGGGAAACATTGGTTTGTCAGTATTTTGTCGTGATTTCCAGTACTTAATTTAGAAAAAAAAAGGTATGCTCAAGAAGTACCAAAGCGTCTGTACCGTGGGCAATACAAGCTGTAAAGAACTATTACCTATTTCATTTTGTAATTCATAAAGTATATTATAAAGATCCGTATCCACTTTCGCCTCTTTGAAAATATTTCTTCTAAAACTCTTAAACGTTTCTGTGAAAAAATTACCTATAAAAAGACATGATTTAGCGCAGAAAAACCACACAGTTTTGATCACACAATACATTGTATCTTAACACTTCTTACTGTCCAAGCCATGTTGTTTGGCCTCCGCTTCAACTTGACGATGACTGAAAAATGCTTTCAGGCACCTATAAATCTTGGCTAGGGATAAAAATATCGTTGGTAAGAATGTTTGAAAGGTTTTCTAAATTTTCAAAAAGTTACGTATTTGTTTTTTTTTTTCTTCTTCAAAATTGGAATCAGTTTTGCTCAGTGATTTAACATACTTTTCTTGGAACTATTTTAAAAAAATCTCAACCTTTATCAAGAGCTTCTGAAGGTAATGGAAAACGATCATCTTCTACGCTTGCACTATTTTCATTTGTCATATCATTAAAATCAAGTTCTGCGCAAGGGTCGGACGTATCCTCGTCTCGTAATACCGGAGGTGTACGAGTACCATCGTTTTCATTCATTTTCTGGTGAGAAAATTTTGTGAGATTGCTTTCAGCCATTTCGAAATATTTTGTTTGTTCTGTATTCAAATCTTCTTGCGTGCAACAAGTTCTTGGAAAAACAGCTCTTGAAATGTATAAATGTTTCAATGCCCCATGCTTGTCATGCCTGCTTTGCGGCATAACTAAACTTGAAAAGTTATGCAGTAAATTATTAAATCTTGTCGAAACTCTGCAAGAAGTTCGCCCCATCAACATATTTTGTCCAGTTTAATAACTTTTAAATCTTTTAAATGTCATCTACATGTTGTACCACGTTGACACCCAGTTAGAATCAATAAACGTCAAATTTACGTGAAGATAAAACTCAAAATTATGACTTTCGCCGGGCTCGAGCAATTATTGTTTGTCCACCATATTGGTTTTTTGCCTGGTTCCTCAGCGACGACTATTTCCGACAGTTCTCGACAACAGAAATGGGAAGATTTGATACTAGTGCCTGTTCACTGCCAAAAAATAAACATTCGATTGCTAGTGTAACTTGTTTCACATTTATGTTGTATTATTTTAGTCCTCTTCGAAAAATTCTGAACTATGTAAACGAATAGAAATGTTTTCATGAATTTCAGTTGCGAATGGCAAGTAACGATCTTATTCCGATTGGTTTCCGAGCGTAAACCACACGTGGCATTTTAGTAGAAAGTTGTTTACGCATGTGCAGATGTGTGTTTTGTTCCTTTCTCTGTCAACATGGCGGTGAGGTGGATTGGTTTTGTGTCCTTTTTGTGTGTTGTTTTTGCAAGATCAGGTCTTTCTCTGTATTTTCACATGGGTGAAACGGAAAAGAAATGTTTTATTGAAGAAATCCCAGATGAGACGATGGTCACAGGTTAGTTGAGATATTGTTTAATTGTTGCAGGGAAGTTGTCATTTTTACTTGTTACTTGTTACTCTACGACGTGTTGCAGTTTTGAAGTAGCAAAGCACATGTTAAAAACAATGAAATTAGACCTTTGGGGACGGCTTGAAGTGCAAAGTTGTAAGAAGAAACTCACTCAATTTTGTCCCAAAAAAATGCCCCAAATGGGCCCCAAAGCTCTAATTTTCATTGTCTCTACAACATATTTTGTTACTTTTGCCCCTTAACCCACCCATGCTCTACACTTGGCAACTGTTTTGTGCACCTGCACCTAAGATTTGTGCCTTCTCCACACCCGAGATCTCGTCGAAAACTGCCATACTCTGTAGTCTGGGCTGTAGTGTCTGGTAAATCATGAATCAAGCCTTGGTAAGCTCTCTCTTTCTATAACATTGCCGGCATGTACTTGAAATTATAACAATGTAAGCAAAATATAACAATTTATGCAAGGGTTCTTTGTTCAGAAGTTAGTAAGTTGTTGTTAGTCATTTTATATATATTTAATTTTTAATAAAGTTTACTGCATAAAAAAAATATAATGAAATATGTACATAGTATTAAGAGCAAAAAATAATCATTTGTGAAAGGCCATGTATATTTTCATACACAGCATTTACGAGTGAATTTGTCATATTATATAGGCAAGTATAAAACTCAACTGTTTGATGAAAATATTAATGACTTTCTGCCGTCCAGTCCTGGAATTGGAATGCACGTTGAAGTAAAAGATCCGAACGACAAAGTTATAATGTCTAGATATTTCTCTGCTGAGGGAAGATTCACATTTACATCACATACACCTGGAGAACACAGTATTTGTCTCCATTCCAACTCAACAAGATGGTCTTTGTTTGCTGGAGGAAAGTTAGTAAGTGCAAATGTTTTGGTTTCTAGTGTTTAAATACTGTATGTATTGTATCCAAGTAATTTTATCTCTGTATATGGGTTGTTGTTTATCGATGAGGTATTATATAGTACATAGAACGAGAGTAACATCCGTTTATGGGTGGGGCTCACATTAACCTTCAGATGGCTAATTTAAAAGGCAGTTATTTCAAATATTTCATAATAAATATATACTTTTTTGATGAGTTGAGTGATATATTACTTTCACGTTTATTTCACTGTAGCGAGTTCATTTAGACATTCAAGTTGGTGAACATACAAACGATTATTCAGAAATTGCTGCCAAAGACAAATTGACTGAACTTCAGTTGAGAATCAGGCAACTGTTAGATCAAGTGGAACAGATTGGTAAAGAGCAGGCTTATCAAAGAGTAAGTGAGGCTCTCATGTAAAAACATTCTTAATAAAATAAAAATATTAAAATACTTTTCATCAATTTAGTATCGTGAAGAAAGGTTCCGAGCAACAAGTGAGAGCACAAACCAACGTGTTCTCTGGTGGTCGCTTGGTCAAACTTTGATCTTATTATTGACTGGATTCTGGCAAATGAGGCATCTGAAAGGTTTCTTTGAAGCCAAGAAACTTGTATAGTAGAATCATAGTTGGATATTTTTACTATAATTATTCTGGTTGGGTGTTAGTATCTGTTTTTATTATTAATTTCAAATTATTGTAATCATCATTAAGAACTTCCATATTATGTTTCGAAGGCAAGTGATTCTTTTGCAAAAGTGATGCTTAATTTTTGTTCAATGTCTTGTTCAGAACTTCAAAATTATGTATGGACTTGCCCAATAATAAAATTGACAAAATACCATACATCAAAATATCACAGAAAACATTTTAAATTGTAGTCTCTCAAACTATAAACAGACACCTGAACATTAAATTCATTCAATATACTTACAATTATTTCTTCTTTTTGATGTAAAGTTTAGATACAATAATTTAATGTTTAAATGAAACTTGGAAAGTTTTTTTCAGGAATATTAATATCCACTTCCGAACTGTTTGTTCCATGTTACATAGAGGTCCAGATCTTGGCTTGATACACTTGCACGAACCTGTTGAAATGCTTTTTCAAAGTCTGTAAAAGTGATCGGTCGTACCTAGAAAAGAATTTTAAAAAATCTTGAACGACTTTTAACAAGTTGTTTAGAAAACATCATTTGCATCATTAAATTCAGATGCAGTACGGCAGAACTGTTTTGTGTTCACAGTTGTGTGCTCACAGTTGTGTGCTCATTTTCGTGCTGGTAAACCAGACAACATTATTGACATAGAGACTATGAGCATTTATTGAAGGGAAGATGTAAGAAAAAAAACTGGTAAATTGAGAGGTTGACAACTGTCATTTGATCACTGTTTTTACAGAACAAGTACCTGGTCTGGGGTGATTGCTTGGATATTCCCAGAAATTGCCCGGATTGGTCCTAGGGCAGCTTCACGGCACAGGTTACTCATGTCAGAACCAGAATATCCTGAAACAGAGTTTATAAATTGGTTTTAATTCATTGCAAGTGTGTAGCATGTTATAAGAGGAGTATTATTGTCAACTTATTTTGTATTTAAACAATTTTTTCTATTTAGCTTTGCCACAAGGGCAGGGTCACCACAACAGCGTGAGCCAATTACGGTGGGCCCGTAGTACTTATCCCATGCTGTCAACTTTCCCAGTGGGAGGAAACCGGAGTACCCACAGGAAACCCACGGCTTTTGGGAGAGCGTTGACTATACTCTTTTCACATGAGGACTGGGCTCGAGTTCACCTTACTGAGGATCGAACTTGGAACCTTAGAGGTGAAAAGTGAGTGGTCTGACCACTACTACCATCAAAGAATAGTTCGTTCAATTGAGGTAAAGACCATAATTTTTATAGTTTCAAAATGTGTTTGATCTTCTGCAAACCTTCTGATCTCTGCCTTAGTTTGTTAAAGTCTTGTTCAGATAACAAGTAATTTTGATCCTTGAGTAAGTTACAAATTATCTGTTTTCTTGCTTCTGCTCCAGGCAGAGGAATATACAAACGTTTTACCATTCGTCGTCTTGCAGCTTCATCAATTTCTTGAGGTCTGTTAGAATATGAAAAACTTTCAAATTTGCTATCAGACCTAATCTTATTTCAGTTGCTACACATTATATCAGGTGTTATTTATTAGTCTACTGTATATAATCTGTTGAAAAGCAGTGAAACCTGTTTGCACATGTTCACAAGCAGTCAAACCTGTCTGTCTCCATTGACAAGTATCCAAACAGGTCTATACATGCATATTAAGAACAAGCAGTTAAACAAGTATATGCATATTGACACACTCAAATATGTCTTTCTATATTGACAAGCTGTCAAATCTGTGTGCATATTTTACAGAAGGGAAAAAAAACTTGATAGAAATTTCAACCTGTTTGTTGCTCCAACTACAAGCAATTGGTCTTCAGATCCAGACGTTGCACCATCCTATAATTAAAAAAGTTCCCCCCTTTCAGGCAGAATTTGCTTGGCTTTTGTGATAAGTATACAATATGTAGTCATTTTGCAAAAGTGCTGATCCATGGTTCATATAACGGTCATACAAACATGTCTACGTACAAGTTGTATAAGAAACTCAGTTTTAATCCTTCGAGATGACTCATGTTCACCATCAGATCTTTGGGACAACAGAGAGTCAATTTCATCAATAAATATCACAGCAGGTTGATGACATCTTGCGACTGCAAACAATGCTCGAACCATCTTTTCACCTTCACCTACCTGGACATTTGAAATGAAAAATAGATAGATCGTGTATTCCTAAGTGATGGTTCTGGATGAATGCTGTACTGACAACTTATTAACATACTTTACCCATTTTGAAGTTAGAGAGGATGCACTGATACTGAAGAATGTTGCTTTTGATTGGCTTGCTATGCATTTACCTAAAACAAAACAATAATTTTGCTCTTTCTATCTATTTTATGCAATTTTTAACACCATGCCTACCTATTAGTGTTTTCCCAGTGCCAGGAGGACCAAACAATAATAATCCTTTGGGTGGACCACGAAGTCCTTTAAATATATCTCTAAAAAGAGAACATGGTCATTTTATAAACAATCAATTTCCAACTATTCAAAGTCTACCATACTCCTTAAAGCTGTGTTTTGGATTTGAAACTTTTTTCTTTACATTTGTGTTAGTATAATTAATATTTTAGTTGTTTCAATACGCACGGTCTGAGCATGGGCCAGACTACGATTTCTTTGATTACAGTTTTAGCAAACTCTAATCCAGCAATATCATCCCAGTTTACAGGTGGTCCGTTATCCATTATCTATAGAAAGATATCATTTAATATATTATTATTAATACCAGAATACCAAAATAAATATGACACTGAATTTGACATACTTCATTATTTATCAGTTCAACCATCTTAGAATCAATTCCTTTTAGTTGTTTGTCAGTTAAATCATCAGTTTCAGCACATGGGTTGTTTTTTGGTCTTGACGTTGATGGTCTTTTATTGCCTTTTCTCGAGAGGTGACTATATTATGTCATAATAATAGGCAACAACAAATATATATGACCATAATAAGTAACAGTTGAAAAATTGTGTGGACAAACAGTACAACTACCTTTCAACATCATCATCCTCAGTGTTTCTTACAGGTGGAATAAATCTGCTTGACGGTCCTCTTCTATAAACACAACATTAATGCAAAGTGTTTAAATAGATGAATTTGCTATGTTGCTTAAAAGGGTGATTCGAAAAAGAAAAAAAAAAACAAATGTGAAACCTGTAGCCCAACGACTTCTTACTAGCACCATAGTTTCCCACACTTGGACCACAGTCTGTGTTCATGCCTTTCTTTTTTTGTTCATTCAAAATCTGAAATGTTTATTTTGTTGACCAATCATCAACAGATGTGGTTGCCCGTAACAACAACATCAGTTTCTTCGAGTGTATTTTGTAAATTTAGAAATTTACTATTATCACACTCACATATTGTTGTCGTGCTGTTACAAATCCACACTCATATCTATCAAACTTGTCTTCATTTTCAATCTAAATGTATGGTGGGAATATATACCAGTGTATTAACATGCTTTGTACCATAACATGTAATATTATATTTCCATAGCATGCAATAGTACATATACCATCCCATAGCAACATTTGTCTTATAAAATGTCAGAACTATCGAGTTCATCTTCACATGCAGAAAATGATCATTAATTTATTTTGCCCGTAAAGAATATAATAATAAAAGAGATGAAAGAGAGAGGGACTTCATTTAATGAGGGTAACATATGACAATATTTAATTATACTGATAACCTAATGGCCCTTGTTTAAGATAAAGTTACATATTATGTATTCTTAATATACTAAACTATATGCTCTATACAAATAAACTATAATAATTACATATATTTACCAGTAAAATTTAGCTAGGTCAGGATGTAAAAGGCTGTTTGCAGATCAGTCCAGGGTAAACTGGCTGATTATTTTTAAACTATGCACCTGATTTTCTGTAACTTTTTCTTTTGTTCTGTTCAAATTTTGCAACGAAAATGCAGTAATGAAATGTGCTTGTGATATGAAACCCAGAGATATGGAAATATCAGCATTTTATTTTATCACAACACATGTTAGAATATCGGAAAATAACTGACCTAACTAAGGCGAGTTTTTAAGAGTTTACAAGAGTGTGGCAGGTGAGACAAGTCACATATTAAAGAAATTTCAAAAACCAGTACCAGTCAAATGAGCAGAAATGTCAAGAGAAATTAGCCCCCCCCCCCCCCCCCCCCTTACTCCATAGACATACTTTGCAAAACTTTTTGTTGTCATCAAGCCATTATTTTAGGAGCCCAGGACAAATTGCCAATTCCCTCTCCCTGAATGCGCTGACAATGAGACTAATATAAACTAACCTGTGGCTGCTCATTTAGCTGGGAGAAAAAAGAACTTGTGCTTTTGCCAGATGATGAAACATGGTTGAAATTTTCCATTTCATTTGAATTAAACAAAGATTTCTGCTTTTTTGAGGTGGTGAAATTCTGATTATTGGAACACTTTTCTCTCAAGTTTTCCTGCCCAGGATTTTGTATCTTTGATGCAACAGTATCAGGAGTAAAATTTGTGTAGTGGTCTGGTATTTTCTGTATCTTGACGAATGTTCATAGAAAAGGACAAAATATAGACAGGATTTATGAGAAATGTTATGTAGGAATTTTATAAAGATCACAGCAGGCATTTTTCTGCATTATTCATAGGCACATGAGAACCTACCCTTTTTGAAGGGACTTTATTATAGTCCTTTGCTGAGAAATTTGAGACACCAAAGTCATCCAATGACTCGAATGTGAGACTAGATTTACAATTTTGGCTTTCTAAAAATCAAATGTATGTTCACTGCTCTTAACAGTAATCATTGTCAATAGTATCTTCCATAGAACAACTGATGAAAAACATACCATTTTTGAATCCAGTGGTCGTCAAAGCAATTGATTGATCAGCAAAGTTATTTAAACCTATATTACATTTAGAAAGAGATTGACTATTGGTGACTGTATTTATCAAAGACATAATCATTAAATGGTTAAAGCCACATTGATAATTAAATCCGTACCCTTTTTTTCATCTTGTTCATCAACAAATTCAGAATACAGACTTTCATAATAATTGACCATATCCAGGTATTGTTGCTGGTTTAAATGACCACTTATAAAATATTGTGCATTATTAATATATTGAAAAAGCTTTACTATTAATGTAACATGCTACAGTAGCGAAGCCAGCCCGACAATTTGGTCATGCTATGCAAATTTAAATCATTATCATTATTAATTTCTTTGGAAATTGATTACTTATCGTCTTATAACAGTTTATAAACACAGAAAAATTTGCACTTGCATGACGAAATGAGGGGCTAGCTTCGCCACTGACATGCTACAGGATTTACGAAGCTACCTGTCAAAGAGTTTCCCGACTTGCAACATCAGACTACGAGCGGCATCAGTCCGTTCCGAAATCGCCTTTTCGTTATCTTCAAATTTGAACTGAAATGTTCGCCAGACGTTCAAAAAGGTTTCGTTCTTTTCCTTTAAGCTCATCATTCAAACATAGTTCAGCTGTAATTGTTTTGTTCACTTTCTGTGAGTAATTTACTACAACAAAAAAAATACCGCTCCTATATTTCCGCCATCTTCCTTTTGTTTGGCGGGAAATTTTTCAGCCCACTCTCTGGCCCAGTGCTCCAGTATAACATAAAGTATTGCATCACTGATTTTTTTTAATTTTAATAAAATGGCTTCTAATCCACGTGTCTTAATTTATGGTGGAAAGGGAGCATTGGGCTCGACTTGCATATCTTATTTTAAAGCAAAGAATTGGGTAAGTTGTAAAAGATTATAAGGTGGTAACTTTTAAAATATGCTGTTGTATTATAGACTTGGTATTAGCATGCATTATATTCAGATATTCTGCAGTGCATAACACTATTGTGCACTGTTGTATTAAGTAACACGTTTGCAAAGTCTTCTTATGCATAAGAAGGTGGTGGCCTACACAGCAAAAAACGCACAACCTGTTCTGGCCTGATGAAAACAGCATTGAACAATGTTGTGCTGCCCACATTGTTCAAGGTTGTCAACAATATTATTCAACATTGTTACACCTGATTGCAGGCTAATTCAGGCTCATCAACTTGTTCAGTATTGTCAGGTATTGTTAACAACCTTGAACAATGTTGGCAGCAAAACATTGTTCAACATAGGCGTACGAGGCGGGGGGGGGGGCTGCAGCCCCCCCAGCTTAGTCTGAAATATTAATTAGTCGGGGAATTTGTACTTGAGCGTTGGGCAATCAGGCAATCTTCCTGTTTGCCTAAAATCAATTTGTTCTTTCATGCATCTAACAAATATTATGAACAGAAAAATCGTGAAATATTAATAAATATTCGAACATGACTAGATGAATAATATGCATGCGTAAAGGTGACAAAAAATAATTAAAATAAACATGCTTTTCCCGGGGGAACCCCTGGACCCCCCTAAAAATGCTCGCGCCATCGGCGTTCGTCGGGCAGACTGACGTCCGCCCCCCTAAAATTTACAAGCCCGTACGCCTATGTTGTTCAATGCTGTTTTCACCAGGCCAGAACAGGTTGTGAGTTTTTTGCTGTGAAGTAAGTAAGATTACGTTCTATCCACCGTGTGCCAGAGATCTAAATACTTTAGATAAAATAAGTTTGTATGCAGTACAGGTGGTAATTATATACCATAATAAAGAGGTGGTAAAGCCTGCAGTATCAATTTCTGAGCATAACAAAGTTTGTATTATGAATGGCCTCTTTGAGACAAATGAGACACATTAAGCCTTTATTTATCTTTTATTCAAAAAATAAAGAATTTAATTTGATTAAAATTCCAGGAAAGGCAGTTCATAATACAAGCTTTGTTAGGCCAAAAATATGTGCAGAATCAATCTTACTACCTCTTTAAGATTATCACCCAAAGCTGGTTATCAACAGGGAAGTGTGATCTTGTGAGATTAGCTGGTTTGATAATTGGGTGGGGAACCTATTCATACACACAGTACATGTTCCCAGACCATAAAAAACATTGATTTCAAAAGAAATGAATATATGCCCCCCCCCCCAGTTGTCAAGCTGGCTACAGACTTTAAATCCTTGATCTCAGAGCATTTGTAGATAGATTTGATCATTCGTCAATACAATCATTCACAAGCAAATCTGTTCACAAGTTGCCAACAAGCTGTGTTTATGCTGCTTGTTCTGTGTTTGTTGTAGCAAGTTTGGAACAAGCTGTTAGCAGCTTGTTTTGATGAAACAAGGTTGTAACAATATTGTTATTTCCTGATTAATACTGTAACAACCTTGTGACATGTGTAGTAATATCAACAAAGTCGCTACAAGTTGTCAGCAGCTTGTTTAAAACTCGTCAACAACTTGGGACAAGCAGTGCGAATACAACTTGTCAGGGTTTTCTTCAGGATTTTTCCCTTGGGTCCATCTTTTGCAAAGATGATTGAGTTTAGGTGAACGTAAGAGGGTCTGAAGGGGTATTATTTGAAATAAAAAGAGCCAGTCCTGGTGATTGTATATAACTGTGGTTTTGCAGCATTTGTTTGTAATTCTGGGTTTCCCGACGAAAGCGTAATTTTCATCAGTGACTAATTCAAACAACATCAGTTCAACAGCTCTGAACACTTTGGTGAGAAGATTGATTGTCAAACTCAAATGAAAATTGAGTTTTGGTGGCCATTTTATGATCCTAAAAATTTCTTGATAAACCCCCCTGCTTGTTGAAAGCTTTATTTGTAGACTTGCTACCAGTTATAAGATTGTTATATGTGTATTATTAATCTCAGCACAGTATGTCGAAAAACCTCCAAATTTGACAACCTGTCATACATCATATGTTGAATTTAGCATCTTAAATTTTGCATAGCAAAGAAGAGGAGTTATAATTAGCTTTCCAATGATACTAGTCATTTCTAGTCATGTGAAATGACCAAATACACTTCAAACAAAAATTGCTAGTCAAAATCAAATTCTTGCACCATAGAGAATGAAATATAGAAATTTTGGCAGCCTCAACGTCGGTGATGATTGACGAGTCATTCTTGGTAATCATTCATGGAGAAAAGGAGTTTCCTCAAGAGTGATCACAGACAATGGTCACCTCAGATGTTGGTGGCATGTGAGAACCAATCTTCACTCTCTTGATTGTAGTTCATCACAAGTTCAGCTCAGTAATCTTAATTACTTCTTAGGAATGTACTCAGTGGGTTTTTTCAATTTAGTTTTCAATGGTGCAAGACTGTGATTTTCATTGGCAATTTTCATTTAAAGTGTATTTTGTCACCTCATGTTGTTAGGTTACAAGGAAAGTAACATTGGAAGGCTCCACTTTCTTGCTATGCAATAATTAAATCTGTAGTCCAACATATGAAAAACAAAATAATTCAATGTGTTGTGCATCATATCATATGATGCATGACAACCTGTTGAATTTGTGTTTTTTAATTAAACACCCTGTACAGGGGTTAAAATTAGTAATGGTCAGGTCGTCAAATACAACCAAATTTTTCATCTGGTGATGAGATATTTTCTACAAGGCGTTCTTGTCATGACTGAGCCAAAAAAAATTCACATGTTGCTTTGAGATGTACTAAAACTTAATTCAAATTAATGATAAATAATAATAGCTTTTTTCCAATTAAGTTAAACGACTTGTGTAACAATGTTCTGATGAAGTGATTAATAACTTGTTCTCCCACTGTGTGTAGTAAGATTGCGCTGCTTGTTTTAGAATGAGACATTTTTCTGTTACTTTGCAGTGGGTTGCTTCAGTCGATTTATTTCCAAATGAAGATGCTCAAGCCAATGTGATTGTTACAAAATTGGAATCTTGGGTTGAACAGAATGAAGAGGTTTATTTAAGTTAGTTTACATTTATGAGGGAATGGTTATCAGAAAGAGAGAAGGATCTTTAAATGGAATGGTCTGTTGTGTCACACATATAATAAGCATTATCTTTATTTTGGAGTAAAAAAAATAGCATATGATTTTTATTTATTTTTGTGCAGATCCAAACCAAGGTTGATGAAATCCTTGGAGGTGAAAAACTTGATGCAATAGTGTGTGTTGCTGGAGGATGGGCTGGAGGTTCTGCTCGTAGTAAAGGTAGTTATTATGTTATGTTAAACAGTTATCTTTAGCTAGCTTTTTATTAAGCCTGCAATAGTATACCATAACCAATAGCAAGCCATTGTTTGCCATGTGATGCTGTGTGGTTTTGAAATTTGGTGATTACTTATTCATGATAATAAAGTGTTTTTATTCAAATCATCCATAGTTATATTTAATCAAAATATTTGTTTTGTCAAGCTGTTGTGAAAAATGCTGATTTAATGTTTAAGCAGAGTGTATGGACTTCACTTATTTCTGCTAGCATGGCCTCTAAATTTCTGAAAGAGTAAGTAATTTTTAATTATATTGTTATAAAGTGCTTACAACTCAGTGATCAGTGGTTCTCAAATGTATTCTTCTCATTATAGGAATGGGTTGTTATCATTGACTGGTGCTCAACCTTCTCTGGCTGGAACTTCTGGTAGCTAAACCTAGGAATGATTTTTCCACTGTACACATACATAAAAAGGGATAATTTCTAGAAACTATATATAGTTGTCTGCCGTTTGGCAACTGGAAATAAAAGCCAATGGGCATCTTAGTTAACTTATTTTAGTTTTGACAACATCTATAACATCTAGGGACCAGCAGTTTATTTTAATTAGTTAAATGATTTGGTAGCATCTTCCTATGTGATATCAATGTTTTGATATGACCACCTGTTCTAGCCATCTTAATTGTGTATCATATCTAGAATAGAAAACTTTATTGTTTAGGAATGCTGGGTTATGGTATGGCTAAAGCTGCTGTTCATCAGCTAACGAAGGGCTTGGGTCAGAAAGAGAGTGGAATGCCAGCAGGATCAACTGCTGTTGCCATCCTACCGTATGTCTATCTATTTCTTTAAAACAAAATGGTTAGTGCAGGACAACAGTTTCTGCTGGCAGTGTTTCTGAAAAACAGATCGTGTTTATAATCTGGTCAGAACTAATTTTTTTTTGTATGTGTATAGTCCAGATAATTTATCTTGCAAAATCATATTGTTTGCAATCTTACTGAGAAGATTGGTTCAATGTTTACCATTTTGTATGCAGACATTTTGCAGGCACATTTTTCAGATTTGCAGTCCCAGGCACAGAAAAACGTTTTCGAGCCCTGTACTCAGTTGTCGTCAACATTCATTGATTCCATTCACTTTGAGTCTTTTATTGTCAACATCTAGTTAACATATCTGTCTTTCTTACTTTAGCATGACTTTAGATACGCCAATAAACCGTAAAAATATGCCTAATGCTGACTTTTCTTGTTGGACACCCCTTGAATATGTGGCAAAGTAAGATATCTTGAAGATATTATCGGCATATCTATGCGACAGAAACGATTAGATGTGTCAATAAAATGTGTTTATCAACTGCAGTATATTCTGTCCATATGTGTTAGACTAGTACAATTTTTAAAATTTTTTTACTTATTGTAGCTTGTTTTTCAATTGGAGTGAAGGAAAGAACCGACCGGTAAGCGGTAGTTTGGTGAAGCTCATCACTAAAGATGGCACAACAACAACAGAAGTGCATTCTGGGGAACTGGTACACTAATAGTTTTAAGGTACACGCGTAATATGACGTGATGAATAAGATTGTGTGAAGTTAGGATTGCTTCTTACCTAAGTACCTTAGCTTACCTTATTATTGTGAGCGTAGTTTTGTGAACTGTCATGGCGTAAGTTTTGTATGTCAGTTGAGTATTGCATTGTTGTGCAGTAAATATTTTTGCCAACACTGATTCTAAACATGAAAGTTCTGGTCCTGTTGTATAGTTAATAGCGAGCGCATAGCTTTTTCTTTGCACCTGCGGGATCAGTTGAATTATACTTCCAAGCGATCTCGTGAGCTGGAGAAGCATTTATACGTATTTGAAAAGATCTCAGATATGTCTGAAATGCTTTCATAGTTTTTTGTCGTCCAGCAAGAATGTCATATTATTTCTGATTTGTAATCACCCCTTCCCCCTCCTCAGCAGAGGCTTCGTATTTATAATTGCTTATTGCTCCGCCTGCTATGGGCGTGGCGGAGTTTTAAATTCGCCCATTTCATATATCATATAAAGTACAGTGTTTTATAAGGATTACGGGCACTGGTAAAACTGATAATCTCACATGTGAGATCATTTAGGATAATTTCACATGTGAAAATTATCGCTTTTCAAACAATCATCAATCATACCTTCTGGATATTTTATATTGGTAGAAAAGACGGTAGTTTACATAATGAACAGGTGCTTGGAAGTATCAGATTTATTTCTCGTGTTGAACATGATATTTCAACACTGGAAATAAACTTGGTATTTCCGCGCACCCGTGTATTGTTCTCTCTTTAAGTAGTCTAAAAAGCCCCTGGCTCGTGTTCTCCTTGCAGCGGTTTCTCTCCACTACTTACTTATATTTACAATCTAGCGCTTTTTGGGCCATTTATCTGAGGATTAATAAACACAAAGCCTCTGCAGATAATAGCCCTCCCCGGTAAGGCTTCTTAAACTCAAGTGGTATCAGATCTAAAATAGCATGTATGTGCTGTTCATTTGATTGAATTTCGCGAATGAATACACTGGGGTTTACTGTATGCGTAAAATATTATATTAATACGTATAGAAGAATGTATGAGCTAGATATCAAGAGCTAAAATGAATTGAGTGTTTCAGAAATAGTTGCATCATATGTATTTCTTTACTTTTCGTTAAGTATATATTATTTCTAAGGTGTATACTCTGCACAAAGTACAAAACTAGATTGATTTTCCTCATTGTTGAGATCTTTGCAATACTTTGTACCAAACATGTGTCCGTTGCACTCGTTGAACGTACATGAAGCTGTGCTTATCCGAGCATTCCTGATATGAAACGAAGACACACTTTCCCGACGTATTAGGTTTGGGTCTTGACATTTCAACAAATTTCTAAAAGTTTCTCTGAATTCCCAGTTTCTCCAACTGTATAGAAATGTATTAAAACAACTGTTAAGAAAACCAGCAGTTAGTAAAGGGTTAATATAACGTTGTTTCATTCTCAATCCAGTTGCGACACATACTACGAGACCTGCGCCATATGGCAGCCAAGCTAATGTTAAAACGGCCAGATTAATTGCGATAGTTTTAGCCGCCTGCCGATCCTTGTTGTAAGCCATTGTAGAGAAACTGTAACGACGCACCTGCTGCTTACGACGTCGGACAAAGCGATGACTCACAATATACATATGTGTGTGAGCTGAAATTATTGTTAAGTAGCATACAGTAAAATATCCCAAAGTTAAAGATATCCACATTTTAGTCTCTTGAAAAACACAGGATAATATCGTATAAACAGCAGCAAGGAACCACGTTACGACCATCATCTCCAAGCCACGACGCTTTGTTAAGATTGTCCGCTTTTTTAATGGATACTTAAGAACTATAAGTCTATCAATAGAAATTGAGGTTATGTTTAGTATTGATGCGATACAGGAGAAGCATGCGACCATACTATATGCCTTCTCTATCGTCTCTAAATATCGGCCTTGCATTAAGAATATGTTATATGTTATAAACAACGGTTGAGTGACAGCGGTAACCAACATATCTGCGATGCTGAGGTTTAAAATAAAGTAATTCGATAGTGTTCTAAGCCGAGTGTTCTTTAATACCACAAACCAAAGGAGGATATTGGACAATGATCCAAGTAAACTGCCAATAATGTTGATCAGAATTACCGGGTAGCCGATAATCTTGGGAAACTCATAATTTTCCGCAGAAATGTTGTGACTGTCTGTTGGTTCCATGTTGGCTTCCTCTGTGGCATCTATATCGCTTGAAACGCAGCTGCTCCACTTCAATTTGTGATAAGTTTTAATTTAAAAGGACGAATTTATCTTTTTCACCAAATTCCCTATCAGTACGCACCTGCTGTAGAATTAAAGTCTTGTAGCTTTTTCGATAAAAAAAGACTTCTTTGTTTTTCAAACAGCATTTGAGACAAGCCCAGTCTCTTACAATAATCACTTTCATACACTCAATACTTGGCAAAAATTGCGGAAGTTAATATGTTCAGACGCTTGACTTTTAACGAACTCTCGTCGTTTCTACCGTAATGTTTCAAAAAATAACGATCTCAAACGATTGCTTTTCCAAAGCAAAGAGATGCTTTATTAATCACGAGCTGACTGTTATTGTGTGAAACTTTGACAGCTTTGTATAGTCGTTGACGTTGTATCGAATAACGAGGCTGCATGGACGTTGCCTTAGCTATTTTTAACTTAGACTCTGTCCTGTAGGACAAGTTTGTCAGTATAATTAGTGTGATTTTTTACAAGCTATGCCCAAATATTCATACCCCTAATGGTCACTACAGTTATAAAATATCAGGTCTGCATGGGGTGCAAATAAGGCGGTTGTATCAAATGGCACAGAAGCTTGGTGTATTCTTAGAACGTGTCTAGACTAAATCAAGCTAGCAAGATTTACTGAACTACTACTATGCAAACAGATGACAGATACGCTAAGTGTACTGAGTGAGTACTGAGTTTCTGAATGGTCTCCAACATGGAGATATATTTCAATGCTGTCGTGATTTTTCTAGCAAGATGAATGAGTGCGGACTTCAGTCCAATATAGTTCTGCCTCCCCACAGGTTGATTTTATCTTTTTTTGTTATTTTAAGAGTGCTTGTCACGCCATCTTGTGATATACTTGTATAACTGCCGCACCCTGCCTACCGTCATTCAGATATTATTTCTTGACTTTGAGTATGCCGACGTTGCTTTTGGGTTTGTTAGGGACCATTCATTATTTATGGCCGGGGGTGGGCTGGTAATATCTATCATAAACCAAAAAGAAACTTCTTGACTCCCTTATTAAAAAAAACAAAAAATTCATGACCCCCTGATAAAAATACAAATATATATTAAACTAGCCCTCCATTTCATATTTGCATTCATATTTTATAATAGATATTAGCTTTGATGAACATATCACTGAACAAATTATTCAATAGCAGGTGACCGCTCACCCACAACCTATTGGCATATTTTTTATGACCCCCCCTCAAATTGTCTAAAATTTTGGATGCCCCCCCTACATTCTTACCTGCCCACCCCCGGCCATAAATAATGAATGGTCCCTTAAGTTGTTCAAAAATTGTGGAAATAATTAAGATTGCCTTAACCATACTTTATCTGCAATATTTAGTGGGGCTTGATGTATGTAATTATTAATGTTCGTGGCAGTTTGGATATTTGTGCTCAAACTAACTTTTGTCTTCATGAAGTGTTGCAAACTTGCACGAATGGTGAGTGACAGATCTAATCAGTTAAGTACTTGAATTATTAAAGTTATTTTTCATAAATATTACTTCATATCATTAATTGTCGTAGATGGTTGGGAGAACTTAAAACCATGCAGGTCCTAAAATCAATTCGAGTCGATTTCTTTTTAGTGTACGTCTGTAGTGTCAGGCCGATAGCTTTACCGCATGCGTTTAAATTTTGCTGAGATTTCTGCCTTATGCAACCTTTACAGCGTCGCTAAGGCTTTAGGCCATTGAAATGCAGACTGAACTCAGATCATATAGCGGATTGCCACCCGCTTGCGTTCAAAATGTACGACTTTAATAATTCAGCAACCTTCTACTTCAATCTCCTTAGTAACGACTAGTTGTATTTTTTTATCCTTAGGAAACGTCTGTGTTAGGTCTAAACTCATGACTTACTTCTTGGCCTTGCAAGTTGGCAAAAATTTCAAAGCTGAAGAAGCTCTGCTGTAAAATATTTTAAGGTTTGTTAGCTGTTATTTCTGCAATTTTCTTGTCCTTCCTGGATCAGCTTATTTAAAGTTTATTGCGTAGTACTGTTTAGTAATGGACCTGATTTGTGTACGTATATATTTTTTGTATTGCCTGTTTTGAATGTGAATTGTCTCAACAATGGACATAACTAACTTTGAAACAAAGTTGTAGTTGACTCTATGGATAACTAGTTGAATGAAATGATACGATATACGCATATACCTCGATGATAGAGTATGTTTTTTGTGTACAAAAGTCGTGGGATCCTTATAACAAAATAAACAAAATCGGTTGCGAGTTTTTAACGTTATGATTTACTTATGGTTAATCAACTCCATGGCTAATCAACTTGAAACAAAGTAAAATCATGTTACTTAGATTCGTTTTTAAAGCTGTTTAAGATTTTGTATGAATATAGTTTTTCTTTTCAATTAATTTCTTGTTATAATGCTTATGGCGACATCGAAATGGCAAGTGATGAAAAGCTATAATTTAATAAAAGCTGTAATTATAACACTTCAATAAAACCTGTATGTAATAAATGAGATGTGATGTTACATTTTTTCCCACCGTTCATACACATGTATACCGACTAGCTTTGCATAGCCATAGTGTCTGGAAAATATATAGCACAATAATTCTATTTTTATAGTTTAGTAGGTAGTTTCAAAAGTTGCACGATTAACTTAATTTGCTTTTTAGTGGGAAATCATTCGAATTAACAACACAGAAATGTCGAAAAGCAACGTGGCACCACTTACTATTGCGAATCTGGCGATGTTGGAAAGACAGCTGAACAGCAACAGTAAGTCTGTAAAAAGAAGAGCATCACGCAGAACAATGTCAAGACAGAGTGCAATGACGTCAGACCTCGACGACAGTATTGATGACAGTAAGATACAGTTGCTCATTTTTTATAACAATTTCAGAACAGGAAAAATAATGATAAAGAACCACGGGTGCATGCTGTCGGGTTAAGTAATGTTTATAAAAGTTTAAGTTGGTTTGTTTCGTGCAAACACCTTCAGCTGATTTCTTCCCTACTTTATTATTTCAGCTGTGAATTGTATCTTTCTCAATCCATAACTTGCTTCACATTTATGCAAACATTTTGCATTTCAGCTAAATCGCGAGACGACAACCCAAGACGTTCAGGTAAACAAGGGACAACAGAACAAGCAAAAGATGGCGAGCGCAAATCGAAGCCCAGTGATAAACAAACTATTCACTCAAACTCCGTTGACAAGGAGAAGCGCAAATCACAACCAAAAGACAACATTGCCACTTCAAGTGATAGTAGCAAACCCAATCCAGGCAATCTTAGCTCTAAACCAGCTGAGACGATTCAATCTTCATCTAAACCTGCCGATTTGAAATCTGTTGACAAAACAACGTCACAACCCAAAGAAAATCGTGGGATATTGAAGCAGAAAGAGTCTGATCCTTCAAAGTCTCGTCCAAGTTTAAAAGAGTCAAGTGGCAAAGATAAAAAATCAAATCAAATGGATAATCGAGTCAAACCAACTGATAAAATTAGTTCTTCTAGACCTCCGGAAAAGGACAGTCATAATCCTTCTAATTCCAGACCTACTGATACGAACGACCTTCTCGGTGGAAATGATACAGCAGCGTCCCGACCTAAAGATTCCAACCAATCAAAGTCACGACCAAAAGAAAACAACTTAAGTGGTAAAAATCAAATCCCTTCCAAGTCAAACGAGAAATACAATCGAAATCCCAAACCCAAGATCACTTCTTCCAACTCACTGGAAAAAGTTCTTGGAACGACAAAGCTTGCAGAATCAGATCAGTCAAATGGCAAAGACCAAATTCCATCGAAATCAAATGAAAAAGATCGCAATTCGAAGTCAAATGATAAAAGCAGTTCTTCTAGACCGTCTGATCAAACAAGACCCAAGGCAAATGATGGAAACTCAAATAGAAAGGATGAAATTCCATCAAAATCAAATGAAAAAGATAGCAGCTTAAGACCTGGCGATAGTAAAAGTAGCTTCTCCTCAAAACCGCCTGGTAAGGAACTTCCTAGCTCAACATCGAACCAAAAAGATCCTAGAAATTCTCGACCAACCGATAAAAGTAGTCTGTCTTTAAAACCAACTGAAAAGGAGCCTGACCGATCACGAGAAAAAGAGCGGCCCAGTAACACTGGCAAGTCTTCTTCACAACCAATTGAAAAAGACAATGCGATAACCAAGCCGAAAGAGTCTGATCGACTCAAATCTCGACTAAACGACAACGATTTGAGAAGTAAAGATAAAACCTTACCCAGATCAAATGAAAAATACAGTCGTAGCAGTAGACCAAGTGAAAAAAGATTACTTGAAAAAGATAGCCAAAGCTTAAAACCCGAACAATCTGATCATTCTAAATCACAGCCAATTGAGAAACAACAGATCCCATTCAGATCAAATGAAGTTGATCGAAACCCGTATTCCAAACTACCAGAAAAAGAGTCTGAAACTTCAAAATCTAATGACAGGGAAAAAACAAAGGAAAGGGAAAAACCAAAACCAGGACAGTCTGACAATTCAAAGTCTTTGCCAAATAAGAACGACACAGATGGAAAAGAACAATCTTCGCCAAGGTCAAACAAGGAAAGTCCTGATTCAAGACCCAATGAAAGAGACAATTCTTCTGTACCACTAGGAAAGGAAAGGGAAAAACCAAAACCAGAACAGTCGGACAATTCAAAGTCTTTACCAAATAAGAACGACAAAGATGGAAAAGAACAATCTTCGCCAAGGTCGAACAAGGAAAGTCCTAATTCAAGACCCAATGAAAGAGACAATTCTTCTGTACCGCTAGGAAAAGAAAGGGAAAAACCAAAACCGGAACAGTCTGACAATTCAAAGTCTTTGCCAAATAAGAACGACACAGGTGGAAAAGAACAATCTTCGCCAAGGTCGAACAAGGAAAGTCCTGATTCAAGACCCAATGAAAGAGACAATTCTTCTGTACCACTAGGAAAGGAAAGGGAAAAACCAAAACCAGAACAGTCTGACAATTCAAAGTCTTTACCAAATAAGAACGATAAAGATGGAAAAGAACAATCTTCGCCAAGGTCGAACAAGGAAAGTCCTGATTCAAGACCCAATGAAAGAGACAATTCTTCTGCACCACTAGGAAAGGAAAGGGAAAAACCAAAACCAGAACAGTCTGACAATTCAAAGTCTTTACCAAATAAGAACGATAAAGATGGAAAAGAACAATCTTCGCCAAGGTCGAACAAGGAAAGTCCTGATTCAAGACCCAATGAAAGAGACAATTCTTCTGTACCACTAGGAAAGGAAAGGGAAAAACCAAAACCAGAACAGTCTGACAATTCAAAGTCTTTACCAAATAAGAACGACACAGATGGAAAAGAACAATCTTCGCCAAGGTCGAACAAGGAAAGTCCTGATTCAAGACCAAATGAAAAAGACAATTCTTCTGTACCACTTGGAGAGGAAAGGGAAACGCCAAAACCAGAACAGTCTGACAATTCAAAGTCTTTACCAAATAAGAACGACCCAGATGGAAAAGAACAATCTTCGCCAAGGTCAAACAAGGAAAGTCCTGATTCAAGACCCAATGAAAGAGACAAATCTTCTGTACCGCTAGGAAAGGAAAGTGAAACGCCAAAACCTGAAAAAGCTGACAATTCAAAATCACTATCAAATAAGAAAGACACAGACGGGATAGATCAAACTTCGCCCGGATCAACCGAGGAAAATAACAGCTCTACGTCCAATGAAAAAGAAAGTGAAACTCAAAAACCTGAAGGGTCTGACCATTCAAAGTCACGGCCAAATAAAAAAGAAGTGGATGGCAAAGGTGAAACTGTTGCCTTGTCAAATGAGAAAGATGGTCCTAACTCCAAATTGTGCGATGTCAATGATTCTTCACAACCAAGAGGGGAAAAACGTCCAAACGAGAAAGGAGCTGAGCAAACCAGTGTCGCTACTGAAAAGGATTCCAAGCCATCAGACGTAATGACTTTAAATACTGCTGAAGCAAAGGAATTAAAATCAGCTGAGAGCGCAGATAACAATGGTAAGTCTTCACCTAAAACACTAGAAAAACTGCATCCTCTTGATGACGTGATGCCGATACAAAAAGAAGATGATTTGTCCCCAGGTGTGAAAGAATTAAAAAATACGAAAGAAAACGAACCGAATATTAAAAAAGCGAAGTCAGGTGATAACCTGGACGAAAGTAATCCGCCTTTATCACCTAAACAAACCAACAATGATTCGTCGAAATCTAATGAAGGGCATGAGGGATTGCAAACAAAATCAAGCGATGATGCACAAAAGGCCGACGAACTAACTGAACAAACAGATCAAAATTCTATGAAAGAAGTTAGGGAAAACACTGAAAATCCCAAGGAAAATGAAGCTAAATCGCAGTTAAATGATAACGGCCCAGAAGCACTAAAAGACGAAACTAAGCCTACATCTACCTCCAATAAACATGATAGCAATGCAAATAAACCAACTAAACTTTTTCAGTCTAATTCTAAATCTGAAGAAAATATGAAAACTAAGGATCTACCTTCAGAAAAAGAATCACAACCAAATGCTGATAATAATACAAACATATCAAAAGGAAAAAACGATTCAGTCCTCAATCAAACTGTAGAGAGATTATTTTCCCCAGACGAAAAAGTGAAAAGTAGGGAGAATTGTTTTAACAGCGGACCGAGTGCAGCTGAAAAGAGCAGAGATAGCGAACCAAACAAGAAGGAGGAAGCGGAAGCAAAACCCAGTGCTGCATCAAAACCGGACGACACTCAACAAGCAAGATCTCATGAGAGAGAAAACTCCCCCAAATCCGATCAAGTGGAGGCACTCGAGGCAAATGATAAAGAAGAAACAAAATTGTCTTCTAACGCGAGTACATGCACAGAAGAAGAACAAAATACTACAATTCCATCTCAAACCTCGCCTGTCATTCATTTGTCTACGTCAAGATTAGATTTGAGCCAAAAACCAACGTCAAATGTGGACGAGAGAGATAAGTCTACAAAAACAGATGATCTTTCCAACTCAAGCGTAGCATTACCCAAGAAACAAAATTCTTGCCAACTTGGAGAGACAAATAATCCCAACACTACAGCAAGTGAGAACTTACCGGGATCTGTAGATCCTCAGCCAAAGCCAGGCAGCGGGGAGCAGTTTGCGAATGAAGGGAACAGTTCTTTAAACAAAACTTCAAGTAAAAACCCGACTTCAACACTACCTGAAAATAACCAATCATCGTTAAAACCCAATGCAGAACAGCAGTCTTCAGCTAGGTTCACGGCTGAAAATGGCCCTTCTGCTACATCAAGTGGAAGTGACTCAATTAATACTGTAGTCGCGACGAGCACAACAGATGTTGTCATGGCTGGCATAACTCGGCTTGATTCAAAACTTCAGACTAAGAGTAATGCTGAAGAAATCCCATCGAACGAAATTTCTAAGGATGGCGCAAAGGAAACAAGGACTATAAATGATAAATCCAACGAGAACAGTCCTGCTAGTCCAGGGCAGACTCAAAATCAGAATACCAAAGACAATTCTCCACTGAATACAATGAGTAGTTCTGTTTCCCCAGCAAGTACTAATTTGAAACCCAGTGAGCCTAGCAGTAACAAAGATACTGCGAACAACGCTAATCCTCCTGGGAAAAAGGCCCCTCCTTCTTCTGAACAAAATTACGAAGACAATCGTTCCGAGCAAGCCAAGACACAACCAGCTAAAGCAAACTCTTCGTCTAAGCCTGACGAAAACAATCTATCTAAAGCTAAGCAACATGAAAAAGATTTATCCAACACAAACGATAAGAAAATTCCAAGATCACCAATATCAAACTGTCCAAGGGGCGAAGAAGCAGTTTGTGCTGACAAACCTTCCAGTGGCAAAACTCTTCCTAAAGATAATTCTAGATCAACGGACAAAAGATCAACCGGCCCTATCCTAAAGCAGAAAGACGAACCTCGTGGCGTGGTTAGGAATCAAAGGGAACGGGACAAGGCTCAGAATTCCAGAGATCAACGACAACATATAAAACATAATGAGAGAAATGACGTGCAAGATGGAAAGGGTCAGTCGAAAACAAAGTCGAGGATGGGCGAAGACAGTGAAGGAAACCCAAACTATTCAAGTGTTGAAAATGCAAAGCGAGGTAGACAGTCTCGAGGAAGACCACGCGTAAAAGAAAGTTCAAAGTTGAAAGAAAATGATGACAACAGGTGGTCATATAAAATTATGAAATTATTTCCATACAGATAAAATATTCAACGTATTTCGTAGAACGTTTATCTATTTTACAAATTCTTACATTGCTTAAGAACTGCTTATTTATTTCAGATCAAAGTTTCGTGCTCCAATAAAAATTCCTCAAACGTCCGAGGATGAAAGTCCAAGGCATGGGAAACGAAGTCGAGCCAGCTCCAAGAAAAGCGTTAGTGACCGGAGTGCCACCGAAGATGATTCGACGGATGATGACGATGGTGATACAACCATATTTGGTGGTGATGACGGCGACACAACGACTGAAACAGACTGGAGCACGGCTACGCCTTCAAAAAGTACGAGTCGTAATACTCATTACTCAAGCAGTGTGAACAGTCGACAAAGTAGCATCCCAACTCCTCGGAGTAAATTAAGCACACGTCAGTCGAACAAGTCGAACAGTCACAGCTCGAAAGCTCAAAGTAGACGGTCAAGTCGAGCGCCTTCCGAGAGCTCTTTTGTGATGAGTCGGAGAAACTCATACTCGGATCCCAGCGGCCGAGAGACTCGGAATCGCTCCAGGACCACCAGGGATAGTTCGGTCGTCTCAAATCGAAACAATTCCCGATGGAGTAAGCATAGCGAAGCAGGCTACAGTATATCATCACGGCGTGCATCAAGCAGGAAGGCGTGGACTGAGGATGAGCCTTCAGGAAAGTCCAACCTCCAGAGACAAAATAGTAGAAATACTCGAAGCAAATTGCAAAGTCGAGATTCAAGTCAGACAAACAAACCAAAAACACGAGCTACGTCAAAGAACAATTACATAAAAGGACGAGAATCGCTATCAAGGAAGAACTCCGAAATAGAGGAACCCGCAAAGAGAAAACGAATACCAAAGAAAAAAGATCGGCCCGTTCTCAAGCGTTCTCGCACTCAAGGTAGTAACATCTCACAAGCAAGTACGAGATCTAGAGGTGGTCGCAAGCATGCATGGGGTCCACAAGGTAAAGGCTTAGGTCACAAAGCGAACACTCGACCTGTGTTGAAAAGAAACGAAAGTATTGCAAGTGTCAGCAGTGTCGCAAGTGTTTACTCTCGGCAACAGAAGAAAATGATGGAAAATATCTACAAGATGGCGTTTGATGCTGGTCTAGCTCGCGGGATGTCCATCTCAGGGAGATCTGGAAGCGAACGATCAAAGTCGAGGTCGAAGTCAAGGGTAAGGTCAAGACGAAGCAGTATGACGTCATATATGTCTGAAGATGATTGTGAAGAATACCCAAGTGCTCCTGGATCTCGAAGATCATCAAGGCGAGACAGTGAAAATGATAGTGTGCATCTCAGTTCAGTGCGTGATTCTGAAGGTAAGCCCAGACAAGTTTGTGATTAAATGTAATACAGTTCTAGTTTTATTAATCATATGTTCTTGAGAAATGATATGTATGAAGTATCATTTAACATTTAGTCGAAGATACAACAACTCCGCGTGGTGGCGTCAGGCTGCCAAGAATTGGAAACAAAAAAGAACAAAAGTATCGGCCGTATGGTAAATACGAAGAACAAACACCAAGTAAGCAACATCTTTTCTAATATTGTGTACCAGAAGATTTTTTGTCTTTTCAAGCTATTCAAATTTTCGTTATTCATCCTTGTAAAAAATGGCACTGGTTTACCCTCACAGTTTTGTCTTCTGATATCGTTATTTGGTATGTATGTTTAGTTCATTACATCACTATTTCTACGACTGTATTTTGGTAATGTTTACATTCAGCTCTCAATTCGTTTGATGCCTGTAGTTCATTTCCTATATGATCTCTCAGTTTTATCTTCAAGTTGTGTTGATACATACAATCTGTTTCCATGTTATATAACCGGAGTTTTCTAAAGTTTTCTCAGTTCAGATCTTCTCTTTACATTGTTCCGCTTTGAGCTTTGATCGACAAATTGGAATATTTTAATCATGCAATTCAGCTGGCCCAGTCCCTAAATTCACGCATCATTCTGAATAGGACATAATTAATAATTAAACCTGACCTGCATTATGCGGTATTCATTGTTGATTTAGCCTAGCAACTTGGTTTATATTTCTTTATGCAACTAGTCTAACCTAGCAAGCACTTTATTAATTTCTTTACTGTCGTCTTGCGGGAAGTGGTTAAATAACATTGGCAGTGAATTTTAGGCAAAATGGCTACGTTTTATAGTGGAACAACATTAAAACCTGGAACTGCAAAAAGTGGTATTTCAAGTTTTTAGAATTTTGACCTAATTATTTTTTCAAAAGCAGAATATTTACTGTTAATTCACTTTTTGTTTTAGTAATATAATAAGGAATAATGAAGTGGAAAAACGCAAATTATTCGCCAAAATAATATTTTACGCTTGAAAATAGATTTCGTTTTTCTGTAGCATTAAAGAATGTTGGTTAATGTTTTTTTTAACAATTTACTATGTGACTGAAATGTAGATTGTAGATAAAATTACTCGAATCATAGGGAGTATTAACTCCCGAGTTAAAGGAGAGAGTTGCTGACAACTGTTGCTGGCATAAACTCTCGGTCACGAGTTATGATTTACAAATCTCATTAACCTGCTTTATTTTGTTAGAAAGCTAATAGAAAGTTACATGTAGTTGTGCGTAATTCTACTCAACTATTTTCCATCTTCTTTGTAATTAAACTATTATTTATATAGTAGGCTGTGGTGTTAAGATTTAAATCTAAAAGATTCTTAATATTAACATTAATTCTACGTATCCGCTGACTGTGATAAAATCATGAAAGGACAAGCATCTTTTATCTCAGTTGTTACAAAATTTCGATCATCTCTCTCTAAAACTTTTTTAGCTTGTATTAATGCTTCAGCCCGTATAAAGTAAGCCATTGCCTCTACAACTATTTGCCAAGTCATTCCTGATTGATCTAGGTCTACGTTTTCTTTTTAGCTCGTAGAACACGTCTTCCAAAGGCGAAACAAGCAAGAAGGGAACCTGCAGATGGGAAGGCTGGATCGCCAGAACTCGTCTCTGATGGCGATGCAGAACAAGAAGGAAAAAGAAAACCTCAAAGACGTAAGATTAACAAATTTTATTGTTTGCTGATGACTCTCCCAGCACTCCAATGACGTGGTGTGTAGGTTTTAGTGCACGTGCAAAACTACACGTTCTGTCTTTTTATGCTCGTTATGTTAGTAACATAATAATAATAATAGCTTTATTCATCCATCTTAAGATAAAAAATACAATGGACTTACAGTTGGAGTAAGAAGAAAATACTACGATCTATCTTAAATTACAAAATGTTGAGAGCAAGAGGAACTAAGTGAATATTTAAAAACAATTTACAAGGATTAACAAGTTCTTCCTTAAAGGAGAGTTTGTACCTTCCAGGTACAGTACCTTCTTGAAGAGTGATGTTTTTGGTTGCGATTTATTACACAAAATTACAAATATTTACAAGTGTTTACAGTACTTCTTCCCGAAAAGGAGTGTTTGTGCCTTTCAGCTCCTGAGAAGAAAGATATTTTGCGGTTGCGATCGACATTCTTTAGGTTATATTACCTATTATTAATTAGCTTTGGAAGAGCACTACGACAAGGGTGATTTGGATCGTTCAGAATACTATCCACTACACGACTAGTTGCCTCCTCCCTTCTTTCATACAACGGTTTCAGGTAATCTTTTTCCAGGCCGAGGATTCTTAGACTCCTTGGATTGAACCCGCTCTATTTCATCACGCAGGTAGTTAGGAAAACCCGCCCAGACAGGTGATGCATACTCGAGGATTGGTCGTATTTTGGATTGATAAGTGATGATGCCGATTTCAACTGGTAATTTTGATTTTCTGCATTCTCTAAGATGAAAGAGGCGTTTATTTGCTTTTCTTATGATCTCGACATGTGCGTTCCATTTTAAATTATTTTGCATCGATACACTCAGTAATGTTAAAGACATTCACTCTCTCTATGGGCTCATTTCCGATATGAAGACGTGGTGGCTCAGGTACAGCGTCTGTGAGAAAGATATCCACATATCCTTAACAATGTAACAATAAGAAAAAGAAGAGGTTGGAGCAGCGAATGAACGATTGTTTCCAAGTTTTTTTATGCCAGTTTTTTTCAAATTTATGTTTATAGTGTTAATATATGTCTCAGTCTAATTCTTCGTCATTTCACTATTTCCTGAGTATCCGCACGACCGATTGAATTCATCTCGCGTTTATAACAAGATTATATTAAAGAACCTTCTTGATAACTGTATGCCACCAAAATTAGTAATAAATTTGAGTTTGTTAATTCGGTTAATGTAGACGAGGTTTTTTGCTCCCAAGTTCATTTAATATTTGTGAAATTTCATCATCCTCGGTGGTAGTCCTGCTGTGAATAGCGTATAAACCAATGGTCTAGATAGGAATTATTAAATACTCAACATCTATTTCCACCTTTTCATAATGTGTTAAAATCTCAGTATATCTTATCATCGGCACTTGGATGAGGGGGACTATGAACCAAGAATGACCAAGAATTCTAATATAAACGTATAATTTGTATGCAGACGTGAGTGTGAAACATGATAGTCTGTGTCTGACAAATAGTATAATTCAATTTTGCATAATTATGGCGGACATTTGACCAATAAGTTGTCAATTATATTGTCTGAAAAATTCGTTAGAGATACCTGTCGCAAAAGTATTGCTAACACTAGAATTCAATTAACTTGCATAAAAAGCTTTCAGTCTCTAATTTCTAAATCTCTACTTGCATCGTGTAAAATGATAGATCATAAATCATAAAAAACGGCATGGGTCAAACAAACGTGGACATATGAAGTACATAAGAGTGGTTACCTTAGCAACACTAACGCGGTTGCTAGGTGTTTGACCAATCAGGAAACATTATTGAAATAACTTAGTACTAATGGGTAACTAAATGTCAAATGATATACATATCTGCTCTCAAACACGCACATATTAAAATTATTCACCTTTGTCCTTTCCTGGCATGTTATCTTTGACAAGTAAACACGATCACTTGTCTGCCTTCAAATGTAAGAAAACGTTAAAGAGATATAAATTGCAATTTACTGTCTAATACCCAGGGATGATTCTCAGTGGGGTATTTGGTTGTTAAGATACAGTAATTAATGATGTTATTCATTGCTGTTTTGTTACAGCCGTACGCGTCCACAAGCTCAATCATCCTTTGCCAAACTTAGACAATGCGACTCGTGATAAAGGATTGTAAGTATGACTAATAGTTGTTTTATAAGAAGCGAAAGCATGATAAAAAATTTTGGGAATTCTTGGAATTTACTGAAATTGATACTAGCTCTGAAGGACTGCTTGTTATGTTTACCCGCAACCTGACCTGTCTGCACATATCGTAAATTTCATATCTGTAAAACCATGAAGTATCCATTCCATATCTGTAATCCTCGTAGTTTTGGCGGCAAAATATGCTAGAATTGTAAAATATCGGTGGAAATTTTTTCCCTGCGGTAATTTGTTTTGAATATTTGTGGGTGAGTCGTTGATTATCTAACTAGCTGGACGTTCTGCATGAACAGTGTGTGTATACATTGAAATAATAAGTTTTATAGCTAGCTCTATCTCAATAGAAGACTTCATGTAAACATATGATAAGTTGACGTGTCTAATAAAAATGTTAAGTTTCCAGTATTTCTGTCTGACAGTCAAAAGCTGTTGTAGTAACAGTTCCATGATAGAAAACCAGAAGGAATAAACAGAAAACTATATAGAGTTGTCTGAAACGACAATGCACAACATGTATCTGTAACTAAGTGTAGCTTCATGCAATATACATTATGAATCACAAAAATTGCACTGGTGAAACAAGAGTGAATGTATTTGTCAGCTGAATTAGTTGAATTTTAGTACATATATATTTCACTTGTTTATTTTTAGACCACGGATCAATAAACTGGCACAGCCAAAACAATCAAGAAGTATTGAAGTAACAACTGTTAGGTAAGAATAAAATCACGAGTCAAAAAATGTTTTTTACTGGACATTTTTAATCAAGAACTTAATGCAATACCATATTCGACATTGTGAGACATGAAGGGCATGACCGCCGGGAAAGAAGAAACCTTTACAATTTTAGGTGTATCTGGGTACAAAGTTATGATGTTGTTACAAGGAACATTAGGTATACTAGCAATCAGAAACTTGCTTTTCCAGGGAGGGGTTTAAACAGTTCTACTTCCATATTTCAGTATAAGTTTTGAAAGTTACCACGTCTGCAGAAATGTCTTGTGTGTGTCAATGAAAAATTTTTATATTAAGTTTCTTACTTGATCAATTGATGGTGCAGTATGTAAAGGCATAGTGCAATAATTTACTTCACACGGGACTTGGTCTTGGAGAACGTGCACTAATAAATCGTACTTAATCGCTGATTAAAATACGCTGGATTTTGTGTGCAACTACTTTCTAGCGGATGAAAATGGAAAAATCCTTCTCCATGTTTTATAGCTTTCCAGGACATGAATACGAATTTTAATGCCTTGTGCTGCCATGGAAACGAAACATTGTTTTCTACAGCTTCCCTATGTAGACTGGGACAAACTCCCTAGTGAGATCATGCTGGTCATGGAAAGTGCATGTTGTGGTCACGTGTACATGTCGTCCAGCTAACTCCATTATCGAAGCAGTTCTATATCACTTTGTGACGAAGTCAAGGCAAAATATAGGTCCTTTGCGTGGACATGTTTATCATACGATCGTTGTTTGAATTGAATTTTGCAGCTTCAGCACATCTTATAGTCATTCACAGTCAATCACTGACACAATGTTACGCATTGCTGGGAACTTTTAAAACTGAATATACAAATAATAAATATCACCAAGACATAAAATAATGAAAATTGTAATTAATAAATGAATGGATACATAAGATATGAATTTAGAATAAAACTATACAATTTTAAAAATATAAATGTTATTCTCATTGCGATAGAATAAAAATCATGTCAAATTCATAAAATTCATCTCAACTGCGGATACGTACGGTTCTGAAGCTTCGTTGTCCTGTAAAGATTAAATGATGAACGAATGATTTAAAATTTTAACTTTAATACTAAAATGTTCACCCTCCCCCCGCAAGCTTGCATGGACCCGCCTCCAGCTCCGTGATCGCTTTTTAATAATGGCTCCTGTGAGCAGAGCAGATCACAGTACGTGTAGTTATTTTCGATTGTGTTTTAGTGCTGGGTAGCGAGAGAATAAGGCGATGGCTAAAGGGGATAGACGAGAGGTAGGTTTTCAAGATGGCGGCTGCTTTTTAAAATTTTTAAAATGAGGACAAATAAAAAACCAGAAATTTATAGCATTCCTAAATTGTGGTTAGGTTCAGGGTTAGGGTGAGCTTTAGGAATGATATAAATGTTTGGTTGTTGATTCGTTCTCGTTTTAAGAATCTTGAAAAACAGCCGCCATCTTGAAAACCTACCTCTCATCCATCCCCTTTAGCCATGACCAAGAGAATAAAGCTCTGCAGTGCAGTATTCGCATTTCGCTTTCATTGCGCATGCTCTGATGTTCTGCATTTGGTTGCTTGGTTACATCCAAATTCTTATTTTGTGCAATTGTTTTGTGCGAAGTGAAAATAAATTATGTACTTGGGAACGTCTTTGGACCAATTGCAATAACTTAATTACAAAAATCGTCAATAAATTTGAATACGAAGTGTGCAAATAGTACGGAGCCTTGTTGAAAACAAAGGAGAACAAAGCTCTGCTCACAGGGTAATCTACAACTAATAATGCCTTCACCAGTAGCGGCTTATTTCTTCTGTGTACATGGCTTCCAGTAGTCATGACGCCCATTAGTTACCATTCTAATCATCCATTTCACTGTCAGGTTGCTATCTACACGAGAATGCGAAGTTGTGAATACAAACAGGATACATCACTTCGGTACAAAATTACTGCTATCAGTGCGAGTTCTGTTTATTGTATTGTTTACCCAATGACCTCGTTTTCGACTAATTTCTTTTGAAATCGACCCTACTAACAACTTGTTTCAAAAGGAATTGAAACGGAAATGAGTTGTGCCCATATTCGCCTTGGCAAGTGGGATAAACGCCTCGTTTACATGCTATATCGAAATCGTTTGAACATTTAGTGTGTTTTATAAATTCAGAGATATTTTTCACAAAATTATATCAACTAACAAAACTGAAACATGACTGAGATCACCTGTGCTGCCTGATGATTTTGAAAATATTCATCCTGCGCATGTTCAAAAGTTCACAAATTAGCCATTAATGTTCACATCTATTTAAACAAATTTTTACGATAACGTTTGATGTCGATTACAATAGAGAAAATTGACATTGTCTATTACGCTGTATACCGTATATCAGTCCGACCATAATTCCCATCAATTGTTATGGTATGGTACCCCCACAGTTAAAATCTCTCCACTTTTTTACTCGGGACATTTACTCTCGACTTTCAGCTACAATCGTTTATATGTTATATGACTGTACATTAAAATATGATGATTATAAAATGAAAAATATCTTTCAAGTTTGCTGATCATTCGTAACATTGGTTGCTGTTTGTTTCAGACATTTGCGCTAAACTATATTTACGCGAGAGCTTGTGTAATTTTGAAAACGGGTGAGTGCATGTTGTATCCCAATTGTTATAGAGAATGATTTGTCTTGTAATTTACCTATTAATTTATTTATAAAACCCAGTTTTTCGACTTTTTTCGCAAAGAAGATGAGCTACATTACTGATTACTGGCGTTATATAAAATTCACTGTTTGTATTTGTATATAAATATTCAACATTTTGCATCTAAAGGCCTCTAAACCGCCGCATGCTGAAAACTTGACGATTATCTGAACGTCCTGGGTGTTATTATTTCCCTACTAAACAATATTCACCATTGATTCCAGTCGTGTTTCAACCAACGAGTTTTCTCTGTAATGGAATGTGGAAAATCTTAAATCCTACTGACCTTTATCCATGAACTTCCACTCATTTACACCCGCATAAGTAGCTGTTTATTATTTACAGTAGCTGCATAGGTTTCTGTTAACATGAGCAAATATATTCTTTGAAAAAAGATTTCTGCTCCAACATGCAGTCACATATTGTCACTACATTTTCACTCTACACCTGTATATAATAACTAATTAATTTAAAACATTTTTTAAGACGCAATGGCGGTTGACCACAGCTAACCACATTAGTCATTACTAACACAGCACTGACGCGTCAAAAATAATGTTGAGTTTTGGCTCAGTCTTTAAGTATATGAAGTCAAATCAGATTTAGTTGGGCTTTTTGTGAAGTGAAAACGTGATGTTATTCACGAACCACATCTATGATGTTCATAATGATCAATTTCTCCTTACAGGTCAGCGAAGTGGGGTGGTCAAGACAGTTTGTGGCCACTAAGTCCGTCAGCTTTAATAGCAAAACCATCGGCAAGGACAAGCGCACTAGCGGAACCAAAGAAAGATCACCAAGCACCAGAAAACACGCCAAGGTAACACATTAACTTTACAAAAAACACAAGATCTTTCACTATCTACTAAACCATGCAAAGTTACAAACAAAGTTTATTCTTGCTATTCTTGATAAGCGTAATGACGAGATCAATATAATCAAGTACCATGCAGTTCCGTTACACATATTAATAACAAGGCTAACTCCCACTAGGCACTATGTTGTACTAAGCCAGGCACGTCTGCTATTTCTCGCCCGATTCATCATTAGGTTTTTTTGTAATCTGGGAAAGGTAGAGGTTGTCAAGTCACTATTAGTCCGGTATTTGGTCCAGGACATCACCATGTACACAACAGCTGAGACAAGTTCTTGACAGTTCATTTAATGCTGTATTATTATTTTGTATTCGTGCCATGCCAAACATTAGCAAGCCAAACATTTAGTAAAGTCTTGAAAAACCTGCGTCATACTTGCCTGCGTCAAGTTTGTTCCCGCGCTCGTTATTTAAATTTCAGACTATTTTTATGATTTAGACCAATGTACATAATGGACCTCGAATCGGGAATATGGGAAGTCAGTACCGCAGCTATGAATGCTGTTGCTTCAAAACGTGTCACAGAACTTTCAAAACCTAAAAAAAATCCAGATGGCTTTAAAGAGCAAAAGTAAATAATATCTTGTTTCTATTCCTTCCTTCAAACGTCGTGAGCAGCATAGTTATTGGTGTTACTGTTACTAATTGAAGATATCTAGTCAGTTGGGATGGCTATTAAGAGACGGTTATATAGTTTGTGGGTTTTAATCGATCCTTCATAACAGTTTATAAATTTTGCTCTGGTATTAATTTTGTTGAATATTCCTTCTACTTTATCAGACGGATGGATGGAACTGGAAGATCATCCCCAATATGGGAAGTCAGTGAGTCCGCTAAGAATGTTGACGAACGTCCAAGAACGAACGAATTAGCGAAATCAAAAAAGGCACACAGCCAATATGAAGAACCAAAAGCTTTACCTACCCCAGTGAGTGAAAAAGCAAAAAGAGCTCGTGCTTCACCAAGAGTAGAACAACTGGCCAAACCAAAGGGTAGAAAAGATGCAGAGATGCGAGATCCGGAATGGGCTGTTTCAAAAGCTGCAATTAAAGTTGTTCCCAGGCAAAGGATATTAGAACTGGCTCAAGCCAAACAACCAGCAAGCGGATATAGAGAACCTTTAAGACCTGACAGGCCAGTTTCTAGACCTGCACTAAAAAGTGCACCTACTGAAAGGATCCAAATGTTAGCACGTCCTGTGACACGAGGGGCTACCATAGGGTAGAAATAACTTTGCAGCCCTGTTTTTGCTAACCCTTACTGTAGACCCTGTATATCAAGAAGACTAAAACTTTTATAAGTCTGTGCTGGCCTGCTGTCCAAGATTCAAAAATATTTTGTGCAATATCATGTGTCATTGACAAAAAGGCAAATAGGATCGTTTATTAATAATTGTGTAACAAATGAAATTGTGTAATACTCTTTCTTATTTATTTAACATGTTTAATACATATATATGCACGTTTGAAACTGAATTCAAAATCTAGTGGAGATTATTTATATATTTACTGAAATCTTGATTTGAATGAAGGAATTTCATGCACTTTCTTCTAAGTTGGCATGCTGTATGTTGATAATAGTTTCTTTTGTCTCGTTTCATTGCCTCATAGTTATCTGCATAATCTTGAATCAGCTCCCATAAAAATTTGGCTTCTCCAGGAGAAATGTGTCTTTTTGTTTGAATCGTGTGCGATGCTTCTTGTTCCAGGTCTACAAAAACCATCACAAGTTTTTCATTTCCATGATTGAAATTTTCTTATATATCAAATTGCCTGTAATTAAGCTTTGTGTTGTTGAACATTGCAAACATATATGATATTGTCTACAAGAGGTGTGCATCAGATCAGGTTGAGCCATTTCAATCTGACAGTTTATGAAACATCTCCCAGAATCTGATCTGATGCACAAATATAGTGGTCCAATTCGATCCTATCAGTTGAGCTTGCATCCGTTCTGATCTGGAAACCCAATCAAATCTAAAAGGTTATTAATCTGGCTAAATTGTGACGAACTAACTAAATATGAAAACACAACCTACTTAATATGCTTATGCAAATTTAGAATAATTTCTCTTTCCATCATGGAAGATATTTTGGATAATTAATGTTAATGCTTATGCTTATTCTTTTTTAAAACATCACTAGAAATCATAAGTACATCATCAATGATTATAACATTGATAACTTTACTTTACAGGCGTCAACCTGCCAGAGAGAGCAACATCACTTGCTCTTCATTCCTCAATGCAACAACTCTAATTTTACAATACAAATTATAAGTTCATGATATAATGACCAAAGATCATATAATGGAATAAAGAACATAGAATGTCTGTTGTTGTCTGTCACATTGATGCTCGCTCTTTTGCCTACATTGGTTAAATCTAAAGCCTTGCATGCACCACCTTTTACACAGCTCATGATGCATAGCAGAGTATTCATGTTTGATCAGATTACATGCTTGATCTAATCCAAATAAAGTACAATGAAATTCGATCCAAATTGTTAAAATCAAGTTTGACCCTTTCTGTCCACACTGGTTGAATAGTCCCCTCCTGTTTTACATGTTGCAATTCAGTTGGAGGAGGAGGGGGAGGAATGGGGGGGGGGGGGAGGGGGAGGAATGGGGGGGGGGGAGGGGGAGGAATGGGGGGGGGGGGAGGAGGTAGGCACATTTAACCAAATTTGTTTAAAAAATACAGTCTTGCTGCACATGAATTACCTTTGACAACAGAACTTGTTGGATATTTATCAACATTCACTGTTTCACTTTCATCCCTCTGTAATTTTATAAAAGCATTATTAGAGAAGAAATATAATATTAAATCTTTATAATTAAAATAGAAAGCAGAAAGGTATTACATGCTAAATTTCGCTTGCAGTTTACAGGCCAGTAGAAACTGAGGAGCAGTTTTATTGGCCACAATCTGTAAATGCGAAGTATTTCAACCGGAGCGACTGTTTGTTCACCTCTGATCTTGAGTTAAACACGTGTTCTACGCTACGTATTGTTGATACTTCACATATGCAATTATGCGTACAGCCTGAGATTTAAATTCATTGTTTTCTACCTTTTTTTTCACTGGAATGGTATGGTTAACATTGTAGGCCAAGCCGAAATCTTTAAAGTTGTCTTTTAGTGTCTTGGATTTGTCCCAGCTTTTGCGAATAGCTTTACTATGAAATACAAAACGGGCAATCCTTTATTTCTCGCTTGTACCAACAGTTTAAGCAATGTTACACTATTATAAATTACCAATCAATGAGTATTTTCGTCTTATCTTTCTTTTTAAGTTTTCGACCTGATGATGTGGAGTTAACTCTTCTTTTCTTTTGTGTGCATTTTCTTCGGATACCGGCCATCTTGACCCTTGAACAGCCAATATGTAGCCTCCTATAGTGTCAGGCCTTCTCGCGTGACTGGTTGGTAACTAGGGCAGAAGCGAAAAGGCCGAGAAACTAGGCTAGCCAATTCTTGGGTTTCACGTGACGTCATAAATTTCACTGGGGGTCAACTCCAAATCGATACTGTCATCAGACTGAAAAAATTTTCACTATATGTGTTGACCTTGTGTTTGGCAGCAAATGTGTGCAATTTCTGGAGATTTGCTTGCTCCAGTGCAGTACAATCATTAATACATTTTGGGTTGACCCCCACTCAGAACTGCTGAAAAAGGCTCCAGTGAAACCTAAGAATATGGTAATAATTCCGTGTTCTCAGTACGTGAAATTAAATTTTAATCCAAGCCCTAAATCTAATCAAATCTTAAATCCATCAAAGTTAAAACATGACAAATAAAATGCTGGGTAGGATTAGGGTTTGGGTTAGGGCTTGGATTAAGATTTATATGAGAACACAGAATCATTACTGCCAATATAGCCAATTGGGGTAGGATTGCATTAAAGAGAACTGATTAGATTAAGAGGATTTGCAGCTAGCAATCATTGAAATTCGCATTACTTTTCGACCGTAAACAACTAAGTAGCATATTTATAAATATTAAATAACATGATGAGACTTAAAATTGGGACAAATAAATTAAACATTCATCACTATGTTTCCATACAAAATTTCAGAATGGAATTTTGCACAATTTCTATTCCTTGCAATTCAGGTCCAAGTGGTGATATTTGTATTCCAAAACATTCCACACATCTACTATTTAAAAGGTTGTCCCCATCCAGCATATTCCAAATTACATTAATGGAATGTGCACCAGTTTTATCCTGTTTACTTGCTAGGATTATTAAAGGGACATTTTGTAAGCAAGAATCCTCCAAAAGTTCATTTAATTTTTGCTTTGCTTCCATAAAATATTCAGCATCACAAGAGTCCACCATGTACACGAGCAGGTCTGTATCAGCTGTAAATGTTGACCAATAGTTTTGAACTTTTTCTCCACCACCAACTGAGAGGAATATGAAAGAAAAAACATTGGTAGATACAGGTAAATGAGTACTTGCATAGGTATATTAAGCCTTCTTCACACTTAGGGATGAATTAGGGTGATTTCTTCCAGCCTATGTGATTGCAATGTAATATTTGTCCTGAGGGCGGTTGTACAAAAGGTGGATAACGTTATCCACCAGATAGCGACTTTTTCAAACGTCCTAAAATGGTTGATTCACTGGAATGGTCAAATATAGTGTTTAGCATTTCAAAGTTAAAGAGGAAACTTGGCTAAAGTATATTTAGTTTTATTGCATTTAAAAGCATTTTCAAGACAGGATTAAAAAGTCACTATCCAGTGGATAGCAATATTTATCTTTTGTACAACTGACCCCAGTACTTTAGTTTGTTCACATATTCATTCATTCAGAGATGTGAGAAGAATTCTTCTGTAAAACCAAGCTTAAATGAAAACAATATCTTCAAAATAAGAGACTTGTCACGAGTCAACTATAGAATTGGAGTAGACTCAACTATCTCAACTTTTCACCTATACCACTTTCAAATTACAACTTTTATAAGAAAAAAAGAAATTTTGTAATCACTAAAAGTACTAACTTTCCCAAATATTTAGGTTCACTCCATTTGTTGTGACACACATAACGTTAAAGCCTTCAGTTGGCCTAGTCTCGTTGCCTCCTGTGCCTGAACCAAGATTTGCCAGGGCTGTCAGAAACGTTGTCTTACCACAACCTTGTAAACCCAATACTAAAACACGTTTCTGAACAGCAGGCATATGTTCTTGTCCATTGCTTGGGCTCTCATCATACAAATCTACCGTCTTTCTGCTAGAATACAGTTTATAAAAACAATAACCTGTGCCGCAAAACAACGCGCAACTTCCGAGAATCACTGTTGTTTTCTGAATGCTTCCTAACTCTGTAAACCAAGTGTACAAACCCATATTTCATGCGTCAGATTGCAAAATTATTACATCATTTTTTTCTGCACATGTGTACCAATGCAAAAGAAAAAGAATCTTTGACTTTGACCACAGATATACATCCAGGCACACATATGTACATCTTGTGGTTATTATAGGTTATGTGGCAATGACCACTGAGCTATACAATTCTGGAGGAGCGAATCCTATTCCGTATCCCTCTATTCATTTATTTTTTTTGCCTTTTTTCAATTTCAAGAACCATTTTCAATTTTACTTGTAAAAACGAAAATAACTTGGACCACAGTTAATATTAATATTTACATTATTGCAGGTCTACAGCTTAGAAGTCAGAACGGGATAAGTTGGGATAACCTAGTTTTTTCTAGTCCAATCATAATCCGTTAAATTTGGCCAATCACAATATGGTATTGGATGTACGCAGACGTCCGACTCGCGGATGATGAGTGCAAAGCTTCAGTTTGGATGGAATTGTTGCGTAGAATTCAAGACAACTAGAAGAATGCTCGAGTTGTTTACAAGTAAGCAATTGTATCATTCAAGAAACGAGAACGATGATTAAGCATAACATTATTGACAGTAGAATTTTCTTGTTCTGTATTGTCTATACACCGAAGGTTAGTTTCAATCTGTTGTCGAGTATTCATATTATTTATTTAAGTTGCCCATCATTTTATTACTGCCTTTCACTATAGTGACCATCGGAAAATTATGATCGTGGACAAAAACTTGACATTAGGTATATTAATGTTTGCATTACAACAGGTCTACAGCTTATAGAAGTTAGACCGGGATAAGCTGTCGCAATTACGACAAAGTTTATGTCACCAATTCAAAATTTTCCCGGCAGGGAAAATCAGGCCAACAGGGCCTTACAATTTCTTACTTCATATGTATGCATTACTTTTATTATAATACAAATATTGTGTATAATATAACAATGAACAATGTGCAAATTTCTGTTGCAAAAGGAGATATTTCACTGTATGGGGCTTATGGTGGACATTCACCTTCTTCGTATTAAATTAAGGGGGTCCAATGGTAAATCATTTCAAAATTCATCGATTTTCAAAAATTTTACAAAATATTGTTAACGGCGTTCTCTGGGCGTATCCAAAATTTCAAACAACAAAATGAATTATAAACGGAAAAATTCAGCAAATTCTACACCGTCTTGGGGTAAAACCATGATTTTACCCAGAGCAAATAATGGTATGCAATTGGTTTACTCTATTGTGTCCTTTTCAATAGCATTGTTCGATTAATGTTATTCTAATGCATACAAAAACTTTAAAGTAGTTTTTCTCAAATTGCCGAAAACCACCAATCCCCATTATTGCATGCGCAATATCTCAAGAAGTATGTAAGTTATTGACTTCAAACTTTCAGTGTGTGTTATTTATTTATTTATTTATTTATTGATTTGTCACAATATTGCTACATAACTTTAACACTAAAATGGACAGCGTACATGCGAACAACAAACAGGTGTGACTGGGGAAAGAAACAGGATATGCATCCCTATTGATATCTGACCCCAATAATAGTATAATGCACAGTTTGTTGACGACCGATCCCAGTGCCATGTTCACGAAGGAAATGGATAAGAATGGAATAAGTCAATCATAATTTCTTCCAATTTACAAGCCCATCCTTAATCATATTAACATTTTGTGAACTTGAGTGGCAAAGGGTCGAGAGTGCAACAGGCAGCACAGTATACTAAATACATTACAAATACAACATCTATATATAAATATATAATGCCTTAATTACAACCAGGAGGGCTGTAAGAAGGTAATTTTGATTCGTAATATTTACGAAGACTAGTTCTAAATGAGTTCAGCGTGTTACAAGTTTTCAGGTCAGATGGAATACTGTTCCACAGACTGGCAGACCTAATAAAGAATGAATTTCTGAAGTATTGTTGTTTACGTTTTGTTAAAAAATTGAAGTTATTTTCAATTCTGTGTTACATTCTCTTGGAGATGAACCAGAATCATAAAAATATTTGCAATAGCATGCAAGTTATAATAGTCAGTATCATCTCGATAATATCTAGTTTCAATATTTTGTCTGCAAAAAAATGATTTTTGCCTCAATCACCATAGTTCTGGTTCATCTCCAAGAGCATGTGATATACTATTAAAATAAAGTTATTTTAGATTTTCATCATTCATAGTTGTTGAGATATCATGTTTACAAATATATGGATTTTTCACCATCAGGGAGTAATTAACATGGTAACCATGGCAATGGTAACTTTGAAAAACTTATTTTTATGTTTGTGGTACCATGTCCTAACACCTGACCAAGGATGAACTACATAGCATTAAAACACACAAAAATTTTTTTTTAGTATTGGACCCCCTTAAATTTTGTAAAAATTCTTCAGTAACTCTCCCTTTTACATCCCAGCATTCAAGTTGGGCTGTGAACATTGAAGATAAGTAACCCAGTAGTTACTGCAAAGCAGTTTACATGGTTTTTGCGTGATTAAGAGTTTCATAAAGTCAAAATGTTCATAAATTCGCTTATCTATTGTGCCCTGAGCAACACTGACATTTTGAAGTTCGCAGATGCTTTGCGTTACAGGTACACTGCATTATACTTGCATCGGTGCAAACGTTAACATTCTAACGGAATGTTCTGAGGTTATGTAATATTTTAGGCATAAATTGTATGTATCAGCGAATAAAGCAATTATGAGAGCCTGTTTTAATGCCTTTTAAAATAAACACGACAACGAAACACCTATAAACTTAGGATCGCTTGACAGTTGCCAACACCCAACATAGTTTACTTATCGACACTCGTGCTTTCGGAATTCAAACACTAACAATAATAAATGAAATGAAACACACAAAATAGACAAAAATCAATAATTTTAGATCAAAAAGTTTATATTGTCGTTCATAGCAATTAAGTCTCACTCCTTGCATTTGAAATATATCACTTGTATGTGGAAGCATGTAATTTGATACTTTCCCCACCCTATAAAGTAACGGATTTTTTAAAGAGTCACGTGACCAGCTCCAACCAGGGTCTTTTCCGCAGCGCCGGGCGTAGGTAAAGAGCCTGGGTACGAGGTTGCAGTTTTGGATCGGGTCATGGCTTTATAGGATACCCTAAAGGTCGAAATGTCGAGAGAGCACTGGGTTTCTCACTCACTGGGACTGTATCTACTTCACCAAATTTAGCTAAAGCGCGAGCCCGAAGGGCGAGTAATGATTGTCGCGCTACGCGCTCCCTCTAGCTAAATTTGGTGAAGTAGATACAGTCCCAGTGAGTGAGAAACCCAGTGCTCTCTCGACATTTCGACCTTTAGGGTATCCTATAAAGCCATGACCCTAAACCTTGCCTCCACCTTACCACGTTGAACGCTGGTGGATATCCTGGGCAAATGTTGCATAATTAGGTTGCTCTCTTGGGCAAATGTTCTATTATTGCATTTAGTGGTTTGGTGGATATCTTAGCCTGTGCTTCAGTAAAATGGAATTGTATGATGGTCATATAGAAGAAAGAAGGTGTTGTCAGGTTTGAATTTACATTGTTGGACATTTGGCAGACCATGTGGTTAATATTTGTGGAAATTCTGGGGGATCCTTTTTTCAACAAAAAAAGGGAAACCTAGGGACCCATGGGTCACCTCTCTCTCTACAGGACAAGCAATATATGATTGGTCAATATAGCAAAACGATATGTAGGCACGAAATAGAAATAAACAGAAGGGCTACTTGAGTGGGAACCTTTCAAGTTTATTATGTTCATTATGCAGGTTCTGATTACTGGTTTTCCGGCTATTTTTCTGGCCAATCAATTGTATAAAATAGGAGGACATGTACCGTTGCTGAGTGGTCCTACTGTTTATTCCCTATTTGTAATAAAAGTCAATAGAGTATTGATGGAGTGCAAATATGGCGGAACAATATCGCAAGACAATATTGCGGGATAGTATCGCAAAACAGTATGGCGGGACAATATCGCAAAACAATATGGCGAGTCAGTATAACAAAACCATAGCGCTATTCTCTTTATCCGCAGAAATATAAATTAACTTCAATTGTTTTATTAATTATTTAATTTTATCAATCATTGTATTAATTTATAAATAGAAAATTAACTTGAATTTCACAAGTGGCCAAGGCAGCCCGACATTTGGTCATGCAAATGCACATTTTTCTGTGTTATTGACCATACAAGGAATGAATTTCTGAAGAAATGAAGAATGATAATGATTTAAATTTGCATAACATGACCAAATTGTCGGGCTGGCTTCACTAGTGATGAGAAGAAGGTAGCATTGTGACGTGAAGATGTTCTGGTGGTGCATAATTTGGCCTATGACGATTTAATACTTCGGTCCCTCAAAATCTGTAATTTTTGTAACATGGGGGTTTATTTTCGCTTCAAAACAGTGGACTTAAACTCTATTAAAAATTCCATCATTTTATTTCCACAAGACAAAATATATTGAACAAAGTGACATGCGACCTAATTTTTCCACTGAGGACAATGGTACCATGTATATTGTGTTGAATTTCACAAAGCTTTTTTAAATTTAATTATAAAACGGTGTAAATAGCTTATAAGTGCCTCTGTCATAGCACCTGTACACATGCAATAAATATCTTGACTATACAACTTCTGATTTTCTAGGTGATCTGAAAGCATGGAAAAGTACTGACACTACTTGTCAATTAGAAATCCATTTTTCGAGCCAAACTAGCAAATTGCTCATGAAGTATAATTTACTTCGGTTCCAAATTTCCGGTGGACATACAATTTTCTTCACTGAACATAAAAGTGATTAAAAACAGCAAAATGGATTTTTATTTGGTAGCTGGTTCCAGGCCTTTTACTCATGTTCAGATCAGCTGGTTAGTAGACTCGTTTTACGTGATACCATTTCTCAACAAGACAAAATATATGCTTGATAATTTGGCCTATGATGATTTCATACTCCGGTCCCTCAAATCTGTAATTTTCAGAACATCGGGGTTTATTTTCGCTTCAAAACAGTGGACTTAAACTCTTAAAAATTCCATCATTTTATTTCCGCAAGACAAAATCTGTAATTTCGAAACATTGGGGTTTATTTTCGCTTCAAAACAGTGGACTTAAACTCTTTTAAAAAATCCATCATTTTATTTCCACTAGACAAAATATATTAGAGAAAGTATCATGCGACCTAATTTTTCCATTGAGGACAATGGTAACATGTATATCGTGTTGAATTTCACAAAGCTTTTTTAATTTGATTATAAAACAGTGTAAATAGCTTATGAGTGCCTCTGTCATAGCACCTGTACACATGCAATAAATATCTTGACTATACAACTTCTGATTTTCTAGGTGATCTGAAAGCATGGAAAAGTACTGGCACTACTTGTGAATTAGAAATCCATTTTTCGAGCCAAACTAGCAAATTGCTCATGAAGTATAATTTACTTCGGTTCCAAATTTCCGGTGGACATACAATTTTCTTGACTGAACATAAAAGTGATTAAAAACAGCAAAATGGATTTTTATTTGGTAGCTGGTTCCAGGCCTTTTACTCATGTTCAGATCAGCTGGTTAGTAGACTCGTTTTACGTGATACCATTTCTCAACAAGACAAAATATATGCTTGATAATTTGGCCTATGATGATTTCATACTCCGGTCCCTCAAATCTGTAATTTTCAGAACATCGGGGTTTATTTTCGCTTCAAAACAGTGGACTTAAACTCTTAAAAATTCCATCATTTTATTTCCGCAAGACAAAATCTGTAATTTCGAAACATTGGGGTTTATTTTCGCTTCAAAACAGTGGACTTAAACTCTTAAAAATTCCATCATTTTATTTCCACGAGACAAAATATATTAGAGAAAGTATCATGCGACCTAATTTTTCCACTGAGGACAATGGTAACATGTATATCGTGTTGAATTTCACAAAGCTTTTTTAATTTGATTATAAAACAGTGTAAATAGCTTATGAGTGCCTCTGTCATAGCACCTGTACACATGCAATAAATATCTTGACTATACAACTTCTGATTTTCTAGGTGATCTGAAAGCATGGAAAAGTACTGACACTACTTGTGAATTAAAAATCCATTTTTCGAGCCAAACTAGCAAATTGCTCATGAAGTATAATTTACTTCGGTTCCAAATTTCCGGTGGACATACAATTTTCTTCACTGAACATAAAAGTGATTAAAAACAGCAAAATAGATTTTTATTTGGTAGCTGGTTCCAGGCCTTTTACTCATGTTCAGATCAGCTGGTTAGTAGACTCGTTTTACGTGATACCATTTCTCAACAAGACAAAATATATGCTTGATAATTTGGCCTATGATGATTTCATACTCCGGTCCCTCAAATCTGTAATTTTCAGAACATCGGGGTTTATTTTCGCTTCAAAACAGTGGACTTAAACTCTTAAAAATTCCATCATTTTATTTCCGCAAGACAAAATCTGTAATTTCGAAACATTGGGGTTTATTTTCGCTTCAAAACAGTGGACTTAAACTCTTAAAAATTCCATCATTTTATTTCCGCAAGACAAAATCTGTAATTTCGAAACATTGGGGTTTATTTTCGCTTCAAAACAGTGGACTTAAACTCTTTTAAAAAATCCATCATTTTATTTCCACGAGACAAAATATATTAGAGAAAGTATCATGCGACCTAATTTTTCCATTGAGGACAATGGTAACATGTATATCGTGTTGAATTTCACAAAGCTTTTTTAATTTGATTATAAAACAGTGTAAATAGCTTATGAGTGCCTCTGTAATAGCACCTGTACACATGCAATAAATATCTTGACTATACAACTTCTGATTTTCTAGGTGATCTGAAAGCATGGAAAAGTACTGACACTACTTGTCAATTAGAAATCCATTTTTCGAGCCAAACTAGCAAATTGCTCATGAAGTATAATTTACTTCGGTTCCAAATTTCCGGTGGACATACAATTTTCTTCACTGAACATAAAAGTGATTAAAAACAGCAAAATGGATTTTTATTTGGTAGCTGGTTCCAGGCCTTTTACTCACGTTCAGATCAGCTGGTTAGTAGACTCGTTTTACGTGATACCATTTCTCAACAAGACAAAATATATGCTTGATAATTTGGCCTATGATGATTTCATACTCCGGTCCCTCAAATCTGTAATTTTCAGAACATCGGGGTTTATTTTCGCTTCAAAACAGTGGACTTAAACTCTTAAAAATTCCATCATTTTATTTCCGCAAGACAAAATCTGTAATTTCGAAACATTGGGGTTTATTTTCGCTTCAAAACAGTGGACTTAAACTCTTAAAAATTCCATCATTTTATTTCCACGAGACAAAATATATTAGAGAAAGTATCATGCGACCTAATTTTTCCACTGAGGACAATGGTAACATGTATATCGTGTTGAATTTCACAAAGCTTTTTTAATTTGATTATAAAACAGTGTAAATAGCTTATGAGTGCCTCTGTCATAGCACCTGTACACATGCAATAAATATCTTGACTATACAACTTCTGATTTTCTAGGTGATCTGAAAGCATGGAAAAGTACTGGCACTACTTGTCAATTAGAAATCCATTTTTCGAGCCAAACTAGCAAATTGCTCATGAAGTATAATTTACTTCGGTTCCAAATTTCCGGTGGACATACAATTTTCTTGACTGAACATAAAAGTGATTAAAAACAGCAAAATGGATTTTTATTTGGTAGCTGGTTCCAGGCCTTTTACTCATGTTCAGATCAGCTGGTTAGTAGACTCATTTTACGTGATACCATTTCCCAACAAGACAAAATATATGCTTGATAATTTGGCCTATGATGATTTCATACTCCGGTCCCTCAAAATCTGTAATTTTCAGAACATCGGGGTTTATTTTCGCTTCAAAACAGTGGACTTAAACTCTTAAAAATTCCATCATTTTATTTCCGCAAGACAAAATCTGTAATTTCGAAACATTGGGGTTTATTTTCGCTTCAAAACAGTGGACTTAAACTCTTTTAAAAAATCCATCATTTTATTTCCACCAGACAAAATATATTAGAGAAAGTATCATGCGACCTAATTTTTCCACTGAGGACAATGGTAACATGTATATCGTGTTAAATTTCACAAAGCTTTTTTAATTTGATTATAAAACAGTGTAAATAGCTTATGAGTGCCTCTGTCATAGCACCTGTACACATGCAATAAATATCTTGACTATACAACTTCTGATTTTCTAGGTGATCTGAAAGCATGGAAAAGTACTGACACTACTTGTGAATTAGAAATCCATTTTTCGAGCCAAACTAGCAAATTGCTCATGAAGTATAATTTACTTCGGTTCCAAATTTCCGGTGGACATACAATTTTCTTCACTGAACATAAAAGTGATTAAAAACAGCAAAATAGATTTTTATTTGGTAGCTGGTTCCAGGCCTTTTACTCATGTTCAGATCAGCTGGTTAGTAGACTCATTTTACGTGATACCATTTCCCAACAAGACAAAATATATGCTTGATAATTTGGCCTATGATGATTTCATACTCCGGTCCCTCAAAATCTGTAATTTTCAGAACATCGGGGTTTATTTTCGCTTCAAAACAGTGGACTTAAACTCTTAAAAATTCCATCATTTTATTTCCGCAAGACAAAATCTGTAATTTCGAAACATTGGGGTTTATTTTCGCTTCAAAACAGTGGACTTAAACTCTTTTAAAAAATCCATCATTTTATTTCCACCAGACAAAATATATTAGAGAAAGTATCATGCGACCTAATTTTTCCACTGAGGACAATGGTAACATGTATATCGTGTTAAATTTCACAAAGCTTTTTTAATTTGATTATAAAACAGTGTAAATAGCTTATGAGTGCCTCTGTCATAGCACCTGTACACATGCAATAAATATCTTGACTATACAACTTCTGATTTTCTAGGTGATCTGAAAGCATGGAAAAGTACTGACACTACTTGTGAATTAGAAATCCATTTTTCGAGCCAAACTAGCAAATTGCTCATGAAGTATAATTTACTTCGGTTCCAAATTTCCGGTGGACATACAATTTTCTTCACTGAACATAAAAGTGATTAAAAACAGCAAAATAGATTTTTATTTGGTAGCTGGTTCCAGGCCTTTTACTCATGTTCAGATCAGCTGGTTAGTAGACTCGTTTTACGTGATACCATTTCTCAACAAGACAAAATATATGCTTGATAATTTGGCCTATGATGATTTCTTACTCCGGTCCCTCAAATCTGTAATTTTCAGAACATCGGGGTTTATTTTCGCTTCAAAACAGTGGACTTAAACTCTTAAAAATTCCATCATTTTATTTCCGCAAGACAAAATCTGTAATTTCGAAACATTGGGGTTTATTTTCGCTTCAAAACAGTGGACTTAAATCTTAAAAATTCCATCATTTTATTTCCGCAAGACAAAATCTGTAATTTCGAAACATTGGGGTTTATTTTCGCTTCAAAACAGTGGACTTAAACTCTTTTAAAAAATCCATCATTTTATTTCCACTAGACAAAATATATTAGAGAAAGTATCATGCGACCTAATTTTTCCATTGAGGACGATGGTAACATGTATATCGTGTTGAATTTCACAAAGCTTTTTTAATTTGATTATAAAACAGTGTAAATAGCTTATGAGTGCCTCTGTCATAGAACCTGTACACATGCAATAAATATCTTGACTATACAACTTCTGATTTTCTAGGTGATCTGAATGCACGGAAAAGTACCGGCACTACTTGTCAATTAGAAAATTTCCATGTTTCGAGCCAAACTAGCAAATTTCTCATTAAGTGTAATTTACTTCGGCTCCAAATTTCTGGTGGACTTCCAATTTTCTTTACTGAACATGATTACGAAGAGGATTCATTCAGTTTCTTCCCAAATTAAATTTTTGCCAAAATTATTTGCTATGCCCTCGGGCTGCACGTATGAAGAAAGATCTGAGGTGCCCTTTGGGAAAGTCTAGCAAAAAACTTGTGGTTATAGTGTACAAAGGGCAGGTTGTTATTGCTTGAGCTAAAAATCATTCAGTTTCTTCCCAAATTAAATTTTTGTTAAAAGTAGTATCTGTGTCTTTGGGCTGTACTTAGTAAGAAATATCTGAGGTGCCCCTAGGGAAAGTCGACCAATTTGTTTGTGTGAAGGGCAGCCAGCTATTGCTATAGCTATTCCTAGTTTTGCAAGTATACAATGAGCATGTGCTTAATGCCAGAATGGACCAGATTCTGCTTTTCTTTTTTGTTTTTTCAGAGATGTGGTGAATATGCATAGTATGGACACAAGGAACAACTGGGTAAGGTATCATGTGCAGGAATGTGGTCTGGTATCAAGATCAGGACAATGTGGACATATGGTGAACATTGAGAAGTTTTAAACATGGACATGACAACAAATTGGATGTGGTGCACTATAGATATAAGGAACCTCTAACAACAGTTGGGTTTTTTGTGTATTTACATTATTTACATGCACTTTATTGAATAACACTAAATACCAGTACTGATTACCAGTATCATGCAGTGGTGGACTGCATAAACCATCTACAAAGGTTGTATTATTTGTATAGTGATGTACAGGTCCCAAAATAGATATAAAAGGTTCACCAGTCATGACTGATAAATTATTAGATTTACTTGACGTCTTGCCATCTTTTGCGCTCTGATGTGTGACTATTTGTATTGTATGTAAAAATGTGGGAAAAAATAATAAAAAATTCTTCCATAAACAGGAAAAATGAAAAAATTTAGGAGTTCTAAAGCGTTCTATATCAGTCTTGGTACTCTTATCAGTCAATGACGTGTGACAGGCTCATATTTAATTTGGGGGCTGACAATGTTCAAACAAAACATTAACAATTTAATGTCTATCATGATACTGGGAATTATGTAACAGAAGCATAAGCAGCATGTGAAGTGTGTGGGGAAAAGCTTCATGGTGGTATTTGTTTCATGACCAGGTTTACTTGTACTGAATATTCTTCCCATATCCCTAATTCTGTAATTTTTGTTGGACATTTTTGATCATTTAGGAACCACGAGGCAAGGAATTTAATATTAATAAAATATTATGTATGATGGTATATATGAAAGATTATGCTTTTACTCTTTATGATGTGTTAAAACATTTTAGAGAAAATACATACTTCGTATGCCTTTAAAATAGTAATCATTTGCATGAATGCATAATGTTTTCATGTGCCATTTAATGCCAAAAGTATTTACTGATACCACTATTTTTTGACTTACTGCACACTAAAAGTGAGCATGCGATGAAATTTAAAGCATGCACTTCAAGTAAAGTATTTTTCTACATGTACAATTGAAAACTGGAATGGAATTATGTAGCTGTTCCAAAAAAAAAAATAAAGTCTGCACGTTTCTGCCAAATTGTAATGCAAATGTCCAATGAAATTGTGCGTATAACAACGGTAACTCCGAAAAAAGACAACATTTTTGTGATTCTACGTTTCGACTTTATTTGGTCATCATGATTGATGGCTAAATAAAGTCGAAACGTAGAATCACAAAATACTAAATAAAGTCGAAACGTAGAATCACAAAAATGTTGTCTTTTTTTCGGAGTTACCGTTGTTATGTATTTTATCAAAATACACAGTGGTTACCGCAATTATTGTGCATATATGATAGGTCTTTGTCATACTGTCTATACCCGACCATACATAACTTGACAGGAGAATGTTGGAGGAGTGCTGTACTTAATATGTTTTTCACCATCCCAGAAACTGTCCTCACTAAAATTATTCACACATATTCCACCTGCATCAAGCTATCTTGGAACAGATGTGACTTTTTCCACAAGTTCATGGTTGAGTTCTTCCGGGCAAATATTGGCTATTTTGCAATTTAAAGAGATGTATGTTGTCTCCGTTGTAGTCAAGCTATTTATATCCATGAATATTTATTTGTTTCATTAAAAAATTGTATATTGTGTGCAGGGTTCCAAATTAGTGAAGCGTATTAGGTCGTATCACGAATGACATTAGCTCTTTAGCTCGCGTTTCCAGTCTATCCTTGGATTGTCTATGCGCAGATTACAAGCAACTTCAACAACTTTAGTTTTTACATTCTACTTTCAGACACAATGTGGGAGCAGGTTGTAGATGAAGGATAAATAGATAAAGGGGGTGTTCGGATCACGTTTCATGAGAGGGAAAAACAGCCATTTTACATTTCACAGGTAAAAAATTAGTAATTTCACGAAATTTAATGAACCTCTTTTAACTGTGTAAATTTAACGCCTTTCTTAACCCATCAGCCAATTTTTACGTTGTAGGAAGTAAAAAGCACCATTGAAAGCTCACGAAAAAACCCTTTACCATACCCTCACTAAATGCTGGGCATTCTTTAACAGAACTTTTTCCATACTTTTGATCCGTTTTTGCCGTATAAATTCAATAAATGCTTTATCTTCTTGAAAGGTCCATCTATGAAGTTTCACAGGAGACTTTGTAGGAGTTAATCTGACAATTCTACTAGTTGGAAACTGCAATGTAAACAGTAATAAATGATTAAAGCAACAATATTTAGAACATGTCTTTGTACCAGATTGGTATGGTATATGTACTCATCCGCTAAGCTCATTTTCAATGAAACATGCTTGCACTTTACTTGCACATTATGTTTTTACCTTTAGTGATTTTCCAGTGGACACGCCACGAAAACAGCTTTGAAACAATGCAGAAGCTAATTCGATTTTTTAAACAAAGCTCGACTAGATCTTGGATACGTCTTACGAGATAGTCTTGGTGCCTTATTTTTAGGTTTCCCTGGTCTATCACCTTTAGAAGTATGCACACGCTTAGCGATATTATTTTCCTTATCAGCAATGGCAGCAGCATTGCTGATACTATCTGTCCATTTTTATACTCCAAACTACACGATATCTATAATAAAATGAAAATTCAAAGTCGATACTGTTACACAGCATCATATCGAATCTTGTGAGTGACATCAAAGTTTAAACTGATTTATTGTAACAAGAATCAGGCAGATATATTTTAAAAATAATAGTGGCACGCACAGAAGTGTTATTAATCGCGCCGTAATGATTACCACGCGGTCTCTCCCCGCCATCGGCATTAAAAAATAGCAAAAATAACCCATTTTCAAACCGCGATTACACCAATTTATCGTGGAGCTATCTCGTATTTTAAGGTATCAGTAGAAAGAATAGAGCAGCCGCAATTCGATGCCGTGTTTTTTTTTCATTTTCTATTTAAAAAATCGAATTAGCTTCTGCATTGTTTCAAAGCTATTTTTGTGGCGTGTCCACTGACCTGAAAAGTTCATGCCAATACAATGGCTAATTAACATAACACAAAATAAAAAAAATTTTAAAAAAAACAGAAATGGAGCTAATTTTAAACACCGCCTCACCTCACCTCGCCTACGGCAGGCGGAGTAATTAATTCCATAGTGAATTAAGGGAGTGGATGCAGACTGTTGAGGGTAGAAGGGAATGCCTCTGTGGAAGCATTGTTACATTGCGATGTGATGGAATCATCGACAAACCGGTGGTATAAGGAAGGCATCTGGTTGCGCTCAACTAGCTTTTCCTCGAGTGAACCAGCCGATCCGAACGTTGTATCCCAATAAAATTACTGGTTACAACGTTTGATAAGTCCCAATACTTATTGGAATTGTCATTTCATGCATATAAAACGACCCTGACCCAAACCCCCACCCTAACCATCATAATGCCAATAATTTATTAGATACAATAATTTTATTGGCATACAACGTTCGGATCGAGTGAGTGAACACATGAAGTATTTGCCATGAGTGGACCGAGCGGAGAACCCATTGCAACTCCATCGACCTGCTCGTATAACTTGCCGTCGATTTGAAATAACTGATGTTTGACTACTTTAGAGTTCGACAAGTTCAGACTTCTCAAGCTTTAGTTTGTATTTCCAGTTGAACCATTCTCTCTCAAACGCTTTGTCGCCAAGAATTTGGATCGTTTCGTCAACTGTCATATTGGTGAATAATGATGTGACGTCATACGTTACTAGAATGTCACCGTTAGCCATTTGTACAAATTAAAGCTTGAGAAGTCTGAAGTCCACAAGCATTGTACAATACAAATATTTCGAAACACTAGAGCGCCACTTCAACACCTCTAACTTACGGATATGAAGCCAGTTTTCATATAATTTCAAATGCTTGTGGACAGATTTAACATCAGCCTCTCAGCACTACCGAGTCGTGTATAAATTCGTAAAATATTCGACGACTTACGTAGTGTTTATATCACGCACTTCTTCGTGCAACAGAGATCGGGGTCCTCGGACTTTATGATGTCCTCACCCAACTGATTCTGGTTAAATCTTGGCAGTAAACACATTACAATTACATTACAATTACATTACATTATTAACTAGTTACCAGGAATACACCACGCGGTCAGCTCAAAATTATTTCTAAAAGCCTTTAAAAACATATTAAAAGTTCCCTTTTCGATGTAAAACATTCATGGCATTATTTTTAGTTGCTTAATGCTTTATAATAGACAAAAAAATTTTGACTAAATTTCTAAATTTTTTGTATAAGACCCCCTTAAGAACGCCTTATTAGAACTCTTAAATTTTGAAACTTTCGCATATGACGAATAGTAAATTTGCTTGCGCAATTATTTGTAAACGCTATTTATAATTAAGTTAACGCTCTGTAATCATTTGAACTTGAAAATGAGGTCAAGATGACTTCGAAACGTCGTTCTTTAATAAATTTATTATCGTTATCATACTTGTCTTAGTCTATATCAAAAAGTTTATTGATGAAAATATTAAGACGCGATAATCATGATCAGCTGCAATTGTTTAGTACCAAGAAACTGATCAACAGTCGATGCGCAGTAGAGTTTCTGGAGTTATGTCAATCATTTGCTTTTACCATAGTAGCCCAGAGAACGCTGCGTGTTTTTATTCTATTCGCGAGCGCCACGCGAATAAAAACACGCAGCGTTCTCTGGGCTACCTATGCTTTTACGCCTAAATTCGCAAAAGTTGCAAATCCGAAAGCAACTAGATGGAAAAATTTGCGAATGATTTTAAAGAAAAAGTGGTCAAAGAAGAGATTTCACAAAAGAAACAACAAATTAAATTGCATGGAAAAGAAGTTATCGATATCTTTGAAGATATAAAGTGGAAATCGTCAACACTAAGGTACATGTGCATTTTACGTGTCATGAACAAATTGAATAAGGGTCTATATCAACGTGTAATGACGGTTCATACGCGGAAAATATCTCGAATTGAATGTTATAAAGAGTTACCAATGTTGATGAACATATCAAAACATTTCTTCCTACAAATTAACATTTTTCTAAAAGCTTGTGCTATGCAGAGGCTTAAACTTTGCTATTCCTAGACCTGTGTCAGTGAAGGATATACAGGCATCCTTTGAAAGTGCGTACCGAACACTTGAGCACAACCTAGAAGAAGATAAGAAAGAACTCACTGCGGCAACTTTAAGATCAATTGCTCTCAACTATATCGAACAGAAAAATTCATCACCGCCTAAGACGTTGCTTCGATCGATAAACGAAACGAGACGACATCGTTATCACCAACCCGGATAAAGGAACAGGCGTTGTCGTAATGGATAACTCAGATGATACGAAGTTGTTAAACGAAGCATCAATCAACAACACGGAAAAGTTCAAAAGCGTGAGTATGGAAAGACCAAAGTCGAAAGGAAGACCCCCGAACATTACCACCCTCTACTAAGAAAGAAGAAAGAGCTCGAGGCCGCCGTCAGAAGAATCCTACCCAAAGAATTAGCGGATTCCATTAGTCCAAAAGGTTCCTTCCTCGCACGCCTTTACGGTTTACCTAAAACCGATAAACCACGGCTAGGAATGCGTATGGAAAGCCATAGCTGTCTTAAGTGATAAAACGTCATTTCATTAGGTGCTTTATACATTATATACGGTGCTTTAAACATGACATGCGGTGCTTTGAGTATTATATGCGGTGCTTTAAACATTATATGCGGTGCTTTGAGCATTATATGCGGTGCTTTAATCATTATATGCGGTGCTTTAAACATTATATGCGGTGCTTTAAATATTATATGCGGTGCTTTAAGCATTATATGCAGTGCTTTAATCATTATATGCGGTGCTTTAAACATTATATGCGGTGCTTTAAACATTATATGCGGTGCTTTAAACATTATATGCGGTGCTTTAAACATTATATGCGGTGCTTCGAGCATTATATGCGGTGCTTTAAACATTATATGCTGTGCTTTGAGCATTATACGCAGTGCTTTCATCATTATACGCAGGTATTTCATCATTATACGCGGTGCTTTCATCATTATATGCGGTGCTTTCATCATTATACGCGGTGATTTCACCTTTGTACGCGGTGCTTTCATCATTATATGCGGTGCTTTCACCTTTATACGCAGTGCTTTGAACATTATACGCGGTGGTTCCAGCGTCATTATACTCAGTGAGCCAGTACCTTTGGTCAGCGTTGTGGAATGTTACACGATTCTGCTATACGTCATGTCATCAAGAATATCTAAACACTCATCGAATATTCATAGGGCGATCACGTGTCATTTCCTGCTTCGAAATTTACAAGTTGAGCGCAGTTATAAAACGGTAAAATATATAAGACTTTTCTGGCGTTTTAAATCGAAAGTAAACCCAGGGGGTTTGAAATATGGAACAAATACTGCAATCTTTAAATTTGGGGACTTTGCGTGGCCGATTTGAAGCACAGCGAATAGAACCGCAGGCAGTTTTAAATTTAATGGGAAAAAAATTGAAAAAAAATTTGGGAAAAAATTTTGACAAAAAACTTTGACAAAAAATTCTGAAAAAAAAATTTGGGAAAAAATCTTGCAAAAAAATTCTGGAAAAAATTTTGAAAAAAAAATTGGGAAATCATGAATAATTCTTGAATATTTCATGAATAATTCATGAATTTTTCAGGAAAAAATCTTGAAAAAAATTCGGGAAGAAATTTTGAAAAAAAATTTTGGAAAAAATTTTGAAAAAAGTTAGGGAAAAAAATTTGAAAAAAAATTCTGGAAAAAATTTTGACAAAAAACTTTGACAAAAAATTCTGAAAAAAAAATTTGGGAAAAAATCTTGCAAAAAAATTCTGGAAAAAATTTTGAAAAAAAAATTGGGAAATCATGAATAATTCTTGAATATTTCATGAATAATTCATGAATTTTTCAGGAAAAAATCTTGAAAAAAATTCCGAAAAAATTTTGAAAAAGAAATTGGGAAAAAATTTTTTTGTCAAAACTTTTTCCTAATTTTTTTTCAAATTTTTTTCCCAAATTTTTTTTTCAGAATTTTTTCCCAAATTTTTTTTTCAAATTTTTTTTCCCAAACTTTTTTTCAAAATTTTTTCCCAAATTTTTTTAGAATTCTTTTTCCAAATTTTTTTTTCAGAATTTTTTTCCAAATTTTTTTTCGAAATTTTTTCCCAAAATTTTTTCTTAAATTTTTTTGGGAAATTTTAAAAAAAATTTGGGAAAAAAATTTTGAAAAAAAAATTTGGGAAAAAATTCTGAAAAAAATTTGGGAAATCATGAATAATTCATGAATATCATGAATAATGCATGAAATTCATGAATAATTCATGAATGATTCATGAATAATTCATGAATTTTCCAGGAAAAAATCTTGAAAAAAAATTCAGGAAAAAATTTTGAAAAAGAAATTGGGAAAAAAAATTTTGTCAAAACTTTTTCCTAATTTTTTTCAAGATTTTTTCCTGAAAAATTCATGAATTATTCATGATCATGAACTATTCATGATTTCATGAATTATTCATGAATTTCCCAAAATTTTTTTCAAAATTCTTTCCAGAATTTTTTTTCAAGATTTTTTCCCAAATTTTTTTCAGAATTTTTTGTCAAAGTTTTTTGGCAAAATTTTTTCCCGAATTTTTTTCAAATTTTTTTCCCAAACTTTTTTCAAATTTTTTTCCCAAATTTTTTATTCAAAATTTTCCCCAATATTTTTCATGAATTATCATGAATTATTCATGAAATATTCATGAATTATTCATGAATTTCCCAAATTTTTTTTCAAAATTTTTTCCAGAATTTTTTTTCAAGATTTTTTCCCAAATTTTTTTCAGAATTTTTTGTCAAAATTTTTTCCCGAATTTTTTTTCAAATTTTTTTCCCAAACTTTTTTCAAAATTTTTTCCCAAATTTTTTGTTCAAAATTTTCCCCAATATTTTTGTCAATTTTTTTTTCAGAATTTTTTCCCAAATTGTTTTTTTTAGAATTTTTTCCCACATTTTTTTTCAAAATTTTTTCCCAAGTTTTTTTGTTCAAAATTTTCCCCAATATTTTTCATGAATTATCATGAATTATTCATGAATATTCATGAATTATTCATGAATTTCCCAAAAATTTTTTCAAAATTCTTTCCAGAATTTTTTTCAAGATTTTTTCCCAAATTTTTTTCAGAATTTTTTGTCAAAGTTTTTTGTCAAAATTTTTTCCCGAATTTTTTTCAAATTTTTTTCCCAAACTTTTTTCAAAATTTTTTCCCAAATTTTTTATTCAAAATTTTCCCCAATATTTTTCATGAATTATCATGAATTATTCATGAAATATTCATGAATTTCCCAAATTTTTTTTCAAAATTTTTTCCAGAATTTTTTTTCAAGATTTTTTCCCAAATTTTTTTCAGAGTTTTTTGTCAAAATTTTTTCCGAATTTTTTTTCAAATTTTTTTCCCAAACTTTTTTCAAAATTTTTTGTTCAAAATTTTCCCCAATATTTTTGTCAATTTTTTTTTCAGAATTTTTTCCCAAATTTTTTTTTAGAATTTTTTCCCACATTTTTTTTCAAAATTTTTTCCCAAATTTTTTTGTTCAAAATTTTCCCCAATATTTTTCATGAATTATCATGAATTATTCATGAATATTCATGAATTATTCATGAATTTCCCAAATTTTTTTTCAAAATTTTTTCCAGAATTTTTTTTCAAGATTTTTTCCCAAATTTTTTTCAGAATTTTTTGTCAAAATTTTTTCCCGAATTTTTTTTCAAATTTTTTTCCCAAACTTTTTTCAAAATTTTTTCCCAAATTTTTTGTTCAAAATTTTCCCCAATATTTTTCATGAATTATCATGAATTATTCATGAAATATTCATGAATTTCCCAAATTTTTTTTCAAAATTTTTTCCAGAATTTTTTTTCAAGATTTTTTCCCAAATTTTTTTCAGAATTTTTTGTCAAAATTTTTCCCCGAATTTTTTTTCAAATTTTTTTCCCAAACTTTTTTCAAAATTTTTTCCCAAATTTTTTGTTCAAAATTTTCCCCAATATTTTTGTCAATTTTTTTTTCAGAATTTTTTCCCAAATTTTTTTTTAGAATTTTTTCCCACATTTTTTTTCAAAATTTTTTCCCAAATTTTTTTGTTCAAAATTTTCCCCAATATTTTTCATGAATTATCATGAATTATTCATGAATATTCATGAATTATTCATGAATTTCCCAAATTTTTTTTCAAAATTTTTTCCAGAATTTTTTTTCAAGATTTTTTCCCAAATTTTTTTCAGAATTTTTTGCCAAAATTTTTTCCCGAATTTTTTTTCAAATTTTTTTCCCAAATTTTTTTTCAAAATTTTTTCCCAAAATTTTTCAAAATTTCGCATTAAATTTAAAACTGCCTGCGGTTCTATTCGCTGTGCTTCAAATCGGCCACGCAAAGTCCCCAAATTTAAAGATTGCAGTATTTGTTCCATATTTCAAACCCCCTGGGTTTACTTTCGATTTAAAACGCCAGAAAAGTCTTATATATTTTACCGTTTTATAACTGCGCTCAACTTGTAAATTTCGAAGCAGGAAATGACACGTGATCGCCCTATGAATATTCGATGAGTGTTTAGATATTCTTGATGACATGACGTATAGCAGAATCGTGTAACATTCCACAACGCTGACCAAAGGTACTGGCTCACTGAGTATAATGACGCTGGAACCACCGCGTATAATGTTCAAAGCACTGCGTATAAAGGTGAAAGCACCGCATATAATGATGAAAGCACCGCGTACAAAGGTGAAATCACCGCGTATAATGATGAAAGCACCGCATATAATGATGAAAGCGCCGCGTATAATGATGAAATAACTGCGTATAATGATGAAAGCACTGCGTATAATGCTCAAAGCACAGCATATAATGTTCAAAGCACCGCATATAATGTTCGAAGCACCGCATATAATGTTCGAAGCACCGCATATAATGCTCGAAGCACCGCATATAATGTTTAAAGCACCGCATATAATGTTTAAAGCACCGCATATAATGTTTAAAGCACCGCATATAATGTTTAAAGCACCGCATATAATGTTTAAAGCACCGCATATAATGCTTAAAGCACCGCATATAATGCTCAAAGCATCGCATATAATGTTTAAAGCACCGCATATAATTCTCAAAGCACCGCATGTCATGTTTAAAGCACCGTATATAATGTATAAAGCACCTAATGAAATGACGTTTTATCACTAAGACAGCTATGGCTTTCCATAAATGCGACCAATACTATCAGCAACAGGAACCTATAACTACAAACTAACTAAGTGGTTGGATGAGAAATTGAAATCCCTTTCCATCAACGAATATACCGTTTCAGATCTCCTAAAGTTTGCTGAGGAGTTACGTGGGAAACAAATGGCTAACGGTGACATTCTAGTATCGTGTGACGTCACATCATTATTTAGCAATGTACCAGTTGAGGAAACTATCCAAATTCTTGCCGACAAAGCGTTTGAGAAAGAATGGTTCAACTGGAAATACAAACTAAAGCTTGAGAAGTCTGAACTTGTTGAACTCTAAAATAGTCAAACATCAGTTATTTCAAATCGACGGCAAGTTATACGAGCAGGTCGATGGAGTTGCAATGGGTTCTCCGCTCGGTCCACTCATGGCAAGTACGTTCATGTGTTCACTCACTCGATCCGAACGTTGTATCCCAATAAAATTATTGTATCTAATAAATTATTGGGATTATGACGGTTAGGGTTGGGGTTTGGGTTAGGGTTCATTTTATATCCATGAGGTGACAATTCCAACTACGTTCATGTGCCGGTTCACTCGAGGAAAAGCTAGTTGAGCGCAACCAGATGCCCTCCTTAATAAACCACCGGTTTGTCGATGATTCCATCACATTGCAATGTAACAATGCTTCCGCAGAGGCATTCCTCCTACCCTCAACAGTTTGCATCCATCAAAATTAATTCTTAAATAAAAGAAGTAAAAAGTAGTGCAATATATTCACTATAAAAATCAGTTATCAAGACATACTGTACCTTCAAAAAATTAAGATCTTCGTGGCCAAAAATCGCAATATATTTTAACTACTTTCTGCCAAGCGTCACGAAAAATTCTATTTGTGAATATTAATGCATCCTGGGAAGACCCTCATTCCTCCTCCGGGTCACAGATCAGGTATAGAACCAGATGTCTCACTAAGCAAAATTTATGTCCGCGATTTTGAAGAGCTCGCGTCAGCCTTCGTGAGATTTGCTTGCGTCAGATTTGCTCGCGTCAGATCGCTCGCGCCAGATTTGCTCGCGTCAGACTTGCTCGCGTGAATCTTTCTTGCTAAAAAGAAGCAGCGTATCATTTATCAGTAAAATTCGTCAAGAAAATAAAGATCAATAGGTAGTTGCGCCTAAAATCGCCGTTTAACTGCCAAATTCTGCACTTCCCTATCTTTTTTCTAATAAAAAATGTGCATTACACTTGCCAGAGGTATTGCGTGTCCAATTCGTGCTCTCACGTAAGCAGTACACGTCAGCGTGTTATTGCGTGAGCAATTCGTGCTCTCTGGTTGCGTCATCTCGCGTGTGCAATTCGTGATCAGCCGAAAAATCGCGGACACGAAAACATTAGGAATAGATAGGAAGTGAGACATCTGGTTCTATACCTGATCTGTCTCCGGGTATACAGTATAATTACTATAGCCACAGTACAGCCCGAGCAATCGGAGACAAAATTTACGGCTGCAAAACGATGGCGTCTTTTTTTCCATGGTCTGCCATGTGCCACAGTAGCACGTTGGCGAAAGTGCAAAACATATACTAACATTTTCCGTTGGCAAGTAGAAAGAACTTCAGTCCTATAACTTCTGGTTGGAAAGTAGAAAGAATTATCTTCAAACACACGGGCGGCAAGTATGATTATTATTATTTGATAAAGGACATTTAGATTGTCCAATTTTTGCTATAAAATTGAGACCATTTTCAACAAATTGACACAAAATCAAAGAGAGTTGTATTGTAATGTAGTAAATCTGTAAATGTGTTGGGTTTCTGGTCTCATCTGAAACGAATGACTAAATAATTTTACTTTATATAAACAAATTTTGATCTTAAGGTAATAGGTTGTCTACAAATAACTTATTAAATGATGTTCTTATTTCACTATTTAAAATTAACAAATAACCTTTAGTGTGTACTTAGGAATTTTCCAAAGTAAGCTATATTCATTATTCACCTCATGCTTGGTGATTATCAGAAAACATTCACCTCGATGGCTCAACTTCGTCTCGGTCATTCCCCAATAATCACCTCACCTTTGGCGAATAATTGTTAAATTAACAGTTCAACATCAAAATTTGTTTGTATTCTTATATTATCTACTTATACAGTGTCTCCTTCACATCGTCATGCAAGGGAGACAATGCATTATTCACCGGTGAATAAAAAAAAATCACATGTGACATCTTATGAACATGCAACCTTTGTACAGAATTGGCATTGTGTACAGAATTACACAAACCACACTTCAGGTCCCACACTAACATAATGATTTTCATTGTTGGGAAGGTTTTTTGATGTTTTCTTTCACACACAAGTTGTAACAATTTTCAAAGTATGTCCATGCATGTTTTGAGGTACATCTTGGTTTAACAGGTCAAATTTAAACAACATTCAAAAGTTTGATTTTTAATTGTAAATATTTTGTCAAGCCGGGAAGAAAGTGCACTACTTAAGAGTGTACAAACGCAAAGGAAAAATTGCAAAGCTATTTATTCCTCAAATTTTATCTGAAGTGTAATTTTTGTGCTTGTTTTGAGGTATATATACCTGTAAACAGGAGGACTGAAGAAGCCCATTGGGTACCCTGAAGAAAGGATAAACATCCAGGTGATGCCTGTTGGCTGGCCAGTTGAGATATATTTTAAGAGTTTCACCTATGGCATTTTTTTTGCAACTGTTTGATGCATTTTTGGGCACCTTTGTATTCAATTATTGTTTGAAAATTTCTCATTGTTTGTCCAGCTATTGCATCCATAATATATAGATAAATAAGTAGTTTGTGTATGTTTTTTTAGTATGGCTAACATTGAGAATGGATGGTTTGCAGAAATCAATGATCTTTGGTATGGTCAAGCTATGTCATACGAAGTCAAGAATATTTTATGTCAAAAAAAGTCCCAGTATCAAGACATCCTTATATTTGAGAGGTCAGTATTATAATTGACTATGATCCTCATTTTGAGGATCGAAATGACTACACATGAATTTTTGTGCAGTGGCGATGTGTGACTTGAACATGGTGTTCCTAAGTAAAATACAAAATAAAACATATTTAACTCAATACTCGAGTTCAAAACAGAAACATTTGAAACTGTTATAATTTGGTTCTATTTCAAAACCATCAAACATTTCTTGTTTTTAACTTGAGTATTGAGTTTACAAGATGCATTTCTTCGGAATATGTTTTATTTTGTATTTTATTAAATTCTTGTAGACCTGGTAAAGGTTTATGAGCCATGCTCCTAAGTAAACATCTTATACTTGTGCAGTGTCCTTGATAGATTGTGAATTGCTTTAGATTTGAATGCAGTAGAAGTTATAACTGAAGTATAATTTTTAACACCACATAAATTTATTATCATAAATTTATTATTTTTAAAATTTATTATTCGCTATAATAAATTTATGTGGTGTTTCCACAAAAGGTAATGACCATGCAAACATACAGGGAACTTGTTACAGTAAAACTACACAGTACAGCCTGCCATGTTGTATTACTCAAAGCCATCAGCACAGGGAGATGGCTGGGAGTTAAGACTGACTAAAAATTTGAATAGATGGTTCTGACAGGCCATGTCACAAAAACTTAAGATTAAAGCTACAAGTCTAGCCTTCTGTTGTGTTCTTTATAGTTATCAACATTAGGAGCATCCATAATTTTTTGTAGTCAATATGTTTATTTTTCATCAAGCTACCACATTTTGAGGAATATTATAATTATAAATACCAGAATTCATTCCTAGCAAGATCAACGAGAGTGTGAAACATTTTACCAAAAGAATTCACAGATAAGAATAATGCAATTAATGGATTTAAAAGTGTACTCCTCCAATACTTCAAATCTTAAGAAATATTGACAACACAGAAGATCCATGGACTTGGAAGACTATATTATGTTTGTCATTTATAAATATGTCCCATAATCTGCCCTGTTTAGTATCGTGCTGTAGTTACCCTTAGGAAGAAGTGGAATTCTCACTAAAAAATTTATAAATGCTCATAATGACGATATAAAAAACACAACAAAAAGGCCTGACTTGTAGCTTTAATTTTAGGTTTTTGTGACATCACGTGAAAATTGCCTTGGCTCATATCATACATTGAATTTTAATAGTTATAAGATCTTTGAAATAGAATAAGAGCAGGTCTGTAGAATACAAATCTCTACTCTGGTTTAAACGAAGAGTGAACGTTTGCTGCTAGAAGCCTTTACCAATTTAATTTGCTGCAACTGTGTAAAAGCTATGTGTTTAGTTGATTTTGCAGTTAAAAAGATTGAATTACATTGGTTACAGCTAAAACAAACTATTGCTAGTATAATGACGCTTACATTAACAAGGTAACATTAATTACTAGTATTATAACCTTTTTACAAGATTCTACTAAAATTAACTATCAACCATATTATTGTAACATTTACTTTCTGCTATGATAAAAGTATTTGAAAGCCTACTGTTACTATACTTAGGAATATCTAGACTACTATTGTTACGGAGATATCTTGTCTTGGGGGACAAGATGATATAATTTGTGTGAATTGCCAGTACAAATTTGTTCGAATAATGGTACTCGTTCTCAAGAATGGAGTCACAAGGCCAGCGAAGTCCCTTGCATCTGTATATTTAGATTCAGGGAAGATAATGCGTAGAGCTCAGCGTTGAATATTCTCAATCTTGTCTCACAGATATTGAGGCAAAGAGTAATGCCATACCACGGGTAGCCTAGCCTACAAGTGTTTCACAATTACCTCACACTTGTTGCACGCTCTCATCATCATAAGAGGAAAAACAAACTCGTATTTCTTTGGTCTTATTATACAGGGTGTATAAAAAAAAACGGAGCCCATCTTTTATTATTTCTAAATTGCTGAAGTTTATAGCACAATTTTGGGCTTGTCTTAAACCACGTTCTTTCCTCTTTCGTAATTCGTATTTTTACTCCTAGTAACGTATGTGCTATGACAAATTTAGTAAAAGCTATCGACTTGAGATGCCCTCCAATTATGCGAATTCACTATGTCTTTCATGGTCGCCAGTTAAATTTTTAACTTTTTCGCTCATTACATAAATGGTATTTCTGTTAAACGTAATAAAACTTGTTATAAAGCTTTACAGAAGATAACGGACCGTTAACGTGCACTACGAACGGATAGTTCAAGCTTGTATCGACGTGAATATTGATTATTGACATGCAATTTCGACAACATTGTGCACGCGCGGATAAACAAAACGCTAATTTCGATCATTATTTTGGCATAAATCTAAGGTTTTTTGTTCAAGTAAACGGTCCGTTATCTTCTATAAAGCTTTATAACAAGTTTTATTAAGTTTAACAGAAATACCATTTATGCGAAAAAGTTAAAAATTTAACTGGCGACTATGAAAGACATGGTGAATTTGCATAATTGGAGGGCATCTCAAATCGATAGCTTTTACTAAATTTGTCATAGCACATAGGTTACTAGGAGTAAAAATACGAATTACGGCTTGTTCGAAAGAGAAAAGAACGTGGTTTAAAACAAGTCCAAAATTGTACTATAAGCTTCAGTAATTTAGAAATAATTAGACACAAAAACGGGCTCCGTTTTTTTTGATACACCCTGTAGACCTGGCTATATTGGCCCTAGGTACCACCGTAGGCTTAGGCGGAGAAATTGGGACTGTTTTTTTTTATGAAAGTCCATTCCGAAAAGTTTTTTACGATAATGAAAATCGATGGTAAACCAGCCTTTGTAATGATTTTTGGCGAAATGCACCAAAAACATATGATGCCACATGTCTAAAAGCGTTTTGACAACTAAACTCTTTCGTCTATTTAAATTATTTGACAATAGAAAAAAATCGGATACCTTATGACAGAGGGGACATTAGTCTGCGCATGCGTCAGAAAGACAATGCGTGAAGTACGTGAATCGCATTTTCACTCTTTGACAACTAATTTTATCGATAAAGAAACTATTTGGCTTTTAAAAAAGCATATTTTGTGTGCTGTCTACGGGCTATTTTTTTGGTAGGAACGATTAAGTGCTTTGCAGTGTAGTTGCTGAACATGAAAAAATATACCTTAAAATTGATCGCATGTTTATTCAAAGAAGTCGCGTTCGTTATTACTCTTAATAAAAAAGCACTTAACGTAGTACCCTTTTCTAGCCTATGAAATTGACAACTGTAAAATGTCAGTTTCATGAAAGTGCGAGGTGCACCCTTCAGGTCGCTTCTTTGTCAAATTTTCGCTGAGCTGAAGAATGCATTTTTAAGTCAAGTATTTGGTCCCGATAATTTAATTTAAAAAACAAAAACATCTCGTGATACGGGCTTGATTTTGAGCAAATTGAGATTACATGGGTGGAAGATCTGAGAAAAAATTGAAGCAAACGCGATAAATTTATCAATCAAATTTTGTAATAAATGGTATGAAAAATTAAATTTATTGACACATTTAAGACATGATGCTGTAATTTACAATGCAACGAATTGTCAAATTACCTTAATTGTTCCTTACACGCAAACTAAAGCCAGGCAAAGGTCTCAGAATTCGCACGGTCAAGTTCAACTATTGGGTGCTATGGACATCCCACAACACTATACTCACTTCATATATTGAATTGGTATTGCGATATACTGATAAAACAAATCACCGTACCCATTACACGGGAGAACAATATTTCCCACGGCTCCGGCTTTTCCAAGAGTACGTATACTTTTTAATGCAACATCAAACTGTATCAATATTAGTGTAAGCATCTGCTCAACCAGCTGAAATAAATATCACCTGTCATCTTAAAGCAAATCAATTACAAATAATAAATGCATACTAAGAATATGAAGTGAAATCAAAGGTCGAGGAAGAAAGGTTGTCGCAAAACGAGGCTAACGATGCGTCAGGTATCTGGTTTTATAATTTAGCTTCATTATAGCAGAAACCTGGTTTTAGCAAATCTCTTTTTTGCATTAGCAGTTAAACACTGGTAGAAGAGCCTCTTAGGTTATAATCATTAATTTCGCGAACGTTTTGAAATAGGTCGCACAGTCTGCTGGGAGTTAACTTATTGACTGTTTTGTAAATGATTCTAGCTTTCATTTAAGCTCTACGTTCTTACAATAGTTTTTAATTAAGAGAACTAATCGCCAGCACAGACTGACCTTGTACATTTGCTAATTTTATGATCAGTCTTGCGGCTCTATTCTTCACTTTTTGAATTCTTTCACCGAGTCCCTTTCCAAGTGTGTCCCAAACCTCGCAACAATAGTCAAAGTAAGGTTGGATTAATGCTTTGCATACCAAAACTAAAGTGCTTCTGTCAAGAAATGCTCGTAATTTCCTTATGGCTCCTAAGCCTGACGATATTTTACTTACAATATAATAAATATGTTGGTTTCAGTTCATATGTGCATCTATCAGTTTTCCAAGCACTTTGGTATGTCTCGCACTTTTAATATGCTGGTTATTAATTTTGAGAATCGATCCTATTAATCTGTTCTCGCAATGTTTAAACTAAGTTTATTAAGGGACAACCACTTTTGAACATTCTTTTGGTCGATACCCGCCCTCTCCTCTGCCTCGCTCAGCAGTGTTTCGCCTAAAGCCGTCAAATTTTTATCATCAGCGACATTCTAGGGGCTGTACATTCGAGACAATTTGGTAAATCATTGATATAACTTATGGACAAGGAGGGGCAAGTGTACTTCCCTGAGGAATGTCACACGTTACATCTCTCTGAACTGAAAATAAGCCTTTTAATTGACATCCTTGGGCTCGATTAATTAGAAAAGAACACTATCTTGCACGCGCAACTATTGCAAGTTTGTAACACCCCTCCCCCGCACCACGCTCCAATTTCAAATATTACCTGAAAGTCGGTCCCAAAATAATTGGTAACAGTCATCAATTACAATTCTCTTCCGGAATATAATAAATTTGCAAAGATTCTAACAGAAGTCAATGCTCAAATCACAGGAAATAGGCTTTGTAGAGCTCTCTAATTCTCCCCCGGACCCCCGCTATAGCATGATTATCTATTAGCGAACGTCCCTCACCATCACAACCGTACACAAGGGTCTCAGAAACGAGCATCCCCCCACCCTAAATGGTATTTAATTTGCGTCCTTGATGCCGTGGGCGTGAGACTTAGTAGGTCTTACAATACTCGCATCTAGTTTTATATTTTCTAGTACATGCCATGGTAATGTGTTGGTTCTTGATGGTTGTGTTCAATGCACTGATAGAGATGAATTTACATATCAAGAGATGATAACTTATCTACCATTAAACTCGCATCCTAATCCTAGGAAGGTAATATTAATTGAATATTAAATAATATTAAAAGCAAAGGCATAAAGGAAAATATGGCTACTTCAGGTACCAAACCCATGCAGCCTTAGTTAACAAGTTTAAATCCACCAAAACATTTTCTATAGGTATTAGTTATTGGTGCTGGCGATGGTGGAGTAATTCGTGAAATTGCAAAACATCCATGTGTTGAGTCAATTGTACAATGTGAAATAGATAAGGTATCATAAGTAATGGTCATGCAGGTGACACACTCATTATTTCAAAAATTTATATATTTGTAAATTGTATTTAACCGTTTCATATAGGATGTTGTGAATATGGCAGAGAAATATTTGCCTAATATGTCATGTAGTTACAACAGTCCTAAGCGCACACTTCATGTCGGTTGTGGTAAAGAGTTCATGAAGAAGCATGAGGGTGAATTTGATGTCATCATTACTGATTCATCCGATCCCATAGGTAATTCAGTCTTCTTGACATAAATTGATGAAGACAAATGTTAAATGTTTGTGCTATATTGTATTTTAAGGTCCAGCTGCATCATTGTTTAAAAAGGAATATTATGAACTGATGAAGTCTGCATTGAAGCCAGATGGTGTCTTATGTAGCCAAGGTTTGTCTTGTTTACCTATTTATTCTTTTTTTCTTATTTATTAATGCACGTACTTGTAGAAGATACGCATCATGTTATTGAAATTGAACGATAAACGATTCTAGGTGAATGTCCTTGGCTTGACAGTGAATTTATTAAAAGCATGTTGAAGTTTTGCAAGCCACTCTTTCCTGTTGTTCAATATGCTTATACGAATGTTCCTACCTATCCTTGTGGACAAATTGGATTTTTATTGTGTAGCTGTAATCCAGTAAGTATTTAAATTCAAAACATGATGACAGTTGATGAGAGCTCTCCAGGTTTGTAGGCGTTGCCGTGGCACTGATCATTACGTGATCTTGCCAAGTTTAATGAATCTTGTCAAGCAAGGTGAAATTTCGCAAGATTTTTTTCAATTCTGGCAAATTGATTCAATGATTTTCAGACAATGTGTTACAAAGTTTTTTATTTGAATGTCGAATGCTTAGTCTCCTTAAATTCCAGTGTGATGACAGACGTTTTTGACACGATCTTGCCACGATCGTGCCATGATCGTGCATAAATATATTCGACATAGGTTTTGATCGTGTCAAGATCTTGAGCCGGTATTGCAAATTTGTAAAAGGACGTTGCTACCCAAAGACTTTGGTACTTAACCGGATTAATTACTTTTATTCTTTTAAGGAAACGAAGTTTGATCAACCTTTGAAAAGATTTTCTTTGGAGGAACAAGCGTCAATGAGTCTTAAATTTTACAATGTTGAACTGCACACGGCAGCTTTTGCTCTTCCACAGTTTTTTGAAAAGGTACAATCGTAATCATTCTTTTTCCAGATACTGTTGTTTTTAAACATAATTTGTATTTTATTTAACAGCAAAATAACGACTATAGTAAAACTAACGTTCTGGAAAACAAAGAATGGTTTTGGGAGAAACGAAAGAATATTTCTGGCCAATCTTTTGGTTTGATCAAAGACGAAATCTTAGTTAACAGAACGCTTAACGACAAAGACATACTTGTATTTAAAAAGTTAGTGTTGACCTAAACCAGTCTTTATTATCGACAAAGGGCCAACATGTTTAATATTTTAGTAGAATATATTTTAAATAGCATCAAAACAACACAATATACAATTACATACTTGATAACACACCCGAACCAAGGACATAGATTAAGGATACATGGATGTGCAACTCGGGGTATTTCTTGTCTTGCTTGGATGGCTTGGGTACGTCATACGCACGCTCATTTCTGCCAAGTACACATGCGAGATTTTATAAAGAATTAGATAGGGAAAATAGGAAATGTAAAATAAACGGCGATTTTAAGAAAAAATTCCGCTAGATTGCCTTGGTTCACAGAAATATATAAAAAAAGTTGCCCTGTATATTTCTAGCAACAAATGAAGTTATGTTTTTGTCCCGGTGGCTTATAAACGCCCAAACGTTATTTATTGCGCAATATCCGATGCCGGGTTCGTTTAGCTTCAGAATATTATGAATATTTTTTTGCATCACTATGTTATTTATCTATCAGTATATTATTTTTCACCTATTTATTTGTTTTCAGTCATATATATGGCAACGTATTAGTGGTAGATGGCGTCATACAATGTACAGAACACGACCAAGTATTCTATGATGAAACCTTGGCACATCTTCCTTTGAGTTGTCATCTAGATCCTAAGAAGGTATATTATAAATTTTATTCGACAGAAAATGAAGTTTCTGCAAACTGCGTAAAAAATTGAAAAAAATTCTCTTTTACGTTCTTACCGACTGTTGTTGTGAAAATGTATTTCATCCGTTTTGAGTATTATTAATTAATTTCAGCCTTTTTAAGGTGTTGATTGTCGGAGCTGTGAGTGGTGGTATCATTCGCGAAGTTTCGAAGTATCAGTCAGTAAAAGAAATATTTCAGTGCGGAACAAGTAGAGTGAGTAAGAACATAAGCTTTGGGAACGTGCTGCGATGGTTATTGTAATACATCAAAATATTTTTTTGCTTTTGTCATACTTGCATGAAGGCGCCTCGTCTCATTCATCCATCCTTAAGTCTAGTTAGCATTTTGCAAAGAGGTGTAAAAATTGCTTTTTTAGAGTTACTTATTACAATTATTTAGGACCTCATTGACATATACAAGAAATACTTTGATGAAACGTCGTCTGGGTATGACAATGACAATCCGAAACTACGAGATCTTAATTATACTAGTTGCGTGGAGTACTTAAAGGCGCATCCCAAAGAATATGACATTGTCATAACAGGTATATTGTCATCTTTATTATTTTGTGGCTGGTAAACGTTGTAGTGCTTTCAAATCTTATTGTGAAGTAATTAGCCTTTTCGTGGATTTCGTTTCAAAATAAGATATATTAAAATGTCAAAGCAGAATTTGACCGATATAGTATGGTAACGCAATTCCCAGTCGATATTCTTGTTTTTCAGTTCCAGCAGAGATGTTTTTGGAACCTTGTGCAAGTGATGTTCTGAAATCAGCTTTAAAGCCAAACGGCATTGTCATCTCTCAAAGTGAGAATCTTTAGTTCTTGTTAATCAGCTCACTTGGTGTGATTGATCTTGTGCTGTCGATATTGTTGTTGTTTTAGCACTTTTCCTTTCATTTAGTACCAAGCTTTTGGGTAGAATTCGATGCTATTTGTTCGTTATTCAAGTACAGTAAAACGACGTTTCCCACAGTCAAACTTGCGTATTCTTGTATTCCTACGGCACCGTTTGGACAGGCCACCTTCATGCTACGAAGTTTAAATCCAGTATGTTCACATTGTATTGTTGAACGTATACAGTTCTGTAGTATTTAGCCTGAACATTATCGAGTCAGTTATACATTTATTCTGCATCGGACATTCGTCTTTTCCTCTGCATTTGCGTAAGTTTTTCTTAGTCGTAATAATGCTGCTCGCATAGCTTATCTGATAAACTATGCCTCGTTTACGCATGATAATGGGCGCACATTTAACTGGACAAAAACACGGATCTTAGATCAAGCTAAAACAAAACACGCACGGCAGTTCAAAGAGGCATGGTATAGTATGGAAGGGGCATGGTATAGTATAAAAGGGGGACATAAGAACATAGATAAGAACACCATAAACAGACACATTGAAATTCCATCAGTCTTCCTTCAACTCTAATCTCTTCTAATAAATGCACCCGACAGCCCCTGCTGTCAATGATTCAGCTCCTGTAATCCAAGATTATCCTACCATAAAACAACGCATCCAACAACAACCACTGAACAAAAGAACCAATCAGACGCACACGTCGAATACAACAACAAAAAACCCCGCACAAACTTACTTTCCATGTAAATTATTCTGATGAAGGCTCGAAGAACCGAGCCAAATGTTTATGAAGGGTAATTATTCAACGCAGGCAACTTGTATACCATATGAATATGCCTAAATTACAAATCAAATATATATATATACGAGACTTTGCCTGGCATACGAAACAAGTTTGTAGTGATTAAATATATGAAGTAAACCAAATTTGTCTTTATCTTAATTTAAGTATATATATATATATATATATATATATATATATATATATATATATATATATATATATATATATATATATATATATATATATATATATATATATATATATATATATATATATATATATATATATATAGTATATATATGTATATATATGTATATATATGTATATATATAACCTTGAGTGCATATTTCAAATAATGTTTTTTTTTATTTTTCAGGCTGTATGTCTTGAAACACCAATTCAACAGCTATCGGACGAAGAACTTTCTCATCTATATTTTTATAATTCCAGAGTACATAGAGCTTGCTTTGTTTTGCCTGAGTTTGTGAGAAAAGTGATTGAGAGCTGAGATAGCATGGAGCGATGTGAGCAGTGTAGCAAGAATGCAAGGTCAGATGCTGTACACAGCTAGACTTCTACACAACTTGAAATGAGCAAGTTGCAGCAAGCCTGCTGCACGCATCAGCCGATATCGGCAAGCGATATCCACAAGTCTGGTGCGGCGTTTTATCCACGGCAGGTCTACAAAGATCACGTTACATTTGATGGAACTTGATGAACGCAACAGGCTTGGTGCGACGCTGCAATCCAATGACAAACTTGCATGAAGCTGAGGTGTTTCTAGCTGCATGCAGATCATTATTGATGATGTTTTCCACTGTGTTCATGCATTGTACCATTCATGTACTGTACATATGTAGGATAAAGGTAACTTTAGTAAACGTTTTCTTACACTTTGAAGAGCGAGAATATTGGAGTTTGTTGTGTGTAGACAAGGAAAGGCTGCCATGTCCTGACTAGACCTTAAAGTCCCACTCCACTCCCGTTTAATTCAGATAAGCTGTTTTTGAATCAACGAACAATGTCTAGAAATTCATTTAACCCTTAAGACAGTTATTTTAGAGTCGCCTTTTCCAACAACGGGGAGAATTTCAAAACACATTTTCCCGTTGTAGAATTTTATTTTTGCTAATTATTTATATACGAACTTTCAATTGCGTATAATTTCTTCTAAATTTAAAGTAATTAATACTTTTACACTTTTTTGAAATGATGTTTCAAAGCAAGCAGTCAAAATATAATCCATTTTCAACAGACTTTAAAGTCTGGTGAACCTTAAATATTTAGTGAACTGTATTTCCGATTTGATTTTAAATTATTAAATTTGTTGCAAAATCAAACAAATATAATCGTGAAATCTTTGAAAACAGATATAATTTCAGCATATAACAATATTATTTTTTGCCTTCCTAATGACTTTCTGTTTGTAAGCTTTTGTAAAATTTTTATGATTGTCGATAAGTTTTATCATATGTAATTAAGATCTTTGTTTGTTTGGAAAATTTCTGTAATGAGATTGTTTTGGTTGCTTTGCTATGTTATTCATTCCACTTTGAAGCTACGGTTCATTGTTTCTTTATATGAAGTATTTGCCGTGAATGAGGTAAATTATTTCTTCGTTTCTCGCTCGATATAGTACGTTAAATAGACATCCTTGTTGTCCATGTTGTTATTGGAATAATCTCTTGAAAGATGTGAATCAAAGTGATCAATAGATTCAATGTTGTCATCTTTACATTTGATCTGAATTAGTACAGGTTTTTCTCCGTCTATGTAGGCCACGTGAAATTGTTCCCCCCCCCCCCCTCTCCGCTAACTAGCGTCGTTTCTGAATCTTGTACTCGAATTCTTTCTCGAAAACACCGTCCGTTATTCAAATCATCATCTTCTTTTCGTTCAATTTGAACTTCAAGACCATAACTGTCTCCTTGTGTCTCCCAATCATTCCCGAAGTAATGTAATTGCTTTTGTTTTAGGTTTGATTTCGTTGGACTTGTTAAAACTGTCATTACCGTTGACGAATCTTTCTCTTCTCGTGATAATATTTTCCCTTTTGGTGTAATAGCTCTCGATTTGGTCGGTGTTCCACGGTATACACTCAGATTTCTAAATATTGCCCAGATTGCCTGAGTTGTTTTAACATCTCGTGTTAATCATTGATATACTTTAATAAGGCATCAGTGACTGCATGTTATATTCATTCGTTTCGTTTCTGAAATAAAAGCCTCTTTGTTGTGGTTGAATATTTGCATATCGAAAATAAATGGCCACGCGTTTGTAAGATATTTAGGATTCAGGAGCGCGTATTCAAAATTTCAGTTTGAAATTATTGTAGTTATCGCATAGTGTTTTCAAAGTTTGAAAAATTATTTTGAATTGAGAGTATATGTGAATTAAGTTCCTTTTAGGTTTGCATGGTGAATGTCAATATTAGTTTCACTTTGTGGAAACACGTCGTAGTAAGTGCACTGGTTTAATATGTTCTTGTAGTTCGCAAATGATTTGCCCGATGATGTCACTGGTAAGTTTTGGAATGAGAGTTGACAAACTATAGAGTTCAAATGGATGTAGTTCAAATCGAATTAGAAGTCAAATGAATGTGTAAAAATGTAGCAGAGATTAACAGGAGACGTAAATGAATTTCGTAAACATTATGCCTTATTTTTATCGTTTCATGACCTTCGTAGAAAAAGCAGCTATCATTGGATGTGAAATGGAGCTGGAATCATATTTTAGTGTTTATACAAGTCCCTAGCTGCAAGTCTATAAAGGTCTGACACTCGATCACTTTTTTGGTTATCACATAAATGGATGTGAAGTTATAACCATAGATATGTGACTATAACAAGCTAAATAGAGGAATGGACCCGGGCCCGGCTGCCTTTATGCCATTTAAATTGACAGTTACTTTCGGTTAGTATTTCCTCTGTTTAAAACTGGATAGCATGCCCGTCAATGCTTCTTGTTTTGTTCTGTTCTACCCCGGCTTTCTACTACAAGGTTAAATTCTAACACAATGCAGAACGCAACTGTAAGGAAGAGGCTTCTATCACATTGTCAATGGGCGCCAGTAGCTGTGTTACTGTTACTGATACATGGTTAATGTAAATGACTCATTTGAATGGATTTTGTTCGTGTGATGTTACAGTAGCTTTTCATGCGCTCGGTTTATCTGTCATTTTCGAGTATTGTTTCTTGTTTGACTGCAGGCAATGACGATGGGATGAAATTATACGAGGCACAATCACATAATAGACATTATATAGACTGCCATCGGGTGTTAAGTATTCTGTGATCTGATTGGCTCCTCTACTAGTAGGGAAACCAAGATGGTGGCTGGAAGGTGTTCGATCGCAAAAAATCTTGTTTTAAGTATTTTGCCAGCCAAACTTTAGCCATGGGAACATGTGTCAGTAATGGATATAATCTTTTGTGTTTCTGAAATCATTTTCTTCAGTGATCTCCCGCAATAAATCGGCGATGAAGTGCGGTATATGAAAACCAGGCCTTAATACAGCGTTTGTTGGAGCCTCGTCATCGTTAAGACAACTACTGACTGTAAAAGAGTTCCAAAAACGATCTACAGAGAATTTCGGATTGAAAAGTTTTAATTTCTTCTTACGGAGGTCGTTATTTAATAAGAACTTGATCAAAAAACTACTTTATTAAGTCTCCCACTAACCTGACAAACCTTGTGATGTTCATAGAAGTAAAGTTTTGATGTTTGAAATTTTGTGCTAGTATTCTTTGTGTTTTTGTTTAGTGGAGCGGAAGAAAGAGACAGCAACAGATATGTCTGGTGGACAAAAAAAGAAAATTGGGAAGTTTCAGTCCAGCATTAGAACTTACGCTGTAAGTCTAATGTAAACAAGGTTACTAGTACAGGTATTGATTATAAATATTTATAACGTTTTAGAACGTGTTGAGCAGAAATTAAAAAATAATAACAGAGATCTATCAATGGTGAGAACTAGACAAGCATATTCATGTATTTTTATTGTGTAGTGTTTTTCTCATTTTTAACATTTCGATGAAGCAAGAGGTACATTGTATGAATTCTGATATTCCTAAAGAAACAATGTTAAAGTACATTTTCTGTCCTCAGATCTGCATCAAGAACTTGCAGTAAGAATGCAGAAGAACTTAGAGCTTGAAAAAACAGCAGAAAAGACTGATATAGATGGAAAGAAAGACGAGAAAAGAAAATCTCATATTAAAGAAGACGTTAAGACTGATTCGATTGGAACATCACTTCACAAAGTTCAGAATGGCAGTACTCCTCTTGCGCCCTCGGCGTGAATACCAGCTTTAAATATAGTTGGTGATCGTTTACGGAAGTTGGGGTATGTTGTATTTTCATCTTGCTTTTGCGCAAGAATATTTCACGCTTATATTTATAACTCGCGGTCAGTCCTTATTTCACTTACCTATTAATGTGCATTGTGAGCTTTTAGAATCAGCCAGACAATCAATTCATGTACAGTCACATTTCAGCGACAATGTTAACCTTTTTTGTCTTCCGATCGCGTATATTTGCTCTTAAACTTCCCAAAAGATACACATAACCCGGGTAAAATATTCGCAAAATCGCCATTTTCAAGATGACAACATATGCTTGTCAGTCTCAAATCACGCGCATGCGCAGACATTTTTCCGCGGCCGTGTTAATGCACCACAATCTTTGCAAGCAGCAGAGCCTAACGTACATAAATACAAACGGTGATCCTATACTATTGATGGTCGGATTCGAATCTGGAACCCCAGGGCTTCGGCACCCATGGCCTGGGGGCCGCTCCCCCTAACAGCCCGAACTCGAGCCAGAGATGGTGGACATTAGGCGAAGGCAGCCAATTGGATGTCAACGTTGGCGACAACAACGCCCAATTTATTTCACTATCCTAAGGCTAACCCTTCGAAGGTGGCAGAATTCCTGACTCCTTTTGAAACCCGCTAATGTAAATTGATTACGCTAGCATGTAATCTCATATGGTACTTCTCAAAACCCTAATATAAGTGGTATAACGTATTTTTTCTCAATATTTGATCATGGTATTTTTTGTTTAAATCACATTGGACTAGTGTAATAGTCAACGTTGTCTGGTGGTCAGGCAAAGTGGTGTAAGTAAACAACGTAGCTGAACGATAATTCTCTTTCTCTGAATTAACTCTGAAGAATTAATTATAGGCCAACTAGCGAAAACCTTGCTAAGACAATTTAAACTTGGTGGCAATCTCTTGAAATCATTTGAAACTTTGCAAAAATGATGGAATATGACTTCTTTTATGAAAAACTCTTTTTCAGCCAGTCAAACTCATTTTTGCAAGTTTTCAAAATTTCACCTATGGTCTTCCTGTGCCAATCCATGATTTGGTATCTGGGGAAATCTGCGGTGAAATATATTGACTTCGTTTACTAAAAATTTTTCCCGTGTTGTTAACAAGGAAATAAAAAGGTTTCTGTATTAGGCTGTATCATATAAAGAATTTGTGAATTTTTGACGAGTTTTTATATAAAAAAATCTGCAAGAACGAAAGAACTTTGGAGAGGGTTGTTATTCTAACACAGGACAAAAACTATTTAAGGCATGGGCAGGAACTGATCCTAGCCACGTTTGTTGAGATACTTGTACTTGACCACTTGCCTACGTTGGTTATGATGCTTTGGCAAGGTGGTTTAAGTTGTCCAAGCTTTCCAGATAATATAGCTATTTAAAGTGACGAAAGCGAAGAGGATTTTTGGCAAAGCCAGGTATTGATCGCGGCCTCAGTGACAGATTCTGATTGATATACTTATGCATGTCTTTACCACATTTTTCCAACGTTGTTCAAATTGTTTAATCATTCTTTCTAGCCCATTCTGTTAAAAACGGGTAAATAATATAAACCACATTGGATGAGTGTAATAGCCAGCGTGGTCGGGTGGTCAAGCAAAGTGGTGTAAGTACACAACGCAGCTGAATGATATTTCCCTTGCTCTGAATTTGCTCGGAAGAATTAATTAATTATAGGCTGGAGAAAACCCTGCTTAGACAATCTAAACTCAGTTGCAAGTGCGTGATAGCAAACAATCAATCTAAAAGCTAAATCAAAATGTCTCAAGTCAACAAGCTTAGGGTCAATTCCTACCCTAGTCACGAAAGCCAAATAAGTTTTCTGTCTGCGGTAAGAATTATTATAAATTTATAGGCTTGTTTAAATCAAAGTTATACAAACCCATTCGCGCTTTTTGTTTGAATTTCATTGAATGATATTTAATCATACTCTGTCGAGCAAGATCTTGAAGTTGCTTTTGGGTGTAATTACGTTTTTAAATGTATGTACAAATTTATTTTTAAGTAAATACACTATCACAAATAACAAAACTGGGTATTGAGTATACAGTAGGTTTCTGGTGCTACGAATTTTGAAATCTCTTACTTTTGTAAGTAAACATTTGAAAAATAAATGTGTGTTGAAATCAACTAGCCTTCTCTTATACTCGGAGAAGACCTTGCAAATTCTGATCAAACATACTTTTCCAAATTTAATGAATCAGCTGTAGGCGTTCAATGCATATCATTGAACAAAACAGACCGCTATTTAAATCTAATCTCGAAGGACACCATTATTGTTGAGGCACTATAGAGACGATAAGTAATAATGGAAATGTTGCTCGCTGTGTGCATAAATGTTAAGACATATTATATTTTGATCTTTAAGATAAAACGTATAGAGCACGTTAATAACAGCAGCCTATATGTAGATGCGCGTGCGCATCGCAACAGTGCCTCCTGGTCGTAATTCAACCACAATCAGTGCAACAGCAGAGCATGACGTATATTTATACAAATCGGTGATAATATACTCTTGGTGGTCTGATTCGGAGGTAAAGGGCCATAACACTGATGATCTGGGGGCCGCCTCCACCCTCCCCAATAATTCGAACCAGAGTGGTGGAGTCATGACGCAGACGGTTGAGGAAGCCAGTTCGATGTCGTTGTCGAAAGGCAACCGCGTTTGGTTGGTTGTCGAAGCCAATTGCGTGAAGCCATCCGTGTGCGAACTTTTATTACAATACCTGGTCCTTTGTACCATCGTCATCCTCTCTTTTATACCATCCCTAGGCTAATCTTTCGAAGGTAGCAGAATTCCTGACACCTTTTGAAACCTGCTAATTTAAATTGTTACGCTATCATGCAGTCTCATATGATACTTCTCCATATGCCTAATGCAAGTGGTATGGCGTATTTTTTTTCAATATTTTTTTGAACTGTTTTTTCGTAAAAAAAAGGAATGGTTCCCACCGTTAAGATAAATTATAGAATTTTGAGCACGATTAAGAATTATTATAAATATATAGGCTAGTTTAAATCAAAGTTATTCGAACCCATTTGCGCTTTTTGTTTGAATTTCATCGAATAATACTTTTAATCATACTCTGTCGATATATTGTATATATATAATGAAATTATTTTAAAACTTGGAGTTTCATGATATCAGGGATGTTACACGGTGCAACGCTTCTTGCAAATCACGAAACACGGAATAAATGTATATATATATATATATATATATATATATATATATATATATATATATATATATATATATATATATATATATATATATATATATATATATATATATATATATATATATATATGTGTATACATATATATATATATATATATATATATATATATATATATATATATATATATATATATATATATATATATATATATATATATATATATATATATATATATATATATATATATATATATAAAATTTAAAAAAGCGAACCAACAACAATTTCTGACAACCTACAATTGTATCTAAACTTTATATATATATATATATACAAAGTATATATATAAAGAGGGTAGTGGTTAAGTAGAAGAACTTGTTAGATTCTCTTATTCTCTAACTAAACTAAAATTTGGGTAATAATTCCGTATTCATGGCGAATATAAATCTTAATCCAAGCCCAAACCCTTGCCCTAACCCACGTTTTATTTGTCAGATTTCAACTTTGACACGGAATTATTATAATTATTACCAAAATTTAATTGGGCCCAGAACACAGATTAAGAATATACAGATATGGAACTCGCGCGTGTTTCCTTATTATTTTGTGTCCTCACGTACGCGTCAGCTCGCGTCATCCCACGCGCCACGCAAAATTGCTCTGGCAAGTGTCATCGTTCGAATTTTCAGGTAAAAGTATAGGGAAAACGGTGTTCGAAAGAGAAAAAATGCACATTTTACAAAATTGAAGCAAGGTTTCGCTGTTTTGAGCTCAAAATTTAAAGATAGATGGTAAGTGGTTGTTTTTGTGTGGAAAAGATTTACGATAAAGTTTATTCAGAGTTTATTCAAGGCAGATTTACATGCGATGTATTGACATGACCATGCGGTCAATGCCGACTTCTACTGACCATGTGTTTGATCACTTTGATGGATCAAAACGATGAGAAGCTAGCTAGCTCTTTGCAAGTTAGACCTTTGATCGAGACTACAAGCATATAGTTGTGTTGTAAACACTATTTTGCATAAACATATTAACAATATGTTAAACCGCTAATCTTATTACACGACACTGGCAAACCTGGTTAGCCCTAAACTGAAATTAGACTACTTAAAATTGTCTCTTGTCAAAGAGGAAAAAGTTTCATGACACAAATTAGCTTGGTGCCCTGATTAATACTAGGCTAACCCGTTTCATGTTAGCAGTCCCTACTTATGCTAAGAATTGGAGCTTTGTTTATATTAACTCCAGTCACTAATTTTCACTGCATGGTTCTTACTATCCTGTTCTGATTAACATCTGCTAGGAATTGTATCTGCTACAGTACTGTGTAACAAGTGTAAAATATAATAATAATGATAACTTTATTAAAGTGTCAATGTTTGCACAACTAACTTGCACAGCTAGTACGACTAATTAAGGGCACTATTTGTTAACAAATATTTACAATTATTAGATGTTAGCACATTGCATTATAACTTATTTTAGAGTATTGCATTATATTTCATTACATTCTCACGAGCTGTATAATACAGAGCACACCAATGCGCTCTGATTTAAAAGAGAGAAAAAATAGTCTCATCAGTATGCTTCATATACAGCGTACTAAATATTTAAATATTATAGACTATAAGTTCTTAGTATCATGCGAGTATATGTAACATGTATAGTATTTTCCTCATAGGACACTGAGCTATCTATACAAAGCACACCAGTATAAGTTGGATCATATATTTTGTTGGTCATCAGTTCTTGACTATTGAAAACAGTACCAGGTATGGTGTAGTACATGCCTTAATAATCCATGGATTTAATCAATGCTAGTAACAACTGCAAGCAATAACAATTTACTTCGTTACTTTACTTAAGTAAGAAAATATGTATGTACTTGTAATGAAATAATTGTTGTACGACTACTTGTTACTTGTAACAAAGTATGATTTTTGTGTAATATTTACTTTTCTACTTTGTTGCTTTTGGTTGTGCTTTGGCAAAGTAAAAAACCTTGTTTAAAGTTATTCGACTTGGCCAGAATATGGCTCATGGCTGTTACCTCCAGTTTACCATACTACTCAAATAAATGTTCTATTAAATTCTATTTAAGTAGTGCTTTCACTTTTAAATTATAAGTAAGTTTTTGAAGGAATACTTTTACATTTACTTATTCTTGGGTTTCACGTGACGTCATAAATTTCACCGGGGGTCAACTCCAAATCGATACACTGTCATCAGACTGAAAAAAATTTTCAAGGTATGTGTTGACCTTGTCTTTGGCAGCAAAGGAATTCGAGCCAGGGATGGTGGATATTAGGCGAAGGCAGTCTATTTTATACTTTTGAGTTTTTTTCTTTATAATTAGGGTCAAGGTTAGTGTTAGGGTTATTTTTGGGGTTGATTGACAATAATATTAATGCAAAAAAAATTTTTTTAAGCACCTCTAGACTCTTAAATTCAGGTATTGCAAAAAGCGTGACGCCATGGTACGTCACGTTTCCGCGGTGTTAATGCACCACAATCTTTGCAAGCAGCAGAGGCTAACGTACATATATACAAACGGTGATTCTATACTATCGATGGTCGAATTCGAATCTGGAACTCCAGGGTTTTAGCACTCATGGTCTGGGGGCCGCTCCTACCCTCCCCCAACAGTTCGATTTCGGGCCAGGGATGGTGGATATTAGGCGAAGGCAGTCAATTGGATGTTAATGTTGGCGACAACAACGTCCAATTCTGTCAGGGCGCCAAATGTCCAAAGCCATCTTTTATAACAATACTTGGTCCATTTCACCATGGTTATGCTCTCTTTTTTAAGCGACAATGTTAAATACCGTTTTCAAAGCCATCTTTTATAGCAATACTTGGTCCATTTCACCATGGTTATGCTCTCTTTTTTAAGCGACAATGTTAAATACCGTTTTCAAACGCGGTTTGTTGATTGTTGTGCTGTGTCGTAGTGGTCAAGGTGAATGCCTTCCATGCCGCAGTTTGGGGTTCGAATCCCGGCGACGTCTATTTTATACTTTTGAGTCAAAGTTTTTTTTTTTGTGTTTTTTTCTTTATAATTAGGGTCAGGGTTAGTGTTAGGGTTATTTTTGGGGTTAATTGACAATAATATTAATGCAAAAAAATTTTTTTAAGCACCTCTAGACTCTTAAATTCAGGTATTGCAAAAAGCGTGACGCCATGGTACGTCACGTTTCCGCGGTGTTAATGCACCACAATCTTTGCAAGCAGCAGAGGCTAACGTACATATATACAAACGGTGATTCTATACTATCGATGGTCGAATTCGAATCTGGGACCCCAGGGTTTTAGCACTCATGGTCTGGGGGCCGCTTCCACCCTCCCCTAACAGTTCGAATTCGGGCCAGGGATGGTGGATATTAGGCGAAGGGCGGTCAATTGGATGTTAATGTTGGCGACAACAACGTCCAATTCTGTCAGGGCGCCAAATGTCCAAAGCCATCTTTTATAACAATACTTGGTCCATTTCACCATGGTTATGCTCTCTTTTTTAAGCGACAATGTTAAATACCGTTTTCAAAGCAATCTTTTATAGCAATACTTGGTCCATTTCACCATGGTTATGCTCTCTTTTTTAAGCGACAATGTTAAATACCGTTTTCAAACGCGGTTTGTTGATTGTTGTGCTGTGTCGTAGTGGTCAAGGTGAATGCCTTCCATGCCGCAGTTTGGGGTTCGAATCCCGGCGACGTCTATTTTATACTTTTGAGTCAAAGTTTTTTTTTTGTGTTTTTTTCTTTATAATTAGGGTCAGGGTTAGTGTTAGGGTTATTTTTGGGGTTAATTGACAATAATATTAATGCAAAAAAATTTTTTTAAGCACCTCTAGACTCTTAAATTCAGGTATTGCAAAAAGCGTGACGCCATGGTACGTCACGTTTCCGCGGTGTTAATGCACCACAATCTTTGCAAGCAGCAGAGGCTAACGTACATATATACAAACGGTGATTCTATACTATCGATGGTCGAATTCGAATCTGGGACCCCAGGGTTTTAGCACTCATGGTCTGGGGGCCGCTTCCACCCTCCCCTAACAGTTCGAATTCGGGCCAGGGATGGTGGATATTAGGCGAAGGGCGGTCAATTGGATGTTAATGTTGGCGACAACAACGTCCAATTCTGTCAGGGCGCCAAATGTCCAAAGCCATCTTTTATAACAATACTTGGTCCATTTCACCATGGTTATGCTCTCTTTTTTAAGCGACAATGTTAAATACCGTTTTCAAAGCCATCTTTTATAGCAATACTTGGTCCATTTCACCATGGTTATGCTCTCTTTTTTAAGCGACAATGTTAAATACCGTTTTCAAACGCGGTTTGTTGATTGTTGTGCTGTGTCGTAGTGGTCAAGGTGAATGCCTTCCATGCCGCAGTTTGGGGTTCGAATCCCGGCGACGTCTATTTTATACTTTTGAGTCAAAGTTTTTTTTTTGTGTTTTTTTCTTTATAATTAGGGTCAGGGTTAGTGTTAGGGTTATTTTTGGGGTTAATTGACAATAATATTAATGCAAAAAAATTTTTTTAAGCACCTCTAGACTCTTAAATTCAGGTATTGCAAAAAGCGTGACGCCATGGTACGTCACGTTTCCGCGGTGTTAATGCACCACAATCTTTGCAAGCAGCAGAGGCTAACGTACATATATACAAACGGTGATTCTATACTATCGATGGTCGAATTCGAATCTGGGACCCCAGGGTTTTAGCACTCATGGTCTGGGGGCCGCTTCCACCCTCCCCTAACAGTTCGAATTCGGGCCAGGGATGGTGGATATTAGGCGAAGGGCGGTCAATTGGATGTTAATGTTGGCGACAACAACGTCCAATTCTGTCAGGGCGCCAAATGTCCAAAGCCATCTTTTATAACAATACTTGGTCCATTTCACCATGGTTATGCTCTCTTTTTTAAGCGACAATGTTAAATACCGTTTTCAAAGCCATCTTTTATAGCAATACTTGGTCCATTTCACCATGGTTATGCTCTCTTTTTTAAGCGACAATGTTAAATACCGTTTTCAAACGCGGTTTGTTGATTGTTGTGCTGTGTCGTAGTGGTCAAGGTGAATGCCTTCCATGCCGCAGTTTGGGGTTCGAATCCCGGCGACGTCTATTTTATACTTTTGAGTCAAAGTTTTTTTTTTTGTGTTTTTTTCTTTATAATTAGGGTCAGGGTTAGTGTTAGGGTTATTTTTGGGGTTAATTGACAATAATATTAATGCAAAAAAATTTTTTTAAGCACCTCTAGACTCTTAAATTCAGGTATTGCAAAAAGCGTGACGCCATGGTACGTCACGTTTCCGCGGTGTTAATGCACCACAATCTTTGCAAGCAGCAGAGGCTAACGTACATATATACAAACGGTGATTCTATACTATCGATGGTCGAATTCGAATCTGGGACCCCAGGGTTTTAGCACTCATGGTCTGGGGGCCGCTTCCACCCTCCCCTAACAGTTCGAATTCGGGCCAGGGATGGTGGATATTAGGCGAAGGGCGGTCAATTGGATGTTAATGTTGGCGACAACAACGTCCAATTCTGTCAGGGCGCCAAATGTCCAAAGCCATCTTTTATAACAATACTTGGTCCATTTCACCATGGTTATGCTCTCTTTTTTAAGCGACAATGTTAAATACCGTTTTCAAAGCCATCTTTTATAGCAATACTTGGTCCATTTCACCATGGTTATGCTCTCTTTTTTAAGCGACAATGTTAAATACCGTTTTCAAACGCGGTTTGTTGATTGTTGTGCTGTGTCGTAGTGGTCAAGGTGAATGCCTTCCATGCCGCAGTTTGGGGTTCGAATCCCGGCGACGTCTATTTTATACTTTTGAGTCAAAGTTTTTTTTTTTGTGTTTTTTTCTTTATAATTAGGGTCAGGGTTAGTGTTAGGGTTATTTTTGGGGTTAATTGACAATAATATTAATGCAAAAAAATTTTTTTAAGCACCTCTAGACTCTTAAATTCAGGTATTGCAAAAAGCGTGACGCCATGGTACGTCACGTTTCCGCGGTGTTAATGCACCACAATCTTTGCAAGCAGCAGAGGCTAACGTACATATATACAAACGGTGATTCTATACTATCGATGGTCGAATTCGAATCTGGGACCCCAGGGTTTTAGCACTCATGGTCTGGGGGCCGCTTCCACCCTCCCCTAACAGTTCGAATTCGGGCCAGGGATGGTGGATATTAGGCGAAGGGCGGTCAATTGGATGTTAATGTTGGCGACAACAACGTCCAATTCTGTCAGGGCGCCAAATGTCCAAAGCCATCTTTTATAACAGTACTTGGTCCATTTCACCATGGTTATGCTCTCTTTTTTAAGCGACAATGTTAAATACCGTTTTCAAAGCAATCTTTTATAGCAATACTTGGTCCATTTCACCATGGTTATGCTCTCTTTTTTAAGCGACAATGTTAAATACCGTTTTCAAACACTGTTTGTTGGTTGTTGTGCTGTGTCCTAGTGGTCAAGGTGAGTGTCTTCCATGCCGCAGTTTGGGGTTCGAATCCCGGTGACGTCTATTTTATACTTTTGAGTCAAAGTTTTTTTTTTCAGTTTTTTTCTTTATAATTAGGGTCAGGGTTAGTGTTAGGGTTATTTTTGGGGTTAATTGACAATAATATTAATGCAAAAAAATTCTTTTAAGCACCTCTAGACTCTTAAATTCAGGTATTGCAAAAACCCTGACGCCATGGTACGTCACGTTTCCGCGGTGTTAATGCACCACAATCTTTGCAAGCAGCAGAGGCTAACGTACATATATACAAACGGTGATTCTATACTATCGATGGTCGAATTCGAATCTGGGACCCCAGGGTTTTAGCACTCATGGTCTGGGGGCCGCTCCTACCCTCCCCCAACAGTTCGATTTCGGGCCAGGGATGGTGGATATTAGGCGAAGGGCGGTCAATTGGATGTTAATGTTGGCGACAACAACGTCCAATTCTGTCAGGGCGCCAAATGTCCAAAGCCATCTTTTATAACAATACTTGGTCCATTTCACCATGGTTATGCTCTCTTTTTTAAGCGACAATGTTAAATACCGTTTTCAAAGCAATCTTTTATAGCAATACTTGGTCCATTTCACCATGGTTATGCTCTCTTTTTTAAGCGACAATGTTAAATACCGTTTTCAAACGCGGTTTGTTGATTGTTGTGCTGTGTCGTAGTGGTCAAGGTGAATGCCTTCCATGCCGCAGTTTGGGGTTCGAATCCCGGCGACGTCTATTTTATACTTTTGAGTCAAAGTTTTTTTTTTTGTGTTTTTTTCTTTATAATTAGGGTCAGGGTTAGTGTTAGGGTTATTTTTGGGGTTAATTGACAATAATATTAATGCAAAAAAATTTTTTTAAGCACCTCTAGACTCTTAAATTCAGGTATTGCAAAAAGCGTGACGCCATGGTACGTCACGTTTCCGCGGTGTTAATGCACCACAATCTTTGCAAGCAGCAGAGGCTAACGTACATATATACAAACGGTGATTCTATACTATCGATGGTCGAATTCGAATCTGGGACCCCAGGGTTTTAGCACTCATGGTCTGGGGGCCGCTTCCACCCTCCCCTAACAGTTCGAATTCGGGCCAGGGATGGTGGATATTAGGCGAAGGGCGGTCAATTGGATGTTAATGTTGGCGACAACAACGTCCAATTCTGTCAGGGCGCCAAATGTCCAAAGCCATCTTTTATAACAATACTTGGTCCATTTCACCATGGTTATGCTCTCTTTTTTAAGCGACAATGTTAAATACCGTTTTCAAAGCCATCTTTTATAGCAATACTTGGTCCATTTCACCATGGTTATGCTCTCTTTTTTAAGCGACAATGTTAAATACCGTTTTCAAACACGGTTTGTTGGTTGTTGTGCTGTGTCCTAGTGGTCAAGGTGAATGCCTTCCATGCCGCAGTTTGGGGTTCGAATCCCGGCGACGTCTATTTTATACTTTTGAGTCAAAGTTTTTTTTTTTGTGTTTTTTTCTTTATAATTAGGGTCAGGGTTAGTGTTAGGGTTATTTTTGGGGTTAATTGACAATAATATTAATGCAAAAAAATTTTTTTAAGCACCTCTAGACTCTTAAATTCAGGTATTGCAAAAAGCGTGACGCCATGGTACGTCACGTTTCCGCGGTGTTAATGCACCACAATCTTTGCAAGCAGCAGAGGCTAACGTACATATATACAAACGGTGATTCTATACTATCGATGGTCGAATTCGAATCTGGGACTCCAGGGTTTTAGCCATGGTACGTCACGTTTCCGCGGTGTTAATGCACCACAATCTTTGCAAGCAGCAGAGGCTAACGTACATATATACAAACGGTGATTCTATACTATCGATGGTCGAATTCGAATCTGGGACCCCAGGGTTTTAGCACTCATGGTCTGGGGGCCGCTTCCACCCTCCCCTAACAGTTCGAATTCGGGCCAGGGATGGTGGATATTAGGCGAAGGGCGGTCAATTGGATGTTAATGTTGGCGACAACAACGTCCAATTCTGTCAGGGCGCCAAATGTCCAAAGCCATCTTTTATAACAATACTTGGTCCATTTCACCATGGTTATGCTCTCTTTTTTAAGCGACAATGTTAAATACCGTTTTCAAAGCCATCTTTTATAGCAATACTTGGTCCATTTCACCATGGTTATGCTCTCTTTTTTAAGCGACAATGTTAAATACCGTTTTCAAACGCGGTTTGTTGATTGTTGTGCTGTGTCCTAGTGGTCAAGGTGAATGTCTTCCATGCCGCAGTTTGGGGTTCGAATCCCGGCGACGTCTATTTTATACTTTTGAGTCAAAGTTTTTTTTTTTGTGTTTTTTTCTTTATAATTAGGGTCAGGGTTAGTGTTAGGGTTATTTTTGGGGTTAATTGACAATAATATTAATGCAAAAAAATTTTTTTAAGCACCTCTAGACTCTTAAATTCAGGTATTGCAAAAAGCGTGACGCCATGGTACGTCACGTTTCTGCGGTGTTAATGCACCACAATCTTTGCAAGCAGCAGAGGCTAACGTACATATATACAAACGGTGATTCTATACTATCGATGGTCGAATTCGAATCTGGAACTCCAGGGTTTTAGCACTTATGGTCTGGGGGCCGCTTCTACCCTCCCCTAACAGTTCGAATTCGGGCCAGGGATGGTGGATATTAGGCGAAGGCGGTCAATTGGATGTTAATGTTGGCGACAACAACGTCCAATTCTGTCAGGGCGCCAAATGTCCAAAGCCATCTTTTATAACAATACTTGGTCCATTTCACCATGGTTATGCTCTCTTTTTTAAGCGACAATGTTAAATACCGTTTTCAAAGCCATCTTTTATAGCAATACTTGGTCCATTTCACCATGGTTATGCTCTCTTTTTTAAGCGACAATGTTAAATACCGTTTTCAAACACGGTTTGTTGGTTGTTGTGCTGTGTCCTAGTGGTCAAGGTGAATGCCTTCCATGCCGCACTTTGGGGTTCGAATCCCGGCGACGTCTATTTTATACTTTTGAGTCAAAGTTTTTTTTTTTGTGTTTTTTTCTTTATAATTAGGGTCAGGGTTAGTGTTAGGGTTATTTTTGGGGTTAATTGACAATAATATTAATGCAAAAAAATTTTTTTAAGCACCTCTAGACTCTTAAATTCAGGTATTGCAAAAAGCGTGACGCCATGGTACGTCACGTTTCCGCGGTGTTAATGCACCACAATCTTTGCAAGCAGCAGAGGCTAACGTACATATATACAAACGGTGATTCTATACTATCGATGGTCGAATTCGAATCTGGGACTCCAGGGTTTTAGCACTCATGGTCTGGGGGCCGCTTCCACCCTCCCCTAACAGTTCGAATTCGGGCCAGGGATGGTGGATATTAGGCGAAGGGCGGTCAATTGGATGTTAATGTTGGCGACAACAACGTCCAATTCTGTCAGGGCGCCAAATGTCCAAAGCCATCTTTTATAACAATACTTGGTCCATTTCACCATGGTTATGCTCTCTTTTTTAAGCGACAATGTTAAATACCGTTTTCAAAGCCATCTTTTATAGCAATACTTGGTCCATTTCACCATGGTTATGCTCTCTTTTTTAAGCGACAATGTTAAATACCGTTTTCAAACACGGTTTGTTGGTTGTTGTGCTGTGTCCTAGTGGTCAAGGTGAATGCCTTCCATGCCGCAGTTTGGGGTTCGAATCCCGGCGACGTCTATTTTATACTTTTGAGTCAAAGTTTTTTTTTTTGTGTTTTTTTCTTTATAATTAGGGTCAGGGTTAGTGTTAGGGTTATTTTTGGGGTTAATTGACAATAATATTAATGCAAAAAAATTTTTTTAAGCACCTCTAGACTCTTAAATTCAGGTATTGCAAAAAGCGTGACGCCATGGTACGTCACGTTTCTGCGGTGTTAATGCACCACAATCTTTGCAAGCAGCAGAGGCTAACGTACATATATACAAACGGTGATTCTATACTATCGATGGTCGAATTCGAATCTGGAACTCCAGGGTTTTAGCACTTATGGTCTGGGGGCCGCTTCTACCCTCCCCTAACAGTTCGAATTCGGGCCAGGGATGGTGGATATTAGGCGAAGGCGGTCAATTGGATGTTAATGTTGGCGACAACAACGTCCAATTCTGTCAGGGCGCCAAATGTCCAAAGCCATCTTTTATAACAATACTTGGTCCATTTCACCATGGTTATGCTCTCTTTTTTAAGCGACAATGTTAAATACCGTTTTCAAAGCCATCTTTTATAGCAATACTTGGTCCATTTCACCATGGTTATGCTCTCTTTTTTAAGCGACAATGTTAAATACCGTTTTCAAACACGGTTTGTTGGTTGTTGTGCTGTGTCCTAGTGGTCAAGGTGAATGCCTTCCATGCCGCAGTTTGGGGTTCGAATCCCGGCGACGTCTATTTTATACTTTTGAGTCAAAGTTTTTTTTTTGTGTTTTTTTCTTTATAATTAGGGTCAGGGTTAGTGTTAGGGTTATTTTTGGGGTTAATTGACAATAATATTAATGCAAAAAAATTTTTTTAAGCACCTCTAGACTCTTAAATTCAGGTATTGCAAAAAGCGTGACGCCATGGTACGTCACGTTTCCGCGGTGTTAATGCACCACAATCTTTGCAAGCAGCAGAGGCTAACGTACATATATACAAACGGTGATTCTATACTATCGATGGTCGAATTCGAATCTGGGACTCCAGGGTTTTAGCACTCATGGTCTGGGGGCCGCTTCCACCCTCCCCTAACAGTTCGAATTCGGGCCAGGGATGGTGGATATTAGGCGAAGGGCGGTCAATTGGATGTTAATGTTGGCGACAACAACGTCCAATTCTGTCAGGGCGCCAAATGTCCAAAGCCATCTTTTATAACAATACTTGGTCCATTTCACCATGGTTATGCTCTCTTTTTTAAGCGACAATGTTAAATACCGTTTTCAAAGCCATCTTTTATAGCAATACTTGGTCCATTTCACCATGGTTATGCTCTTTTTTTTAAGCGACAATGTTAAATAGCGTTTTCAAACACGGTTTGTTGATTGTTGTGCTGTGTCGTAGTGGTCAAGGTGAATGCCTTTCATGCCGCAGTTTGGGGTTCGAATCCCGGCGACGTCTATTTTATACTTTTGAGTCAAAGTTTTTTTTTTGTGTTTTTTTCTTTATAATTAGGGTCAGGGTTAGTGTTAGGGTTATTTTTGGGGTTAATTGACAATAATATTAATGCAAAAAAATTTTTTTAAGCACCTCTAGACTCTTAAATTCAGGTATTGCAAAAAGCGTGACGCCATGGTACGTCACGTTTCTGCGGTGTTAATGCACCACAATCTTTGCAAGCAGCAGAGGCTAACGTACATATATACAAACGGTGATTCTATACTATCGATGGTCGAATTCGAATCTGGAACTCCAGGGTTTTAGCACTTATGGTCTGGGGGCCGCTTCTACCCTCCCCTAACAGTTCGAATTCGGGCCAGGGATGGTGGATATTAGGCGAAGGCGGTCAATTGGATGTTAATGTTGGCGACAACAACGTCCAATTCTGTCAGGGCGCCAAATGTCCAAAGCCATCTTTTATAACAATACTTGGTCCATTTCACCATGGTTATGCTCTCTTTTTTAAGCGACAATGTTAAATACCGTTTTCAAAGCCATCTTTTATAGCAATACTTGGTCCATTTCACCATGGTTATGCTCTCTTTTTTAAGCGACAATGTTAAATACCGTTTTCAAACACGGTTTGTTGGTTGTTGTGCTGTGTCCTAGTGGTCAAGGTGAATGCCTTCCATGCCGCAGTTTGGGGTTCGAATCCCGGCGACGTCTATTTTATACTTTTGAGTCAAAGTTTTTTTTTTTGTGTTTTTTTCTTTATAATTAGGGTCAGGGTTAGTGTTAGGGTTATTTTTGGGGTTAATTGACAATAATATTAATGCAAAAAAATTTTTTTAAGCACCTCTAGACTCTTAAATTCAGGTATTGCAAAAAGCGTGACGCCATGGTACGTCACGTTTCCGCGGTGTTAATGCACCACAATCTTTGCAAGCAGCAGAGGCTAACGTACATATATACAAACGGTGATTCTATACTATCGATGGTCGAATTCGAATCTGGGACTCCAGGGTTTTAGCACTCATGGTCTGGGGGCCGCTTCCACCCTCCCCTAACAGTTCGAATTCGGGCCAGGGATGGTGGATATTAGGCGAAGGGCGGTCAATTGGATGTTAATGTTGGCGACAACAACGTCCAATTCTGTCAGGGCGCCAAATGTCCAAAGCCATCTTTTATAACAATACTTGGTCCATTTCACCATGGTTATGCTCTCTTTTTTAAGCGACAATGTTAAATACCGTTTTCAAAGCCATCTTTTATAGCAATACTTGGTCCATTTCACCATGGTTATGCTCTTTTTTTTAAGCGACAATGTTAAATAGCGTTTTCAAACACGGTTTGTTGATTGTTGTGCTGTGTCGTAGTGGTCAAGGTGAATGCCTTTCATGCCGCAGTTTGGGGTTCGAATCCCGGCGACGTCTATTTTATACTTTTGAGTCAAAGTTTTTTTTTTGTGTTTTTTTCTTTATAATTAGGGTCAGGGTTAGTGTTAGGGTTATTTTTGGGGTTAATTGACAATAATATTAATGCAAAAAAATTTTTTTAAGCACCTCTAGACTCTTAAATTCAGGTATTGCAAAAAGCGTGACGCCATGGTACGTCACGTTTCTGCGGTGTTAATGCACCACAATCTTTGCAAGCAGCAGAGGCTAACGTACATATATACAAACGGTGATTCTATACTATCGATGGTCGAATTCGAATCTGGAACTCCAGGGTTTTAGCACTTATGGTCTGGGGGCCGCTTCTACCCTCCCCTAACAGTTCGAATTCGGGCCAGGGATGGTGGATATTAGGCGAAGGCGGTCAATTGGATGTTAATGTTGGCGACAACAACGTCCAATTCTGTCAGGGCGCCAAATGTCCAAAGCCATCTTTTATAACAATACTTGGTCCATTTCACCATGGTTATGCTCTCTTTTTTAAGCGACAATGTTAAATACCGTTTTCAAAGCCATCTTTTATAGCAATACTTGGTCCATTTCACCATGGTTATGCTCTCTTTTTTAAAAGACAATGTTAAATACCGTATTCAAACACGGTTTGTTGGTTGTTGTGCTGTGTCCTAGTGGTCAAGGTGAATGTCTTCCATGCCGCAGTTTGGGGTTCGAATCTCGGCGACGTCTATTTTATACTTTTGAGTCAAAGTTTTTTTTTTTTGAATTTTTTTCCTTTATAATTAGGGTCAGGGTTAGTGTTAGGGTTATTTTTGGGGTTAATTGACAATAATATTAATGCAAAAAAATTTTTTTAAGCACCTCTAGACTCTTAAATTCAGGTATTGCAAAAAGCGTGACGCCATGGTACGTCACGTTTCCGCGGTGTTAATGCACCACAATCTTTGCAAGCAGCAGAGGCTAACGTACATATATACAAACGGTGATTCTATACTATCGATGGTCGAATTCGAATCTGGAACTCCAGGGTTCTAGCACTCATGGTCTGGGGGCCGCTTCTACCCTCCCCTAACAGTTCGAATTCGGGCCAGGGATGGTGGATATTAGGCGAAGGCAGTCAATTGGATGTTAATGTTGGCGACAACAACGTCCAATTCTGTCAGGGCGCCAAATGTCCAAAGCCATCTTTTATAACAATACTTGGTCCATTTCACCATAGTTATGCTCTCTTTTTTAAGCGACAATGTTAAATACCGTTTTCAAAGCCATCTTTTATAGCAATACTTGGTCCATTTCACCATGGTTATGCTCTCTTTTTTAAGCGACAATGTTAAATACCGTTTTCAAACACGGTTTGTTGGTTGTTGTGCTGTGTCGTAGTGGTCAAGGTGAATGGCTTCCATGCCGCAGTTTGGGGTTCGAATCCCGGCGACGTCTATTTTATACTTTTGAGTCAAAGTTTTTTTTTTTCAGTTTTTTTCTTTATAATTAGGGTCAGGGTTAGTGTTAGGGTTATTTTTGGGGTTAATTGACAATAATATTAATGCAAAAAAATTTTTTTAAGCACCTCTAGACTCTTAAATTCAGGTATTGCAAAAAGCGTGACGCCATGGTACGTCACGTTTCCGCGGTGTTAATGCACCACAATCTTTGCAAGCAGCAGAGGCTAACGTACATATATACAAACGGTGATTCTATACTATCGATGGTCGAATTCGAATCTGGGACTCCAGGGTTTTAGCACTCATGGTCTGGGGGCCGCTTCCACCCTCCCCTAACAGTTCGAATTCGGGCCAGGGATGGTGGATATTAGGCGAAGGGCGGTCAATTGGATGTTAATGTTGGCGACAACAACGTCCAATTCTGTCAGGGCGCCAAATGTCCAAAGCCATCTTTTATAACAATACTTGGTCCATTTCACCATGGTTATGCTCTCTTTTTTAAGCGACAATGTTAAATACCGTTTTCAAAGCCATCTTTTATAGCAATACTTGGTCCATTTCACCATGGTTATGCTCTCTTTTTTAAGCGACAATGTTAAATACCGTTTTCAAACACGGTTTGTTGGTTGTTGTGCTGTGTCGTAGTGGTCAAGGTGAATGGCTTCCATGCCGCAGTTTGGGGTTCGAATCCCGGCGACGTCTATTTTATACTTTTGAGTCAAAGTTTTTTTTTTTCAGTTTTTTTCTTTATAATTAGGGTCAGGGTTAGTGTTAGGGTTATTTTTGGGGTTAATTGACAATAATATTAATGCAAAAAAATTTTTTTAAGCACCTCTAGACTCTTAAATTCAGGTATTGCAAAAAGCGTGACGCCATGGTACGTCACGTTTCCGCGGTGTTAATGCACCACAATCTTTGCAAGCAGCAGAGGCTAACGTACATATATACAAACGGTGATTCTATACTATCGATGGTCGAATTCGAATCTGGAACTCCAGGGTTCTAGCACTCATGGTCTGGGGGCCGCTTCTACCCTCCCCTAACAGTTCGAATTCGGGCCAGGGATGGTGGATATTAGGCGAAGGCAGTCAATTGGATGTTAATGTTGGCGACAACAACGTCCAATTCTGTCAGGGCGCCAAATGTCCAAAGCCATCTTTTATAACAATACTTGGTCCATTTCACCATAGTTATGCTCTCTTTTTTAAGCGACAATGTTAAATACCGTTTTCAAAGCCATCTTTTATAGCAATACTTGGTCCATTTCACCATGGTTATGCTCTCTTTTTTAAGCGACAATGTTAAATACCGTTTTCAAACACGGTTTGTTGGTTGTTGTGCTGTGTCGTAGTGGTCAAGGTGAATGGCTTCCATGCCGCAGTTTGGGGTTCGAATCCCGGCGACGTCTATTTTATACTTTTGAGTCAAAGTTTTTTTTTTTCAGTTTTTTTCTTTATAATTAGGGTCAGGGTTAGTGTTAGGGTTATTTTTGGGGTTAATTGACAATAATATTAATGCAAAAAAATTTTTTTAAGCACCTCTAGACTCTTAAATTCAGGTATTGCAAAAAGCGTGACGCCATGGTACGTCACGTTTCCGCGGTGTTAATGCACCACAATCTTTGCAAGCAGCAGAGGCTAACGTACATATATACAAACGGTGATTCTATACTATCGATGGTCGAATTCGAATCTGGGACTCCAGGGTTTTAGCACTCATGGTCTGGGGGCCGCTTCCACCCTCCCCTAACAGTTCGAATTCGGGCCAGGGATGGTGGATATTAGGCGAAGGGCGGTCAATTGGATGTTAATGTTGGTGACAACAACGTCCAATTCTGTCAGGGCGCCAAATGTCCAAAGCCATCTTTTATAACAATACTTGGTCCATTTCACCATGGTTATGCTCTCTTTTTTAAGCGACAATGTTAAATACCGTTTTCAAAGCCATCTTTTATAGCAATACTTGGTCCATTTCACCATGGTTATGCTCTCTTTTTTAAGCGACAATGTTAAATACCGTTTTCAAACACGGTTTGTTGATTGTTGTGCTGTGTCGTAGTGGTCAAGGTGAATGCCTTCCATGCCGCAGTTTGGGGTTCGAATCCCGGCGACGTCTATTTTATACTTTTGAGTCAAAGTTTTTTTTTTTGTGTTTTTTTCTTTATAATTAGGGTCAGGGTTAGTGTTAGGGTTATTTTTGGGGTTAATTGACAATAATATTAATGCAAAAAAATTTTTTTAAGCACCTCTAGACTCTTAAATTCAGGTATTGCAAAAAGCGTGACGCCATGGTACGTCACGTTTCTGCGGTGTTAATGCACCACAATCTTTGCAAGCAGCAGAGGCTAACGTACATATATACAAACGGTGATTCTATACTATCGATGGTCGAATTCGAATCTGGAACTCCAGGGTTTTAGCACTTATGGTCTGGGGGCCGCTTCTACCCTCCCCCAACAGTTCGATTTCGGGCCAGGGATGGTAGATATTAGGCGAAGGCGGTCAATTGGATGTTAATGTTGGCGACAACATTGTCCAATTCTGTCAGGGCGCCAAATGTCCAAAGCCATCTTTTATAACAATACTTGGTCCATTTCACCATGGTTATGCTCTCTTTTTTAAGCGACAATGTTAAATACCGTTTTCAAAGCCATCTTTTATAGCAATACTTGGTCCATTTCACCATGGTTATGCTCTCTTTTTTAAGCGACAATGTTAAATACCGTTTTCAAAGCCATCTTTTATAGCAATACTTGGTCCATTTCACCATGGTTATGCTCTCTTTTTTAAGCGACAATGTTAAATACCGTTTTCAAACACGGTTTGTTGGTTGTTGTGCTGTGTCCTAGTGGTCAAGGTGAATGTCTTCCATGCCGCAGTTTGGGGTTCGAATCTCGGCGACGTCTATTTTATACTTTTGAGTCAAAGTTTTTTTTTTTTGAATTTTTTTCCTTTATAATTAGGGTCAGGGTTAGTGTTAGGGTTATTTTTGGGGTTAATTGACAATAATATTAATGCAAAAAAATTTTTTTAAGCACCTCTAGACTCTTAAATTCAGGTATTGCAAAAAGCGTGACGCCATGGTACGTCACGTTTCCGCGGTGTTAATGCACCACAATCTTTGCAAGCAGCAGAGGCTAACGTACATATATACAAACGGTGATTCTATACTATCGATGGTCGAATTCGAATCTGGAACTCCAGGGTTCTAGCACTCATGGTCTGGGGGCCGCTTCTACCCTCCCCTAACAGTTCGAATTCGGGCCAGGGATGGTGGATATTAGGCGAAGGCAGTCAATTGGATGTTAATGTTGGCGACAACAACGTCCAATTCTGTCAGGGCGCCAAATGTCCAAAGCCATCTTTTATAACAATACTTGGTCCATTTCACCATAGTTATGCTCTCTTTTTTAAGCGACAATGTTAAATACCGTTTTCAAAGCCATCTTTTATAGCAATACTTGGTCCATTTCACCATGGTTATGCTCTCTTTTTTAAGCGACAATGTTAAATACCGTTTTCAAACACGGTTTGTTGGTTGTTGTGCTGTGTCGTAGTGGTCAAGGTGAATGGCTTCCATGCCGCAGTTTGGGGTTCGAATCCCGGCGACGTCTATTTTATACTTTTGAGTCAAAGTTTTTTTTTTTCAGTTTTTTTCTTTATAATTAGGGTCAGGGTTAGTGTTAGGGTTATTTTTGGGGTTAATTGACAATAATATTAATGCAAAAAAATTTTTTTAAGCACCTCTAGACTCTTAAATTCAGGTATTGCAAAAAGCGTGACGCCATGGTACGTCACGTTTCTGCGGTGTTAATGCACCACAATCTTTGCAAGCAGCAGAGGCTAACGTACATATATACAAACGGTGATTCTATACTATCGATGGTCGAATTCGAATCTGGAACTCCAGGGTTTTAGCACTTATGGTCTGGGGGCCGCTTCTACCCTCCCCTAACAGTTCGAATTCGGGCCAGGGATGGTGGATATTAGGCGAAGGCAGTCAATTGGATGTTAATGTTGGCGACAACAACGTCCAATTCTGTCAGGGCGCCAAATGTCCAAAGCCATCTTTTATAACAATACTTGGTCCATTTCACCATAGTTATGCTCTCTTTTTTAAGCGACAATGTTAAATACCGTTTTCAAAGCCATCTTTTATAGCAATACTTGGTCCATTTCACCATGGTTATGCTCTCTTTTTTAAGCGACAATGTTAAATACCGTTTTCAAACACGGTTTGTTGGTTGTTGTGCTGTGTCGTAGTGGTCAAGGTGAATGGCTTCCATGCCGCAGTTTGGGGTTCGAATCCCGGCGACGTCTATTTTATACTTTTGAGTCAAAGTTTTTTTTTTTCAGTTTTTTTCTTTATAATTAGGGTCAGGGTTAGTGTTAGGGTTATTTTTGGGGTTAATTGACAATAATATTAATGCAAAAAAATTTTTTTAAGCACCTCTAGACTCTTAAATTCAGGTATTGCAAAAAGCGTGACGCCATGGTACGTCACGTTTCCGCGGTGTTAATGCACCACAATCTTAGCAAGCAGCAGAGGCTAAGGTACATATATACAAACGGTGATTCTATACTATCGATGGTCGAATTCGAATCTGGAACTCCAGGGTTTTAGCACTTATGGTCTGGGGGCCGCTTCTACCCTCCCCTAACAGTTCGAATTCGGGCCAGGGATGGTGGATATTAGGCGAAGGCGGTCAATTGGATGTTAATGTTGGCGACAACAACGTCCAATTCTGTCAGGGCGCCAAGTGTCCAAAGCCATCTTTTATAACAATACTTGGTCCATTTCACCATGGTTATGCTCTCTTTTTTAAGCGACAATGTTAAATACCGTTTTCAAAGCCATCTTTTATAGCAATACTTGGTCCATTTCACCATGGTTATGCTCTCTTTTTTAAGCGACAATGTTAAATACCGTTTTCAAACACGGTTTGTTGGTTGTTGTGCTGTGTCCTAGTGGTCAAGGTGAATGTCTTCCATGCTGCAGTTTGGGGTTCGAATCCCGGCGAGGTCTATTTTATACTTTTGAGTCAAAGTTTTTTTTTTTTCAGTTTTTTTCTTTATAATTAGGGTCAGGGTTAGTGTTAGGGTTATTTTTGGGGTTAATTGACAATAATATTAATGCAAAAAAATTTTTTTAAGCACCTCTAGACTCTTAAATTCAGGTATTGCAAAAAGCGTGACGCCATGGTACGTCACGTTTCCGCGGTGTTAATGCACCACAATCTTTGCAAGCAGCAGAGGCTAACGTACATATATACAAACGGTGATTCTATACTATCGATGGTCGAATTCGAATCTGGAACTCCAGGGTTTTAGCACTTATGGTCTGGGGGCCGCTTCTACCCTCCCCCAACAGTTCGAATTCGGGCCAGGGATGGTGGATATTAGGCGAAGGCAGTCAATTGGATGTTAATGTTGGCGACAACAACGTCCAATTCTGTCAGGGCGCCAAATGTCCAAAGCCATCTTTTATAACAATACTTGGTCCATTTCACCATGGTTATGCTCTCTTTTTTAAGCGACAATGTTAAATACCGTTTTCAAAGCCATCTTTTATAGCAATACTTGGTCCATTTCACCATAGTTATGCTCTCTTTTTTAAGCGACAATGTTAAATACCGTTTTCAAACACGGTTTGTTGATTGTTGTGCTGTGTCGTAGTGGTCAAGGTGAATGGCTTCCATGCCGCAGTTTGGGGTTCGAATCCCGGCGACGTCTATTTTATACTTTTGAGTCAAAGTTTTTTTTTTGTGTTTTTTTCTTTATAATTAGGGTCAGGGTTAGTGTTAGGGTTATTTTTGGGGTTAATTGACAATAATATTAATGCAAAAAAATTTTTTTAAGCACCTCTAGACTCTTAAATTCAGGTATTGCAAAAAGCGTGCCGCCATGGTACGTCACGTTTCCGCGGTGTTAATGCACCACAATCTTTGCAAGCAGCAGAGGCTAACGTACATATATACAAACGGTGATTCTATACTATCGATGGTCGAATTCGAATCTGGAACTCCAGGGTTTTAGCACTTATGGTCTGGGGGCCGCTTCTACCCTCCCCTAACAGTTCGAATTCGGGCCAGGGATGGTGGACATTAGGCGAAGGCGGTCAATTGGATGTTAATGTTGGCGACAACAACGTCCAATTCTGTCAGGGTGCCAAATGTCCAAAGCCATCTTTTATAACAATACTTGGTCCATTTCACCAAGGTTATGCTCTCTTTTTTAAGCGACAATGTTAAATACCGTTTTCAAACACGGTTTGTTTGTTGTTGTGCTGTGTCCTAGTGGTCAAGGTGAACGTCTTCCATGCCGCAGTTTGGGGTTCGAATCCCGGCGACGTCTATTTTATACTTTTGAGTCAAAGTTTTTTTTTTTTCAGTTTTTTTCTTTATAATTAGGGTCAGGGTTAGTGTTATGCTCTCTTTTTTAAGCGACAATGTTAAATACCGTTTTCAAACATGGTTTGTTGGTTGTTGTGCTGTGTCGTAGTGGTCAAGGTGAATGGCTTCCATGCCGCAGTTTGGGGTTCGAATCCCGGCGACGTCTATTTTATACTTTAGAGTCAAAGTTTTTTTTTTTCAGTTTTTTTCTTTATAATTAGGGTCAGGGTTAGTGTTAGGGTTATTTTTGGGGTTAATTGACAATAATATTAATGCAAAAAAATTCTTTTAAGCACCTCTAGACTCTTAAATTCAGGTATTGCAAAAACCGTGACGCCATGGTACGTCACGTTTCCGCGGTGTTAATGCACCACAATCTTTGCAAGCAGCAGAGGCTAACGTACATATATACAAACGGTGATTCTATACTATCGATGGTCGAATTCGAATCTGGAACTCCAGGGTTTTAGCACTTATGGTCTGGGGGCCGCTTCTACCCTCCCCTAACAGTTCGAATTCGGGCCAGGGATGGTGGATATTAGGCGAAGGCAGTCAATTGGATGTTAATGTTGGCGACAACAACGTCCAATTCCGTCAGGGCGCCAAATGTCCAAAGCCATCTTTTATAACAATACTTGGTCCATTTCACCATGGTTATGCTCTCTTTTTTAAGCGACAATGTTAAATACCGTTTTCAAAGCCATCTTTTATAGCAATACTTGGTCCATTTCACCATGGTTATGCTCTCTTTTTTAAGCGACAATGTTAAATACCGTTTTCAAACACGGTTTGTTGGTTGTTGTGCTGTGTCGTAGTGGTCAAGGTGAATGGCTTCCATGCCGCAGTTTGGGGTTCGAATCCCGGCGACGTCTATTTTATACTTTTGAGTCAAAGTTTTTTTTTTTCAGTTTTTTTCTTTATAATTAGGGTCAGGGTTAGTGTTAGGGTTATTTTTGGGGTTAATTGACAATAATATTAATGCAAAAAAATTCTTTTAAGCACCTCTAGACTCTTAAATTCAGGTATTGCAAAAACCGTGACGCCATGGTACGTCACGTTTCCGCGGTGTTAATGCACCACAATCTTTGCAAGCAGCAGAGGCTAACGTACATATATACAAACGGTGATTTTATACTATCGATGGTCGAATTCGAATCTGGAACTCCAGGGTTTTAGCACTTATGGTCTGGGGGCCGCTTCTACCCTCCCCTAACAGTTCGAATTCGGGCCAGGGATGGTGGATATTAGGCGAAGGCAGTCAATTGGATGTTAATGTTGGCGACAACAACGTCCAATTCTGTCAGGGCGCCAAATGTCCAAAGCCATCTTTTATAACAATACTTGGTCCATTTCACCATGGTTATGCTCTCTTTTTTAAGCGACAATGTTAAATACCTTTTTGAAAGCCATCTTTTATAGCAATACTTGGTCCATTTCACCATGGTTATGCTCTCTTTTTTAAGCGACAATGTTAAATACCGTTTTCAAACACGGTTTGTTGGTTGTTGTGCTGTGTCGTAGTGGTTAAGGTGAATGGCTTCCATGCCGCAGTTTGGGGTTCGAATCCCGGCGACGTCTATTTTATACTTTTGAGTCAAAGTTTTTTTTTTTCAGTTTTTTTCTTTATAATTAGGGTCAGGGTTAGTGTTAGGGTTATTTTTGGGGTTAATTGACAATAATATTAATGCAAAAAAATTTTTTTAAGCACCTCTAGACTCTTAAATTCAGGTATTGCAAAAAGCGTGACGCCATGGTACGTCACGTTTCCGCGGTGTTAATGCACCACAATCTTTGCAAGCAGCAGAGGCTAACGTACATATATACAAACGGTGATTCTATACTATCGATGGTCGAATTCGAATCTGGAACTCCAGGGTTTTAGCACTTATGGTCTGGGGGCCGCTTCTACCCTCCCCTAACAGTTCGAATTCGGGCCAGGGATGGTGGATATTAGGCGAAGGCGGTCAATTGGATGTTAATGTTGGCGACAACAACGTCCAATTCTGTCAGGGTGCCAAATGTCCAAAGCCATCTTTTATAACAATACTTGGTCCATTTCACCAAGGTTATGCTCTCTTTTTTAAGCGACAATGTTAAATACCGTTTTCAAACACGGTTTGTTTGTTGTTGTGCTGTGTCCTAGTGGTCAAGGTGAATGTCTTCCATGCCGCAGTTTGGGGTTCGAATCCCGGCGACGTCTATTTTATACTTTTGAGTCAAAGTTTTTTTTTTTCAGTTTTTTTCTTTATAATTAGGGTCAGGGTTAGTGTTATGCTCTCTTTTTTAAGCGACAATGTTAAATACCGTTTTCAAACACGGTTTGTTGATTGTTGTGCTGTGTCGTAGTGGTCAAGGTGAATGGCTTCCATGCCGCAGTTTGGGGTTCGAATCCCGGCGACGTCTATTTTATACTTTAGAGTCAAAGTTTTTTTTTTTCAGTTTTTTTCTTTATAATTAGGGTCAGGGTTAGTGTTAGGGTTATTTTTGGGGTTAATTGACAATAATATTAATGCAAAAAAATTCTTTTAAGCACCTCTAGACTCTTAAATTCAGGTATTGCAAAAACCGTGACGCCATGGTACGTCACGTTTCCGCGGTGTTAATGCACCACAATCTTTGCAAGCAGCAGAGGCTAACGTACATATATACAAACGGTGATTCTATACTATCGATGGTCGAATTCGAATCTGGAACTCCAGGGTTTTAGCACTTATGGTCTGGGGGCCGCTTCTACCCTCCCCTAACAGTTCGAATTCGGGCCAGGGATGGTGGATATTAGGCGAAGGCAGTCAATTGGATGTTAATGTTTGCGACAACAACGTCCAATTCCGTCAGGGCGCCAAATGTCCAAAGCCATCTTTTATAACAATACTTGGTCCATTTCACCATGGTTATGCTCTCTTTTTTAAGCGACAATGTTAAATACCGTTTTCAAAGCCATCTTTTATAGCAATACTTGGTCCATTTCACCATGGTTATGCTCTCTTTTTTAAGCGACAATGTTAAATACCGTTTTCAAACACGGTTTGTTGGTTGTTGTGCTGTGTCGTAGTGGTCAAGGTGAATGGCTTCCATGCCGCAGTTTGGGGTTCGAATCCCGGCGACGTCTATTTTATACTTTTGAGTCAAAGTTTTTTTTTTTCAGTTTTTTTCTTTATAATTAGGGTCAGGGTTAGTGTTAGGGTTATTTTTGGGGTTAATTGACAATAATATTAATGCAAAAAAATTCTTTTAAGCACCTCTAGACTCTTAAATTCAGGTATTGCAAAAACCGTGACGCCATGGTACGTCACGTTTCCGCGGTGTTAATGCACCACAATCTTTGCAAGCAGCAGAGGCTAACGTACATATATACAAACGGTGATTCTATACTATCGATGGTCGAATTCGAATCTGGAACTCCAGGGTTTTAGCACTTATGGTCTGGGGGCCGCAGCCAGGGATGGTGGATATTAGGCGAAGGCAGTCAATTGGATGTTAATGTTGGCGACAACAACGTCCAATTCTGTCAGGGCGCCAAATGTCCAAAGCCATCTTTTATAACAATACTTGGTCCATTTCACCATGGTCATGCTCTCTTTTTTAAGCGACAATGTTAAATACCTTTTTGAAAGCCATCTTTTATAGCAATACTTGGTCCATTTCACCATGGTTATGCTCTCTTTTTTAAGCGACAATGTTAAATACCGTTTTCAAACACGGTTTGTTGGTTGTTGTGCTGTGTCGTAGTGGTCAAGGTGAATGGCTTCCATGCCGCAGTTTGGGGTTCGAATCCCGGCGACGTCTATTTTATACTTTTGAGTCAAAGTTTTTTTTTTTCAGTTTTTTTCTTTATAATTAGGGTCAGGGTTAGTGTTAGGGTTATTTTTGGGGTTAATTGACAATAATATTAATGCAAAAAAATTCTTTTAAGCACCTCTAGACTCTTAAATTCAGGTATTGCAAAAACCGTGACGCCATGGTACGTCACGTTTCCGCGGTGTTAATACACCACAATCTTTGCAAGCAGCAGAGGCTAACGTACATATATTCAAACGGTGATTCTATACTATCGATGGTCGAATTCGAATCTGGAACTCCAGGGTTTTAGCACTTATGGTCTGGGGGCCGCTTCTACCCTCCCCTAACAGTTCGAATTCGGGCCAGGGATGGTGGATATTAGGCGAAGGCAGTCAATTGGATGTTAATGTTGGCGACAACAACGTCCAATTCCGTCAGGGCGCCAAATGTCCAAAGCCATCTTTTATAACAATACTTGGTCCATTTCACCATGGTTATGCTCTCTTTTTTAAGCGACAATGTTAAATACCGTTTTCAAAGCCATCTTTTATAGCAATACTTGGTCCATTTCACCATGGTTATGCTCTCTTTTTTAAGCGACAATGTTAAATACCGTTTTCAAACACGGTTTGTTGGTTGTTGTGCTGTGTCGTAGTGGTCAAGGTGAATGGCTTCCATGCCGCAGTTTGGGGTTCGAATCCCGGCGACGTCTATTTTATACTTTTGAGTCAAAGTTTTTTTTTTTCAGTTTTTTTCTTTATAATTAGGGTCAGGGTTAGTGTTAGGGTTATTTTTGGGGTTAATTGACAATAATATTAATGCAAAAAAATTCTTTTAAGCACCTCTAGACTCTTAAATTCAGGTATTGCAAAAACCGTGACGCCATGGTACGTCACGTTTCCGCGGTGTTAATGCACCACAATCTTTGCAAGCAGCAGAGGCTAACGTACATATATACAAACGGTGATTCTATACTATCGATGGTCGAATTCGAATCTGGAACTCCAGGGTTTTAGCACTTATGGTCTGGGGGCCGCAGCCAGGGATGGTGGATATTAGGCGAAGGCAGTCAATTGGATGTTAATGTTGGCGACAACAACGTCCAATTCTGTCAGGGCGCCAAATGTCCAAAGCCATCTTTTATAACAATACTTGGTCCATTTCACCATGGTCATGCTCTCTTTTTTAAGCGAAATTGTTAAATACCTTTTTGAAAGCCATCTTTTATAGCAATACTTGGTCCATTTCACCATGGTTATGCTCTCTTTTTTAAGCGACAATGTTAAATACCGTTTTCAAACACGGTTTGTTGGTTGTTGTGCTGTGTCGTAGTGGTCAAGGTGAATGGCTTCCATGCCGCAGTTTGGGGTTCGAATCCCGGCGACGTCTATTTTATACTTTTGAGTCAAAGTTTTTTTTTTTCAGTTTTTTTCTTTATAATTAGGGTCAGGGTTAGTGTTAGGGTTATTTTTGGGGTTAATTGACAATAATATTAATGCAAAAAAATTCTTTTAAGCACCTCTAGACTCTTAAATTCAGGTATTGCAAAAACCGTGACGCCATGGTACGTCACGTTTCCGCGGTGTTAATGCACCACAATCTTTGCAAGCAGCAGAGGCTAACGTACATATATTCAAACGGTGATTCTATACTATCGATGGTCGAATTCGAATCTGGAACTCCAGGGTTTTAGCACTTATGGTCTGGGGGCCGCTTCTACCCTCCCCTAACAGTTCGAATTCGGGCCAGGGATGGTGGATATTAGGCGAAGGCAGTCAATTGGATGTTAATGTTGGCGACAACAACGTCCAATTCCGTCAGGGCGCCAAATGTCCAAAGCCATCTTTTATAACAATACTTGGTCCATTTCACCATGGTTATGCTCTCTTTTTTAAGCGACAATGTTAAATACCGTTTTCAAAGCCATCTTTTATAGCAATACTTGGTCCATTTCACCATGGTTATGCTCTCTTTTTTAAGCGACAATGTTAAATACCGTTTTCAAACACGGTTTGTTGGTTGTTGTGCTGTGTCGTAGTGGTCAAGGTGAATGGCTTCCATGCCGCAGTTTGGGGTTCGAATCCCGGCGACGTCTATTTTATACTTTTGAGTCAAAGTTTTTTTTTTTCAGTTTTTTTCTTTATAATTAGGGTCAGGGTTAGTGTTAGGGTTATTTTTGGGGTTAATTGACAATAATATTAATGCAAAAAAATTCTTTTAAGCACCTCTAGACTCTTAAATTCAGTTATTGCAAAAACCGTGACGCCATGGTACGTCACGTTTCCGCGGTGTTAATGCACCACAATCTTTGCAAGCAGCAGAGGCTAACGTACATATATACAAACGGTGATTCTATACTATCGATGGTCGAATTCGAATCTGGAACTCCAGGGTTTTAGCACTTATGGTCTGGGGGCCGCTTCTACCCTCCCCTAACAGTTCGAATTCGGGCCAGGGATGGTGGATATTAGGCGAAGGCAGTCAATTGGATGTTAATGTTGGCGACAACAACGTCCAATTCTGTCAGGGCGCCAAATGTCCAAAGCCATCTTTTATAACAATACTTGGTCCATTTCACCATGGTTATGCTCTCTTTTTTAAGCGACAATGTTAAATACCTTTTTGAAAGCCATCTTTTATAGCAATACTTGGTCCATTTCACCATGGTTATGCTCTCTTTTTTAAGCGACAATGTTAAATACCGTTTTCAAACACGGTTTGCTGGTTGTTGTGCTGTGTCGTAGTGGTCAAGGTGAATGGCTTCCATGCCGCAGTTTGGGGTTCGAATCCCGGCGACGTCTATTTTATACTTTTGAGTCAAAGTTTTTTTTTTTCAGTTTTTTTCTTTATAATTAGGGTCAGGGTTAGTGTTAGGGTTATTTTTGGGGTTAATTGACAATAATATTAATGCAAAAAAATTCTTTTAAGCACCTCTAGACTCTTAAATTCAGGTATTGCAAAAACCGTGACGCCATGGTACGTCACGTTTCCGCGGTGTTAATGCACCACAATCTTTGCAAGCAGCAGAGGCTAACGTACATATATACAAACGGTGATTCTATACTATCGATGGTCGAATTCGAATCTGGAACTCCAGGGTTTTAGCACTTATGGTCTGGGGGCCGCAGCCAGGGATGGTGGATATTAGGCGAAGGCAGTCAATTGGATGTTAATGTTGGCGACAACAACGTCCAATTCTGTCAGGGCGCCAAATGTCCAAAGCCATCTTTTATAACAATACTTGGTCCATTTCACCATGGTCATGCTCTCTTTTTTAAGCGACAATGTTAAATACCTTTTTGAAAGCCATCTTTTATAGCAATACTTGGTCCATTTCACCATGGTTATGCTCTCTTTTTTAAGCGACAATGTTAAATACCGTTTTCAAACACGGTTTGTTGGTTGTTGTGCTGTGTCGTAGTGGTCAAGGTGAATGGCTTCCATGCCGCAGTTTGGGGTTCGAATCCCGGCGACGTCTATTTTATACTTTTGAGTCAAAGTTTTTTTTTTTCAGTTTTTTTCTTTATAATTAGGGTCAGGGTTAGTGTTAGGGTTATTTTTGGGGTTAATTGACAATAATATTAATGCAAAAAAATTCTTTTAAGCACCTCTAGACTCTTAAATTCAGGTATTGCAAAAACCGTGACGCCATGGTACGTCACGTTTCCGCGGTGTTAATGCACCACAATCTTTGCAAGCAGCAGAGGCTAACGTACATATATTCAAACGGTGATTCTATACTATCGATGGTCGAATTCGAATCTGGAACTCCAGGGTTTTAGCACTTATGGTCTGGGGGCCGCTTCTACCCTCCCCTAACAGTTCGAATTCGGGCCAGGGATGGTGGATATTAGGCGAAGGCAGTCAATTGGATGTTAATGTTGGCGACAACAACGTCCAATTCTGTCAGGGCGCCAAATGTCCAAAGCCATCTTTTATAACAATACTTGGTCCATTTCACCATGGTTATGCTCTCTTTTTTAAGCGACAATGTTAAATACCTTTTTGAAAGCCATCTTTTATAGCAATACTTGGTCCATTTCACCATGGTTATGCTCTCTTTTTTAAGCGACAATGTTAAATACCGTTTTCAAACACGGTTTGCTGGTTGTTGTGCTGTGTCGTAGTGGTCAAGGTGAATGGCTTCCATGCCGCAGTTTGGGGTTCGAATCCCGGCGACGTCTATTTTATACTTTTGAGTCAAAGTTTTTTTTTTTCAGTTTTTTTCTTTATAATTAGGGTCAGGGTTAGTGTTAGGGTTATTTTTGGGGTTAATTGACAATAATATTAATGCAAAAAAATTCTTTTAAGCACCTCTAGACTCTTAAATTCAGGTATTGCAAAAACCGTGACGCCATGGTACGTCACGTTTCCGCGGTGTTAATGCACCACAATCTTTGCAAGCAGCAGAGGCTAACGTACATATATACAAACGGTGATTCTATACTATCGATGGTCGAATTCGAATCTGGAACTCCAGGGTTTTAGCACTTATGGTCTGGGGGCCGCTTCTACCCTCCCCTAACAGTTCGAATTCGGGCCAGGGATGGTGGATATTAGGCGAAGGCAGTCAATTGGATGTTAATGTTGGCGACAACAACGTCCAATTCTGTCAGGGCGCCAAATGTCCAAAGCCATCTTTTATAACAATACTTGGTCCATTTCACCATGGTCATGCTCTCTTTTTTAAGCGACAATGTTAAATACCTTTTTGAAAGCCATCTTTTATAGCAATACTTGGTCCATTTCACCATGGTTATGCTCTCTTTTTTAAGCGACAATGTTAAATACCGTTTTCAAACACGGTTTGTTGGTTGTTGTGCTGTGTCGTAGTGGTCAAGGTGAATGGCTTCCATGCCGCAGTTTGGGGTTCGAATCCCGGCGACGTCTATTTTATACTTTTGAGTCAAAGTTTTTTTTTTTCAGTTTTTTTCTTTATAATTAGGGTCAGGGTTAGTGTTAGGGTTATTTTTGGGGTTAATTGACAATAATATTAATGCAAAAAAATTCTTTTAAGCACCTCTAGACTCTTAAATTCAGGTATTGCAAAAACCGTGACGCCATGGTACGTCACGTTTCCGCGGTGTTAATGCACCACAATCTTTGCAAGCAGCAGAGGCTAACGTACATATATACAAACGGTGATTCTATACTATCGATGGTCGAATTCGAATCTGGAACTCCAGGGTTTTAGCACTTATGGTCTGGGGGCCGCAGCCAGGGATGGTGGATATTAGGCGAAGGCAGTCAATTGGATGTTAATGTTGGCGACAACAACGTCCAATTCTGTCAGGGCGCCAAATGTCCAAAGCCATCTTTTATAACAATACTTGGTCCATTTCACCATGGTCATGCTCTCTTTTTTAAGCGACAATGTTAAATACCTTTTTGAAAGCCATCTTTTATAGCAATACTTGGTCCATTTCACCATGGTTATGCTCTCTTTTTTAAGCGACAATGTTAAATACCGTTTTCAAACACGGTTTGTTGGTTGTTGTGCTGTGTCGTAGTGGTCAAGGTGAATGGCTTCCATGCCGCAGTTTGGGGTTCGAATCCCGGCGACGTCTATTTTATACTTTTGAGTCAAAGTTTTTTTTTTTCAGTTTTTTTCTTTATAATTAGAATCAGGGTTAGTGTTAGGGTTATTTTTGGGGTTAATTGACAATAATATTAATGCAAAAAAATTCTTTTAAGCACCTCTAGACTCTTAAATTCAGGTATTGCAAAAACCGTGACGCCATGGTACGTCACGTTTCCGCGGTGTTAATGCACCACAATCTTTGCAAGCAGCAGAGGCTAACGTACATATATTCAAACGGTGATTCTATACTATCGATGGTCGAATTCGAATCTGGAACTCCAGGGTTTTAGCACTTATGGTCTGGGGGCCGCTTCTACCCTCCCCTAACAGTTCGAATTCGGGCCAGGGATGGTGGATATTAGGCGAAGGCAGTCAATTGGATGTTAATGTTGGCGACAACAACGTCCAATTCCGTCAGGGTGCCAAATGTCCAAAGCCATCTTTTATAACAATACTTGGTCCATTTCACCATGGTTATGCTCTCTTTTTTAAGCGACAATGTTAAATACCGTTTTCAAAGCCATCTTTTATAGCAATACTTGGTCCATTTCACCATGGTTATGCTCTCTTTTTTAAGCGACAATGTTAAATACCGTTTTCAAACACGGTTTGTTGGTTGTTGTGCTGTGTCGTAGTGGTCAAGGTGAATGGCTTCCATGCCGCAGTTTGGGGTTCGAATCCCGGCGACGTCTATTTTATACTTTTGAGTCAAAGTTTTTTTTTTTCAGTTTTTTTCTTTATAATTAGGGTCAGGGTTATTTTTGGGGTTAATTGACAATAATATTAATGCAAAAAAATTCTTTTAAGCACCTCTAGACTCTTAAATTCAGGTATTGCAAAAACCGTGACGCCATGGTACGTCACGTTTCCGCGGTGTTAATGCACCACAATCTTTGCAAGCAGCAGAGGCTAACGTACATATATACAAACGGTGATTCTATACTATCGATGGTCGAATTCGAATCTGGAACTCCAGGGTTTTAGCACTTATGGTCTGGGGGCCGCTTCTACCCTCCCCTAACAGTTCGAATTCGGGCCAGGGATGGTGGATATTAGGCGAAGGCAGTCAATTGGATGTCAATGTTGGCGACAACAACGTCCAATTCTGTCAGGGCGCCAAATGTCCAAAGCCATTTTTTATAACAATACTTGGTCCATTTCACCATGGTTATGCTCTCTTTTTTAAGTGACAATGTTAAATACCCTTTTCAAAGCCATCTTTTATAGCAATACTTGGTCCATTTCACCATGGTTATGCTCTCTTTTTTAAGCGACAATGTTAAATACCGTTTTCAAACACGGTTTGTTGGTTGTTGTGCTGTGTCGTAGTGGTCAAGGTGAATGTCTTCCATGCCGCAGTTTGGGGTTCGAATCTCGGCGACGTCTATTTTATACTTTTGAGTCAGTTTTTTTTTTTTGAATTTTTTTCCTTTATAATTAGGGTCAGGGTTAGTGTTAGGGTTATTTTTGGGGTTAATTGACAATAATATTAATGCAAAAAAATTTTTTTAAGCACCTCTAGACTCTTAAATTCAGGTATTGCAAAAAGCGTGATGCCATGGTACGTCACGTTTCCGCGGTGTTAATGCACCACAATCTTTGCAAGCAGCAGAGGCTAACGTACATATATACAAACGGTGATTCTATACTATCGATGGTCGAATTCGAATCTGGAACTCCAGGGTTTTAGCACTTATGGTCTGGGGGCCGCTTCTACCCTCCCCCAACAGTTCGAATTCGGGCCAGGGATGGTGAATATTAGGCGAAGGCGGTCAATTGGATGTTAATGTTGGCGACAACAACGTCCAACTCTGTCAGGGCGCCAAATGTCCAAAGCCATCTTTTATAACAATACTTGGTCCATTTCACCATGGTTATGCTCTCTTTTTTAAGCGACAATGTTAAATACCGTTTTCAAAGCCATCTTTTATAGCAATACTTGGTCCATTTCACCATGGTTATGCTCTCTTTTTTAAGCGACAATGTTAAATACCGTTTTCAAACACGGTTTGTTGGTTGTTGTGCTGTGTCGTTGTGGTCAAGGTGAATGGCTTCCATGCCGCAGTTTGGGGTTCGAATCCCGGCGACGTCTATTTTATACTTTTGAGTCAAAGTTTTTTTTTTTCAGTTTTTTTCTTTATAATTAGGGTCAGGGTTAGTGTTAGGGTTATTTTTGGGGTTAATTGACAATAATATTAATGCAAAAAAATTTTTTTAAGCACCTCTAGACTCTTAAATTCAGGTATTGCAAAAAGCGTGACGCCATGGTACGTCACGTTTCTGCGGTGTTAATGCACCACAATCTTTGCAAGCAGCAGAGGCTAACGTACATATATACAAACGGTGATTCTATACTATCGATGGTCGAATTCGAATCTGGAACTCCAGGGTTTTAGCACTTATGGTCTGGGGGCCGCTTCTACCCTCCCCTAACAGTTCGAATTCGGGCCAGGGATGGTGGACATTAGGCGAAGGCAGTCAATTGGATGTTAATGTTGGCGACAACAACGTCCAATTCTGTCAGGGCGCCAAATGTCCAAAGCCATCTTTTATAACAATACTTGGTCCATTTCACCATAGTTATGCTCTCTTTTTTAAGCGACAATGTTAAATACCGTTTTCAAAGCCATCTTTTATAGCAATACTTGGTCCATTTCACCATGGTTATGCTCTCTTTTTTAAGCGACAATGTTAAATACCGTTTTCAAACACGGTTTGTTGGTTGTTGTGCTGTGTCGTAGTGGTCAAGGTGAATGGCTTCCATGCCGCAGTTTGGGGTTCGAATCCCGGCGACGTCTATTTTATACTTTTGAGTCAAAGTTTTTTTTTTTCAGTTTTTTTCTTTATAATTAGGGTCAGGGTTAGTGTTAGGGTTATTTTTGGGGTTAATTGACAATAATATTAATGCAAAAAAATTTTTTTAAGCACCTCTAGACTCTTAAATTCAGGTATTGCAAAAAGCGTGACGCCATGGTACGTCACGTTTCCGCGGTGTTAATGCACCACAATCTTTGCAAGCAGCAGAGGCTAACGTACATATATACAAACGGTGATTCTATACTATCGATGGTCGAATTCGAATCTGGAACTCCAGGGTTTTAGCACTTATGGTCTGGGGGCCGCTTCTACCCTCCCCTAACAGTTCGAATTCGGGCCAGGGATGGTGGATATTAGGCGAAGGCAGTCAATTGGATGTTAATGTTGGCGACAACAACGTCCAATTCTGTCAGGGCGCCAAATGTCCAAAGCCATCTTTTATAACAATACTTGGTCCATTTCACCATGGTTATGCTCTCTTTTTTAAGCGACAATGTTAAATACCGTTTTCAAAGCCATCTTTTATAGCAATACTTGGTCCATTTCACCATGGTTATGCTCTCTTTTTTAAGCGACAATGTTAAATACCGTTTTCAAACACGGTTTGTTGGTTGTTGTGCTGTGTCGTAGTGGTCAAGGTGAATGGCTTCCATGCCGCAGTTTGGGGTTCGAATCCCGGCGACGTCTATTTTATACTTTTGAGTCAAAGTTTTTTTTTTTCAGTTTTTTTCTTTATAATTAGGGTCAGGGTTAGTGTTAGGGTTATTTTTGGGGTTAATTGACAATAATATTAATGCAAAAAAATTCTTTTAAGCACCTCTAGACTCTTAAATTCAGGTATTGCAAAAACCGTGACGCTATGGTACGTCACGTTTCCGCGGTGTTAATGCACCACAATCTTTGCAAGCAGCAGAGGCTAACGTACATATATACAAACGGTGATTCTATACTATCGATGGTCGAATTCGAATCTGGAACTCCAGGGTTTTAGCACTTATGGTCTGGGGGCCGCTTCTACCCTCCCCTAACAGTTCGAATTCGGGCCAGGGATGGTGGATATTAGGCGAAGGCAGTCAATTGGATGTTAATGTTGGCGACAACAACGTCCAATCCTGTCAGGGCGCCAAATGTCCAAAGCCATTTTTTATAACAATACTTGGTCCATTTCACCATGGTTATGCTCTCTTTTTTAAGTGACAATGTTAAATACCCTTTTCAAAGCCATCTTTTATAGCAATACTTGGTCCATTTCACCATGGTTATGCTCTCTTTTTTAAGCGACAATGTTAAATACCGTTTTCAAACACGGTTTGTTGGTTGTTGTGCTGTGTCGTAGTGGTCAAGGTGAATGTCTTCCATGCCGCAGTTTGGGGTTCGAATCTCGGCGACGTCTATTTTATACTTTTGAGTCAGTTTTTTTTTTTTGAATTTTTTTCCTTTATAATTAGGGTCAGGGTTAGTGTTAGGGTTATTTTTGGGGTTAATTGACAATAATATTAATGCAAAAAAATTTTTTTAAGCACCTCTAGACTCTTAAATTCAGGTATTGCAAAAAGCGTGACGCCATGGTACGTCACGTTTCCGCGGTGTTAATGCACCACAATCTTTGCAAGCAGCAGAGGCTAACGTACATATATACAAACGGTGATTCTATACTATCGATGGTCGAATTCGAATCTGGAACTCCAGGGTTTTAGCACTTATGGTCTGGGGGCCGCTTCTACCCTCCCCTAACAGTTCGAATTCGGGCCAGGGATGGTGGATATTAGGCGAAGGCGGTCAATTGGATGTTAATGTTGGCGACAACAACGTCCAACTCTGTCAGGGCGCCAAATGTCCAAAGCCATCTTTTATAACAATACTTGGTCCATTTCACCATGGTTATGCCCTCTTTTTTAAGCGACAATGTTAAATACCGTTTTCAAAGCCATCTTTTATAGCAATACTTGGTCCATTTCACCATGGTTATGCTCTCTTTTTTAAGCGACAATGTTAAATACCGTTTTCAAACACGGTTTGTTGGTTGTTGTGCTGTGTCGTTGTGGTCAAGGTGAATGGCTTCCATGCCGCAGTTTGGGGTTCGAATCCCGGCGACGTCTATTTTATACTTTTGAGTCAAAGTTTTTTTTTTTCAGTTTTTTTCTTTATAATTAGGGTCAGGGTTAGTGTTAGGGTTATTTTTGGGGTTAATTGACAATAATATTAATGCAAAAAATTCTTTTAAGCACCTCTAGACTCTTAAATTCAGGTATTGCAAAAACCGTGACGCCATGGTACGTCACGTTTCCGCGGTGTTAATGCACCACAATCTTTGCAAGCAGCAGAGGCTGACGTACATATATACAAACGGTGATTCTATACTATCGATGGTCGAATTCGAATCTGGAACTCCAGGGTTTTAGCACTTATGGTCTGGGGGCCGCTTCTACCCTCCCCTAACAGTTCGAATTCGGGCCAGGGATGGTGGATATTAGGCGAAGGCAGTCAATTGGATGTTAATGTTGGCGACAACAACGTCCAATTCTGTCAGGGCGCCAAATGTCCAAAGCCATCTTTTATAACAATACTTGGTCCATTTCACCATGGTTATGCTCTCTTTTTTAAGTGACAATGTTAAATACCGTTTTCAAAGCCATCTTTTATAGCAATACTTGGTCCATTTCACCATGGTTATGCTCTCTTTTTTAAGCGACAATGTTAAATACCGTTTTCAAACACGGTTTGTTGGTTGTTGTGCTGTGTCGTAGTGGTCAAGGTGAATGGCTTCCATGCCGCAGTTTGGGGTTCGAATCCCGGCGACGTCTATTTTATACTTTTGAGTCAAAGTTTTTTTTTTTCAGTTTTTTTCTTTATAATTAGGGTCAGGGTTATTTTTGGGGTTAATTGACAATAATATTAATGCAAAAAAATTCTTTTAAGCACCTCTAGACTCTTAAATTCAGGTATTGCAAAAACCGTGACGCCATGGTACGTCACGTTTCCGCGGTGTTAATGCACCACAATCTTTGCAAGCAGCAGAGGCTAACGTACATATATACAAACGGTGATTCTATACTATCGATGGTCGAATTCGAATCTGGAACTCCAGGGTTTTAGCACTTATGGTCTGGGGGCCGCTTCTACCCTCCCCTAACAGTTCGAATTCGGGCCAGGGAAGGTGGATATTAGGCGAAGGCAGTCAATTGGATGTTAATGTTGGCGACAACAACGTCCAATTCTGTCAGGGCGCCAAATGTCCAAAGCCATTTTTTATAACAATACTTGGTCCATTTCACCATGGTTATGCTCTCTTTTTTAAGTGACAATGTTAAATACCGTTTTCAAAGCCATCTTTTATAGCAATACTTGGTCCATTTCACCATGGTTATGCTCTCTTTTTTAAGCGACAATGTTAAATACCGTTTTCAAACACGGTTTGTTGGTTGTTGTGCTGTGTCGTTGTGGTCAAGGTGAATGGCTTCCATGCCGCAGTTTGGGGTTCGAATCCCGGCGACGTCTATTTTATACTTTTGAGTCAAAGTTTTTTTTTTTCAGTTTTTTTCTTTATAATTAGGGTCAGGGTTAGTGTTAGGGTTATTTTTGGGGTTAATTGACAATAATATTAATGCAAAAAAATTCTTTTAAGCACCTCTAGACTCTTAAATTCAGGTATTGCAAAAACCGTGACGCCATGGTACGTCACGTTTCCGCGGTGTTAATGCACCACAATCTTTGCAAGCAGCAGAGGCTGACGTACATATATACAAACGGTGATTCTATACTATCGATGGTCGAATTCGAATCTGGAACTCCAGGGTTTTAGCACTTATGGTCTGGGGGCCGCTTCTACCCCCCCCCTAACAGTTCGAATTCGGGCCAGGGATGGTGGATATTAGGCGAAGGCAGTCAATTGGATGTTAATGTTGGCGACAACAACGTCCAATTCTGTCAGGGCGCCAAATGTCCAAAGCCATCTTTTATAACAATACTTGGTCCATTTCACCATAGTTATGCTCTCTTTTTTAAGCGACAATGTTAAATACCGTTTTCAAAGCCATCTTTTATAGCAATACTTGGTCCATTTCACCATGGTTATGCTCTCTTTTTTAAGCGACAATGTTAAATACCGTTTTCAAACACGGTTTGTTGGTTGTTGTGCTGTGTCGTAGTGGTCAAGGTGAATGGCTTCCATGCCGCAGTTTGGGGTTCGAATCCCGGCGACGTCTATTTTATACTTTTGAGTCAAAGTTTTTTTTTTTCAGTTTTTTTCTTTATAATTAGGGTCAGGGTTAGTGTTAGGGTTATTTTTGGGGTTAATTGACAATAATATTAATGCAAAAAAATTTTTTTAAGCACCTCTAGACTCTTAAATTCAGGTATTGCAAAAAGCGTGACGCCATGGTACGTCACGTTTCCGCGGTGTTAATGCACCACAATCTTTGCAAGCAGCAGAGGCTAACGTACATATATACAAACGGTGATTCTATACTATCGATGGTCGAATTCGAATCTGGAACTCCAGGGTTTTAGCACTTATGGTCTGGGGGCCGCTTCTACCCTCCCCTAACAGTTCGAATTCGGGCCAGGGATGGTGGATATTAGGCGAAGGCAGTCAATTGGATGTTAATGTTGGCGACAACAACGTCCAATTCTGTCAGGGCGCCAAATGTCCAAAGCCATCTTTTATAACAATACTTGGTCCATTTCACCATGGTTATGCTCTCTTTTTTAAGCGACAATGTTAAATACCGTTTTCAAAGCCATCTTTTATAGCAATACTTGGTCCATTTCACCATGGTTATGCTCTCTTTTTTAAGCGACAATGTTAAATACCGTTTTCAAACACGGTTTGTTGGTTGTTGTGCTGTGTCGTAGTGGTCAAGGTGAATGGCTTCCATGCCGCAGTTTGGGGTTCGAATCCCGGCGACGTCTATTTTATACTTTTGAGTCAAAGTTTTTTTTTTTCAGTTTTTTTCTTTATAATTAGGGTCAGGGTTAGTGTTAGGGTTATTTTTGGGGTTAATTGACAATAATATTAATGCAAAAAAATTCTTTTAAGCACCTCTAGACTCTTAAATTCAGGTATTGCAAAAACCGTGACGCCATGGTACGTCACGTTTCCGCGGTGTTAATGCACCACAATCTTTGCAAGCAGCAGAGGCTAACGTACATATATACAAACGGTGATTCTATACTATCGATGGTCGAATTCGAATCTGGAACTCCAGGGTTTTAGCACTTATGGTCTGGGGGCCGCTTCTACCCTCCCCTAACAGTTCGAATTCGGGCCAGGGATGGTGGATATTAGGCGAAGGCAGTCAATTGGATGTTAATGTTGGCGACAACAACGTCCAATCCTGTCAGGGCGCCAAATGTCCAAAGCCATTTTTTATAACAATACTTGGTCCATTTCACCATGGTTATGCTCTCTTTTTTAAGTGACAATGTTAAATACCCTTTTCAAAGCCATCTTTTATAGCAATACTTGGTCCATTTCACCATGGTTATGCTCTCTTTTTTAAGCGACAATGTTAAATACCGTTTTCAAACACGGTTTGTTGGTTGTTGTGCTGTGTCGTAGTGGTCAAGGTGAATGTCTTCCATGCCGCAGTTTGGGGTTCGAATCTCGGCGACGTCTATTTTATACTTTTGAGTCAGTTTTTTTTTTTTGAATTTTTTTCCTTTATAATTAGGGTCAGGGTTAGTGTTAGGGTTATTTTTGGGGTTAATTGACAATAATATTAATGCAAAAAAATTTTTTTAAGCACCTCTAGACTCTTAAATTCAGGTATTGCAAAAAGCGTGACGCCATGGTACGTCACGTTTCCGCGGTGTTAATGCACCACAATCTTTGCAAGCAGCAGAGGCTAACGTACATATATACAAACGGTGATTCTATACTATCGATGGTCGAATTCGAATCTGGAACTCCAGGGTTTTAGCACTTATGGTCTGGGGGCCGCTTCTACCCTCCCCTAACAGTTCGAATTCGGGCCAGGGATGGTGGATATTAGGCGAAGGCGGTCAATTGGATGTTAATGTTGGCGACAACAACGTCCAACTCTGTCAGGGCGCCAAATGTCCAAAGCCATCTTTTATAACAATACTTGGTCCATTTCACCATGGTTATGCCCTCTTTTTTAAGCGACAATGTTAAATACCGTTTTCAAAGCCATCTTTTATAGCAATACTTGGTCCATTTCACCATGGTTATGCTCTCTTTTTTAAGCGACAATGTTAAATACCGTTTTCAAACACGGTTTGTTGGTTGTTGTGCTGTGTCGTTGTGGTCAAGGTGAATGGCTTCCATGCCGCAGTTTGGGGTTCGAATCCCGGCGACGTCTATTTTATACTTTTGAGTCAAAGTTTTTTTTTTTCAGTTTTTTTCTTTATAATTAGGGTCAGGGTTAGTGTTAGGGTTATTTTTGGGGTTAATTGACAATAATATTAATGCAAAAAATTCTTTTAAGCACCTCTAGACTCTTAAATTCAGGTATTGCAAAAACCGTGACGCCATGGTACGTCACGTTTCCGCGGTGTTAATGCACCACAATCTTTGCAAGCAGCAGAGGCTGACGTACATATATACAAACGGTGATTCTATACTATCGATGGTCGAATTCGAATCTGGAACTCCAGGGTTTTAGCACTTATGGTCTGGGGGCCGCTTCTACCCTCCCCTAACAGTTCGAATTCGGGCCAGGGATGGTGGATATTAGGCGAAGGCAGTCAATTGGATGTTAATGTTGGCGACAACAACGTCCAATTCTGTCAGGGCGCCAAATGTCCAAAGCCATCTTTTATAACAATACTTGGTCCATTTCACCATGGTTATGCTCTCTTTTTTAAGCGACAATGTTAAATACCGTTTTCAAAGCCATCTTTTATAGCAATACTTGGTCCATTTCACCATGGTTATGCTCTCTTTTTTAAGCGACAATGTTAAATACCGTTTTCAAACACGGTTTGTTGGTTGTTGTGCTGTGTCGTAGTGGTCAAGGTGAATGGCTTCCATGCCGCAGTTTGGGGTTCGAATCCCGGCGACGTCTATTTTATACTTTTGAGTCAAAGTTTTTTTTTTTCAGTTTTTTTCTTTATAATTAGGGTCAGGGTTAGTGTTAGGGTTATTTTTGGGGTTAATTGACAATAATATTAATGCAAAAAAATTCTTTTAAGCACCTCTAGACTCTTAAATTCAGGTATTGCAAAAACCGTGACGCTATGGTACGTCACGTTTCCGCGGTGTTAATGCACCACAATCTTTGCAAGCAGCAGAGGCTAACGTACATATATACAAACGGTGATTCTATACTATCGATGGTCGAATTCGAATCTGGAACTCCAGGGTTTTAGCACTTATGGTCTGGGGGCCGCTTCTACCCTCCCCTAACAGTTCGAATTCGGGCCAGGGATGGTGGATATTAGGCGAAGGCAGTCAATTGGATGTTAATGTTGGCGACAACAACGTCCAATCCTGTCAGGGCGCCAAATGTCCAAAGCCATTTTTTATAACAATACTTGGTCCATTTCACCATGGTTATGCTCTCTTTTTTAAGTGACAATGTTAAATACCCTTTTCAAAGCCATCTTTTATAGCAATACTTGGTCCATTTCACCATGGTTATGCTCTCTTTTTTAAGCGACAATGTTAAATACCGTTTTCAAACACGGTTTGTTGGTTGTTGTGCTGTGTCGTAGTGGTCAAGGTGAATGTCTTCCATGCCGCAGTTTGGGGTTCGAATCTCGGCGACGTCTATTTTATACTTTTGAGTCAGTTTTTTTTTTTTGAATTTTTTTCCTTTATAATTAGGGTCAGGGTTAGTGTTAGGGTTATTTTTGGGGTTAATTGACAATAATATTAATGCAAAAAAATTTTTTTAAGCACCTCTAGACTCTTAAATTCAGGTATTGCAAAAAGCGTGACGCCATGGTACGTCACGTTTCCGCGGTGTTAATGCACCACAATCTTTGCAAGCAGCAGAGGCTAACGTACATATATACAAACGGTGATTCTATACTATCGATGGTCGAATTCGAATCTGGAACTCCAGGGTTTTAGCACTTATGGTCTGGGGGCCGCTTCTACCCTCCCCTAACAGTTCGAATTCGGGCCAGGGATGGTGGATATTAGGCGAAGGCGGTCAATTGGATGTTAATGTTGGCGACAACAACGTCCAACTCTGTCAGGGCGCCAAATGTCCAAAGCCATCTTTTATAACAATACTTGGTCCATTTCACCATGGTTATGCCCTCTTTTTTAAGCGACAATGTTAAATACCGTTTTCAAAGCCATCTTTTATAGCAATACTTGGTCCATTTCACCATGGTTATGCTCTCTTTTTTAAGCGACAATGTTAAATACCGTTTTCAAACACGGTTTGTTGGTTGTTGTGCTGTGTCGTTGTGGTCAAGGTGAATGGCTTCCATGCCGCAGTTTGGGGTTCGAATCCCGGCGACGTCTATTTTATACTTTTGAGTCAAAGTTTTTTTTTTTCAGTTTTTTTCTTTATAATTAGGGTCAGGGTTAGTGTTAGGGTTATTTTTGGGGTTAATTGACAATAATATTAATGCAAAAAATTCTTTTAAGCACCTCTAGACTCTTAAATTCAGGTATTGCAAAAACCGTGACGCCATGGTACGTCACGTTTCCGCGGTGTTAATGCACCACAATCTTTGCAAGCAGCAGAGGCTGACGTACATATATACAAACGGTGATTCTATACTATCGATGGTCGAATTCGAATCTGGAACTCCAGGGTTTTAGCACTTATGGTCTGGGGGCCGCTTCTACCCTCCCCTAACAGTTCGAATTCGGGCCAGGGATGGTGGATATTAGGCGAAGGCAGTCAATTGGATGTTAATGTTGGCGACAACAACGTCCAATTCTGTCAGGGCGCCAAATGTCCAAAGCCATCTTTTATAACAATACTTGGTCCATTTCACCATGGTTATGCTCTCTTTTTTAAGTGACAATGTTAAATACCGTTTTCAAAGCCATCTTTTATAGCAATACTTGGTCCATTTCACCATGGTTATGCTCTCTTTTTTAAGCGACAATGTTAAATACCGTTTTCAAACACGGTTTGTTGGTTGTTGTGCTGTGTCGTAGTGGTCAAGGTGAATGGCTTCCATGCCGCAGTTTGGGGTTCGAATCCCGGCGACGTCTATTTTATACTTTTGAGTCAAAGTTTTTTTTTTTCAGTTTTTTTCTTTATAATTAGGGTCAGGGTTATTTTTGGGGTTAATTGACAATAATATTAATGCAAAAAAATTCTTTTAAGCACCTCTAGACTCTTAAATTCAGGTATTGCAAAAACCGTGACGCCATGGTACGTCACGTTTCCGCGGTGTTAATGCACCACAATCTTTGCAAGCAGCAGAGGCTAACGTACATATATACAAACGGTGATTCTATACTATCGATGGTCGAATTCGAATCTGGAACTCCAGGGTTTTAGCACTTATGGTCTGGGGGCCGCTTCTACCCTCCCCTAACAGTTCGAATTCGGGCCAGGGAAGGTGGATATTAGGCGAAGGCAGTCAATTGGATGTTAATGTTGGCGACAACAACGTCCAATTCTGTCAGGGCGCCAAATGTCCAAAGCCATTTTTTATAACAATACTTGGTCCATTTCACCATGGTTATGCTCTCTTTTTTAAGTGACAATGTTAAATACCGTTTTCAAAGCCATCTTTTATAGCAATACTTGGTCCATTTCACCATGGTTATGCTCTCTTTTTTAAGCGACAATGTTAAATACCGTTTTCAAACACGGTTTGTTGGTTGTTGTGCTGTGTCGTTGTGGTCAAGGTGAATGGCTTCCATGCCGCAGTTTGGGGTTCGAATCCCGGCGACGTCTATTTTATACTTTTGAGTCAAAGTTTTTTTTTTTCAGTTTTTTTCTTTATAATTAGGGTCAGGGTTAGTGTTAGGGTTATTTTTGGGGTTAATTGACAATAATATTAATGCAAAAAAATTCTTTTAAGCACCTCTAGACTCTTAAATTCAGGTATTGCAAAAACCGTGACGCCATGGTACGTCACGTTTCCGCGGTGTTAATGCACCACAATCTTTGCAAGCAGCAGAGGCTGACGTACATATATACAAACGGTGATTCTATACTATCGATGGTCGAATTCGAATCTGGAACTCCAGGGTTTTAGCACTTATGGTCTGGGGGCCGCTTCTACCCCCCCCCTAACAGTTCGAATTCGGGCCAGGGATGGTGGATATTAGGCGAAGGCAGTCAATTGGATGTTAATGTTGGCGACAACAACGTCCAATTCTGTCAGGGCGCCAAATGTCCAAAGCCATCTTTTATAACAATACTTGGTCCATTTCACCATAGTTATGCTCTCTTTTTTAAGCGACAATGTTAAATACCGTTTTCAAAGCCATCTTTTATAGCAATACTTGGTCCATTTCACCATGGTTATGCTCTCTTTTTTAAGCGACAATGTTAAATACCGTTTTCAAACACGGTTTGTTGGTTGTTGTGCTGTGTCGTAGTGGTCAAGGTGAATGGCTTCCATGCCGCAGTTTGGGGTTCGAATCCCGGCGACGTCTATTTTATACTTTTGAGTCAAAGTTTTTTTTTTTCAGTTTTTTTCTTTATAATTAGGGTCAGGGTTAGTGTTAGGGTTATTTTTGGGGTTAATTGACAATAATATTAATGCAAAAAAATTTTTTTAAGCACCTCTAGACTCTTAAATTCAGGTATTGCAAAAAGCGTGACGCCATGGTACGTCACGTTTCCGCGGTGTTAATGCACCACAATCTTTGCAAGCAGCAGAGGCTAACGTACATATATACAAACGGTGATTCTATACTATCGATGGTCGAATTCGAATCTGGAACTCCAGGGTTTTAGCACTTATGGTCTGGGGGCCGCTTCTACCCTCCCCTAACAGTTCGAATTCGGGCCAGGGATGGTGGATATTAGGCGAAGGCAGTCAATTGGATGTTAATGTTGGCGACAACAACGTCCAATTCTGTCAGGGCGCCAAATGTCCAAAGCCATCTTTTATAACAATACTTGGTCCATTTCACCATGGTTATGCTCTCTTTTTTAAGCGACAATGTTAAATACCGTTTTCAAAGCCATCTTTTATAGCAATACTTGGTCCATTTCACCATGGTTATGCTCTCTTTTTTAAGCGACAATGTTAAATACCGTTTTCAAACACGGTTTGTTGGTTGTTGTGCTGTGTCGTAGTGGTCAAGGTGAATGGCTTCCATGCCGCAGTTTGGGGTTCGAATCCCGGCGACGTCTATTTTATACTTTTGAGTCAAAGTTTTTTTTTTTCAGTTTTTTTCTTTATAATTAGGGTCAGGGTTAGTGTTAGGGTTATTTTTGGGGTTAATTGACAATAATATTAATGCAAAAAAATTCTTTTAAGCACCTCTAGACTCTTAAATTCAGGTATTGCAAAAACCGTGACGCCATGGTACGTCACGTTTCCGCGGTGTTAATGCACCACAATCTTTGCAAGCAGCAGAGGCTAACGTACATATATACAAACGGTGATTCTATACTATCGATGGTCGAATTCGAATCTGGAACTCCAGGGTTTTAGCACTTATGGTCTGGGGGCCGCTTCTACCCTCCCCTAACAGTTCGAATTCGGGCCAGGGATGGTGGATATTAGGCGAAGGCAGTCAATTGGATGTTAATGTTGGCGACAACAACGTCCAATCCTGTCAGGGCGCCAAATGTCCAAAGCCATTTTTTATAACAATACTTGGTCCATTTCACCATGGTTATGCTCTCTTTTTTAAGTGACAATGTTAAATACCCTTTTCAAAGCCATCTTTTATAGCAATACTTGGTCCATTTCACCATGGTTATGCTCTCTTTTTTAAGCGACAATGTTAAATACCGTTTTCAAACACGGTTTGTTGGTTGTTGTGCTGTGTCGTAGTGGTCAAGGTGAATGTCTTCCATGCCGCAGTTTGGGGTTCGAATCTCGGCGACGTCTATTTTATACTTTTGAGTCAGTTTTTTTTTTTTGAATTTTTTTCCTTTATAATTAGGGTCAGGGTTAGTGTTAGGGTTATTTTTGGGGTTAATTGACAATAATATTAATGCAAAAAAATTTTTTTAAGCACCTCTAGACTCTTAAATTCAGGTATTGCAAAAAGCGTGACGCCATGGTACGTCACGTTTCCGCGGTGTTAATGCACCACAATCTTTGCAAGCAGCAGAGGCTAACGTACATATATACAAACGGTGATTCTATACTATCGATGGTCGAATTCGAATCTGGAACTCCAGGGTTTTAGCACTTATGGTCTGGGGGCCGCTTCTACCCTCCCCTAACAGTTCGAATTCGGGCCAGGGATGGTGGATATTAGGCGAAGGCGGTCAATTGGATGTTAATGTTGGCGACAACAACGTCCAACTCTGTCAGGGCGCCAAATGTCCAAAGCCATCTTTTATAACAATACTTGGTCCATTTCACCATGGTTATGCCCTCTTTTTTAAGCGACAATGTTAAATACCGTTTTCAAAGCCATCTTTTATAGCAATACTTGGTCCATTTCACCATGGTTATGCTCTCTTTTTTAAGCGACAATGTTAAATACCGTTTTCAAACACGGTTTGTTGGTTGTTGTGCTGTGTCGTTGTGGTCAAGGTGAATGGCTTCCATGCCGCAGTTTGGGGTTCGAATCCCGGCGACGTCTATTTTATACTTTTGAGTCAAAGTTTTTTTTTTTCAGTTTTTTTCTTTATAATTAGGGTCAGGGTTAGTGTTAGGGTTATTTTTGGGGTTAATTGACAATAATATTAATGCAAAAAATTCTTTTAAGCACCTCTAGACTCTTAAATTCAGGTATTGCAAAAACCGTGACGCCATGGTACGTCACGTTTCCGCGGTGTTAATGCACCACAATCTTTGCAAGCAGCAGAGGCTGACGTACATATATACAAACGGTGATTCTATACTATCGATGGTCGAATTCGAATCTGGAACTCCAGGGTTTTAGCACTTATGGTCTGGGGGCCGCTTCTACCCTCCCCTAACAGTTCGAATTCGGGCCAGGGATGGTGGATATTAGGCGAAGGCAGTCAATTGGATGTTAATGTTGGCGACAACAACGTCCAATTCTGTCAGGGCGCCAAATGTCCAAAGCCATCTTTTATAACAATACTTGGTCCATTTCACCATGGTTATGCTCTCTTTTTTAAGTGACAATGTTAAATACCGTTTTCAAAGCCATCTTTTATAGCAATACTTGGTCCATTTCACCATGGTTATGCTCTCTTTTTTAAGCGACAATGTTAAATACCGTTTTCAAACACGGTTTGTTGGTTGTTGTGCTGTGTCGTAGTGGTCAAGGTGAATGGCTTCCATGCCGCAGTTTGGGGTTCGAATCCCGGCGACGTCTATTTTATACTTTTGAGTCAAAGTTTTTTTTTTTCAGTTTTTTTCTTTATAATTAGGGTCAGGGTTATTTTTGGGGTTAATTGACAATAATATTAATGCAAAAAAATTCTTTTAAGCACCTCTAGACTCTTAAATTCAGGTATTGCAAAAACCGTGACGCCATGGTACGTCACGTTTCCGCGGTGTTAATGCACCACAATCTTTGCAAGCAGCAGAGGCTAACGTACATATATACAAACGGTGATTCTATACTATCGATGGTCGAATTCGAATCTGGAACTCCAGGGTTTTAGCACTTATGGTCTGGGGGCCGCTTCTACCCTCCCCTAACAGTTCGAATTCGGGCCAGGGAAGGTGGATATTAGGCGAAGGCAGTCAATTGGATGTTAATGTTGGCGACAACAACGTCCAATTCTGTCAGGGCGCCAAATGTCCAAAGCCATTTTTTATAACAATACTTGGTCCATTTCACCATGGTTATGCTCTCTTTTTTAAGTGACAATGTTAAATACCGTTTTCAAAGCCATCTTTTATAGCAATACTTGGTCCATTTCACCATGGTTATGCTCTCTTTTTTAAGCGACAATGTTAAATACCGTTTTCAAACACGGTTTGTTGGTTGTTGTGCTGTGTCGTTGTGGTCAAGGTGAATGGCTTCCATGCCGCAGTTTGGGGTTCGAATCCCGGCGACGTCTATTTTATACTTTTGAGTCAAAGTTTTTTTTTTTCAGTTTTTTTCTTTATAATTAGGGTCAGGGTTAGTGTTAGGGTTATTTTTGGGGTTAATTGACAATAATATTAATGCAAAAAAATTCTTTTAAGCACCTCTAGACTCTTAAATTCAGGTATTGCAAAAACCGTGACGCCATGGTACGTCACGTTTCCGCGGTGTTAATGCACCACAATCTTTGCAAGCAGCAGAGGCTGACGTACATATATACAAACGGTGATTCTATACTATCGATGGTCGAATTCGAATCTGGAACTCCAGGGTTTTAGCACTTATGGTCTGGGGGCCGCTTCTACCCCCCCCCTAACAGTTCGAATTCGGGCCAGGGATGGTGGATATTAGGCGAAGGCAGTCAATTGGATGTTAATGTTGGCGACAACAACGTCCAATTCTGTCAGGGCGCCAAATGTCCAAAGCCATCTTTTATAACAATACTTGGTCCATTTCACCATGGTTATGCTCTCTTTTTTAAGCGACAATGTTAAATACCGTTTTCAAAGCCATCTTTTATAGCAATACTTTATAGCAATACTTGGTCCATTTCACCATGGTTATGCTCTCTTTTTTAAGCGACAATGTTAAATACCGTTTTCAAACACGGTTTGTTGGTTGTTGTGCTGTGTCGTAGTGGTCAAGGTGAATTGCTTCCATGCCGCAGTTTGGGGTTCGAATCCCGGCGACGTCTATTTTATACTTTTGAGTCAAAGTTTTTTTTTTTTGTGTTTTTTTCTTTATAATTAGGGTCAGGGTTAGTGTTAGGGTTATTTTTTGGGGTTAATTGACAATAATATTAATGCAAAAAAATTTTTTTAAGCACCTCTAGACTCTTAAATTCAGGTATTGCAAAAAGCGTGACGCCTTGGTACGTCACGTTTCCGCGGTGTTAATGCACCACAATCTTTGCAAGCAGCAGAGGCTAACGTACATATATACAAACGGTGATTCTATATTATCGATGGTCGAATTCGAATCTGGAACTCCAGGGTTTTAGCACTTATGGTCTGGGGGCCGCTTCTACCCTCCCCTAACAGTTCGAATTCGGGCCAGGGATGGTGGATATTAGGCGAAGGCAGTCAATTGGATGTTAATGTTGGCGACAACAACGTCCAATTCTGTCAGGGCGCCAAATGTCCAAAGCCATCTTTTATAACAATACTTGGTCCATTTCACCATGGTTATGCTCTCTTTTTTAAGCGACAATGTTAAATACCGTTTTCAAAGCCATCTTTTATAGCAATACTTGGTCCATTTCACCATGGTTATGCTCTCTTTTTTAAGCGACAATGTTAAATACCGTTTTCAAACACGGTTTGTTGATTGTTGTGCTGTGTCGTAGTGGTCAAGGTGAATGCCTTCCATGCCGCAGTTTGGGGTTCGAATCCCGGCGACGTCTATTTTATACTTTTGAGTCAAAGTTTTTTTTTTTCAGTTTTTTTCTTTATAATTAGGGTCAGGGTTAGTGTTAGGGTTAATTTTGGTGTTAATTGACAATAATATTAATGCAAAAAAATTTTTTTAAGCACCTCTAGACTCTTAAATTCAGGTATTGCAAAAAGCGTGACGCCATGGTACGTCACGTTTCCGCGGTGTTAATGCACCACAATCTTTGCAAGCAGCAGAGGCTAACGTACATATATACAAACGGTGATTCTATACTATCGATGGTCGAATTCGAATCTGGAACTCCAGGGTTTTAGCACTTATGGTCTGGGGGCCGCTTCTACCCTCCCCTAACAGTTCGAATTCGGGCCAGGGATGGTGGATATTAGGCGAAGGCAGTCAATTGGATGTTAATGTTGGCGACAACAACGTCCAATCCTGTCAGGGCGCCAAATGTCCAAAGCCATTTTTTATAACAATACTTGGTCCATTTCACCATGGTTATGCTCTCTTTTTTAAGTGACAATGTTAAATACCCTTTTCAAAGCCATCTTTTATAGCAATACTTGGTCCATTTCACCATGGTTATGCTCTCTTTTTTAAGCGACAATGTTAAATACCGTTTTCAAACACGGTTTGTTGGTTGTTGTGCTGTGTCGTAGTGGTCAAGGTGAATGTCTTCCATGCCGCAGTTTGGGGTTCGAATCTCGGCGACGTCTATTTTATACTTTTGAGTCAGTTTTTTTTTTTTGAATTTTTTTCCTTTATAATTAGGGTCAGGGTTAGTGTTAGGGTTATTTTTGGGGTTAATTGACAATAATATTAATGCAAAAAAATTTTTTTAAGCACCTCTAGACTCTTAAATTCAGGTATTGCAAAAAGCGTGATGCCATGGTACGTCACGTTTCCGCGGTGTTAATGCACCACAATCTTTGCAAGCAGCAGAGGCTAACGTACATATATACAAACGGTGATTCTATACTATCGATGGTCGAATTCGAATCTGGAACTCCAGGGTTTTAGCACTTATGGTCTGGGGGCCGCTTCTACCCTCCCCTAACAGTTCGAATTCGGGCCAGGGATGGTGGATATTAGGCGAAGGCGGTCAATTGGATGTTAATGTTGGCGACAACAACGTCCAACTCTGTCAGGGCGCCAAATGTCCAAAGCCATCTTTTATAACAATACTTGGTCCATTTCACCATGGTTATGCCCTCTTTTTTAAGCGACAATGTTAAATACCGTTTTCAAAGCCATCTTTTATAGCAATACTTGGTCCATTTCACCATGGTTATGCTCTCTTTTTTAAGCGACAATGTTAAATACCGTTTTCAAACACGGTTTGTTGGTTGTTGTGCTGTGTCGTTGTGGTCAAGGTGAATGGCTTCCATGCCGCAGTTTGGGGTTCGAATCCCGGCGACGTCTATTTTATACTTTTGAGTCAAAGTTTTTTTTTTTCAGTTTTTTTCTTTATAATTAGGGTCAGGGTTAGTGTTAGGGTTATTTTTGGGGTTAATTGACAATAATATTAATGCAAAAAAATTCTTTTAAGCACCTCTAGACTCTTAAATTCAGGTATTGCAAAAACCGTGACGCCATGGTACGTCACGTTTCCGCGGTGTTAATGCACCACAATCTTTGCAAGCAGCAGAGGCTGACGTACATATATACAAACGGTGATTCTATACTATCGATGGTCGAATTCGAATCTGGAACTCCAGGGTTTTAGCACTCATGGTCTGGGGGCCGCTTCTACCCTCCCCTAACAGTTCGAATTCGGGCCAGGGATGGTGGATATTAGGCGAAGGCAGTCAATTGGATGTTAATGTTGGCGACAACAACGTCCAATTCTGTCAGGGCGCCAAATGTCCAAAGCCATCTTTTATAACAATACTTGGTCCATTTCACCATGGTTATGCTCTCTTTTTTAAGTGACAATGTTAAATACCGTTTTCAAAGCCATCTTTTATAGCAATACTTGGTCCATTTCACCATGGTTATGCTCTCTTTTTTAAGCGACAATGTTAAATACCGTTTTCAAACACGGTTTGTTGGTTGTTGTGCTGTGTCGTAGTGGTCAAGGTGAATGGCTTCCATGCCGCAGTTTGGGGTTCGAATCCCGGCGACGTCTATTTTATACTTTTGAGTCAAAGTTTTTTTTTTTCAGTTTTTTTCTTTATAATTAGGGTCAGGGTTATTTTTGGGGTTAATTGACAATAATATTAATGCAAAAAAATTCTTTTAAGCACCTCTAGACTCTTAAATTCAGGTATTGCAAAAACCGTGACGCCATGGTACGTCACGTTTCCGCGGTGTTAATGCACCACAATCTTTGCAAGCAGCAGAGGCTAACGTACATATATACAAACGGTGATTCTATACTATCGATGGTCGAATTCGAATCTGGAACTCCAGGGTTTTAGCACTTATGGTCTGGGGGCCGCTTCTACCCTCCCCTAACAGTTCGAATTCGGGCCAGGGAAGGTGGATATTAGGCGAAGGCAGTCAATTGGATGTTAATGTTGGCGACAACAACGTCCAATTCTGTCAGGGCGCCAAATGTCCAAAGCCATTTTTTATAACAATACTTGGTCCATTTCACCATGGTTATGCTCTCTTTTTTAAGTGACAATGTTAAATACCGTTTTCAAAGCCATCTTTTATAGCAATACTTGGTCCATTTCACCATGGTTATGCTCTCTTTTTTAAGCGACAATGTTAAATACCGTTTTCAAACACGGTTTGTTGGTTGTTGTGCTGTGTCGTTGTGGTCAAGGTGAATGGCTTCCATGCCGCAGTTTGGGGTTCGAATCCCGGCGACGTCTATTTTATACTTTTGAGTCAAAGTTTTTTTTTTTCAGTTTTTTTCTTTATAATTAGGGTCAGGGTTAGTGTTAGGGTTATTTTTGGGGTTAATTGACAATAATATTAATGCAAAAAAATTCTTTTAAGCACCTCTAGACTCTTAAATTCAGGTATTGCAAAAACCGTGACGCCATGGTACGTCACGTTTCCGCGGTGTTAATGCACCACAATCTTTGCAAGCAGCAGAGGCTGACGTACATATATACAAACGGTGATTCTATACTATCGATGGTCGAATTCGAATCTGGAACTCCAGGGTTTTAGCACTTATGGTCTGGGGGCCGCTTCTACCCCCCCCTAACAGTTCGAATTCGGGCCAGGGATGGTGGATATTAGGCGAAGGCAGTCAATTGGATGTTAATGTTGGCGACAACAACGTCCAATTCTGTCAGGGCGCCAAATGTCCAAAGCCATCTTTTATAACAATACTTGGTCCATTTCACCATGGTTATGCTCTCTTTTTTAAGCGACAATGTTAAATACCGTTTTCAAAGCCATCTTTTATAGCAATACTTTATAGCAATACTTGGTCCATTTCACCATGGTTATGCTCTCTTTTTTAAGCGACAATGTTAAATACCGTTTTCAAACACGGTTTGTTGGTTGTTGTGCTGTGTCGTAGTGGTCAAGGTGAATGGCTTCCATGCCGCAGTTTGGGGTTCGAATCCCGGCGACGTCTATTTTATACTTTTGAGTCAAAGTTTTTTTTTTTTGTGTTTTTTTCTTTATAATTAGGGTCAGGGTTAGTGTTAGGGTTATTTTTTGGGGTTAATTGACAATAATATTAATGCAAAAAAATTTTTTTAAGCACCTCTAGACTCTTAAATTCAGGTATTGCAAAAAGCGTGACGCCTTGGTACGTCACGTTTCCGCGGTGTTAATGCACCACAATCTTTGCAAGCAGCAGAGGCTAACGTACATATATACAAACGGTGATTCTATATTATCGATGGTCGAATTCGAATCTGGAACTCCAGGGTTTTAGCACTTATGGTCTGGGGGCCGCTTCTACCCTCCCCTAACAGTTCGAATTCGGGCCAGGGATGGTGGATATTAGGCGAAGGCAGTCAATTGGATGTTAATGTTGGCGACAACAACGTCCAATTCTGTCAGGGCGCCAAATGTCCAAAGCCATCTTTTATAACAATACTTGGTCCATTTCACCATGGTTATGCTCTCTTTTTTAAGCGACAATGTTAAATACCGTTTTCAAAGCCATCTTTTATAGCAATACTTGGTCCATTTCACCATGGTTATGCTCTCTTTTTTAAGCGACAATGTTAAATACCGTTTTCAAACACGGTTTGTTGATTGTTGTGCTGTGTCGTAGTGGTCAAGGTGAATGCCTTCCATGCCGCAGTTTGGGGTTCGAATCCCGGCGACGTCTATTTTATACTTTTGAGTCAAAGTTTTTTTTTTTCAGTTTTTTTCTTTATAATTAGGGTCAGGGTTAGTGTTAGGGTTAATTTTGGTGTTAATTGACAATAATATTAATGCAAAAAAATTTTTTTAAGCACCTCTAGACTCTTAAATTCAGGTATTGCAAAAAGCGTGACGCCATGGTACGTCACGTTTCCGCGGTGTTAATGCACCACAATCTTTGCAAGCAGCAGAGGCTAACGTACATATATACAAACGGTGATTCTATACTATCGATGGTCGAATTCGAATCTGGAACCCCAGGGTTTTAGCACTCATGGTCTGGGGGCCGCTCCTACCCCCCGCTAACAGTTCGAATTCGGGCCAGGGATGGTGGGTATTAGGCGAAGGCGGTCAATTGGATGTTAATGTTGGCGACAACAACGTCCAATTCTGTCAGGGTGCTAAATGTCCAAATGTCCAAAGCCATCTTTTATAACAATACTTGGTCCATTTCACCATGGTTATGCTCTCTTTTTTAAGCGAGAATGTTAAATACCGTTTTCAAAGCCATCTTTTATAGCAATACTTGGTAGTGGTCAAGGTGAATGCCTTCCATGCCGCAGTTTGGGGTTCGAATCCCGGCGACGTCTATTTTATACGTTTGAGTCAAAGTTGTTTTTTTTTGAGTTTTTTTCTTTATAATTAGGGTCAGGGTTAGTGTTAGGGTTATTTTTGGGGTTAATTGACAATAATATTAATGCAAAAAAATTTTTTTAAGCACCTCTAGACTCTTAAATTCAGGTATTGCAAAAAGCGTGACGCCATGGTACGTCACGTTTCCGCGGTGTTAATGCACCACAATCTTTGAAAGCAGCAGAGGCTAACGTACATATATACAAACGGTGATTCTATACTATCGATGGTCGAATTCGAATCTGGAACTCCAGGGTTTTAGCACTTATGGTCTGGGGGCCGCTTCTACCCTCCCCTAACAGTTCGAATTCGGGCCAGGGATGGTGGACATTAGGCGAAGGCGGTCAATTGGATGTTAATGTTGGCGACAACAACGTCCAATTCTGTCAGGGTGCCAAATGTCCAAAGCCATCTTTTATAACAATACTTGGTCCATTTCACCAAGGTTATGCTCTCTTTTTTAAGCGACAATGTTAAATACCGTTTTCAAACACGGTTTGTTTGTTGTTGTGCTGTGTCCTAGTGGTCAAGGTGAATGTCTTCCATGCCGCAGTTTGGGGTTCGAATCCCGGCGACGTCTATTTTATACTTTTGAGTCAAAGTTTTTTTTTTTTCAGTTTTTTTCTTTATAATTAGGGTCAGGGTTAGTGTTATGCTCTCTTTTTTAAGCGACAATGTTAAATACCGTTTTCAAACACGGTTTGTTGGTTGTTGTGCTGTGTCGTAGTGGTCAAGGTGAATGGCTTCCATGCCGCAGTTTGGGGTTCGAATGCCGGCGACGTCTATTTTATACTTTTGAGTCAAAGTTTTTTTTTTTCAGTTTTTTTCTTTATAATTAGGGTCAGGGTTAGTGTTAGGGTTATTTTTGGGGTTAATTGACAATAATATTAATGCAAAAAAATTCTTTTAAGCACCTCTAGACTCTTAAATTCAGGTATTGCATAAACCGTGACGCCATGGTACGTCACGTTTCCGCGGTGTTAATGCACCACAATCTTTGCAAGCAGCAGAGGCTAACGTACATATATACAAACGGTGATTCTATACTATCGATGGTCGAATTCGAATCTGGAACTCCAGGGTTTTAGCACTTATGGTCTGGGGGCCGCTTTTACCCTCCCCTAACAGTTCGAATTCGGGCCAGGGATGGTGGATATTAGGCGAAGGCAGTCAATTGGATGTTAATGTTGGCGACAACAACGTCCAATTCCGTCAGGGCGCCAAATGTCCAAAGCCATCTTTTATAACAATACTTGGTCCATTTCACCATGGTTATGCTCTCTTTTTTAAGCGACAATGTTAAATACCGTTTTCAAAGCCATCTTTTATAGCAATACTTGGTCCATTTCACCATGGTTATGCTCTCTTTTTTAAGCGACAATGTTAAATACCGTTTTCAAACACGGTTTGTTGGTTGTTGTGCTGTGTCGTAGTGGTCAAGGTGAATGGCTTCCATGCCGCAGTTTGGGGTTCGAATCCCGGCGACGTCTATTTTATACTTTTGAGTCAAAGTTTTTTTTTTTCAGTTTTTTTCTTTATAATTAGGGTCAGGGTTAGTGTTAGGGTTATTTTTGGGGTTAATTGACAATAATATTAATGCAAAAAAATTCTTTTAAGCACCTCTAGACTCTTAAATTCAGGTATTGCAAAAACCGTGACGCCATGGTACGTCACGTTTCCGCGGTGTTAATGCACCACAATCTTTGCAAGCAGCAGAGGCTAACGTACATATATACAAACGGTGATTCTATACTATCGATGGTCGAATTCGAATCTGGAACTCCAGGGTTTTAGCACTTATGGTCTGGGGGCCGCTTCTACCCTCCCCTAACAGTTCGAATTCGGGCCAGGGATGGTGGATATTAGGCGAAGGCAGTCAATTGGATGTTAATGTTGGCGACAACAACGCCCAATTCTGTCAGGGCGCCAAATGTCCAAAGCCATCTTTTATAACAATACTTGGTCCATTTCACCATGGTTATGCTCTCTTTTTTAAGCGACAATGTTAAATACCTTTTTGAAAGCCATCTTTTATAGCAATACTTGGTCCATTTCACCATGGTTATGCTCTCTTTTTAAGCGACAATGTTAAATACCGTTTTCAAACACGGTTTGTTGGTTGTTGTGCTGTGTCGTAGTGGTCAAGGTGAATGGCTTCCATGCCGCAGTTTGGGGTTCGAATCCCGGCGACGTCTATTTTATACTTTTGAGTCAAAGTTTTTTTTTTTCAGTTTTTTTCTTTATAATTAGGGTCAGGGTTAGTGTTAGGGTTATTTTTGGGGTTAATTGACAATAATATTAATGCAAAAAAATTTTTTTAAGCACCTCTAGACTCTTAAATTCAGGTATTGCAAAAAGCGTGACGCCATGGTACGTCACGTTTCCGCGGTGTTAATGCACCACAATCTTTGCAAGCAGCAGAGGCTAACGTACATATATACAAACGGTGATTCTATACTATCGATGGTCGAATTCGAATCTGGAACTCCAGGGTTTTAGCACTTATGGTCTGGGGGCCGCTTCCACCCTCCCCTAACAGTTCGAATTCGGGCCAGGGATGGTGGACATTAGGCGAAGGCGGTCAATTGGATGTTAATGTTGGCGACAACAACGTCCAATTCTGTCAGGGCGCCAAATGTCCAAAGCCATCTTTTATAACAATACTTGGTCCATTTCACCATGGTTATGCTCTCTTTTTTAAGCGACAATGTTAAATACCGTTTTCAAAGCCATCTTTTATAGCAATACTTGGTCCATTTCACCATGGTTATGCTCTCTTTTTTAAGCGACAATGTTAAATACCGTTTTCAAACACGGTTTGTTTGTTGTTGTGCTGTGTCCTAGTGGTCAAGGTGAATGTCTTCCATGCCGCAGTTTGGGGTTCGAATCCCGGCGACGTCTATTTTATACTTTTGAGTCAAAGTTTTTTTTTTTTCAGTTTTTTTCTTTATAATTAGGGTCAGGGTTAGTGTTATGCTCTCTTTTTTAAGCGACAATGTTAAATACCGTTTTCAAACACGGTTTGTTGGTTGTTGTGCTGTGTCGTAGTGGTCAAGGTGAATGGCTTCCATGCCGCAGTTTGGGGTTCGAATGCCGGCGACGTCTATTTTATACTTTTGAGTCAAAGTTTTTTTTTTCAGTTTTTTTCTTTATAGTTAGGGTCAGGGTTAGTGTTAGGGTTATTTTTGGGGTTAATTGACAATAATATTAATGCAAAAAAATTCTTTTAAGCACCTCTAGACTCTTAAATTCAGGTATTGCATAAACCGTGACGCCATGGTACGTCACGTTTCCGCGGTGTTAATGCACCACAATCTTTGCAAGCAGCAGAGGCTAACGTACATATATACAAACGGTGATTCTATACTATCGATGGTCGAATTCGAATCTGGAACTCCAGGGTTTTAGCACTTATGGTCTGGGGGCCGCTTCTACCCTCCCCTAACAGTTCGAATTCGGGCCAGGGATGGTGGATATTAGGCGAAGGCAGTCAATTGGATGTTAATGTTGGCGACAACAACGTCCAATTCCGTCAGGGCGCCAAATGTCCAAAGCCATCTTTTATAACAATACTTGGTCCATTTCACTATGGTTATGCTCTCTTTTTTAAGCGACAATGTTAAATACCGTTTTCAAAGCCATCTTTTATAGCAATACTTGGTCCATTTCACCATGGTTATGCTCTCTTTTTTAAGCGACAATGTTAAATACCGTTTTCAAACACGGTTTGTTGGTTGTTGTGCTGTGTCGTAGTGGTCAAGGTGAATGGCTTCCATGCCGCAGTTTGGGGTTCGAATCCCGGCGACGTCTATTTTATACTTTTGAGTCAAAGTTTTTTTTTTTCAGTTTTTTTCTTTATAATTAGGGTCAGGGTTAGTGTTAGGGTTATTTTTGGGGTTAATTGACAATAATATTAATGCAAAAAAATTCTTTTAAGCACCTCTAGACTCTTAAATTCAGGTATTGCAAAAACCGTGACGCCATGGTACGTCACGTTTCCGCGGTGTTAATGCACCACAATCTTTGCAAGCAGCAGAGGCTAACGTACATATATACAAACGGTGATTCTATACTATCGATGGTCGAATTCGAATCTGGAACTCCAGGGTTTTAGCACTTATGGTCTGGGGGCCGCTTCTACCCTCCCCTAACAGTTCGAATTCGGGCCAGGGATGGTGGACATTAGGCGAAGGCAGTCAATTGGATGTTAATGTTGGCGACAACAACGCCCAATTCTGTCAGGGCGCCAAATGTCCAAAGCCATCTTTTATAACAATACTTGGTCCATTTCACCATGGTTATGCTCTCTTTTTTAAGCGACAATGTTAAATACCTTTTTGAAAGCCATCTTTTATAGCAATACTTGGTCCATTTCACCATGGTTATGCTCTCTTTTTAAGCGACAATGTTAAATACCGTTTTCAAACACGGTTTGTTGGTTGTTGTGCTGTGTCGTAGTGGTCAAGGTGAATGGCTTCCATGCCGCAGTTTGGGGTTCGAATCCCGGCGACGTCTATTTTATACTTTTGAGTCAAAGTTTTTTTTTTTCAGTTTTTTTCTTTATAATTAGGGTCAGGGTTAGTGTTAGGGTTATTTTTGGGGTTAATTGACAATAATATTAATGCAAAAAAATTTTTTTAAGCACCTCTAGACTCTTAAATTCAGGTATTGCAAAAAGCGTGACGCCATGGTACGTCACGTTTCCGCGGTGTTAATGCACCACAATCTTTGCAAGCAGCAGAGGCTAACGTACATATATACAAACGGTGATTCTATACTATCGATGGTCGAATTCGAATCTGGAACTCCAGGGTTTTAGCACTTATGGTCTGGGGGCCGCTTCCACCCTCCCCTAACAGTTCGAATTCGGGCCAGGGATGGTGGACATTAGGCGAAGGCGGTCCATTGGATGTTAATGTTGGCGACAACAACGTCCAATTCTGTCAGGGCGCCAAATGTCCAAAGCCATCTTTTATAACAATACTTGGTCCATTTCACCATGGTTATGCTCTCTTTTTTAAGCGACAATGTTAAATACCGTTTTCAAAGCCATCTTTTATAGCAATACTTGGTCCATTTCACCATGGTTATGCTCTCTTTTTTAAGCGACAATGTTAAATACCGTTTTCAAACACGGTTTGTTGGTTGTTGTGCTGTGTCCTAGTGGTCAAGGTGAATGTCTTCCATGCTGCAGTTTGGGGTTCGAATCCCGGCGAGGTCTATTTTATACTTTTGAGTCAAAGTTTTTTTTTTTCAGTTTTTTTCTTTATAATTAGGGTCAGGGTTAGTGTTAGGGTTATTTTTGGGGTTAATTGACAATAATATTAATGCAAAAAAATTTTTTTAAGCACCTCTAGACTCTTAAATTCAGGTATTGCAAAAAGCGTGACGCCATGGTACGTCACGTTTCCGCGGTGTTAATGCACCACAATCTTTGCAAGCAGCAGAGGCTAACGTACATATATACAAACGGTGATTCTATACTATCGATGGTCGAATTCGAATCTGGAACTCCACGGTTTTAGCACTCATGGTCTGGGGGCCGCTTCTACCCTCCCCTAACAGTTCGAATTCGGGCCAGGGATGGTGGATATTAGGCGAAGGCAGTCAATTGGATGTTAATGTTGGCGACAACAACGTCCAATTCTGTCAGGGCGCCAAATGTCCAAAGCCATCTTTTATAACAATACTTGGTCCATTTCACCATGGTTATGCTCTCTTTTTTAAGCGACAATGTTAAATACCGTTTTCAAAGCCATCTTTTATAGCAATACTTGGTCCATTTCACCATGGTTATGCTCTCTTTTTTAAGCGACAATGTTAAATACCGTTTTCAAACACGGTTTGTTGATTGTTGTGCTGTGTCGTAGTGGTCAAGGTGAATGGCTTCCATGCCGCAGTTTGGGGTTCGAATCCCGGCGACGTCTATTTTATACTTTTGAGTCAAAGTTTTTTTTTTTCAGTTTTTTTCTTTATAATTAGGGTCAGGGTTATTTTTGGGGTTAATTGACAATAATATTAATGCAAAAAAATTCTTTTAAGCACCTCTAGACTCTTAAATTCAGGTATTGCAAAAACCGTGACGCCATGGTACGTCACGTTTCCGCGGTGTTAATGCACCACAATCTTTGCAAGCAGCAGAGGCTAACGTACATATATACAAACGGTGATTCTATACTATCGATGGTCGAATTCGAATCTGGAACTCCAGGGTTTTAGCACTTATGGTCTGGGGGCCGCTTCTACCCTCCCCTAACAGTTCGAATTCGGGCCAGGGAAGGTGGATATTAGGCGAAGGCAGTCAATTGGATGTTAATGTTGGCGACAACAACGTCCAATTCTGTCAGGGCGCCAAATGTCCAAAGCCATTTTTTATAACAATACTTGGTCCATTTCACCATGGTTATGCTCTCTTTTTTAAGTGACAATGTTAAATACCGTTTTCAAAGCCATCTTTTATAGCAATACTTGGTCCATTTCACCATGGTTATGCTCTCTTTTTTAAGCGACAATGTTAAATACCGTTTTCAAACACGGTTTGTTGGTTGTTGTGCTGTGTCGTTGTGGTCAAGGTGAATGGCTTCCATGCCGCAGTTTGGGGTTCGAATCCCGGCGACGTCTATTTTATACTTTTGAGTCAAAGTTTTTTTTTTCAGTTTTTTTCTTTATAATTAGGGTCAGGGTTAGTGTTAGGGTTATTTTTGGGGTTAATTGACAATAATATTAATGCAAAAAAATTCTTTTAAGCACCTCTAGACTCTTAAATTCAGGTATTGCAAAAACCGTGACGCCATGGTACGTCACGTTTCCGCGGTGTTAATGCACCACAATCTTTGCAAGCAGCAGAGGCTGACGTACATATATACAAACGGTGATTCTATACTATCGATGGTCGAATTCGAATCTGGAACTCCAGGGTTTTAGCACTTATGGTCTGGGGGCCGCTTCTACCCCCCCCCTAACAGTTCGAATTCGGGCCAGGGATGGTGGATATTAGGCGAAGGCAGTCAATTGGATGTTAATGTTGGCGACAACAACGTCCAATTCTGTCAGGGCGCCAAATGTCCAAAGCCATCTTTTATAACAATACTTGGTCCATTTCACCATGGTTATGCTCTCTTTTTTAAGCGACAATGTTAAATACCGTTTTCAAAGCCATCTTTTATAGCAATACTTTATAGCAATACTTGGTCCATTTCACCATGGTTATGCTCTCTTTTTTAAGCGACAATGTTAAATACCGTTTTCAAACACGGTTTGTTGGTTGTTGTGCTGTGTCGTAGTGGTCAAGGTGAATGGCTTCCATGCCGCAGTTTGGGGTTCGAATCCCGGCGACGTCTATTTTATACTTTTGAGTCAAAGTTTTTTTTTTTTGTGTTTTTTTCTTTATAATTAGGGTCAGGGTTAGTGTTAGGGTTATTTTTTGGGGTTAATTGACAATAATATTAATGCAAAAAAATTTTTTTAAGCACCTCTAGACTCTTAAATTCAGGTATTGCAAAAAGCGTGACGCCTTGGTACGTCACGTTTCCGCGGTGTTAATGCACCACAATCTTTGCAAGCAGCAGAGGCTAACGTACATATATACAAACGGTGATTCTATATTATCGATGGTCGAATTCGAATCTGGAACTCCAGGGTTTTAGCACTTATGGTCTGGGGGCCGCTTCTACCCTCCCCTAACAGTTCGAATTCGGGCCAGGGATGGTGGATATTAGGCGAAGGCAGTCAATTGGATGTTAATGTTGGCGACAACAACGTCCAATTCTGTCAGGGCGCCAAATGTCCAAAGCCATCTTTTATAACAATACTTGGTCCATTTCACCATGGTTATGCTCTCTTTTTTAAGCGACAATGTTAAATACCGTTTTCAAAGCCATCTTTTATAGCAATACTTGGTCCATTTCACCATGGTTATGCTCTCTTTTTTAAGCGACAATGTTAAATACCGTTTTCAAACACGGTTTGTTGGTTGTTGTGCTGTGTCGTTGTGGTCAAGGTGAATGGCTTCCATGCCGCAGTTTGGGGTTCGAATCCCGGCGACGTCTATTTTATACTTTTGAGTCAAAGTTTTTTTTTTTCAGTTTTTTTCTTTATAATTAGGGTCAGGGTTAGTGTTAGGGTTATTTTTGGGGTTAATTGACAATAATATTAATGCAAAAAAATTCTTTTAAGCACCTCTAGACTCTTAAATTCAGGTATTGCAAAAACCGTGACGCCATGGTACGTCACGTTTCCGCGGTGTTAATGCACCACAATCTTTGCAAGCAGCAGAGGCTGACGTACATATATACAAACGGTGATTCTATACTATCGATGGTCGAATTCGAATCTGGAACTCCAGGGTTTTAGCACTTATGGTCTGGGGGCCGCTTCTACCCCCCCCCTAACAGTTCGAATTCGGGCCAGGGATGGTGGATATTAGGCGAAGGCAGTCAATTGGATGTTAATGTTGGCGACAACAACGTCCAATTCTGTCAGGGCGCCAAATGTCCAAAGCCATCTTTTATAACAATACTTGGTCCATTTCACCATGGTTATGCTCTCTTTTTTAAGCGACAATGTTAAATACCGTTTTCAAAGCCATCTTTTATAGCAATACTTTATAGCAATACTTGGTCCATTTCACCATGGTTATGCTCTCTTTTTTAAGCGACAATGTTAAATACCGTTTTCAAACACGGTTTGTTGGTTGTTGTGCTGTGTCGTAGTGGTCAAGGTGAATGGCTTCCATGCCGCAGTTTGGGGTTCGAATCCCGGCGACGTCTATTTTATACTTTTGAGTCAAAGTTTTTTTTTTTTGTGTTTTTTTCTTTATAATTAGGGTCAGGGTTAGTGTTAGGGTTATTTTTTGGGGTTAATTGACAATAATATTAATGCAAAAAAATTTTTTTAAGCACCTCTAGACTCTTAAATTCAGGTATTGCAAAAAGCGTGACGCCTTGGTACGTCACGTTTCCGCGGTGTTAATGCACCACAATCTTTGCAAGCAGCAGAGGCTAACGTACATATATACAAACGGTGATTCTATATTATCGATGGTCGAATTCGAATCTGGAACTCCAGGGTTTTAGCACTTATGGTCTGGGGGCCGCTTCTACCCTCCCCTAACAGTTCGAATTCGGGCCAGGGATGGTGGATATTAGGCGAAGGCAGTCAATTGGATGTTAATGTTGGCGACAACAACGTCCAATTCTGTCAGGGCGCCAAATGTCCAAAGCCATCTTTTATAACAATACTTGGTCCATTTCACCATGGTTATGCTCTCTTTTTTAAGCGACAATGTTAAATACCGTTTTCAAAGCCATCTTTTATAGCAATACTTGGTCCATTTCACCATGGTTATGCTCTCTTTTTTAAGCGACAATGTTAAATACCGTTTTCAAACACGGTTTGTTGATTGTTGTGCTGTGTCGTAGTGGTCAAGGTGAATGCCTTCCATGCCGCAGTTTGGGGTTCGAATCCCGGCGACGTCTATTTTATACTTTTGAGTCAAAGTTTTTTTTTTTCAGTTTTTTTCTTTATAATTAGGGTCAGGGTTAGTGTTAGGGTTAATTTTGGTGTTAATTGACAATAATATTAATGCAAAAAAATTTTTTTAAGCACCTCTAGACTCTTAAATTCAGGTATTGCAAAAAGCGTGACGCCATGGTACGTCACGTTTCCGCGGTGTTAATGCACCACAATCTTTGCAAGCAGCAGAGGCTAACGTACATATATACAAACGGTGATTCTATACTATCGATGGTCGAATTCGAATCTGGAACTCCAGGGTTTTAGCACTTATGGTCTGGGGGCCGCTTCTACCCTCCCCTAACAGTTCGAATTCGGGCCAGGGATGGTGGATATTAGGCGAAGGCAGTCAATTGGATGTTAATGTTGGCGACAACAACGTCCAATCCTGTCAGGGCGCCAAATGTCCAAAGCCATTTTTTATAACAATACTTGGTCCATTTCACCATGGTTATGCTCTCTTTTTTAAGTGACAATGTTAAATACCCTTTTCAAAGCCATCTTTTATAGCAATACTTGGTCCATTTCACCATGGTTATGCTCTCTTTTTTAAGCGACAATGTTAAATACCGTTTTCAAACACGGTTTGTTGGTTGTTGTGCTGTGTCGTAGTGGTCAAGGTGAATGTCTTCCATGCCGCAGTTTGGGGTTCGAATCTCGGCGACGTCTATTTTATACTTTTGAGTCAGTTTTTTTTTTTTGAATTTTTTTCCTTTATAATTAGGGTCAGGGTTAGTGTTAGGGTTATTTTTGGGGTTAATTGACAATAATATTAATGCAAAAAAATTTTTTTAAGCACCTCTAGACTCTTAAATTCAGGTATTGCAAAAAGCGTGATGCCATGGTACGTCACGTTTCCGCGGTGTTAATGCACCACAATCTTTGCAAGCAGCAGAGGCTAACGTACATATATACAAACGGTGATTCTATACTATCGATGGTCGAATTCGAATCTGGAACTCCAGGGTTTTAGCACTTATGGTCTGGGGGCCGCTTCTACCCTCCCCTAACAGTTCGAATTCGGGCCAGGGATGGTGGATATTAGGCGAAGGCGGTCAATTGGATGTTAATGTTGGCGACAACAACGTCCAACTCTGTCAGGGCGCCAAATGTCCAAAGCCATCTTTTATAACAATACTTGGTCCATTTCACCATGGTTATGCCCTCTTTTTTAAGCGACAATGTTAAATACCGTTTTCAAAGCCATCTTTTATAGCAATACTTGGTCCATTTCACCATGGTTATGCTCTCTTTTTTAAGCGACAATGTTAAATACCGTTTTCAAACACGGTTTGTTGGTTGTTGTGCTGTGTCGTTGTGGTCAAGGTGAATGGCTTCCATGCCGCAGTTTGGGGTTCGAATCCCGGCGACGTCTATTTTATACTTTTGAGTCAAAGTTTTTTTTTTTCAGTTTTTTTCTTTATAATTAGGGTCAGGGTTAGTGTTAGGGTTATTTTTGGGGTTAATTGACAATAATATTAATGCAAAAAAATTCTTTTAAGCACCTCTAGACTCTTAAATTCAGGTATTGCAAAAACCGTGACGCCATGGTACGTCACGTTTCCGCGGTGTTAATGCACCACAATCTTTGCAAGCAGCAGAGGCTGACGTACATATATACAAACGGTGATTCTATACTATCGATGGTCGAATTCGAATCTGGAACTCCAGGGTTTTAGCACTTATGGTCTGGGGGCCGCTTCTACCCTCCCCTAACAGTTCGAATTCGGGCCAGGGATGGTGGATATTAGGCGAAGGCAGTCAATTGGATGTTAATGTTGGCGACAACAACGTCCAATTCTGTCAGGGCGCCAAATGTCCAAAGCCATCTTTTATAACAATACTTGGTCCATTTCACCATGGTTATGCTCTCTTTTTTAAGTGACAATGTTAAATACCGTTTTCAAAGCCATCTTTTATAGCAATACTTGGTCCATTTCACCATGGTTATGCTCTCTTTTTTAAGCGACAATGTTAAATACCGTTTTCAAACACGGTTTGTTGGTTGTTGTGCTGTGTCGTAGTGGTCAAGGTGAATGGCTTCCATGCCGCAGTTTGGGGTTCGAATCCCGGCGACGTCTATTTTATACTTTTGAGTCAAAGTTTTTTTTTTTCAGTTTTTTTCTTTATAATTAGGGTCAGGGTTATTTTTGGGGTTAATTGACAATAATATTAATGCAAAAAAATTCTTTTAAGCACCTCTAGACTCTTAAATTCAGGTATTGCAAAAACCGTGACGCCATGGTACGTCACGTTTCCGCGGTGTTAATGCACCACAATCTTTGCAAGCAGCAGAGGCTAACGTACATATATACAAACGGTGATTCTATACTATCGATGGTCGAATTCGAATCTGGAACTCCAGGGTTTTAGCACTTATGGTCTGGGGGCCGCTTCTACCCTCCCCTAACAGTTCGAATTCGGGCCAGGGAAGGTGGATATTAGGCGAAGGCAGTCAATTGGATGTTAATGTTGGCGACAACAACGTCCAATTCTGTCAGGGCGCCAAATGTCCAAAGCCATTTTTTATAACAATACTTGGTCCATTTCACCATGGTTATGCTCTCTTTTTTAAGTGACAATGTTAAATACCGTTTTCAAAGCCATCTTTTATAGCAATACTTGGTCCATTTCACCATGGTTATGCTCTCTTTTTTAAGCGACAATGTTAAATACCGTTTTCAAACACGGTTTGTTGGTTGTTGTGCTGTGTCGTTGTGGTCAAGGTGAATGGCTTCCATGCCGCAGTTTGGGGTTCGAATCCCGGCGACGTCTATTTTATACTTTTGAGTCAAAGTTTTTTTTTTTCAGTTTTTTTCTTTATAATTAGGGTCAGGGTTAGTGTTAGGGTTATTTTTGGGGTTAATTGACAATAATATTAATGCAAAAAAATTCTTTTAAGCACCTCTAGACTCTTAAATTCAGGTATTGCAAAAACCGTGACGCCATGGTACGTCACGTTTCCGCGGTGTTAATGCACCACAATCTTTGCAAGCAGCAGAGGCTGACGTACATATATACAAACGGTGATTCTATACTATCGATGGTCGAATTCGAATCTGGAACTCCAGGGTTTTAGCACTTATGGTCTGGGGGCCGCTTCTACCCCCCCCCTAACAGTTCGAATTCGGGCCAGGGATGGTGGATATTAGGCGAAGGCAGTCAATTGGATGTTAATGTTGGCGACAACAACGTCCAATTCTGTCAGGGCGCCAAATGTCCAAAGCCATCTTTTATAACAATACTTGGTCCATTTCACCATGGTTATGCTCTCTTTTTTAAGCGACAATGTTAAATACCGTTTTCAAAGCCATCTTTTATAGCAATACTTTATAGCAATACTTGGTCCATTTCACCATGGTTATGCTCTCTTTTTTAAGCGACAATGTTAAATACCGTTTTCAAACACGGTTTGTTGGTTGTTGTGCTGTGTCGTAGTGGTCAAGGTGAATGGCTTCCATGCCGCAGTTTGGGGTTCGAATCCCGGCGACGTCTATTTTATACTTTTGAGTCAAAGTTTTTTTTTTTTGTGTTTTTTTCTTTATAATTAGGGTCAGGGTTAGTGTTAGGGTTATTTTTTGGGGTTAATTGACAATAATATTAATGCAAAAAAATTTTTTTAAGCACCTCTAGACTCTTAAATTCAGGTATTGCAAAAAGCGTGACGCCTTGGTACGTCACGTTTCCGCGGTGTTAATGCACCACAATCTTTGCAAGCAGCAGAGGCTAACGTACATATATACAAACGGTGATTCTATATTATCGATGGTCGAATTCGAATCTGGAACTCCAGGGTTTTAGCACTTATGGTCTGGGGGCCGCTTCTACCCTCCCCTAACAGTTCGAATTCGGGCCAGGGATGGTGGATATTAGGCGAAGGCAGTCAATTGGATGTTAATGTTGGCGACAACAACGTCCAATTCTGTCAGGGCGCCAAATGTCCAAAGCCATCTTTTATAACAATACTTGGTCCATTTCACCATGGTTATGCTCTCTTTTTTAAGCGACAATGTTAAATACCGTTTTCAAAGCCATCTTTTATAGCAATACTTGGTCCATTTCACCATGGTTATGCTCTCTTTTTTAAGCGACAATGTTAAATACCGTTTTCAAACACGGTTTGTTGATTGTTGTGCTGTGTCGTAGTGGTCAAGGTGAATGCCTTCCATGCCGCAGTTTGGGGTTCGAATCCCGGCGACGTCTATTTTATACTTTTGAGTCAAAGTTTTTTTTTTTCAGTTTTTTTCTTTATAATTAGGGTCAGGGTTAGTGTTAGGGTTAATTTTGGTGTTAATTGACAATAATATTAATGCAAAAAAATTTTTTTAAGCACCTCTAGACTCTTAAATTCAGGTATTGCAAAAAGCGTGACGCCATGGTACGTCACGTTTCCGCGGTGTTAATGCACCACAATCTTTGCAAGCAGCAGAGGCTAACGTACATATATACAAACGGTGATTCTATACTATCGATGGTCGAATTCGAATCTGGAACCCCAGGGTTTTAGCACTCATGGTCTGGGGGCCGCTCCTACCCCCCGCTAACAGTTCGAATTCGGGCCAGGGATGGTGGGTATTAGGCGAAGGCGGTCAATTGGATGTTAATGTTGGCGACAACAACGTCCAATTCTGTCAGGGTGCTAAATGTCCAAATGTCCAAAGCCATCTTTTATAACAATACTTGGTCCATTTCACCATGGTTATGCTCTCTTTTTTAAGCGAGAATGTTAAATACCGTTTTCAAAGCCATCTTTTATAGCAATACTTGGTAGTGGTCAAGGTGAATGCCTTCCATGCCGCAGTTTGGGGTTCGAATCCCGGCGACGTCTATTTTATACGTTTGAGTCAAAGTTGTTTTTTTTTGAGTTTTTTTCTTTATAATTAGGGTCAGGGTTAGTGTTAGGGTTATTTTTGGGGTTAATTGACAATAATATTAATGCAAAAAAATTTTTTTAAGCACCTCTAGACTCTTAAATTCAGGTATTGCAAAAAGCGTGACGCCATGGTACGTCACGTTTCCGCGGTGTTAATGCACCACAATCTTTGCAAGCAGCAGAGGCTAACGTACATATATACAAACGGTGATTCTATACTATCGATGGTCGAATTCGAATCTGGAACTCCAGGGTTTTAGCACTTATGGTCTGGGGGCCGCTTCTACCCTCCCCTAACAGTTCGAATTCGGGCCAGGGATGGTGGACATTAGGCGAAGGCGGTCAATTGGATGTTAATGTTGGCGACAACAACGTCCAATTCTGTCAGGGTGCCAAATGTCCAAAGCCATCTTTTATAACAATACTTGGTCCATTTCACCAAGGTTATGCTCTCTTTTTTAAGCGACAATGTTAAATACCGTTTTCAAACACGGTTTGTTTGTTGTTGTGCTGTGTCCTAGTGGTCAAGGTGAATGTCTTCCATGCCGCAGTTTGGGGTTCGAATCCCGGCGACGTCTATTTTATACTTTTGAGTCAAAGTTTTTTTTTTTTCAGTTTTTTTCTTTATAATTAGGGTCAGGGTTAGTGTTATGCTCTCTTTTTTAAGCGACAATGTTAAATACCGTTTTCAAACACGGTTTGTTGGTTGTTGTGCTGTGTCGTAGTGGTCAAGGTGAATGGCTTCCATGCCGCAGTTTGGGGTTCGAATGCCGGCGACGTCTATTTTATACTTTTGAGTCAAAGTTTTTATTTTTAAGTTTTTTTCTTTATAATTAGGGTCAGGGTTAGTGTTAGGGTTATTTTTGGGGTTAATTGACAATAATATTAATGCAAAAAAATTCTTTTAAGCACCTCTAGACTCTTAAATTCAGGTATTGCATAAACCGTGACGCCATGGTACGTCACGTTTCCGCGGTGTTAATGCACCACAATCTTTGCAAGCAGCAGAGGCTAACGTACATATATACAAACGGTGATTCTATACTATCGATGGTCGAATTCGAATCTGGAACTCCAGGGTTTTAGCACTTATGGTCTGGGGGCCGCTTCTACCCTCCCCTAACAGTTCGAATTCGGGCCAGGGATGGTGGATATTAGGCGAAGGCAGTCAATTGGATGTTAATGTTGGCGACAACAACGTCCAATTCCGTCAGGGCGCCAAATGTCCAAAGCCATCTTTTATAACAATACTTGGTCCATTTCACCATGGTTATGCTCTCTTTTTTAAGCGACAATGTTAAATACCGTTTTCAAAGCCATCTTTTATAGCAATACTTGGTCCATTTCACCATGGTTATGCTCTCTTTTTTAAGCGACAATGTTAAATACCGTTTTCAAACACGGTTTGTTGGTTGTTGTGCTGTGTCGTAGTGGTCAAGGTGAATGGCTTCCATGCCGCAGTTTGGGGTTCGAATCCCGGCGACGTCTATTTTATACTTTTGAGTCAAAGTTTTTTTTTTTCAGTTTTTTTCTTTATAATTAGGGTCAGGGTTAGTGTTAGGGTTATTTTTGGGGTTAATTGACAATAATATTAATGCAAAAAAATTCTTTTAAGCACCTCTAGACTCTTAAATTCAGGTATTGCAAAAACCGTGACGCCATGGTACGTCACGTTTCCGCGGTGTTAATGCACCACAATCTTTGCAAGCAGCAGAGGCTAACGTACATATATACAAACGGTGATTCTATACTATCGATGGTCGAATTCGAATCTGGAACTCCAGGGTTTTAGCACTTATGGTCTGGGGGCCGCTTCTACCCTCCCCTAACAGTTCGAATTCGGGCCAGGGATGGTGGATATTAGGCGAAGGCAGTCAATTGGATGTTAATGTTGGCGACAACAACGCCCAATTCTGTCAGGGCGCCAAATGTCCAAAGCCATCTTTTATAACAATACTTGGTCCATTTCACCATGGTTATGCTCTCTTTTTTAAGCGACAATGTTAAATACCTTTTTGAAAGCCATCTTTTATAGCAATACTTGGTCCATTTCACCATGGTTATGCTCTCTTTTTAAGCGACAATGTTAAATACCGTTTTCAAACACGGTTTGTTGGTTGTTGTGCTGTGTCGTAGTGGTCAAGGTGAATGGCTTCCATGCCGCAGTTTGGGGTTCGAATCCCGGCGACGTCTATTTTATACTTTTGAGTCAAAGTTTTTTTTTTTCAGTTTTTTTCTTTATAATTAGGGTCAGGGTTAGTGTTAGGGTTATTTTTGGGGTTAATTGACAATAATATTAATGCAAAAAAATTTTTTTAAGCACCTCTAGACTCTTAAATTCAGGTATTGCAAAAAGCGTGACGCCATGGTACGTCACGTTTCCGCGGTGTTAATGCACCACAATCTTTGCAAGCAGCAGAGGCTAACGTACATATATACAAACGGTGATTCTATACTATCGATGGTCGAATTCGAATCTGGAACTCCAGGGTTTTAGCACTTATGGTCTGGGGGCCGCTTCCACCCTCCCCTAACAGTTCGAATTCGGGCCAGGGATGGTGGACATTAGGCGAAGGCGGTCAATTGGATGTTAATGTTGGCGACAACAACGTCCAATTCTGTCAGGGCGCCAAATGTCCAAAGCCATCTTTTATAACAATACTTGGTCCATTTCACCATGGTTATGCTCTCTTTTTTAAGCGACAATGTTAAATACCGTTTTCAAACACGGTTTGTTTGTTGTTGTGCTGTGTCCTAGTGGTCAAGGTGAATGTCTTCCATGCCGCAGTTTGGGGTTCGAATCCCGGCGACGTCTATTTTATACTTTTGAGTCAAAGTTTTTTTTTTTTCAGTTTTTTTCTTTATAATTAGGGTCAGGGTTAGTGTTATGCTCTCTTTTTTAAGCGACAATGTTAAATACCGTTTTCAAACACGGTTTGTTGGTTGTTGTGCTGTGTCGTAGTGGTCAAGGTGAATGGCTTCCATGCCGCAGTTTGGGGTTCGAATGCCGGCGACGTCTATTTTATACTTTTGAGTCAAAGTTTTTTTTTTTCAGTTTTTTTCTTTATAGTTAGGGTCAGGGTTAGTGTTAGGGTTATTTTTGGGGTTAATTGACAATAATATTAATGCAAAAAAATTCTTTTAAGCACCTCTAGACTCTTAAATTCAGGTATTGCATAAACCGTGACGCCATGGTACGTCACGTTTCCGCGGTGTTAATGCACCACAATCTTTGCAAGCAGCAGAGGCTAACGTACATATATACAAACGGTGATTCTATACTATCGATGGTCGAATTCGAATCTGGAACTCCAGGGTTTTAGCACTTATGGTCTGGGGGCCGCTTCTACCCTCCCCTAACAGTTCGAATTCGGGCCAGGGATGGTGGATATTAGGCGAAGGCAGTCAATTGGATGTTAATGTTGGCGACAACAACGTCCAATTCCGTCAGGGCGCCAAATGTCCAAAGCCATCTTTTATAACAATACTTGGTCCATTTCACCATGGTTATGCTCTCTTTTTTAAGCGACAATGTTAAATACCGTTTTCAAAGCCATCTTTTATAGCAATACTTGGTCCATTTCACCATGGTTATGCTCTCTTTTTTAAGCGACAATGTTAAATACCGTTTTCAAACACGGTTTGTTGGTTGTTGTGCTGTGTCGTAGTGGTCAAGGTGAATGGCTTCCATGCCGCAGTTTGGGGTTCGAATCCCGGCGACGTCTATTTTATACTTTTGAGTCAAAGTTTTTTTTTTTCAGTTTTTTTCTTTATAATTAGGGTCAGGGTTAGTGTTAGGGTTATTTTTGGGGTTAATTGACAATAATATTAATGCAAAAAAATTCTTTTAAGCACCTCTAGACTCTTAAATTCAGGTATTGCAAAAACCGTGACGCCATGGTACGTCACGTTTCCGCGGTGTTAATGCACCACAATCTTTGCAAGCAGCAGAGGCTAACGTACATATATACAAACGGTGATTCTATACTATCGATGGTCGAATTCGAATCTGGAACTCCAGGGTTTTAGCACTTATGGTCTGGGGGCCGCTTCTACCCTCCCCTAACAGTTCGAATTCGGGCCAGGGATGGTGGATATTAGGCGAAGGCAGTCAATTGGATGTTAATGTTGGCGACAACAACGCCCAATTCTGTCAGGGCGCCAAATGTCCAAAGCCATCTTTTATAACAATACTTGGTCCATTTCACCATGGTTATGCTCTCTTTTTTAAGCGACAATGTTAAATACCTTTTTGAAAGCCATCTTTTATAGCAATACTTGGTCCATTTCACCATGGTTATGCTCTCTTTTTAAGCGACAATGTTAAATACCGTTTTCAAACACGGTTTGTTTGTTGTTGTGCTGTGTCGTAGTGGTCAAGGTGAATGGCTTCCATGCCGCAGTTTGGGGTTCGAATCCCGGCGACGTCTATTTTATACTTTTGAGTCAAAGTTTTTTTTTTTCAGTTTTTTTCTTTATAATTAGGGTCAGGGTTAGTGTTAGGGTTATTTTTGGGGTTAATTGACAATAATATTAATGCAAAAAAATTTTTTTAAGCACCTCTAGACTCTTAAATTCAGGTATTGCAAAAAGCGTGACGCCATGGTACGTCACGTTTCCGCGGTGTTAATGCACCACAATCTTTGCAAGCAGCAGAGGCTAACGTACATATATACAAACGGTGATTCTATACTATCGATGGTCGAATTCGAATCTGGAACTCCAGGGTTTCAGCACTTATGGTCTGGGGGCCGCTTCCACCCTCCCCTAACAGTTCGAATTCGGGCCAGGGATGGTGGACATTAGGCGAAGGCGGTCCATTGGATGTTAATGTTGGCGACAACAACGTCCAATTCTGTCAGGGCGCCAAATGTCCAAAGCCATCTTTTATAACAATACTTGGTCCATTTCACCATGGTTATGCTCTCTTTTTTAAGCGACAATGTTAAATACCGTTTTCAAAGCCATCTTTTATAGCAATACTTGGTCCATTTCACCATGGTTATGCTCTCTTTTTTAAGCGACAATGTTAAATACCGTTTTCAAACACGGTTTGTTGGTTGTTGTGCTGTGTCCTAGTGGTCAAGGTGAATGTCTTCCATGCTGCAGTTTGGGGTTCGAATCCCGGCGAGGTCTATTTTATACTTTTGAGTCAAAGTTTTTTTTTTTTCAGTTTTTTTCTTTATAATTAGGGTCAGGGTTAGTGTTAGGGTTATTTTTGGGGTTAATTGACAATAATATTAATGCAAAAAAATTTTTTTAAGCACCTCTAGACTCTTAAATTCAGGTATTGCAAAAAGCGTGACGCCATGGTACGTCACGTTTCCGCGGTGTTAATGCACCACAATCTTTGCAAGCAGCAGAGGCTAACGTACATATATACAAACGGTGATTCTATACTATCGATGGTCGAATTCGAATCTGGAACTCCAGGGTTTTAGCACTCATGGTCTGGGGGCCGCTTCTACCCTCCCCTAACAGTTCGAATTCGGGCCAGGGATGGTGGATATTAGGCGAAGGCAGTCAATTGGATGTTAATGTTGGCGACAACAACGTCCAATTCTGTCAGGGCGCCAAATGTCCAAAGCCATCTTTTATAACAATACTTGGTCCATTTCACCATGGTTATGCTCTCTTTTTTAAGCGACAATGTTAAATACCGTTTTCAAAGCCATCTTTTATAGCAATACTTGGTCCATTTCACCATGGTTATGCTCTCTTTTTTAAGCGACAATGTTAAATACCGTTTTCAAACACGGTTTGTTGATTGTTGTGCTGTGTCGTAGTGGTCAAGGTGAATGGCTTCCATGCCGCAGTTTGGGGTTCGAATCCCGGCGACGTCTATTTTATACTTTTGAGTCAAAGTTTTTTTTTTTCAGTTTTTTTCTTTATAATTAGGGTCAGGGTTAGTGTTAGGGTTATTTTTGGGGTTAATTGACAATAATATTAATGCAAAAAAATTCTTTTAAGCACCTCTAGACTCTTAAATTCAGGTATTGCAAAAACCGTGACGCCATGGTACGTCACGTTTCCGCGGTGTTAATGCACCACAATCTTTGCAAGCAGCAGAGGTTAACGTACATATATACAAACGGTGATTCTATACTATCGATGGTCGAATTCGAATCTGGAACTCCAGGGCTTTAGCACTTATGGTCTGGGGGCCGCTTCTACCCTCCCCTAACAGTTCGAATTCGGGCCAGGGGTGGTGGATATTAGGCGAAGGCAGTCAATTGGATGTTAATGTTGGCGACAACAACGTCCAATTCTGTCAGGGCGCCAAATGTCCAAAGCCATCTTTTATAACAATACTTGGTCCATTTCACCATGGTTATGCTCTCTTTTTTAAGCGACAATGTTAAATACCTTTTTGAAAGCCATCTTTTATAGCAATACTTGGTCCATTTCACCATGGTTATGCTCTCTTTTTTAAGCGACAATGTTAAATACCGTTTTCAAACACGGTTTGTTGGTTGTTGTGCTGTGTCGTAGTGGTCAAGGTGAATGGCTTCCATGCCGCAGTTTGGGGTTCGAATCCCGGCGACGTCTATTTTATACTTTTGAGTCAAAGTTTTTTTTTTTCAGTTTTTTTCTTTATAATTAGGGTCAGGGTTAGTGTTAGGGTTATTTTTGGGGTTAATTGACAATAATATTAATGCAAAAAAATTCTTTTAAGCACCTCTAGACTCTTAAATTCAGGTATTGCAAAAAAGGTGACGCCATGGTACGTCACGTTTCCGCGGTGTTAATGCACCACAATCTTTGCAAGCAGCAGAGGCTAACGTACATATATACAAACGGTGATTCTATACTATCGATGGTCGAATTCGAATCTGGAACTCCAGGGTTTTAGCACTTATGGTCTGGGGGCCGCTTCTACCCTCCCCTAACAGTTCGAATTCGGGATGGTGGATATTAGGCGAAGGCAGTCAATTGGATGTTAATGTTGGCGACAACAACGTCCAATTCTGTCAGGGCGCCAAATGTCCAAAGCCATCTTTTATAACAATACTTGGTCCATTTCACCATGGTTATGCTCTCTTTTTTAAGCGACAATGTTAAATACCTTTTTGAAAGCCATCTTTTATAGCAATACTTGGTCCATTTCACCATGGTTATGCTCTCTTTTTTAAGCGACAATGTTAAATACCGTTTTCAAACACGGTTTGTTGGTTGTTGTGCTGTGTCGTAGTGGTCAAGGTGAATGGCTTCCATGCCGCAGTTTGGGGTTCGAATCCCGGCGACGTCTATTTTATACTTTTGAGTCAAAGGTTTTTTTTTTCAGTTTTTTTCTTTATAATTAGGGTCAGGGTTAGTGTTAGGGTTATTTTTGGGGTTAATTGACAATAATATTAATGCAAAAAAATTCTTTTAAGCACCTCTAGACTCTTAAATTCAGGTATTGCAAAAAAGGTGACGCCATGGTACGTCACGTTTCCGCGGTGTTAATGCACCACAATCTTTGCAAGCAGCAGAGGCTAACGTACATATATACAAACGGTGATTCTATACTATCGATGGTCGAATTCGAATCTGGAACTCCAGGGTCTTAGCACTCATGGTCTGGGGGCCGCTTCTACCCTCCCCTAACAGTTCGAATTCGGGCCAGGGATGGTGGATATTAGGCGAAGGCAGTCAATTGGATGTTAATGTTGGCGACAACAACGTCCAATTCTGTCAGGGCGCCAAATGTCCAAAGCCATCTTTTATAACAATACTTGGTCCATTTCACCATGGTTATGCTCTCTTTTTTAAGTGACAATGTTAAATACCGTTTTCAAAGCCATCTTTTATAGCAATACTTGGTCCATTTCACCATGGTTATGCTCTCTTTTTTAAGCGACAATGTTAAATACCGTTTTCAAACACGGTTTGTTGGTTGTTGTGCTGTGTCGTAGTGGTCAAGGTGAATGGCTTCCATGCCGCAGTTTGGGGTTCGAATCCCGGCGACGTCTATTTTATACTTTTGAGTCAAAGTTTTTTTTTTTCAGTTTTTTTCTTTATAATTAGGGTCAGGGTTATTTTTGGGGTTAATTGACAATAATATTAATGCAAAAAAATTCTTTTAAGCACCTCTAGACTCTTAAATTCAGGTATTGCAAAAACCGTGACGCCATGGTACGTCACGTTTCCGCGGTGTTAATGCACCACAATCTTTGCAAGCAGCAGAGGCTAACGTACATATATACAAACGGTGATTCTATACTATCGATGGTCGAATTCGAATCTGGAACTCCAGGGTTTTAGCACTTATGGTCTGGGGGCCGCTTCTACCCTCCCCTAACAGCTCGAATTCGGGCCAGGGATGGTGGATATTAGGCGAAGGCAGTCAATTGGATGTTAATGTTGGCGACAACAACGTCCAATTCTGTCAGGGCGCCAAATGTCCAAAGCCATTTTTTATAACAATACTTGGTCCATTTCACCATGGTTATGCTCTCTTTTTTAAGTGACAATGTTAAATACCCTTTTCAAAGCCATCTTTTATAGCAATACTTGGTCCATTTCACCATGGTTATGCTCTCTTTTTTAAGCGACAATGTTAAATACCGTTTTCAAACACGGTTTGTTGGTTGTTGTGCTGTGTCGTAGTGGTCAAGGTGAATGTCTTCCATGCCGCAGTTTGGGGTTCGAATCTCGGCGACGTCTATTTTATACTTTTGAGTCAGTTTTTTTTTTTTGAATTTTTTTCCTTTATAATTAGGGTCAGGGTTAGTGTTAGGGTTATTTTTGGGGTTAATTGACAATAATATTAATGCAAAAAAATTTTTTTAAGCACCTCTAGACTCTTAAATTCAGGTATTGCAAAAAGCGTGACGCCATGGTACGTCACGTTTCCGCGGTGTTAATGCACCACAATCTTTGCAAGCAGCAGAGGCTAACGTACATATATACAAACGGTGATTCTATACTATCGATGGTCGAATTCGAATCTGGAACTCCAGGGTTTTAGCACTTATGGTCTGGGGGCCGCTTCTACCCTCCCCTAACAGTTCGAATTCGGGCCAGGGATGGTGGATATTAGGCGAAGGCGGTCAATTAGATGTTAATGTTGGCGACAACAACGTCCAACTCTGTCAGGGCGCCAAATGTCCAAAGCCATCTTTTATAACAATACTTGGTCCATTTCACCATGGTTATGCTCTCTTTTTTAAGCGACAATGTTAAATACCGTTTTCAAAGCCATCTTTTATAGCAATACTTGGTCCATTTCACCATGGTTATGCTCTCTTTTTTAAGCGACAATGTTAAATACCGTTTTCAAACACGGTTTGTTGGTTGTTGTGCTGTGTCGTTGTGGTCAAGGTGAATGGCTTCCATGCCGCAGTTTGGGGTTCGAATCCCGGCGACGTCTATTTTATACTTTTGAGTCAAAGTTTTTTTTTTTCAGTTTTTTTCTTTATAATTAGGGTCAGGGTTAGTGTTAGGGTTATTTTTGGGGTTAATTGACAATAATATTAATGCAAAAAAATTCTTTTAAGCACCTCTAGACTCTTAAATTCAGGTATTGCAAAAACCGTGACGCCATGGTACGTCACGTTTCCGCGGTGTTAATGCACCACAATCTTTGCAAGCAGCAGAGGCTGACGTACATATATACAAACGGTGATTCTATACTATCGATGGTCGAATTCGAATCTGGAACTCCAGGGTTTTAGCACTTATGGTCTGGGGGCCGCTTCTACCCTCCCCTAACAGTTCGAATTCGGGCCAGGGATGGTGGATATTAGGCGAAGGCAGTCAATTGGATGTTAATGTTGGCGACAACAACGTCCAATTCTGTCAGGGCGCCAAATGTCCAAAGCCATCTTTTATAACAATACTTGGTCCATTTCACCATGGTTATGCTCTCTTTTTTAAGTGACAATGTTAAATACCGTTTTCAAAGCCATCTTTTATAGCAATACTTGGTCCATTTCACCATGGTTATGCTCTCTTTTTTAAGCGACAATGTTAAATACCGTTTTCAAACACGGTTTGTTGGTTGTTGTGCTGTGTCGTAGTGGTCAAGGTGAATGGCTTCCATGCCGCAGTTTGGGGTTCGAATCCCGGCGACGTCTATTTTATACTTTTGAGTCAAAGTTTTTTTTTTTCAGTTTTTTTCTTTATAATTAGGGTCAGGGTTATTTTTGGGGTTAATTGACAATAATATTAATGCAAAAAAATTCTTTTAAGCACCTCTAGACTCTTAAATTCAGGTATTGCAAAAACCGTGACGCCATGGTACGTCACGTTTCCGCGGTGTTAATGCACCACAATCTTTGCAAGCAGCAGAGGCTAACGTACATATATACAAACGGTGATTCTATACTATCGATGGTCGAATTCGAATCTGGAACTCCAGGGTTTTAGCACTTATGGTCTGGGGGCCGCTTCTACCCTCCCCTAACAGTTCGAATTCGGGCCAGGGGTGGTGGATATTAGGCGAAGGCAGTCAATTGGATGTTAATGTTGGCGACAACAACGTCCAATTCTGTCAGGGCGCCAAATGTCCAAAGCCATTTTTTATAACAATACTTGGTCCATTTCACCATGGTTATGCTCTCTTTTTTAAGTGACAATGTTAAATACCCTTTTCAAAGCCATCTTTTATAGCAATACTTGGTCCATTTCACCATGGTTATGCTCTCTTTTTTAAGCGACAATGTTAAATACCGTTTTCAAACACGGTTTGTTGGTTGTTGTGCTGTGTCGTAGTGGTCAAGGTGAATGTCTTCCATGCCGCAGTTTGGGGTTCGAATCTCGGCGACGTCTATTTTATACTTTTGAGTCAGTTTTTTTTTTTGAATTTTTTTCCTTTATAATTAGGGTCAGGGTTAGTGTTAGGGTTATTTTTGGGGTTAATTGACAATAATATTAATGCAAAAAAATTTTTTTAAGCACCTCTAGACTCTTAAATTCAGGTATTGCAAAAAGCGTGACGCCATGGTACGTCACGTTTCCGCGGTGTTAATGCACCACAATCTTTGCAAGCAGCAGAGGCTAACGTACATATATACAAACGGTGATTCTATACTATCGATGGTCGAATTCGAATCTGGAACTCCAGGGTTTTAGCACTCATGGTCTGGGGGCCGCTTCTACCCTCCCCTAACAGCTCGAATTCGGGCCAGGGATGGTGGATATTAGGCGAAGGCGGTCAATTGGATGTTAATGTTGGCGACAACAACGTCCAACTCTGTCAGGGCGCCAAATGTCCAAAGCCATCTTTTATAACAATACTTGGTCCATTTCACCATGGTTATGCTCTCTTTTTTAAGCGACAATATTAAATACCGTTTTCAAAGCCATCTTTTATAGCAATACTTGGTCCATTTCACCATGGTTATGCTCTCTTTTTTAAGCGACAATGTTAAATACCGTTTTCAAACACGGTTTGTTGGTTGTTGTGCTGTGTCGTTGTGGTCAAGGTGAATGGCTTCCATGCCGCAGTTTGGGGTTCGAATCCCGGCGACGTCTATTTTATACTTTTGAGTCAAAGTTTTTTTTTTTCAGTTTTTTTCTTTATAATTAGGGTCAGGGTTAGTGTTAGGGTTATTTTTGGGGTTAATTGACAATAATATTAATGCAAAAAAATTCTTTTAAGCACCTCTAGACTCTTAAATTCAGGTATTGCAAAAACCGTGACGCCATGGTACGTCACGTTTCCGCGGTGTTAATGCACCACAATCTTTGCAAGCAGCAGAGGCTGACGTACATATATACAAACGGTGATTCTATACTATCGATGGTCGAATTCGAATCTGGAACTCCAGGGTTTTAGCACTTATGGTCTGGGGGCCGCTTCTACCCTCCCCTAACAGTTCGAATTCGGGCCAGGGATGGTGGATATTAGGCGAAGGCAGTCAATTGGATGTTAATGTTGGCGACAACAACGTCCAATTCTGTCAGGGCGCCAAATGTCCAAAGCCATCTTTTATAACAATACTTGGTCCATTTCACCATGGTTATGCTCTCTTTTTTAAGCGACAATGTTAAATACCGTTTTCAAAGCCATCTTTTTTAGCAATACTTTATAGCAATACTTGGTCCATTTCACCATGGTTATGCTCTCTTTTTTAAGCGACAATGTTAAATACCGTTTTCAAACACGGTTTGTTGGTTGTTGTGCTGTGTCGTAGTGGTCAAGGTGAATGGCTTCCATGCCGCAGTTTGGGGTTCGAATCCCGGCGACGTCTATTTTATACTTTTGAGTCAAAGTTTTTTTTTTTTGTGTTTTTTTCTTTATAATTAGGGTCAGGGTTAGTGTTAGGGTTATTTTTTGGGGTTAATTGACAATAATATTAATGCAAAAAAATTTTTTTAAGCACCTCTAGACTCTTAAATTCAGGTATTGCAAAAAGCGTGACGCCTTGGTACGTCTGTGGTCTGGGGGCCGCTTCCACCCTCCCCTAACAGTTCGAATTCGGGCCAGGGATGGTGGATATTAGGCGAAGGCAGTCAATTGGATGTTAATGTTGGCGACAACAACGTCCAATTCCGTCAGGGCGCCAAATGTCCAAAGCCATCTTTTATAACAATACTTGGTCCATTTCACCATGGTTATGCTCTCTTTTTTAAGCGACAATGTTAAATACCGTTTTCAAAGCCATCTTTTATAGCAATACTTGGTCCATTTCACCATGGTTATGCTCTCTTTTTTAAGCGACAATGTTAAATACCGTTTTCAAACACGGTTTGTTGATTGTTGTGCTGTGTCGTAGTGGTCAAGGTGAATGCCTTCCATGCCGCAGTTTGGGGTTCGAATCCCGGCGACGTCTATTTTATACTTTTGAGTCAAATTTTTTTTTTTTGAGTTTTTTTCTTTATAATTAGGGTCAGGGTTAGTGTTAGGGTTAATTTTGGTGTTAATTGACAATAATATTAATGCAAAAAAATTTTTTTAAGCACCTCTAGACTCTTAAATTCAGGTATTGCAAAAAGCGTGACGCCATGGTACGTCACGTTTCCGCGGTGTTAATGCACCACAATCTTTGCAAGCAGCAGAGGCTAACGTACATATATACAAACGGTGATTCTATACTATCGATGGTCGAATTCGAATCTGGAACCCCAGGGTTTTAGCACTTATGGTCTGGGGGCCGCTCCTACCCCCCGCTAACAGTTCGAATTCGGGCCAGGGATGGTGGGTATTAGGCGAAGGCGGTCAATTGGATGTTAATGTTGGCGACAACAACGTCCAATTCTGTCAGGGTGCTAAATGTCTAAATGTCCAAAGCCATCTTTTATAACAATACTTGGTCCATTTCACCATGGTTATGCTCTCTTTTTTAAGCGAGAATGTTAAATACCGTTTTCAAAGCCATCTTTTATAGCAATACTTGGTAGTGGTCAAGGTGAATGCCTTCCATGCCGCAGTTTGGGGTTCGAATCCCGGCGACGTCTATTTTATACGTTTGAGTCAAAGTTTTTTTTTTTTGAGTTTTTTTCTCTTAAATTCAGGTATTGCAAAAAGCGTGACGCCATGGTACGTCACGTTTCCGCGGTGTTAATGCACCACAATCTTTGCAAGCAGCAGAGGCTAACGTACATATATACAAACGGTGATTCTATACTATCGATGGTCCATTTCACCATGGTTTAAGCGACAATGTTAAATACCGTTTTCAAACACGGTTCGTTGATTGTTGTGCTGTGTCGTAGTGGTCAAGGTGAATGTCTTCCATGCCGCAGTTTGGGGCACGAATCCCGGCGACGTCTATTTTATACTTTTGAGTCAAAGTTTTTTTTTTTTTGAGTTTTTTTCTTTATAATTAAGGTCAGGGTTAGTGTTAGGGTTATTTTTGGGGTTGATTGACAATAATATTAATGCAAAAAAAATTTTTTTAAGCACCTCTAGACTCTTAAATTCAGGTATTGCAAAAAGCGTGACGCCTTGGTACGTCACGTTTCCGCGGTGTTAATGCACCACAATCTTTGCAAGCAGCAGAGGCTAACGTACATATATACAAGCGGTGATTCTATACTATCGATGGTCGAATTCGAATCTGGAACTCCAGGGTTTTAGCACTTATGGTCTGGGGGCCGCTTCTACCCTCCCCTAACAGTTCGAATTCGGGCCAGGGATGGTGGATATTAGGCGAAGGCAGTCAATTGGATGTTAATGTTGGCGACAACAACGTCCAATTCCGTCAGGGCGCCAAATGTCCAAAGCCATCTTTTATAACAATACTTGGTCCATTTCACCATGGTTATGCTCTCTTTTTTAAGCGACAATGTTAAATACCGTTTTCAAAGCCATCTTTTATAGCAATACTTGGTCCATTTCACCATGGTTATGCTCTCTTTTTTAAGCGACAATGTTAAATACCGTTTTCAAACACGGTTTGTTGATTGTTGTGCTGTGTCGTAGTGGTCAAGGTGAATGCCTTCCATGCCGCAGTTTGGGGTTCGAATCCCGGCGACGTCTATTTTATACTTTTGAGTCAAATTTTTTTTTTTTGAGTTTTTTTCTTTATAATTAGGGTCAGGGTTAGTGTTAGGGTTAATTTTGGTGTTAATTGACAATAATATTAATGCAAAAAAATTTTTTTAAGCACCTCTAGACTCTTAAATTCAGGTATTGCAAAAAGCGTGACGCCATGGTACGTCACGTTTCCGCGGTGTTAATGCACCACAATCTTTGCAAGCAGCAGAGGCTAACGTACATATATACAAACGGTGATTCTATACTATCGATGGTCGAATTCGAATCTGGAACCCCAGGGTTTTAGCACTTATGGTCTGGGGGCCGCTCCTACCCCCCGCTAACAGTTCGAATTCGGGCCAGGGATGGTGGGTATTAGGCGAAGGCGGTCAATTGGATGTTAATGTTGGCGACAACAACGTCCAATTCTGTCAGGGTGCTAAATGTCTAAATGTCCAAAGCCATCTCTTATAACAATACTTGGTCCATTTCACCATGGTTATGCTCTCTTTTTTAAGCGAGAATGTTAAATACCGTTTTCAAAGCCATCTTTTATAGCAATACTTGGTAGTGGTCAAGGTGAATGCCTTCCATGCCGCAGTTTGGGGTTCGAATCCCGGCGACGTCTATTTTATACGTTTGAGTCAAAGTTTTTTTTTTTTGAGTTTTTTTCTCTTAAATTCAGGTATTGCAAAAAGCGTGACGCCATGGTACGTCACGTTTCCGCGGTGTTAATGCACCACAATCTTTGCAAGCAGCAGAGGCTAACGTACATATATACAAACGGTGATTCTATACTATCGATGGTCCATTTCACCATGGTTTAAGCGACAATGTTAAATACCGTTTTCAAACACGGTTCGTTGATTGTTGTGCTGTGTCGTAGTGGTCAAGGTGAATGTCTTCCATGCCGCAGTTTGGGGCACGAATCCCGGCGACGTCTATTTTATACTTTTGAGTCAAAGTTTTTTTTTTTTTGAGTTTTTTTCTTTATAATTAAGGTCAGGGTTAGTGTTAGGGTTATTTTTGGGGTTGATTGACAATAATATTAATGCAAAAAAAATTTTTTTAAGCACCTCTAGACTCTTAAATTCAGGTATTGCAAAAAGCGTGACGCCTTGGTACGTCACGTTTCCGCGGTGTTAATGCACCACAATCTTTGCAAGCAGCAGAGGCTAACGTACATATATACAAGCGGTGATTCTATACTATCGATGGTCGAATTCGAATCTGGAACTCCAGGGTTTTAGCACTCATGGTCTGGGGGCCGCTTCTACCCTCCCCTAACAGTTCGAATTCGGGCCAGGGATGGTGGATATTAGGCGAAGGCAGTCAATTGGATGTTAATGTTGGCGACAACAACGTCCAATTCCGTCAGGGCGCCAAATGTCCAAAGCCATCTTTTATAACAATACTTGGTCCATTTCACCATGGTTATGCTCTCTTTTTTAAGCGACAATGTTAAATACCGTTTTCAAAGCCATCTTTTATAGCAATACTTGGTCCATTTCACCATGGTTATGCTCTCTTTTTTAAGCGACAATGTTAAATACCGTTTTCAAACACGGTTTGTTGATTCTTGTGCTGTGTCGTAGTGGTCAAGGTGAATGCCTTCCATGCCGCAGTTTGGGGTTCGAATCCCGGCGACGTCTATTTTATACTTTTGAGTCAAATTTTTTTTTTTTGAGTTTTTTTCTTTATAATTAGGGTCAGGGTTAGTGTTAGGGTTAATTTTGGTGTTAATTGACAATAATATTAATGCAAAAAAATTTTTTTAAGCACCTCTAGACTCTTAAATTCAGGTATTGCAAAAAGCGTGACGCCATGGTACGTCACGTTTCCGCGGTGTTAATGCACCACAATCTTTGCAAGCAGCAGAGGCTAACGTACATATATACAAACGGTGATTCTATACTATCGATGGTCGAATTCGAATCTGGAACCCCAGGGTTTTAGCACTTATGGTCTGGGGGCCGCTCCTACCCCCCGCTAACAGTTCGAATTCGGGCCAGGGATGGTGGGTATTAGGCGAAGGCGGTCAATTGGATGTTAATGTTGGCGACAACAACGTCCAATTCTGTCAGGGTGCTAAATGTCTAAATGTCCAAAGCCATCTCTTATAACAATACTTGGTCCATTTCACCATGGTTATGCTCTCTTTTTTAAGCGAGAATGTTAAATACCGTTTTCAAAGCCATCTTTTATAGCAATACTTGGTAGTGGTCAAGGTGAATGCCTTCCATGCCGCAGTTTGGGGTTCGAATCCCGGCGACGTCTATTTTATACGTTTGAGTCAAAGTTTTTTTTTTTTGAGTTTTTTTCTCTTAAATTCAGGTATTGCAAAAAGCGTGACGCCATGGTACGTCACGTTTCCGCGGTGTTAATGCACCACAATCTTTGCAAGCAGCAGAGGCTAACGTACATATATACAAACGGTGATTCTATACTATCGATGGTCCATTTCACCATGGTTTAAGCGACAATGTTAAATACCGTTTTCAAACACGGTTCGTTGATTGTTGTGCTGTGTCGTAGTGGTCAAGGTGAATGTCTTCCATGCCGCAGTTTGGGGCACGAATCCCGGCGACGTCTATTTTATACTTTTGAGTCAAAGTTTTTTTTTTTTTGAGTTTTTTTCTTTATAATTAAGGTCAGGGTTAGTGTTAGGGTTATTTTTGGGGTTGATTGACAATAATATTAATGCAAAAAAAATTTTTTTAAGCACCTCTAGACTCTTAAATTCAGGTATTGCAAAAAGCGTGACGCCTTGGTACGTCACGTTTCCGCGGTGTTAATGCACCACAATCTTTGCAAGCAGCAGAGGCTAACGTACATATATACAAGCGGTGATTCTATACTATCGATGGTCGAATTCGAATCTGGAACTCCAGGGTTTTAGCACTTATGGTCTGGGGGCCGCTTCTACCCTCCCCTAACAGTTCGAATTCGGGCCAGGGATGGTGGATATTAGGCGAAGGCAGTCAATTGGATGTTAATGTTGGCGACAACAACGTCCAATTCCGTCAGGGCGCCAAATGTCCAAAGCCATCTTTTATAACAATACTTGGTCCATTTCACCATGGTTATGCTCTCTTTTTTAAGCGACAATGTTAAATACCGTTTTCAAAGCCATCTTTTATAGCAATACTTGGTCCATTTCACCATGGTTATGCTCTCTTTTTTAAGCGACAATGTTAAATACCGTTTTCAAACACGGTTTGTTGATTCTTGTGCTGTGTCGTAGTGGTCAAGGTGAATGCCTTCCATGCCGCAGTTTGGGGTTCGAATCCCGGCGACGTCTATTTTATACTTTTGAGTCAAATTTTTTTTTTTTGAGTTTTTTTCTTTATAATTAGGGTCAGGGTTAGTGTTAGGGTTAATTTTGGTGTTAATTGACAATAATATTAATGCAAAAAAATTTTTTTAAGCACCTCTAGACTCTTAAATTCAGGTATTGCAAAAAGCGTGACGCCATGGTACGTCACGTTTCCGCGGTGTTAATGCACCACAATCTTTGCAAGCAGCAGAGGCTAACGTACATATATACAAACGGTGATTCTACACTATCGATGGTCGAATTCGAATCTGGAACCCCAGGGTTTTAGCACTTATGGTCTGGGGGCCGCTCCTACCCCCCGCTAACAGTTCGAATTCGGGCCAGGGATGGTGGGTATTAGGCGAAGGCGGTCAATTGGATGTTAATGTTGGCGACAACAACGTCCAATTCTGTCAGGGTGCTAAATGTCCAAATGTCCAAAGCCATCTTTTATAACAATACTTGGTCCATTTCACCATGGTTATGCTCTCTTTTTTAAGCGACAATGTTAAATACCGTTTTCAAAGCCATCTTTTATAGCAATACTTGGTAGTGGTCAAGGTGAATGCCTTCCATGCCGCAGTTTGGGGTTCGAATCCCGGCGACGTCTATTTTATACGTTTGAGTCAAAGTTTTTTTTTTTTTGAGTTTTTTTCTTTATAATTAGGGTCAGGGTTAGTGTTAGGGTTATTTTTGGGGTTAATTGACAATAATATTAATGCAAAAAAATTTTTTTAAGCACCTCTAGACTCTTAAATTGAGGTATTGCAAAAACCATGACGCCATGGTACGTCACGTTTCCGCGGTGTTAATGCACCACAATCTTTGCAAGCAGCAGAGGCTAACGTACATATATAGAAACGGTGATTCTATACTATCGATGGTCGAATTCGAATCTGGAACTCCAGGGTTTTAGCACTCATGGTCTGGGGGCCGCTTCTACCCTCCCCTAACAGTTCGAATTCGGGCCAGGGATGGTGGATATTAGGCGAAGGCGGTCAATTGGATGTTAATGTTGGCGACAACAACGTCCAATTCTGTCAGGGCGCCAAATGTCCAAAGCCATCTTTTATAACAATACTTGGTCCATTTCACCATGGTTATGCTCTCTTTTTTAAGCGACAATGTTAAATACCGTTTTCAAAGCCATCTTTTATAGCAATACTTGGTCCATTTCACCATGGTTATGCTCTCTTTTTTAAGCGACAATGTTAAATACCGTTTTCAAACACGGTTTGTTGATTGTTGTGCTGTGTCGTAGTGGTCAAGGTGAATGGCTTCCATGCCGCAGTTTGGGGTTCGAATCCCGGCGACGTCTATTTTATACTTTTGAGTCAAAGTTTTTTTTTTGTGTTTTTTTCTTTATAATTAGGGTCAGGGTTAGTGTTAGGGTTATTTTTGGGGTTAATTGACAATAATATTAATGCAAAAAAATTTTTTTAAGCACCTCTAGACTCTTAAATTCAGGTATTGCAAAAAGCGTGACGCCATGGTACGTCACGTTTCCGCGGTGTTAATGCACCACAATCTTTGCAAGCAGCAGAGGCTAACGTACATATATACAAACGGTGATTCTATACTATCGATGGTCCATTTCACCATGGTTTAAGCGACAATGTTAAACACCGTTTTCAAACACGGTTCGTTGATTGTTGTGCTGTGTCGTGGTGGTCAAGGTGAATGTCTTCCATGCCGCAGTTTGGGGCACGAATCCCGGCGACGTCTATTTTATACTTTTGAGTCAAAGTTTTTTTTTTTTTGAGTTTTTTTCTTTATAATTAAGGTCAGGGTTAGTGTTAGGGTTATTTTTGGGGTTGATTGACAATAATATTAATGCAAAAAAAATTTTTTTAAGCACCTCTAGACTCTTAAATTCAGGTATTGCAAAAAGCGTGACGCCATGGTACGTCACGTTTCCGCGGTGTTAATGCACCACAATCTTTGCAAGCAGCAGAGGCTAACGTACATATATACAAACGGTGATTCTATACTATCGATGGTCGAATTCGAATCTGGAATTCCAGGGTTTTAGCACCCATGGTTTGGGGGCCGCTTCTACCCTCCCCTAACAGCTCGAATTCGGGCCAGGGATGGTGGATGTTAGGCGAAGGCAGTCAATTGGATGTTAATGTTGGCGACAACAACGTCCAATTCTGTCAGGGCGCCAAATGTCCAAAGCCATCTTTTATAGCAATACTTGGTCCATTTCACCATGGTTATGCTCTCTTTTTTAAGCGACAATGTTAAATACCGTTTTCAAACACGGTTTGTTGATTGTTGTGCTGTGTCGTAGTGGTCAAGGTGAATGTCTTCCATGCCGCAGTTTGGGGTTCGAATCCCGGCGACGTCTATATTACACTTTTGAGTCAAAGTTTTTTTTTTGAGTTTTTTTCTTTATAATTAAGGTCAGGGTTAGTGTTAGGGTTATTTTTGGGGTTGATTGACAATAATATTACTGCAAAAAAAATTTTTTAAGCACCTCTAGACTCTTAAATTCAGGTATTGCAAAAAGCGTGACGTCACGTTTCGGCGGTGTTAATGCACCACAATCTTTGCAAGCAGCAGAGGCTAACGTACATATATACAAACGGTGATTGTATACTATCGATGGTCGAATTCGAATCTGGAATTCCAGGGTTTTAGCACTCATGGTCTGGGGGCCGCTTCCACCCTCCCCTAACAGTTCGAATTCGGGGGCCAGGGATGGTGGACATTAGGCGAAGGCAGTCAATTGGATGTTAATGTTGGCGACAACAACGTCCAATTCTGTCAGGGCGCCAAATGTCCAAAGCCATCTTTTATAACAATACTTGGTCCATTTCACCATGGTTATGCTCTCTTTTTTAAGCGACAATGTTAAATACCGTTTTCAAACACAGTTTGGTGATTGTTGTGCTGTGTCCTAGTGGTCAAGGTAAATGTCTTCCATGCCGCAGTTTGGGGTTCGAATCCCGGCGATGTGTATTTTATACTTTTGAGTCAAAGTTTGTTTTTTTTAGCACTAAAAGTGCTAAGTGTTACTCCTAGATCCACCTGGATTATGTATGTTACATCATTTTGTAAAAAAGATGGTATAGTATATAACCCTCAAATAATATAAATAAAGTTAACTGCTATAATAGTATCCATTGTTAAGTATTAAAAAAGGGATTTGAAATACAATATGTGTTTTCTAAACTGTTCCTTTTGTTTTAAATTTTGGGGCAAAAGTTTTTAATTATGAACGAGAATTCGTCTTATCTAGGTGATCTGAAAACACCGAAAAGTACTGGCACTAGTTGTCAAATCACATATTCTTTACTGAACATAATAACAAAGTTTCAACAAGTTTTATGAAGGAAAATAAAGGATATAAGTTATTAAAAACAGCAATTGCAAAATGGTGGCTAGTTCCAGGCCGTTTATTCACGGTCAGATCAACTGGATGATTATGCTGATATATTTCGTGATGCGTGTCGTGGAATTATTAGCGAAATCACAGGTCACCCGGAATGCGTACAGTTCTAATATAGCGTTCAGTGGGACAGCATCTGTTACATAATGTATATATTAACACAAAGGTTGGCAAGTAAATACAAATTTGAACACTCGTACAAAATTTAAACCACAAAAAAATCTGCAAAAAGACTTTGATATTCATTTAAAAACATACACATATTGAGAAGACATACCTGAAAAGCATATACGTTGTATTTTTGTGTCAATTCAACATTTTTTACCCGACGAAATTCGCGAAAAGTCATCAAATTTTTAGTTGATTTTCGCTAAAACTATGCGCGATGCCGGCTGCCTGCCTTACGTCACACGAAAAAGCTCCCTGATTGGCCTGCTGAAAACTCAATTTTTTTACCGCGAAAGCAAAACCGGGGGAGCTACGTAATATACAATGAATATACAATGCTTCTTCTTTTGAACCTCTTCACATCTTTAGCACTTCAGTTTAAAATTTTTCGAAGTTGTTTGCAGTTGTTACTGAGTTGTTGTTTTTAAAAAAGCTTTCACTTCAAATTTCCCTCCGCAGCGTCGGCGTAGCTCTTTGAAAATTTTAACATTTCTCCCCCGGTTTTGCTTTCGCGGTAAAAAAATTGAGTTTTCAGCAGGCCAATCAGGGAGCTTTTTCGTGTGACGTAAGGCAGGCAGCCGGCATCGCGCATAGTTTTAGCAAAAATCAACTAAAAATTTGATGACTTTTCGCGAATTTCGTTGGGTAAAAAATGTTGAATTGACACAAAAATACAACGTATATGCTTTTCAGGTATGTCTTCTCAATATGTGTATGTTTTTAAATGAATATCAAAGTCTTTTTGCAGATTTTTTTGTGGTTTAAATTTTGTACTAGTGTTCAAATTTGTATTTACTTGCCAACCTTTGTGTTAATATATACATTATGTAACAGATGCTGTCCCACTGAACGCTATATTAGAACTGTACGCATTCCAGGTGACCTGTGCTTTTATATATGTAAAACAATTCGCTACCGCTCGCTACTGATCTCTATATGAAACTACACACTGAATTGGGCCGCCTGTGGCGAAATCGTAAAATATTGAATTTGAGAATTTTGGAAATTATGTGTTGAACTTTTGAGTTAAAAAATTGCACTAAAATATTATGCAGTCGCACGATGATGCGGTTATGGCAACGAATGACGATGCATCTATTTGTAAAAGGTATCCTCAACTATTTTGTTAGATGGTAGTATCCAAAATTAGTTGACAAATTTTGAAAATATTATGGCATATTTAATAATGGTAACACAAAAACATGTGTTACTGGTTCTTCGGTTTGGGTTTTACTTGAAATGTATTTTGTAAAACATGTGTTCAGTGCTGAAGCCCCACTTTATTACGAGAGATGACTTATTTAGTCAATTGGATTAAGTTTAGTGGTTTTGAGACATGTCAAGGTAGCGTAATGCGGGGCAAAACGAGACAGTGGGGCTAAATGAGACACTTTGGCTTAAATGAATATAGCGAGTGATCTACCGCTATTTGCCTAATAAGGAATTGCGGGCTCATTCGTGATGCTTCTTGGCTTGTTTTGAAAGTTATTACAAATCAAAGGCTAATTTCTGACGAGAATTATCCTGAATTTTGTGAGTGACATTGGATCCTGTCTGGTTAAATTAAGGTACATTATTATTTTATATTTTAAATAGTATTTCTTTTCTCTCGCAGGTCGTAACGATCGAATAAAACCTTATTTATTTAAGAGGCATTAGCATGTGCCCTTTCATGTCAGATGTATATTTTGTTAATGTTGACTGTAATTTTTCGCATTGGACGACTTTTAATTCACTCAGGCAGTTGGGGCAAAATGAGACAAGCCTACAGCCTTTTAAGTTTGTATACTTATGTGAACCTTTTCGTTTGTCGTTATCTGTTGTTGTGTTTACTAAATGATTCTGCACAACAGCACAATATTAATGTTGTCTCAATAAAGCAAAGTCACCAATTCTTTATGGATTTATTGCCAGTGTAACATGTAAATAGGTGACCAAATTCTGGTGTGATACCAGTTACACATCATCCAATTCAAGTTGTGTGAAATTTTGCCTACAGTAGAAATGTTGCACCAATGGTCATTAGTATATGACTTTACTGCAAAATAAGCAATATTAACAACAATTTTAAATTTGGCTGCAAACTCATTGGTCATGATTTTTTGCCGATCAACCCAAAGGACAACCCTGATCTGTCATTTCGAAAACCACTTGTGACTGATGTATATAGTGTGAATAAAACGCCTGTCCACTGTATTATAATACTGGTGCAACTGTGTTAAATAAGCTGTCTGTGAGTAGCTTATAAATACTCAAATGTTGTGAAAATAGTTTAATAAGTGTACATATGTCAGTGACAGTTATAGTCTCGAAGATGTTATAAAGCGGCATGTCTCTTGTTAGCGACCAGTGGTAGACATGGTCGAACAACCATAATATTATTCTATTTGTATTCAGTGACATGTGTCAGTGGTGTTAAGTTTGTCCCACCAGTGATGAACTTGAAAGAAAAAACAAGTCTGCTTTGATCGACCATGCTTCAGACCCTGCTGGCCTCTGTTCTCCAACAAGTGAATAGACTATGACTGGTTTCTGATGTTTCATCAACATTTTGTCATCCAACCCTAGCCTGCAAAATGTTCCTAAGATCTGACACTGAGCATGTGCAAGATATACCAAATGTCATGTGTGTGATGTGTTCTGGTCCAAGTCTGCTGCAGGCAAGGAGTGAGATAAATGCTCCTTGTTTGAGCATTATGGTAACAGGAAAACTGTCAATCCATGGTAGTCATCTGAAATGCAACCTGTGATTTGTTTATATATTAAGAAATTGATAGTTAATGTATTGTTACATTTAGTTAAATCATTTGATTAAAAATTTTTTTATTTTTGAACATTTTTGTAGCATTTTATTTGCCTGTCTCATTTTGTCCCACATGCTGGGGCAAAATGAGACAATAATGACTTGTTGTTTTTGTTCTCATAACACGACAGCCGTGTCTCCAAAAGAGTTTTTCTTCTCTGTATTGCTAGTCATGAGTCTATTTAACATATTCATTATGAAAAAAGTACTTGATTTTGCTTTCATGCTTTTTTATAGCAAGTGAAATCCTTAAGTGTCTCGTTTTGCCCCGCATTACGCTACTGAAGTCTGAAACTAAGCCAAGATACCCATAGTCCATAGACAGTGGTGAAGCCAGCCTGACATTTGGTCATGCAAATGCAAATTTTTCAGTGTTTATAAACCGTATAAGGAATTAATTCCTAAAGAAATGATTAATGATAATGATTTAAATTTGCATAGCATGACCAAATTGACAGGCTGGCTTCGCTACTGCCCATAGAACATAGATGAAACTTCGCAAACTTATTAAAATTTGTTTTTAGTTGCAAAACTATTTTTGCGAAGAAGACTTATTCAGTTATTTGTGCAAGGTTTCAAATTATTTCACAACATAATGTGATGTATGTTACATTATAGACTTGGCACAAGTTTCCGGCAACTGTTCAGGCAACACGGGCATAATTGTATTGGGGACAGGACAGAGTTAATTGGGGAGGGGTGTACACTTGCATCCCAGCTCACGAATGTCTTTTGAAGTCAACTCTTATCACAGCGGATTTCAAAAGGCATTTGTTTGGGCAGAACATGGTATGAATATGCACCCCTCTGCCAATAACATTCAACTGGGTGAATGAAAAAGCCTGAACAAATCTGGAATTGCTCTCTTCTTTGCAAAATGCCTCGATTTTTTTATTGAAATGGAGTGTTTGTGTGCTTATAATGTAGAATAAACAGAAAAATTAAGAAATTTAAAACTTCAAAACCTGGAGTCTTGCAGGAAGTTAAATATGGCTTGTGTGCAAAACTTTAATGCTTAAAAGTAATGTTGTGCACAAGCCATTTTTAATGTGTTTGAATACACACCCCCTGGGTTGTAAGCATTTAAATTTCAGATTTTTTCATTCATTCTACAACATAAGTACCCAAGCAATCTCTATATTAAAAAAACTTTATAATTATATATATTTCAGGGGTTTTTTGGGGCATTGAGTGTGATTAGTCTTTATGAGAATCTTTTTTATCAGCCTGTAGCTGTGTCCCTGCTTGTGGAAACTGTAAGGAAAACAGACTTTGAGAATGTCTACCTCATGTTGCCAGAATGAGTCAAGATCTCCATTGTCCACTTGGTTAGATTTTCTATATAATTTTCAGATTTTCAGTTCAGTTGGGATATTGACAAGATTACCGTACATCCAACATTTTGTTAAGACTGTTGAAAGAAAGGCACCCGAGATTAACAGAGGTTTGTTAGTAATTTGATTCCTAACTATACATCATATCATTGGCTGATAGAATTGTCTGTTCTCGATAGAAATATTTCAATATTTTGAAACAAGATAGATTGCACAGGCACCAAGAGGATAAGCAATTCGTCTTATTGATTTTCTATCTTGAACTTAGTTCTAAGAACTATATAGTTCTAATTTGTATATTCCATGAAGCAGTTTGTTGATGTGTGATTCAGATTTGTCATCTTAATTTTCCTCAGGTTATTATTCTCATGTGAAAGGAATGGGAACTATCTCACTGCAGTTTCTTGAGTTCACCGACAACAATTGTCAAGTCATAAACCTTGGATCTGGCTTTGATACTCGTTATTGGCAACTGAAGGTATTAGTTTCCACAGCCAGGCCTCACTCAAAATATGTCCTCAGCTCTTTAATCTATTAATTGATTGATTACTATTTGATGTTTTGAGGAAGATTGTCACTCTCCAAAGATGTTTTATGAAGATGATTTTGGAGCTGTCACTAGCAGAAAATGTATGGTTATAAGGTAAGAAAATTAATTATCTGCAGAGTTAGAACTTGAATTCTATAACTTAATAGATATATATGCTTTCTGATTTGAGATAATGGTCTTGATTGACAGTAATTGATAGTGGGTGTTTTACAGTGGTGTTGATGGTAATAGCAGTAAGAAATATTATTATTTATTGAAAATATTTTAGGAGTTTTGATTGGTTAAGAGCTAAAGGTGAAATCGTCATATCTGCTTGGTAGTTGCCCAAATTTGGGGTTGAAAATAAATATACAACATTATGAGTCATTTCGTCGCATGTTGAAGCAAGATATGACGTCACGCTATAATTTATGCGACTTTTAGTGTCTTCTTACTTACAAAGCAAGCATTTAAACTGAGTTTAAAATATTTTCAAAAAATAATAAAACAATTATTGAATTCGGTTCTTGCTGGATAAGACGAATTATTAAGGCCTTGGTTTGTGTTATCTACCTCAGCCTTTGGCTTTGGTGGATAATACAAACCTCCACCTCAATAACTCCTCATATCCTGCTCGACCTCATTCAATAATTGTCTAATGTCATTCAGTGTGGCAGTGCAAAGGTGATTAGTATATCCAAAATTTTATATAAGTTATAATAAGCTATAAGTGGATAAAGTTAGTACACCAGTGGTATAAACTGCCCAACAATGAGGGGCCATCGTCGGCTTCATAATTGGTTCATTTCACAGCACTATAACACTGTTCTCTGTATTCCAAAAAAAAGTTTCTTTAAAGTTTGCCTAAATGTAGAAATCATTTTCCCTGTTCAAATCAAATTACATATAATTTAATTTGCATAAACTGTGGAGTTATCCTTATCCATGACAACATTATCTCTGGATATATTATTGGTAGGAGAAAAAACTTTTCTATTTATGAAGACAACCAGTAGAGCTATGCAATGAACTGATTAGCTTTGCATGTACAATATAAAAGATTCTATGGCAATTTTCCATGGAGCAAAGTACCTATTGTGCAATGTAGCATCATGATTTAGATTATTGAGTCACCTTAAACTTTAAAGTCTGAATACCAGTAGTACTGTTCCAATCACTTCTATTCCTTAAATGCAAAACACAGTGTTCGATTATAATGCAGGCAATGATATACGTACATGTTTTCTACTTTCTATGTACATCTTTAATGGGGTTTATGCAGTGGGTTAATCTAGTATATACTGTAGGTAATAAGGGAGGGGGGGGGGGTTAATTTGTATGGAAAATTAAAGTTAAAACTTACAAACTTCATGTGTGCTTGTCTTTGATTATAATTCTATGATGAAAAACAGTAATAAATAATCTATTAGTCTTTATGAGAATGTACAAGTTGTCCCTTCTTAATCACATGTTTTATCACATGATCATGTCCACCAAACTGGTAAATTAAATGTTTCCATCTAGAAAACATAAAAAAATATTGATTAAAGAAGGCATGTTTCAAACATTGCCCTTACTTTGACATATTTTACCTCGGGCAGTCCAGAATCAGCATATCAGCAAATTTGCCAATCTCCAATGATCCATGAGAATGAGATCTCTTTATTGACGCAGCAGCGTTGATTGTACTGGCCACAAGTGCTTCATTCATGGTCATACTAAATGTCACACACGCCAGATGCATTACCAGTGGCATTAATAGAACTAGTGGAAGTTATTATAAATGTTTACAATATTGATTCAAGCACATGCGGTAATTTCATTGCTGATGGGATGAATTAATGGTGCAGTGTGAAGGGGGGTTCACTCAAGGGCAATGCTTGGTGGCATGCAGCTTTATGCCTTATGGAAGTGAGCAAAAGCCTTTCAATGGTACATATGTGCTACCAAACACAAGGTCAATACCAATGATAGATACTTAACTTGATCCAATAATGGTGTTTCTATTTGAAGTTAAGCACCAAGCATTATAATACCATCATGTGGCTGAAACCCAGCCATATGGTCATCAGTGGCAAATGGGCACACCTTTTCACCATACAGCACAGTTTTGGTCTAATTTAATGACTGAGATAACGCTGCCATCGTGAAATAGCATTACTATCTATCGTAACAGTTGTGTTTCTCATGGTTAGAAATTTGGGGTTGGAGTAGACTTACCTTCATTGCAAATTCATATACTCTATCCCCTGCAAAAACAGGGTGAGTGTGAGCATCAACCAAACCTGAAAAATCCAGAGAATAATGCAACCTTTAAGAATAATACAAATTGCTTTGCCAGAAATGATGTACAGTTATTTTGCTATAATTGTTATCAGTTTCAAGTACTATCGGAGTACCATAATCTTTACTCTAGCCCTGTTCTATATGACGTATCCTTACCTGGCATAACACAACAGTCCGTTGCTTCTAAGATCGTTGCGAATTCTTTCTCTTCAAATTTCTGAGAAACGGCTATAGAATCTTCAGCAATTATGCAATGTTCCCCTCAGAGTTTACTACCATGCTAACTGGCCCAGTCAATGTGCGCACATTATTCATGGCAGTTCCTTTAAGCACTTTCTCGCATGGCAGTTCCTATAATGCACCTCGTCTTCACTAAAAAGAAAAGCAAGTCAACTATTGCAAGGTAGTTTTTGTGAGGCTAACATGGATGAAGAGTGCAAAAAGATCGCCAGAAAGTGTTTCGAAGATCGTTCAAAAAGATCGTTCAGAAGTGTTTCGCGTGAGGTTGCAACGAGTGCAGAATGTAAAACCAAGACAGACGTTAAAGAAAATTTTAATAAAGTAAAGTCTGGCTCTGATCAGCTAATTGTTATTCAGACAGATTCCACCAAGATAGTTGTTTCGTACAAATCTGATTTTAAAGTTTACCGTCTATGGAATATGACTGCTATTTTGTATTTACCAACGTAGCGTGTATAATAAATCCAATTAGTTATTAGCTATTAAAGATTTGTAGTGCTTATTGTATTGTGTGAAACTGTGTTTTTGTGGCGCTTATTTTCACTCTTCAATATATAAGATAAAACGCCTTTACGGAGCTGGCTGCAATAATTTTCATATTGCAGTGTGGCATTTAGCGCGTATATTATTTACCCCTGGTAATTTCCCTACAATCAAAAAAGACCGCTCCCGTTTTTCCTAAGAATCTAACCCTATTAATGATTCTGTCATATAATGCAGAGTGAGAACAATAGGTTATTATGAGCGTCAGTAATTATATTCTAATTGATCTGCGCGTGTGCATTGCGTGTTTATAATCGGACACCTTGTTTTTCCGTTTTAGGATTTTGAAAACTCAGATTTTCGGACGTGATCTATGATATTCCGTGATTCTAGGGCGAGTTCTAGTCAATTTAGTGGCTGAATGGATCCAGTTCGGGATCCAAGTAATCGAGCAAGTGAGTTGATTTAATTTGGAGGCCAGTGGAAAAGCCCGAGAAGTTTTGATCACGTGAACAGCTCGCAGCGGCATGTGCACGGGAAGTGAGCAAGGGACGATTGGCAATATTTCTACGCGAGGAAAAACGCAAAATAATGGCTGTAAGTTTGGTATTTTATTATATTTGAAGTAAATAAACATGTTGGAAGTAGCTATGGTTGTTTAGTGATGAATTTTGAAGAGTTTTGCCTTTCACAATACGATATTTCACTGCCGCTTTTGACATGTTGTAGGTCAATTGTATTCCATGTGTTGTATTCTTCAATATTATATCAAGAGTACTTGTTGTTATTTGTCAGCAAATTATATGCCTCATTTAACTTTGTTTTTGGTTCAAAATGACGGTCAAGTTCATCAAAACATTAGACAATTGTAAAGTTGTGTAGCCAATGTTTGACATATGGCTTGTGTATTTAAATCCCTCAAAATACTATAATTATGAATTCCTTAAAGAAAGCAATAACTATTCTCCGCATTCAGCTGTGACTGAAAATATTTATTGTGAGCTTTTAGTTATTAGACCATCAAGCCTTTAACAGGTATGGACTCAATACCTGTTGAATGCTGAAAATCATGATAAATACACAATTTCAGTTGCAGAATGCATCACAATTATGAGTACTTATTTTTTCACAGCATTCTTGCAGGTTGTTAGTTTTACCTCCTTGTTAAAAAATGTCGACAAGTTGTAAGAAACTTGTTGATTTCTTCAAAACAAGCTTGTTGCAACTTGCCATCTGCAGACTTCTTCCAACTTGTTGAAACAACTTGCAGCAAGCCTGTGGATAACAAGTTTTGACAATCAACTTGCAACAAGTCTGTTGTCAGTAAGCTGTTGCAAGCCGTGCCACTACAGATAACTTAATGTAGATCAAGTCTGTTCAATAATATCAAGATGTTGTCACGTGCTGCAAAATTTCTTGCAACTTGCATTGAAAATTCTCCTCTTAAGAGATGTTGAATTGGCAAATATGTACCTACAGTAATTACGTTTTGCTGATGTCTTCTTTACATATCAGGCAATTTTTCCTGATTAACATCTTGTATGTCCTAGAAATATTACAGTGTGCGATGGTGATTATGCATCCATTAATTGTCACCTTGGACTCAATCTTTACCTGTATGTGTATTGCAGTTTCAGTGCTTTACCATCATGGCCACAGGCCCCTGGTTCAAAATTTGTGAACCCCCCTGCCCTACTACAAACTAGAAATGGTGAAATTTCATTTCCCTGGACTTTTGGAGGGGAAGATGTCACAGAATTATGTCAAAATTGTTTTGATATTCATTAGTCAGTAAAGTGAGAAATTGAACTTACCAAAATACATCTCCTGTTGCCAAAATCATTGTTTGTTTGTCGTTCTCCCATTTTTTGGCACTTGTGTTTGCTTGAAGAATGTGAGGCACTATACGTCAGCAATGTCAGCTTTTGTCTTGAAAAATGACAATACCAGGGCCCTCCCTTAAGGCTTTTGTGGCTGGAGATCACCCAGTGTGCCCCGTCCAAGCGCATATTAGTGATGCCACTGTGCAGTTTCCAGCTTCAAACATATTGAGAGGATTTTTAATATTGCCCTAATGACTACTTCCATCCCCTTCTCGTAGTTAATTGAGTAAAACTTATTAGAATAACTATGTAACTCATTATCTATGTTGGTCAACGTTTATGCAAAATATGGTTTTTCATCGTCACATGTGTAGTGTGTTTTTACCAAATCTACCAATAGCAATTCTTGAATTACCCTATTGTTCAAGTTGCAGGTGGCTAACTTTTCTAAAACATTGTTATTGGTTCGTTAGGTCTAATTACAATATGCATGTGATGATGAAGGACCTTATTTCTGCATAAATCAGAACAAAAACATGGATAATGACTTGTATTGTAGTTGTAATGAGTTTCCAAACCTTATAGCTCTATTAACTATGCCCTTCTTGACTGCTTATTCTCATCTGTATAAATATGTCAGCCATCTTTTTTTTGTGTTGGTATATTTTCCTTGTGTTATAATGTTGCCTTTTCATTTAAGGAGGATTCGTCAAGCACTATCGCAACCAGTCCAAGCCGAGACCCCCAAGATGATGTACGTTATGATCGAACAGATGCGTTGACGACCAGTCCTGCTCGGCATTTGGCTCCACTTGAGGATTAGTCAGATGCTATTTTGGGAAATGATTAAAGTGGTGTGGAAGACGAGGCCGACGATGGAATTGATTTGATGGGAGACAATATGGAAGAGTATGTTTATTTGTCAAGTTCATTTTACAAATTGTTTATGAACTTAAAAAACAATTTTTTTTTCTCTTTCTAGTGACTATCGTACAATCCCTCGACTTGATGTGTGACCTAACAGCACTTGATGATGAAGAATATGATCAGATGGACATTGGGGCTCGACAAGAAGCTGAGAAAGTGATGGGAAGGAGAGACAGACAGGAGGCTTTAACATCTGGAAGACTGAGACGAGGACTTCGTTATGGTACTATACAGTTTGTTCATTTATTTTTTGGCAAAATGGCAGACAGCCACACCACATTAAGCCAGTATTGCGTAGCCGACCTGACAATTTTCCCTGTGGGAGAAAAGTGCTGACTTTTGACAGAGCATTGACTTGAAATACTTTTTCGTATGGGTTCAAATTGCATTTAGAAGCTCCTTTAGAAGCACATTTATAGGTTGTGCTTGTTGGGATTTGATGTGATCTATTTCTGTTCAGTATAAATTTCCAGGTGACTATTGATTTTCCTGCATTCTGATTGGTCAAGATTTGCTTTCTCGGAAGAGATAGTCACTGACCAGTGACTATTGCTTTTTGCTTTTGTATACAGTTATGAATTTGAAGTTAATTTTTCAAAAGGGAAATTTATACTAAAACAATTAGTTGCCTCAGGCGAGGTGAATATAGGCTTGTAATTACCTCGCCTTGGACGACTAATCGCTAAATAGTCATACATCAAAAGGCATGTGATATCACCAGTCCATTTTCTTGTGTTCTAAACTTAAACAAGTTAGAAACTATTTATATATTTTCCCTCAGATGAAACTGATGAAGATGACATGCCCAGGGTGACATTGACCTAGGCAATGACATGGTAGAAAGTGTAGAGAATTGTAGGATATGAAGGGACACACCATACGAGAGTGGGTGTGTCTGCAGGCGCCGAGAAATGAAATCAAAAACAGATTCAAACGATTTGTAAAGACATTTGTGGATCATCATGGCAAGAGTGTGTACAGAGACACAATCAAATTGATGTGTGAAGGTATGGCTGTTGATACCGGGATACAAGTTACGATACGGTACACTTGTTAATCAGAAATTGTGCCTGGCTCACGAGGAATGAGAACTATTATAACCTTTGAAATGCTAGCCCAGTGCTTAACCCGCTGAGAGATAGGTGGTGAGGTTGATTCTGTATATGATACTTTGCAATTCAGTGTAGTCCCTTAATGTCAATATGATCGTCATTGTAAATTTTGAACATTATCTTGAATGTAAAGGCCGCATGAATTAAGTACGTACACAAAAATTCCCTTTTTGCGCGCACACACGATTAAGTTTCCTTGCTGAAAAGCTGGTACGACTAGCTTTAAACCAGGCTCCTTGTCAAGGAAAAATTGTCATTTTTTCCCGTTCACACGAGAAAATACATTGACAAGTTTCTTGACGAGTTCTCTTACGCGTCTGCACGACAAACAATTTTTCCTTGACAGGCTTTATTTGCTCCTGTGTACGCGTAATTTGACAATATTTTTCCTTGACAACTTTTACGAGGCCGTATGATTTAAGTACGTAAACAAACAATTCCCTTGTCAAGTGTTCCTTGTTGCACGTACACACGAGCAAGTTTCCTTGGCGAAAAGCTGGTACGACTAGCTTTTAAACCAGGCTCCTTGTCAAGGAAAAGTTGTCAGTTTTTTCACGTACACACGAGCAAATAAAACTTGTCAAGGACAACTTGCTTGTCCGTACGGGGCTTTAGGGATTATAGCTAATGCTTAGAATCATCAAACGTATTTTATATATGGCCTTAGAGTTCTCTATGAAATTTGTACGAAATTTTAAAGGCCCACATCTTTTTTCTTCCAGGAAACCTTCAGACTCTCGTAACTGACTACAATGTTCTCGCGTGTGAACAACCTCTGCAAGTTTTGGCCTATTTCTTACCCGAAGCACCAGCAGAAATGTTGAAGATTTTTGACGAGGCTGCGAAGGAGGTTGTGTTGTCAATGTACGAAAGATATGATCAGACTACAAACGACATTTATGTCAGAATTGCCGAGTTGCCCTTAATGGAAGAAATCCGTACACTCAGGTAAGTTGCACTGGATAACTGATAAACATTTTGCGCCATGTAGTTAACAGCTAGTTTCGTTTCTCCTCTGTTTAAGACCCCGTTCACACGATGCCGGTATGTGACTCTGCTGGTAAAAATCATTAGGTTTTCAACTGTTCACACGATACCGGTAGAGTGATATCGCGTTTTGGTGTTGCGTTCACACGAAACCGGATCAATGTCGGATTTGAGTCGTTGAATTGTCGGAAATTCTCTCGCCATTGCTCTTCCACAACAAGGTTATTTCTAAAACTCTGCCACCAAGAAGAAGTTCGTCTTGGCATCGACCAGAATCGGCGTTGTCTTCTCTTTTTTTCCTTTTCGTTTTTTTTTTGTATCCAGTAATAAAACTGTGAGAATACGACGTCCTTTTCAATTTCTACCCAACGTTTTTGTAACAAGCTTAAATTTATTGACAATGTGCTGTACAAACCAGTTAAAATAGACAGAATATAATATCCAACAAAAACTTTTGTTAATTTCATTATTTTGTATTAATCGTAATGAAACACTAACGGTTAGGCGTTCACACGGTAGTCTGACGGTTGAATTTCACTACGGTTTCAAGCTTTTACGGTACGTATACCGTTTTCAAACCCTTACGGTTGGCATTACGGTTTCACACAATTTCATACCGGCATCGTGTGAACGCAACCCCTAAATGTAAGAATTTCATACCGTTTTCAAACTCTGTCGGCCGGTATCGTGTGAGCGGGGTCTAAAGCTGGATAATTGAAGATTGACTTGAATCATGTCCTTCAATGCTTCTTGTTTTCTTTCGTTTTCGTCCACTACAGGATTGTAAATTCTACCATAGTACAAAACGCAGTTGTAAATGAGATGCTTCTATCGTATCGTGTTACTGATACATGCAGTAATATACTTTATGTCACGTAAATGGGTTTTTTATGCATACTGTACTTTGTGTAGTGTGTACTTAGCTTCTCACATGCCTGGCTTTTCTGCGATTTTCGGGTACTGCGTCTTCTTTGACTGCAGGCAATGACCGTACAATGAAATTATAGGCAGGAATTGATCCTAGCCACGTTTGTTGAGACATTTGTACTTGACCACTGGGCTACGTTGGTTATGACGCTTTGTCAAGGTGGTTTAAGTTGTCCAAGCGTTCTGGCCTATATAGTTCTTTAAAGTGACCAAAGCCAAGAGGATTTTTGGCAAAGCCAGGTGTTGATCGCGGCCTCAGTGACAGATTCTGATTGATACACATATGCATTGTCTTTACCACTGGAATATGTTCGCTACCACATTCTTCCAACGTGGTTCAAATTGTGTAACCATTTTTTGTGGCCCATTCTGTTAAAAACTGGTAAATAATTTAAACCACATTGGACGAGTGTAGCAGCCAACGTGGTCAGGTGGTCAGGCAAAGTGGTGTAAATAAAAAACGCAGCTGAACGATAATTCCCTTCCTCTGAATTAACCAATAAATAATGAATTAAAACACAGGGGTACGTCAAGAGCATAAAGGACAAACAGACATCCAAAACCAGTTGATGATAACATCATACATGATGTTGCAAACGTCAAATGAGTTAACTTCGATCGCTGGCCCTGTCTTGGTTCTTGAAATAATCTAATAATTGACCATATATGTTCAAATTGACATAGACCTGCGCCAAATTTTTTGACATTGATTTGACGAGACTTAGGTAATACAAATATTGTATAAAGAAATGCACAAAAATGTAACGATTTTATCAGCCAATATGGTGCGACATAACCAGCTTTCTCAATCCACCATCCACTTGATAGGTGACTTATCATTCCACTTATGAAAGCAACTGCTTCAAGTATACCAAGTCGCAATGCACGCTGATCAGGGAGGGTTACATCAGCTATATATGAAAACACTGACAGTATTATTGTGGGGAAATAACCACACATACCACCAATAAAGCTCGATAGGATGAGAAAAAATATTGGCAGTTTAAAACATATTATAATCAATATAAGTGTACTCTCCGTAATGCTTCCAAATATCACAATTGCTGTAACAGTTCGACGTCCAACGTTATCTGACCATGACCCAAGCATGAGGGTCATGAATAATGTTTGGATAGTTGCAGTAACTATGGTGGCTAGGAGGATAAGTGAGGATTCACTTTGTGTATCCTTCATTATCCTCTGAAGTTCAGGATTATCGTGTGCAGTATGGTTGTCACAATTACTATGATGTTCCGTCTTATTAGTTACCAGCCCTTTTGATTCTCCAACACGGTGGTATATATACTGTTGAATGATAGGCACATGAAGCAATATACCAAAAGCGTAACGAAATATGACGTCAAGGTAGAAGTATTGTCCTTGTCAATGGAGTACACACTTTCTTTATTAGGTTGTTCCAAATGTTCATAACTTGAGTCCAGGGTTGCGTCTGTTATCATATCTCAGAAGTTTACTTGCAGTTGCTTATTATTGTTTGACGCTAGTAAGAAACAGCATAATTGCATGAATATACGTCCTAATTTCCATTCTTTAATCAACAGTCCCTGAGGTTATCGGTGATTGAGTTTCACAATTTTTTTTTATTTTTTAGGGCAAAACAAGTGAGCGAGAGTGACATTCAGTGAACTTTCAGGTAATAACTTATTCTAAATTAAGGGTTTATTCTGGGATTTACAGCAAAATTTGAAAAGTGAGCTTTTTAATGCTTCTCTGTGATATTTTAAGAAGCATTAATCACAATTTCACAACAGCTTGCTTACATGATTCAATTTTTTTAAAGACATCATTTGCCAATCATATTGTCTCGTTTTTCGTTCAAAACATGAAAAAGTGATAAAATAAAAGCAATAATTTTGAAAAAAGTTAATAAATTCAAACAATGATACAATTCATTGTTCATGTTTCATCGTTTTAATGCCATTCAGAGACGGTCGCAAATCAAAACTGAGAGGGATAATATTCTTAACGTACGCATAGTCTGTACGGTATTCGTGAGTGTAAATGGAAGTCAGATATTCGGCAAGTTACAGATGATTGAAAAATGAAAAGAACAGATGGGTCAGTTTCGGAAGATCGATTAGCGAAGGACAAATATTCGCGTGCTGCATCATTAATTTTGTTTCAAATCGATTGTTTTTACACTTTGGAAACACATGCGTATATAACTATGGATTCCCTCAATTATCGATTCTTCGCAGCCCCTCAAAACACATTTCTTATAAATTATGTTAAAGTATCAGACCAGGTCAAACGAGCACGAGAGTTTGCAGTCACGCGACATTGGTTAACAGCTCCACTTGATCCTTTCGGCTAGATTATAGAATATCCGGCCACTTTTGGTGTTTGTTTTTTTCGGGGGGGGGGGGATACGCAGTCATGAATATTTTACTGATACGGGATACACAGTCATTGAAATGACGTAAATATTCGAGTAGTTTAATCAGATAACTATATTATGTATTTCATGACTTTCGCTCGTTTTTTAAAATACACGCTCACATGCATGTATTTGCTTCGTTCTTTATAAGCTCATCACATTGGACTCGTGAATATTATGTAAGTCATGATATAGACGCATGCAGTGATTTACTCGTATAAATATATCATGTATTTTCATGAGTTTTAGGGTTAGGGACACTGTCACAATGCCAGAACTCAAAACATTGAGCAACTTTAAGTTAAACAAGTTTTGCTAACCTTTAAAATGGCAAATGCCGAATAAATAAGAAAACATGCTTTCCAAGGCTTTTTAAATATTTGTCTGAGCAGCTATGATGCATAGATAACAATGCATACTTTTTACAATCACAGTTTATAAATCTCTCTACCTGCTCGCTATAGTACATATTAAACTACTTCAAAACTTACGTCATTCAATCATTGCTTATCGTCGTATAACAGTCACACATTCTCCTCTTAGTGTTTGAACCATTAAACTACTCATATAGTTCTGTCATTTTTATGACTGCTTATCCCCGTATCCCCTAAAACCAAAAACTGTTTAGAGTGGCCGGGAATTCTGTAATCGCTCCGAGGTGACACCATTAGTGTTTATTCTGTTGTTCTTGTATGCGACAGCAATAGTTCAGTTCATTGTTTATTGAGGGGTTTACCAAATAAATAGTTAGTGTAATTACAATAACTAGAAAATTTACTGAAGAAATGTGCTAGTGGGCCTGATCTATAACCAGTAGAAATATTTCGAGATGTTTTCCTTATCCCTTTCAAACTGGTTCTATTGGTTAGATTTATTTCTCTGGTTAATTTTATAGCTTAAACAGAAGTTTCCAGTTTCGATTATCGTGCATGGAACCGTGCAAATATTTCTTTCCATTGCGCGGTAGCTTTCATTGTTTTCAATCACTCAAGATGTTATTATCGCACACGTTCCGCACACACTACAGTAAATGGCGTATCCACGAACGTGGCACTACAATTGAGCGATGGAATTTCATGTAGTAAACTCACAAAACAAAATGGCGATCTAACTTGTTGATTTCAAAATTCCATCTTTCACCTCTTTAAAAAATGTTTTACTATAAATATTAGTTATTTGTATAACCCTGATCCCTTTTAGCTAGTAAATTTGCCTTCGTAAGTTTCCTTTGTGCTCTCGATGCTGTTTCAAGGAAGTAATTCCGTGTTTAGAGGTGAAAATAAGTAATTACTTAACATCCCTGCGCGCTCATAGTTTACAGTTGAACCTTCATTGATTTAGCCTTGCATATGTGTCTAGAATATTTTTTCAAGTAATTCCACGTATTTTCCAGTGGTCAGCGTTATTACGTTCAACGCTAAGGCGAGAGAAGGGTCTACCGATCTTAGTCGAGTTACTCCGAGTCGATGACGACGCTGTCATTCGGGCAGACGCCACAGCACTTCGGAATCTGGCGTTGGACACAAGGAATAAAGTTGTTATAGGTATGAGACCTGGTTTGCAGTTTGCTATGCGAGAGTCTGTTTGCTTCACTTCTGCGTCTTCCTTTTGTCAGGAAAATACGCGATGAAGGATCTTGTTTACAGGCTGCCACCCGGAGAAGGGAGCCAGGGTGTCACAGAACCAACCTACGGTGCTATTATATGCACTATACATCAATTGGTTGATCAGGACTCGCAAAATGCAAAGTAAGTTTTTCACATCCTGCATGCATATGTTTTATCAAAACAGCACTCAATTCACAACATAATTCATCTTCATAATGTATTCAACACATTTTATACAATATGAGGTTTACAACTCTATACCAGGAGGAATTGTTTTCTGACTGGAAATAAGAACCAGTTAAGAACCACGTGGGCCTGTATTTTTTCCTAATATAGGGGTATATTTTTTCCTAAGTACCTGTTATATAAGAAACACTTCAGCCTGAAGTCAAAATTAACTGGTTCTTTTATGTGACTTATTTTACTCAGTAGACCAGAATGATAATTGTCTGTGTATATTCAATTTTTAGAGCCGTACGGGATGTCGGTGGTATCGTTAAACTAGTCAAAATTGCGAAAGGAAATTACAGTCCAAAAGTCGTTAAGACGGCAAATCAGGTGAGCTGGTATTCTCAGCAAGTCCCGGGAGCTCGATAGAGCTCATTACTCAGCTCGAAGTCACGAACTTCAAGTCATGTTTGCTCTGCTGCAAGTACGCAACAGGATTGATTGCGAAGAATTTTTTTTCCGCACTTACGATGTTGTAGCAACTTTTAGGAATCGGGAAATATCAAATTGGATCAAGTCTAATTCTAATTATTGTTTAATATTATTCAATGTTATTGACAACTAGTTTAATGTGAGCAAAAAATTGACCCACCCTATTCCAATGAAGCTTTAACAACTTGTGAAAATTTAGTAGACAGCGTGTCGTGGGATAGTTAATTTTGTATTTACTTTGTCCAAGGTTCTTGTTTCAATGTGGAATTTCAAAGAAACTCGGACAGTGATAGACAAGGCAGGATGGCAGTACACGAAGAATATTGCTGACGAGTATGGACAATCGCCTAGACCAAAAGCGTATGACGACGTCTCTCTACCCCGCAGTGCACACAAATCATACAACAATCATGCTCGTTATCCCCCACCATCCGCAAGTACCCCAGACGAGATACGTGATTTGGAAATGCGGGGTTATGCCATCCCCAATAGCGGTGGTGATCCTAGCAGAACTTCACCTGAGCCAGCCTCGCGCAATTCGCCCCGCACTCCTCGTGATGAAGCGGTCTTGTCGACCAAAGCCCCTCCGGAATATGCGAAAGTTAACAAAAACAGAGACGGGGGCCCTGAAGGACCTGGTCAAGACGAGGCCGACTCGTGGGTTTGAATTTGATTGAGCTGGCAAGCAGTTTAAAACATTGTCGATGAAAATCCGTGTTGATCCTGTTGTACCATGTTTACTTTTGCTAGTGTTTTATAAATCTAGAATCTATTGTTAGTGAACTTTATAAATACTGGAACGATAACTCCAGGTAAAAGCCAGTGAACTGTATAAATACTGGAACGATAACTCCAGGTAAAAGCCAGTGAACTCTATAAATACTGGAACGATAACTCCGGGTAGAAGCCAGTGAACTCCATAAATACTGGAATGATAACTCCAGGTAGAAGCCAGTGAACTCTATAAATACTGGAACAATAACTCCGGGTAGAAGCCCTATAAATATCGAAAGCAGTTGCAATACAGCTATTCCAAGCTGTTTCGGCTTGGAAAACCAACTCGTGCGTTCATGAACCATGACATTAAATCAAAGTAAAAAACAACTTTGGCTGCAAACAAATAAGTGAGTGTGAATTGGCTTCAAGGGTGGCAAACAAATCATGGTTCTAGTCTAGTATAGAGTTGACTGTTTATTTACTGGTATATTATGTGCAGCTGTAATCTTACGTTTTTCATATATAACTGTAATACTTAATCCGCCTGCTGTAGGCGTGGCGGAGTTTTAAATTCGCCCTATTTCTGGGTTTTTTTTTAAAGAATTTCGGTGTGACAAGCGTAGAGATTATAAAAGAATAGAAGGGGCATCGTAGGACAAATTCAGTCAAACGAAAGGGACAAATTGAAGCTTGCTAAGGGCCAAATTTCAAACCCGGATGTATGGTTGTGCGCCTATTGGCTGGTTCTTGACTTTTCCTAACAAGAGATCGAGAAAGCTCGAGAAAAATTTTTTCCGATTTTTTTGCACTCAAAGTTTTTTATGTAAAAACAGTGGCGAAGATGTTAAACATATGCGGATTGCCTTGAACGTTTTGAATTTTGTGTTTTGAATCCTGAATAAAGTTGGGTATGTTTAATATTGATTATTTGTGAGCGAAAATGCAACCGTAGTATTGCTGTTGTACATCTTGTTGCACCTCTAAAACAATGTTGACAACTGCTTCAAGGAGGAAGTTTAATTTGTTTTAAGATGTGGGACAATTTGGCAGATATTTTAACCTAAGGTTGAAAACCTCCTTATTACCAAAAAATCTTGCTGTCTGCACCTCAAATTATAAAAAATAGGTACGCTAAAGCGTACATGTGTCTACTGTAAGCGAAATACAGAACAATCTGAATATGCAAGACATTAAAATGACCTTTCTATTTTAATTAATAAAAAAATTCGACAAATAAACAGCTAATCTACAATACATCACATGTATTTATTTTTAGCAGTACTGTACATAGTTCACATTCGTGATATAGTTAGCATCAATTAAAACTAAATTAATCAAAAACTTTAGTTATATGTCAGTAATCTAACCGAGAAGGTTTTCTCTACTAACTGAGGACGCCTGCCGACTATATCTAGAATGTTCTATAAATATTATTTGAGAAACAAGTATTAGAACTAGCTATATTTACATAAATTTCACGAATTACAAAGCGTGCAACCCAAACATAACTGTTTTCATCAAGTAATGAATGCGGAGATATTCGTAATTACCGTAGCAATCTCCAGTCATTTGTTGTCAAGGACTTGAAGAACAACCAATTCTGTATGTTCTAGAAAAATTGTCACTGTTACCAGAAGGACATCATGTGAGAAGTGCTTGGGAATCTACCGCTGTTAAATAAACATTAGCATTTTCTTAATCAAAACAGTAAACATTCATGTATTGTTTGGGGGGGGGGCAGAGCCTCAGAAAGCATGCGTTAATCTCAACAGTCATTCAATTTTTGTCAGAGTGATGCAAAAATGGTCATCCTTATCTAATACTTTCTTTATTTGTCTTGTTACACCCAGACAATACTGTCTACTTATTGACTTATCCACAGCAGATGTATCATCGCTTTTCTGTTTAAGAACCTGTTTATGTCCACCAACATTATGTAATTTAATCGACCTTTGAAGTAATATCTGAACTATTCGGTCAACATGTTTTGTTTTTTCATGGAAATACCTGGGCTCATTTATTTACAAAGAAAAGGGTGTTCATTAATTCCACGAACAGCTTTGCTACAACAGGCTAAAGAGTCAGTAAGATTGCTGTAATTTTATCATGTAGATAATAAATTAGAATAATAACATAATTCATGAATTTGTCAAATCATAAATACTTTAAAGTGTCTCAGGGGTATTGGCTAGAGTTTCTGATTTTTGCAGTGTTTTGATGAGTGTAGAAATGCCAATGGCACCAGCCGTTGCAGATGGCTTGAGACTGGCTAGGGGGAGATATAGGCTAGGGCAGAGAATATTTAAAACTAGAATTTTTAATAGCATTTTCAGCATTCTGACAACACATTTTTGGGGAAAATTTAAGTTGCATAAAGGGCGTTGATGAGTTGATAGTACGCTATTTTGAATTTTGGTAAATTGCATGCTATGGTACATTAATATATCTAGTTGTGTACCTGTGCACAAGTAATAATAAACTAACACAGCTACATACTTTCTCAGATTATATATTTTGCTGCATTTATATTCAGTGGCATAAACATGATACAATTTTGCTGCGAAAAGAAGTCACCAGCTTTATATTGAGCAATGATGCTCAACATAAGCCATAAAATGACAAGCGATAAACAGAACTTTCCCAAGGAGAATTTCTTATAGGTCCGCAACTTTGTTTTATATACAATATTTATATATTAGAGGCTAGATCGTGTGACAAAACTAAATCGGCTATTTACACATACACTACAACGTGTTTCATTTTAAAATCTTACCTTGATCCGACGAAGATATTCCCCCAAAAGCGAGAACTATATCATTCAATAAGTAAATAGCGTTAAACAGCTAGCTATGGAAGAGCAAACGAGTGGAAAGATGTGAAATTAGAGCATGCTTGCTTGGATGGTGACTCCATATTTGGGCATTGTCGTACGAACGGCGAATTCGGAAATATCCGATGCGCTCCCGAGTTTGATGTTGAAGCCATTTATGGGCACATGCGTAAATATGCCGAATACGGAAAATTCCGAAATTAGAATCCTCCTATACAAACATACCCCAAATTGGGCTCACACGATGACATATGTGTCCACTTACAGTAGACACAAAAATAGAAAGCTACAACATATTTTCCCATTATAGTCAATATCTATTTGCATCCTGGTCATCAAAGCATAGGCAGCCCATGAGATCTCAATAAATTGCGGAATAACTGAAGTGTTCATTTGTATATATATATATATATTTCCAAGGTAGGTAACTATATCGTAAACTGTACGTCACACACCTGCACACTTCGTCAAAATAATAAAAAACTGCGATGAAAACAGGAAAAAACACTTTGAAGGTGGGTAATTGTCCTACATAGTTACAAAAAAATATATTTCAAAACGATTTTAATTCGCAAGAAACGAGGAGAAATCGATACGGTGGCTCGTAAGACACACGATCCTCCCACTTTTTTATCGACCAACATTTTAGATACGTTGCGACTTTTTAGATACGTTGCGACTTACGTTGCGACTTGCATTACCGCTTCCTGGTCTTTTGTGTTAGTTTCTTGTCTATTAAATATGGCTGTATTCAAGTTGGTTTTAGATAGATAGATAGATAAATTGTTTAATAATACAACATCTTGCAGTCATAGATTGAATTAAATGTGTTACATCGGTGTCGGCCTTTTTCTCGCATAAAACAGATTCATTATGCAGGTATTGCCTAGCCGATTGCCTTCTCTGGCCAATAAAAATGCTAGTTTCCGCTAGGCGAATTTTGCTCTCGGAACGGAATATTTCATTGTTTTTGAGCTTTCAACAGTGGCTCTGAAAAATTCTGTTTCTCGCACAAAACTCCGTCTAGTAGCCTCCCGCCAACACAAACCTGACAGCATTGGACAATTTGAAAATATAATAGGCTAAATGTCTACCCTTAGCGCAAAAGCTTTTTTCCATACTTCTGGGGTCTGGCTAGAAGCTAGAGGACGATTATAGTTCCCGTATATCGATATTTTGCACAAAAATAGTTAATTTTAAGTGATAAATGTTAAGTGTATTTCAAGCTCATTTTTAATCGGGCTTTTTGTCAAGGGGTAATAAGTTTTTAAAAATTAAATATAGTTTTCAAGGAGTGTGGGTTTTGTTCAGCCTGTTTGGCCAAGTGGTCGTCGAGCTAGCTCTCTTTCTTTTGGTGCGGGTTCGAATCCCATTCCTGCTTCATCATTTCTTTCATTTTTTCCCCTCCTTTTTTTAAATGCGAGCTTCCTACCTGAAGTTTTCATGAAGTTTTAGGTGTTGGTTTTAACTGCTGGGTTTTTTCTTTATTTATTGGTAAATATTGCCAAAAAATGTAACGTCTTCGTCTTGTCCTGCGGCGAACGATCCAGATAAATGCTGAAATGCATGGTTTGTTTTGAGTAACGTGTGTGATATATACTGCACATGCGCGCTGCTAATTCTGATACCCGTATCTGCGCGAAGACGCCACAATCTTTAGTGTGTTGCTGTACAAAAGAAGATAAATACGAAACGCTTAATTTAGTTTTTTCTGAATACAATAAAACTCATTTAAGCGAAATAACTTTTGTAATTTATTATATTCCATGCTGTACATATTGCCAAAAATGTAATGTCAGAAAAACGTCTTCCAACATGGTACGTTTTTCATATGGTTATGGGTGTTTTAAAGCACTCGTATTTCCATAGTTTCACCAGAGAAGATACGAAGAAGTGTGTAACGCGTGAAAAACGCGTGTGTTTTCCAAGGGTTTTATATGTACCACGTACTGGGACGTGTATATAGTGCGCATGCGTCTGGCTGATAAGGACCGCGAACAAGGCCCACAATCTTAGAGTGGTGCTGCCCTAAGGTACATAAATACGACACGCGTTTGTAGTAAGTTGTCCCTAGAAGTTTGCATCAACGGGCTGATCACCCTTCGATGGATAAGTGGGGGGGCATTGTCTGCGAGCGGGGCGAAGCCCGTTACTTAGTTGGGCCTAGCCCCAATCAAAGTCATTGTCCATATCACACTTGGTCAGTCAGTGGGGTTTGCGAGTGGACGGGGGCTTTTCATTCTATCTTATAACTTCTTTGGAGAAATGCAAATGAAGTCACGTGTTCAACGTCACAAGCTAGAGACGTCACAGAAAAATTTATGCAACGTGGTGGACCATCATGGAGGACAGCTAGCAAGGTTCCTTTAGAATTTATATTTTTTTCAAATCACGGATTTTATGGATTTATGGCTGCTTGACGCTGAGAAGAACGTTGATTGCTGCTGTTTGAAGGTAATTTGGAATCTTTTGTCGTCAAATTGTCTTTGTAAATGTTGTTTTAAGCGTCTCTTCGTGAGGGCAAATTTAGAAAGGACGGTCGCCATGTTTGAATTTGTCTTTCTTGTAGGCGTTTGTTGTACAGTACGCTAGCGATCAACTTTGTGGCTCGCTTTTGAGGTGAAGATTGACTGTCTTAAAAGGTAATTTGCTTTATTTGAGCGAAGTATAGGTTGTTTAAATACGTAAAACGATGAAGTAAAATTATCTTCGTTGCCATATTGTTTTAAATTCGTCGCAAGACAAGCTTTTCTTCAACATGGTAGAGTTTAAATTTGTTTGAATTTGTTGTAGAGACTGGCCTTGTTTGTGGCTGGCTTTCAATGTGTGGACGAAACACTTGTCTGGAAAGGTAATTTGCTTTCGTTGTAGGTTTTAGCTCACTGAAGTATAGCTTGTGTTAATACGCCTTAAATATAAATACTGTGAAATTTGTTTTTAATTGTGGATCTATCTTTCATTCGAGAATCGAGATGGAAAATTCCGAACCGTGCTTGCCATGTGGTGGCTGTCTTTTCATAGCTGGCTTTTCATGGCTGGCTTTTCATGTGAAGATTAAAAAGGTAACTTACATTCCTTGTAGGTTTTATTTGAGCAAAGTATAGCTCGGTTTACCTTTATGAATAGGGAATGGAATTCATAATACGTTTCAAATTTGCCAAGACATGTTGCTGCAGAAAGTCCATTTTAATTGACTGTATCGAATTAAAGATGTTTCCGTTCTTTTTGTAGAAAAGGGTGTAAATGTGAATAATAGAAGGAATGCGTCATGAAGGTGCTTCGAAAGGGGAGTGAGTTTATGTTTATGTGAGCTTAGATATTTTCAATAAAATCAATTTAATTACATGGTGTTCCACAAATTTCTTATATAAAATAATATAATTCACCATGCAAAGTCTGAAATTACATATTGTCAGTAATTTATCTTGCAGAATTTTTGACCCTAGAGTTTTTCCAAAATTCCACCCCTTCTTGAACTTAGGCATAAAAGTTGTTTTTCATTTGGCATATTTGTTCACCGAAAAAGGAAATCACTGTCTTACCAACCTGATTGGCTTTGCTTTCTTGCAGAGTTTTTGGTTCTGCCTTGCGTGAATATATTTGGCTGGTAGAAAGCGAGCGTTAGGGCATGGCACATGAGTTTAGACAGGATGACCAGACCTAGGATGTGTGCAAGTAAAGCTTTGCCAGATTTTGATTGAATGAAAAACAATTGCAAAAAATCTTCTACCAGTAATTAACCTTGGCTCATAAAAAACTGGCAATGTTTTCCTTGGGGTTAGGAGGGTGCAAATGGTACCCATAGGTAGAGGGTACAAGTGGTACCTGCAAGAAGAGAGAAGCTGCGTAAGATACAAGAAGAAGAGGGGGCCCTTTCAATGAATCTTCCGCAGCAGGTAAAAGCATGCACATTGGTTAGTTGGGCTAGCTTCATGACGAAGTCCGCTACCAGTGTCTAGGTTTCTCTTGGTGTGGGGCAACGCAGACAACAACGAAAGATGTAAGTGTTCAACCCCTGTTTATGGTGCCTCATAGGTGCGACACGCACTAGGTTAAGGGCATGACGAGACGCCATATTCAGGGGTATTATAATGCGCAGCAGCTAGGGCCCATGGCGAACAGTGCATGTGCAGTTAGGCTATTGTAGACAGTTTAGTTGCGCGACACACCACATTTACGTTAAGATGTTTTCAGTTATCAAGACTTTTTTCTTTCCTGCACCAGATTTGTGCTAAAATATAAACAGATTGCCCTGCATGTTGGAGTGTTGTCATGTCGTGCTTTGTTGATGAATGTTTTCTTCTGCAACATAGCTGTCACGAAAGCGCTCCATCGATCAAGCTCACGTATGGTCGTCATAGAAACATAGAATGTTTCCATGTTTTGTTCATTGTTTCTGCAGACTGATCATACATTTGCTTGGTTGAACGTGAATTAAACATTACTATAAGCCTGTGCAAAGCCTCTTTTACATGGCCATGTTCTCTCTGACTAATATCAAGTGCCAAATGTTTTTTAGCCGTGTACACAATGAATTTTTGATAAATTTGTTGAAAGTTCCTAATTTATACGGTGAAGAAACATTTGACCCACGAAATTTTGTCAAGGGAAATTTAGTCGTGCAAGAGGGGCTTTATTTTCGAAGCTTTTGTGATCACACGTTGGAGATTCAGTGTGTGTTCTCGGTAAATCTTCTAAAAAATTTTCAATAAATGATTTCTTGTGTGGTCACAGAAATTTTGACAGTACAAACAGGTGATAAACTACAATGTACCAAGTTAGGAATTTTTGACAAATTTAGTGAAAGTTCCCATTACATACTTATACTTATTATTTACTCATACTTATTATTTACTCGTACTTTATATACTTATACTTCTTATGCTTCTTATACTTTATATACTTTTATACTTATTATTATATAGTTTTTATACTTATTATTTATATACTTATTATTTATATGCTTATACTTTATATGCTTATACTTTATATACTTTTACACTTATTATTATATTGTACTTATACTTTTTATACTTATTATTATATACCGACAATATATAATATATGGACAGCTAAATGACTTTTTATAAGTGAGAATGGACAGCCAAACAACATTTTACAAGTGAGAATAAACAGCTAAACGACTTTTATATAGAGAAAATTACCAGCAAAAGGGCTTTTTATAAGTGAGAATGGACAGCTACTTTACATTTGTACAGAGAGAATGGATAGTGAAAAAACTTTTTATACGAGACAATTGACAGCTAAGACTTTTTATAAATGACAATGAACGACTAAAAGACTTTTATATAGAGATAATTGACAGCTTAAAGACTTTTATATAGAGAAAATTGAAAGCAAAAGGACTTTTTAAAAGTGAGAATGAACGGCTAAAAGACTTTTATATAGACAAAATTGAAAGCAAAAGGACTTTTTATAAGAGATAATTGACAGCTAAAAGACTTTCATATAGAGAAAATTGCCAGAAAAAGGACTTTTTATATAGAGATAATTGACAGTTAAAAGACTTTTATATAGAGAAAATTGAAAGCAAAAGGACTTTTTATAAGTGAGAATGGACAGCTAAAAGACTTTTATATAGAGAAAATTGAAAGCGAAAGGACTTTTTATAAGAGATAATTGACAGCTAAAAGACTTTTATATAGAGAAAATTGCCAGCAAAAAAACTTTTTATAGGAGATACTTGACAGCTAAAAGACTTTTATATAGAGAAAATTGACAGCAAAAGGACTTTTTATAAGAGATAATTGACAGCTAAAAGACTTTTATATAGAGAAAACTGAAAGCAAAAGGACTTTTTATAAGAGATAATTGATAGCTAAAACACTTTTATATAGAGAAAATTGAAAGCAAAAGGACTTTTTATAAGAGATAACTGACAGCTTAAAGACTTTTATATAGAGAAAATTGAAAGCAAAAGGACTTTTTAAAAGTGAGAATGAACGGCTAAAAGACTTTTATGTAGAGAAAATTGACAGCAAAAAGACTTTTATATAGAGAAAATTGACAGCAAAAGGACTTTTTATAAGTGAGAATGGACAGCTAAAAGACTTTTATATAGAGATAATTGACAGCTAAAAGACTTTTATATAGAGAAAATTGACAGCAAAAAGACTTTTTATAAGAGATAATTGACAGCTAAAAGACTTTTATATAGAGAAAATTGACAGCAAAAGGACTTTTTATAAGTGAGAATGGACAGCTAAAAGACTTTTATATAGAGAAAATTGAAAGAAAAAGGACTTTTTATAAGAGGTAATTGATAGCTAAAACACTTTTATATAGAGAAAATTGAAAGCAAAAGGACTTTTTATAAGAGATAATTGACAGCTTAAAGACTTTTATATAGAGAAAATTGAAAGCAAAAGGACTTTTTATAAGAGATAATTGATAGCTAAAACACTTTTATATAGAGAAAATTGAAAGCAAAAGGACTTTTTATAAGAGATAATTGACAGCTTAAAGACTTTTATATAGAGAAAATTGAAAGCAAAAGGACTTTTTATAAGTGAGAATGGACAGCTAAAAGACTTTTATACAGAGAAAATTGCCAGCAAAAGGACTTTTTATATAGAGATAATTGACAGCTAAAAGACTTTTATATAGAGAAAATTGAAAGCAAAAGGACTTTTTATAAGTGAGAATGGACAGCTAAAAGACTTTTATATAGAGAAAATTGAAAGCGAAAGGACTTTTTATAAGAGATAATTGACAGCTAAAAGACTTTTATATAGAGAAAATTGAAAGCAAAAGGACTTTTTATAAGTGAGAATGGACAGCTAAAAGACTTTTATATAGAGAAAATTGAAAGCAAAAGGACTTTTTATAAGAGATAATTGACAGCTAAAAGACTTTTATATAGAGAAAATTGACAGCAAAAGGACTTTTTGTAAGTGAGAGTGAATGGCTAAAAGACTTTTATGTAGAGAAAATTGCCAGCAAAAAGACTTTTTATAAGAGATAATTGACAGCTAAAAGACTTTTATATAGAGAAAATTGACAGCAAAAGGACTTTTTATAAGAGATAATTGACAGCTAAAAGACTTTTATATAGAGATAATATAAAGCAAAAGGACTTTTTATAAGTGAGAATAGACAGCTAAAAGACTTTTATATGGAGAAAATTGACAGCAAAGGACTTTTTATATAGAGATAATTGACAGCTAAAAGATTTTAGATAGAGAAAATTGCTAGCGAAAGGACTTTTTATAAGAGATAATTGACAGCTTAAAGACTTTTATATAGAGAAAATTGAAAGCAAAAGGACTTTTTATAAGAGATAATTGACAGCTTAAAGACTTTTATATAGAGAAAATTGAAAGCAAAAGGACTTTTTATAAGAGATAATTGATAGCTAAAACACTTTTATATAGAGAAAATTGAAAGCGAAAGGACTTTTTATAAGAGATAATTGACAGCTTAAAGACTTTTATATAGAGAAAATTGAAAGCAAAAGGACTTTTTATAAGTGAGAATGGACAGCTAAAAGACTTTTATATAGAGAAAATTGAAAGCGAAAGGACTTTTTATAAGAGATAATTGACAGCTAAAAGACTTTTATATAGAGAAAATTGAAAGCAAAAGGACTTTTTATAAGTGAGAATGGACAGCTAAAAGACTTTTATATAGAGAAAATTGAAAGCGAAAGGACTTTTTATAAGAGATAATTGACAGCTAAAAGACTTTTATATAGAGAAAATTGACAGCAAAAGGACTTTTTGTAAGTGAGAGTGAATGGCTAAAAGGCTTTTATGTAGAGAAAATTGCCAGCAAAAAGACTTTTTATAAGAGATAATTGACAGCTAAAAGACTTTTATATAGAGAAAATTGACAGCAAAAGGACTTTTTATAAGAGATAATTGACAGCTAAAAGACTTTTATATAGAGATAATATAAAGCAAAAGGACTTTTTATAAGTGAGAATAGACAGCTAAAAGACTTTTATATAGAGAAAATTGAAAGCAAAGGACTTTTTATATAGAGATAATTGACAGCTAAAAGATTTTAGATAGAGAAAATTGCTAGCGAAAGGACTTTTTATAAGAGATAATTGACAGCTAAAAGACTTTTATATGGAGAAAATTGACAGCAAAGGACTTTTTATAAGTGAGAATGAACGGCTAAAAGACTTTTATATAGAGAAAATTGAAAGCGAAAGGACTTTTTATAAGAGATAATTGACAGCTAAAAGACTTTTATATAGAAAAAATTGACAGCAAAAGGACTTTTTGTAAGTGAGAATGGACAGCTAAAAGACTTTTATATAGAGAAAATTGACAGCAAAAGGATTTTTTATAAGAGATAATTGACAGCTAAAAGACTTTTATATAGAGAAAATTGAAAGCAAAAGGACTTTTTGTAAGTGAGAGTGAATGGCTAAAAGACTTTTATGTAGAGAAAATTGCCAGCAAAAAGACTTTTTATAAGAGATAATTGACAGCTAAAAGACTTTTATATAGAGAAAATTGACAGCAAAAGGACTTTTTATAAGAGATAATTGACAGCTAAAAGACTTTTATATAGAGATAATATAATGCAAAAGGACTTTTTATAAGTGAGAATAGACAGCTAAAAGACTTTTATATGGAGAAAATTGAAAGCAAAGGACTTTTTATAAGAGGTAATTGATAGCTAAAACACTTTTATATAGAGAAAATTGACAGCAAAAGGACTTTTTATAAGTGAGAATGGACAGCTGAAAGACTTTTATATAGAGAAAATTGAAAGAAAAAGGACTTTTTATAAGAGGTAATTGATAGCTAAAACACTTTTATATAGAGAAAATTGAAAGCAAAAGGACTTTTTATAAGAGATAACTGACAGCTTAAAGACTTTTATATAGAGAAAATTGAAAGCAAAAGGACTTTTTATAAGAGATAATTGATAGCTAAAACACTTTTATATAGAGAAAATTGAAAGCAAAAGGACTTTTTATAAGAGATAATTGACAGCTTAAAGACTTTTATATAGAGAAAATTGAAAGCAAAAGGACTTTTTATAAGTGAGAATGGACAGCTAAAAGACTTTTATACAGAGAAAATTGCCAGCAAAAGGACTTTTTATATAGAGATAATTGACAGCTAAAAGACTTTTATATAGAGAAAATTGAAAGCAAAAGGACTTTTTATAAGTGAGAATGGACAGCTAAAAGACTTTTATATAGAGAAAATTGAAAGCAAAAGGACTTTTTACAAGAGATAATTGACAGCTAAAAGACTTTTATATAGAGAAAATTGACAGCAAAAGGACTTTTTGTAACTGAGAGTGAATGGCTAAAAGACTTTTATGTAGAGAAAATTGCCAGCAAAAAGACTTTTTATAAGAGATAATTGACAGCTAAAAGACTTTTATATAGAGAAAATTGACAGCAAAAGGACTTTTTATAAGAGATAATTGACAGCTAAAAGACTTTTATATAGAGATAATATAAAGCAAAAGGACTTTTTATAAGTGAGAATAGACAGCTAAAAGACTTTTATATGGAGAAAATTGACAGCAAAGGACTTTTTATATAGAGATAATTGACAGCTAAAAGATTTTAGATAGAGAAAATTGCTAGCGAAAGGACTTTTTATAAGAGATAATTGACAGCTAAAAGATTTTAGATAGAGAAAATTGCTAGCGAAAGGACTTTTTATAAGAGATAATTGACAGCTTAAAGACTTTTATATAGAGAAAATTGAAAGCAAAAGGACTTTTTATAAGAGATAATTGACAGCTTAAAGACTTTTATATAGAGAAAATTGAAAGCAAAAGGACTTTTTATAAGAGATAATTGATAGCTAAAACACTTTTATATAGAGAAAATTGAAAGCGAAAGGACTTTTTATAAGAGATAATTGACAGCTTAAAGACTTTTATATAGAGAAAATTGAAAGCAAAAGGACTTTTTATAAGTGAGAATGGACAGCTAAAAGACTTTTATACAGAGAAAATTGCCAGCAAAAGGACTTTTTATATAGAGATAATTGACAGCTAAAAGACTTTTATATAGAGAAAATTGAAAGCAAAAGGACTTTTTATAAGTGAGAATGGACAGCTAAAAGACTTTTATATAGAGAAAATTGAAAGCGAAAGGACTTTTTATAAGAGATAATTGACAGCTAAAAGACTTTTATATAGAGAAAATTGACAGCAAAAGGACTTTTTGTAAGTGAGAGTGAATGGCTAAAAGACTTTTATGTAGAGAAAATTGCCAGCAAAAAGACTTTTTATAAGAGATAATTGACAGCTAAAAGACTTTTATATAGAGAAAATTGACAGCAAAAGGACTTTTTATAAGAGATAATTGACAGCTAAAAGACTTTTATATAGAGATAATATAAAGCAAAAGGACTTTTTATAAGTGAGAATAGACAGCTAAAAGACTTTTATATGGAGAAAATTGAAAGCAAAGGACTTTTTATATAGAGATAATTGACAGCTAAAAGATTTTAGATAGAGAAAATTGCTAGCGAAAGGACTTTTTATAAGAGATAATTGACAGCTAAAAGACTTTTATATGGAGAAAATTGACAGCAAAGGACTTTTTATAAGTGAGAATGAACGGCTAAAAGACTTTTATATAGAGAAAATTGAAAGCGAAAGGACTTTTTATAAGAGATAATTGACAGCTAAAAGACTTTTATATAGAAAAAATTGACAGCAAAAGGACTTTTTGTAAGTGAGAATGGACAGCTAAAAGACTTTTATATAGAAAAAATTGACAGCAAAAGGATTTTTTATAAGAGATAATTGACAGCTAAAAGACTTTTATATAGAGAAAATTGAAAGCAAAAGGACTTTTTGTAAGTGAGAGTGAATGGCTAAAAGACTTTTATGTAGAGAAAATTGCCAGCAAAAAGACTTTTTATAAGAGATAATTGACAGCTAAAAGACTTTTATATAGAGAAAATTGACAGCAAAAGGACTTTTTATAAGAGATAATTGACAGCTAAAAGACTTTTATATAGAGATAATATAAAGCAAAAGGACTTTTTATAAGTGAGAATAGACAGCTAAAAGACTTTTATATGGAGAAAATTGAAAGCAAAAGGACTTTTTATAAGTGAGAATGGACAGCTAAAAGACTTTTATATAGAGAAAATTGAAAGCGAAAGGACTTTTTATAAGAGATAATTGACAGCTAAAAGACTTTTATATAGAGAAAATTGACAGCAAAAGGACTTTTTGTAAGTGAGAGTGAATGGCTAAAAGACTTTTATGTAGAGAAAATTGCCAGCAAAAAGACTTTTTATAAGAGATAATTGACAGCTAAAAGACTTTTATATAGAGAAAATTGACAGCAAAAGGACTTTTTATAAGAGATAATTGACAGCTAAAAGACTTTTATATAGAGATAATATAAAGCAAAAGGACTTTTTATAAGTGAGAATAGACAGCTAAAAGACTTTTATATGGAGAAAATTGAAAGCAAAGGACTTTTTATATAGAGATAATTGACAGCTAAAAGATTTTAGATAGAGAAAATTGCTAGCGAAAGGACTTTTTATAAGAGATAATTGACAGCTAAAAGACTTTTATATGGAGAAAATTGACAGCAAAGGACTTTTTATAAGTGAGAATGAACGGCTAAAAGACTTTTATATAGAGAAAATTGAAAGCGAAAGGACTTTTTATAAGAGATAATTGACAGCTAAAAGACTTTTATATAGAAAAAATTGACAGCAAAAGGACTTTTTGTAAGTGAGAATGGACAGCTAAAAGACTTTTATATAGAAAAAATTGACAGCAAAAGGATTTTTTATAAGAGATAATTGACAGCTAAAAGACTTTTATATAGAGAAAATTGAAAGCAAAAGGACTTTTTGTAAGTGAGAGTGAATGGCTAAAAGACTTTTATGTAGAGAAAATTGCCAGCAAAAAGACTTTTTATAAGAGATAATTGACAGCTAAAAGACTTTTATATAGAGAAAATTGACAGCAAAAGGACTTTTTATAAGAGATAATTGACAGCTAAAAGACTTTTATATAGAGATAATATAAAGCAAAAGGACTTTTTATAAGTGAGAATAGACAGCTAAAAGACTTTTATATGGAGAAAATTGAAAGCAAAAGGACTTTTTATAAGTGAGAATGGACAGCTAAAAGACTTTTATATAGAGAAAATTGAAAGCGAAAGGACTTTTTATAAGAGATAATTGACAGCTAAAAGACTTTTATATAGAGAAAATTGACAGCAAAAGGACTTTTTGTAAGTGAGAGTGAATGGCTAAAAGACTTTTATGTAGAGAAAATTGCCAGCAAAAAGACTTTTTATAAGAGATAATTGACAGCTAAAAGACTTTTATATAGAGAAAATTGACAGCAAAAGGACTTTTTATAAGAGATAATTGACAGCTAAAAGACTTTTATATAGAGATAATATAAAGCAAAAGGACTTTTTATAAGTGAGAATAGACAGCTAAAAGACTTTTATATGGAGAAAATTGAAAGCAAAGGACTTTTTATATAGAGATAATTGACAGCTAAAAGATTTTAGATAGAGAAAATTGCTAGCGAAAGGACTTTTTATAAGAGATAATTGACAGCTAAAAGACTTTTATATGGAGAAAATTGACAGCAAAGGACTTTTTATAAGTGAGAATGAACGGCTAAAAGACTTTTATATAGAGAAAATTGAAAGCGAAAGGACTTTTTATAAGAGATAATTGACAGCTAAAAGACTTTTATATAGAAAAAATTGACAGCAAAAGGACTTTTTGTAAGTGAGAATGGACAGCTAAAAGACTTTTATATAGAAAAAATTGACAGCAAAAGGATTTTTTATAAGAGATAATTGACAGCTAAAAGACTTTTATATAGAGAAAATTGAAAGCAAAAGGACTTTTTGTAAGTGAGAGTGAATGGCTAAAAGACTTTTATGTAGAGAAAATTGCCAGCAAAAACACTTTTTATAAGAGATAATTGACAGCTAAAAGACTTTTATATAGAGAAAATTGACAGCAAAAGGACTTTTTATAAGAGATAATTGACAGCTAAAAGACTTTTATATAGAGATAATATAAAGCAAAAGGACTTTTTATAAGTGAGAATAGACAGCTAAAAGACTTTTATATGGAGATAATTGACAGCAAAGGACTTTTTATATAGAGATAATTGACAGCTAAAAGATTTTAGATAGAGAAAATTGCTAGCGAAAGGACTTTTTATAAGAGATAATTGACAGCTAAAAGATTTTAGATAGAGAAAATTGCTAGCGAAAGGACTTTTTATAAGAGATAATTGACAGCTTAAAGACTTTTATATAGAGAAAATTGAAAGCAAAAGGACTTTTTATAAGAGATAATTGACAGCTTAAAGACTTTTATATAGAGAAAATTGAAAGCAAAAGGACTTTTTATAAGAGATAATTGATAGCTAAAACACTTTTATATAGAGAAAATTGAAAGCGAAAGGACTTTTTATAAGAGATAATTGACAGCTTAAAGACTTTTATATAGAGAAAATTGAAAGCAAAAGGACTTTTTATAAGTGAGAATGGACAGCTAAAAGACTTTTATACAGAGAAAATTGCCAGCAAAAGGACTTTTTATATAGAGATAATTGACAGCTAAAAGACTTTTATATAGAGAAAATTGAAAGCAAAAGGACTTTTTATAAGTGAGAATGGACAGCTAAAAGACTTTTATATAGAAAAAATTGAAAGCGAAAGGACTTTTTATAAGAGATAATTGACAGCTAAAAGACTTTTATATAGAGAAAATTGACAGCAAAAGGACTTTTTGTAAGTGAGAGTGAATGGCTAAAAGACTTTTATGTAGAGAAAATTGCCAGCAAAAAGACTTTTTATAAGAGATAATTGACAGCTAAAAGACTTTTATATAGAGAAAATTGACAGCAAAAGGACTTTTTATAAGAGATAATTGACAGCTAAAAGACTTTTATATAGACATAATATAAAGCAAAAGGACTTTTTATAAGTGAGAATAGACAGCTAAAAGACTTTTATATGGAGAAAATTGAAAGCAAAGGACTTTTTATATAGAGATAATTGACAGCTAAAAGATTTTAGATAGAGAAAATTGCTAGCGAAAGGACTTTTTATAAGAGATAATTGACAGCTAAAAGACTTTTATATGGAGAAAATTGACAGCAAAGGACTTTTTATAAGTGAGAATGAACGGCTAAAAGACTTTTATATAGAGAAAATTGAAAGCGAAAGGACTTTTTATAAGAGATAATTGACAGCTAAAAGACTTTTATATAGAAAAAATTGACAGCAAAAGGACTTTTTGTAAGTGAGAATGGACAGCTAAAAGACTTTTATATAGAAAAAATTGACAGCAAAAGGATTTTTTATAAGAGATAATTGACAGCTAAAAGACTTTTATATAGAGAAAATTGAAAGCAAAAGGACTTTTTGTAAGTGAGAGTGAATGGCTAAAAGACTTTTATGTAGAGAAAATTGCCAGCAAAAAGACTTTTTATAAGAGATAATTGACAGCTAAAAGACTTTTATATAGAGAAAATTGACAGCAAAAGGACTTTTTATAAGAGATAATTGACAGCTAAAAGACTTTTATATAGAGATAATATAAAGCAAAAGGACTTTTTATAAGTGAGAATAGACAGCTAAAAGACTTTTATATGGAGAAAATTGAAAGCAAAGGACTTTTTATAAGAGGTAATTGATAGCTAAAACACTTTTATATAGAGAAAATTGACAGCAAAAGGACTTTTTATAAGTGAGAATGGACAGCTAAAAGACTTTTATATAGAGAAAATTGAAAGAAAAAGGACTTTTTATAAGAGGTAATTGATAGCTAAAACACTTTTATATAGAGAAAATTGAAAGCAAAAGGACTTTTTATAAGAGATAATTGACAGCTTAAAGACTTTTATATAGAGAAAATTGAAAGCAAAAGGACTTTTTATAAGAGATAATTGATAGCTAAAACACTTTTATATAGAGAAAATTGAAAGCAAAAGGACTTTTTATAAGAGATAATTGACAGCTTAAAGACTTTTATATAGAGAAAATTGAAAGCAAAAGGACTTTTTATAAGTGAGAATGGACAGCTAAAAGACTTTTATACAGAGAAAATTGCCAGCAAAAGGACTTTTTATATAGAGATAATTGACAGCTAAAAGACTTTTATATAGAGAAAATTGAAAGCAAAAGGACTTTTTATAAGTGAGAATGGACAGCTAAAAGACTTTTATATAGAGAAAATTGAAAGCAAAAGGACTTTTTATGAGAGATAATTGACAGCTAAAAGACTTTTATATAGAGATAATATAAAGCAAAAGGACTTTTTATAAGTGAGAATAGACAGCTAAAAGACTTTTATATGGAGAAAATTGACAGCAAAGGACTTTTTATATAGAGATAATTGACAGCTAAAAGATTTTAGATAGAGAAAATTGCTAGCGAAGGACTTTTTATAAGAGATAATTGACAGCTTAAAGACTTTTATATAGAGAAAATTGAAAGCAAAAGGACTTTTTATAAGTGAGAATGGACAGCTAAAAGACTTTTATATAGAGAAAATTGAAAGCGAAAGGACTTTTTATAAGAGATAATTGACAGCTAAAAGACTTTTATATAGAGAAAATTGAAAGCAAAAGGACTTTTTATAAGTGAGAATGGACAGCTAAAAGACTTTTATATAGAGAAAATTGAAAGCGAAAGGACTTTTTATAAGAGATAATTGACAGCTAAAAGACTTTTATATAGAGAAAATTGACAGCAAAAGGACTTTTTGTAAGTGAGAGTGAATGGCTAAAAGACTTTTATGTAGAGAAAATTGCCAGCAAAAAGACTTTTTATAAGAGATAATTGACTGCTAAAAGACTTTTATATAGAGAAAATTGACAGCAAAAGGACTTTTTATAAGAGATAATTGACAGCTAAAAGACTTTTATATAGAGATAATATAAAGCAAAAGGACTTTTTATAAGTGAGAATAGACAGCTAAAAGACTTTTATATGGAGAAAATTGACAGCAAAGGACTTTTTATATAGAGATAATTGACAGCTAAAAGATTTTAGATAGAGAAAATTGCTAGCGAAAGGACTTTTTATAAGAGATAATTGACAGCTTAAAGACTTTTATATAGAGAAAATTGAAAGCAAAAGGACTTTTTATAAGAGATAATTGACAGCTTAAAGACTTTTATATAGAGAAAATTGAAAGCAAAAGGACTTTTTATAAGAGATAATTGATAGCTAAAACACTTTTATATAGAGAAAATTGAAAGCAAAAGGACTTTTTATAAGAGATAATTGACAGCTTAAAGACTTTTATATAGAGAAAATTGAAAGCAAAAGGACTTTTTATAAGTGAGAATGGACAGCTAAAAGACTTTTATATAGAGAAAATTGAAAGCGAAAGGACTTTTTATAAGAGATAATTGACAGCTAAAAGACTTTTATATAGAGAAAATTGAAAGCAAAAGGACTTTTTGTAAGTGAGAGTGAATGGCTAAAAGACTTTTATGTAGAGAAAATTGCCAGCAAAAAGACTTTTTAAAAGAGATAATTGACAGCCAAAAGACTTTTATATAGAGAAAATTGACAGCAAAAGGACTTTTTATAAGAGATAATTGACAGCTAAAAGACTTTTATATAGAGATAATATAAAGCAAAAGGACTTTTTATAAGTGAGAATAGACAGCTAAAAGACTTTTATATGGAGAAAATTGACAGCAAAGGACTTTTTATAGAGAGATAATTGGCAGCTAAAAGATTTTAGATAGAGAAAATTGCTAGCGAAAGGACTTTTTATAAGAGATAATTGACAGCTTAAAGACTTTTATATAGAGAAAATTGAAAGCAAAAGGACTTTTTATAAGAGATAATTGACAGCTTAAAGACTTTTATATAGAGAAAATTGAAAGCAAAAGGACTTTTTATAAGAGATAATTGATAGCTAAAACACTTTTATATAGAGAAAATTGAAAGCAAAAGGACTTTTTATAAGAGATAATTGACAGCTTAAAGACTTTTATATAGAGAAAATTGAAAGCAAAAGGACTTTTTATAAGTGAGAATGGACAGCTAAAAGACTTTTATACAGAGAAAATTGCCAGCAAAAGGACTTTTTATATAGAGATAATTGACAGCTAAAAGACTTTTATATAGAGAAAATTGAAAGCAAAAGGACTTTTTATAAGTGAGAATGGACAGCTAAAAGACTTTTATATAGAGAAAATTGAAAGCGAAAGGACTTTTTATAAGAGATAATTGACAGCTAAAAGACTTTTATACAGAGATAATATAAAGCAAAAGGACTTTTTATAAGTGAGAATAGACAGCTAAAAGACTTTTATATGGAGAAAATTAACAGCAAAGGACTTTTTATATAGAGATAATTGACAGCTAAAAGATTTTAGATAGAGAAAATTGCTAGCGAAAGGACTTTTTATAAGAGATAATTGACAGCTAAAAGACCTTTATATAGAGAAAATTGACAGCAAAAGGACTTTTTGTAAGTGAGAATGGACAGCTAAAAGACTTTTATATAGAGAAAATTGACAGCAAAAGGATTTTTTATAAGAGATAATTGACAGCTAAAAGACTTTTATTTAGAGAAAATTGAAAGCAAAAGGACTTTTTATAAGAGATAATTGACAGCTTAAAGACTTTTATATAGAGAAAATTGAAAGCAAAAGGACTTTTTATAAGTGAGAATGGACAGCTAAAAGACTTTTATACAGAGAAAATTGCCAGCAAAAGGACTTTTTATATAGAGATAATTGACAGCTAAAAGACTTTTATATAGAGAAAATTGAAAGCAAAAGGACTTTTTATAAGAGATAATTGACAGCTAAAAGACTTTTATATAGAGATAATATAAAGCAAAAGGACTTTTTATAAGTGAGAATAGACAGCTAAAAGACTTTTATATGGAGAAAATTGACAGCAAAGGACTTTTTATATAGAGATAATTGACAGCTAAAAGATTTTAGATAGAGAAAATTGCTAGCGAAAGGACTTTTTATAAGAGATAATTGACAGCTTAAAGACTTTTATATAGAGAAAATTGAAAGCAAAAGGACTTTTTATAAGAGATAATTGACAGCTTAAAGACTTTTATATAGAGAAAATTGAGAGCAAAAGGACTTTTTATAAGAGATAATTGATAGCTAAAACACTTTTATATAGAGAAAATTGAAAGCAAAAGGACTTTTTATAAGAGATAATTGACAGCTAAAAGACTTTTATATAGAGAAAATTGAAAGCAAAAGGACTTTTTATAAGTGAGAATGGACAGCTAAAAGACTTTTATATAGAGAAAATTGAAAGCGAAAGGACTTTTTATAAGAGATAATTGACAGCTAAAAGACTTTTATATGGAGAAAATTGACAGCAAAGGACTTTTTATAAGTGAGAATGAACGGCTAAAAGACTTTTATATAGAGAAAATTGAAAGCGAAAGGACTTTTTATAAGAGATAATTGACAGCTAAAAGACTTTTATATAGAGAAAATTGACAGCAAAAGGACTTTTTATAAGTGAGAATGAATGGCTAAAAGACTTTTATATAGAGAAAATTGCCAGCAAAAAGACTTTTTATAAGAGATAATTGACAGCTAAAAGACTTTCATATAGAGAAAATTGACAGCAAAAGGACTTTTTATATAGAGATAATTGACAGTTAAAAGACTTTTATATAGAGAAAATTGAAAGCAAAAGGACTTTTTATAAGTGAGAATGGACAGCTAAAAGACTTATATAGAGAAAATTGAAAGCGAAAGGACTTTTTATAAGAGATAATTGACAGCTAAAAGACTTTTATATAGAGAAAATTGACAGCAAAAGGACTTTTTATAAGTGAGAATGAATGGCTAAAAGACTTATATAGAGAAAATTGAAAGCGAAAGGACTTTTTATAAGTGAGAATGAATGGCTAAGAGACTTTTATATGGAGAAAATTGACAGCAAAGGACTTTTTATAAGTGAGAATGAACGGCTAAAAGACTTTTATTTAGAGAAAATTGAAAGCGAAAGAACTTTTTATAAGAGATAATTGACACCTAAAAGACTTTTATATAGAGAAAATTGACAGCAAAAGGACTTTTTATAAGAGATAATTGACAGCTAAAAGACTTTCATATAGAGAAAATTGACAGCAAAAGGACTTTTTATATAGAGATAATTGACAGTTAAAAGACTTTTATATAGAGAAAATTGAAAGCAAAAGGACTTTTTATAAGTGAGAATGGACAGCTAAAAGACTTATATAGAGAAAATTGAAAGCGAAAGGACTTTTTATAAGAGATAATTGACAGCTAAAAGACTTTTATATAGAGAAAATTGACAGCAAAAGGACTTTTTATAAGTGAGAATGAATGGCTAAAAGACTTATATAGAGAAAATTGAAAGCGAAAGGACTTTTTATAAGTGAGAATGAATGGCTAAGAGACTTTTATATGGAGAAAATTGACAGCAAAGGACTTTTTATAAGTGAGAATGAACGGCTAAAAGACTTTTATTTAGAGAAAATTGAAAGCGAAAGAACTTTTTATAAGAGATAATTGACACCTAAAAGACTTTTATATAGAGAAAATTGACAGCAAAAGGACTTTTTATAAGAGATAATTGACAGCTAAAAGACTTTTATATAGAGATAATGTAAAGCCAAAGGACTTTTTATAAGTGAGAATAGACAGCTAAAAGACTTTTATATGGAGAAAATTGAAAGCAAAAGGACTTTTTATAAGTGAGAATGGACAGCTAAAAGACTTATATAGAGAAAATTGAAAGCGAAAGGACTTTTTATAAGAGATAATTGACAGCTAAAAGACTTTTATATAGAGAAAATTGACAGCAAAAGGACTTTTTATAAGTGAGAATGAATGGCTAAGAGACTTTTATATAGAGAAAATTGCCAGCAAAAAGACTTTTTATAAGAGATAATTGACAGCTAAAAGACTTTTATATAGAGAAAATTGACAGCTTAAAGACTTTTATATAGAGATAATGTAAAGCCAAAGGACTTTTTATAAGTGAGAATAGACAGCTAAAAGACTTTTATATGGAGAAAATTGACAGCAAAGGACTTTTTATAAGTGAGAATGAACGGCTAAAAGACTTTTATATAGAGAAAATTGAAAGCGAAAGGACTTTTTATAAGAGATAATTGACAGCTAAAAGACTTTTATATAGAGAAAATTGACAGCAAAAGGACTTTTTATAAGTGAGAATGAATGGCTAAAAGACTTTTATATAGAGAAAATTGCCAGCAAAAAGACTTTTTATAAGAGATAATTGACAGCTAAAAGACTTTTATATAGAGAAAATTGACAGCTTAAAGACTTTTATATAGAGATAATGTAAAGCCAAAGGACTTTTTATAAGTGAGAATAGACAGCTAAAAGACTTTTATATGGAGAAAATTGACAGCAAAGGACTTTTTATAAGTGAGAATGAACGGCTAAAAGACTTTTATATAGAGAAAATTGAAAGCAAAAGGACTTTTTATAAGAGATAATTGACACCTAAAAGACTTTTATATAGAGAAAATTGACAGCAAAATGACTTTTTGTAAGAGATAATTGACAGCTTAAAGACTTTTATATCAAGAAAATTGAAAGCAAAAGGACTTTTTAAAAGTGAGAATGAACGGCTAAAAGACTTTTATATAGAGAAAATTGACAGCAAAAAGACTTTTTATAAGAGATAATTGACAGCTGAAAGACTTTTATATAGAGATAATTGACAGCTAAAAGACTTTTATATAGAGAAAATTGAAAGCAAAAGGACTTTTTATAAAAGATAATTGACAGCTAAAAGACTTTTATATAGAGAAAATTGAAAGCAAAAGGACTTTTTATAAGTGAGAATGGACAGCTAAAAGACTTTTATATAGAGAAAATTGAAAGCGAAAGGAATTTTTATAAGAGATAATTGACAGCTAAAAGACTTTTATATAGAGAAAATTGACAGCAAAAGGACTTTTTGTAAGTGAGAATGAATGGCTAAAAGACTTTTATATAGAGAAAATTGCCAGCAAAAAGACTTTTTATAACAGATACTTGACAGCTAAAAGACTTTTTATAAGAGATAATTGACAGCTAAAAGACTTTTATATAGAGATAATATAAAGCAAAAGGACTTTTTGTAAGTGAGAATGGACAGCTAAAAGACTTTTATATAGAGAAAATTGACAGCAAAAAGATTTTTTATAAGAAATAATTGACAGCTAAAAGACTTTTATATAGAGAAAATTGACAGCAAAGGACTTTTTATATAGAAATAATTGACAGCTAAAAGATTTTAGATAGAGAAAATTGCTGGCGAAAGGACTTTTTATAAGAGATAATTGACAGCTAAAAGACCTTTATATAGAGAAAATTGACAGCAAAAGGACTTTTTGTAAGTGAGAATGGACAGCTAAAAGACTTTTATATAGAGAAAATTGACAGCAAAAGGATTTTTTATAAGAGATAATTGACAGCTAAAAGACTTTTATTTAGAGAAAATTGAAAGCAAAAGGACTTTTTATAAGAGATAATTGACAGCTTAAAGACTTTTATATAGAGAAAATTGAAAGCAAAAGGACTTTTTATAAGTGAGAATGGACAGCTAAAAGACTTTTATACAGAGAAAATTGCCAGCAAAAGGACTTTTTATATAGAGATAATTGACAGCTAAAAGACTTTTATATAGAGAAAATTGAAAGCAAAAGGACTTTTTATAAGAGATAATTGACAGCTAAAAGACTTTTATATAGAGATAATATAAAGCAAAAGGACTTTTTATAAGTGAGAATAGACAGCTAAAAGACTTTTATATGGAGAAAATTGACAGCAAAGGACTTTTTATATAGAGATAATTGACAGCTAAAAGATTTTAGATAGAGAAAATTGCTAGCGAAAGGACTTTTTATAAGAGATAATTGACAGCTTAAAGACTTTTATATAGAGAAAATTGAAAGCAAAAGGACTTTTTATAAGAGATAATTGACAGCTTAAAGACTTTTATATAGAGAAAATTGAGAGCAAAAGGACTTTTTATAAGAGATAATTGATAGCTAAAACACTTTTATATAGAGAAAATTGAAAGCAAAAGGACTTTTTATAAGAGATAATTGACAGCTAAAAGACTTTTATATAGAGATAATATAAAGCAAAAGGACTTTTTATAAGTGAGAATAGACAGCTAAAAGACTTTTATATGGAGAAAATTGACAGCAAAGGACTTTTTATATAGAGATAATTGACAGCTAAAAGATTTTAGATAGAGAAAATTGCTAGCGAAAGGACTTTTTATAAGTGAGAATGAACGGCTAAAAGACTTTTATATAGAGAAAATTGAAAGCAAAAGGACTTTTTATAAGAGATAATTGACAGCTTAAAGACTTTTATATAGAGAAAATTGAGAGCAAAAGGACTTTTTATAAGAGATAATTGATAGCTAAAACACTTTTATATAGAGAAAATTGAAAGCAAAAGGACTTTTTATAAGAGATAATTGACAGCTAAAAGACTTTTATATAGAGATAATATAAAGCAAAAGGACTTTTTATAAGTGAGAATAGACAGCTAAAAGACTTTTATATGGAGAAAATTGACAGCAAAGGACTTTTTATATAGAGATAATTGACAGCTAAAAGATTTTAGATAGAGAAAATTGCTAGCGAAAGGACTTTTTATAAGAGATAATTGACAGCTTAAAGACTTTTATATAGAGAAAATTGAAAGCAAAAGGACTTTTTATAAGAGATAATTGACAGCTTAAAGACTTTTATATAGAGAAAATTGAGAGCAAAAGGACTTTTTATAAGAGATAATTGATAGCTAAAACACTTTTATATAGAGAAAATTGAAAGCAAAAGGACTTTTTATAAGAGATAATTGACAGCTAAAAGACTTTTATATAGAGAAAATTGAAAGCAAAAGGACTTTTTATAAGTGAGAATGGACAGCTAAAAGACTTTTATATAGAGAAAATTGAAAGCGAAAGGACTTTTTATAAGAGATAATTGACAGCTAAAAGACTTTTATATGGAGAAAATTGACAGCAAAGGACTTTTTATAAGTGAGAATGAACGGCTAAAAGACTTTTATATAGAGAAAATTGAAAGCGAAAGGACTTTTTATAAGAGATAATTGACAGCTTAAAGACTTTTATATAGAGATAATGTAAAGCAAAAGGACTTTTTAAAAGTGATAATTGACAGCTAAAAGACTTTTATATAGAGAAAATTGACAGCAAAAGGACTTTTTATAAGTGAGAATGAATGGCTAAAAGACTTTTATATAAAGAAAATTGCCAGCAAAAAGACTTTTTATAAGAGATAATTGACAGCTAAAAGACTTTCATATAGAGAAAATTGACAGCAAAAGGACTTTTTATATAGAGATAATTGACAGTTAAAAGACTTTTATATAGAGAAAATTGAAAGCAAAAGGACTTTTTATAAGTGAGAATGGACAGCTAAAAGACTTATATAGAGAAAATTGAAAGCGAAAGGACTTTTTATAAGAGATAATTGACAGCTAAAAGACTTTTATATAGAGAAAATTGACAGCAAAAGGACTTTTTATAAGTGAGAATGAATGGCTAAAAGACTTATATAGAGAAAATTGAAAGCGAAAGGACTTTTTATAAGTGAGAATGAATGGCTAAGAGACTTTTATATGGAGAAAATTGACAGCAAAGGACTTTTTATAAGTGAGAATGAACGGCTAAAAGACTTTTATTTAGAGAAAATTGAAAGCGAAAGAACTTTTTATAAGAGATAATTGACACCTAAAAGACTTTTATATAGAGAAAATTGACAGCAAAAGGACTTTTTATAAGAGATAATTGACAGCTAAAAGACTTTTATATAGAGATAATGTAAAGCCAAAGGACTTTTTATAAGTGAGAATAGACAGCTAAAAGACTTTTATATGGAGAAAATTGAAAGCAAAAGGACTTTTTATAAGTGAGAATGGACAGCTAAAAGACTTATATAGAGAAAATTGAAAGCGAAAGGACTTTTTATAAGAGATAATTGACAGCTAAAAGACTTTTATATAGAGAAAATTGACAGCAAAAGGACTTTTTATAAGTGAGAATGAATGGCTAAGAGACTTTTATATAGAGAAAATTGCCAGCAAAAAGACTTTTTATAAGAGATAATTGACAGCTAAAAGACTTTTATATAGAGAAAATTGACAGCTTAAAGACTTTTATATAGAGATAATGTAAAGCCAAAGGACTTTTTATAAGTGAGAATAGACAGCTAAAAGACTTTTATATGGAGAAAATTGACAGCAAAGGACTTTTTATAAGTGAGAATGAACGGCTAAAAGACTTTTATATAGAGAAAATTGAAAGCGAAAGGACTTTTTATAAGAGATAATTGACAGCTAAAAGACTTTTATATAGAGAAAATTGACAGCAAAAGGACTTTTTATAAGTGAGAATGAATGGCTAAAAGACTTTTATATAGAGAAAATTGCCAGCAAAAAGACTTTTTATAAGAGATAATTGACAGCTAAAAGACTTTTATATAGAGAAAATTGACAGCTTAAAGACTTTTATATAGAGATAATGTAAAGCCAAAGGACTTTTTATAAGTGAGAATAGACAGCTAAAAGACTTTTATATGGAGAAAATTGACAGCAAAGGACTTTTTATAAGTGAGAATGAACGGCTAAAAGACTTTTATATAGAGAAAATTGAAAGCAAAAGGACTTTTTATAAGAGATAATTGACACCTAAAAGACTTTTATATAGAGAAAATTGACAGCAAAATGACTTTTTGTAAGAGATAATTGACAGCTTAAAGACTTTTATATAAAGAAAATTGAAAGCAAAAGGACTTTTTAAAAGTGAGAATGAACGGCTAAAAGACTTTTATATAGAGAAAATTGACAGCAAAAAGACTTTTTATAAGAGATAATTGACAGCTGAAAGACTTTTATATAGAGATAATTGACAGCTAAAAGACTTTTATATAGAGAAAATTGAAAGCAAAAGGACTTTTTATAAAAGATAATTGACAGCTAAAAGACTTTTATATAGAGAAAATTGAAAGCAAAAGGACTTTTTATAAGTGAGAATGGACAGCTAAAAGACTTTTATATAGAGAAAATTGAAAGCGAAAGGAATTTTTATAAGAGATAATTGACAGCTAAAAGACTTTTATATAGAGAAAATTGACAGCAAAAGGACTTTTTGTAAGTGAGAATGAATGGCTAAAAGACTTTTATATAGAGAAAATTGCCAGCAAAAAGACTTTTTATAACAGATACTTGACAGCTAAAAGACTTTTTATAAGAGATAATTGACAGCTAAAAGACTTTTATATAGAGATAATATAAAGCAAAAGGACTTTTTGTAAGTGAGAATGGACAGCTAAAAGACTTTTATATAGAGAAAATTGACAGCAAAAAGATTTTTTATAAGAAATAATTGACAGCTAAAAGACTTTTATATAGAGAAAATTGACAGCAAAGGACTTTTTATATAGAAATAATTGACAGCTAAAAGATTTTAGATAGAGAAAATTGCTAGCGAAAGGACTTTTTATAAGAGATAATTGACAGCTAAAAGACTTTTATATAGAGATAATATAAAGCAAAAGGACTTTTTATAAGTGAGAATAGACAGCTAAAAGACTTTTATATGGAGAAAATTGACAGCAAAGGACTTTTTATATAGAGATAATTGACAGCTAAAAGATTTTAGATAGAGAAAATTGCTAGCGAAAGGACTTTTTATAAGAGATAATTGACAGCTTAAAGACTTTTATATAGAGAAAATTGAAAGCAAAAGGACTTTTTATAAGAGATAATTGACAGCTTAAAGACTTTTATATAGAGAAAATTGAGAGCAAAAGGACTTTTTATAAGAGATAATTGATAGCTAAAACACTTTTATATAGAGAAAATTGAAAGCAAAAGGACTTTTTATAAGAGATAATTGACAGCTAAAAGACTTTTATATAGAGAAAATTGAAAGCAAAAGGACTTTTTATAAGTGAGAATGGACAGCTAAAAGACTTTTATATAGAGAAAATTGAAAGCGAAAGGACTTTTTATAAGAGATAATTGACAGCTAAAAGACTTTTATATGGAGAAAATTGACAGCAAAGGACTTTTTATAAGTGAGAATGAACGGCTAAAAGACTTTTATATAGAGAAAATTGAAAGCGAAAGGACTTTTTATAAGAGATAATTGACAGCTTAAAGACTTTTATATAGAGATAATGTAAAGCAAAAGGACTTTTTAAAAGTGATAATTGACAGCTAAAAGACTTTTATATAGAGAAAATTGACAGCAAAAGGACTTTTTATAAGTGAGAATGAATGGCTAAAAGACTTTTATATAAAGAAAATTGCCAGCAAAAAGACTTTTTATAAGAGATAATTGACAGCTAAAAGACTTTCATATAGAGAAAATTGACAGCAAAAGGACTTTTTATATAGAGATAATTGACAGTTAAAAGACTTTTATATAGAGAAAATTGAAAGCAAAAGGACTTTTTATAAGTGAGAATGGACAGCTAAAAGACTTATATAGAGAAAATTGAAAGCGAAAGGACTTTTTATAAGAGATAATTGACAGCTAAAAGACTTTTATATAGAGAAAATTGACAGCAAAAGGACTTTTTATAAGTGAGAATGAATGGCTAAAAGACTTATATAGAGAAAATTGAAAGCGAAAGGACTTTTTATAAGTGAGAATGAATGGCTAAGAGACTTTTATATGGAGAAAATTGACAGCAAAGGACTTTTTATAAGTGAGAATGAACGGCTAAAAGACTTTTATTTAGAGAAAATTGAAAGCGAAAGAACTTTTTATAAGAGATAATTGACACCTAAAAGACTTTTATATAGAGAAAATTGACAGCAAAAGGACTTTTTATAAGAGATAATTGACAGCTAAAAGACTTTTATATAGAGATAATGTAAAGCCAAAGGACTTTTTATAAGTGAGAATAGACAGCTAAAAGACTTTTATATGGAGAAAATTGAAAGCAAAAGGACTTTTTATAAGTGAGAATGGACAGCTAAAAGACTTATATAGAGAAAATTGAAAGCGAAAGGACTTTTTATAAGAGATAATTGACAGCTAAAAGACTTTTATATAGAGAAAATTGACAGCAAAAGGACTTTTTATAAGTGAGAATGAATGGCTAAGAGACTTTTATATAGAGAAAATTGCCAGCAAAAAGACTTTTTATAAGAGATAATTGACAGCTAAAAGACTTTTATATAGAGAAAATTGACAGCTTAAAGACTTTTATATAGAGATAATGTAAAGCCAAAGGACTTTTTATAAGTGAGAATAGACAGCTAAAAGACTTTTATATGGAGAAAATTGACAGCAAAGGACTTTTTATAAGTGAGAATGAACGGCTTAAAGACTTTTATATAGAGAAAATTGAAAGCGAAAGGACTTTTTATAAGAGATAATTGACAGCTAAAAGACTTTTATATAGAGAAAATTGACAGCAAAAGGACTTTTTATAAGTGAGAATGAATGGCTAAAAGACTTTTATATAGAGAAAATTGCCAGCAAAAAGACTTTTTATAAGAGATAATTGACAGCTAAAAGACTTTTATATAGAGAAAATTGACAGCTTAAAGACTTTTATATAGAGATAATGTAAAGCCAAAGGACTTTTTATAAGTGAGAATAGACAGCTAAAAGACTTTTATATGGAGAAAATTGACAGCAAAGGACTTTTTATAAGTGAGAATGAACGGCTAAAAGACTTTTATATAGAGAAAATTGAAAGCAAAAGGACTTTTTATAAGAGATAATTGACACCTAAAAGACTTTTATATAGAGAAAATTGACAGCAAAATGACTTTTTGTAAGAGATAATTGACAGCTTAAAGACTTTTATATAAAGAAAATTGAAAGCAAAAGGACTTTTTAAAAGTGAGAATGAACGGCTAAAAGACTTTTATATAGAGAAAATTGACAGCAAAAAGACTTTTTATAAGAGATAATTGACAGCTGAAAGACTTTTATATAGAGATAATTGACAGCTAAAAGACTTTTATATAGAGAAAATTGAAAGCAAAAGGACTTTTTATAAAAGATAATTGACAGCTAAAAGACTTTTATATAGAGAAAATTGAAAGCAAAAGGACTTTTTATAAGTGAGAATGGACAGCTAAAAGACTTTTATATAGAGAAAATTGAAAGCGAAAGGAATTTTTATAAGAGATAATTGACAGCTAAAAGACTTTTATATAGAGAAAATTGACAGCAAAAGGACTTTTTGTAAGTGAGAATGAATGGCTAAAAGACTTTTATATAGAGAAAATTGCCAGCAAAAAGACTTTTTATAACAGATACTTGACAGCTAAAAGACTTTTTATAAGAGATAATTGACAGCTAAAAGACTTTTATATAGAGATAATATAAAGCAAAAGGACTTTTTGTAAGTGAGAATGGACAGCTAAAAGACTTTTATATAGAGAAAATTGACAGCAAAAAGATTTTTTATAAGAAATAATTGACAGCTAAAAGACTTTTATATAGAGAAAATTGACAGCAAAGGACTTTTTATATAGAAATAATTGACAGCTAAAAGATTTTAGATAGAGAAAATTGCTAGCGAAAGGACTTTTTATAAGAGATAATTGACAGCTAAAAGACTTTTATATGGAGAAAATTGACAGCAAAGGACTTTTTATAAGTGAGAATGAACGGCAAAAAGACTTTTATATAGAGAAAATTAAAAGCGAAAGGACTTTTTATAAGAGATAATTGACAGCTAAAAGACTTTTATATAGAGAAAATTGACAGCAAAAGGACTTTTTGTAAGTGAGAATGGACAGCTAAAAGACTTTTATATAGAGAAAATTGACAGCAAAAAGATTTTTTATAAGAAATAATTGACAGCTAAAAGACTTTTATATAGAGAAAATTGACAGCAAAAAGATTTTTTATAAGAAATAATTGACAGCTAAAAGACTTTTATATAGAGAAAATTGACAGCAAAAGGACTTTTTATAAGAGATAATTGACAGCTAAAAGACTTTTATATAGAGATAATGTAAAGCCAAAGGACTTTTTATAAGTGAGAATAGACAGCTAAAAGACTTTTATATGGAGAAAATTGACAGCAAAGGACTTTTTATATAGAGACAATTGACAGCTAAAAGATTTTAGATAGAGAAAATTGCTAGCGAAAGGACTTTTTATAAGAGATAATTGACAGCTAAAAGACTTTTATATAGAGAAAATTGACAGCAAAGGACTTTTTATAAGTGAGAATGAACGGCTAAAAGACTTTTATATAGAGAAAATTGAAAGCGAAAGGACTTTTTATAAGAGATAATTGACAGCTAAAAGACCTTTATATAGAGAAAATTGACAGCAAAAGGACTTTTTATAAGTGAGAATGGACAGCTAAAAGACTTTTATATAGAGAAAATTGACAGCAAAAGGATTTTTTATAAGAGATAATTGACAGCTAAAAGACTTTTATTTAGAGAAAATTGAAAGCAACAGGACTTTTTATAAGAGATAATTGACAGCTTAAAGACTTTTATATAGAGAAAATTGAAAGCAAAAGGACTTTTTAAAAGTGAGAATGAACGGCTAAAAGACTTTTATATAGAGAAAATTGACAGCAAAAAGACTTTTTATAAGAGATAATTGACAGCTAAAAGACTTTTATATAGAGAAAATTGAAAGCAAAAGGACTTTTTATAAGAGATAATTGACAGCTAAAAGACTTTTATTTAGAGAAAATTGAAAGCAACAGGACTTTTTATAAGAGATAATTGACAGCTTAAAGACTTATATAGAGAAAATTGAAAGCAAAAGGACTTTTTAAAAGTGAGAATGAACGGCTAAAAGACTTTTATATAGAGAAAATTGACAGCAAAAAGACTTTTTATAAGAGATAATTGACAGCTAAAAGACTTTTATATAGAGAAAATTGAAAGCAAAAGGACTTTTTATAAGAGATAATTGACAGCTAAAAGACTTTTATTTAGAGAAAATTGAAAGCAACAGGACTTTTTATAAGAGATAATTGACAGCTTAAAGACTTATATAGAGAAAATTGAAAGCAAAAGGACTTTTTAAAAGTGAGAATGAACGGCTAAAAGACTTTTATATAGAGAAAATTGACAGCAAAAAGACTTTTTATAAGAGATAATTGACAGCTAAAAGACTTTTATATAGAGAAAATTGAAAGCAAAAGGACTTTTTATAAGTGAGAATGGACAGCTAAAAGACTTATGAAGAGAAAATTGAAAGCGAAAGGACTTTTTATAAGAGATAATTGACAGCTAAAAGACTTTTATATAGAGAAAATTGACAGCAAAAGGACTTTTTGTAAGTGAGAGTGAATGGCTAAAAGACTTTTATATAGAGAAAATTGAAAGCAAAAGGACTTTTTATAAGTGAGAATGGACAGCTAAAAGACTTATATAGAGAAAATTGAAAGCGAAAGGACTTTTTATAAGAGATAATTGACAGCTAAAAGACTTTTATATAGAGATAATATAAAGCAAAAGGACTTTTTGTAAGTGAGAATGGACAGCTAAAAGACTTTTATATAGAGAAAATTGACAGCAAAAAGATTTTTTATAAGAAATAATTGACAGCTAAAAGACTTTTATATAGAGAAAATTGACAGCAAAGGACTTTTTATATAGAAATAATTGACAGCTAAAAGATTTTAGATAGAGAAAATTGCTAGCGAAAGGACTTTTTATAAGAGATAATTGACAGCTAAAAGACTTTTATATGGAGAAAATTGACAGCAAAGGACTTTTTATAAGTGAGAATGAACGGCAAAAAGACTTTTATATAGAGAAAATTAAAAGCGAAAGGACTTTTTATAAGAGATAATTGACAGCTAAAAGACTTTTATATAGAGAAAATTGACAGCAAAAGGACTTTTTGTAAGTGAGAATGGACAGCTAAAAGACTTTTATATAGAGAAAATTGACAGCAAAAAGATTTTTTATAAGAAATAATTGACAGCTAAAAGACTTTTATATAGAGAAAATTGACAGCAAAAAGATTTTTTATAAGAAATAATTGACAGCTAAAAGACTTTTATATAGAGAAAATTGACAGCAAAAGGACTTTTTATAAGAGATAATTGACAGCTAAAAGACTTTTATATAGAGATAATGTAAAGCCAAAGGACTTTTTATAAGTGAGAATAGACAGCTAAAAGACTTTTATATGGAGAAAATTGACAGCAAAGGACTTTTTATATAGAGACAATTGACAGCTAAAAGATTTTAGATAGAGAAAATTGCTAGCGAAAGGACTTTTTATAAGAGATAATTGACAGCTAAAAGACTTTTATATAGAGAAAATTGACAGCAAAGGACTTTTTATAAGTGAGAATGAACGGCTAAAAGACTTTTATATAGAGAAAATTGAAAGCGAAAGGACTTTTTATAAGAGATAATTGACAGCTAAAAGACCTTTATATAGAGAAAATTGACAGCAAAAGGACTTTTTATAAGTGAGAATGGACAGCTAAAAGACTTTTATATAGAGAAAATTGACAGCAAAAGGATTTTTTATAAGAGATAATTGACAGCTAAAAGACTTTTATTTAGAGAAAATTGAAAGCAACAGGACTTTTTATAAGAGATAATTGACAGCTTAAAGACTTTTATATAGAGAAAATTGAAAGCAAAAGGACTTTTTAAAAGTGAGAATGAACGGCTAAAAGACTTTTATATAGAGAAAATTGACAGCAAAAAGACTTTTTATAAGAGATAATTGACAGCTAAAAGACTTTTATATAGAGAAAATTGAAAGCAAAAGGACTTTTTATAAGAGATAATTGACAGCTAAAAGACTTTTATTTAGAGAAAATTGAAAGCAACAGGACTTTTTATAAGAGATAATTGACAGCTTAAAGACTTATATAGAGAAAATTGAAAGCAAAAGGACTTTTTAAAAGTGAGAATGAACGGCTAAAAGACTTTTATATAGAGAAAATTGACAGCAAAAAGACTTTTTATAAGAGATAATTGACAGCTAAAAGACTTTTATATAGAGAAAATTGAAAGCAAAAGGACTTTTTATAAGAGATAATTGACAGCTAAAAGACTTTTATTTAGAGAAAATTGAAAGCAACAGGACTTTTTATAAGAGATAATTGACAGCTTAAAGACTTATATAGAGAAAATTGAAAGCAAAAGGACTTTTTAAAAGTGAGAATGAACGGCTAAAAGACTTTTATATAGAGAAAATTGACAGCAAAAAGACTTTTTATAAGAGATAATTGACAGCTAAAAGACTTTTATATAGAGAAAATTGAAAGCAAAAGGACTTTTTATAAGTGAGAATGGACAGCTAAAAGACTTATGAAGAGAAAATTGAAAGCGAAAGGACTTTTTATAAGAGATAATTGACAGCTAAAAGACTTTTATATAGAGAAAATTGACAGCAAAAGGACTTTTTGTAAGTGAGAGTGAATGGCTAAAAGACTTTTATATAGAGAAAATTGAAAGCAAAAGGACTTTTTATAAGAGATAATTGACAGCTAAAAGACTTTTATATAGAGAAAATTGAAAGCAAAAGGACTTTTTGTAAGTGAGAATGGACAGCTAAAAGACTTCTCTATATAAAAGTGAGTGTATATAAAAGTCGAGGGTCGAGGGTCGAGAGTAAACGTCGAGGGTCGAGAGTAAGTGTCGAGGGTGGACAAATGTCTCAGGAACAACAACGAGGATATATTTTTAACAAAATATGCAGAAGAATCCTCTTTTTACTGGGCTCGTATATATAAACTCAGAATTGTATGGTTCGTTAGATTCTGCTCAACGTACAAAACTGCATGAACTTTCGTTTAAAATAGGGGTACGTTAAATGAAAAAAGTGAGGTTTTTCAATGCTTCGTGTTCTACGCATAATTATTCTTTTATTCGGAGCAGCCATGGAATCTAAATTTGTAGCGCGGCGCTGGAAATACAATACTGCGAAATAGATAAACTAGAAATTGAGGGGATCGCGGAGGCGTTTATATGTTAGTTTTAGGGTTCACTTTATTTGGTAAATCTATAAAAAGGAAGTTTATATTTAGCTTATACCTGCGTTATTATTGTTGACTGCGTGATAACTATTTCTACGTGAAAGTTTGCATTTCAATTAAATTGTACTGTTTCAAATATTGTACGGATATTGTTTCCTTGATTATTTACGCTTTATTTTCTCGTGCATGTATATCCAGGAAGTGAAATTATTTCCGTTGTCGTGCATATTTTGTTAAAAATATATCTACTTTGTTGTTCCTGAGACATTTGCCACTCTCGACAATTACTCTCGACTCTCGACATTTACCCTCGACTGTCGACATTTACCCTCGACTCTCGACTTTTTACTCTCGACCCTCGACCCTCGACCCTCGACTTTTAGATACACTCGAGAAAGTTGACAGCAAAAGGACTTTTTATAAGAGATAATTGACGGCTAAAAGACTTTTATATAGAGAAAATTGACAGCAAAAGGACTTTTTGTAAGTGAGAATGGACAGCTAAAAAACTTTATATAGAGAAAATTGACAACAAAAGGACTTTTTATAAGAGATAATTGACAGCTAAAAGACTTCTCTATATAAAAGTGAGTGTATCTAAAAGTCGAGGGTCGAGAGTAAACGTCGAGGGTCGAGAGTAAGTGTCGAGGGTCGAGAGTAATTGTCGAGAGTGGACAAATGTCTCAGGAACAACAACGAGGATATATTTTTAACAAAATATGCAGAAGAATCCTCTTTTTACTGGGCTCGTATATATAAACTCAGAATTGTATGGTTCGTTAGATTCTGCTCAACGTACAAAACTGCATGAACTTTCGTTTAAAATAGGGGTACGTTAAATGAAAAAAGTGAGGTTTTTCAATGCTTCGTGTTCTACGCATAGTTATTCTTTTATTCGGAGCAGCCATGGAATCTAAATTTGTAGCGCGGCGCTGGAGATACAATACTGCGAAATAGATAAACTAGAAATTGAGGGGATCGCGGAGGCGTTTATATGTTAGTTTTAGGGTTCACTTTATTTGGTAAATCTATAAAAAGGAAGTTTATATTTAGCTTATACCTGCGTTATTATTGTTGACTGCGTGATAACTATTTCTACGTGAAAGTTTGCGTTTCAATTAAATTGTACTGTTTCAAATATTGTACGGATATTGTTTCCTTGATTATTTACGCTTTATTTTCTCGTGCATGTATATCCAGGAAGTGAAATTATTTCCGTTGTCGTGCATATTTTGTTAAAAATATATCTACTTTGTTGTTCCTGAGACATTTGCCACTCTCGACAATTACTCTCGACTCTCGACATTTACCCTCGACTGTCGACATTTACCCTCGACTCTCGACCCTCGACCCTCGACCCTCGACTTTTAGATACACTCGAGAAAGTTGACAGCAAAAGGACTTTTTATAAGAGATAATTGACAGCTAAAAGACATTTGTATAGAGAGAATGGATGGTGAAAGAACTTTTTATGAGAGATAATTGACAGCTAAGACTTTTTATAAGAGAGAATTGAAAGCTAAACGACTTTGTGAGAGACGATGAAGAGCTAAAAGAGACAATACATAGAGATAATGGAAAGCTAAATGACTTTTATATAAATAGAATGGACAGCTAAAACGCAATGCAACTTCTTGCAAATATGAACTTGCATGAAGTCTGATTATCACAGACTCAATGGAAAAGCTAGTAAAATACACAACATGCAACGAGCATATTATAGCTATATCATGAAACACATCCATTTCATAAAAATATCAGTCTTTGAGATTTGACATGCAAACACAATAGGAGTCTTAACCATGGTTGTAGTATAGTGTATTATAGTATTCTTTACTTATTTATCAACACCTCGATAGTATAGTGGTGAGTATACCTGCTGGTCAGGCAGGAGACCGGGGTTCAATTCCCCGTCGGGGTGGTGTTTTGTAGAGAAGCTGTTGTGGTGTGTTGGCAGTTGGCGATCAAGTATGTCAAATCAGACTTGATGCAAGTTGATAATTGCAAACTTTTGTATTCATACACCAATAAAAATACATGTATATACTTGCTAGTCTACCAAATATGTCATACTTGTAATACTTTATATACTTATTATTTACTCATACTTTATATACTTTATATACTCGTAGTTTTTATACTTATTATTTACTTATTATTTACTCATACTTTATATACTTATACTTTTTATACTTATATGTTTTGTACTTACTATTATGTACTTATACTTTATATACTTATTATATACTTATACTTTATATACTTATTATTATTATACAATTTTTATTTTTGTTATTAAACAATTATACTTATACTTTATATACTTATTATTATATACTTTATATACTCGTAATTTTTATACTTATTATTTACTCATACTTTATATACTTATACTTTTTATAATGCTTTGTTCTTACAATTATATACTTATACTTATACTTCATATACTTACACTTTTATATACTTATAGATTTTTATATACTTTACTTATTTTATATACTTATATTTTTTTTATATACTTATATTTATATTATATACTTATATTATATACTTATATTTTTTTTATATACTTATATTATATACTTATGTTATATACTTATATTTATTTTATATACTTATATTATATACTTATATTTATTTTATATACTTATATTATATACTTATATTATATACTTATATTTATTTTATATACTTATATTATATACTTATATTATATACTTATATTTATTTTATATACTTATATTATATACTTATATTATATACTTATATTATTTTATATACTTATATTTATTTTATATACTTGTATTATATACTTATATTATTTTATATACTTATATTTATTTATATACTTATATTATATACTTATATTTATTTTATATACTTATATTATATACTTATATTTATTTTATATACTTATATTATATACTTATATTATATTCTTATATTATATTCTTATACTTATATTATATACTTATATTATATACTTATATTATATACTTATATTATATACTTATATTTATATTATATACTTATGTACTTATATTTTATATTATATTATATACTTATATTTTATATTATATTATATATTTATATTATATACTTATATTTTATACTTATATTTTATACTTATATTATATACTTATATTTATATTATATACTTATATTTTATATTATATACTTATATTTTATATTATATACTTATATTTTATATTATATACTTATATTATATACTTATATACTTATATTATATACTTATATACTTATATTATATACTTATATTATATACTTATATACTTATATTTATATTATATACTTATATTTTATATTATATACTTATATTTTATATTATATTATATACTTATATTTTATAATATATATTATATACTTATATTATATACTTATATTTATATTATATACTTATATACTTATACTTATATTTATATTATATACTTATATTTATATTATATACTTATATACTTATATTTATATTATATACTTATATACTTATATTTATATTATATACTTATATACTTATATTTATATTATATTATATACTTATATTTTATATTTTATATTATATGTTATGTACTTATATTTTATATTATGTACTTATATTTTATATTATATTATATTATTTTATATTATATTATATTATATTATATTATATTATATTATATATTATATACTTATATTTATATTATATACTTATATTTATATTATATACTTATATTTTATATTATATACTTATATTATATACTTATATTTATATTATATACTTATATTTTATATTATATACTTATATTTTATATTATATTATATTATATACTTATATTTTATATTATATTATATTATATTTTATATTATATTATATTATATATTATATACTTATATTTATATTATATACTTATATTTTATATTATATACTTATATTTATATTATATACTTATATTTTATATTATATACTTATATTTTATATTATGTACTTATATTTTATATTATGTACTTATATTTTATATTATATACTTGTACTTATATTTTATATTATATACTTATATTTTATATTATATTATATACTTATATCTTATATTTTATATTATATACTTATATTATATACTTATATTATATATTATATACTTATATTATATATTATATACTTATATTATATATTATATACTTATACTTATATTTTATATTATATACTTGTACTTATATTTTATATTATATACTTATATTTATATTATATTATATACTTATATTTTATATTATATACCCAAATATTGCTCCAGGAATTAAACCCAGAAACCTTCCAAAAGGTCCAAATCACGGCAATATTCTCCAATCCACTCCCTTACAAACTTAAGCACACTAATTTCCATATGAGTCTCCTTCACATAAATCCAAGACTAAAATTGTATATGGTTCAGTGTCCTTACTGTCTTTTATACACCTATCCATCCCTACTCTCTGTCTCATGTTACTACGTATACCTAAATTATCCATGCGTGTGTATTCTTACTACGCAGGCCTAACTCCTCTGTGTATGGTTGAGTGTTGTTAATTTGTACACGTAACTTATCCATCCATATGCTAGTGTGTGTGGTGTTACCATGTAAGACTAACTTAGGCATGCAGGCCTAACTCATGTGAGTGTTGTTACTGTGTACACATAACTTATCCATCTATATGCTAGTGTGTGTGGTGTTACCATGTAGAACTAACTTAACCATACATGCTACTGTCTGTGTGTGTCATGTTAGTATGCAGGCCTAACTCGTGTGAGTGTTGTTACTGTGTACACGTAACTTATCCATCCATATGCTAGTCTGTGTGCTGTTACCATGTAGGACTGACTTAGGCATGCATGCTAGTCTATGCCTGCTGCCACCATGCAGGCCTAACTCATGTGAGTGTTGTTACTGTGTACACGTAACTTATCCATCCATATGCTAGTGTGTGTGGTGTTACCATGTAGAACTAACTTAACCATACATGCTAGTGTCTGTGTGTGTCATGTTAGTATGCAGGCCTAACTCATGTGAGTGTTGTTACTGTGTACACGAAACTTATCCATCTATGCTGGTGTGTCTCGTGTTAGTATGAAGGACTAACTTATCCGTGTGGTTGAATGTTGTTAGTTTGTACACGTAACTTATCCATCCATATGCTAGTGTGTGTGGTGTTACCATGTACAACTAACTTAACCATATATGCTGCTCTCACCATGCAGGCCTAACTCATGTGAGTGTTGTTACTGTCTACACGTAACTTATCCATCTATGCTGGTGTGTGTCGTGTTAGTATGAAGGGCTAACTTATCCGTGTGGTTCAGTGTTGTTAGTTTGTACACATAACTTATCCATCCATATGCAAGTGTGTGTGGTGTTACCATGTAGGCCTAACTCATGTGAGTGTTGTTACTGTGTACACGTAACTTGTGCATCCATATGCTAGTGTGTGTGGTGTTACCATGTAGAACTAACTTAACCATACATGCTACTGTCTGTGTGTGTCATGTTACTATGCAGGACTAACTTAGGCATGCATGCTAGTGTATGCCTGCTGTCACCATGCAGGCCTAACTCATGTGAGTGTTGTTACTGTGTACACGTAACTTGGGCATGCATGCTGCTGTCTGTGTGTGTCATGTTAGTATGCAGGCCTAACTCATGTGAGTGTTGTTACTGTGTACACGTAACTTGGGCATGCATGCTACTGTCTGTATGAGTATTGTTACTGTATACGCCTAACTTATCCATCCATATGCTAGTGTGTCTGGTGTTACCATGTACAACTAACTTAACCATACATGCTGTTCTCACCATGAAGGCCTAACTCATGTGAGTGTTGTTACTGTGTACACGTAACTTATCCATCTATTCTGGTGTGTGTCGTGTTAGTATGAAGGACTAACTTATCCGTGTGGTTGAGTGTTGTTAATTTGTACACGTAACTTAACCATACATGCTGCTCTCACCATGCAGGCCTAACTCATGTGAGTGTTGTTACCGTGTACACGTAACTTATCCATCTATTCTGGTGTGTGTCGTGTTAGTATGAAGGACTAACTTATCCGTGTTGTTGAGTGTTGTTAGTTTGTACACGTAACTTATCCATCCATATGCTAATGTGTGTGGTGTTACCATGTAGAACTAACTTAACCATACATGCTACTGTCTGTCTGTGTCATGTTAGTATGCAGGACTAACTTAGGCATGCATGCTAGTGTATGCCTGCTCTCACCATGCAGGCGTAACTTATCCATCTATTCTGGTGTGTGTCGTGTTAGTATGAAGGACTAACTTATCCCTGTGGTTGAGTGTTGTTAGTTTGTACACGTAACTTATCCATCCATATGCTAGTGTGTGTGGTGTTACCATGTAAGACTAACTTAGGCATGCAGGCCTAACTCATGTGAGTGTTGTTACTGTGTACACATAACTTATCCATCCATATGCTAGTGTGTGTGGTGTTACCATGTAGAACTAACTTAACCATACATGCTACTGTCTGTGTGTGTCATGTTAGTATGCAGGACTAACTTAGGCATGCATGCTAGTGTATGCCTGCTGTCACCATGCAGGCCTAACTCATGTGAGTGTTGTTACTGTGTACACGTAACTTATCCATCTATGCTGGTGTGTGTGTTGTTAGCACGTACGCCTAACTTGGGCATGCATGTTACTGTGTACGCCTAACTTATCCGTGTGGTTGAGTGTTGTTAGTTTGTACACGTAACTTGTGCATCCATATGCTAGTGTGTGTGGTGTTACCATGTACAACTAACTTAACCATACATGCTACTGTCTGTGTGTGTCATGTTAGTATGCAGGACTAACTTAGGCGTGTATGCCTGCTGTCACCATGCAGGCCTAACTCATGTGAGTGTTGTTACTGTGTACACGTAACTTATCCATCTATGCTGGTGTGTGTGTTGTTAGCACGTACGCCTAACTTGGGCATGCATGCTACTGTCTGTATGAGTATTGTTACTGTGTACGCCTAACTTATCCGTGTGGTTGAGTGTTGTTAGTTTGTACACGTAACTTGTGCATCCATATGCTAGTGTGTGTGGTGTTACCATGTAGAACTAACTTAACCATACATGCTACTGTCTGTGTGTGTCATGTTAGTATGCAGGCCTAACTCATGTGAGTGTTGTTACTGTGTACACGTAACTTATCCATCTATGCTGGTGTGTGTGGTTGAGTGTTGTTAGTTTGTACACGTAACTTATCCATCCATATGCTAGTCTGTGTGGTGTTACCATGTAGGACTGACTTAGGCATGCATGCAAGTGTATGCCTGCTGCCACCATGCAGGCCTAACTCATGTGAGTGTCTTTACTGGGTACACATAACTTATCCATCTATGCTGGTGCGTGTGGTTGAGTGTTGTTAGTTTGTACACGTAACTTGTGCATCCATATACTAGTGTGTGTGGTGTTACCATGTACAACTAACTTAACCATACATGCTGCTCTCACCATGCAGGCCTAACTCATGTGAGTGTTGTTACTGTGTACACGTAACTTATCCATCTATGCTGGTGTGTGTCGTGTTAGTATGAAGGACTAACTTATCCGTGTGCTTCAGTGTTGTTAGTTTGTACACGTAACTTATCCATCCATATCCTAGTGTGTGTGGTGTTACCATGTAGAACTAACTTAAACCATACATGCTGCTGTCACCATGCAGGCCTAACTCATGTGAGTGTTGTTACTGTGTACACGTAACTTATCCATCTATGCTGGTGTGTGTGTTGTTAGCACGTACGCCTAACTTGGGCATGCATGCTACTGTCTGTATGAGTATTGTTACTGTGTACGCCTAACTTATCCGTGTGGTTGAGTGTTGTTAGTTTGTACACGTAACTTATGCATCCATATGCTAATGTATGCCTGCTGTCACCATGCAGGCCTAACTCATGTGAGTGTTGTTACTGTGTACACGTAACTTATCCATCTATGCTGGTGTGTGTGTTGTTAGCACGTACGCCTAACTTGGGCATGCATGCTACTGTCTGTATGAGTATTCTTACTGTGTACGCCTAACTTATCCGTGTGGTTGAGTGTTGTTAGTTTGTACACGTAACTTATGCATCCATATGCTAGTGTGTGTGGTGTTACCATGTAGAACTAACTTAACCATACATGCTACTGTCTGTGTGTGTCATGTTAGTATGCAGGACTAACTTAGGCATGCATGCTAGTGTGTGTGGTGTTACCATGTAGAACTAACTTAACCATACATGCTACTGTCTGTCTGTGTCATGTTAGTATGCAGGCCTAACTCATGTGAGTGTTGTTACTGTGTACACGTAACTTATGCATCCATATGCTAGTGTGTGTGGTGTTACCATGAAGAACTAACTTAACCATACATGCTACTGTCTGTGTGTGTCATGTTAGTATGCAGGCCTAACTCATGTGAGTGTTGTTACTGTGTACACGTAACTTATCCATCCATATGCTAGTGTGTGTGTCATGTTAGTATGCAGGCCTAACTCATGTGAGTGTTGTTACTGTGTACACGTAACTTATCCATCTATGCTGGTGTGTGTCGTGTTAGTATGAAGGACTAACTTATCCGTGTGGTTGAGTGTTGTTAGTTTGTACACGTAACTTATCCATCCATATGCTAGTGTGTGTGGTGTTACCATGTAGAACTAACTTAACCATACATGCTACTGTCTGTGTGTGTCATGTTAGTATGCAGGACTAACTTAGGCGTGTATGCCTGCTCTCACCATGCAGGCCTAACTCATGTGAGTGTTGTTACTGTGTACACGTAACTTATCCATCTATGCTGGTGTGTGTGTTGTTACCACGTACGCCTAACTTGGGCATGCATGCTACTGTCTGTATGAGTATTGTTACTGTGTACGCCTAACTTATCCGTGTGGTTGAGTGTTGTTAGTTTGTACACGTAACTTATGCATCCATATGCTAGTGTGTGTGGTGTTACCATGTAGAACTAACTTAACCATACATGCTACTGTCTGTGTGTGTCATCTTAGTATGCAGGACTAACTTAGGCATGCATGCTAGTGTATGCCTGCTGTCACCATGCAGGCCTAACTCATGTGAGTGTTGTTACTGTGTACACGTAACTTATCCATCTATGCTGGTGTGTGTCGTGTTAGTATGAAGGACTAACTTATCCGTGTGCTTGAGTGTTGTTACTTTGTACACGTAACTTATCCATCCATATGCTAGTGTGTGTGTCATGTTAGTATGCAGGACTAACTTAGGCATGCATGCTAGTGTATGCCTGCTGTCACCATGCAGGCCTAACTCATGTGAGTGTTGTTACTGTGTACATGTAACTTAACCATCCATGCTACTGTCTGTGTGAGTGTTGTTACTGTGTGTCGTGTTAGTATGCACGACTAACTTACCTATCCATGCGTGCTAGTGTCTGTATGACTGTTGTTACTGTGTACACGTAACTTAACCATCTATGCTGGTGTGTGTGTGTCGTGTTAGTATGCAGGACTAACTTATCCATCCATACTAGTGAATGTTCTTACTATGTAGGCCTAACTTATGTGAATGTTGTTAGTTTCTACACGTAACTTATCCATCTATGCTGGTGTGTGTGTTGTTAGCATGTACGCCTAACTTAACCATGCATGCTACTGTCTGTGTGTGTCGTGTTAGTATGCAGGACTAACTTATGTGAATGTTGTTAATTTGTACACGTAACTTATCCATCCATGGATGCTAGTGTCTGTGTCACTGTTCTTACTGTGTACACATAACCTATCCATCTATGCTAGTGTGTGTCGTGTTAGTATGCACGCCTAACTTGTGCATGTGTGTGTATAGGCCTGATATCATGTACACCTAATCAATCTGCATACTTGCCCCATCTTCATGCCTAATATATATGTAATCCCTAAACTTATGCATTTTGGGTCACAACAAAAAATATACTAAAACAAATATTTACATTTTTGAAATCATACCATGAACACATCCTGATCCTATGACATGCCATTGTTGCATAATTCATACTTGTCCTTCCAGCATATACTAAAAGAAATGATGCAATGTCAAATGCATGCTGGGTCATAAAAAAACTCTTGTGAAATCTCAGTATAATAAATTGACACTTTCTATTGCCGCTACTTCATGTTATGTCTAGCATAGCAGCAGCAATGCGACGATCAAAACGAAGGCGTAAACCCCTCCCCAGGCATATACCTGGCCATTTCACTTTCAGGATTTTGTATTGATCAGATCCCCCACCCATAGTAAAGCTGTGCAAATTTGTCAAAATTGAAAATTTTAACAGTTTAAAGTGGAAACACCGTTGCTTTTTATGCTTTTTATTTAACACTTCGCATTATAACCGATCCGAACGTTGCATGTATTCCAATAAAATTACTGGTTACAACCTTTGATAATTCCAATACTTACTGGAATTGTCATTTCGTGCATATAAAATGAACCGACGGTTTTCAAAAGGCTAACTTTATATATAGATAGCTTTAATTGTAAACAAATTTTTTATAACAAGAAATTTGTACATCGGTTTCTTTTGCCATCGGAAAGCAAGTGTAGGTTCAAACGACTTCATGTTAGGTGAACGAAATATTTTACAGCAAGAAGGTCAAATGCCCGCCCCTTGGGAACATTAATCGCACAGGGGGAAGTTACACCTTCATTTTCATCGCTGCATAATCTGAACAAAGCAGTTTTTACAACCATAGATATAGGAGACATATACTTAGTGCATGTCACCCAAATAGAACAATTCAAGATGACGTTGCAACCGGACAAACAATTTTTGTATTACAAAAAATAGATTTTCAAGCTTTTTGATGGTTCGAGTGGACGTTTTGACCAGTTTTGTCAGTTTGCATGGATTCTTTGACTTTCAACACTTTAAATCATGTGCGCTAGGTATACGTCAATCTAGCTCTCCTATATCTATGTTTACAGCATATCAAACAAGATCCACACGCTGTAACCCACCAACGCTATTGTATCCAATAAATTGCCGAGATGATTATACCCACAGGAGTGGTTTCTTGCAAAATATTGCGTAGATAGTATATATCCCAGGGTTCATTTCATGTAAACTCCACGCCGAAAATCTTCAGCGTTGAGTGCATGGAATGCAGTCTGCTATGTATCTTATATATTTTGTGCGGACATGTACGTCCAAATATTACGATGCTAAATTTCAACCCTATGTCATCTCGCTTCATTCCTCTGTACATTGCAATTTGCCTGATGTAAGCAACTCACATTCCAGACTGCAGAGTATGTCTTAGATGCAGGTGCACAAAATGCCAAGTAATTTTTCGTGCTGCACAGATTTTGCTTTTAACAAAAACCAATTATTTTGATTATTATCTATTGTTTTTCAACAAAATTAACACAGTTTCCTGTCACGCACGACAGGCCATCCGAGATTCTCGACAACCTCGTTCCCACGCTCTCATCAGTGCTGATTTAACCACTTTTTACAAAACTATATAGAGCCAACTTAAAATGGCCCGCCCACCCGCACCAAATTTTTCCCCAGCCACTGATGATAAACCGGGATATTTTTTTACATCGCCTAAGGGGCAAAACTAACAAAATATGTATTAAAAAAATGAAAATTAGACTTTGGGCACAGATTCAGGGAAAAGGAAGGTCCTAGGTGCGCTAATTTTCTTTCTTTAAAAAATCTCAGTGGCACTGTTGATTTACTCTGCAGTCTGGCTCACATCAAAGCACAGAAGCCGGTCAGATCAATTGATTTCCATTCTCATTCAAAATATACCCAACTAATTATTTTTAACACTATTATATTTCAACCATGTGTATACATACCAATAAATCAGCTCGGTAAATCAATCATAAGTTTGTGCGACTTTGCTTCATGCTGAATAACCGATATAACTCTAAATAAATACCAAAATCAATGTAAATATCGAACAAATATAACAAATCCTCAGTACCAAAACAAAACTATAGATCCTGCTTACCTTTTTTAGCCAGAATCGCAGGGAAATCCATCGACTTCTTTTCGTGTCCACGAGGAACGAACATTCGAACAACAAAGGAGAACACTTCGGCACTTCGGGCTTCCTTCGTTCAACATCGTGATCGTGACGTCGCGTACAAAATTAGCATATTTCATAACACGAGTAAGTTAATAATAATAGACCTAGAAACAAAGTCCCATATTACCCGACCCGACACAGGTCACAACTGCAGACAATCTGGAGCTGTAGCTCCTTTTGGATCTTGAAAATGAAATGGAAGTAGATTAAAAAGGTTAAAAAAGTCACTTAAATACAGAAATTATTCCACCATCATGACCTTGGGGAGGCTGGTCGAGCACCAATGATCTTCCTGGATAGCTCGATCACTTCTAAAGAACATAGTTCGAAGTTTAGCATCTTGAAACACAGAATACGGAGTAAAGCAAAACGAGAATGAGTTTCCAATATTTCGATTTTATTAGAAAATCATCAACATCGAAACATCACAAACTCATTCTTCTGTTTTATTTCTTGAAATTGTCGGCTGGTATTCATTTCTGTCAGTTCTTCCTAGAGGTTCAGTAAAGATCATCTCTAATGGATCCAGTGTTCTACGGGGGGAAACCTAAACTAAGTTTATTTAAAACTGGACAGATCTATCAGTTCTAAACTGTTCTTCCTAGAGGTCCAGTAAGGATCGTCCCTTTTTGATCCAGTGTTCCTACAGGAGGAAACCTAAACTAGCATGACGCTGCTCAGTTTCACGGAAATACCAAACGCACTGATCACACCAGCCAATGATGACATTTAATATCATTATAAACACTTTTAATAATATTCAATATATATCACCGACATATTATATTACCTGGTAATATCACATAATAATATGTTAAGTGGATATATGATTTACTAGTCATGTTCGCTGTTTCCTGTTCAGACACTGGGCATTAGCTCCGCATATTTACAAATACTTAACGCTTGTCACACTATGAAATTTTGTGCCATCACATACTACGGCAAAGATCTTTTGAATTTCATAGCAATTACTCTTGCTGTTTTTCATTTCCTTTCTTCGAACTCGAGATTTTTTAATTTACTTCAAAGATTCATATTTTAGCAGCTGTTACGTACTTCACACAAACCAAAGTGGTTTACATGGAAGTACAGCATTATCGTCGATTTCAGGTCACTTTTCACTGTAATGTTGCGAAGTTCAAAAGTTCATTTCAACAGTCAGAATCATATCTTTTTCATCCAGTGTTACTACAGGGGCAAACCTAAACTAACTTTATTTATACTGGATATCTTTATAAGTTCGAAACTGTTCTTCCTAGAGGTCCAGTAAGGTTGATTTCGGTAAGGTCAAGTAAAGATCATCTCTTCTTATTATTCTTGCTATCTGTGATTCTAATCTCAATGATTTGTAGTGAAGTTCTAACCTGATTTCGTTCAAACTTGTCCAGATGTTTCTCAGATTTCTGTAACTTTCTTTCTCCAGAGTCACCGTTCTCACCATATATGGTAGCAAAGACATTGGCATTCGTCCCAGCATGCATCACATCTCCGGCATAAACACGAATGACGTAGTATTTTCTAAACAATAGAATGATTAATTAGAATTAACAAATCACTTCGAGACAAAACAAGAAAAAACACTTCTAAGACTTATATAACTGCAACTGGGGCTAATCTCAACCCATCCTGTCAACATTCCCTGTGTGAGAAACCCCACGACTCTCGACAGAGTGTTGAATAACTCTTTTCATATAAGTGTCATGAGTCTGAAGTGAGGATCAAAGTAACCCACCATCTCAGAGGTGAAAAGCATTTGCCCTGACAATTGCAATTTGCGCCATCATAGCTAGATAAAGGGCCAGTGATCAGATTATTTTTAATTAGAAAACAATATTTCACCTGACAGAGTGCTGCGTCTTTTCAGACCAGACTTTGTACTCGGCACCAGCTCTCTCACAATTTTTCCATCGTCTTCGTTCTTTGCCAGCCAGCGGTTACACAAGAAAAGATATTCATAATCATTTTCATCATTTCCTTCGTCATCATCGTCACCATCACGTGTGACGTGATTTCTTTCCTTTCTTCCTTTTCTTAGATTTCTCTTCGTCAACCTTGAAGAAAACGTTAGTAAGAATTGTAATTTGTTTGTTTGCTTCACTTGTGTAATATTTCATGTTAATTTATAGAATTGCAATGTAGCCTAGTTTGCATTTGGTCGCATCTGTCGTAGCAAAGTCATTCTCGACGATGTGATATGGTCTATCTGTCGGCTGTGTTCAAATTACTCATATTGATTATCATATTGATATCAAAGTGTAGATCGGTATATATGCTCTGCGACATCGGTCAATTGTATTCCTAGTTGACCAGCTGGTGGTAATTCTGTAGCAATATAGTTGGGTGCCTCGGGTCTGGAGTAAGCAATGGGGCCCTGGCTTCCTCCAGCCATGAGCCTCAATTTGGAGGTCCCTTCGGCATGGTGTGCGCGCTCATGGCTAGGTTGGGGGGAACTGCAAGCCATGAGAGTGGTATGTTTATCTGGGGGCTGGCTTTGCAAGTGGAAGCCCCCGGATGACCCAGGCACCCATTATCCACAAGCGATGCAGTTAAATGCAATTTAACTGCAATTCAACTAACTTAACAACAAAGAGTGAAGTTGGTGTGCCAGTAATTATGGTCAGTGATATTTAACATATTAGCATGCGTGTGGCACTAGTAGGGCAGCGGTTGTCAATGTCTTGAGCGTGCGCGAACAAACAGGCATGCATTGTTTGGAAATAATTCTAGGCCAAGATTATCAAAACGGAAAGGTGGTTTCTTTGTGGGTTTTTTTTTATCCACTGACCCGGTCAGTGTGACGGGGGGCTTGGGTTAGGTGTGGGGGCTGGCTTTGGAAGTGGAAGCCCCCGGATGACCCTGGCACCCATTATCCACAAGCGATGCAGTTGTTAAAGTAAAAACCACGCAGCACCAAAGCCTGAATTATCATGACCAATTCTTATCTTAGTTAATGTTCCAATGTCTTCATTTTCAACCTTTCAAAAAAAATAATGAATGATTCACCAAGTAAATAAGACGCCTTTTGCACGCTATCGAGAGTTAGAAAACAGTACGAAACTCTTGAGATAGCGTTCAAACGATGGTATGATAAATGCGCCACCTTAACGCCAAGACCTGCTTTTCATATATTGTAATTCGGCGATATCCTTGTAGTTTTATTGCTAGTGATCACTAACGGATAAAATCTTTTGTGCTTTCTCAATCGGCAAAAATAGAGAGGTAGTTCGATAGCCATTATTTAATATACTCAAACACGGGAACAATTTCAAACCGTAACAATTTTCAACTCGTAGAGTTTTGTGCCGGCATTACGAGATAGCAGTCTGGACTATAACTACTCAGACAAAACGTTCGTCATTTGAAAATGAATAACACAGACCCCATTTGGAAGTCAGAAAATATAATCCGTTTATTAGCAACAACAGAAAAACATCCTATAAGTAAAATCGTTAGTGAAAATAACACAATATGTTTGTACAAAGAGCAAACCAGCCCACCTTGAATTTATCAACTTTGCCACTTTCAAAGTTATCAGTTTTGTTTCTCAGTTCGAACTCGTCCGATTTTCCCTTTCTCTATATAAGGTAAGCACGACATTAGCGTCAGTACCAACTCCTCTCGCATTACCAGTGTACACAACGACCTCGGAGGGAATTTCTGGGGCATATGAAAATTTAACATTTAATATCAAACAAAAACTATTCCTTAATCCAATTTTGATCCACTGGTACTATAGTTTACATCTACTGCATAGCCCTATCAGTTCTAAACTGTTCTGCCTCTGGTCGAGCAGGATCGTCTCTTATTGGTCCAGTGTTACTACAAGAGGAAACCTGAACTAAACTAACTTTATTTTTACTGGATAGCTCTATCAGTTCTAAACTGTTCTTCCCAGAGGTCCAGTAAGGATCATCTCTTATTCATCCAGTGTTAATACAGGAGGAAACCTAAACTAAACTAACTTTATTTTTACTGGATAGCTCTATCAGTTCTAAACTGTTCTTCCTAGAGGTCCAGTAAGGATCATCTCTTATTCATCCAGTGTTAATACAGGAGGAAACCTAAACTAAACTAACTTTATTTATACTGGATAGCTCCCTCAGTTCTAAACTGTTCTTCCCAGAGGTCTAGTAAAGATCATCTCTTATGGATCCAGTGTTACTACAGGAGGAAACCTAAACTAACTTTATTTATACTGGATAGCTCTCTCAGTTCTAAACTGTTCTCCCAGAGGTCTAGTAAGGATCATCTCTTATTGATCCAGTGTTACTACAGGAGGAAACCTAAACTAAACTAACTTTATTTATACTGGATAGCTCTATCAGTTCTAAACTGTTCTTTCCAGAGGTCTAGTAAGGATCATCTCTTATTGATCAAGTCTTACTTCAGCAGGAAACCTAAACTAAACTTCCATCTTTAATTAACTCACCTATTCGTTCTTATTCTGGCATTCACTGCGGTGGCAACAACAGCTGACCATCACGTGGGTGAGTCAAACGTAATTTCTCAAAGACCTACAAGCATAAAAATGTTTTAATTGACATCGTCCACAAGGTCACAACTAATAAAATCCTTTTTTTTTCCTCGCTGATATCCGTAAAGCACAATCATATTTAAGATGAGACTCTAAACAACCTAAGATATTTACCCGTATTCTCGCATCGTCATACAGATCAGCTTGTAGTTTGATAACCACTTCTCCAGGATGATTACAAGACAGTACAACACGGAATGCTTTTTCGGAGTCGATTGTGATGCCACTCTAGAATATGAAACTAATCGTGTTACGATTGAAGTCAGAAATTTACCTTTCAACATGAAAGATTTCTATGACAAGACTTCTTATCTAACAGCTAGCGCATTACCTTATCATAAACAGATTTAAGTTTACAAACGTCGATATTGCTAGATGTCCAGTGAAATTCTGGACCAGGAACAGCATTGGCAAAACTAAATGGAGACTCGTCATTCAAGTCTACAGCTCTTAGTCCAATCTAAAACGGTTAAATTTCGGTGTTTATATCAGTAAAAATATTAACATGTCGTGTTGACCTGGGACAAAGAAGACTACAACAGATCATTAAATATATCAATACTTCTTACCTCTGTCTCTGTGACAAGGTTGGTTGAAGGAGTGATGATTTTGACTCCAGTAAGACTCAACACTTCAACAATTACATGATCCTGAAATGAATTACATAAAATATAAACAGAATCAAATTTTAAGTAATGTTCCGGCTACCGCTACAAAGAGAGACGACTTCAAATTGATCGTTCAATAAATACTAACTTTGGAGAAAACAATGGTATGACCAGATTGTGGATCAGTGACTTCAACAGTGACAGTCGACTTTCCCGGAACTCGGGCTGTGATAAGGCCAACACTATCCACGGATGCTACCGTTTTGTTTTGGATATTGAACAATGTTGTCACTTGTAGGTATGGGCCTGCTGTCGCTCTGAGTTGGAAAGTCGCGTGAGGAATCAAGATTATGTACCTAGGATCCAGCCTCAACGGTGGGAATACCTGGATGTGCTTTGGTTCACTCGTGATCTGAGCTCTGTTGCTAGGTTGGTCAGTGTAGGTTAGAATTGTGTTACCAATCGCGACCCCGCGCAAGTTGTACAAAGCATTGTCCAGTCCTTTTCTTGGGCTCGGTCTGTGTTAACAAAAAAACCCACCAAGTTTAATTTACTTTCATCAATTCGCACAGATCTACAACTAAATTACGTGTAAAACAAGCTTTGTCGTTTGTTAGTGAACTTTTCAAATGTACCAAACACGAGTAACCAGAAAAAACCCCACGACTATGGACAGACCGTTGACTAACCCTTTATTTGCAGTTAGTCACGAGTCTGAAACCAAAATCAAATCTACGATGTAGGAAATGAATTTTCTAACAATGACTGAAACCCATGCAGGGGCTGGTTGTTCAAAAGTCCGTTAAATTCACCCCAAACGAAATTTCCCAGCAGCCCAGGAATTTTTCTATTGGAAATATGGTACTTGTTCAGAAACCTTGTTTGGATCAATAGTACTTGTATTTCTGACAATTTGAAATAAGAAATACAGAGCCTAAAAACCTAGAAATATAGAGCCTAGAAATTAGCTGTATGAACAACCGGCCCCAAATGAACTACTACAGAACTTACTTGATGTTTAGAAGATCACGGGACAATCTGCGCGTCAAATTCAGAAGTTCCAATTGACTAACCAATAGCGGCTTATCAAGTTCGTCCAATACCATCACAGTACAGTTGATCACATGTCCAAGTTCAACCTATGAACGACAAGCATAGATGTTAGGTCATAAACGACATTGAGAATTCTACGAACATTATCCCACCTTATCCACAATAGTCACCTGAATGCTATCAATATCAGAGATCAGAATGTTCGCGGTGGCATGGTTACGAGAGTCTAAACACTGATCATACACAGTGACTGTGAGAACACCTATTATCTTGGCAGTTACCTCAAAAGAAAACAAATCAGGTTAGAAACGGAACAGAAACACTTGTTTCGCTAGGTTATATGTAAAATCAGGTCACAGACATGTTACAAGTTACAGCCGCAACTTGTTAACGAAGTCCGATAAATTTGTCAATTTCATCAAGTTGCAACAGACTTAACTTGCAGGGGCCGGTTGTTCGAGGTTCGTTTAGTTTAAACGGTGGTTAAGCTCAAAATAGAAACAAAGTTTATAGATTCATTCAACAACCAAACTAAAAGTTTTGAACCTTAATAGAATGATTATGCTTACAATTACATATTTACTGCAAAATATTTAACGAGTGATGTAGGAGTGTTATTTAATTTTGAAGTATCCACCGTTTACGCCTAAACGGGCTTCGAACAACCAGCCCCAGATCCGTTATTTGCAGATTCGATAACTTCTAACGATAAGCTTGAAACACGCCACTTGACAAGTTCCGATAGACTTGTCTTCAACAAATAAATACCGATATTACGGTACTATATCATTGTAGAGTATAGCGATTGTTTAATAGCTTACTTTTACAATAGACTTAGTGGCAGATACATCAGCGATATCATCGTCGCTTCCTTTGACCAGAAATCTTCCCGATCCTCCATACACACTAAGATGAACCTAAAGATATTGAAGATGAAGTCACTTAAAGGGAACGATATACATTGTAAGACGGTTCAAAACCAACATAACGCAGTTTTTATCTTGTCTGAAATGCTATTAAGTATTTCAAGAACATGTTCAAACCTTGTTCAATGGATGATTAAATATGGACGCTTGTGTTGGTTCAATACGGATATCACTTGTCAAAAATAACCGAAGCGAGGCAGTCAGAGCTTTCTTTAACGTTTCCTGAAAGTAAAAAAAAACATCGCTTGAGCCCCAAAGATATAAAGAGTAGCATTACTATCATATTGTATCTTCGACAAAAACTACCCTGGCAATGCTATGATAATCCACTGACCTTGTCGCCAACTCCAGCATTTCTTAAAATTTCTACTCTATACTTGGTGACCGCGGCTTTGATCGTTACAGAACCTTGTTTCAGTTTAAGATTACACACTTGATAAGCTAAAGAAATGACACAGTATATACTGCAGTTAGACATAATCTCGATGTGAGCGCACAACGGCTATACTCTACCCTCCACTCACATATTGACTTCTCATGATGTTGACTGAATATATCCTCTTGGTATTCCATCTGGACACCAGAATTACTGACGTCAAATGAAGCCATGTCAAAGTTACTGCTCGACCAACTCACATCCAGTGATGTAAAGTTATCAAATAAACGATTCTTGTTGTCTCTAAGTATTAGTCGTATTTTCAGAGCCTGAGGACTTCGCACATGAAACTGAAAGAAATAATGCAAACGATGTTTATTTAGACTTGATAGCTGTAGCTCTATCAGTTCTAAACTTTTCTTCCTAGAAGTCCAGTAAGGATCATCTCTTATTGATCCAGTGTTACTACAAGAGGAAACCTAAATTAAACTAACTTTATTTCTACTGGATAACTCTAAGCTCTTCTTCGTAGTCGTGCAACATACCTCCTTATTGGGGCTCTGACGGTCTTGGAGACTGAGCCTGCGCTCAGATATTTCAGGGAGTTGCACATCTGGTTCAAGCGTGAGGCAAATTTTATGGTCACATTAGAGCTTGCTGGATATTGATTCGTATCTGAAGGTTTATTACCAATAGTAACCACAAGATCTTGTTCACCGAGAGCCTTGCATGTCACGTGATAAAAATGTAAGGATCGTTTATCACCAAAAGGGTGCTCTGGAATAATATCTGTCCTGATGGATATTAAATCTTCGTCCTTAGCACGAACTAAAAGGGGAAACGTTGCACAGTCAAAAACAGCGTGATTCAAGAGCTGATAATAGGAGCTTTAGATGTATCGCTCGGGTCTTCATCAGTGCTAATAATAATGAAGATCCGAGCTTACGGATCGAAAGCTCTGCGATAATAAACTTACGTGGTGTTTCCACAAAATTATATTTTAATTTGATATTCACCATGCAAACATACAAGGAACTTATTAGATTTAGCTAACTACGACAACAAGAACGAGCAGTCACTGCGAATTTACACGTTTTGTCTACAGTTGATACAGACTGTCACCAAACCTTAACACGAACTAACATTACCTTCTTCATAATGTGTTCAGCGATCGTGCACCCACGGTTGAGGTCCCCCTTGAAGAATTAGATTTTTTGCTGAACCAAGACTGACCACAGCCGTATGTTCTGGATCTAAAGTCTGAAAAAGGAAATATCAGAAATTTATTACAGATACTTCACGTAGCCGTTCAAACTCAACCTAATGTTTCAAAAAAGGCATTTCAACTGACCTTAAGAGGAACATAAGCAGCGACAGTCAGGGTAGCTTTAATATTGATATCTTTATACTTGTACCGCGCTGTTACAATCACATATCCTTGACGTAATGCTTTTAAATACACTGAAGTACATCCTGGAGCAACAAGGTCATCGTTTTCATCTAAACAAAGCAATGGCATGAGAAAAAAAACAATCTCACGCTTTCCCATATCTTAGGTGCCTGGTTGTGAACACGTTTAGCAGCTTAGGAAGATTGAGAAAGTCACTATCCGGAGGATAGCGCTATTCGCCTTTCGTGCAACCGACCCAAGAACTGCTCAGTAATTTGTTCTGGCCACGCAGCATCTCATAAATTGGGCAATAACCCTAAATCTAGATAGAATCATCCGACTGAATTAAATGTTCGTAGATATGTTATCCTTGTGTGTGGTACAAAAAGGTCCAGCAATTTAATATCATTTGCTACACAATGCCGTAATGTAACCCATTGTTTAGCGCAACAATGTTATTCCGTCTATTAACCAGGTTACAAGGTATTATTAATATTACCTGAAGTTCCAAGCACTTGAAAAATTGAAGGATCTGAAACAGTCACACTTAAATTCATCTTGCGGCAATCATCGAAGAATTTCAATTCGTTGCTTTCTATAGAATACAGTAAACATCAGACAGGAGCAATTGAAAGCAGGTATAACCTTAAACACGCACACGGTAAGTTTAATTAGAGACCTTTAACACTAACGCTCACGCCTAACCCCAAATACTTTATTTGCGATAAGAACAAAGTCATCGATTGTGAAATAATTGATGTTCAGTGATTTTGTGTCAACATGCACAGTGTCTTGGTAGTAGATTCCTTCGATAAATCGTGTGTCATAAACAGTTAAAGATTTCGATTTTATTACAACGAATTTCCTTCCGTCTGGCGTGAACGGCAACTTTAAGGTCTCTATGTTTCAACATGCATGTTACCTGCAGTCAAATAAGCGGCCGCCGCCAAGGGTAACTTTAACTTTGTGCCAGTTTCCACTTCAACTTTTGAAGGAACAAATTTTAAATTATCTGGAGGCAAGACATACACCTGAAAAAGTCCAAATACGGTGATTTAGAGAGTATTGTTTCAAAGTATTCTCTTTATATCCAGACCGAGCGAGCTGAATAACATACCAAAGTTCGTTGGGAATCGCACTTGTGATGTACACAATGCCAGCGCAATGATCTGTCAACTGAGCTATGAGCCGAGTAGGGCAGAAATTGCAGTCTATTGAAGATGACTTGACAGCGTGGTTGCATGATTAACTCTAATTAATATTCCTCACAGGATATAATCAGTTGAACTTAGAATTTCGCCATTGATAGGCTTGCACCACCAACGAAACTGGTACCGTGCGAAAGGAAGACTTCAGAGTCTAGTTTGTTCAATATCAATGTAATCTCACATAAACTCTCGCACAAACGCTCGCTTTAGAGAGCCTTAATTGATATGGGATGTACCTGTGCAATGCCAAAATGCATGGGATTCTCCAAGTCATGAGCCTTCACTTCAGTCATTCCCGTGTCAGTGGTAGTCGTTAACAATCCTCGAGCATTAACTGTTGCCACTGTTGTAACATCAGAAGTCCAACTGTACTGACCGCTGCCTCCTGTGGCCTGTAATAAATAACATGCAATAGAAAATTATACTTAACAAATATAAAACATTTTCCGTGTTGGTATACAGTTAGATCAATACGGGAAAAGTTCCATATTTTTTCCAGCACAAAATATAAAACAACATTTAATTAACAGATTCAAATTGAAGAACGCTCTCCGATTTTGAAATATTCACTTTGATAAGGGTTTTCGGCTAACAGACTACAGCATTAAATAAATTATAAATACATAAATTATTATTATTTATAAATAATAAATTATAATAGGCCTCGCTACTGATTACCCACCGAAAGCTGGTAACGAAAAAACATTCTAAAGTCCGAGATATGTTGGTCGTGAGATTGAGCTATATCAACACGATTCTCAGTCGTAACGTAACTTGGTACATATTTAACTAATGCAGGTAAGGGGCAGATATTTGGTGCGGGGGTGTTCTGTTAGAGGCATTCCCTTGAACCTTTTCGTACCGCAGTACATTGTTATGACCAAAATTAGAATACATTTTAAACAGTTATTGTCAAACGGTATAACTAGCACATTTCTTCAAACATACTTTGAGCTGGTATCTGTAGTATTCGCCGCTAACTGCTCTCCATGGAAACGCAAGGATCGCAGGCACAACATAAACTGGGTCGTATATCACGACTTCCTGTTCACCTTGCACAGGCGGATTTAAGTCCACCACTTCACCCGTTGTCAATAACTGAGAAACAAAATGAAAGTGTTAAGAAGGAGTTCCTTGTAGGAGCAAACTTGGTAAGAACAAAAATGAGCACCTACCGTAACCCCTCCATTTAAGCCCCCCCCCTTTGAGTGAAAAAATGAAATAAGCCCCCCATAATATATATACATATATATTATATGTTGTTATATTATATATTATATGTTGTTGTTACCATATATATTATATTTTGTTATATTGTTAATATAAATGTTGTTGTTAACTTGTTATATGATATATACTGTGTAATGATTTTGAGTTTATTGCAGTTCAAAGAGATAATCTGCATCGCTGGTTTTTTTTTGGATGAATAAATACGCCCCCCATCAAAAGGTCCTGAAATGAATAAGCCCCCCAGGCTAAACAGAGAGAATAGGTAATCTTACCTTGACACTGGTCAGCACTGCATGCAGAATAGTTTTTAGACTTTTAGCAAGATGATATGAACCATTGTGTGACGAGTGAGTGACAAAAAAATGGTCGTTGGGAAATGTCGTTTCAATCATAATATTCTGTAGAAGAAATGAACAAAACTTTATTACAGAGATAAGATGTGTTGTGAGAAATGTAAAAGATATCAGATAATGAAACTAGGATCTCTTGGTTAATTCAACAGTCTGTTTCAATATAGCAAGTATTCTACCTCTGTCACATAGAGTTTGTGGTTCATCCTGTCATAAATGTCAACTGTGATAATATATCGACGGTTGGTTTCTAAAACCCAGACTCCACCAGGAAATATTGAAAATCCTTAATGAAATAAAAATTTATATCAAGAACTTGCTAAGAAACCCTCTAACTCTAATGATTCATTTCTAATTCAATTCTCTTATCAGCCCTTTCATTAAGCCCTTGTTGATGACAATCCTGTGGCAAGTTGATTGTCAAAACTTGTTATAGAGTTTTTTGAGTGAGTATTGTATGTACGGTACCTATGTGATTAATAGATTTAAAATTTCTCTTACCAATGACGGAATTTTGTCTGAATCTTTTGACAGCAGTATTGATCATGATGTAGACATCCATTGAAGGTACAATCATCAAGTTATCAATAGCCAACAACTTCACACTGTGGGCTGCCACCTCCTGTAATGGATTTAAAAAGAACTCAAAATGCAATATCTGAAACGACAATAAGTATCAACTACAAATTACCATCCACAGGTTAAATGGTTTCTTTAACTCATTTTCTACAAATTTGGAGGTCAGACCCCTACAGTATGATGATGTGATGAAGATAATGTGGGCACCTACACAGAAATTCTAAAAGCCATTTGTTTCTTATCATTGACACCAATATATGTACCTATAAGACAATGCTCAATTCAAGACTATCATAATATTAGTTTCCACATAGCTCCATCCCCCCCCCCCTTTGAAAGTTCTGGCTATGTGCCAGTCTAGACCTCTGTAGCAGCCCATGCAATTATGCAAAGTACTTCATGCTATGGTCTTAGTGAACTGCTAACAGACCCTGTCTTTGCTAGGAAATTACCAGTAGAGTACATAAATTTAATTCAATAGTACTCCAATACCTCACCTTGAATGTTGGATGGCTTAATTTCGCTTTCACAATTGCAGTTCCAGTGTTAATTCCTTCAACAATGATACTGTTTCCTTGCAAACCCTTTGAATAAGATTAAAATGTTACAAACTCCTTTTAAAATGATGTTTGTGATGTCACTGTGAATCTACAGTGTATATCCACACTTGCTAAGCTGAAAAATATTGGCAAAAACAGCTGACATCTAACATTTGGAATAATAGCCCAATAACGCTGTGCCTACTGACTGAACTGAGCTACACTGTCAGGTCAAATCAAGTGTGTGCAAATATGTTTTCATGATCTTAAAATAATATAGGGCATATATTATAAATAGAAATATATAAGATAGCAACTGATGTTTCATTCAGTGATTCAGCAAAGGGAACAATCCTAGAAAAACGATGATTTAACTATTAATAAAATAATCCCGGGAGTAGTGTACATGGCAAGTTTATTGCAAGTATTTTGTGTAAATTTGTTTACCGTAAAACAGATGATGCCTCAATCGAGCCACTGACTGTGAGAAGCTCCCAATCAAAAACCAAACCATCCAGAGAAGAAAATAAATTACCAGTGTCATCAAATGCTATCACATCAAGGAGCTCGGGAGATTGTCCAAGAAGAAGTTCTCTTGTTGTTGTTGTTATTTCAATACGATTGATGCGATTCACAAACACGTCAGCACGAAGAATATTCCCCGTCACTATTGAAGAGAATAATACATTTTTTATCTTGAATTGAGCAAATGTACTACATCATGATACATCTGCTCATCTAGACTACAAGCAGGAGTGGGGGTTGAGGCAACTGGACTGCACACAAAATAGGAAGAAATGAAATACATGATTGTTCTCCACACACTGCTAAATTTCCCATTGGCCGAAATTTGACATTTTTGTCAATGAAATCAAATACATAAAACTAGACTGCAGGCAGGCCCGAAAGCTAAGAAATAGCTAGAGTTTCAGGTTTTATGTTACTTTCTGATATCGTTCACAGACACATTGATTTCCACAGGATTTTGCATGTTATTTTGCATCAGCAGGCACTCCATTCCTCAACCCGTTCTGCTTTCGGGACACTTGCCCTACTACTTCCAAGCAACTTACTAAAGCCCTGTTGTTGGTAAATTACAGTTGTTAAATAATCTCAGGGTAGTGAATGAGAGGAGCAGGGTTTGAATTGACTAGTGCAGAAAGTCTGTTGCATGACACAAATACAACTGCGTTACTTTGTCATTTATTATTGTCTTATTACAAATACAAATATTGAAGTAAACACCTTTTTGTTTCTCAGCACTTGATGATTGTGATGTGACCAAAGCTTCGAATGAACACTCCTCGCCCCCTAAGAATAAAAAATATGTTTGGCTTCATCATTAGCAAAATGAATATTGCACAGACTTCATTGTATCACATTGTATTGCTAATTGGTATTTCCTGGATTTTTATCATGTAATATCACAGGATTGACAGCCAGATAGGGGAAGGTGAACCCATACACATCATATGGCCAGGGCTGGGGGGGAAGAGGTGTATCCCCTAGTAAATCCAGCTCTGGTTTCACTATAAAGTACGTCAAATGTCCAACAACCGAACAAGTTATATCATTACGACATTTCTAATGGAGATATGGTATCTATACAGAGTTCATAATGTTCTATTAGTGTATGTTGATAAGGCATCATGGTGTGAACACAAAATGGAAAAGTAATTAGACAGAGAATCAAAGTGACAATCTGAGATCGATCTATATGTACCTTCATGTTTAGTTGTTTTCCCAACTGGTCTAACGTTTGCAATTTCAGGTCTCGATGAAGTCCTATGAACAAAATAAAACAGAAGCCTTGAACACATGCAATGCAGGCAGGCATGTAGTATTAAGGACGAGTTCTGGTAGGTTCCCAACATTAGCAATGCAAATCCTCTGTGAAATTTCTCAATGAGAAAAGACAGACAATTACTTGCCGACCATCAAAGATATTTACTCTCAAAACTTTCTGGTTTAAGACATCTATTCTAATTAGCAACAATTCTGCATTAAAACTTGTGCTATATTTCTAGGGCCGGTTGTATTAAAGGCGTTTAGAAGGGTGGATAAGTGAAATTTGAAAATCACTTTTACACCCCAGCACGAAACCGAAATTACGAGTTTAATAGAATAAATATTTAGTTTTATATATAATTGTTCTTCTCGGGTCAAATAACATTAGCTGGTTTGTTTATGCAACATGCAAACTTTTTTGTTTTACATTTTTTACTTATCCACCGTTTACGCTAAATGCCTTTGATACAATTGGCCCCTGGTAAGTAGCAAACCCCTAATATGCAAATTTCCACACACCCTTCATATAAATACCTATCAAAATATCACATATTACTTATGGTTTTTGCATGACATTACAGAGCAAATAAAAACCTGCGTGCTGGTTTATGAAGATAGAACATAGTTTTTGTGCAAAATACTCAGACATGAGCTAATATTTACAGACCTAGTAAGTAGAATACAGCAAATCTGATAAGCAATTACAAGCACGTGCAAACATAGTTGAACTATACAAACCATTTATAACACCCATCGCTTGCCCAGATTGTGAAGTTAACATTCGCTGAACCAGCCGTAGAATAAGGTAGAAGAATACTTAATACATTGAGAGTGTCTGGTTGTTTTTCTGAACAAACGAAACAAAACAATAAAATTCCCAGACAAGAAAAAAATTTCCAGCCCGCCATTATGCTGAAAGTTCATCTGAAGCAACATGAAGTATGCTCACGGTGCTTCCACGCATTATAATTTTCAGCCATTAAACTTTCCTACACCGTCGTTTGCATCCAGCAATGAACAATAGCAGAATATTTTCTGATGAAATACAAAGTTATAATAATGTTCGGAATGTATGAAACCTATTTATAAAACTAAAAGTACATCCTCACAAGATGTTAACAAATCTCTTCTCTTCCTAAAACTATCTAAAAAAGACAACTTTATTTTTTTCGCGCTAAATTATTCCTATAACCCGAGGTTGGTATGTGAATACCCAACATATCTTGACTTTTGCATAGTTCTATTCCAGGACAAAAACAGCCAAAAACTTCAATAAAAACAAGCACGTTATTTGTGTTGGATTGTGTATGAATTAATATTAAGTAAGAACCTTTTACAAAGGTCATAAATATATTACTTACATTAAATAGGTTTGAATTATTTTCATTTACAAGTCTTCGATGAATTTTAACAGTTATCTACATGTGTTTATTCTTCAAGGTTATATTGAAAGAAAGTGTTTTGAAGAGCGTAAATTTCTGCAGTGAATGGCAGAAAACCTGTAGTTTTGCCAACCACCATTTTCTGTTCAAATCTACCTAAGTAGAATTTGCTCCTGAAGGGAACAATTCCCGACAAATTAGACCATCTCCCTTCTTTTTATCCAACCACTGGTTACAAGGAAAGGCAATCATTTCCGAACTCTCCAAACTCGTTACCTCAACTTTATCTAGCATCCAGCCTGCCCCGAATCCTTTACTAACATGTTCGATACGTAATCTTTTAAGTTGCCCCAAATCAAGCGCCTCCAATGTAAACATATCACGCTGACCTTTTTCAAACAAATTGACCATCTTTTTTGTGAGCTTCCGCGTCCTGTATCACCGTTGTCACCGTAGATTACAATGCTGACGTTGGCATCAGTGCCCGCGTGCGCAACGTCAGCGGTATAGACTGCTACCTCGTACTGGATTGGTTAACAGGTGGGAATTTTGTCTGAGCATGCGCTAGAATTCGCGCGGTTAACAGAAAAGAGACTTGGGAGAAGTAAATTTAGCAATTCGATATTTGAGCGTTTTAGGTGGGTTTTTGACCTCGTTTTTTCTTCCAACCCAGTTTTTATTAATTTATTGAAATATTGGGAAGGCTAGGAAGGTATGAGAACGTTCGGAGGCTAAAAAATAAAAAAATGCAACTTTTGCATAACCTTATACATTCGAACGGCCTCGGATTCCCACGGAAATGTCTAATAATTCCTCCTAACCCGAATTTTGGGGTGAACGAATTATCTCCCAAAATAAAGTATGTGTTTCAAGCAACAGTTTTAACCATATTTCGTTTTGAAGCACTCGACTAGATTTTGAAGTATTTTAATTTTTGTGATTTTATTGTGTTGATCTTCACCCCCATAAATCACCCTGTATTAAAGTGAAGGGAGAGGGAAATATATTTGCATGATTTCAAAACTATTCATATTTTCTGAATCAATAAACTCCAGTCTTTCAAGTGATATGCTTTAACGAACAGGATTGGCAAAAACATGTCATTTCTAGCGGAATATTCAGAGGTACCTATTGGGTCTAATACAGACTATGTCAGACAGTGGTGCCGTTTTCGTTATCAACCCGAATTTTTACATCAAATATACTTTGATTACTGCAGTAAAAAAGCTTTGAAGATTGATTTAGACATGCTTTCGTTTTGAAGCACTCGACTAGATTTTTTACAATCTTGAGTTGAATATTTAGCTTTTTCCAATTTTCAGGAAAATCACGATTTTTGCACTAAGCATTTTCAAGGATTTAAACCATAAATAAACTTTCTAAAGGTGTTTCCGAGTAGAAAAAGACATGAAAAATAAATGTGAAACCCACCGTGTGTTTAGTCTTTTAATTTCGTCTGTTCAAAGGATGAAAAAAACTTGCATCTTCGAAAAAAATTATATTTCGTCCATATTCCGTCAGAGATATTAATACTTTATAAGTGCCTGATTTCATTCAGAAGTCTTTTATCCATCTCATTTCACCATAACCTTCGTAGAAAAGAATTCAAATTCTTGCAAATCTACTGTTTTCTTCCAAAAAAGGAAGCCCAAAAACTTGTTTTTGCTCATTTTGACAATTTTAGAAGAATTTTTCGCGACCGCCCGCAATTTACTGACCAGCGGAGACAAAATTCCCACCTGTTGGATTGGTTTGAGTTCTAAAACATTGGGATAAGACTCAGATTAGAAAAACGTTGCTGGCTCACATGTTGCTTCAGAGTTAGTGATAACATAACTTTCAATATTTTTTTCAGCGAAAGTTCAAGAGAGAAAACTAAGACGAGAGTTGATGCCAACCTTCATCAACACTCATCGTCGTTTGCTTGGACTCTAAGAAGATGAAAAAAGATACGCACCTCTTATTACAGCAAGCCTAGATCTCTCGGAAGACTTACACTCCAGTTTCACGCCATCGCCTTTATTGGAAGTCAGTGGTATCCACTGTCGACATAGGAAGACAAACCTGAAAAATAAACAATATTTCACTGAATTTTTTCTAAGAACGCCTCTGACAGCCACCTTGTGACTCGTGTCTGATCACGAAGCACAGTTAGGATGGAAGTATCAGCTAGGAGCTACCATCAACCGCGCCTGTCAACATTCTTCGGACCAACACTCACCTCTCGCCATTATCCGTATTCTTAACCACTACTTCATGTAAATACCAAGATTGTTCTTTTTCGGTTTTCGTTTGTCCAGGTTTAGGATGATGTCCAACAATGACTTCACGTAAAGGACCCAAAGGTTTCGTAACAAACTTGAATGCGTCTGTGTGACCGCGTCTCAAGAGCTTATTCTTCACGCTATTCTCGATCTTATACACCTCGGATTTACGTTTTTCTCCGATAAGAACGATTGAAGCGTTCTGGTTTGTTCCCGCGTTTTGTTTATCACTGGTCAATAATGTTATCTCGAACACTAAAGAGAAGAAATTCGGTGTTACAAACAAGCAAAGTATGTTACTCGATCTTACTTGTATCTGTGCTGGATTATGCCCTAATCCAGTCGAAGTTTTTCTAAGGATAACTCCAACAGCCACCTTGATGACTGATGTCTCATCATGGAGCACAGCTTCGATGGAAGGATCAGTTAGGAGCTAATCTCAAACTATCACGCCAACATTACTGTAGGAGCCAACCACAGTACCTAAATAATACCCGCGACTTTTGGTAGAGCGTTCTTTTTATCATCAAGTACAGAGAAACACTAAAGCATACCTGCCACGGGAGAGTCAGTTGTTTCATCACGGTTGGAACAAGGTAACTCTCTCAACAAACTGCCATCTTCTTTATCCTTACCAAGCCAACGATCACACGGGAATTCATACACTTTCTTTGTCGTTTGATCTTCAATATTTATTCTTTCCAAGTACCAACTGGCTTTCAAGAATTTATTGTCATGCCAGACACGCACCTTTGTCAATTCACCTTAAAATGAGAAAAACAGAGTGAAGAGAACTCTCATACAAACTCTCGCTTGCCAACTCTCATGCAACTCTTGTTCTCGTTTGACCAGGGCACAAGAATTAAAAAAAACTCTCAAACAAACTCTCTGTGGACAGCAGGACTTAAGTCTATTATAGTCAAGTACACTTACCTAAACTTAGTATATCTTTTAGCATGAAGACATCCGTATGACCTCTTTCAAACTTGTCTTTGTAAGTCTCTGAATTTTTCAACGCTATTTCTCCTGTATCACCATATTCACCAAATATAATCAGGAATACGTTGGCGTCTGTTCCTGACCCATTAAGATCTCCTGTGGTTACATCAACCTTGAAACTTGTATCTGTTTTGAAACAGAAAAACAATATCAAACATAAAATTCACACATTACACAGCTGGGTACGGTTTTACTAAAAGTACTTGAGATATCAAAACATTGTCCTTACTTCCAAGAGTTTTCTCGCCATCTGTGATGGCTGGTAGTTCCTTCACGAGTTGTTGATTTCCAAGAGTTTTAGAGAGCCAATCATTGCATTTAAACACACTCACAGACCCTGTGTCATCATTACGGATTATTACCTGAAAATAACAAAATTGTCAGCTACATTTTATTTTATGTTTTAGCTCGCAATTAAGTATAAATGTTAAAATAGTTTAGGTTTCCTTCTGTTGTAACATTGGTTAAATAAGAGATGATCATTACTGGACCTCTAGGAAGAACAGTTTAGAACTGATAGAGCTATCCAGTATAAATAAATAAAGTTAGTTTAGTTTAGATTTCCTCCTGTAGTAACACTGGATCGATAAGAGATGATCCTTACTGGACCTCTAAGAAGAACAGTTTAGAACTGATAGAGCTATCCAGTATAAATAAAGTTAGTTTAATCTAGGTTTCCTCCTGTAGTAACACTGGATCAATAAGAGATGATCCTTGCTGGACCTCTAGGAAGAACAGTTTGGAACTGATAGAGCTATCCAGTATAAATAAAGTTAGTTTAGTTTAAGTTTTTTCTCGTAGTAACACTGGATCAATAAGACGAAGAGTAAGCCGTTCTAAGGATATATATTTCTACCTTATCAAGATACCAGCTAACTCTATTTCCTTTGCCTTCGTGTCCAATCCTAATCTTCCGCAACTTTCCGACATCTTCGAGCTCCATTCGGAACATGTCGACAGTCCCTCGTTCAAATTTCTCATCTCCTTTCTCAAGTTTCACTTCGGGCGTGGCGCCGCCATTGCCATATATGGTAACTGTGACATCGTTATCTATCCCAGCCTCCTTTACATCACCAGTAAACACAGTGATCTCATAGGGGATAACTAAAATTTGCGAAAAGAACAAGAAGTTATCATCAAGTTTCGCTCGCTACTCTGCAGGCTTATATTTAAATGAATACAAAGCCTATTAATTGAATGCAGTTAAGATCCAACATTTCGAGACTGCAGTCTGGTGTCTTCATGATTTATCAAGATGTCAAGATTGTTTTTAATGAAGAGAGCGCTCCAATTTTAATACAGTAGGTACTTACGTGGTTTGTACGAGACTTGATCGCCTTCGTTCACAGTTAAAACACGGCACGTCAAGCCATCTTCTTTGTCCTTAGCCAGCCAGCGGTTACAGGGAAAGTGATACACTTTGCCGCGTGTGGGTACGTCTATCTCTATTTCTTTAAGATACCAACCATCTTCCTGAGAGTAGCCATTATGTCCTTTCACAGAAGAAATGTTGTGTTATTGGTTTAGTTTAGGTTTCCTCCTGTAGTAACACTGGATCAATAAAAGATGATCTTGCTGGACCATTACGGAGAACAGTTTAGAACTGATAGAACTATCCAGTACAAATAAAGTTTAGTTTAGGTTTTCTCCTGTAGCAACACTGGATCAATAAGAGATGGACCTCTAGGAAGAACATATTGGAACCGAGAGAGGTATTAATAAACATAGTTGACGGGATTAACGTAAATCAAGCAGCTGCGAGGATACCTACCAACTTCAATTTTTCTTATTTCGCCGACATCAGCTCCCTCTACTGAGAAAATCTCAGCGGTTCCAGGCTCGAAACCACTCTTCTGAACAAGTTCAAGAATCCGGTGTTTCGAGCACAAAAGCACTTAGTCGAGATGATTTCTCGACGAAGGGTCTAGAGCTATAATGCTAGCAGGGTTGGTAGATTTTATGAATAAATAAGCAAAACCGTCATTAGTACCCTCAAAATAACAAAGAGAACAGAAGGCAAATACAAAGGAAAACAATGAGCATTGTCAAAAATTTGGCTTATTCATAATATCTACCAAGCCTGAGTAGGTGCTATTAATGCTATTATTGGTGTTGTTTAACAAGGCTAACGCTTCACAGTCGGTGGAAAATCATATCTCCTTTAACTTACATTTCAATGCTTGGTCTATCGTAGCCTTCTCTTTAAATTCTTTCTCGAATATCGCATCAGCTGTAGAGCTGCGTCGTTTCTTGCTCGTACTCAGGTCCTCACGATTGACGCTGCTTGCTAGACTCATTCCTGTCATTGTGGTCGAGCGATCGCCCTGAGATATCACAAATATTATCATTTTCCTAAAATCTTTTCACAATAAAGGTAAAGTTGAAATGATCAACCTGTTCGGGACTGATGAAAACACACGATTGAACACTGTTTTGTACGCGATAGGTATCGGTTCTTTCACTACCTAAAGCGACAAAGAGAAAATCGACGTTCGGCTAACTTCCTGACAAAAGCCTTTGCTCCAGACGTCGATTTTCATTTTATTGTAAGTTTTAGATAGTGAAAGAACTTATTGAACATCAACATTGCTCGTACATGTTGCTGCCAATATTGCTGGGCCTGGGCGGGAAACAATGCTGAACAATATTGTTGACAAAATTAAACATTGTGGGCAGCAAAACATTGTTCAATCTTTCTATGTTTATCACAACACAATTATTTTCGCTTCGTATGAATCTCTGCATGGGGAGAAAAATCTCACCAATACCTTGTAATCTTTTTCATAAAAATTTCTTTCAATTTTCTTATCTTCTTTATTTTTCGCCAGCCATCTTTCACAATGGAACATGAATTGTCTATCCGCTGTGATATCTTCAATTTCCACTCTTTTGACAAACCAAACCGGATTCAACATGGCGTTATCATGACGTAACTTGATTTTGTGAATGGTACCCAGATCTGCCGCCTCTAATGTGAATATGTCTTCCTGTAATATGATAACAATAAGAGAGTTGATAAGTATACTTCTTCAGGTTCTACTTATCTTCTTACTTTGCCTCGCTCGAATTTATCAGTGTGAGTTTCAGATTTCGACAGCGGTCTTTCTCCAGAGTCTCCATATTGTCCAAATATGGTAATGAAAACATTCGCGTCCGTTCCAGCACCTTTGACGTCACCAGTGATTACGTGAACACGATATTTGTGAACTGAAATAAATAAATACATATTCAAAATAAGAATGACCGCCAGATTAGCAACTACAGTATATCTCTCAGCAGACGTGTACAAAGTGTAACAAACCCGAAATAAAGTTGTAAGTTGTTTATAAGCTGTTGGCAAGTTGTGTTCTCACTCCTTGTTCCAGTCGTTTGACCAAGTTTGGAACAAGCTGTCAACAACTTGTAGCGAGTTTGATGGGACTGTCAGACATGTTACAAGGATGTTGATACAGTCATGATACAACAACATTCTTGCAGTCTTATTACAACAGATCTGTATCAGAGTTGTAGATATTCCCGTCGAACTTGTTGCAGGTTGTTCGAATCTTGTTGGCGGCCTGTGAAAAGACTTGCTAGCAGTCGTGAGTTTCTTACCATCTAATGACTGATGTTCCACTTTATTACTGACAACTTCACCATCTTTATCAACAATCTCCTCCGTCACATTTCTTAATACTAGTTCCCTGACAATCGCTCCATCGTCCTCGCCCTTGGCCAACCAACGTTTACAAGGAAACGTATAAAGTGTCGCGCTTTTATTATCCTCAAGTAAACGACGTATTTCCACTTTATCCAAAAACCATCGGGCGCCAATCCCCTTTCCATCATGACCGATTCGTATTTTCTCAATCACATCGCCAACATCAGTAAGCTAGAAGAATAAAATAGCTGAGTGTGTTTTATAAAAAAAATTTCATACTTCTCTGTAACAGTGCAAGCTGCCGTTAGCAAGCTTCCGTTAGCATTTTTCTCTGAACCGAGACGTCAGTATCACTTTGAAAGCTGTCACATTTCAAGGCCTTACGTGTAGTCTAGTTGGCGTAACTTTTAGTTTTTAATGATCTAACGCCCTGCTTTGAGATGAGAACAAAATACCATGTTATTTCAATTGCATAATGGAAATGAACTGAAGTTGTTTAATATGTATTATAAAGTAAAAAAGCATGGCTACATGTGTCGTCTATGGACGCAATTATAAATGACTTTAGAAATTCGTCTTTAACACACAGTTTTTTTATCTCTAACGAAATGTTTATGGCATTCAACTCTAAAAGTTAGGCCGCAGAACCACAAGTTATGCCTTGAACAGTTTGAAAGTTAAAACGTTTGGCAACTTTTCAAATTGTTGTCCTGAATGCACGATTAACGTAACGGTCGCGTATGGTTGTATTCCAGCTCGTTTTGACTCCATTTGAAATCTGAGCAACTCCGCAGTTGTAGTAAACCTGGAAATAAAGCAATTGCCTACCTCTTTTACAAACTGATCAGACGAGCCTCGCTCAAAACAGCCTTTCTTCTTCTTCTTAGTTTCAGCTAAGACACATTCCCCTGTGTTTAACTCAGCACCGTAGATGACAATGAAGACATTAGCACTGGTGCCTGCACTACTCATATCTCCAGTGTACACAGTAATCTCGTAAGGCACATCTGCGATACATCAATAAAATAACACTTAGCGCACAGGTTATTACACAATAGACAGTACGCGGATGCTTTACGTCTTGGCTTTCAAATGAAGCCATACTTAAGATTTCGATGAAGGGCATCTAAATCGAGACATTGTTACAATGCATTTCAGTGTTCATAGTATGGGTTGAGGGTAAATAAGTTTATAATTTTGTGGCAATGTTAAATAAATTATAAATGGTGAATATATTTTAATCTGAATCGCACACATTTAAGCCACATACAGGGGCCGGTTGTATAAAACTCTTAATCACTCTTTTAATCACTGTTTTGTAGTTAAATAGTGATTAAGTACTAAATTCGTTGTTCTGATTGGTCGATGTTTCCACTAATCATAGTTAACTTTAATCACTTTTTTATACAACCGGCCCCAGATGAGGACATTCATCAGTTACATTCAGCAGCAATGTGCACGCATCCTTGTGTTTAGTAGAAAAGACGTGCAATTCACTTAAGCACAAGTATGAATAGAATCGAGGTTCACCGCACCCAGATTACGTAATGGAATAGATCTATTGTAGTTGAAAAAAGACTCACGTTTGGTGTAAACTTGTTCGCCGTCTTCCACGGGATACAAATCTCGTTCTAACAAACCATCGTCTTTTCCTTTGTCGAACCAGCGACCACAGGGAAACACCCATCTAGTACCCAAGCTTTTTGAATCAATCTCCACTTTATCCAGGAACCAGCCCGCAAAACCACCTTTGTTGTCATGTCCGATTCTAAATGAAAACACGGTCGCCTCAATAGGTAGCCACCTTATGACTGGTGTCTGATTGCGAACCACAGCTAATCCCAGCCTGTTAACATTGCTTGTGGGAGAAAACAAGAGTACCCGGATAAAACCCACGACTTTTTGTTGACATAGTCAAACATACAAGGATCTTCTTAGTTGTAATTTCTTGTTCTCTAATATAAAATTATACCTGATTTTTTTCAGCATGCCAACATCAGCATCCAGTGAAAAGACATCTGTCTGATTTCGCTCAAACTTATCTGTGTTTGTTTTAGACGTTTTCAAATCAACTTTGCCTGCAAAAAATGTGAACTATCTTTAGTATAATGCTTAACTATCAGCTTACTAGCAGAGAAGTCAATTGATTTTATTCCCATAACGTTTCGAGTAGTTTCTTACACAATGATGTGGCTTACATGTCAGCAACTTTCGTGCTAAAACCAACATTTTCGACCCTCATCACTTCTCCTAAGGAGGCGAAGCCTTGGTAGGGGGGACACTGCACAAATACTGTACCGCTCCCCAGCACAGTATATATGCAGTGTCCGAAATACAACAATGAATATAATTTTATCTCAGTCATATTTCCTATGTTTCCAATCTGCACTTTTATAATTTGATTTTAAATCTCGTAAGTACAAAATATCCTACCAGTCTCTCCTTTCTCTCCAAACAGAATGATGTAAACATTGGCATCGGTTCCCGCTCCTGAGACATCCCCAGTAATGACGGAAATTTCGTAGGAACTCAGTCGAGCTGAAATGTAACACAAATAACTGATCAAAAAGTGTGGATTAACTCATCTTCCCATCACGTTAAACACTCAAGTTGCAACAAGTCTAAATCTGTTCACATCATGGACTAACTTGCTACGACAAGCCAATATCAGGATGCATTCACATATCTTGCGGCAGTTGCAATTTGTCAGCAGACGCACGTTGATTGTCACTGACAACTTGCAGCAAGTCCGTGGCGTTTTTCAAAGATAGTGTAGGTTCAATGTTGGTTCTTATAACCATTTCTGATTGTTCTCTATTATTGTAAACCAATCTACTACAGTAGCATAATCTCCGCCAGTTCTACAAAGCATAATGCTTTCAGAATGCTTTAAACCATTAACAACATATCTAAACTACCTTTAGACTCCAAGTCTAGGGAATCGACCAGCACCTTGGAGCTTTGACGTCGAGTCATTTTTCTCTTCTGTTCAGCATTATAATCCTCAGATGTTAGTGCTGGTAAATCACGTGATATTTGACCGTCGTCTTCATTGGTTCCACGGAAAGACATACCGCTGACTCTTAAGTTTATCTTCGATCTCAACTTTGCCGAGAAACCAGGCAGATTTCATTCCGCTGTTGTCGTGGCGTATCTTGAATGACGAATGACGTAAGTATTTTCTAAACAATAGAATGATTAATTAGAATTATGAAATCACTTCGAGACAAAACAAGAGAAAACACTTCTAAGACTTACATTAACTGTAACTGGGGCTAATCTCAACCCATCCTGTCAACATTCCCTGTGCGAAGAAACCAGAGTATCTGGAGAAACCCCACGACTCTCGACAGAGCGTTGACTAGTTCTTTTCACATAAGTGTCATGAGTCTGAAGCGAGGATCAGACCCACCATCTCAGAGGTGAAAGGCGCTTGCTTTGACGATTGCAATTTCCGCCATCATAGCTAGATAAAGGGCCAGTGATCAGATTATTTTTAATTGGAAAACGTCTATTTAGAAAACAATATTCCACCTGACAGAGTGCTACGTCTTTTCAGACCAGACTTCGTACTCGGACCAGTTCTCTCACAATTTCACCATCGTCTTCGTTTTTTGCCAGCCAGCGGTTACACAAGAAAAGATATTCATAATCATTTTCATCATTTCCTTCGTCATCATCGTCACCATCACGTGATTTCTTTCCCTTCTTCTTTTTCTTAGATTTCTCCTCGTCTGGTTTAATTCGACTGATTTCAACCTTGAAGAAAACGTTAGTTAGCCAGAATTGTAATCTGTTTGTTTGCTCCACTTGTGTAGCATTTCATGTTAATTTATAGAATTGCAAAATACAAATCAAGTTTGCGATGTAGCCTAGTTTGCATTTGGTCGCATCTGTCGTAGCAAAGTCATTCTCGACGATGTGATAGAGTCTGGATTTACCTTCTCTTTTGTTGGCTGTGTTCAAATTACTCATATTAAGTGTAGATCGGTATATATGTTGGGCGACATCAGTCAATTGGATTTAACAAGAACAAAACGCACCTTGTCCAAAAACCACGCAGCACCAAAGCCTGAATTATCATGGGCAACTCTTATCTTATTTAATGTTCCAATGTCTTCACTTTCAACCTTTGAAAAAAAATATGAATGATTCAACAAGTAAATAAGACGCCGTTTGCAAGATATCGAGAGTTAGAAAACAGTACGAAACTCTTGAGATAGCGTTCAAACGATGGTATGATAAATGCGCCTCCGTAACGCCAAGACCTGCTTTTCGTACTATTCCTTAATCCATTTTTGATCTACTGGTACTCTATAGTTTACATCTACTGGATAGCCCTATCAGCTCTAAACTGTTCTGCCTCATTGATCCAGTGTTACTACAGGAGGAAAGTTAAACTAAACTAACTTTATTTATACTGGATAGCTTTATCAGTTCTAAACTGTTCTTCCTAGAGGTCCAGCAAGGATCATCTCTTATTGATCCAGTGTTACTACAGGAGGAAACCTAAACTACCTCTAATCTTTTTCATATTTACAATCTTACTTTGTTCGATGTTATTATGTTGATTGGGATAGAGTTCTCTCTCCATTTTCCCATCATCTTCGTCTTCAGCTAACCAACGATGACAGGGAAACACCATCAGTTCACCATGTGATGGTACCTCCACTGTCACTTCATCAAGATACCATCCAGCACCAAAACCTTTACCATCCTGACCAATACGTACCATTTCCAACTAAATAAAAATGAGTAACAAGTTGAACGAATAAAATCTAGAGTAAGCTCTACAACTGCACGATTTGGGCATTGAGGATCTGTTATTTTAACCTTGATAATATTGATTTCTTTTTGAAACAATATGTGTAAAAAACAGTAGATGATACAAGGGGAGGAATTCGGGTTTGTAGAAGTTGAAACGTCTAATTCTGCTTATATCGTTTAAGGCAATAAAAGATCCCATGTTTTTGAGTGCTTTTGACTGCACTACTGACAATGTTAGTTCTACCTACTAAGAAACGGTGACAGTGACAACACCAACCTTGCCTATATCGACTGCTTCAACAGTAAGAAGTTAATATGTTCACGGCAATCAGGTGTAATACTCATGTCCCGCTCATTATTCTAGTTATACTCAAATAATACAAAGGTCGGTGGAATTGCATTCACGATTCGAAGTTTAAACGTAGAAGAGAACTAGAATAAGCGTTGCAACATAACACATCTATTAGTACTCATAAGTTAGTACTAGTCAAAAGCACACAAAATCTTTCACTATCTCAAACGATTAAAAATAATTTGAAGTAAAGGCCCTTCATCCGAGTGAAGGTCCAGGTAAAGGAAGTGAGTAGCGGGAGTTATTACAACCTCTGGAAAGGTATTCGCTCGAAACACCGGATTCTGTTTCATTGTTTTAGGCAATGAAAGATCATCTGTTTTTGCGCGCTTTTGATTGCACTATCTACAGTGGCAACGTTAGTTCGAGATATTATGGTCAGTTGATTGTGACTCACATTTCCTTTTTCAAACTTATTCCTGTTCGTTTTTGAGAACATCAGCGGTCTATCTCAGGGGCGGATCTAGCATAAAATCTGACCGTATCCAAAAATTGCACGCCAAAGGCGTCCGCGAGTGGCGTAGCCACGAGCCTCTAGGGGGGTCTGGGGGCATGCTCCCCCAGGAAATTTTGAAAACTAGAACCCCGCAAATGCTATTTCCTGCGTTTTGGCGTGTCAATTTTAAACAAAAATCGACTGCCAAAATTTCCAAAAAGATAGCAAAATTAGTTATTTATTCACACTACTTTCTTATGTTAGGCATTAAATTCCATATACAACTCATTTACTCAGCATGCCAAACCCTTTGCGCGTGGTGAGTGTTGGATTTTTCACGAGTGACAAGTCTAACCGGATAATGTAAGCCTGCTAACGCTTTTTTTAAATTTGAAAACTACAATCAACTTTCTGTGCTGACTTTAACGGTTTGAGCCGAAATTTACTGACATGGAAACGCTACAAGCAATAATACAATTTATAATACTGTACACAAAGTCTAAAATTTTTGTGTGGAACGACCAAAAATAATTTCTTTTCACTACATTCGATGCATCAAAATAATTAAAATTTAATCATTGGCCCACTTTACCAATAGATGACTCAATAGATGAAAAATCATAGATGAAAAAGTAAAATTCTGTGCATTAAGCTGTGCTTCTTCAATAACTGCTGCAACAAGATCTTGTGATCCAAAAATGGAAAGGGCTGAATCAGACAAACAGATAGCAAAAGCATTTCTAATTGAAGTGAATGCTCCTTTTTCACGCATCAATTTAATTGTTGGATGACTGCCATAGTGTTGAGCATTTTCATACAACTCAATACTTGATAGGCATCATAAATGAATCTCGGTAAGTGGCAGTGCCATAGAGCAAGCATTGTAGAGGCGGTTCCCATCAGCCAAGGTGCTATATTGATTTTATACAGAAAAATTATTATGCAGGAGCTTTGATCATTCATATTCCAAGTGCAAAGAACTAGTATAAGAATAACCATGCATTATCATGTAAGTATTACCCCTAATAAATTTTTTTCTGGAAAAATATTATGATGGTAAAATACATATGTCCCTAAATTAATTCCAAATGTAATTTTTGTAGTAAAAACTTGAGCACACAGAAGTTAGCATTGTTTATAATTTACTAAATGAAATCCAGGGTGCATTTGGTGTAGTCAAATGGGAATATATTTGGCATGGTATTACAATAATAGTCTAATGAAAATCTTGGCACACTTTTAACTTGGCATTTGATAACACAAAGTGGAGCATAAAAACGGACCCATGCCATTTTCCATTAACCCCAACCACAAAAAGCTAATGCATTAAAATTTGGCAGGCTGACACACATCTTGTGCAAACAACATCGCGATGCTTTATTGAAACATTGCTCGCAAAAGAAAAGTTGGTTTGGCTATAATATAAATTTAACTACTGGTAAGTTATATAGCAGTGAGTGTAGAAGTATTTGCTAATGAGTAATGACCAGGAACAATTGGGGGCAGGGAGGGGGGGGGGGCTTGGAGAATCCCAATTACTGTAATAATCTCATGAATAAAAACTCTAATTTGTGCTTGTGTAATTTTTTACTTGCTAAATATGACCTTCAGACAAAATTATCAAATAAATCAGCAGTCTTTTTGCCCATGAATTTAAATCAATCATTAATTAATCACAGAATGTTTTACTATGATTATCTATGCAATTATTTGAGGCTGTATATAACCTGTATTTTGTAAATTATACTTAAAATCTTTTACACAATTTAGCAACATAAAATCACATATTTTGTTAATCAACCTGTCATACAGGTTGATACGGTACAGCCTTGGTGCTGATCAGTTCATGTTTGAGTACAACCACACGCTGTGAAGTTTCTTTTGATTTGAATATTCATAACATTTACATAGAAATAACTAGAAATTTACATAATTACCGATTTGAATAACGTTTTGAATGTTAATACTTTCATTAATGAAGTGCTCGCCAGCCTCACCTTACAGGTTCACATCGTCCTGAACGATATTTCTGGCTCTTAGGAAATACAGCTTTGAGAATTCCCAACTTCGCACTTTCTCTGTTGGCACTGCTGCTCAACACAAGCTTCGGCCAAAACACGGTCGCAATCCCAATGTTCTTTTAACACATGTAATTCGCTCAAAGCATCCTCTCCTGAGTTTAATTGACGGGAAATAGCAGTAAGCTGCTTTAGCACATTGTTGAAGTTCGAACTAGACGCCATCTCGAACAAGAAGAACAAGGGTAATATATATGACCCCCGATTTCCCGGCTAGCCTTCGTTGATACCATAGTTGATACACGATTGCGCAACAAAACCAAGGCCACAGGATCCAGCCATTTGATTGGCTGGATACACTTCAATGTATCCAAAAGTTACTATATTTAGTAACATCGAACCGCGGACCGTATCAACTAATTGGCTGATCGCGGACGCCATTTTATACGAAGATTTTCCGAAAATACAACTGAATCTTCGGCGAGTTCTCGGTGGACTGTTGGTGAAGCAGTCATTTGATATCAAAGCGGGGTTTTCCTAGCGATTTCCATGCAGATAATCGGCAATTTTCAGCCTGTAAACACAATTATGGAAACTATTTCCTACATATTATTGTTTGTAGCGATAAAGGACAGTTTAATGTCGTATTGGTGCAAGTTATTACGAATGCTTAATACTATATAGCACAGATATCAGACGTTGTAAATATATACAATGACATAACCATATACTATATCTGAAAAATCTGACCGTACCAGCGATACGCTCGATACCCTCTGGATCCGCCCCTGAGTCTATCTCCACTATCTCCTTGACTGCCAAATATGTTCAAGAAGACAGTAGAATCAGTACCAGCCCCCGTCTTCTTAGCTGTATGCACATGTACCGGATATACAAGCACTAAAAAGATAACAATATCATCGCAATCTAACACCGTTTCCTGTTGATGACAGACTAATCTCATTTAATTCAAGTACATACCTTGCTGAGGCTGAACACCTTCGCCAAAGGCAGGAAGTTCTTTAATGATACTACGATCGTCTTCTTTCAGTGAAAGCCAACGTCCACATTTGAATGAAAACTTCGCGCCTGTTTTGGTATTTTCAATTTGAATCTAGACAACATTAGCATTTATTTAGAACATGATAAAACCACTTAGTAAACAATTCAGCACTCGTTATTTTAGAGTCTATTTCATCGACATGAAGTATAAAGTGAATGCCAAACAAATATGCCTACTGCTTTCTTTGGTTTCTCTCCTAACTCGTATATATGTAGAGAAGACTAGTGACTTTAGAGGTGAACAATAGACACAATTCCTTGTAAGTTTAACCATGTTTTGATACGGTTAGAGAATATATGGTCACTCGTGTCCTATACCATGACGAATTCATGATCTAATGAACGGGGTTCTATATCCCATAGAACACACGTGACCTTGTTCCGAGGAGTACAAATTACAGATACACAGAGAGTGATCACTATGTTACTAACACGTCAACACAAAGCAGCAAAAATATCACAATGAGACAATTATACCTTTTCCAAATGCCAATCCGAGAATGACTTAGAGTTGTCGTGTCGAACCTGAAGTTTATATAACGGACCGACGTTAGCAAGTTCAACCTAGATATAAATAAAACAGACTTGTTAGAACAACCTTGTAGCAAATCTGATAGTGAAATCAAGCTTGTTGAGACAAACTAAGCACATTAGCAGCGCTCATACAATTTGTTAAGAACTTATAAGTAGACTGGTAACAATTTTATGTGTGTAGCAGGCAAGGCATGGTACAGCAGGTAATTTTATTGGACGATCTACCGTATGGATACCAATAAAAAGTACAAATGGATAGCGGTAATGATGTGCTATACAAGATAAATAGATTCGCACCTCGCGCCTTTTTTCGCGCCTTTTTTTCGCGCCTTTTTTTCATGCCTTTTTTCATGCTTGTTTTTCGTGCCTTTTTTTCTGCCGTTTTTCCCGCGCCTTTTTTTCCGCCTCGCGTCCTTTTCGCTAAAAGTTCATTAAATTATTTACTACCACTTACTGACGTTCACTTTGGGCATTTAAGATTAGCCCGTCAGTGGATTTTAATTCATATAAACCCGTGTTTAACTCAACCAACTATAGTTTGAGTTCAACTAATAAGAAGGTAGGTAGGTAGGTAAAACTTTATTTTACTACGCTGACCATTCAGCAAGAGCTGATTTCCAAGAGGCGCGTAGTTTAAAAATCATATTACATACATATATTAAAAATATTAAGCAATTACAACATAGAGACAGTACGTTACTACATGGAATATTTGGAATTACTCATAAATAGAAATTTTGAACTCACATGAAATATGTAAATAGATTAAAAGATTTTAAGAAATTGGTCAGGTGCACGAATGCTGGTTTTAAAGACAACAAGTGATTGGTCGACAACAAGTATATCATCTGAGAGGCTGTTCCACAGTTTTCCCCCTCTATAACTAAAACTCTTTTTTAGATAATCAGTCATAGGTTGGGGCAAACAAAGTTTAGGGGAAGAACCTCTCAGATTGTAATGTCGAGAGGAAGGCGTTTCATGAAAAATATTGGATAATCGTTTGGGTGCTAGATCGTGGGTTATTTTATACATCTGGCTTGCAACAAACTGAGCCCTTCTTTCACTTAAGGTCTTCCAGTTGAGTTCAGCCAGAGCAAGTTCAGACTGTCCATGTTCGTTTATACGGCCCACGATTATTCTAGCAGCCCTATTTTGTAATTTCTGCAAGCGATTGCAAAGTGTAAAATTAATAGTGTCCCAAACTTCACAACAATAATCGAAGTGCGGTAAAACTAGTGCATTGTAAGCACATATTAACATATTATGATCAACATGAGGCTTTAGTTTCCTGACCGCCCCGATGCCGGATGAGATTTTCTTCGAAATATTTCAATGTGCTTATTCCAAGATAAATATTCATCAATATAGACTCCAAGTGCCTTTGTTTCTTCCACCCTTTTGATTGGCATGTCACCAACATGCACTTTGGGAGCATGAAATAAGTTATTTATGTTATGCCTTGATCCGATTAATAAATACTCAGTTTTGACAAGATTTAGTGATAATTTATTTGCTGAGAGACATTGTTTGATATTTGCAAGGTCATGATTGATGGCCACCTCAGCATCTAGAACTGATTCACCAGAGGCAGTTAATGTAGTATCATCAGCAAACATTCTTGCCGACGAAAACCCCAAACTACCTGGTAAATCGTTTATGTAAATTAAGAATAGAAGTGGACCAAGTCGAGCCTTGAGGAACACTACACGCAACTGTTTTCGAACAGGACAATACGCCATTTACTGAGCACATCTAAGTTCTGTCTGTTAGGTAATTTCTTAAAAGATTCAACACTGGTGATCCCATGCCATACCTTTCAAGTTTCTTTAAAAGAATATCGTGATTTATCGTATCAAAAGCTTTTTGTAAGTCTAGAAATACTGCAATATTAATTTCACAACGGTCCATATTAACTAAGCCACTCATTTGTGCTATCTAAAAGGGTTGATGCTGTGGAGTGAAACTGTCTAAAACCAAATTGATGATCGGATAGCAAATTATTTGAAACAAAATAATCATATAACTGTTCATAATCAGACTTTAATTAATCAGGGGTAACCCCCCCCCTAATTTTGTACTTATTTATTCTATGTTATTTTCAGACATTTGACTAATGACATATGACATTGGACAGTATTCATAAGTAATACACAGTATTCATAAGCCGATTTTTTGCTGGCGATTACTTTCGCGCGATGTGACATGTGTACGGTTCTACTCAAATTGAAATGAACTATTAATTAAGAATCTAATTTGTCCTAGTTGAGAGCTTATAAGATAGAAGACTTGCGCGACAAAAATTTGCCAGTGAAAAAACGGCTTTATTGCCGAGTTATCGTTCCAGTTAATGAATAATAGTAGAGTCACTTGTTTAGCAAGTTTCTTTCTCCCTATTCATTAAAAGATGATGATGGCAATTTTTAAGAATAATTTAATGAACTTTTAGCGAAAAAAACGCGAGGCCGGGGATAAGGCGCGGGAAAAACGGCAGAAAAAAGGCACGAAAAAAAAAGCATGAAAAGTAAGGCGCGAAAAAAGGCGCGAAAAAAAGGCGCGAAAAAAAGGCGCGAAAAAAAGGCGCGAAAAAAGGCGCGAGGCGCGAAGAAAAGGCGCGAGGCGCGAAGAAAAGGCGCGAGGCGCGAAGGAAAGGCGCGAGGCGCGAAGAAAAGGCGCGAAGATTAGATTATCTCACCACAAACATAGTACCTTAAACTTGTCCAGTTGTCCCTGCTCAAAATTGTCCGTTGCATTCCCGATTTGAACTTCTTCTGTTTTTCCTTTCTTTCCGTACAAGGTAATGAAGACTTTAGCGTCGGTTCCAGCACCTCTTTCATCACTTGTCCACACCCAGACATTATAAACAATCTCTGATCAATCAAAATTAAAAACAGTTCAGAACAGATAAAACTACCTACCATAAATGAAGTTTAGCTATCACCATACACTAGGAAGAACACTTCCTTGAAATGAATGAAAGATAGCATTACTTGGTCTACGCTTTTGTCTCATGTCTTCAGATTCATATAAATCTCGTTCGAGCCTGCCATCCGCCTCGTCATCTGCAATCCATTGCTGACATAAAAACACTTGTTGACATCCTGTACTGGGACAATCCACCACGATCTAGAATGAAGATTGCTCTACATTACCAATGGTAATAAATACTCTATCAGTTCCATACTGTTCCTCCTAGAGGTCCAGTAAGGATCATCTCTTATTGATCCAGTGTTACTATAGCAGGAAACCTAAACTAAACTAACTTTATTTATACTGGATAGCACTCACATTTCTAAATTGTTCTTCCTAGAGGTCCAGTAAGGATAATTTCTTATTGATCCAGTGTTGTTACTACAGGAGGAAACCTGAACTAAACTAATTTTATTTATACTGGGGACAGCTCTATCAGTTCTAAACTGTTCTTTCTAGAGGTCCAGTAAAGATCTTCTCTTATTGATCCAGTGTTACTAATCTACTGGAGGAAACTTTACCTTTTCACAAAACCATCCAGCACCTAAGCCAGTGTTATCATGGCCAATAGTAATATGATGCACAGGACTCAAGCAGCCAGCTGTTTCCACTTGAAAAATACCAGTTCTGTCTCGTTTAAAATTATCATTGTTTTCATTTCTCAGTACCAGTTCTGTCTCGTTTAAAATTATCATTGTTTTCATTTCTCAGTACCAGTTTCCCGCTGTTCTTCTCCCCGTCTTCCCCCGTGAAGAACTATTCCTTACGTCAGAGCGTTCCTTACGTCACCTGCGGTCACGTGAACTTCATATGGTACGCCTGAAACACATCAAATATATCAATATTAAAACGTGAAAGAAAGGATGAAGCAGCTGCTCGAACTAAGGTTGCCAGTGTCGCTAGTGCACACAAAAACATAGGATCTTCCACTACCTAAAACGACATAAACAGAATTCGACGTTTCGAGCGAAGACTCCTTATCGAGAAGTTAGTAGAGAGAAAGAGCAGTGACTACTAACTTCCTAGCGAGAAAGGACCTTCGCTGGAAACGCAGAATTCTGATTTTATCGTTTCAGGTACAGTAGTGAAAGAACCGATAGTTCAAGCTGCTACAACTGAAGTACTGTACGCCAAGCATGGGACAAACTAAAAGGAGAGTTACTGAGAGTTATGATTTAAACCAGTTTTCCTAATGATCGCACTCAATTTTTTTAACTCTCTCGACAATTTTTTGAACTAACATGAGAGAGTTATATCGGACGTAACTCCCACTCTCTCTAGCCAATATTTATGAAGATGTTGAAGAGTTATCATTCTTTTATAACTCTGAGCCGCGTTCACCATTCTGGCGATGAAAAAATGTTTTCTCAAAACGGCTGGCAGGACTCTCTTCATCGCAATGATCGTGATTATGTGTCATTGAGAAATGTGAACGTGGTTTGGGCGTGGATCGGACGTAACTCTCGAAAGATAACTCTCCGCATCATAACCTTCCCTGTAGTCATATCCTAAGCAAGTATAAGAGAAGGTTAGACATAGAATCACGGTTGAAAATTGCTTTCTCTCTTTCTTATTGGGATTTAACCATTATTGGACTTCCATATAGAACTGTTTAAAGCTATCCAAGGAAATGAAGACAGCGTACCAGAGTTTAAACGCACACGTTACATATAGTTTTGCATTATAACCCATCGTTGTACACAGTTTGTGCAGCTTTAACCCGTCAAAGACTATAGTTAGGGACTCAAAAGCTCTCGTTAAATAAAATATTTAGTCAGAGAACGTGTTTTTAAATCTAAAGTTATTTTAAATAAAGGAGTATTACTAACCAGGTGTAATATACATGTCAGCTTGCTGTGAACCATTGACACAAACCAATTATCTTGTTATTTGCCTGTCATCCTCATCTCTTGCTAACCAACGATAACAAGGAAATTCAAATGTCTTACCACGAGCTTCGTCTTCTACTGTTACCTGGTAAACATTAAAAATAATCTAACTAGTAATTGTTGTATCATATATTTATTTAGTAATTTACATGTTAAACTGTCTATTGCAGCGCGACGGCTATAAGTGGGACTACATAGACAACACTCGCGCATAGACTCCACCGCTATTATTCATAGCGAGGTTTAGATATGGAATCATGCTGTGCAAAGGCCGAGTACAGGCTGTGTATCCGTGTATGACTATTACAGTTTACCATAATAGTTGATTCGTTGACTTTTTTTAATTTTAAGGTAATTGCTAATATGGTTATCGTAAAATTGACACAGTTGTTTTTCCGCTTCGCTGATTAGACAATGTAATGCCGATTAAGAAAGTCTTTGTACTATGCAAGTGTTTTCCCCGGTTGAATTGACGTAAACGGCATAAAAGCCATGATTGATAATTGTTTGAAAAGGGTTAATTTTCACATGTTAAATTATGATTAATATTACATAATTTAACATGTGAGATAATCAATTTTATCACCAGTGTCCGACTTATGCCTATGGAAGTGTGATTACACTACAAAGCCTCCTTAAATTTACCGTCGGTAGCGCACTATCTTTCATGCTGAGCCTAGTGGTACGCTATTGTGACGCTACGGCAAACGACTACGGCATAGTGTAAACACACTAGTAATAGCCTTCACGTCATAGTAAAACGAGAATCTACAACAATGTAGAAAGTATGGTGTTGTGCGGCAGTTATTGATCGCTAGATCATGACACTGACCTTCCTTTCTCGAAGTTGTTTCTAGAGTTATCTAAACAATGATCCCCTGTATCACCATTCTCGCCAAATATCGTGATGGTCACGTTAGCATCAGTGCCTGCGCCTCTCACATCTCCTGTATACGTACACACCTTGTACTTGAACCCTGAAGTTAGAGAAAGAAGATTTGAAATGATTGTAAGAGCTACCAAGTATAGAATAGTTAGTTTATTTAGGTTTCCTGCTTTGGTATTACTAGATCAATAAGAGATGATCCTTATTGGACCTCTGGGAAGAACAGTTTAGAACTGATAGAGCTATCCAGTATAAATAAAGTTAGTTTAGTTTAGATTTCCTTAAAAGAAGCCTCAATATACCTTTGCGTTTATCAGTAGATTTCTTTGTCGCCATCAGTTGTCTTCTTATCTGACCATCTCCTTCGTCTTTGTCCAACCATTGATCACAAGGAAAATATGTGACTGTCCCTTTCACTAACTCCGTCACTGTCACCTTATAAGAGAATGATGAAACTATAAGAACATCCATTGAAAACATTGTAAATTACAATAGAAATTCTCTAACCTTATTCAGATACATTCCTAGAACAAATCCAGTGTTGTCGTGTTCCACTCTAAAAAGGAGACATAAAACTGTAAGCAGTGACATAACAGAGTAGGATCTCAAAATACCTAAACGAAAGAAGCACAAAATGGACGTTTCGAGCGAAAGCCCTTTGTTGCGAAGATATTTCCTGTCACTACGAAGGTCTACGCTCAAAATGTCGAGTTTTCCTTCTACTGTTTCAGGTAGTGAAAAAATTTGCACAACTGACACTGACAACGTTAGTTCGAGAATTAAATCGTATGTGTAATTATAATTATACTTATAGCTTAGCAGAATTATGAAGAACTCAGTTAGGGGTAATCCCAATCAACAGTAGTGACACTTCACCCAAAAGTCTACAGTAGGTATCAAAACCACGGCTTCAGGGACAGTAGAGAGCCGAATACGAGCTGAAAACTTACAAAAATGAGTTTGACTGGCTGAAAACGATTTTTTTCATGAAAGAAGGCATACGCGATCATTTTTGAAAAGTTTAAAGTGATTTCAAGCCATTTTGACAAGTTACCATATTTCACACCCGACTTCCCCACAAACCAGATCATGGATTGGGACTTAGACAAGGGTGAAATTCTGAAAACTCACAAAAATGAGTTTGGACGGCTCAAAACGATTTTTTTCGTGAAAGAAGGCATACGCGATCATTTTTGCAAAGTTTCAAGTGATTTAAAGCCATTTTGACAAGTTACCATACTTCACACAAGACTTCCACACAAACCAAATCATGGATTGGGACTTAGAAAAGAATGAAATTCTGAAAACTTACAAAAATGAGTTTGACTGGCTCAAAACGATTTTTTTCACCAGACTTCCCCACAAACCAAATCATGGATTGGGACTTAGACAAGGGTGAAATTCCGAAAACTTACAAAACTGAGTTTGAATGGCTCAAAACGATATTTTTCATGAAAAAAGGCATACGCGATCATTTTTGCAAAGTTTCAAGTGATTTAAAGCCATTTTGACAAGTTACCATATTTCACACCAGACTTCCCCACAAACCAAATCATGGATTGGGACTTAAACAAGGGTGAAATTCTGAAAACTTACAAAAATGATTTTGACTGCCTCAAAACGATTTTTTTCATGAAAGAAGGCATACGCGATCATTTTTGAAAAGTTTCAAGTGATTTCAAGCTATTTTGACAAGTTACCATATTTCACACTAGACTTCCCCACAAACCAAATCATGGATTGGGACTTAGACTAGGGTGAAATTCTGAAAACTTACAAAAATGAGTTTGACTGGCTTAAAACGATTTTTTTCATGAAAAAAGGCATACGCGATCATTTTTGCAAAGTTTCAAGTGATTTCAAGCCATTTTGACAAGTTACCATATTTCACACCAGACTTCCCCACAAACCAAATCATGGATTGGGACTTAGACAAGGGCGAAATTCTGAAAACTTACAAAAATGAATTTGACTGGCTTGAAACGATTTTTTTCGTGAAAGAAGGCTTACGCGATCATTTTTGCAAAGTTTCAAGTGATTTCAAGCCATTTTGACAAGTTACCATATTTCACACCAGACTTCCCCAAAAACCAAATTATGGATTGGGACTTAGACAAGGGCGAAATTCTGAAAACTTACAAAAATGAGTTTGACTCGCTTAAAACGATTTTTTTCATGAAAAAAGGCATACGCGATCATTTTTGCAAAGTTTCAAGTGACTTAAAGCCATTTTGACAAGTTACCATATTTCACACTAGACTTCCCCACAAACCAAATCATGGATTGTGACTTAAACAAGGGTGAAATTCTGAAAACTTACAAATATGATTTTGACTGGCTCAAAACGATTTTTTTCATTAAAGAAGGCATACGCGATCATTTTTCCAAAGTTTCAAGTGATTTAAAGCCATTTTGACAAGTTACCATATTTCACCCCAGACTTCTCCACAAACCAAATCATGGATTGGGACTTAAACAAGGGTGAAATTCTGAAAACTTACAAAAATGATTTTGACTGGCTCAAAACGATTTTTTTCATGAAAGACGGCATACGCGATCATTTTTGCAAAGTTTCAAGTGATTTAAAGCCATTTTGACAAGTTACCATATTTCACACCAGACTTCCCCACAAACCAAATCATGGATTGGGACTTAGACAAGGGTGAAATTCTGAAAACTTACAAAAATGATTTTGACTGGCTCAAAACGATTTTTTTCATGAAAGAAGGCATACGCGATCATTTTTGCAAAGTTTCAAGTGATTTAAAGCCATTTTGACAAGTTACCATATTTCACACCAGACTTCCCCACAAACCAAATCATGGATTCGGACTTAGACAAGGGTGAAATTCTGAAAACTTACAAAAATGAGTTTGAGTGGCTAAAAACGATTTTTTTCATGAAAGAAGGCATACGCGATCATTTTTGCAAAGTTTCAAGTGATTTAAAGCCATTTTGACAAGTTACCATATTTCACACCAGACTTCCCCACAAACCAAATCATGGAGTGGGACTTAAAAAAGGGTGAAATTCTGAAAACTTACAAAAATGATTTTGACTGGCTCAAAACGATTTTTTTCATGAAAGAAGGAATACGCGATCATTTTTGCAAAGTTTCAAGTGATTTAAAGCCATTTTGACAAGTTACCATATTTAACACCAGACTTCCCCACAAACCAAATCATGGATTGGGACTTAAACAAGGGTGAAATTCTGAAAAACTTACAAAAATGATTTTGACTGGCTCAAAACGATTTTTTTAATGAAAGAAGGCATACGCAATCATTTTTGCAAAGTTTCAAGTGATTTAAAGCCATTTTGACAAGTTACCATATTTCACACGTGACTTCCCCACAAACCAAATTATGGATTGGGACTTAGACAAGGGCGAAATTCTGAAAATTTACAAAAATGAGTTTGACTAGCTTAAAACGATTTTTTTCATGAAAAAAGGCATACGCGATCATTTTTGCAAAGTTTCAAGTGATTTCAAGCCATTTTGACAAGTTACCATATTTCACACCAGACTTCCCCACAAACCAAATCATGGATTGGGACTTAGACAAGGGCGAAATTCTGAAAACTTACAAAAATGAGTTTGACTGGCTTAAAACGATTTTTTTCATGAAAAAAGGCATACGCGATCATTTTTGAAAAGTTTCAAGTGATTTCAAGCCATTTTGACAAGTTACCATATTTCACACTAGACTTCCCCACAAACCAAATCTTGGATTGGGACTTAGACAAGGGTGAAATTCTGAAAACTTAAAAAAATGAGTTTGACTGGCTTAAAACGATATTTTTCATGAAAGAAGGCATACGCGATCATTTTTGCAAAGTTTCAAGTGATTTAAAGCCATTTTGACAAGTTACCATATTTCACACAAGACTTCCCCACAAACCAAATCATGGATTCGGACTTAGACAAGGGTGAAATTCTGAAAACTTACAAAAATGAGTTTGAGTGGCTAAAAACGATTTTTTTCATGAAAGAAGGCATACGCGATCATTTTTGCAAAGTTTCAAGTGATTTAAAGCCATTTTGACAAGTTACCATATTTCACACAAGACTTCCCCACAAACCAAATCATGGATTGGGACTTAAACAAGGGTGAAATTCTGAAAACTTACAAAAATGAGTTTGACTGGCTCAAAACGATTTTTTTCATGAAAAAAGGCATACGCGATCATTTTTGAAAAGTTTCAAGTGATTTAAAGCCATTTTGACAAGTTACCATATTTCACACTAGACTTCCCCACAAACCAAATCATGGATTGGGACTTAGACAAGGGTGAAATTCTGAAAACTTACAAAAATGAGTTTGAGTGGCTAAAAACGATTTTTTTCATGAAAGAAGGCATACGCGATCATTTTTGCAAAGTTTCAAGTGATTTCAAGCCATTTTGACAAGTTACCATATTTCACACCAGACTTCCCCACAAACCAAATCATGGATTCGGACTTAGACAAGGGTGAAATTCTGAAAACTTACAAAAATGAGTTTGAGTGGCTAAAAACGATTTTTTTCATGAAAGAAGGCATACGCGATCATTTTTGCAAAGTTTCAAGTGATTTAAAGCCATTTTGACAAGTTACCATATTTCACACCAGACTTCCCCACAAACCAAATCATGGATTGGGACTTAGACAAGGGCGAAATTTTGAAAACTTACAAAAATGAGTTTGACTGGCTTAAAACGATTTTTTTCATGAAAAAAGGCATACGCGATCATTTTTGCAAAGTTTCAAGTGATTTCAAGCCATTTTGACAAGTTACCATATTTCACACTAGACTTCCCCACAAACCAAATCTTGGATTAGGACTTAGACAAGGGTGAAATTCTGAAAACTTACAAAAATGAGTTTGACTGGCTTAAAACGATTTTTTTCATGAAAGAAGGCATACGCGATCATTTTTGCAAAGTTTCAAGTGATTTAAAGCCATTTTGACAAGTTACCATATTTCATACAAGACTTCCCCACAAACCAAATCATGGATTGGGACTTAAACAAGGGTGAAATTCTGAAAACTTACAAAAATGATTTTGACTGGCTCAAAACGATTTTTTTCATGAAAGAAGGCATACGCAATCATTTTTGCAAAGTTTCAAGTGATTTAAAGCCATTTTGACAAGTTACCATATTTCACACGTGACTTCCCCACAAACCAAATTATGGATTGGGACTTAGACAAGGGCGAAATTCTGAAAATTTACAAAAATGAGTTTGACTAGCTTAAAACGATTTTTTTCATGAAAAAAGGCATACGCGATCATTTTTGCAAAGTTTCAAGTGATTTCAAGCCATTTTGACAAGTTACCATATTTCACACCAGACTTCCCCACAAACCAAATCATGGATTGGGACTTAGACAAGGGCGAAATTCTGAAAACTTACAAAAATGAGTTTGACTGGCTTAAAACGATTTTTTTCATGAAAAAAGGCATACGCGATCATTTTTGAAAAGTTTCAAGTGATTTCAAGCCATTTTGACAAGTTACCATATTTCACACTAGACTTCCCCACAAACCAAATCTTGGATTGGGACTTAGACAAGGGTGAAATTCTGAAAACTTAAAAAAATGAGTTTGACTGGCTTAAAACGATATTTTTCATGAAAGAAGGCATACGCGATCATTTTTGCAAAGTTTCAAGTGATTTAAAGCCATTTTGACAAGTTACCATATTTCACACAAGACTTCCCCACAAACCAAATCATGGATTCGGACTTAGACAAGGGTGAAATTCTGAAAACTTACAAAAATGAGTTTGAGTGGCTAAAAACGATTTTTTTCATGAAAGAAGGCATACGCGATCATTTTTGCAAAGTTTCAAGTGATTTAAAGCCATTTTGACAAGTTACCATATTTCACACAAGACTTCCCCACAAACCAAATCATGGATTGGGACTTAAACAAGGGTGAAATTCTGAAAACTTACAAAAATGATTTTGACTGGCTCAAAACGATTTTTTTCATGAAAGAAGGCATACGCGATAATTTTTGCAAAGTTTCAAGTGATTTAAAGCCATTTTGACAAGTTACCATATTTCACACTAGACTTCCCCACAAACCAAATCATGGATTGGGACTTAGACAACAGTGAAATTCTGAAAACTTAAAAAAATGAGTTTGAATGACTCAAAACGATATTTTTCATGAAAGAAGGCATACGCGATCATTTTTGCAAAGTTTCAAGTGATTTCAAGCCATTTTGACAAGTTACCATATTTCACACCAGACTTCCCCACAAACCAAATCATGGATTCGGACTTAGACAAGGGTGAAATTCTGAAAACTTACAAAAATGAGTTTGAGTGGCTAAAAACGATTTTTTTCATGAAAGAAGGCATACGCGATCATTTTTGCAAAGTTTCAAGTGATTTAAAGCCATTTTGACAAGTTACCATATTTCACACCAGACTTCCCCACAAACCAAATCATGGATTGGGACTTAGACAAGGGCGAAATTTTGAAAACTTACAAAAATGAGTTTGACTGGCTTAAAACGATTTTTTTCATGAAAAAAGGCATACGCGATCATTTTTGCAAAGTTTCAAGTGATTTCAAGCCATTTTGACAAGTTACCATATTTCACACTAGACTTCCCCACAAACCAAATCTTGGATTAGGACTTAGACAAGGGTGAAATTCTGAAAACTTACAAAAATGAGTTTGACTGGCTTAAAACGATTTTTTTCATGAAAGAAGGCATACGCGATCATTTTTGCAAAGTTTCAAGTGATTTAAAGCCATTTTGACAAGTTACCATATTTCATACAAGACTTCCCCACAAACCAAATCATGGATTGGGACTTAAACAAGGGTGAAATTCTGAAAACTTACAAAAATGATTTTGACTGGCTCAAAACGATTTTTTTCATGAAAGAAGGCATACGCGATCATTTTTGCAAAGTTTTAAGTGATTTAAAGCCATTTTGACAAGTTACCACAATTCACACTAGACTTCCCCACAAACCAAATCATGGATTGGGACTTAGACAAGGGTGAAATTCTGAAAACTTAAAAAAATGAGTTTGAATGGCTCAAAACGATATTTTTCATGAAAAAAGGCATACGCGATCATTTTTGAAAAGTTTCAAGTGATTTGAAGCAATTTTGACAAGTTACCATATTTCACACCAGACTTCCCCACAAACCAAATCATGGATTGGGACTTAGAAAAGGGCGAAATTCTGAAAACTTACAAAAATGAGTTTGAATGGCTCAAAACGATATTTTTCATGAAAAAAGGCATACGCGATCATTTTTGAAAAGTTTCAAGTGATTTCAAGCAATTTTGACAAGTTACTATATTTCACACCAGACTTCCCCACAAACCAAATCATGGATTGGGACTTAGACAAGGGCGACATTCTGAAAACTTACAAAAATGAATTTGACTGGCTTGAAACGATTTTTTTCGTGAAAGAAGGCTTACGCGATCATTTTTGCAAAGTTTCAAGTGATTTCAAGCCATTTTGACAAGTTACCATATTTCACACCAGACTTCCCCACAAACCAAATTATGGATTGGGACTTAGACAAGGGCGAAATTCTGAAAACTTACAAAAATGAGTTTGACTCGCTTAAAACGATTTTTTTCATGAAAAAAGGCATACGCGATCATTTTTGCAAAGTTTCAAGTGATTTAAAGCCATTTTGACAAGTTACCATATTTCACACCAGACTTCCCCACAAACCAAATCATGGATTGTGACTTAAACAAGGGTGAAATTCTGAAAACTTACAAATATGATTTTGACTGGCTCAAAACGATTTTTTTCATGAAAGAAGGCATACGCGATCATTTTTGCAAAGTTTCAAGTGATTTAAAGCCATTTTGACAAGTTACCATATTTCACCCCAGACTTCCCCACAAACCAAATCATGGATTGGGACTTAAACAAGGGTGGAATTCTGAAAACTTACAAAAATGATTTTGACTGGCTCAAAACGATTTTTTTCATGAAAGACGGCATACGCGATCATTTTTGCAAAGTTTCAAGTGATTTAAAGCCATTTTGACAAGTTACCATATTTCACACCAGACTTCCCCACAAACCAAATCATGGATTGGGACTTAGACAAGGGCGAAATTTTGAAAACTTACAAAAATGAGTTTGACTGGCTTAAAACGATTTTTTTCATGAAAAAAGGCATACGCGATCATTTTTGCAAAGTTTCAAGTGATTTCAAGCCATTTTGACAAGTTACCATATTTCATACAAGACTTCCCCACAAACCAAATCATGGATTGGGACTTAAACAAGGGTGAAATTCTGAAAACTTACAAAAATGATTTTGACTGGCTCAAAACGATTTTTTTCATGAAAGAAGGCATACGCGATCATTTTTGCAAAGTTTCAAGTGATTTAAAGCCATTTTGACAAGTTACCACAATTCACACTAGACTTCCCCACAAACCAAATCATGGATTGGGACTTAGACAAGGGTGAAATTCTGAAAACTTAAAAAAATGAGTTTGAATGGCTCAAAACGATATTTTTCATGAAAAAAGGCATACGCGATCATTTTTGAAAAGTTTCAAGTGATTTCAAGCAATTTTGACAAGTTACCATATTTCACACCAGACTTCCCCACAAACCAAATCATGGATTGGGACTTAGACAAGGGCGAAATTCTGAAAACTTACAAAAATGAGTTTGAATGGCTCAAAACGATATTTTTCATGAAAAAAGGCATACGCGATCATTTTTGAAAAGTTTCAAGTGATTTCAAGCAATTTTGACAAGTTACTATATTTCACACCAGACTTCCCCACAAACCAAATCATGGATTGGGACTTAGACAAGAGCGACATTCTGAAAACTTACAAAAATGAATTTGACTGGCTTGAAACGATTTTTTTCGTGAAAGAAGGCTTACGTGATCATTTTTGCAAAGTTTCAAGTGATTTCAAGCCATTTTGACAAGTTACCATATTTCACACCAGACTTCCCCACAAACCAAATTATGGATTGGGACTTAGACAAGGGCAAAATTCTGAAAACTTACAAAACTGAGTTTGACTCGCTTAAAACGATTTTTTTCATGAAAAAAGGCATACGCGATCATTTTTGCAAAGTTTCAAGTGATTTAAAGCCATTTTGACAAGTTACCATATTTCACACCAGACTTCCCCGCAAACCAAATCATGGATTGGGACTTAGACAAGGGTGAAATTCTGAAAACTTACAAAAATGATTTTGACTGGCTCAAAACAATTTTTTTCATGAAAGAAGGCATACGCGATCATTTTTGCAAAGTTTCAAGTGATTTAAAGCCATTTTGACAAGTTACCATATTTCACACCAGACTTCCCCGCAAACCAAATCATGGATTCGGACTTAGACAAGGGTGAAATTCTGAAAACTTACAAAAATGAGTTTGAGTGGCTAAAAACGATTTTTTTCATGAAAGAAGGCATACGCGATCATTTTTGCAAAGTTTCAAGTGATTTAAAGCCATTTTGACAAGTTACCATATTTCACACCAGACTTCCCCACAAACCAAATCATGGAGTGGGACTTAAAAAAGGGTGAAATTCTGAAAACTTACAAAAATGATTTTGACTGGCTCAAAACGATTTTTTTCATGAAAGAAGGAATACGCGATCATTTTTGCAAAGTTTCAAGTGATTTCAAGCCATTTTGACAAGTTACCATATTTCACACGTGACTTCCCCACAAACCAAATTATGGATTGGGACTTAGACAAGGGCGAAATTCTGAAAACTTACAAAAATGAGTTTGACTAGCTTAAAACGATTTTTTTCATGAAAAAAGGCATACGCGATCATTTTTGCAAAGTTTCAAGTGATTTCAAGCCATTTTGACAAGTTACCATATTTCACACCAGACTTCCCCACAAACCAAATCATGGATTGGGACTTAGACAAGGGCGAAATTCTGAAAACTTACAAAAATGAGTTTGACTGGCTTAAAACGATTTTTTTCATGAAAAAAGGCATACGCGATCATTTTTGCAAAGTTTCAAGTAATTTCAAGCCATTTTGACAAGTTACCATATTTCACACTAGACTTCCCCACAAACCAAATCTTGGATTGGGACTTAGACAAGGCTGAAATTCTGAAAACTTACAAAAATAAGTTTGACTGGCTTAAAAAGATTTTTTTCATGAAAGAAGGCATACGCGATCATTTTTGCAAAGTTTCAAGTGATTTAAAGCCATTTTGACAAGTTACCATATTTCACACAAGACTTCCCCACAAACCAAATCATGGATTGGGACTTAAACAAGGGTGAAATTCTGAAAACTTACAAAAATGATTTTGACTGGCTCAAAACGATTTTTTTCATGAAAGAAGGCATACGCGATCATTTTTGCAAAGTTTCAAGTGATTTAAAGCCATTTTGACAAGTTACCATATTTCACACTAGACTTCCCCACCAACCAAATCATGGATTGGGACTTAGACAAGGGTGAAATTCTGAAAACTTAAAAAAATGAGTTTGAATGGCTCAAAACGATATTTTTCATGAAAGAAGGCATACGCGATCATTTTTGCAAAGTTTCAAGTGATTTAAAGCCATTTTGACAAGTTACCATATTTCACACCAGACTTCCCCGCAAACCAAATCATGGATTCGGACTTAGACAAGGGTGAAATTCTGAAAACTTACAAAAATGAGTTTGAGTGGCTAAAAACGATTTTTTCATGAAAGAAGGCATACGCGATCATTTTTGCAAAGTTTCAAGTGATTTAAAGCCATTTTGACAAGTTACCATATTTCACACCAGACTTCCCCACAAACCAAATCATGGATTGGGACTTAGACAAGGGCGAAATTCTGAAAACTTACAAAAATGAGTTTGACTGGCTTAAAACGATTTTTTTCATGAAAAAAGGCATACGCGATCATTTTTGCAAAGTTTCAAGTGATTTAAAGCCATTTTGACAAGTTACCATATTTAACACCAGACTTCCCCACAAACCAAATCATGGATTGGGACTTGAACAAGGGTGAAATTCTGAAAAACTTACAAAAATGATTTTGACTGGCTCAAAACGATTTTTTTCATGAAAGAAGGCATACGCAATCATTTTTGCAAAGTTTCAAGTGATTTCAAGCCATTTTGACAAGTTACCATATTTCACACGTGACTTCCCCACAAACCAAATTATGGATTGGGACTTAGACAAGGGCGAAATTCTGAAAACTTACAAAAATGAGTTTGACTAGCTTAAAACGATTTTTTTCATGAAAAAAGGCATACGCGATCATTTTTGCAAAGTTTCAAGTGATTTCAAGCCATTTTGACAAGTTACCATATTTCACACTAGACTTCCCCACAAACCAAATCTTGGATTGGGACTTAGACAAGGCTGAAATTCTGAAAACTTACAAAAATAAGTTTGACTGGCTTAAAAAGATTTTTTTCATGAAAGAAGGCATACGCGATCATTTTTGCAAAGTTTCAAGTGATTTAAAGCCATTTTGACAAGTTACCATATTTCACACAAGACTTCCCCACAAACCAAATCATGGATTGGGACTTAAACAAGGGTGAAATTCTGAAAACTTACAAAAATGATTTTGACTGGCTCAAAACGATTTTTTTCATGAAAGAAGGCATACGCGATCATTTTTGCAAAGTTTCAAGTGATTTAAAGCCATTTTGACAAGTTACCATATTTCACACTAGACTTCCCCACCAACCAAATCATGGATTGGGACTTAGACAAGGGTGAAATTCTGAAAACTTAAAAAAATGAGTTTGAATGGCTCAAAACGATTTTTTCATGAAAGAAGGCATACGCGATCATTTTTGCAAAGTTTCAAGTGATTTAAAGCCATTTTGACAAGTTACCATATTTCACACCAGACTTCCCCGCAAACCAAATCATGGATTCGGACTTAGACAAGGGTGAAATTCTGAAAACTTACAAAAATGAGTTTGAGTGGCTAAAAACGATTTTTTCATGAAAGAAGGCATACGCGATCATTTTTGCAAAGTTTCAAGTGATTTAAAGCCATTTTGACAAGTTACCATATTTCACACCAGACTTCCCCACAAACCAAATCATGGATTGGGACTTAGACAAGGGCGAAATTCTGAAAACTTACAAAAATGAGTTTGACTGGCTTAAAACGATTTTTTTCATGAAAAAAGGCATACGCGATCATTTTTGCAAAGTTTCAAGTGATTTAAAGCCATTTTGACAAGTTACCATATTTAACACCAGACTTCCCCACAAACCAAATCATGGATTGGGACTTGAACAAGGGTGAAATTCTGAAAAACTTACAAAAATGATTTTGACTGGCTCAAAACGATTTTTTTCATGAAAGAAGGCATACGCAATCATTTTTGCAAAGTTTCAAGTGATTTCAAGCCATTTTGACAAGTTACCATATTTCACACGTGACTTCCCCACAAACCAAATTATGGATTGGGACTTAGAAAAGGGCGAAATTCTGAAAACTTACAAAAATGAGTTTGACTAGCTTAAAACGATTTTTTTCATGAAAGAAGGCATACGCGATCATTTTTGCAAAGTTTCAAGTGATTTAAAGCCATTTTGACAAGTTACCATATTTCACACTAGACTTCCCCACAAACCAAATCATGGATTGGGACTTAGACAAGGGTGAAATTCTGAAAACTTAAAAAAATGAGTTTGAATGGCTCAAAACGATATTTTTCATGAAAGAAGGCATACGCGATCATTTTTGCAAAGTTTCAAGTGATTTCAAGCCATTTTGACAAGTTACCATATTTCACACCAGACTTCCCCACAAACCAAATCATGGATTCGGACTTAGACAAGGGTGAAATTCTGAAAACTTACAAAAATGAGTTTGAGTGGCTAAAAACGATTTTTTTCATGAAAGAAGGCATACGCGATCATTTTTGCAAAGTTTCAAATGATTTAAAGCCATTTTGACAAGTTACCATATTTCACACCAGACTTCCCCACAAACCAAATCATGGATTGGGACTTAGACAAGGGCGAAATTCTGAAAACTTACAAAAATGAGTTTGACTGGATTAAAACGATTTTTTTCATGAAAAAAGGCATACGCGATCATTTTTGCAAAGTTTCAAGTGATTTCAAGCCATTTTGACAAGTTACCATATTTCACACTAGACTTCCCCACAAACCAAATCTTGGATTGGGAGTTAGACAAGGCTGAAATTCTGAAAATTTACAAAAATGAGTTTGACTGGCTTAAAACGATTTTTTTCATGAAAGAAGGCATACGCGATCATTTTTGCAAAGTTTCAAGTGATTTAAAGCCATTTTGACAAGTTACCATATTTCACACAAGACTTCCCAACAAACCAAATCCGGATTGGGACTTAAACAAGGGTGAAATTTTGAAAACTTACAAAATGATTTTGACTGGCTCAAAACGATTTTTTTCATGAAAGAAGGCATACGCGATCATTTTTGCAAAGTTTCAAGTGATTTAAAGCCATTTTGACAAGTTACCATATTTCACACTAGACTTCCCCACAAACCAAATCATGGATTGGGACTTAGACAAGGGTGAAATTCTGAAAACTTAAAAAAATGAGTTTGAATGGCTCAAAACGATATTTTTCATGAAAGAAGGCATACGCGATCATTTTTGCAAAGTTTCAAGTGATTTCAAGCCATTTTGACAAGTTACCATATTTCACACCAGACTTCCCCACAAACCAAATCATGGATTCGGACTTAGACAAGGGTGAAATTCTGAAAACTTACAAAAATGAGTTTGAGTGGCTAAAAACGATTTTTTTCATGAAAGAAGGCATACGCGATCATTTTTGCAAAGTTTCAAATGATTTAAAGCCATTTTGACAAGTTACCATATTTCACACCAGACTTCCCCACAAACCAAATCATGGATTGGGACTTAGACAAGGGCGAAATTCTGAAAACTTACAAAAATGAGTTTGACTGGATTAAAACGATTTTTTTCATGAAAAAAGGCATACGCGATCATTTTTGCAAAGTTTCAAGTGATTTCAAGCCATTTTGACAAGTTACCATATTTCACACTAGACTTCCCCACAAACCAAATCTTGGATTGGGAGTTAGACAAGGCTGAAATTCTGAAAATTTACAAAAATGAGTTTGACTGGCTTAAAACGATTTTTTTCATGAAAGAAGGCATACGCGATCATTTTTGCAAAGTTTCAAGTGATTTAAAGCCATTTTGACAAGTTACCATATTTCACACAAGACTTCCCAACAAACCAAATCCGGATTGGGACTTAAACAAGGGTGAAATTTTGAAAACTTACAAAATGATTTTGACTGGCTCAAAACGATTTTTTTCATGAAAGAAGGCATACGCGATCATTTTTGCAAAGTTTCAAGTGATTTAAAGCCATTTTGACAAGTTACCATATTTCACACTAGACTTCCCCACAAACCAAATCATGGATTGGGACTTAGACAAGGGTGAAATTCTGAAAACTTAAAAAAATGAGTTTGAATGGCTCAAAACGATATTTTTCATGAAAGAAGGCATACGCGATCATTTTTGCAAAGTTTCAAGTGATTTCAAGCCATTTTGAAGAGTTACCATATTTCACACTAGACTTCCCCACAAACCAAATCATGGATTCGGACTTAGACAAGGGTGAAATTCTGAAAAATTACAAAAATGAGTTTGAGTGGCTAAAAACGATTTTTTTCATTAAAGAAGGCATACGCGATCATTTTTGCAAAGTTTCAAGTGATTTAAAGCCACTTTGACAAGTTACCATATTTCACACCAGACTTCCCCACAAACCAAATCATGGATTGGGACTTAGACAAGGGCGAAATTTTGAAAACTTACAAAAATGAGTTTGACTGGCTTAAAACGATTTTTTTCATGAAAAAAGGCATACGCGATCATTTTTGCAAAGTTTCAAGTGATTTCAAGCCATTTTGACAAGTTACCATATTTCACACTAGACTTCTCCACAAACCAAATCTTGGATTGGGACTTAGACAAGGCTGAAATTCTGAAAACTTACAAAAATGAGTTTGACTGGCTTAAAACGATTTTTTTCATGAAAGAAGGCATACGCGATCATTTTTGCAAAGTTTCAAGTGATTTAAAGCCATTTTGACAAGTTACCATATTTCACACAAGACTTCCCCACAAACCAAATCATGGATTGGGACTTAAACAAGGGTGAAATTCTGAAAACTTACAAAAATGATTTTGACTGGCTCAAAACGATTTTTTTCATGAAAGAAGGCATACGCGATCATTTTTGCAAAGTTTCAAGTGATTTAAAGCCATTTTGACAAGTTACCATATTTCACACTAGACTTCCCCAAAAACCAAATCATGGATTGGGACTTAGACAAGGGTGAAATTCTGAAAACTTAAAAACATGAGTTTGAATGGCTCAAAACGATATTTTTCATGAAAAAAGGCATACGCGATCATTTTTGAAAAGTTTCAAGTGATTTCAAGCAATTTTGACAAGTTACTATATTTCACACCAGACTTCCCCACAAACCAAATCATGGACTGGGACTTAGACAAGGGCGAAATTCTGAAAACTTACAAAAATGAGTTTGAATGGCTCAAAACGATATTTTTCATGAAAAAAGGCATACGCGATCATTTTTGAAAAGTTTCAAGTGATTTCAAGCCATTTTGACAAGTTACTATATTTCACACCAGACTTCCCCACAAACGAAATCATGGATTGGGACTTAGACAAAAGCGAAATTCTGAAAACTTACAAAAATGAATTTGACTGGTTTGAAACGATTTTTTTCGTGAAAGAAGGCTTACGCGATCATTTTTGCAAAGTTTCAAGTGATTTAAAGCCATTTTGACAAGTTACCATATTTCACACCAGACTTCCCCAAAAACCAAATTATGGATATGGACTAAGACAAGGGCGAAATTCTGAAAACTTACAAAAATGAGTTTGACTGGCTTAAAACGATTTTTTTCATGAAAAAAGGCATACGCGATCATTTTTGCAAAGTTTCAAGTAATTTCAAGCCATTTTGACAAGTTACCATATTTCACACTAGACTTCCCCACAAACCAAATCTTGGATTGGGACTTAGACAAGGGTGAAATTCTTAAAACTTACAAAAATGAGTTTGACTGGCTTAAAACGATTTTTTTCATGAAAGAAGGTATACGCGATCATTTTTGCAAAGTTTCAAGTGATTTAAAGCCATTTTGACAAGTTACCATATTTCACACAAGACTCCCCCACAAACCAAATCATGGATTGGGACTTAAAAAAAGGTGAAATTTTGAAAACTTTTAAAAATGATTTTGACTGGCTCAAAACGATTTTTTTCATGAAAGAAGGCATACGCGATCATTTTTGCAAAGTTTCAAGTGATTTCAAGCCATTTTGAAGAGTTACCATATTTCACACTAGACTTCCCCACAAACCAAATCATGGATTCGGACTTAGACAAGGGTGAAATTCTGAAAAATTACAAAAATGAGTTTGAGTGGCTAAAAACGATTTTTTTCATTAAAGAAGGCATACGCGATCATTTTTGCAAAGTTTCAAGTGATTTAAAGCCACTTTGACAAGTTACCATATTTCACACCAGACTTCCCCACAAACCAAATCATGGATTGGGACTTAGACAAGGGCGAAATTTTGAAAACTTACAAAAATGAGTTTGACTGGCTTAAAACGATTTTTTTCATGAAAAAAGGCATACGCGATCATTTTTGCAAAGTTTCAAGTGATTTCAAGCCATTTTGACAAGTTACCATATTTCACACTAGACTTCTCCACAAACCAAATCTTGGATTGGGACTTAGACAAGGCTGAAATTCTGAAAACTTACAAAAATGAGTTTGACTGGCTTAAAACGATTTTTTTCATGAAAGAAGGCATACGCGATCATTTTTGCAAAGTTTCAAGTGATTTAAAGCCATTTTGACAAGTTACCATATTTCACACAAGACTTCCCCACAAACCAAATCATGGATTGGGACTTAAACAAGGGTGAAATTCTGAAAACTTACAAAAATGATTTTGACTGGCTCAAAACGATTTTTTTCATGAAAGAAGGCATACGCGATCATTTTTGCAAAGTTTCAAGTGATTTAAAGCCATTTTGACAAGTTACCATATTTCACACTAGACTTCCCCAAAAACCAAATCATGGATTGGGACTTAGACAAGGGTGAAATTCTGAAAACTTAAAAACATGAGTTTGAATGGCTCAAAACGATATTTTTCATGAAAAAAGGCATACGCGATCATTTTTGAAAAGTTTCAAGTGATTTCAAGCAATTTTGACAAGTTACTATATTTCACACCAGACTTCCCCACAAACCAAATCATGGACTGGGACTTAGACAAGGGCGAAATTCTGAAAACTTACAAAAATGAGTTTGAATGGCTCAAAACGATATTTTTCATGAAAAAAGGCATACGCGATCATTTTTGAAAAGTTTCAAGTGATTTCAAGCCATTTTGACAAGTTACTATATTTCACACCAGACTTCCCCACAAACCAAATCATGGATTGGGACTTAGACAAAAGCGAAATTCTGAAAACTTACAAAAATGAATTTGACTGGTTTGAAACGATTTTTTTCGTGAAAGAAGGCTTACGCGATCATTTTTGCAAAGTTTCAAGTGATTTAAAGCCATTTTGACAAGTTACCATATTTCACACCAGACTTCCCCAAAAACCAAATTATGGATATGGACTAAGACAAGGGCGAAATTCTGAAAACTTACAAAAATGAGTTTGACTGGCTTAAAACGATTTTTTTCATGAAAAAAGGCATACGCGATCATTTTTGCAAAGTTTCAAGTAATTTCAAGCCATTTTGACAAGTTACCATATTTCACACTAGACTTCCCCACAAACCAAATCTTGGATTGGGACTTAGACAAGGGTGAAATTCTTAAAACTTACAAAAATGAGTTTGACTGGCTTAAAACGATTTTTTTCATGAAAGAAGGTATACGCGATCATTTTTGCAAAGTTTCAAGTGATTTAAAGCCATTTTGACAAGTTACCATATTTCACACAAGACTCCCCCACAAACCAAATCATGGATTGGGACTTAAAAAAAGGTGAAATTTTGAAAACTTTTAAAAATGATTTTGACTGGCTCAAAACGATTTTTTTCATGAAAGAAGGCATACGCGATCATTTTTGCAAAGTTTCAAGTAATTTAAAGCCATTTTGACAAGTTACCATATTTCACACTAGACTTCCCCACAAACCAAATCATGGATTGGGACTTAGACAACGGTGAAATTCTGAAAACTTAAAAAAATGAGTTTGAATGGCTCAAAACGATATTTTTCATGAAAAAAGGCATACGCGATCATTTTTGAAAAGTTTCAAGTGATTTAATTTCAAGCAATTTTGACAAGTTACTATATTTCACACCAGACTTCCCCACAAACCAAATCATGGATTGGGACTTAGACAAGGGCGAAATTCTGAAAACTTACAAAAATGAGTTTGAATGGCTCAAAACGATATTTTTCATGAAAAAAGGCATACGCGATCATTTTTGAAAAGTTTCAAGTGATTTCAAGCAATTTTGACAAGTTACTATATTTAACACCAGACTTCCGCACAAACCAAATCATGGATTGAGACTTAGACAAGGGCGAAATTCTGAAAACTTACAAAAATGAATTTGACTGGCTTGAAACGATTTTTTTCGTGAAAGAAGGCTTACGCGATCATTTTTGCAAAGTTTCAAGTGATTTAAAGCCATTTTGACAAGTTACCATATTTCACACTAGACTTCCCCACAAACCAAATCATGGATTGGGACTTAGACAAGGGTGAAATTCTGAAAACTTAAAAAAATGAGTTTGAATGGCTCAAAACGATATTTTTCATGAAAAAAGGCATACGCGATCATTTTTGAAAAGTTTCAAGTGATTTCAAGCAATTTTGACAAGTTACTATATTTAACACCAGACTTCCACACAAACCAAATCATGGATTGGGACTTAGACAAGGGCGAAATTCTGAAAACTTACAAAAATGAATTTGACTGGCTTGAAACGATTTTTTTCGTGAAAGAAGGCTTACGCGATCATTTTTGCAAAGTTTCAAGTGATTTCAAGCCATTTTGACAAGTTACCATATTTCACACCAGACTTCCCCACAAACCAAATTATGGATTGGGACTTAGACAAGGGCGAAATTCTGAAAACTTACAAAAATGAGTTTGACTCGCTTAAAACGATTTTTTTCATGAAAAAAGGCATACGCGATCATTTTTGCAAAGTTTCAAGTGATTTAAAGCCATTTTGACAAGTTACCATATTTCACACCAGACTTCCCCACAAACCAAATCATGGATTGGGACTTAAACAAGGGTGAAATTCTGAAAACTTACAAATATGATTTTGACTGGCTCAAAACGATTTTTTTCATGAAAGAAGGCATACGCGATCATTTTTGCAAAGTTTCAAGTGATTTAAAGCCATTTTGACAAGTTACCATATTTCACCCCAGACTTCCCCACAAACCAAATCATGGATTGGGACTTAAACAAGGGTGGCATTCTGAAAACTTACAAAAATGATTTTGACTGGCTCAAAACGATTTTTTTTCATGAAAGACGGCATACGCGATCATTTTTGCAAAGTTTCAAGTGATTTAAAGCCATTTTGACAAGTTACCATATTTCACACCAGACTTCCCCACAAACCAAATCATGGATTGGGACTTAGACAAGGGCGAAATTTTGAAAACTTACAAAAATGAGTTTGACTGGCTTAAAACGATTTTTTTCATGAAAAAAGGCATACGCGATCATTTTTGCAAAGTTTCAAGTGATTTCAAGCCATTTTGACAAGTTACCATATTTCACACTAGACTTCCCCACAAACCAAATCTTGGATTAGGACTTAGACAAGGGTAAAATTCTGAAAATTTACAAAAATGAGTTTGACTGGCTTAAAACGATTTTTTTCATGAAAGAAGGCATACGCGATCATTTTTGCAAAGTTTCAAGTGATTTAAAGCCATTTTGACAAGTTACCATATTTCACACTAGACTTCCCCACAAACCAAATCATGGATTGGGACTTAAAAAAAGGTGAAATTCTGAAAACTTTTAAAAATGATTTTGACTGGCTCAAAACGATTTTTTTCATGAAAGAAGGCATACGCGATCATTTTTGCAAAGTTTCAAGTGATTTAAAGCCATTTTGACAAGTTACCATATTTCACACTAGACTTCCCCACAAATCAAATCATGGATTGGGACTTAGACAACGGTGAAATTCTGAAAACTTAAAAAAATGAGTTTGAATGGCTCAAAACGATATTTTTCATGAAAAAAGGCATACGCGATCATTTTTGAAAAGTTTCAAGTGATTTCAAGCAATTTTGACAAGTTACTATATTTCACACCAGACTTCCCCACAAACCAAATCATGGATTGGGACTTAGACAAGGGCGAAATTCTGAAAACTTACAAAAATGAGTTTGAATGGCTCAAAACGATATTTTTCATGAAAAAAGGCATACGCGATCATTTTTGAAAAGTTTCAAGTGATTTCAAGCAATTTTGACAAATTACTATATTTAACACCAGACTTCCGCACAAACCAAATCATGGATTGGGACTTAGACAAGGGCGAAATTCTGAAAACTTACAAAAATGAATTTGACTGGCTTGAAACGATTTTTTTCGTGAAAGAAGGCTTACGCGATCATTTTTGCAAAGTTTCAAGTGATTTCAAGCCATTTTGACAAGTTACCATATTTCACACCAGACTTCCCCACAAACCAAATTATGGATTGGGACTTAGACAAGGGCGAAATTCTGAAAACTTACAAAAATGAGTTTGACTCGCTTAAAACGATTTTTTTCATGAAAAAAGGCATACGCGATCATTTTTGCAAAGTTTCAAGTGATTTAAAGCCATTTTGACAAGTTACCATATTTCACACCAGACTTCCCCACAAACCAAATCATGGATTGTGACTTAAACAAGGGTGAAATTCTGAAAACTTACAAATATGATTTTGACTGGCTCAAAACGATTTTTTTCATGAAAGAAGGCATACGCGATCATTTTTGCAAAGTTTCAAGTGATTTAAAGCCATTTTGACAAGTTACCATATTTCACCCCAGACTTCCCCACAAACCAAATCATGGATTGGGACTTAAACAAGGGTGGCATTCTGAAAACTTACAAAAATGATTTTGACTGGCTCAAAACGATTTTTTTTCATAAAAGACGGCATACGCGATCATTTTTGCAAAGTTTCAAGTGATTTAAAGCCATTTTGACAAGTTACCATATTTCACACCAGACTTCCCCACAAACCAAATCATGGATTGGGACTTAGACAAGGGCGAAATTTTGAAAACTTACAAAAATGAGTTTGACTGGCTTAAAACGATTTTTTTCATGAAAAAAGGCATACGCGATCATTTTTGCAAAGTTTCAAGTGATTTCAAGCCATTTTGACAAGTTACCATATTTCACACTAGACTTCCCCACAAACCAAATCTTGGATTAGGACTTAGACAAGGGTAAAATTCTGAAAACTTACAAAAATGAGTTTGACTGGCTTAAAACGATTTTTTTCATGAAAGAAGGCATACGCGATCATTTTTGCAAAGTTTCAAGTGATTTAAAGCCATTTTGACAAGTTACCATATTTCATACAAGACTTCCCCACAAACCAAATCATGGATTGGGACTTAAACAAGGGTGAAATTCTGAAAACTTACAAAAATGATTTTGACTAGCTCAAAACGATTTTTTTCATGAAAGAAGGCATACGCAATCATTTTTGCAAAGTTTCAAGTGATTTCAAGCAATTTTGACGAGTTACCACAATTCACACTAGACTTCCCCACAAACCAAATCATGGATTGGGACTTAGACAAGGGTGAAATTCTGAAAACTTAAAAAAATGAGTTTGAATGGCTCAAAACGATATTTTTCATGAAAAAAGGCATACGCGATCATTTTTGAAAAGTTTCAAGTGATTTCAAGCAATTTTGACAAGTTACCATATTTCACACCAGACTTCCCCACAAACCAAATCATGGATTGGGACTTAGACAAGGGCGAAATTCTTAAAACTTACAAAAATGAGTTTGAATGGCTCAAAACGATATTTTTCATGAAAAAAGGCATACGCGATCATTTTTGAAAAGTTTCAAGTGATTTCAAGCAATTTTGACAAGTTACTATATTTCACACCAGACTTCCCCACAAACCAAATCATGGATTGGGACTTAGACAAGGGCGACATTCTGAAAACTTACAAAAATGAATTTGACTGGCTTGAAACGATTTTTTTCGTGAAAGAAGGCTTACGCGATCATTTTTGCAAAGTTTCAAGTGATTTCAAGCCATTTTGACAAGTTACCATATTTCACACCAGACTTCCCCACAAACCAAATTATGGATTGGGACTTAGACAAGGGCGAAATTCTGAAAACTTACAAAAATGAGTTTGACTCGCTTAAAACGATTTTTTTCATGAAAAAAGGCATACGCGATCATTTTTGCAAAGTTTCAAGTGATTTAAAGCCATTTTGACAAGTTACCATATTTCACACCAGACTTCCCCACAAACCAAATCATGGATTGTGACTTAAACAAGGGTGAAATTCTGAAAACTTACAAATATGATTTTGACTGGCTCAAAACGATTTTTTTCATGAAAGAAGGCATACGCGATCATTTTTGCAAAGTTTCAAGTGATTTAAAGCCATTTTGACAAGTTACCATATTTCACCCCAGACTTCCCCACAAACCAAATCATGGATTGGGACTTAAACAAGGGTGAAATTCTGAAAACTTACAAAAATGATTTTGACTGGCTCAAAACGATTTTTTTCATGAAAGACGGCATACGCGATCATTTTTGCAAAGTTTCAAGTGATTTAAAGCCATTTTGACAAGTTACCATATTTCACACCAGACTTCCCCACAAACCAAATCATGGATTGGGACTTAGACAAGGGTGAAATTCTGAAAACTTACAAAAATGATTTTGAATGGCTCAAAACGATATTTTTCATGAAAAAAGGCATACGCGATCATTTTTGAAAAGTTTCAAGTGATTTCAAGCAATTTTGACAAGTTACTATATTTCACACCAGACTTCCCCACAAACCAAATCATGGATTGGGACTTAGACAAGGGCGAAATTCTGAAAACTTACAAAAATGAGTTTGAATGGCTCAAAACGATATTTTTCATGAAAAAAGGCATACGCGATCATTTTTGAAAAGTTTCAAGTGATTTCAAGCGATTTTGACAAGTTACTATATTTCACACCAGACTTCCCCACAAACCAAATCATTGATTGGGACTTAGACAAAAGCGAAATTCTGAAAACTTACAAAAATGAATTTGACTGGCTTGAAACGATTTTTTTCGTGAAAGAAGGCTTACGCGATCATTTTTGCAAAGTTTCAAGTGATTTAAAGCCATTTTGACAAGTTACCATATTTCACACCAGACTTCCCCAAAAACCAAATTATGGATATGGACTTAGACAAGGGCGAAATTCTGAAAACTTACAAAAATGAGTTTGACTGGCTTAAAACGATTTTTTTCATGAAAAAAGGCATACGCGATCATTTTTGCAAAGTTTCAAGTGATTTCAAGCCATTTTGACAAGTTACCATATTTCACACTAGACTTCCCCACAAACCAAATCTTGGATTGGGACTTAGACAAGGGTGAAATTCTTAAAACTTACAAAAATGAGTTTGACTGGCTTAAAACGATTTTTTTCATGAAAGAAGGCATACGCGATCATTTTTGCAAAGTTTCAAGTGATTTAAAGCCATTTTGACAAGTTACCATATTTCACACAAGACTTCCCGACAAACCAAATCATGGATTGGGACTTAAAAAAGGGTGAAATTCTGAAAACTTTTAAAAATGATTTTGACTGACTCAAAACGATTTTTTTCATGAAAGAAGGCATACGCGATCATTTTTGCAAAGTTTCAAGTGATTTAAAGCCATTTTGACAAGTTACCATATTTCACACTAGACTTCCCCACAAACCAAATCATGGATTGGGACTTAGACAACGGTGAAATTCTGAAAATTTAAAAAAATGAGTTTGAATGGCTCAAAACGATATTTTTCATGAAAAAAGGCATACGCGATCATTTTTGAAAAGTTTCAAGTGATTTCAAGCAATTTTGACAAGTTACTATATTTCACACCAGACTTCCCCACAAACCAAATCATGGATTGGGACTTAGACAAGGGCGAAATTCTGAAAACTTACAAAAATGAGTTTGAATGGCTCAAAACGATATTTTTCATGAAAAAAGGCATACGCGATCATTTTTGAAAAGTTTAAAGTGATTTCAAGCAATTTTGACAAGTTACTATATTTCACACCAGACTTCCCCACAAACCAAATCATGGATTGGGACTTAGACAAGGGCGAAATTCTGAAAACCTACAAAAATGAGTTTGAATGGCTCAAAACGATATTTTTCATGAAAAAAGGCATACGCGATCATTTTTGAAAAGTTTCAAGTGATTTCAAGCAATTTTGACAAGTTACTATATTTAACACCAGACTTCCGCACAAACCAAATCATGGATTGGGACTTAGACAAGGGCGAAATTCTGAAAACTTACAAAAATGAATTTGACTGGCTTGAAACGATTTTTTTCGTGAAAGAAGGCTTACGCGATCATTTTTGCAAAGTTTCAAGTGATTTAAAGCCATTTTAAAAGTTACCATATTTCACACTAGACTTCCCCACAAACCAAATCATGGATTGGGACTTAGACAAGGGTGAAATTCTGAAAACTTAAAAAAATGAGTTTGAATGGCTCAAAACGATATTTTTCATGAAAAAAGGCATACGCGATCATTTTTGAAAAGTTTCAAGTGATTTCAAGCAATTTTGACAAGTTACTATATTTCACACCAGACTTCCCCACAAACCAAATCATGGATTGGGACTTAGACAAGGGCGAAATTCTGAAAACTTACAAAAATGAATTTGACTGGCTTGAAACGATTTTTTTCGTGAAAGAAGGCTTACGCGATCATTTTTGCAAAGTTTCAAGTGATTTAAAGCCATTTTGACAAGTTACCATATTTCACGCTAGACTTCCCCACAAACCAAATCATGGATTGGGACTTAGACAAGGGTGAAATTCTGAAAACTTAAAAAAATGAGTTTGAATGGCTCAAAACGATATTTTTCATGAAAAAAGGCATACGCGATCATTTTTGAAAAGTTTCAAGTGATTTCAAGCAATTTTGACAAGTTACTATATTTCACACCAGACTTCCCCACAAACCAAATCATGGATTGGGACTTAGACAAGGGCGAAATTCTGAAAACTTACAAAAATGAGTTTGAATGGCTCAAAACGATATTTTTCATGAAAAAAGGCATACGCAATCATTTTTGAAAAGTTTCAAGTGGTTTCAAACAATTTTGACAAGTTACTATATTTCACACCAGACTTCCCCACAAACCAAATCATGGATCGGGACTTAGACAAGGGCGAAATTCTGAAAACTTACAAAAATGAATTTGACTGGCTTAAAACGATTTTTTTCATGAAAAAAGGCATACGCGATCATTTTTGCAAAGTTTCAAGTGATTTAAAGCCATTTTGACAAGTTACCATATTTCACACAAGACTTCCCCACAAACCATATCATGGATTGGGACTTAAACAAGGGTAAAATTCTGAAAACTTACAAAAATGATTTTGACTGGCTCAAAACGATTTTTTTCATGAAAGAAGGCATACGCGATAATTTTTGCAAAGTTTCAAGTGATTTAAAGCCATTTTGACAAGTTACCATATTTCACACTAGACTTCCCCACAAACCAAATCATGGATTGGGACTTAGACAACGGTGAAATTCTGAAAACTTAAAAAAATGAGTTTGAATGGCTCAAAACGATATTTTTCATGAAAGAAGGCATACGCGATCATTTTTGCAAAGTTTCAAGTGATTTCAAGCCATTTTGACAAGTTACCATATTTCACACCAGACTTCCCCCCAAACCAAATCATGGATTCGGACTTAGACAAGGGTGAAATTCTGAAAACTTACAAAAATGAGTTTGAGTGGCTAAAAACGATTTTTTTCATGAAAGAAGGCATACGCGATCATTTTTGCAAAGTTTCAAGTGATTTAAAGCCATTTTGACAAGTTACCATATTTCACACTAGACTTCCCCACAAACCAAATCTTGGATTGGGACTTAGACAAGGCTGAAATTCTGAAAACTTACAAAAATGAGTTTGACTGGCTTAAAACGATTTTTTTCATGAAAGAAGGCATACGCGATCATTTTTGCAAAGTTTCAAGTGATTTAAAGCTATTTTGACAAGTTACCATATTTCACACAAGACTTCCCCACAAACCAAATCATGGATTGGGACTTAAACAAGGGTGAAATTCTGAAAACTTACAAAAGTGATTTTGACTGGCTCAAAACGATTTTTTTCATGAAAGAAGGCATACGCGATCATTTTTGCAAAGTTTCAAGTGATTTAAAGCCATTTTGACAAGTTACCATATTTCACACTAGACTTCCCCACAAACCAAATCATGGATTGGGACTTAGACAAGGGTGAAATTCTGAAAACTTAAAAAAATGAGTTTGAATGGCTCAAAACGATATTTTTCATGAAAGAAGGCATACGCGATCATTTTTGCAAAGTTTCAAGTGATTTCAAGCCATTTTGACAAGTTACCATATTTCACACCAGACTTCCCCACAAACCAAATCATGGATTCGGACTTAGACAAGGGTGAAATTCTGAAAACTTACAAAAATGAGTTTGAGTGGCTAAAAACGATTTTTTTCATGAAAGAAGGCATACGCGATCATTTTTGCAAAGTTTCAAATGATTTAAAGCCATTTTGACAAGTTACCATATTTCACACCAGATTTCCCCACAAACCAAATCATGGATTGGGACTTAGACAAGGGCGAAATTCTGAAAACTTACAAAAATGAGTTTGACTGGCTTAAAACGATTTTTTTTCATGAAAAAAGGCATACGCGATCATTTTTGCAAAGTTTCAAGTGATTTCAAGCCATTTTGACAAGTTACCATATTTCACACTAGACTTCCCCACAAACCAAATCTTGGATTGGGAGTTAGACAAGGCTGAAATTCTGAAAACTTACAAAAATGAGTTTGACTGGCTTAAAACGATTTTTTTCATGAAAGAAGGCATACGCGATCATTTTTGCAAAGTTTCAAGTGATTTAAAGCCATTTTGACAAGTTACCATATTTCACACAAGACTTCCCAACAAACCAAATCATGGATTGGGACTTAAACAAGGGTGAAATTTTGAAAACTTACAAAAATGATTTTGACTGGCTCAAAACGATTTTTTTCATGAAAGAAGGCATACGCGATCATTTTTGCAAAGTTTCAAGTGATTTAAAGCCATTTTGACAAGTTACCATATTTCACACTAGACTTCCCCACAAACCAAATCATGGATTGGGACTTAGACAAGGGTGAAATTCTGAAAACTTAAAAAAATGAGTTTGAATGGCTCAAAACGATATTTTTCATGAAAGAAGGCATACGCGATCATTTTTGCAAAGTTTCAAGTGATTTCAAGCCATTTTGAAGAGTTACCATATTTCACACTAGACTTCCCCACAAACCAAATCATGGATTCGGACTTAGACAAGGGTGAAATTCTGAAAACTTACAAAAATGAGTTTGAGTGGCTAAAAACGATTTTTTTCATTAAAGAAGGCATACGCGATCATTTTTGCAAAGTTTCAAGTGATTTAAAGCCACTTTGACAAGTTACCATATTTCACACCAGACTTCCCCACAAACCAAATCATGGATTGGGACTTAGACAAGGGCGAAATTTTGAAAACTTACAAAAATGAGTTTGACTGGCTTAAAACGATTTTTTTCATGAAAAAAGGCATACGCGATCATTTTTGCAAAGTTTCAAGTGATTTCAAGCCATTTTGACAAGTTACCATATTTCACACCAGACTTCCCCACAAACCAAATCATGGATTGGGACTTAGAGAAGGGCGAAATTTTGAAAACTTACAAAAATGAGTTTGACTGGCTTAAAACGATTTTTTTCATGAAAAAAGGCATACGCGATCATTTTTGCAAAGTTTCAAGTGATTTAAAGCCATTTTGACAAGTTACCATATTTCACACAAGACTTCCCCACAAACCAAATCATGGATTGGGACTTAAACAAGGGTGAAATTCTGAAAACTTACAAAAATGATTTTGACTGGCTCAAAACGATTTTTTTCATGAAAGAAGGCATACGCGATAATTTTTGCAAAGTTTCAAGTGATTTAAAGCCATTTTGACAAGTTACCATATTTCACACTAGACTTCCCCACAAACCAAATCATGGATTGGGACTTAGACAACGGTGAAATTCTGAAAACTTAAAAAAATGAGTTTGAATGGCTCAAAACGATATTTTTCATGAAAGAAGGCATACGCGATCATTTTTGCAAAGTTTCAAGTGATTTCAAGCCATTTTGACAAGTTACCATATTTCACACCAGACTTCCCCACAAACCAAATCATGGATTCGGACTTAGACAAGGGCGAAATTCTGAAAACTTACAAAAATGAGTTTGAGTGGCTAAAAACGATTTTTTTCATGAAAGAAGGCATACGCGATCATTTTTGCAAAGTTTCAAGTGATTTAAAGCCATTTTGACAAGTTACCATATTTCACACTAGACTTCCCCACAAACCAAATCTTGGATTGGGACTTAGACAAGGCTGAAATTCTGAAAACTTACAAAAATGAGTTTGACTGGCTTAAAACGATTTTTTTCATGAAAGAAGGCATACGCGATCATTTTTGCAAAGTTTCAAGTGATTTAAAGCTATTTTGACAAGTTACCATATTTCACACAAGACTTCCCCACAAACCAAATCATGGATTGGGACTTAAACAAGGGTGAAATTCTGAAAACTTACAAAAGTGATTTTGACTGGCTCAAAACGATTTTTTTCATGAAAGAAGGCATACGCGATCATTTTTGCAAAGTTTCAAGTGATTTAAAGCCATTTTGACAAGTTACCATATTTCACACTAGACTTCCCCACAAACCAAATCATGGATTGGGACTTAGACAAGGGTGAAATTCTGAAAACTTAAAAAAATGAGTTTGAATGGCTCAAAACGATATTTTTCATGAAAGAAGGCATACGCGATCATTTTTGCAAAGTTTCAAGTGATTTCAAGCCATTTTGACAAGTTACCATATTTCACACCAGACTTCCCCACAAACCAAATCATGGATTCGGACTTAGACAAGGGTGAAATTCTGAAAACTTACAAAAATGAGTTTGACTGGCTTAAAACGATTTTTTTTCATGAAAAAAGGCATACGCGATCATTTTTGCAAAGTTTCAAGTGATTTTAAGCCATTTTGACAAGTTACCATATTTCACACTAGACTTCCCCACAAACCAAATCTTGGATTGGGAGTTAGACAAGGCTGAAATTCTGAAAACTTACAAAAATGAGTTTGACTGGCTTAAAACGATTTTTTTCATGAAAAAAGGCATACGCGATCATTTTTGCAAAGTTTCAAGTGATTTAAAGCCATTTTGACAAGTTACCATATTTCACACAAGACTTCCCAACAAACCAAATCATGGATTGGGACTTAAACAAGGGTGAAATTTTGAAAACTTACAAAAATGATTTTGACTGGCTCAAAACGATTTTTTTCATGAAAGAAGGCATACGCGATCATTTTTGCAAAGTTTCAAGTGATTTAAAGCCATTTTGACAAGTTACCATATTTCACACTAGACTTCCCCACAAACCAAATCATGGATTGGGACTTAGACAAGGGTGAAATTCTGAAAACTTAAAAAAATGAGTTTGAATGGCTCAAAACGATATTTTTCATGAAAGAAGGCATACGCGATCATTTTTGCAAAGTTTCAAGTGATTTCAAGCCATTTTGAAGAGTTACCATATTTCACACTAGACTTCCCCACAAACCAAATCATGGATTCGGACTTAGACAAGGGTGAAATTCTGAAAACTTACAAAAATGAGTTTGAGTGGCTAAAAACGATTTTTTTCATTAAAGAAGGCATACGCGATCATTTTTGCAAAGTTTCAAGTGATTTAAAGCCACTTTGACAAGTTACCATATTTCACACCAGACTTCCCCACAAACCAAATCATGGATTGGGACTTAGACAAGGGCGAAATTTTGAAAACTTACAAAAATGAGTTTGACTGGCTTAAAACGATTTTTTTCATGAAAAAAGGCATACGCGATCATTTTTGCAAAGTTTCAAGTGATTTCAAGCCATTTTGACAAGTTACCATGTTTCACACTAGACTTCCCCACAAACCAAATCATGGATTGGGACTTAGACAAGGGTGAAATTCTGAAAACTTAAAAAAATGAGTTTGAATGGCTCAAAACGATATTTTTCATGAAAGAAGGCATACGCGATCATTTTTGCAAAGTTTCAAGTGATTTCAAGCCATTTTGACAAGTTACCATATTTCACACCAGACTTCCCCACAAACCAAATCATGGATTCGGACTTAGACAAGGGTGAAATTCTGAAAACTTACAAAAATGAGTTTGAGTGGCTAAAAACGATTTTTTTCATGAAAGAAGGCATACGCGATCATTTTTGCAAAGTTTCAAATGATTTAAAGCCATTTTGACAAGTTACCATATTTCACACCAGATTTCCCCACAAACCAAATCATGGATTGGGACTTAGACAAGGGCGAAATTCTGAAAACTTACAAAAATGAGTTTGACTGGCTTAAAACGATTTTTTTCATGAAAAAAGGCATACGCGATCATTTTTGCAAAGTTTCAAGTGATTTCAAGCCATTTTGACAAGTTACCATATTTCACACTAGACTTCCCCACAAACCAAATCTTGGATTGGGAGTTAGACAAGGGTGAAATTCTGAAAACTTACAAAAATGAGTTTGACTGGCTTAAAACGATTTTTTTCATGAAAGAAGGCATACGCGATCATTTTTGCAAAGTTTCAAGTGATTTAAAGCCATTTTGACAAGTTACCATATTTCACACAAGACTTCCCAACAAACCAAATCATGGATTGGGACTTAAACAAGGGTGAAATTTTGAAAACTTACAAAAATGATTTTGACTGGCTCAAAACGATTTTTTTCATGAAAGAAGGCATACGCGATCATTTTTGCAAAGTTTCAAGTGATTTAAAGCCATTTTGACAAGTTACCATATTTCACACTAGACTTCCCCACAAACCAAATCATGGATTGGGACTTAGACAAGGGTGAAATTCTGAAAACTTAAAAAAATGAGTTTGAATGGCTCAAAACGATATTTTTCATGAAAGAAGGCATACGCGATCATTTTTGCAAAGTTTCAAGTGATTTCAAGCCATTTTGAAGAGTTACCATATTTCACACTAGACTTCCCAACAAACCAAATCATGGATTCGGACTTAGACAAGGGTGAAATTCTGAAAACTTACAAAAATGAGTTTGAGTGGCTAAAAACGATTTTTTTCATTAAAGAAGGCATACGCGATCATTTTTGCAAAGTTTCAAGTGATTTAAAGCCACTTTGACAAGTTACCATATTTCACACCAGACTTCCCCACAAACCAAATCATGGATTGGGACTTAGACAAGGGCGAAATTTTGAAAACTTACAAAAATGAGTTTGACTGGCTTAAAACGATTTTTTTCATGAAAAAAGGCATACGCGATCATTTTTGCAAAGTTTCAAGTGATTTCAAGCCATTTTGACAAGTTACCATATTTCACACTAGACTTCCCCACAAACCAAATCTTGGATTGGGACTTAGACAAGGCTGAAATTCTGAAAACTTACAAAAATGAGTTTGACTGGCTTAAAACGATTTTTTTCATGAAAGAAGGCATACGCAATCATTTTTGCAAAGTTTCAAGTGATTTAAAGCCATTTTGACAAGTTACCATATTTCACACAAGACTTCCCCACAAACCAAATCATGGATTGGGACTTAAACAAGCGTGAAATTCTGAAAACTTACAAAAATGATTTTGACTGGCTTAAAACGATTTTTTTCATGAAAGAAGGCATACGCGATCATTTTTGCAAAGTTTCAAGTGATTTAAAGCCATTTTGACAAGTTACCATATTTCACACTAGACTTCCCCACAAACCAAATCATGGATTGGGACTTAGACAAGGGTGAAATTCTGAAAACTTAAAAAAATGAGTTTGAATGGCTCAAAACGATATTTTTCATGAAAAAAGGCATACGCGATCATTTTTGAAAAGTTTCAAGTGATTTCAAGCAATTTTGACAAGTTACTATATTTCACACCAGACTTCCCCACAAACCAAATCATGGATTGGGACTTAGACAAGGGCGAAATTCTGAAAACTTACAAAAATGAGTTTGAATGGCTCAAAACGATATTTTTCATGAAAAAAGGCATACGCGATCATTTTTGAAAAGTTTCAAGTGATTTCAAGCGATTTTGACAAGTTACTATATTTCACACCAGACTTCCCCACAAACCAAATCATGGATTGGGACTTAGACAAAAGCGAAATTCTGAAAACTTACAAGAATGAATTTGACTGGCTTGAAACGATTTTTTTCGTGAAAGAAGGCTTACGCGATCATTTTTGCAAAGTTTCAAGTGATTTAAAGCCATTTTGACAAGTTACCATATTTCACACCAGACTTCCCCAAAAACCAAATTATGGATATGGACTTAGACAAGGGCGAAATTCTGAAAACTTACAAAAATGAGTTTGACTGGCTTAAAACGATTTTTTTCATGAAAAAAGGCATACGCGATCATTTTTGAAAAGTTTCAAGTGATTTCAAGCCATTTTGACAAGTTACCATATTTCACACTAGACTTCCCCACAAACCAAATCATGGATTGGGACTTAGACAAGGGCGAAATTCTGAAAACTTACAAAAATGAGTTTGACTGGCTTAAAACGATTTTTTTCATGAAAAAAGGCATACGCGATCATTTTTGCAAAGTTTCAAGTGATTTCAAGCCCTTTTGACAAGTTACCATATTTCACACTAGACTTCCCCACAAACCAAATCTTGGATTGGGAGTTAGACAAGGGTGAAATTCTGAAAACTTACAAAAATGAGTTTGACTGGCTTAAAACGATTTTTTTCATGAAAGAAGGCATACGCGATCATTTTTGCAAAGTTTCAAGTGATTTAAAGCCATTTTGACAAGTTACCATATTTCACACAAGACTTCCCAACAAACCAAATCATGGATTGGGACTTAAACAAGGGTGAAATTTTGAAAACTTACAAAAATGATTTTGACTGGCTCAAAACGATTTTTTTCATGAAAGAAGGCATACGCGATCATTTTTGCAAAGTTTCAAGTGATTTAAAGCCATTTTGACAAGTTACCATATTTCACACTAGACTTCCCCACAAACCAAATCATGGATTGGGACTTAGACAAGGGTGAAATTCTGAAAACTTAAAAAAATGAGTTTGAATGGCTCAAAACGATATTTTTCATGAAAGAAGGCATACGCGATCATTTTTGCAAAGTTTCAAGTGATTTCAAGCCATTTTGAAGAGTTACCATATTTCACACTAGACTTCCCCACAAACCAAATCATGGATTCGGACTTAGACAAGGGTGAAATTCTGAAAACTTACAAAAATGAGTTTGAGTGGCTAAAAACGATTTTTTTCATTAAAGAAGGCATACGCGATCATTTTTGCAAAGTTTCAAGTGATTTAAAGCCACTTTGACAAGTTACCATATTTCACACCAGACTTCCCCACAAACCAAATCATGGATTGGGACTTAGACAAGGGCGAAATTTTGAAAACTTACAAAAATGAGTTTGACTGGCTTAAAACGATTTTTTTCATGAAAAAAGGCATACGCGATCATTTTTGCAAAGTTTCAAGTGATTTCAAGCCATTTTGACAAGTTACCATATTTCACACTAGACTTCCCCACAAACCAAATCTTGGATTTGGACTTAGACAAGGCTGAAATTCTGAAAACTTACAAAAATGAGTTTGACTGGCTTAAAACGATTTTTTTCATGAAAGAAGGCATACGCGATCATTTTTGCAAAGTTTCAAGTGATTTAAAGCCACTTTGACAAGTTACCATATTTCACACCAGACTTCCCCACAAACCAAATCATGGATTGGGACTTAGACAAGGGCGAAATTTTGAAAACTTACAAAAATGAGTTTGACTGGCTTAAAACGATTTTTTTCATGAAAAAAGGCATACGCGATCATTTTTGCAAAGTTTCAAGTGATTTCAAGCCATTTTGACAAGTTACCATATTTCACACTAGACTTCCCCACAAACCAAATCTTGGATTGGGACTTAGACAAGGCTGAAATTCTGAAAACTTACAAAAATGAGTTTGACTGGCTTAAAACGATTTTTTTCATGAAAGAAGGCATACGCAATCATTTTTGCAAAGTTTCAAGTGATTTAAAGCCATTTTGACAAGTTACCATATTTCACACAAGACTTCCCCACAAACCAAATCATGGATTGGGACTTAAACAAGCGTGAAATTCTGAAAACTTACAAAAATGATTTTGACTGGCTTAAAACGATTTTTTTCATGAAAGAAGGCATACGCGATCATTTTTGCAAAGTTTCAAGTGATTTAAAGCCATTTTGACAAGTTACCATATTTCACACTAGACTTCCCCACAAACCAAATCATGGATTGGGACTTAGACAAGGGTGAAATTCTGAAAACTTAAAAAAATGAGTTTGAATGGCTCAAAACGATATTTTTCATGAAAAAAGGCATACGCGATCATTTTTGAAAAGTTTCAAGTGATTTCAAGCAATTTTGACAAGTTACTATATTTCACACCAGACTTCCCCACAAACCAAATCATGGATTGGGACTTAGACAAGGGCGAAATTCTGAAAACTTACAAAAATGAGTTTGAATGGCTCAAAACGATATTTTTCATGAAAAAAGGCATACGCGATCATTTTTGAAAAGTTTCAAGTGATTTCAAGCGATTTTGACAAGTTACTATATTTCACACCAGACTTCCCCACAAACCAAATCATGGATTGGGACTTAGACAAAAGCGAAATTCTGAAAACTTACAAGAATGAATTTGACTGGCTTGAAACGATTTTTTTCGTGAAAGAAGGCTTACGCGATCATTTTTGCAAAGTTTCAAGTGATTTAAAGCCATTTTGACAAGTTACCATATTTCACACCAGACTTCCCCAAAAACCAAATTATGGATATGGACTTAGACAAGGGCGAAATTCTGAAAACTTACAAAAATGAGTTTGACTGGCTTAAAACGATTTTTTTCATGAAAAAAGGCATACGCGATCATTTTTGAAAAGTTTCAAGTGATTTCAAGCCATTTTGACAAGTTACCATATTTCACACTAGACTTCCCCACAAACCAAATCATGGATTGGGACTTAGACAAGGGCGAAATTCTGAAAACTTACAAAAATGAGTTTGACTGGCTTAAAACGATTTTTTTCATGAAAAAAGGCATACGCGATCATTTTTGCAAAGTTTCAAGTGATTTCAAGCCATTTTGACAAGTTACCATATTTCACACTAGACTTCCCCACAAACCAAATCTTGGATTGGGAGTTAGACAAGGGTGAAATTCTGAAAACTTACAAAAATGAGTTTGACTGGCTTAAAACGATTTTTTTCATGAAAGAAGGCATACGCGATCATTTTTGCAAAGTTTCAAGTGATTTAAAGCCATTTTGACAAGTTACCATATTTCACACAAGACTTCCCAACAAACCAAATCATGGATTGGGACTTAAACAAGGGTGAAATTTTGAAAACTTACAAAAATGATTTTGACTGGCTCAAAACGATTTTTTTCATGAAAGAAGGCATACGCGATCATTTTTGCAAAGTTTCAAGTGATTTAAAGCCATTTTGACAAGTTACCATATTTCACACTAGACTTCCCCACAAACCAAATCATGGATTGGGACTTAGACAAGGGTGAAATTCTGAAAACTTAAAAAAATGAGTTTGAATGGCTCAAAACGATATTTTTCATGAAAGAAGGCATACGCGATCATTTTTGCAAAGTTTCAAGTGATTTCAAGCCATTTTGAAGAGTTACCATATTTCACACTAGACTTCCCCACAAACCAAATCATGGATTCGGACTTAGACAAGGGTGAAATTCTGAAAACTTACAAAAATGAGTTTGAGTGGCTAAAAACGATTTTTTTCATTAAAGAAGGCATACGCGATCATTTTTGCAAAGTTTCAAGTGATTTAAAGCCACTTTGACAAGTTACCATATTTCACACCAGACTTCCCCACAAACCAAATCATGGATTGGGACTTAGACAAGGGCGAAATTTTGAAAACTTACAAAAATGAGTTTGACTGGCTTAAAACGATTTTTTTCATGAAAAAAGGCATACGCGATCATTTTTGCAAAGTTTCAAGTGATTTCAAGCCATTTTGACAAGTTACCATATTTCACACTAGACTTCCCCACAAACCAAATCTTGGATTGGGACTTAGACAAGGCTGAAATTCTGAAAACTTACAAAAATGAGTTTGACTGGCTTAAAACGATTTTTTTCATGAAAGAAGGCATACGCAATCATTTTTGCAAAGTTTCAAGTGATTTAAAGCCATTTTGACAAGTTACCATATTTCACACAAGACTGCCCCACAAACCAAATCATGGATTGGGACTTAAACAAGCGTGAAATTCTGAAAACTTACAAAAATGATTTTGACTGGCTTAAAACGATTTTTTTCATGAAAGAAGGCATACGCGATCATTTTTGCAAAGTTTCAAGTGATTTAAAGCCATTTTGACAAGTTACCATATTTCACACTAGACTTCCCCACAAACCAAATCATGGATTGGGACTTAGACAAGGGTGAAATTCTGAAAACTTAAAAAAATGAGTTTGAATGGCTCAAAACGATATTTTTCATGAAAAAAGGCATACGCGATCATTTTTGAAAAGTTTCAAGTGATTTCAAGCAATTTTGACAAGTTACTATATTTCACACCAGACTTCCCCACAAACCAAATCATGGATTGGGACTTAGACAAGGGCGAAATTCTGAAAACTTACAAAAATGAGTTTGAATGGCTCAAAACGATATTTTTCATGAAAAAAGGCATACGCGATCATTTTTGAAAAGTTTCAAGTGATTTCAAGCGATTTTGACAAGTTACTATATTTCACACCAGACTTCCCCACAAACCAAATCATGGATTGGGACTTAGACAAAAGCGAAATTCTGAAAACTTACAAGAATGAATTTGACTGGCTTGAAACGATTTTTTTCGTGAAAGAAGGCTTACGCGATCATTTTTGCAAAGTTTCAAGTGATTTAAAGCCATTTTGACAAGTTACCATATTTCACACCAGACTTCCCCAAAAACCAAATTATGGATATGGACTTAGACAAGGGCGAAATTCTGAAAACTTACAAAAATGAGTTTGACTGGCTTAAAACGATTTTTTTCATGAAAAAAGGCATACGCGATCATTTTTGAAAAGTTTCAAGTGATTTCAAGCCATTTTGACAAGTTACCATATTTCACACTAGACTTCCCCACAAACCAAATCTTGGATTGGGACTTAGACAAGGGTGAAATTCTTAAAACTTACAAAAATGAGTTTGACTGGCTTAAAACGATTTTTTTCATGAAAGAAGGCATACGCGATCATTTTTGCAAAGTTTCAAGTGATTTAAAGCCATTTTGACAAGTTACCATATTTCACACAAGACTTCCCCACAAACCAAATCATGGATTGGGACTTAAAAAAGGGTGAAATTCTGAAAACTTTTAAAAATGATTTTGACTGGCTCAAAACGATTTTTTTCATGAAAGAAGGCATACGCGATCATTTTTGCAAAGTTTCAAGTGATTTAAAGCCATTTTGACAAGTTACCATATTTCACACTAGACTTCCCCACAAACCAAATCATGGATTGGGACTTAGACAACGGTGAAATTCTGAAAACTTAAAAAAATGAGTTTGAATGGCTCAAAACGATATTTTTCATGAAAAAAGGCATACGCGATCATTTTTGAAAAGTTTCAAGTGATTTCAAGCAATTTTGACAAGTTACTATATTTCACACCAGACTTCCCCACAAACCAAATCATGGATTGGGACTTAGACAAGGGCTAAATTCTGAAAACTTACAAAAATGAGTTTGAATGGCTCAAAACGATATTTTTCATGAAAAAAGGCATACGCGATCATTTTTGAAAAGTTTCAAGTGATTTCAAGCAATTTTGACAAGTTACTATATTTAACACCAGACTTCCGCACAAACCAAATCTTGGATTGGGACTTAGACAAGGGCGAAATTCTGAAAACTTACAAAAATGAATTTGACTGGCTTGAAACGATTTTTTTCGTGAAAGAAGGCTTACGCGATCATTTTTGCAAAGTTTCAAGTGATTTAAAGCCATTTTGACAAGTTACCATATTTCACACTAGACTTCCCCACAAACCAAATCATGGATTGGGACTTAGACAAGGGTGAAATTCTGAAAACTTAAAAAAATGAGTTTGAATGGCTCAAAACGATATTTTTCATGAAAAAAGGCATACGCGATCATTTTTGAAAAGTTTCAAGTGATTTCAAGCAATTTTGACAAGTTACTATATTTAACACCAGACTTCCGCACAAACCAAATCATGGATTGGGACTTAGACAAGGGCGAAATTCTGAAAACTTACAAAAATGAATTTGACTGGCTTGAAACGATTTTTTTCGTGAAAGAAGGCTTACGCGATCATTTTTGCAAAGTTTCAAGTGATTTCAAGCCATTTTGACAAGTTACCATATTTCACACCAGACTTCCCCACAAACCAAATTATGGATTGGGACTTAGACAAGGGCGAAATTCTGAAAACTTACAAAAATGAGTTTGACTCGCTTAAGACGATTTTTTTCATGAAAAAAGGCATACGCGATCATTTTTGCAAAGTTTCAAGTGATTTAAAGCCATTTTGACAAGTTACCATATTTCACACCAGACTTCCCCACAAACCAAATCATGGATTGTGACTTAAACAAGGGTGAAATTCTGAAAACTTACAAATATGATTTTGACTGGCTCAAAACGATTTTTTTCATGAAAGAAGGCATACGCGATCATTTTTGCAAAGTTTCAAGTGATTTAAAGCCATTTTGACAAGTTACCATATTTCACCCCAGACTTCCCCACAAACCAAATCATGGATTGGGACTTAAACAAGGGTGGAACTCTGAAAACTTACAAAAATGATTTTGACTGGCTCAAAACGATTTTTTTCATGAAAGACGGCATACGCGATCATTTTTGCAAAGTTTCAAGTGATTTAAAGCCATTTTGACAAGTTACCATATTTCACACCAGACTTCCCCACAAACCAAATCATGGATTGGGACTTAGACAAGGGCGAAATTTTGAAAACTTACAAAAATGAGTTTGACTGGCTTAAAACGATTTTTTTCATGAAAAAAGGCATACGCGATCATTTTTGCAAAGTTTCAAGTGATTTCAAGCCATTTTGACAAGTTACCATATTTCACACTAGACTTCCCCACAAACCAAATCTTGGATTAGGACTTAGACAAGGGTGAAATTCTGAAAACTTACAAAAATGAGTTTGACTGGCTTAAAACGATTTTTTTTGTGAAAGAAGGCTTACGCGATCATTTTTGCAAAGTTTCAAGTGATTTAAAGCCATTTTGACAAGTTACCATATTTCACACTAGACTTCCCCACAAACCAAATCATGGATTGGGACTTAGACAAGGGTGAAATTCTGAAAACTTAAAAAAATGAGTTTGAATGGCTCAAAACGGTATTTTTCATGAAAAAAGGCATACGCGATCATTTTTGAAAAGTTTCAAGTGATTTCAAGCAATTTTGACAAGTTACTATATTTAACACCAGACTTCCGCACAAACCAAATCATGGATTGGGACTTAGACAAGGGCGAAATTCTGAAAACTTACAAAAATGAATTTGACTGGCTTGAAACGATTTTTTTCGTGAAAGAAGGCTTACACGATCATTTTTGCAAAGTTTCAAGTGATTTCAAACCATTTTGACAAGTTACCATATTTCACACCAGACTTCCCCACAAACCAAATTATGGATTGGGACTTAGACAAGGGCGAAATTCTGAAAACTTACAAAAATGAGTTTGACTCGCTTAAAACGATTTTTTTCATGAAAAAAGGCATACGCGATCATTTTTGCAAAGTTTCAAGTGATTTAAAGCCATTTTGACAAGTTACCATATTTCACACCAGACTTCCCCACAAACCAAATCATGGATTGTGACTTAAACAAGGGTGAAATTCTGAAAACTTACAAATATGATTTTGACTGGCTCAAAACGATTTTTTTCATGAAAGAAGGCATACGCGATCATTTTTGCAAAGTTTCAAGTGATTTAAAGCCATTTTGACAAGTTACCATATTTCACCCCAGACTTCCCCACAAACCAAATCATGGATTGGGACTTAAACAAGGGTGGAATTCTGAAAACTTACAAAAATGATTTTGACTGGCTCAAAACGATTTTTTTCATGAAAGACGGCATACGCGATGATTTTTGCAAAGTTTCAAGTGATTTAAAGCCATTTTGACAAGTTACCATATTACACACCAGACTTCCCCACAAACCAAATCATGGATTGGGACTTAGACAAGGGCGAAATTTTGAAAACTTACAAAAATGAGTTTGACTGGCTTAAAACGATTTTTGTCATGAAAAAAGGCATACGCGATCATTTTTGCAAAGTTTCAAGTGATTTCAAGCCATTTTGACAAGTTACCATATTTCACACTAGACTTCCCCACAAACCAAATCTTGGATTAGGACTTAGACAAGGGTGAAATTCTGAAAACTTACAAAAATGAGTTTGACTGGCTTAAAACGATTTTTTCATGAAAGAAGGCATACGCGATCATTTTTGCAAAGTTTCAAGTGATTTAAAGCCATTTTGACAAGTTACCATATTTCATACAAGACTTCCCCACAAACCAAATCATGGATTGGGACTTAAACAAGGGTGAAATTCTGAAAACTTACAAAAATGATTTTGACTGGCTCAAAACGATTTTTTTCATGAAAGAAGGCATACGCGATCATTTTTGCAAAGTTTCAAGTGATTTAAAGCCATTTTGACAAGTTACCACAATTCACACTAGACTTCCCCACAAACCAAATCATGGATTGGGACTTAGACAAGGGTGAAATTCTGAAAACTTAAAAAAATGAGTTTGAATGGCTCAAAACGATATTTTTCATGAAAAAAGGCATACGCGATCATTTTTGAAAAGTTTCAAGTGATTTCAAGCAATTTTGACAAGTTACCATATTTCACACCAGACTTCCCCACAAACCAAATCATGGATTGGGACTTAGACAAGGGCGAAATTCTGAAAACTTACAAAAATGAGTTTGAATGGCTCAAAACGATATTTTTCATGAAAAAAGGCATACGCAATCATTTTTGAAAAGTTTCAAGTGATTTCAAGCAATTTTGACAAGTTACTATATTTCACACCAGACTTCCCCACAAACCAAATCATGGATTGGGACTTAGACAAGGGCGACATTCTGAAAACTTACAAAAATGAATTTGACTGGCTTGAAACGATTTTTTTCGTGAAAGAAGGCTTACGCGATCATTTTTGCAAAGTTTCAAGTGATTTAAAGCCATTTTGACAAGTTACCATATTTCACACCAGACTTCCCCACAAACCAAATTATGGATTGGGACTTAGACAAGGGCGAAATTCTGAAAACTTACAAAAATGAGTTTGACTCGCTTAAAACGATTTTTTTCATGAAAAAAAACATACGCGATCATTTTTGCAAAGTTTCAAGTGATTTAAAGCCATTTTGACAAGTTACCATATTTCACACCAGACTTCCCCACAAACCAAATCATGGATTGTGACTAAAACAACGGTGAAATTCTGAAAACTTACAAATATGATTTTGACTGGCTCAAAACGATTTTTTTCATGAGAGAAGGCATACGCGATCATTTTTGCAAAGTTTCAAGTGATTTAAAGCCATTTTGACAAGTTACCATATTTCACCCCAGACTTCCCCAGAAACCAAATCATGGATTGGGACTTAAACAAGGGTGAAATTCTGAAAACTTACAAAAATGATTTTGACTGGCTCAAAACGATCTTTTTCATGAAAGACGGCATACGCGATCATTTTTGCAAAGTTTCAAGTGATTTAAAGCCATTTTGACAAGTTACCATATTTCACACCAGACTTCCCCACAAACCAAATCATGGATTGGGACTTAGACAAGGGTGAAATTCTGAAAACTTACAAAAATGATTTTGAATGGCTCAAAACGATATTTTTCATGAAAAAAGGCATACGCGATCATTTTTGAAAAGCTTCAAGTGATTTCAAGCCATTTTGACAAGTTACTATATTTCACACCAGACTTCCCCACAAACCAAATCATGGATTGGGACTTAGACAAGGGCGAAATTCTGAAAACTTACAAAAATGAGTTTGAATGGCTCAAAACGATATTTTTCATGAAAAAAGGCATACGCGATCATTTTTGAAAAGTTTCAAGTGATTTCAAGCGATTTTGACAAGTTACTATATTTCACACCAGACTTCCCCACAAACCAAATCATGGATTGGGACTTAGACAAAAGCGAAATTCTGAAAACTTACAGAAATGAATTTGACTGGCTTGAAACGATTTTTTTCGTGAAAGAAGGCTTACGCGATCATTTTTGCAAAGTTTCAAGTGATTTAAAGCCATTTTGACAAGTTACCATATTTCACACCAGACTTCCCCAAAAACCAAATTATGGATATGGACTTAGACAAGGGCGAAATTCTGAAAACTTACAAAAATGAGTTTGACTGGCTTAAAACGATTTTTTTCATGAAAAAAGGCATACGCGATCATTTTTGCAAAGTTTCAAGTGATTTCAAGCCATTTTGACAAGTTACCATATTTCACACTAGACTTCCCCACAAACCAAATCTTGGATTGGGACTTAGACAAGGGTGAAATTCTTAAAACTTACAAACATGAGTTTGACTGGCTTAAAACGATTTTTTTCATGAAAGAAGGTATACGCGATCATTTTTGCAAAGTTTCAAGTGATTTAAAGCCATTTTGACAAGTTACCATATTTCACACAAGACTTCCCCACAAACCAAATCATGGATTGGGACTTAAAAAAGGGTGAAATTCTGAAAACTTTTAAAAATGATTTTGACTGGCTCAAAACGATTTTTTTCATGAAAGAAGGCATACGCGATCATTTTTGCAAAGTTTCAAGTGATTTAAAGCCATTTTGACAAGTTACCATATTTCACACTAGACTTCCCCACAAACCAAATCATGGATTGGGACTTAGACAACGGTGAAAATCTGAAAACTTAAAAAAATGAGTTTGAATGGCTCAAAACGATATTTTTCATGAAAAAAGGCATACGCGATCATTTTTGAAAAGTTTCAAGTGATATCAAGCAATTTTGACAAGTTACTATATTTCACACCAGACTTCCCCACAAACCAAATCATGGATTGAGACTTAGACAAGGGCGAAATTCTGAAAACTTACAAAAATGAGTTTGAATGGCTCAAAACGATATTTTTCATGAAAAAAGGCATACGCGATCATTTTTGAAAAGTTTCAAGTGATTTCAAGCAATTTTGACAAGTTACTATATTTAACACCAGACTTCCGCACAAACCAAATCATGGATTGGGACTTAGACAAGGGCGAAATTCTGAAAACTTACAAAAATGAATTTGACTGGCTTGAAACGATTTTTTTCGTGAAAGAAGGCTTACGCGATCATTTTTGCAAAGTTTCAAGTGATTTAAAGCCATTTTGACAAGTTACCATATTTCACACTAGACTTCCCCACAAACCAAATCATGGATTGGGACTTAGACAAGGGTGAAATTCTGAAAACTTAAAAAAATGAGTTTGAATGGCTCAAAACGATATTTTTCGTGAAAAAAGGCATACGCGATCATTTTACAAAGTTTCAAGTGATTTCAAGCCATTTTGACAAGTTACCATATTTCACACCAGACTTCCCCACAAACCAAATTATGGATTGGGACTTAGACAAGGGCGAAATTCTGAAAACTTACAAAAATGAGTTTGACTCGCTTAAAACGATTTTTTTCATGAAAAAAGGCATACGCGATCATTTTTGCAAAGTTTCAAGTGATTTAAAGCCATTTTGACAAGTTACCATATTTCACACAACACTTCCTCACAAACCAAATCATGGATTGTGACTTAAACAAGGGTGAAATTCTGAAAACTTACAAATATGATTTTGACTGGCTCAAAACGATTTTTTTCATGAAAGAAAGCATATGCGATCATTTTTGCAAAGTTTCAAGTGATTTAAAGCCATTTTGACAAGTTACCATATTTCACCCCAGACTTCCCCACAAACCAAATCATGGATTGGGACTTAAACAAGGGTGGAATTCTGAAAACTTACAAAAATGATTTTGACTGGCTCAAAACGATTTTTTTCATGAAAGACGGCATACGCGATCATTTTTGCAAAGTTTCAAGTGATTTCAAGCCATTTTGACAAGTTACCATATTTCACACTAGACTTCCCCACAAACCAAATCATGGATTGGGACTTAGACAAGGGTGAAATTCTGAAAACTTAAAAAAATGAGTTTGAATGGCTCAAAACGATATTTTTCATGAAAGAAGGCATACGCGATCATTTTTGCAAAGTTTCAAGTGATTTAAAGCCATTTTGACAAGTTACCATATTTCACACCAGACTTCCCAACCAACCAAATCATGGATTGGGACTTAGACAAGGGCGAAATTTTGAAAACTTACAAAAATGAGTTTGACTGGCTTAAAACGATTTTTTTCATGAAAAAAGGCATACGCGATCATTTTTGCAAAGTTTCAAGTGATTTCAAGCCATTTTGACAAGTTACCATATTTCACACTAGACTTCCCCACAAACCAAATCTTGGATTAGGACTTAGACAACGGTGAAATTCTGAAAACTTACAAAAATGAGTTTGACTGGCTTAAAACGATTTTTTTCATGAAAGAAGGCATACGCGATCATTTTTGCAAAGTTTCAAGTGATTTAAAGCCATTTTGACAAGTTACCATATTTCATACAAGACTTCCCCACAAACCAAATCATGGATTGGGACTTAGACAAGGGTGAAATTCTGAAAACTTACAAAAATGATTTTGACTGGCTCAAAACGATTTTTTTCATGAAAGAAGGCATATGCGATCATTTTTGCAAAGTTTCAAGTGATTTAAAGCCATTTTGACAAGTTACCACAATTCACACTAGACTTCCCCACAAACCAAATCATGGATTGGGACTTAGACAAGGGTGAAATTCTGAAAACTTAAAAAAATGAGTTTGAATGGCTCAAAACGATATTTTTCATGAAAAAAGGCATACGCGATCATTTTTGAAAAGTTTCAAGTGATTTCAAGCAATTTTGACAAGTTACTATATTTCACACCAGACTTCCCCACAAACCAAATCATGGATTGGGACTTAGACAAGGGCGACATTCTGAAAACTTACAAAAATGAATTTGACTGGCTTGAAACGATTTTTTTCGTGAAAGAAGGCTTAGGCGATCATTTTTGCAAAGTTTCAAGTGATTTCAAGCCATTTTGACAAGTTACCATATTTCACACCAGACTTCCCCACAAACCAAATTATGGATTGGGACTTAGACAAGGGCGAAATTTTGAAAACTTACAAAAATGAGTTTGACTCGCTTAAAACGATTTTTTTCATGAAAAAAGGCATACGCGATCATTTTTGCAAAGTTTCAAGTGATTTAAAGCCATTTTGACAAGTTACCATATTTCACACCAGACTTCCCCACAAACCAAATCATGGATTGTGACTTAAACAAGGGTGAAATTCTGAAAACTTACAAATATGATTTTGACTGGCTCAAAACGATTTTTTTCATGAAAGAAGGCATACGCGATCATTTTTGCAAAGTTTCAAGTGATTTAAAGCCATTTTGACAAGTTACCATATTTCACCCCAGACTTCCCCACAAACCAAATAATGGATTGGGACTTAAACAAGGGTGAAATTCTGAAAACTTACAAAAATGATTTTGACTGGCTCAAAACGATTTTTTTCATGAAAGACGGCATACGCGATCATTTTTGGAAAGTTTCAAGTGATTTAAAGCCATTTTGACAAGTTACCATATTTCACACCAGACTTCCCCACAAACCAAATCATGGATTGGGACTTAGACAAGGGTGAAATTCTGAAAACTTACAAAAATGAGTTTGACTGGCTTAAAACGATTTTTTTCATGAAAGAAGGCATACGCGATCATTTTTGCAAAGTTTCAAGTGATTTAAAGCCATTTTGACAAGTTACCATATTTCATACAAGACTTCCCCACAAACCAAATCATGGATTGGGACTTAGACAAGGGTGAAATTCTGAAAACTTACAAAAATGATTTTGACTGGCTAAAAACGATTTTTTTCATGAAAGAAGGCATACGCGATCATTTTTGCAAAGTTTCAAGTGATTTAAAGCCAGTTTGACAAGTTACCACAATTCACACTAGACTTCCCCACAAACCAAATCATGGATTGGGACTTAGACAAGGGTGAAATTCTGAAAACTTAAAAAAATGAGTTTGAATGGCTCAAAACGATATTTTTCATGAAAAAAGGCATACGCGATCATTTTTGAAAAGTTTCAAGTGATTTCAAGCAATTTTGACAAGTTACCATATTTCACACCAGACTTCCCCACAAACCAAATCATGGATTGGGACTTAGACAAGGGCGAAATTCTGAAAACTTACAAAAATGAGTTTGAATGGCTCAAAACGATATTTTTCATGAAAAAAGGCATACGCGATCATTTTTGAAAAGTTTCAAGTGATTTCAAGCAATTTTGACAAGTTACTATATTTCACACCAGACTTCCCCACAAACCAAATCATGGATTGGGACTTAGACAAGGGCGACATTCTGAAAACTTACAAAAATGAATTTGACTGGCTTGAAACGATTTTTTTCGTGAAAGAAGGCTTACGCGATCATTTTTGCAAAGTTTCAAGTGATTTCAAGCCATTTTGACAAGTTACCATATTTCACACCAGACTTCCCCACAAACCAAATTATGGATTGGGACTTAGACAAGGGCGAAATTTTGAAAACTTACAAAAATGAGTTTGACTAGCTTAAAACGATTTTTTTCATTAAAAAAGGCATACGCGATCATTTTTGCAAAGTTTCAAGTGATTTAAAGCCATTTTGACAAGTTACCATATTTCACACCAGACTTCCCCACAAACCAAATCATGGATTGTGACTTAAACAAGGGTGAAATTCTGAAAACTTACAAAAATGATTTTGACTGGCTCAAAACGATTTTTTTCATGAAAGAAGGCATACGCGATCATTTTTGCAAAGTTTCAAGTGATTTAAAGCCATTTTGACAAGTTACCATATTTCACCCCAGACTTCCCCACAAACCAAATCATGGATTGGGACTTAAACAAGGGTGAAATTCTGAAAACTTACAAAAATGATTTTGACTGGCTCAAAACGATTTTTTTCATGAAAGACGGCATACGCGATCATTTTTGCAAAGTTTCAAGTGATTTAAAGCCATTTTGACAAGTTACCATATTTCACACCAGACTTCCCCACAAACCAAATCATGGATTGGGACTTAAACAAGGGTGGAATTCTGAAAACTTACAAAAATGATTTTGACTGGCTCAAAACGATTTTTTTCATGAAAGACGGCATACGCGATGATTTTTGCAAAGTTTCAAGTGATTTAAAGCCATTTTGACAAGTTACCATATTTCACACCAGACTTCCCCACAAACCAAATCATGGATTGGGACTTAGACAAGGGCGAAATTTTGAAAACTTACAAAAATGAGTTTGACTGGCTTAAAACGATTTTTTTCATGAAAAAAGGCATACGCGATCATTTTTGCAAAGTTTCAAGTGATTTCAAGCCATTTTGACAAGTTACCATATTTCACACTAGACTTCCCCACAAACCAAATCTTGGATTAGGACTTAGACAAGGGTGAAATTCTGAAAACTTACAAAAATGAGTTTGACTGGCTTAAAACGATTTTTTTCATGAAAGAAGGCATACGCGATCATTTTTGCAAAGTTTCAAGTGATTTAAAGCCATTTTGACAAGTTACCATATTTATTACAAGACTTCCCCACAAACCAAATCATGGATTGGGACTTAAACAAGGGTGAAATTCTGAAAACTTACAAAAATGATTTTGACTGGCTCAAAACGATTTTTTTCATGAAAGAAGGCATACGCGATCATTTTTGCAAAGTTTCAAGTGATTTAAAGCCATTTTGACAAGTTACCACAATTCACACTAGACTTCCCCACAAACCAAATCATGGATTGGGACTTAGACAAGGGTGAAATTCTGAAAACTTAAAAAAATGAGTTTGAATGGCTCAAAACGATATTTTTCATGAAAAAAGGCATACGCGATCATTTTTGAAAAGTTTCAAGTGATTTCAAGCAATTTTGACAAGTTACCATATTTCACACCAGACTTCCCCACAAACCAAATCCTGGAAAGGGACTTAGACAAGGGCGAAATTCTGAAAACTTACAAAAATGAGTTTGAATGGCTCAAAACGATATTTTTCATTAAAAAAGGCATACGCGATCATTTTTGAAAAGTTTCAAGTGATTTCAAGCAATTTTGACAAGTTACCATATTTCACACCAGACTTCCCCACAAACCAAATCATGGATTGGGACTTAGACAAGGGCGAAATTCTGAAAACTTACAAAAATGAGTTTGAATGGCTCAAAACGATATTTTTCATGAAAAAAGGCATACGCGATCATTTTTGAAAAGTTTCAAGTGATTTCAAGCAATTTTGACAAGTTACTATATTTCACACCAGACTTCCCCACAAACCAAATCATGGATTGGGACTTAGACAAGGGCGACATTCTGAAAACTTACAAAAATGAATTTGACTGGCTTGAAACGATTTTTTTCGTGAAAGAAGGCTTACGCGATCATTTTTGCAAAGTTTCAAGTGATTTCAAGACATTTTGACAAGTTACCATATTTCACACCAGACTTCCCCACAAACCAAATTATGGATTGGGACTTAGACAAGGGCGAAATTTTGAAAACTTACAAAAATGAGTTTGACTCGCTTAAAACGATTTTTTTCATGAAAAAAGGCATACGCGATCATTTTTGCAAAGTTTCAAGTGATTTAAAGCCATTTTGACAAGTTACCATATTTCACACCAGACTTCCCCACAAACCAAATCATGGATTCGGACTTAGACAAGGGTGAAATTCTGAAAACTTACAAAAATGAGTTTGAGTGGCTAAAAACGATTTTTTTCATGAAAGAAGGCATACGCGATCATTTTTGCAAAGTTTCAAGTGATTTAAAGCCATTTTGACAAGTTACCATATTTCACACCAGACTTCCCCACAAACCAAATCATGGAGTGGGACTTAAAAAAGGGTGAAATTCTGAAAACTTACAAAAATGATTTTGACTGGCTCAAAACGATTTTTTTCATGAAAGAAGGAATACGCGATCATTTTTGCAAAGTTTCAAGTGATTTAAAGCCATTTTGACAAGTTACCATATTTCACACCAGACTTCCCCACAAACCAAATCATGGATTGGGACTTAAACAAGGGTGAAATTCTGAAAAACTTACAAAAATGATTTTGACTGGCTCAAAACGATTTTTTTCATGAAAGAAGGCATACGCAATCATTTTTGCAAAGTTTCAAGTGATTTAAAGCCATTTTGACAAGTTACCATATTTCACACCAGACTTCCCCACAAACCAAATCATGGATTCGGACATAGACAAGGGTGAAATTCTGAAAACTTACAAAAATGAGTTTGAGTGGCTAAAAACGATATTTTTCATGAAAGAAGGCATACGCGATCATTTTTGCAAAGTTTCAAGTGATTTAAAGCCATTTTGACAAGTTACCATATTTCACACCAGACTTCCCCAAAAACCAGATCATGGATTGGGACTTAGACAAGGGTGAAATTCTGAAAACTTACAAAAATGAGTTTGAATGGCTCAAAACGATATTTTTCATGAAAGAAGGCATACGCGATCATTTTTGCAAAGTTTCAAGTGATTTAAAGCCATTTTGACAAGTTACCATATTTCACACCAGACTTCCCCAGAAACCAAATCATGGATTGGGTTTTAGACAAGGGCGAAATTCTGAAAACTTACAAAAATGGGTTTGACTGGCTTAAAACGATTTTTTTCATGAAAAAAGGCATACGCGATCATTTTTGCAAAGTTTCAAGTGATTTAAAGCCATTTTGACAAGTTACCATATTTCACACCAAACTTCCCCACAAACCAAATCATGGATTGGGACTTAGACAAGGGTGAAATTCTGAAAACTTACAAAAATGAGTTTGAATGGCTCAAAACGATATTTTTCATGAAAAAAGGCATACGCGATCTTTTTTGAAAAGTTTCAAGTGATTTCAAGCCATTTTGACAAGTTACCATATTTCACACCAGACTTCCCCACAAACCAAATCATGGATTGGGACTTAGACAAGCGCGAAATTTTGAAAACTTACAAAAATGAGTTTGACTGGCTTAAAACGATTTTTTCATGAAAAAAGGCATACGCGATCATTTTTGCAAAGTTTCAAGTGATTTCAAGCCATTTTGACAAGTTATCATATTTCACACTAGACTTCCCCACAAACCAAATCTTGGATTGGGACTTAGACAAGGCTGAAATTCTGAAAACTTACAAAAATGAGTTTGACTGACTTAAAACGATTTTTTTCATGAAAGAAGGCATACGCGATCATTTTTGCAAAGTTTCAAGTGATTTAAAGCCATTTTGACAAGTTACCATATTTCACACAAGACTTCCCCACAAACCAAATCATGGATTGGGACTTAAACAAGGGTGAAATTCTGAAAACTTACAAAAATGATTTTGACTGGCTCAAAACGATTTTTTTCATGAAAGAAGGCATACGCGATCATTTTTGCAAAGTTTTAAGTGATTTAAAGCCATTTTGACAAGTTACCATATTTCACACTAGACTTCCCCACAAACCAAATCATGGATTGGGACTTAGACAAGGGTGAAATTCTGAAAACTTAAAAAAATGAGTTTGAATGGCTCAAAACGATATTTTTCATGAAAAAAGGCATACGTGATCATTTTTGAAAAGTTTCAAGTGATTTCAAGCAATTTTGACAAGTTACTATATTTCACACCAGACTTCCCCACAAACCAAATCATGGATTGGGACTTAGACAAGGGCGAAATTCTGAAAACTTACAAAAATGAGTTTGAATGGCTCAAAACGATATTTTTCATGAAAAAAGGCATACGCGATCATTTTTGAAAAGTTTCAAGTGATTTCAAACGATTTTGACAAGTTACTATATTTCACACCAGACTTCCCCACAAACCAAATCATGGATTGGGACTTAGACAAAAGCGAAATTCTGAAAACTTACAAAAATGAATTTGACTGGCTTGAAACGATTTTTTTCGTGAAAGAAGGCTTACGCGATCATTTTTGCAAAGTTTCAAGTGATTTAAAGCCATTTTGACAAGTTACCATATTTCACACCAGACTTCCATAAAAACCAGATCATGGATTGGGACTTAGACAAGGGTGAAATTCTGAAAACTTACAAAAATGAGTTTGAATGGCTCAAAACGATATTTTTCATGAAAGAAGGCATACGCGATCATTTTTGCAAAGTTTCAAGTGATTTAAAGCCATTTTGACAAGTTACCATATTTCACACCAGACTTCCCCAGAAACCAAATCATGGATTGGGTTTTAGACAAGGGCGAAATTCTGAAAACTTACAAAAATGGGTTTGACTGGCTTAAAACGATTTTTTTCATGAAAAAAGGCATACGCGATCATTTTTGCAAAGTTTCAAGTGATTTAAAGCCATTTTGACAAGTTACCATATTTCACACCAGACTTCCCCACAAACCAAATCATGGATTGGGACTTAGACAAGGGTGAAATTCTGAAAACTTACAAAAATGAGTTTGAATGGCTCAAAACGATTTTTTTCATGAAAAAAGGCATACGCGATCATTTTTACAAAGTTTCAAGTGATTTCAAGCCATTTTGACAAGTTACCATATTTCACATCAGACTTCCCCACAAACCAAATCATGGATTGGGACTTAGACAAGGGTGAAATTCTGAAAACTTACAAAAATGAGTTTGACTGGCTTAAAACGATTTTTTTCATGAAAAAAGGCATACGCGATCATTTTTACAAAGTTTCAAGTGATTTCAAGCCATTTTGACAAGTTACCATATTTCACATCAGACTTCCTCACAAACCAAATCATGGATTGGGACTTAGACAAGGGCGAAATTCTGAAAACTTACAAAAATGAGTTTGACTGGCTTAAAACGATTTTTTTCATGAAAAAACGCATACGCGATCATTTTTACAAAGTTTCAAGTGATTTCAAGCCATTTTGACAAGTTACCATATTTCACACCAGACTTCCCCACAAACCAAATCATGGATTGGGACTTAGACAAGGGTGAAATTCTGAAAACTTACAAAAATGAGTTTGAATGGCTCAAAACGATATTTTTCATGAAAGAAGGCATACGCGATCATTTTTGCAAAGTTTCAAGTGATTTAAAGCCAATTTGACAAGTTACCATATTTCACACCAGACTTCCCCACAAACCAGATCATGGATTGGGACTTAGAGAAGGGTGAAATTCTGAAAACTTACAAAAATGAGTTTGAATGGCTCAAAACGATATTTTTCATGAAAGAAGGCATACGCGATCATTTTTGCAAAGTTTCAAGTGATTTAAAGCCATTTTGACAAGTTAGCATATTTCACACCAGACTTCCCCACAAACCAAATCATGGATTGGGTTTTAGACAAGGGCGAAATTCTGAAAACTTACAAAAATGGGTTTGACTGGCTTAAAACGATTTTTTTCATGAAAAAAGGCATACGCGATCATTTTTGCAAAGTTTCAAGTGATTTAAAGCCATTTTGACAAGTTACCATATTTCACACCAGACTTCCCCACAAACCAAATCATGGATTGGGACTTAGACAAGGGTGAAATTCTGAAAACTTACAAAAATGAGTTTGAATGGCTCAAAACGATATTTTTCATGAAAAAAGGCATACGCGATCTTTTTTGAAAAGTTTCAAGTGATTTCAAGCCATTTTGACAAGTTACCATATTTCACACCAGACTTCCCCACAAACCAAATCATGGATTGGGACTTAGACAAAAGTGAAATTCTGAAAACTTACAAAAATGAGTTTGAATGGCTCAAAACGATATTTTTCATGAAAAAAGGCATACGCGATCATTTTTGCACAGTTTCAAGTGATTTAAAGCCATTTTGACAAGTTACCATATTTTACACCAGACTTCCCCACAAACCAAATCATGGATTGGGACTTAGACAAGGGCGAAATTCTGAAAACTTACAAAAATGAGTTTGAATGGCTCAAAACGATATTTTTCATGAAAGAAGGCATACGCGATCATTTTTGCAAAGTTTCAAGTGATTTATAGCCATTTTGACAAGTTACCATATTTCACACCAGACTTCCCCACAAACCAAATCATGGATTGGGTTTTAGACAAGGGCGAAATTCTGAAAACTTACAAAAATGGGTTTGACTGGCTTAAAACGATTTTTTTCATGAAAAAAGGCATACGCGATCATTTTTGCAAAGTTTCAAGTGATTTAAAGCCATTTTGACAAGTTACCATATTTCACACCAGACTTCCCCACAAACCAAATCATGGATTGGGACTTAGACAAGGGTGAAATTCTGAAAACTTACAAAAATGAGTTTGAATGGCTCAAAACGATTTTTTTCATGAAAGAAGGCATACGCGATCATTTTTGAAAAGTTTCAAGTGATTTAAAGCCATTTTGACAAGTTACCATGTTTCACACCAGACTTCCCCACAAACCAAATCATGGATTGGGACTTAGACAAGGGTGAAATTCTGAAAACTTACAAAAATGAGTTTGAATGGCTCAAAACGATATTTTTCATGAAAGAAGGCATACGCGATCATTTTTGCAAAGTTTCAAGTGATTTAAAGCCATTTTGACAAGTTACCATATTTCACACCAGACTTCCCCACAAACCAAATTATGGATTGGGACTTAGACAAGGGTGAAATTCTGAAAACTTACAAAAATGAGTTTGAATGGCTCAAAACGATATTTTTCATGAAAAAAGGCATACGCGATCTTTTTTGAAAAGTTTCAAGTGATTTCAAGCCATTTTGACAAGTTACCATATTTCACACCAGACTTCCCCACAAACCAAATCATGGATTGGGACTTAGACAAAAGTGAAATTCTGAAAACTTACAAAAATGAGTTTGAATGGCTCAAAACGATATTTTTCATGAAAAAAGGCATACGCGATCATTTTTGCACAGTTTCAAGTGATTTAAAGCCATTTTGACAAGTTACCATATTTTACACCAGACTTCCCCACAAACCAAATCATGGATTGGGACTTAGACAAGGGCGAAATTCTGAAAACTTACAAAAATGAGTTTGACTGGCTTAAAACGATTTTTTTCATGAAAAAAGGCATACGCGATCATTTTTACAAAGTTTCAAGTGATTTCAAGCCATTTTGACAAGTTACCATATTTCACATCAGACTTCCCCACAAACCAAATCATGGATTGGGACTTAGACAAGGGTGAAATTCTGAAAACTTACAAAAATGAGTTTGACTGGCTTAAAACGATTTTTTTCATGAAAAAAGGCATACGCGATCATTTTTACAAAGTTTCAAGTGATTTCAAGCCATTTTGACAAGTTACCATATTTCACATCAGACTTCCCCACAAACCAAATCATGGATTGGGACTTAGACAAGGGCGAAATTCTGAAAACTTACAAAAATGAGTTTGACTGGCTTAAAACGATTTTTTTCATGAAAAAACGCATACACGATCATTTTTACAAAATTTCAAGTGATTTCAAGCCATTTTGACAAGTTACCATATTTCACACCAGACTTCCCCACAAACCAAATCATGGATTGGGACTTAGACAAGGGTGAAATTCTGAAAACTTACAAAAATGAGTTTGAATGGCTCAAAACGATATTTTTCATGAAAGAAGGCATACGCGATCATTTTTGCAAAGTTTCAAGTGATTTAAAGCCAATTTGACAAGTTACCATATTTCACACCAGACTTCCCCACAAACCAGATCATGGATTGGGACTTAGACAAGGGTGAAATTCTGAAAACTTACAAAAATGAGTTTGAATGGCTCAAAACGATATTTTTCATGAAAGAAGGCATACGCGATCATTTTTGCAAAGTTTCAAGTGATTTAAAGCCATTTTGACAAGTTACCATATTTCACACCAGACTTCCCCACAAACCAAATCATGGATTGGGTTTTAGACAAGGGCGAAATTCTGAAAACTTACAAAAATGGGTTTGACTGGCTTAAAACGATTTTTTTCATGAAAAAAGGCATACGCGATCATTTTTGCAAAGTTTCAAGTGATTTAAAGCCATTTTGACAAGTTACCATATTTCACACCAGACTTCCCCACAAACCAAATCATGGATTGGGACTTAGACAAGGGTGAAATTCTGAAAACTTACAAAAATGAGTTTGAATGGCTCAAAACGATATTTTTCATGAAAAAAGGCATACGCGATCTTTTTTGAAAAGTTTCAAGTGATTTCAAGCCATTTTGACAAGTTACCATATTTCACACCAGACTTCCCCACAAACAAAATCATGGATTGGGACTTAGACAAAAGTGAAATTCTGAAAACTTACAAAAATGAGTTTGAATGGCTCAAAACGATATTTTTCATGAAAAAAGGCATACGCGATCATTTTTGCACAGTTTCAAGTGATTTAAAGCCATTTTGACAAGTTACCATATTTTACACCAGACTTCCCCACAAACCAAATCATGGATTGGGACTTAGACAAGGGCGAAATTCTGAAAACTTACAAAAATGAGTTTGAATGGCTCAAAACGATATTTTTCATGAGAGAAGGCATACGCGATCATTTTTGCAAAGTTTCAAGTGATTTATAGCCATTTTGACAAGTTACCATATTTCACACCAGACTTCCCCACAAACCAAATCATGGATTGGGTTTTAGACAAGGGCGAAATTCTGAAAACTTACACAAATGGGTTTGACTGGCTTAAAACGATTTTTTTCATGAAAAAACGCATACGCGATCATTTTTGCAAAGTTTCAAGTGATTTAAAGCCATTTTGACAAGTTACCATATTTCACACCAGACTTCCCCACAAACCAAATCATGGATTGGGACTTAGACAAGGGTGAAATTCTGAAAACTTACAAAAATGAGTTTGAATGGCTCAAAACGATATTTTTCATGAAAAAAGGCATACGCGATCATTTTTACAAAGTTTCAAGTGATTTCAAGCCATTTTGACAAGTTACCATATTTCACATCAGACTTCCCCACAAACCAGATCATGGATTGGGACTTAGACAAGGGTGAAATTCTGAAAACTTACAAAAATGAGTTTGAATGGCTCAAAACGATATTTTTCATGAAAGAAGGCATACGCGATCATTTTTGCAAAGTTTCAAGTGATTTAAAGCCATTTTGACAAGTTACCATATTTCACACCAGACTTCCCCACAAACCAAATCATGGATTGGGTTTTAGAGAAGGGCGAAATTCTGAAAACTTACAAAAATGGGTTTGACTGGCTTAAAACGATTTTTTTCATGAAAAAAGGCATACGCGATCATTTTTGCAAAGTTTAAAGTGATTTAAAGCCATTTTGACAAGTTACCATATTTCACACCAGACTTCCCCACAAACCAAATCATGGATTGGGACTTAGACAAGGGTGAAATTCTGAAAACTTACAAAAATGAGTTTGAATGGCTCAAAACGATATTTTTCATGAAAAAAGGCATACGCGATCTTTTTTGAAAAGTTTCAAGTGATTTCAAGCCATTTTGACAAGTTACCATATTTCACACCAGACTTCCCCACAAACCAAATCATGGATTGGGACTTAGACAAAAGTGAAATTCTGAAAACTTACAAAAATGAGTTTGAATGGCTCAAAACGATATTTTTCATGAAAAAAGGCATACGCGATCATTTTTGCACAGTTTCAAGTGATTTAAAGCCATTTTGACAAGTTACCATATTTTACACCAGACTTCCCCACAAACCAAATCATGGATTGGGACTTAGACAAGGGCGAAATTCTGAAAACTTACAAAAATGAGTTTGAATGGCTCAAAACGATATTTTTCATGAAAGAAGGCATACGCGATCATTTTTGCAAAGTTTCAAGTGATTTATAGCCATTTTGACAAGTTACCATATTTCACACCAGACTTCCCCACAAACCAAATCATGGATTGGGTTTTAGACAAGGGCGAAATTCTGAAAACTTACAAAAATGGGTTTGACTGGCTTAAAACGATTTTTTTCATGAAAAAAGGCATACGCGATCATTTTTGCAAAGTTTCAAGTGATTTAAAGCCATTTTGACAAGTTACCATATTTCACACCAGACTTCCCCACAAACCAAATCATGGATTGGGACTTAGACAAGGGTGAAATTCTGAAAACTTACAAAAATGAGTTTGAATGGCTCAAAACGATTTTTTTCATGAAAGAAGGCATACGCGATCATTTTTGAAAAGTTTCAAGTGATTTAAAGCCATTTTGACAAGTTACCATGTTTCACACCAGACTTCCCCACAAACCAAATCATGGATTGGGACTTAGACAAGGGTGAAATTCTGAAAACTTACAAAAATGAGTTTTAATGGCTCAAAACGATATTTTTCATGAAAGAAGGCATACGCGATCATTTTTGCAAAGTTTCAAGTGATTTCAAGCCATTTTGACAAGTTACCATATTTCACACCAGACTTCCCCACAAACCAAATTATGGATTGGGACTTAGACAAGGGTGAAATTCTGAAAACTTACAAAAATGAGTTTGAATAGCTCAAAACGATATTTTTCATGAAAGAAGGCATACGCGATCATTTTTGCAAAGTTTCAAGTGATTTAAAGCCATTTTGACAAGTTACCATATTTCAGATCAGACTTCCCCACAAACCAAATCATGGATTGGGACTTAGACAAGGGTGAAATTCTGAAAACTTACAAAAATGAGTTTGAATGGCTCAAAACGATATTTTTCATGAAAAAAGGCATACGCGATCTTTTTTGAAAAGTTTCAAGTGATTTCAAGCCATTTTGACAAGTTACCATATTTCACACCAGACTTCCCCACAAACCAAATCATGGATTGGGACTTAGACAAAAGTGAAATTCTGAAAACTTACAAAAATGAGTTTGAATGGCTCAAAACGATATTTTTCATGAAAAAAGGCATACGTGATCATTTTTGCACAGTTTCAAGTGATTTAAAGCCATTTTGACAAGTTACCATATTTTACACCAGACTTCCCCACAAACCAAATCATGGATTGGGACTTAGACAAGGGCGAAATTCTGAAAACTTACAAAAATGAGTTTGACTGGCTTAAAACGATTTTTTTCATGAAAAAAGGCATACGCGATCATTTTTACAAAGTTTCAAGTGATTTCAAGCCATTTTGACAAGTTACCATATTTCACATCAGACTTCCCCACAAACCAAATCATGGATTGGGACTTAGACAAAAGTGAAATTCTGAAAACTTACAAAAATGAGTTTGAATGGCTCAAAACGATATCTTTCATGAAAAAAGGCATACGTGATCATTTTTGCACAGTTTCAAGTGATTTAAAGCCATTTTGACAAGTTACCATATTTTACACCAGACTTCCCCACAAACCAAATCATGGATTGGGACTTAGACAAGGGCGAAATTCTGAAAACTTACAAAAATGAGTTTGACTGGCTTAAAACGATTTTTTTCATGAAAAAAGGCATACGCGATCATTTTTACAAAGTTTCAAGTGATTTAAAGCCATTTTGACAAGTTACCATATTTCACATCAGACTTCCCCACAAACCAAATCATGGATTGGGACTTAGACAAGGGTGAAATTCTGAAAACTTACAAAAATGAGTTTGAATGGCTCAAAACGATTTTTTTCATGAAAAAAGGCATACGCGATCATTTTTGAAAAGTTTCAAGTGATTTAAAGCCATTTTGACAAGTTACCATGTTTCACACCAGACTTCCCCACAAACCAAATCATGGATTGGGACTTAGACAAGGGTGAAATTCTGAAAACTTACAAAAATGAGTTTGAATGGCTCAAAACGATATTTTTCATGAAAGAAGGCATACGCGATCATTTTTGCAAAGTTTCAAGTGATTTATAGCCATTTTGACAAGTTACCATATTTCACACCAGACTTCCCCACAAACCAAATCATGGATTGGGTTTTAGACAAGGGCAAAATTCTGAAAACTTACAAAAATGGGTTTGACTGGCTTAAAACGATTTTTTTCATGAAAAAAGGCATACGCGATCATTTTTGCAAAGTTTCAAGTGATTTAAAGCCATTTTCACAAGTTACCATATTTCACACCAGACTTCCCCACAAACCAAATCATGGATTGGGACTTAGACAAGGGTGAAATTCTGAAAACTTACAAAAATGAGTTTGAATGGCTCAAAACGATTTTTTTCATGAAAGAAGGCATACGCGATCATTTTTGAAAAGTTTCAAGTGATTTAAAGCCATTTTGACAAGTTACCATGTTTCACACCAGACTTCCCCACAAACCAAATCATGGATTGGGACTTAGACAAGGGTGAAATTCTGAAAACTTACAAAAATGAGTTTGAATGGCTCAAAACGATATTTTTCATGAAAGAAGGCATACGCGATCATTTTTGCAAAGTTTCAAGTGATTTAAAGCCATTTTGACAAGTTACCATATTTCACACCAGACTTCCCCACAAACCAAATTATGGATTGGGACTTAGACAAGGGTGAAATTCTGAAAACTTACAAAAATGAGTTTGAATGGCTCAAAACGATATTTTTCATGAAAAAAGGCATACGCGATCTTTTTTGAAAAGTTTCAAGTGATTTCAAGCCATTTTGACAAGTTACCATATTTCACACCAGACTTCCCCACAAACCAAATCATGGATTGGGACTTAGACAAAAGTGAAATTCTGAAAACTTACAAAAATGAGTTTGAATGGCTCAAAACGATATTTTTCATGAAAAAAGGCATACGCGATCATTTTTGCACAGTTTCAAGTGATTTAAAGCCATTTTGACAAGTTACCATATTTTACACCAGACTTCCCCACAAACCAAATCATGGATTGGGACTTAGACAAGGGCGAAATTCTGAAAACTTACAAAAATGAGTTTGACTGCCTTAAAACGATTTTTTTCATGAAAAAAGGCATACGCGATCATTTTTACAAAGTTTCAAGTGATTTCAAGCCATTTTGACAAGTTACCATATTTCACATCAGACTTCCCCACAAACCAAATCATGGATTGGGACTTAGACAAGGGTGAAATTCTGAAAACTTACAAAAATGAGTTTGACTGGCTTAAAACGATTTTTTTCATGAAAAAAGGCATACGCGATCATTTTTACAAAGTTTCAAGTGATTTCAAGCCATTTTGACAAGTTACCATATTTCACATCAGACTTCCCCACAAACCAAATCATGGATTGGGACTTAGACAAGGGCGAAATTCTGAAAACTTACAAAAATGAGTTTGACTGGCTTAAAACGATTTTTTTCATGAAAAAACGCATACACGATCATTTTTACAAAATTTCAAGTGATTTCAAGCCATTTTGACAAGTTACCATATTTCACACCAGACTTCCCCACAAACCAAATCATGGATTGGGACTTAGACAAGGGTGAAATTCTGAAAACTTACAAAAATGAGTTTGAATGGCTCAAAACGATATTTTTCATGAAAGAAGGCATACGCGATCATTTTTGCAAAGTTTCAAGTGATTTAAAGCCAATTTGACAAGTTACCATATTTCACACCAGACTTCCCCACAAACCAGATCATGGATTGGGACTTAGACAAGGGTGAAATTCTGAAAACTTACAAAAATGAGTTTGAATGGCTCAAAACGATATTTTTCATGAAAGAAGGCATACGCGATCATTTTTGCAAAGTTTCAAGTGATTTAAAGCCATTTTGACAAGTTACCATATTTCACACCAGACTTCCCCACAAACCAAATCATGGATTGGGTTTTAGACAAGGGCGAAATTCTGAAAACTTACAAAAATGGGTTTGACTGGCTTAAAACGATTTTTTTCATGAAAAAAGGCATACGCGATCATTTTTGCAAAGTTTCAAGTGATTTAAAGCCATTTTGACAAGTTACCATATTTCACACCAGACTTCCCCACAAACCAAATCATGGATTGGGACTTAGACAAGGGTGAAATTCTGAAAACTTACAAAAATGAGTTTGAATGGCTCAAAACGATATTTTTCATGAAAAAAGGCATACGCGATCTTTTTTGAAAAGTTTCAAGTGATTTCAAGCCATTTTGACAAGTTACCATATTTCACACCAGACTTCCCCACAAACCAAATCATGGATTGGGACTTAGACAAAAGTGAAATTCTGAAAACTTACAAAAATGAGTTTGAATGGCTCAAAACGATATTTTTCATGAAAAAAGGCATACGCGATCATTTTTGCACAGTTTCAAGTGATTTAAAGCCATTTTGACAAGTTACCATATTTTACACCAGACTTCCCCACAAACCAAATCATGGATTGGGACTTAGACAAGGGCGAAATTCTGAAAACTTACAAAAATGAGTTTGAATGGCTCAAAACGATATTTTTCATGAAAGAAGGCATACGCGATCATTTTTGCAAAGTTTCAAGTGATTTATAGCCATTTTGACAAGTTACCATATTTCACACCAGACTTCCCCACAAACCAAATTATGGATTGGGACTTAGACAAGGGTGAAATTCTGAAAACTTACAAAAATGAGTTTGAATAGCTCAAAACGATATTTTTCATGAAAGAAGGCATACGCGATCATTTTTGCAAAGTTTCAAGTGATTTAAAGCCATTTTGACAAGTTACCATATTTCAGATCAGACTTCCCCACAAACCAAATCATGGATTGGGACTTAGACAAGGGTGAAATTCTGAAAACTTACAAAAATGAGTTTGAATGGCTCAAAACGATATTTTTCATGAAAAAAGGCATACGCGATCTTTTTTGAAAAGTTTCAAGTGATTTCAAGCCATTTTGACAAGTTACCATATTTCACACCAGACTTCCCCACAAACCAAATCATGGATTGGGACTTAGACAAAAGTGAAATTCTGAAAACTTACAAAAATGAGTTTGAATGGCTCAAAACGATATTTTTCATGAAAAAAGGCATACGTGATCATTTTTGCACAGTTTCAAGTGATTTAAAGCCATTTTGACAAGTTACCATATTTTACACCAGACTTCCCCACAAACCAAATCATGGATTGGGACTTAGACAAGGGCGAAATTCTGAAAACTTACAAAAATGAGTTTGACTGGCTTAAAACGATTTTTTTCATGAAAAAAGGCATACGCGATCATTTTTACAAAGTTTCAAGTGATTTCAAGCCATTTTGACAAGTTACCATATTTCACATCAGACTTCCCCACAAACCAAATCATGGATTGGGACTTAGACAAAAGTGAAATTCTGAAAACTTACAAAAATGAGTTTGAATGGCTCAAAACGATATCTTTCATGAAAAAAGGCATACGTGATCATTTTTGCACAGTTTCAAGTGATTTAAAGCCATTTTGACAAGTTACCATATTTTACACCAGACTTCCCCACAAACCAAATCATGGATTGGGACTTAGACAAGGGCGAAATTCTGAAAACTTACAAAAATGAGTTTGACTGGCTTAAAACGATTTTTTTCATGAAAAAAGGCATACGCGATCATTTTTACAAAGTTTCAAGTGATTTCAAGCCATTTTGACAAGTTACCATATTTCACATCAGACTTCCCCACAAACCAAATCATGGATTGGGACTTAGACAAAAGTGAAATTCTGAAAACTTACAAAAATGAGTTTGAATGGCTCAAAACGATATCTTTCATGAAAAAAGGCATACGTGATCATTTTTGCACAGTTTCAAGTGATTTAAAGCCATTTTGACAAGTTACCATATTTTACACCAGACTTCCCCACAAACCAAATCATGGATTGGGACTTAGACAAGGGCGAAATTCTGAAAACTTACAAAAATGAGTTTGACTGGCTTAAAACGATTTTTTTCATGAAAAAAGGCATACGCGATCATTTTTACAAAGTTTCAAGTGATTTAAAGCCATTTTGACAAGTTACCATATTTCACATCAGACTTCCCCACAAACCAAATCATGGATTGGGACTTAGACAAGGGTGAAATTCTGAAAACTTACAAAAATGAGTTTGAATGGCTCAAAACGATTTTTTTCATGAAAAAAGGCATACGCGATCATTTTTGAAAAGTTTCAAGTGATTTAAAGCCATTTTGACAAGTTACCATGTTTCACACCAGACTTCCCCACAAACCAAATCATGGATTGGGACTTAGACAAGGGTGAAATTCTGAAAACTTACAAAAATGAGTTTGAATGGCTCAAAACGATATTTTTCATGAAAGAAGGCATACGCGATCATTTTTACAAAGTTTCAAGTGATTTATAGCCATTTTGACAAGTTACCATATTTCACACCAGACTTCCCCACAAACCAAATCATGGATTGGATTTTAGACAAGGGCAAAATTCTGAAAACTTACAAAAATGGGTTTGACTGGCTTAAAACGATTTTTTTCATGAAAAAAGGCATACGCGATCATTTTTGCAAAGTTTCAAGTGATTTAAAGCCATTTTCACAAGTTACCATATTTCACACCAGACTTCCCCACAAACCAAATCATGGATTGGGACTTAGACAAGGGTGAAATTCTGAAAACTTACAAAAATGAGTTTGAATGGCTCAAAACGATTTTTTTCATGAAAGAAGGCATACGCGATCATTTTTGAAAAGTTTCAAGTGATTTAAAGCCATTTTGACAAGTTACCATGTTTCACACCAGACTTCCCCACAAACCAAATCATGGATTGGGACTTAGACAAGGGTGAAATTCTGAAAACTTACAAAAATGAGTTTGAATGGCTCAAAACGATATTTTTCATGAAAGAAGGCATATGCGATCATTTTTGCAAAGTTTCAAGTGATTTAAAGCCATTTTGACAAGTTACCATATTTCACACCAGACTTCCCCACAAACCAAATTATGGATTGGGACTTAGACAAGGGTGAAATTCTGAAAACTTACAAAAATGAGTTTGAATGGCTCAAAACGATATTTTTCATGAAAAAAGGCATACGCGATCTTTTTTGAAAAGTTTCAAGTGATTTCAAGCCATTTTGACAAGTTACCATATTTCACACCAGACTTCCCCACAAACCAAATCATGGATTGGGACTTAGACAAAAGTGAAATTCTGAAAACTTACAAAAATGAGTTTGAATGGCTCAAAACGATATTTTTCATGAAAAAAGGCATACGCGATCATTTTTGCACAGTTTCAAGTGATTTAAAGCCATTTTGACAAGTTACCATATTTTACACCAGACTTCCCCACAAACCAAATCATGGATTGGGACTTAGACAAGGGCGAAATTCTGAAAACTTACAAAAATGAGTTTGACTGCCTTAAAACGATTTTTTTCATGAAAAAAGGCATACGCGATCATTTTTACAAAGTTTCAAGTGATTTCAAGCCATTTTGACAAGTTACCATATTTCACATCAGACTTCCCCACAAACCAAATCATGGATTGGGACTTAGACAAGGGTGAAATTCTGAAAACTTACAAAAATGAGTTTGACTGGCTTAAAACGATTTTTTTCATGAAAAAAGGCATACGCGATCATTTTTACAAAGTTTCAAGTGATTTCAAGCCATTTTGACAAGTTACCATATTTCACATCAGACTTCCCCACAAACCAAATCATGGATTGGGACTTAGACAAGGGCGAAATTCTGAAAACTTACAAAAATGAGTTTGACTGGCTTAAAACGATTTTTTTCATGAAAAAACGCATACACGATCATTTTTACAAAATTTCAAGTGATTTCAAGCCATTTTGACAAGTTACCATATTTCACACCAGACTTCCCCACAAACCAAATCATGGATTGGGACTTAGACAAGGGTGAAATTCTGAAAACTTACAAAAATGAGTTTGAATGGCTCAAAACGATATTTTTCATGAAAGAAGGCATACGCGATCATTTTTGCAAAGTTTCAAGTGATTTAAAGCCAATTTGACAAGTTACCATATTTCACACCAGACTTCCCCACAAACCAGATCATGGATTGGGACTTAGACAAGGGTGAAATTCTGAAAACTTACAAAAATGAGTTTGAATGGCTCAAAACGATATTTTTCATGAAAGAAGGCATACGCGATCATTTTTGCAAAGTTTCAAGTGATTTAAAGCCATTTTGACAAGTTACCATATTTCACACCAGACTTCCCCACAAACCAAATCATGGATTGGGTTTTAGACAAGGGCGAAATTCTGAAAACTTACAAAAATGGGTTTGACTGGCTTAAAACGATTTTTTTCATGAAAAAAGGCATACGCGATCATTTTTGCAAAGTTTCAAGTGATTTAAAGCCATTTTGACAAGTTACCATATTTCACACCAGACTTCCCCACAAACCAAATCATGGATTGGGACTTAGACAAGGGTGAAATTCTGAAAACTTACAAAAATGAGTTTGAATGGCTCAAAACGATATTTTTCATGAAAAAAGGCATACGCGATCTTTTTTGAAAAGTTTCAAGTGATTTCAAGCCATTTTGACAAGTTACCATATTTCACACCAGACTTCCCCACAAACCAAATCATGGATTGGGACTTAGACAAAAGTGAAATTCTGAAAACTTACAAAAATGAGTTTGAATGGCTCAAAACGATATTTTTCATGAAAAAAGGCATACGCGATCATTTTTGCACAGTTTCAAGTGATTTAAAGCCATTTTGACAAGTTACCATATTTTACACCAGACTTCCCCACAAACCAAATCATGGATTGGGACTTAGACAAGGGCGAAATTCTGAAAACTTACAAAAATGAGTTTGAATGGCTCAAAACGATATTTTTCATGAAAGAAGGCATACGCGATCATTTTTGCAAAGTTTCAAGTGATTTATAGCCATTTTGACAAGTTACCATATTTCACACCAGACTTCCCCACAAACCAAATCATGGATTGGGTTTTAGACAAGGGCGAAATTCTGAAAACTTACAAAAATGGGTTTGACTGGCTTAAAACGATTTTTTTCATGAAAAAAGGCATACGCGATCATTTTTGCAAAGTTTCAAGTGATTTAAAGCCATTTTGACAAGTTACCATATTTCACACCAGACTTCCCCACAAACCAAATCATGGATTGGGACTTAGACAAGGGTGAAATTCTGAAAACTTACAAAAATGAGTTTGAATGGCTCAAAACGATTTTTTTCATGAAAGAAGGCATACGCGATCATTTTTGAAAAGTTTCAAGTGATTTAAAGCCATTTTGACAAGTTACCATATTTCACACCAGACTTCCCCACAAACCAAATCATGGATTGGGACTTAGACAAGGGTGAAATTCTGAAAACTTACAAAAATGAGTTTGAATGGCTCAAAACGATATTTTTCATGAAAGAAGGCATACGCGATCATTTTTGCAAAGTTTCAAGTGATTTAAAGCCATTTTGACAAGTTACCATATTTCACACCAGACTTCCCCACAAACCAAATTATGGATTGGGACTTAGACAAGGGTGAAATTCTGAAAACTTACAAAAATGAGTTTGAATAGCTCAAAACGATATTTTTCATGAAAGAAGGCATACGCGATCATTTTTGCAAAGTTTCAAGTGATTTAAAGCCATTTTGACAAGTTACCATATTTCAGATCAGACTTCCCCACAAACCAAATCATGGATTGGGACTTAGACAAGGGTGAAATTCTGAGAACTTACAAAAATGAGTTTGAATGGCTCAAAACGATATTTTTCATGAAAAAAGGCATACGCGATCTTTTTTGAAAAGTTTCAAGTGATTTCAAGCCATTTTGACAAGTTACCATATTTCACACCAGACTTCCCCACAAACCAAATCATGGATTGGGACTTAGACAAAAGTGAAATTCTGAAAACTTACAAAAATGAGTTTGAATGGCTCAAAACGATATTTTTCATGAAAAAAGGCATACGTGATCATTTTTGCACAGTTTCAAGTGATTTAAAGCCATTTTGACAAGTTACCATATTTTACACCAGACTTCCCCACAAACCAAATCATGGATTGGGACTTAGACAAGGGCGAAATTCTGAAAACTTACAAAAATGAGTTTGACTGGCTTAAAACGATTTTTTTCATGAAAAAAGGCATACGCGATCATTTTTACAAAGTTTCAAGTGATTTCAAGCCATTTTGACAAGTTACCATATTTCACATCAGACTTCCCCACAAACCAAATCATGGATTGGGACTTAGACAAAAGTGAAATTCTGAAAACTTACAAAAATGAGTTTGAATGGCTCAAAACGATATCTTTCATGAAAAAAGGCATACGTGATCATTTTTGCACAGTTTCAAGTGATTTAAAGCCATTTTGACAAGTTACCATATTTTACACCAGACTTCCCCACAAACCAAATCATGGATTGGGACTTAGACAAGGGCGAAATTCTGAAAACTTACAAAAATGAGTTTGACTGGCTTAAAACGATTTTTTTCATGAAAAAAGGCATACGCGATCATTTTTACAAAGTTTCAAGTGATTTAAAGCCATTTTGACAAGTTACCATATTTCACATCAGACTTCCCCACAAACCAAATCATGGATTGGGACTTAGACAAGGGTGAAATTCTGAAAACTTACAAAAATGAGTTTGAATGGCTCAAAACGATTTTTTTCATGAAAAAAGGCATACGCGATCATTTTTGAAAAGTTTCAAGTGATTTAAAGCCATTTTGACAAGTTACCATGTTTCACACCAGACTTCCCCACAAACCAAATCATGGATTGGGACTTAGACAAGGGTGAAATTCTGAAAACTTACAAAAATGAGTTTGAATGGCTCAAAACGATTTTTTTCATGAAAGAAGGCATACGCGATCATTTTTGAAAAGTTTTAAGTTATTTAAAGCCATTTTGACAAGTTACCATGTTTCACACCAGACTTCCCCACAAACCAAATCATGGATTGGGACTTAGACAAGGGTGAAATTCTGAAAACTTACAAAAATGAGTTTGAATAGCTCAAAACGATATTTTTCATGAAAGAAGGCATACGCGATCATTTTTGCAAAGTTTCAAGTGATTTAAAGCCATTTTGACAAGTTACAATATTTCACATCAGACTTCCCCACAAACCAAATCATGGATTGGGACTTAGACAAGGGTGAAATTCTGAAAACTTACAAAAATGAGTTTGAATGCCTCAAAACGATATTTTTCATGAAAAAAGGCATGCGCGATCATTTTTGCAAAGTTTCAAGTGATTTCAAGCCATTTTGACAAGTTACCATATTTCACACCAGACTTCCCCACAAACCAAATCATGGATTTGGACTTAGACAAGGGTGAAATTCTGAAAATTTACAAAAATGAGTTTGACTGGCTAAAAACGATTTTTTTCATGAAAGAAGGCATACGCGATCATTTTTGCAAAGTTTCAAGTGATTTAAAGCCATTTTGACAAGTTACCATATTTCACACCAGACTTCCCCACAAACCAAATCATGGATTGGGACTTAGACAAAAGTGAAATTCTGAAAACTTACAAAAATGAGTTTGAATGGCTCAAAACGATATTTTTCATGAAAAAAGGCATACGCGATCATTTTTGCACAGTTTCAAGTGATTTAAAGCCATTTTGACAAGTTACCATATTTTACACCAGACTTCCCCACAAACCAAATCATGGATTGGGACTTAGACAAGGGCGAAATTCTGAAAACTTACAAAAATGAGTTTGAATGGCTCAAAACGATATTTTTCATGAAAGAAGGCATACGCGATCATTTTTGCAAAGTTTCAAGTGATTTATAGCCATTTTGACAAGTTACCATATTTCACACCAGACTTCCCCACAAACCAAATCATGGATTGGGTTTTAGACAAGGGCGAAATTCTGAAAACTTACAAAAATGGGTTTGACTGGCTTAAAACGATTTTTTTCATGAAAAAAGGCATACGCGATCATTTTTGCAAAGTTTCAAGTGATTTAAAGCCATTTTGACAAGTTACCATATTTCACACCAGACTTCCCCACAAACCAAATCATGGATTGGGACTTAGACAAGGGTGAAATTCTGAAAACTTACAAAAATGAGTTTGAATGGCTCAAAACGATTTTTTTCATGAAAGAAGGCATACGCGATCATTTTTGAAAAGTTTCAAGTGATTTAAAGCCATTTTGACAAGTTACCATGTTTCACACCAGACTTCCCCACAAACCAAATCATGGATTGGGACTTAGACAAGGGTGAAATTCTGAAAACTTACAAAAATGAGTTTGAATGGCTCAAAACGATATTTTTCATGAAAGAAGGCATACGCGATCATTTTTGCAAAGTTTCAAGTGATTTAAAGCCATTTTGACAAGTTACCATATTTCACACCAGACTTCCCCACAAACCAAATTATGGATTGGGACTTAGACAAGGGTGAAATTCTGAAAACTTACAAAAATGAGTTTGAATAGCTCAAAACGATATTTTTCATGAAAGAAGGCATACGCGATCATTTTTGCAAAGTTTCAAGTGATTTAAAGCCATTTTGACAAGTTACCATATTTCAGATCAGACTTCCCCACAAACCAAATCATGGATTGGGACTTAGACAAGGGTGAAATTCTGAAAACTTACAAAAATGAGTTTGAATAGCTCAAAACGATATTTTTCATGAAAGAAGGCATACGCGATCATTTTTGCAAAGTTTCAAGTGATTTAAAGCCATTTTGACAAGTTACCATATTTCAGATCAGACTTCCCCACAAACCAAATCATGGATTGGGACTTAGACAAGGGTGAAATTCTGAAAACTTACAAAAATGAGTTTGAATGGCTCAAAACGATATTTTTCATGAAAAAAGGCATACGCGATCTTTTTTGAAAAGTTTCAAGTGATTTCAAGCCATTTTGACAAGTTACCATATTTCACACCAGACTTCCCCACAAACCAAATCATGGATTGGGACTTAGACAAAAGTGAAATTCTGAAAACTTACAAAAATGAGTTTGAATGGCTCAAAACGATATGTTTCATGAAAAAAGGCATACGTGATCGTTTTTGCACAGTTTCAAGTGATTTAAAGCCATTTTGACAAGTTACCATATTTTACACCAGACTTCCCCACAAACCAAATCATGGATTGGGACTTAGACAAGGGCGAAATTCTGAAAACTTACAAAAATGAGTTTGACTGGCTTAAAACGATTTTTTTCATGAAAAAAGGCATACGCGATCATTTTTACAAAGTTTCAAGTGATTTCAAGCCATTTTGACAAGTTACCATATTTCACATCAGACTTCCCCACAAACCAAATCATGGATTGGGACTTAGACAAAAGTGAAATTCTGAAAACTTACAAAAATGAGTTTGAATGGCTCAAAACGATATCTTTCATGAAAAAAGGCATACGTGATCATTTTTGCACAGTTTCAAGTGATTTAAAGCCATTTTGACAAGTTACCATATTTTACACCAGACTTCCCCACAAACCAAATCATGGATTGGGACTTAGACAAGGGCGAAATTCTGAAAACTTACAAAAATGAGTTTGACTGGCTTAAAACGATTTTTTTCATGAAAAAAGGCATACGCGATCATTTTTACAAAGTTTCAAGTGATTTAAAGCCATTTTGACAAGTTACCATATTTCACATCAGACTTCCCCACAAACCAAATCATGGATTGGGACTTAGACAAGGGTGAAATTCTGAAAACTTACAAAAATGAGTTTGAATGGCTCAAAACGATTTTTTTCATGAAAAAAGGCATACGCGATCATTTTTGAAAAGTTTCAAGTGATTTAAAGCCATTTTGACAAGTTACCATGTTTCACACCAGACTTCCCCACAAACCAAATCATGGATTGGGACTTAGACAAGGGTGAAATTCTGAAAACTTACAAAAATGAGTTTGAATGGCTCAAAACGATTTTTTTCATGAAAGAAGGCATACGCGATCATTTTTGAAAAGTTTTAAGTTATTTAAAGCCATTTTGACAAGTTACCATGTTTCACACCAGACTTCCCCACAAACCAAATCATGGATTGGGACTTAGACAAGGGTGAAATTCTGAAAACTTACAAAAATGAGTTTGAATAGCTCAAAACGATATTTTTCATGAAAGAAGGCATACGCGATCATTTTTGCAAAGTTTCAAGTGATTTAAAGCCATTTTGACAAGTTACAATATTTCACATCAGACTTCCCCACAAACCAAATCATGGATTGGGACTTAGACAAGGGTGAAATTCTGAAAACTTACAAAAATGAGTTTGAATGCCTCAAAACGATATTTTTCATGAAAAAAGGCATGCGCGATCATTTTTGCAAAGTTTCAAGTGATTTCAAGCCATTTTGACAAGTTACCATATTTCACACCAGACTTCCCCACAAACCAAATCATGGATTTGGACTTAGACAAGGGTGAAATTCTGAAAATTTACAAAAATGAGTTTGACTGGCTAAAAACGATTTTTTTCATGAAAGAAGGCATACGCGATCATTTTTGCAAAGTTTCAAGTGATTTAAAGCCATTTTGACAAGTTACCATATTTCACACCAGACTTCCCCACAAACCAAATCATGGATTGGGACTTAGACAAAAGTGAAATTCTGAAAACTTACAAAAATGAGTTTGAATGGCTCAAAACGATATTTTTCATGAAAAAAGGCATACGCGATCATTTTTGCACAGTTTCAAGTGATTTAAAGCCATTTTGACAAGTTACCATATTTTACACCAGACTTCCCCACAAACCAAATCATGGATTGGGACTTAGACAAGGGCGAAATTCTGAAAACTTACAAAAATGAGTTTGAATGGCTCAAAACGATATTTTTCATGAAAGAAGGCATACGCGATCATTTTTGCAAAGTTTCAAGTGATTTATAGCCATTTTGACAAGTTACCATATTTCACACCAGACTTCCCCACAAACCAAATCATGGATTGGGTTTTAGACAAGGGCGAAATTCTGAAAACTTACAAAAATGGGTTTGACTGGCTTAAAACGATTTTTTTCATGAAAAAAGGCATACGCGATCATTTTTGCAAAGTTTCAAGTGATTTAAAGCCATTTTGACAAGTTACCATATTTCACACCAGACTTCCCCACAAACCAAATCATGGATTGGGACTTAGACAAGGGTGAAATTCTGAAAACTTACAAAAATGAGTTTGAATGGCTCAAAACGATTTTTTTCATGAAAGAAGGCATACGCGATCATTTTTGAAAAGTTTCAAGTGATTTAAAGCCATTTTGACAAGTTACCATGTTTCACACCAGACTTCCCCACAAACCAAATCATGGATTGGGACTTAGACAAGGGTGAAATTCTGAAAACTTACAAAAATGAGTTTGAATGGCTCAAAACGATATTTTTCATGAAAGAAGGCATACGCGATCATTTTTGCAAAGTTTCAAGTGATTTAAAGCCATTTTGACAAGTTACCATATTTCACACCAGACTTCCCCACAAACCAAATTATGGATTGGGACTTAGACAAGGGTGAAATTCTGAAAACTTACAAAAATGAGTTTGAATAGCTCAAAACGATATTTTTCATGAAAGAAGGCATACGCGATCATTTTTGCAAAGTTTCAAGTGATTTAAAGCCATTTTGACAAGTTACCATATTTCAGATCAGACTTCCCCACAAACCAAATCATGGATTGGGACTTAGACAAGGGTGAAATTCTGAAAACTTACAAAAATGAGTTTGAATAGCTCAAAACGATATTTTTCATGAAAGAAGGCATACGCGATCATTTTTGCAAAGTTTCAAGTGATTTAAAGCCATTTTGACAAGTTACCATATTTCAGATCAGACTTCCCCACAAACCAAATCATGGATTGGGACTTAGACAAGGGTGAAATTCTGAAAACTTACAAAAATGAGTTTGAATGGCTCAAAACGATATTTTTCATGAAAAAAGGCATACGCGATCTTTTTTGAAAAGTTTCAAGTGATTTCAAGCCATTTTGACAAGTTACCATATTTCACACCAGACTTCCCCACAAACCAAATCATGGATTGGGACTTAGACAAAAGTGAAATTCTGAAAACTTACAAAAATGAGTTTGAATGGCTCAAAACGATATGTTTCATGAAAAAAGGCATACGTGATCATTTTTGCACAGTTTCAAGTGATTTAAAGCCATTTTGACAAGTTACCATATTTTACACCAGACTTCCCCACAAACCAAATCATGGATTGGGACTTAGACAAGGGTGAAATTCTGAAAACTTACAAAAATGAGTTTGAATGGCTCAAAACGATTTTTTTCATGAAAAAAGGCATACGCGATCATTTTTGAAAAGTTTCAAGTGATTTAAAGCCATTTTGACAAGTTACCATGTTTCACACCAGACTTCCCCACAAACCAAATCATGGATTGGGACTTAGACAAGGGTGAAATTCTGAAAACTTACAAAAATGAGTTTGAATGGCTCAAAACGATATTTTTCATGAAAGAAGGCATACGCGATCATTTTTGCAAAGTTTCAAGTGATTTAAAGCCATTTTGACAAGTTACCATATTTCACACCAGACTTCCCCACAAACCAGATCATGGATTGGGACTTAGACAAGGGTGAAATTCTGAAAACTTACAAAAATGAGTTTGAATGGCTCAAAACGATATTTTTCATGAAAGAAGGCATACGCGATCATTTTTGCAAAGTTTCAAGTGATTTAAAGCCATTTTGACAAGTTACCATATTTCACATCAGACTTCCCCACAAACCAAATCATGGATTGGGACTTAGACAAGGGTGAAATTCTGAAAACTTACAAAAATGAATTTGACTGGCTAAAAACGATTTTTTTCATGAAATAAGGCATACGCGATCATTTTTGCAAAGTTTCAAGTGATTTAAAGCCATTTTGACAAGTTACCATATTTCACACCAGACTTCCCCACAAACCAAATCATGGATTGGGACTTAGACAAAAGTGAAATTCTGAAAACTTACAAAAATGAGTTTGAATGGCTCAAAACGATATTTTTCATGAAAAAATGCATACGCGATCATTTTTGCACAGTTTCAAGTGATTTAAAGCCATTTTGACAAGTTACCATATTTCACACCAGACTTCCCCACAAACCAAATCATGGATTGGGACTTAAACAAGGGTGAAATTCTGAAAACTTACAAAAATGAGTTTGACTGGCTCAAAACGATTTTTCTCATGAAAGAAGGCATACGCAATCATTTTTGCAAAGTTTCAAATGATTTCAAGCTATTTTGACAAGTTACCATATTTCACACCAGACTTCCCCACAAACCAAATCATGGATTGGGACTTAGACAAGGGTGAAATTCTGAAAACTTACAAAAATGAGTTTGAATGGCTCAAAACGATATTTTTCATGAAAGAAGGCATACGCGATCATTTTTGAAAAGTTTCAAGTGATTTAAAGCCATTTTGACAAGTTACCATGTTTCTTACCAGACTTCCCCACAAACCAAATCATGGATTGGGACTTAGACAAGGGTGAAATTCTGAAAACTTACAAAAATGAGTTTGAATGGCTCAAAACGATATTTTTCATGAAAGAAGGCATACGCGATCATTTTTGCAAAGTTTCAAGTGATTATAAGCCAATTTGACAAGTTACCATATTTCACACCAGACTTCCCCACAAACCAGATCATGGATTGGGACTTAGACAAGGGTGAAATTCTGAAAACTTACAAAAATGAGTTTGAATGGCTCAAAACGATATTTTTCATGAAAGAAGGCATACGCGATCATTTTTGCAAAGTTTCAAGTGATTTAAAGCCATTTTGACAAGTTACCATATTTCACACCAGACTTCCCCAGAAACCAAATCATGGATTGGGTTTTAGACAAGGGCGAAATTCTGAAAACTTACAAAAATGGGTTTGACTGGCTTAAAACGATTTTTTTCATGAAAAAAGGCATACGCGATCATTTTTGCAAAGTTTCAAGTGATTTAAAGCCATTTTGACAAGTTACCATATTTCACACCAGATTTCCCCACAAACCAAATCATGGATTGGGACTTAGACAAGGGTGAAATTCTGAAAACTTACAAAAATGAGTTTGAATGGCTCAAAACGATATTTTTCATGAAAAAAGGCATACGCGATGTTTTTTGAAAAGTTTCAAGTGATTTCAAGCCATTTTGACAAGTTACCATATTTCACACCAGACTTCCCCACAAACCAAATCATGGATTGGGACTTAGACAAAAGTGAAATTCTGAAAACTTACAAAAATGAGTTTGAATGGCTCAAAACGATATTTTTCATGAAAAAAGGCATACGCGATCATTTTTGCACAGTTTCAAGTGATTTAAAGCCATTTTGACAAGTTACCATATTTTACACCAGACTTCCCCACAAACCAAATCATGGATTGGGACTTAGACAAGGGCGAAATTCTGAAAACTTACAAAAATGAGTTTGACTGGCTTAAAACGATTTTTTTCATGAAAAAAGGCATACGCGATCATTTTTACAAAGTTTCAAGTGATTTCAAGCCATTTTGACAAGTTACCATATTTCACATCAGACTTCCCCACAAACCAAATCATGGATTGGGACTTAGACAAGGGTGAAATTCTGAAAACTTACAAAAATGAGTTTGAATAGCTCAAAACGATATTTTTCATGAAAAAAGGCATACGCGATCATTTTTACAAAGTTTCAAGTGATTTCAAGCCATTTTGACAAGTTACCATATTTCACATCAGACTTCCCCACAAACCAAATCATGGATTGGGACTTAGACAAGGGTGAAATTCTGAAAACTTACAAAAATGAGTTTGAATGGCTCAAAACGTTTTTTTTCATGAAAAAACGCATACGCGATCATTTTTACAAAGTTTCAAGTGATTTCAAGCCATTTTGACAAGTTACCATATTTCACACCAGACTTCCCCACAAACCAAATCATGGATTGGGACTTAGACAAGGGTGAAATTCTGAAAACTTACAAAAATGAGTTTGAATGGCTCAAAACGATATTTTTCATGAAAGAAGGCATACGCGATCATTTTTGCAAAGTTTCAAGTGATTTAAAGCCAATTTGACAAGTTACCATATTTCACACCAGACTTCCCCACAAACCAGATCATGGATTGGGACTTAGACAAGGGCGAAATTCTGAAAACTTACAAAAATGAGTTTGACTGGCTCAAAACGATATTTTTCATGAAAGAAGGCATACGCGATCATTTTTGCAAAGTTTCAAGTGATTTAAAGCCATTTTGACAAGTTAGCATATTTCACACCAGACTTCCCCACAAACCAAATCATGGATTGGGTTTTAGACAAGGGCGAAATTCTGAAAACTTACAAAAATGGGTTTGACTGGCTTAAAACGATTTTTTTCATGAAAAAAGGCATACGCGATCATTTTTGCAAAGTTTCAAGTGATTTAAAGCCATTTTGACAAGTTACCATATTTCACACCAGACTTCCCCACAAACCAAATCATGGATTGGGACTTAGACAAGGGTGAAATTCTGAAAACTTACAAAAATGAGTTTGAATGGCTCAAAACGATATTTTTCATGAAAAAAGGCATACGCGATCTTTTTTGAAAAGTTTCAAGTGATTTCAAGCCATTTTGACAAGTTACCATATTTCACACCAGACTTCCCCACAAACCAAATCATGGATTGGGACTTAGACAAAAGTGAAAATCTGAAAACTTACAAAAATGAGTTTGAATGGCTCAAAACGATATTTTTCATGAAAAAAGGCATACGCGATCATTTTTGCACAGTTTCAAGTGATTTAAAGCCATTTTGACAAGTTACCATATTTTACACCAGACTTCCCCACAAACCAAATCATGGATTGGGACTTAGACAAGGGCAAAATTCTGAAAACTTACAAAAATGAGTTTGACTGGCTTAAAACGATTTTTTTCATGAAAAAAGGCATACGCGATCATTTTTACAAAGTTTCAAGTGATTTCAAGCCATTTTGACAAGTTACCATATTTCACATCAGACTTCCCCACAAACCAAATCATGGATTGGGACTTAGACAAGGGTGAAATTCTGAAAACTTACAAAAATGAGTTTGACTATCTTAAAACGATTTTTTTCATGAAAAAAGGCATACGCGATCATTTTTACAAAGTTTCAAGTGATTTCAAGCCATTTTGACAAGTTACCATATTTCACATCAGACTTCCCCACAAACCAAATCATGGATTGGGACTTAGACAAGGGTGAAATTCTGAAAACTTACAAAAATGAGTTTGAATGGCTCAAAACGATTTTTTTCATGAAAAAACGCATACGCGATCATTTTTACAAAGTTTCAAGTGATTTCAAGCCATTTTGACAAGTTACCATATTTCACACCAGACTTCCCCACAAACCAAATCATGGATTGGGACTTAGACAAGGGTGAAATTCTGAAAACTTACAAAAATGAGTTTGAATGGCTCAAAACGATATTTTTCATGAAAGAAGGCATACGCGATCATTTTTGCAAAGTTTCAAGTGATTTAAAGCCAATTTGACAAGTTACCATATTTCACACCAGACTTCCCCACAAACCAGATCATGGATTGGGACTTAGACAAGGGCGAAATTCTGAAAACTTACAAAAATGAGTTTGACTGGCTCAAAACGATATTTTTCATGAAAGAAGGCATACGCGATCATTTTTGCAAAGTTTCAAGTGATTTAAAGCCATTTTGACAAGTTAGCATATTTCACACCAGACTTCCCCACAAACCAAATCATGGATTGGGTTTTAGACAAGGGCGAAATTCTGAAAACTTACAAAAATGGGTTTGACTGGCTTAAAACGATTTTTTTCATGAAAAAAGGCATACGCGATCATTTTTGCAAAGTTTCAAGTGATTTAAAGCCATTTTGACAAGTTACCATATTTCACACTAGACTTCCCCACAAACCAAATCATGGATTGGGACTTAGACAAGGGTGAAATTCTGAAAACTTACAAAAATGAGTTTGAATGGCTCAAAACGATATTTTTCATGAAAAAAGGCATACGCGATCTTTTTTGAAAAGTTTCAAGTGATTTCAAGCCATTTTGACAAGTTACCATATTTCACACCAGACTTCCCCACAAACCAAATCATGGATTGGGACTTAGACAAAAGTGAAATTCTGAAAACTTACAAAAATGAGTTTGAATGGCTCAAAACGATATTTTTCATGAAAAAAGGCATACGCGATCATTTTTGCACAGTTTCAAGTGATTTAAAGCCATTTTGACAAGTTACCATATTTTACACCAGACTTCCCCACAAACCAAATCATGGATTGGGACTTAGACAAGGGCAAAATTCTGAAAACTTACAAAAATGAGTTTGACTGGCTTAAAACGATTTTTTTCATGAAAAAAGGCATACGCGATCATTTTTACAAAGTTTCAAGTGATTTCAAGCCATTTTGACAAGTTACCATATTTCACATCAGACTTCCCCACAAACCAAATCATGGATTGGGACTTAGACAAGGGTGAAATTCTGAAAACTTACAAAAATGAGTTTGACTATCTTAAAACGATTTTTTTCATGAAAAAAGGCATACGCGATCATTTTTACAAAGTTTCAAGTGATTTCAAGCCATTTTGACAAGTTACCATATTTCACATCAGACTTCCCCACAAACCAAATCATGGATTGGGACTTAGACAAGGGCGAAATTCTGAAAACTTACAAAAATGATTTTGACTGCCTTAAAACGATTTTTTTCATGAAAAAACGCATACGCGATCATTTTTACAAAGTTTCAAGTGATTTCAAGCCATTTTGACAAGTTACCATATTTCACATCAGACTTCCCCACAAACCAAATCATGGATTGGGACTTAGACAAGGGTGAAATTCTGAAAACTTACAAAAATGAGTTTGACTGGCTAAAAACGATATTTTTCATGAAAAAAGGCATACGCGATCATTTTTGAAAAGTTTCAAGTGATTTAAAGCCATTTTGACAAGTTACCATATTTCACACCAGACTTCCCCACAAACCAAATCATGGATTGGGACTTAGACAAGGGTGAAATTCTGAAAACTTCCAAAAATGAGTTTGACTGGCTCAAAACGGCTCTAAAAATTGAATATACACCGACATCCCGTACGGTTGTAAAAATTGAATATACACAGACAATTATCATTCTGGTCTACTGAGTAAAATAAGTCACATAAAAGAACCAGTTAATTTTGACTTCAGGCTGAAGTGTTTCTTATATAACAGGTACTTAGGAAAAAATATACCCCTATATTAGGAAAAAATACAGGCCCACGTGGTTCTTAACTGGTTCTTATTTCCAGTCAGAAAACAATTCCTCCTGGTATAGAGTTGGAAACCTCATATTGTATAAAATGTGTTGAATACATTGTGAAGATGAATTATGTTGTGAATTGAGGGCTGTTTTGATAAAACATATGCATGCAGGATGTGAAAAACTTACTTTGCATTTTGCGAGTCCTGATCAACCAATTGATGTATAGTGCATATAATAGCACCGTGGGTTGGTTCTGTGACACCCTGGCTCCCTTCTCCGGGTGGCAGCCTGTAAACAAGATCCTTCATCGCGTGTTTGCCTGACAAAAGGAAGACGCAGAAGTGAAGCAAACGGACTCTCGCATAGCAAACTGCAAACCAGGTCTCATACCTATAACAATTTTATTCCTTGTGTCCAACGCCAGATTCCGAAGTGCTGTGGCGTCTGCCCGAATGACAGCATCGTCATCGACTCGGAGTAACTCGACTAAGATCGGTAGACCCTTCTCTCGCCTTAGCGTTGAACGTAATAACGCTGACCACTGGAAAATACGTGGAATTATTTGAAAAATTATTCTAGACACATATGCAAGGCTAAATCAATGAAGGTTCAACTGTAAACTATGAGCGCGCAGGGATGTTAAGTAATTACTTATTTTCACCTCTAAACACGGAATTACTTCCTTGAAACAGCATCGAGAGCACAAAGGAAACTTACGAAGGCAAATTTACTTGCTAAAAGGGATCAGGGTTATACAAATAACTAATATTTATAGTAAAACATTTTTTAAAGAGGTGAAAGATGGAATTTTGCAATCAACAAGTTAGATCGCCATTTTGTTTTGTGAGTTTACTACATGAAATTCCATCGCTCAATTGTAGTGCCACGTTCGTGGATACGCCATTTACTGTAGTGTGTGCGGAACGTGTGCGATAATAACATCTTGAGTGATTGAAAACAATGAAAGCTACTGCGCAATGGAAAGAAATATTTGCACGGTTCCATGCACGATAATCAAAACTGGAAACTTCTGTTTAAGCTATAAAATTAACCAGAGAAATAAATCTAACCAATAGAACCAGTTTGAAAGGGATAAGGAAAATATCTCGAAATATTTCTACTGGTTATAGATCAGGCCCACTAGCACATTTCTTCAGTAAATTTTCTAGTTATTGTAATTACACTAACTATTCATTTGGTAAACCCCTCAATAAACAATGAACTGAACTATTGCTGTCGCATACAAGAACAACAGAATAAACACTAATGGTGTCACCTCGGAGCGATTACAGAATTCCCGGCCACTCTAAACAGTTTTTGGTTTTAGGGGATACGGGGATAAGCAGTCATTAAAATGACAGAACTATATGAGTAGTTTAATGGTTCAAACACTAAGAGGAGAATGTGTGACTGTTATACGACGATAAGCAATGATTGAATGACGTAAGTTTTGAAGTAGTTTAATATGTACTATAGCGAGCAGGTAGAGAGATTTATAAACTGTGATTGTAAAAAGTATGCATTGTTATCTATGCATCATAGCTGCTCAGACAAATATTTAAAAAGCATTGGAAAGCATGTTTTCTTATTTATTCGGCATTTGCCATTTTAAAGGTTAGCAAAACTTGTTTAACTTAAAGTTGCTCAATGTTTTGAGCTCTGGCATTGTGACAGTGTCCCTAACCCTAAAACTCATGAAAATACATGATATATTTATACGAGTAAATCACTGCATGCGTCTATATCATGACTTACATAATATTCACGAGTCCAATGTGATGAGCTTATAAAGAACGAAGCAAATACATGCATGAGAGCGTGTATTTTAAAAAACGAGCGAAAGTGATGAAATACATAATATAGTTATCTGATTAAAGTACTCGAATATTTACGTCATTTCAATGACTGTGTATCCCGTATCAGTAAAATATTCATGACTGCGTATCCCCCCCCCCCCGAAAAAAACAAACACCAAAAGTGGCCGGATATTCTATAATCTAGCCGAAAGGATCAAGTGGAGCTGTTAACCAATGTCGCGTGACTGCAAACTCTTGTGCTCGTTTGACCTGGTCTGATACTTTAACATAATTTATAAGAAATGTGTTTTGAGGGGCTGCGAAGAATCGATAATTGAGGGGATCCATAGTTATATACGCATGTGTTCCCAAAGTGTAAAAACAATCGATTTGAAACAAAATTAATGATGCAGCACGCGAATATTTTTCCTTCGCTAATCGATCTTCCGAAACTGACCCATCTGTTCTTTTCATTTTTCAATCATCTGTAACTTGCTGAATATCTGACTTCCATTTACACTCACGAATACCGTACAGACTATGCGTACGTTAAGAAAATTATCCCTCTCAGTTTTGATTTGCGACCGTCTCTGAATGGCATTAAAACGATGAAACATGAACAATGAATTGTATCATTGTTTGAATTTATTAACTTTTTTCAAAATTACTGCTTTTATTTTATCACTTTTTCATGTTTTGAACGAAAAACGAGACAATATGATTGGTAAATGATGTCTTTAAAAAAATTGAATCATGTAAGCAAGCTGTTGTGAAATTGTGATTAATGCTTCTTAAAATATCACAGAGAAGCATTAAAAAGCTCACTTTTCAAATTTTGCTGTAAATCCCAGAATAAACCCTTAATTTAGAATAAGTTATTACCTGAAAGTTCACTGAATGTCACTCTCGCTCACTTGTTTTGCCCTAAAAAATAAAAAAAAATTGTGAAACTCAATCACCAATAACCTCAGGGACTGTTGATTAAAGAATGGAAATTAGGACGTATATTCATGCAATTATGCTGTTTCTTACTAGCGTCAAACAATAATAAGCAACTGCAAGTAAACTTCTGAGATATGATAACAGACGCAACCCTGGACTCAAGTTATGAACATTTGGAACAACCTAATAAAGAAAGTGTGTACTCCATTGACAAGGACAATACTTCTACCTTGACGTCATATTTCGTTACGCTTTTGGTATATTGCTTCATGTGCCTATCATTCAACAGTATATATACCACCGTGTTGGAGAATCAAAAGGGCTGGTAACTAATAAGACGGAACATCATAGTAATTGTGACAACCATACTGCACACGATAATCCTGAACTTCAGAGGATAATGAAGGATACACAAAGTGAATCCTCACTTATCCTCCTAGCCACCATAGTTACTGCAACTATCCAAACATTATTCATGACCCTCATGCTTGGGTCATGGTCAGATAACGTTGGACGTCGAACTGTTACAGCAATTGTGATATTTGGAAGCATTACGGAGAGTACACTTATATTGATTATAATATGTTTTAAACTGCCAATATTTTCTCTCATCCTATCGAGCTTTATTGGTGGTATGTGTGGTTATTTCCCCACAATAATACTGTCAGTGTTTTCATATATAGCTGATGTAACCCTCCCTGATCAGCGTGCATTGCGACTTGGTATACTTGAAGCAGTTGCTTTCATAAGTGGAATGATAAGTCACCTATCAAGTGGATGGTGGATTGAGAAAGCTGGTTATGTCGCACCATATTGGCTGATAACATCGTTACATTTTTGTGCATTTCTTTATACAATATTTGTATTACCTGAGTCTCGTCAAATCAATGTCAAAAAATTTGGCGCAGGTCTATGTCAATTTGAACATATATGGTCAATTATTAGATTATTTCAAGAACCAAGACAGGGCCAGCGATCGAAGTTAACTCATTTGACGTTTGCAACATCATGTATGATGTTATCATCAACTGGTTTTGGATGTCTGTTTGTCCTTTATGCTCTTGACGTACCCCTGTGTTTTAATTCATTATTTATTGGTTAATTCAGAGGAAGGGAATTATCGTTCAGCTGCGTTTTTTATTTACACCACTTTGCCTGACCACCTGACCACGTTGGCTGCTACACTCGTCCAATGTGGTTTAAATTATTTACCAGTTTTTAACAGAATGGGCCACAAAAAATGGTTACACAATTTGAACCACGTTGGAAGAATGTGGTAGCGAACATATTCCAGTGGTAAAGACAATGCATATGTGTATCAATCAGAATCTGTCACTGAGGCCGCGATCAACACCTGGCTTTGCCAAAAATCCTCTTGGCTTTGGTCACTTTAAAGAACTATATAGGCCAGAACGCTTGGACAACTTAAACCACCTTGCCAAAGCGTCATAACCAACGTAGCCCAGTGGTCAAGTACAAATGTCTCAACAAACGTGGCTAGGATCAATTCCTGCCTATAATTTCATTGTACGGTCATTGCCTGCAGTCAAAGAAGACGCAGTACCCGAAAATCGCAGAAAAGCCAGGCATGTGAGAAGCTAAGTACACACTACACTAAGTACAGTATGCATAAAAAACCCATTTACGTGACATAAAGTATATTACTGCATGTATCAGTAACACGATACGATAGAAGCATCTCATTTACAACTGCGTTTTGTACTATGGTAGAATTTACAATCCTGTAGTGGACGAAAACGAAAGAAAACAAGAAGCATTGAAGGACATGATTCAAGTCAATCTTCAATTGTCCAGCTTTAGACCCCGCTCACACGATACCGGCCGACAGAGTTTGAAAACGGTATGAAATTCTTACATTTAGGGGCTGCGTTCACACGATGCCGGTATGAAATTGTGTGAAACCGTAATGCCAACCGTAAGAGTTTGAAAACGGTATACGTACCGTAAAAGCTTGAAACCGTAGTGAAATTCAACCGTCAGACTACCGTGTGAACGCCTAACCGTTAGTGTTTCATTACGATTAATACAAAATAATGAAATTAACAAAAGTTTTTGTTGGATATTATATTCTGTCTATTTTAACTGGTTTGTACAGCACATTGTCAATAAATTTAAGCTTGTTACAAAAACGTTGGGTAGAAATTGAAAAGGACGTCGTATTCTCACAGTTTTATTACTGGATACAAAAAAAAAACGAAAAGGAAAAAAAGAGAAGACAACGCCGATTCTGGTCGATGCCAGGACGAACTTCTTCTTGGTGGCAGAGTTTTAGAAATAACCTTGTTGTGGAAGAGCAATGGCGAGAGAATTTCCGACAATTCAACGACTCAAATCCGACATTGATCCGGTTTCGTGTGAACGCAACACCAAAACGCGATATCACTCTACCGGTATCGTGTGGACATTTGAAAACCTAATGATTTTTACCAGCAGAGTCACATACCGGCATCGTGTGAACGGGGTCTTAAACAGAGGAGAAACGAAACTAGCTGTTAACTACATGGCGCAAAATGTTTATCAGTTATCCAGTGCAACTTACCTGAGTGTACGGATTTCTTCCATTAAGGGCAACTCGGCAATTCTGACATAAATGTCGTTTGTAGTCTGATCATATCTTTCGTACATTGACAACACAACCTCCTTCGCAGCCTCGTCAAAAATCTTCAACATTTCTGCTGGTGCTTCGGGTAAGAAATAGGCCAAAACTTGCAGAGGTTGTTCACACGCGAGAACATTGTAGTCAGTTACGAGAGTCTGAAGGTTTCCTGGAAGAAAAAAGATGTGGGCCTTTAAAATTTCGTACAAATTTCATAGAGAACTCTAAGGCCATATATAAAATACGTTTGATGATTCTAAGCATTAGCTATAATCCCTAAAGCCCCGTACGGACAAGCAAGTTGTCCTTGACAAGTTTTATTTGCTCGTGTGTACGTGAAAAAACTGACAACTTTTCCTTGACAAGGAGCCTGGTTTAAAAGCTAGTCGTACCAGCTTTTCGCCAAGGAAACTTGCTCGTGTGTACGTGCAACAAGGAACACTTGACAAGGGAATTGTTTGTTTACGTACTTAAATCATGCGGCCTCGTAAAAGTTGTCAAGGAAAAATATTGTCAAATTACGCGTACACAGGAACAAATAAAGTCTGTCATGGAAAAATTGTTTGTCGTGCAGACGCGTAAGAGAACTCGTCAAGAAACTTGTCAATGTATTTTCTCGTGTGAACGCGAAAAAATGACAATTTTTCCTTGAGAAGGAGCCTGGTTTAAAGCTAGTCGTACCAGCTTTTCAGCAAGGAAACTTAATCGTGTGTGCGCGCAAAAAGGGAATTTTTGTGTACGTACTTAATTCATGCGGCCTTTACATTCAAGATAATGTTCAAAATTTACAATGACGTTATTGACATTAAGGGACTACACTGAATTGCAAAGTATCATATACAGAATCGACCTCACCACCTATCTCTCAGCGGGTTAAGCACTGGGCTAGCATTTCAAAGGTTATAATAGTTCTCATTCCTCGTGAGCCAGGCACAATTTCTGATTAACAAGTGTACCGTATCGTAACTTGTATCCCGGTATCAACAGCCATACCTTCACACATCAATTTGATTGTGTCTCTGTACACACTCTTGCCATGATGATCCACAAATGTCTTTACAAATAGTTTGAATCTGTTTTTGATTTCATTTCTCGGCGCCTGCAGACACACCCACTCTCGTATGGTGTGTCCCTTCATATCCTACAATTCTCTACACTTTCTACCATGTCATTGCCTAGGTCAATGTCACCCTGGGCATGTCATCTTCATCAGTTTCATCTGAGGGAAAATATATAAATAGTTTCTAACTTGTTTAAGTTTAGAACACAAGAAAATGAACTGGTGATATCACATGCCTTTTGATGTATGATTATTTAGCGATTAGTCGTCCAAGGCGAGGTAATTACAAGCCTATATTCACCTCGCCTGAGGCAACTAATTGTTTTAGTATAAATTTCCCTTTTGAAAAATTAACTTCAAATTCATAACTGTATACAAAAGCAAAAAGCAATAGTCACTGGTCAGTGACTATCACTTCCGAGAAAGCAAATCTTGACCAATCAGAATGCAGGAAAATCAATAGTCACCTGGAAATTTATACTGAACAGAAATAGATCACATCAAATCCCAACAAGCACAACCTAAAAATGTGCTTCTAAAGGAGCTTCTAAATGCAATTTGAACCCATACGAAAAAGTATTTCAAGTCAATGCTCTGTCAAAAGTCAGCACTTTTCTCCCACAGGGAAAATTGTCAGGTCGGCTACGCAATACTGGCTTAATGTGGTGTGGCTGTCTGCCATTTTGCCAAAAAATAAATGAACAAACTGTATAGTACCATAACGAAGTCCTCGTCTCAGTCTTCCAGATGTTAAAGCCTCCTGTCTGTCTCTCCTTCCCATCACTTTCTCAGCTTCTTGTCGAGCCCCAATGTCCATCTGATCATATTCTTCATCATCAAGTGCTGTTAGGTCACACATCAAGTCGAGGGATTGTACGATAGTCACTAGAAAGAGAAAAAAAAATTGTTTTTTAAGTTCATAAACAATTTGTAAAATGAACTTGACAAATAAACATACTCTTCCATATTGTCTCCCATCAAATCAATTCCATCGTCGGCCTCGTCTTCCACACCACTTTAATCATTTCCCAAAATAGCATCTGACTAATCCTCAAGTGGAGCCAAATGCCGAGCAGGACTGGTCGTCAACGCATCTGTTCGATCATAACGTACATCATCTTGGGGGTCTCGGCTTGGACTGGTTGCGATAGTGCTTGACGAATCCTCCTTAAATGAAAAGGCAACATTATAACACAAGGAAAATATACCAACACAAAAAAAAGATGGCTGACATATTTATACAGATGAGAATAAGCAGTCAAGAAGGGCATAGTTAATAGAGCTATAAGGTTTGGAAACTCATTACAACTACAATACAAGTCATTATCCATGTTTTTGTTCTGATTTATGCAGAAATAAGGTCCTTCATCATCACATGCATATTGTAATTAGACCTAACGAACCAATAACAATGTTTTAGAAAAGTTAGCCACCTGCAACTTGAACAATAGGGTAATTCAAGAATTGCTATTGGTAGATTTGGTAAAAACACACTACACATGTGACGATGAAAAACCATATTTTGCATAAACGTTGACCAACATAGATAATGAGTTACATAGTTATTCTAATAAGTTTTACTCAATTAACTACGAGAAGGGGATGGAAGTAGTCATTAGGGCAATATTAAAAATCCTCTCAATATGTTTGAAGCTGGAAACTGCACAGTGGCATCACTAATATGCGCTTGGACGGGGCACACTGGGTGATCTCCAGCCACAAAAGCCTTAAGGGAGGGCCCTGGTATTGTCATTTTTCAAGACAAAAGCTGACATTGCTGACGTATAGTGCCTCACATTCTTCAAGCAAACACAAGTGCCAAAAAATGGGAGAACGACAAACAAACAATGATTTTGGCAACAGGAGATGTATTTTGGTAAGTTCAATTTCTCACTTTACTGACTAATGAATATCAAAACAATTTTGACATAATTCTGTGACATCTTCCCCTCCAAAAGTCCAGGGAAATGAAATTTCACCATTTCTAGTTTGTAGTAGGGCAGGGGGGGTTCACAAATTTTGAACCAGGGGCCTGTGGCCATGATGGTAAAGCACTGAAACTGCAATACACATACAGGTAAAGATTGAGTCCAAGGTGACAATTAATGGATGCATAATCACCATCGCACACTGTAATATTTCTAGGACATACAAGATGTTAATCAGGAAAAATTGCCTGATATGTAAAGAAGACATCAGCAAAACGTAATTACTGTAGGTACATATTTGCCAATTCAACATCTCTTAAGAGGAGAATTTTCAATGCAAGTTGCAAGAAATTTTGCAGCACGTGACAACATCTTGATATTATTGAACAGACTTGATCCACATTAAGTTATCTGTAGTGGCACGGCTTGCAACAGCTTACTGACAACAGACTTGTTGCAAGTTGATTGTCAAAACTTGTTATCCACAGGCTTGCTGCAAGTTGTTTCAACAAGTTGGAAGAAGTCTGCAGATGGCAAGTTGCAACAAGCTTGTTTTGAAGAAATCAACAAGTTTCTTACAACTTGTCGACATTTTTTAACAAGGAGGTAAAACTAACAACCTGCAAGAATGCTGTGAAAAAATAAGTACTCATAATTGTGATGCATTCTGTAACTGAAATTGTGTATTTATCATGATTTTCAGCATTCAACAGGTATTGAGTCCATACCTGTTAAAGGCTTGATGGTCTAATAACTAAAAGCTCACAATAAATATTTTCAGTCACAGCTGAATGCGGAGAATAGTTATTGCTTTCTTTAAGGAATTCATAATTATAGTATTTTGAGGGATTTAAATACACAAGCCATATGTCAAACATTGGCTACACAACTTTACAATTGTCTAATGTTTTGATGAACTTGACCGTCATTTTGAACCAAAAACAAAGTTAAATGAGGCATATAATTTGCTGACAAATAACAACAAGTACTCTTGATATAATATTGAAGAATACAACACATGGAATACAATTGACCTACAACATGTCAAAAGCGGCAGTGAAATATCGTATTGTGAAAGGCAAAACTCTTCAAAATTCATCACTAAACAACCATAGCTACTTCCAACATGTTTATTTACTTCAAATATAGTAAAATACCAAACTTACAGCCATTATTTTGCGTTTTTCCTCGCGTAGAAATATTGCCAATCGTCCCTTGCTCACTTCCCGTGCACATGCCGCTGCGAGCTGTTCACGTGATCAAAACTTCTCGGGCTTTTCCACTGGCCTCCAAATTAAATCAACTCACTTGCTCGATTACTTGGATCCCGAACTGGATCCATTCAGCCACTAAATTGACTAGAACTCGCCCTAGAATCACGGATTATCATAGATCACGTCCGAAAATCTGAGTTTTCAAAATCCTAAAACGGAAAAACAAGGTGTCCGATTATAAACACGCAATGCACACGCGCAGATCAATTAGAATATAATTACTGACGCTCATAATAACCTATTGTTCTCACTCTGCATTATATGACAGAATCATTACACCATTTGCCCCTCATTAAGCGAGAAAAGAATGTCATGAAGATCATTTTGCAGCTTCACAAATACAAATCGGAATTTCAATGACACATTGTGTGCAAGTCAATAAGCGTGAAGGGATATTCAATAGCAACAATTGACTCAAGTATGCATAAAAATTGAAATCCATTAATCAAAGATGGAAATTCAATAAGAATACAAAGAACATTCAAAAACACAAAAGAAGTTCTTGTTTGAATACAAGAAACGCTCAATTAGATAAAAATGTATGTTCAATAAAACCTAGGTTTACTTTATAGACACGCAATCATATTAACCCCAAAAACAAAAAAATGGAACGTTCATTATCAAGTTTTATCAGTCTAAGTTTGTACGTGGCGTTGCCATAACTCTGCTGTGCTTGCCACCCATCCTGTCTGGAGCCTTGCTTGCTTTCTACAGTGGTACACTGTACAAGATTTCACTTCGTTTCGACACCTTTGTAACATTTCACGTTATTCAAAAACTTTTAGAACAATTCAGCAAAGCCAAATATTTGCCGGAATAAAGAATATTTTTCAACAGCCCTTTTCTTTTCTTTGAGCATGTTGGTGTTCACATGACAACGTCGTTGAACATACATTTTTATCTAATTGAGCGTTTCTTGTATTCAAACAAAAACTTCTTTTGTGTTTTTGAATGTTCTTTGTATTCTTATTGAATTTCCATGTTTGATTAATGGCTTTCAATTTTCATGCATACTTGCGTCAATTGTTGCTATTGAATATCCCTTCACGCTTATTGACTTGCACACAATTTGTTATTGAAATTCCGATTTGTACACGTGAAGTTGTAAAATGATCTTAATGACATTCTTTTTTAGCTTAATGAGGGGCAAATGGTGTAATAGGGTTAGATTCTTAGGAAAAACGGGAGCGGTCTTTTTTGATTGTAGGGAAATTACCAGGGGTAAATAATATACGCGCTAAATGCCACACTGCAATATGAAAATTATTGCAGCCAGCTCCGTAAAGGCGTTTTATCTTATATATTGAAGAGTGAAAATAAGCGCCACAAAAACACAGTTTCACACAATACAATAAGCACTACAAATCTTTAATAGCTAATAACTAATTGGATTTATTATACACGCTACGTTGGTAAATACAAAATAGCAGTCATATTCCATAGACGGTAAACTTTAAAATCAGATTTGTACGAAACAACTATCTTGGTGGAATCTGTCTGAATAACAATTAGCTGATCACAGCCAGACTTTACTTTATTAAAATTTTCTTTAACGTCTGTCTTGGTTTTACATTCTGCACTCGTTGCAACCTCACGCGAAACACTTCTGAACGATCTTTTTGAACGATCTTCGAAACACTTTCTGGCGATCTTTTTGCACTCTTCATCCATGTTAGCCTCACAAAAACTACCTTGCAATAGTTGACTTGCTTTTCTTTTTAGTGAAGACGAGGTGCATTATAGGAACTGCCATGCGAGAAAGTGCTTAAAGGAACTGCCATGAATAATGTGCGCATATTGACTGGGCCAGTTAGCATGGTAGTAAACTCTGAGGGGAACATTGCATAATTGCTGAAGATTCTATAGCCGTTTCTCAGAAATTTGAAGAGAAAGAATTCGCAACGATCTTAGAAGCAACGGACTGTTGTGTTATGCCAGGTAAGGATACGTCATATAGAACAGGGCTAGAGTAAAGATTATGGTACTCCGATAGTACTTGAAACTGATAACAATTATAGCAAAATAACTGTACATCATTTCTGGCAAAGCAATTTGTATTATTCTTAAAGGTTGCATTATTCTCTGGATTTTTCAGGTTTGGTTGATGCTCACACTCACCCTGTTTTTGCAGGGGATAGAGTATATGAATTTGCAATGAAGGTAAGTCTACTCCAACCCCAAATTTCTAACCATGAGAAACACAACTGTTACGATAGATAGTAATGCTATTTCACGATGGCAGCGTTATCTCAGTCATTAAATTAGACCAAAACTGTGCTGTATGGTGAAAAGGTGTGCCCATTTGCCACTGATGACCATATGGCTGGGTTTCAGCCACATGATGGTATTATAATGCTTGGTGCTTAACTTCAAATAGAAACACCATTATTGGATCAAGTTAAGTATCTATCATTGGTATTGACCTTGTGTTTGGTAGCACATATGTACCATTGAAAGGCTTTTGCTCACTTCCATAAGGCATAAAGCTGCATGCCACCAAGCATTGCCCTTGAGTGAACCCCCCTTCACACTGCACCATTAATTCATCCCATCAGCAATGAAATTACCGCATGTGCTTGAATCAATATTGTAAACATTTATAATAACTTCCACTAGTTCTATTAATGCCACTGGTAATGCATCTGGCGTGTGTGACATTTAGTATGACCATGAATGAAGCACTTGTGGCCAGTACAATCAACGCTGCTGCGTCAATAAAGAGATCTCATTCTCATGGATCATTGGAGATTGGCAAATTTGCTGATATGCTGATTCTGGACTGCCCGAGGTAAAATATGTCAAAGTAAGGGCAATGTTTGAAACATGCCTTCTTTAATCAATATTTTTTTATGTTTTCTAGATGGAAACATTTAATTTACCAGTTTGCTGGACATGATCATGTGATAAAACATGTGATTAAGAAGGGACAACTTGTACATTCTCATAAAGACTAATAGATTATTTATTACTGTTTTTCATCATAGAATTATAATCAAAGACAAGCACACATGAAGTTTGTAAGTTTTAACTTTAATTTTCCATACAAATTAACCCCCCCCCCCTCCCTTATTACCTACAGTATATACTAGATTAACCCACTGCATAAACCCCATTAAAGATGTACATAGAAAGTAGAAAACATGTACGTATGTCATTGCCTGCATTATAATCGAACACTGTGTTTTGCATTTAAGGAATAGAAGTGATTGGAACAGTACTACTGGTATTCAGACTTTAAAGTTTAAGGTGACTCAATAATCTAAATCATGATGCTACATTGCACAATAGGTACTTTGCTCCATGGAAAATTGCCATAGAATCTTTTATATTGTACATGCAAAGCTAATCAGTTCATTGCATAGCTCTACTGGTTGTCTTCATAAATAGAAAAGTTTTTTCTCCTACCAATAATATATCCAGAGATAATGTTGTCATGGATAAGGATAACTCCACAGTTTATGCAAATTAAATTATATATAATTTGATTTGAACAGGGAAAATGATTTCTACATTTAGGCAAACTTTAAAGAAACTTTTTTTTGGAATACAGAGAACAGTGTTATAGTGCTGTGAAATGAACCAATTATGAAGCTACAGCATTTACTATAAAACATTTCTAAGCGGAGAAAAAATTTTGCTTATCTATAACAGAAATTACGGAAAGCAATATTATAATGGACTTAGAGAAAGTTAGTTTTTAACCCGTTTAGAAAATGGTATGTTGGATTCAGTCCAGATATATCACGTGATCAGTAATGGTCATTCACTTTATCACAAGGTTGAGCGAGTAAGATCTTAGGTGTCACGCTCTGGCCATGGATACAGACATGTATGTTGAGTGCACCAGAATTATTAAAACTACGAGGACAGTAGCAGCACTTGAAGGGCCTCTCATTCATGTGATCCTCCATATGCTTGCCCAGCTCTGTTCAGATGGTACATACACAATCACAGTACCTGCATGTGCAGTTCTTGCTCGATTTTGAACAGTTATGCAACAGAAATGTTTCACGGTTGTTAAAACATTTGGCACACTTGGAACAATATGCAGACCCCTCAGATGGCCCCTCATTGTTGGGCAGTTTATACCACTGGTGTACTAACTTTATCCACTTATAGCTTATTATAACTTATATAAAATTTTGGATATACTAATCACCTTTGCACTGCCACACTGAATGACATTAGACAATTATTGAATGAGGTCGAGCAGGATATGAGGAATTATTGAGGTGGAGGTTTGTATTATCCACCAAAGCCAAAGGCTGAGGTAGATAACACAAACCAAGGCCTTAATAATTCGTCTTATCCAGCAAGAACCGAATTCAATAATTGTTTTATTATTTTTTGAAAATATTTTAAACTCAGTTTAAATGCTTGCTTTGTAAGTAAGAAGACACTAAAAGTCGCATAAATTATAGCGTGACGTCATATCTTGCTTCAACATGCGACGAAATGACTCATAATGTTGTATATTTATTTTCAACCCCAAATTTGGGCAACTACCAAGCAGATATGACGATTTCACCTTTAGCTCTTAACCAATCAAAACTCCTAAAATATTTTCAATAAATAATAATATTTCTTACTGCTATTATCATCAACACCACTGTAAAACACCCACTATCAATTACTGTCAATCAAGACCATTATCTCAAATCAGAAAGCATATATATCCATTAAGTTATAGAATTCAAGTTCTAATTCTGCAGTTAATTAATTTTCTTACCTTATAACCATACATTTTCTGCTAGTGACAGCTCCAAAATCAACTTCATAAAACATCTTTGGAGAGTGACAATCTTCCTCAAAACATCAAATAGTAATCAACCAATTAATAGATTAAAGAGCTGAGGACATATTTTGAGTGAGGCCTGGCTGTGGAAACTAATACCTTCAGTTGCCAATAACGAGTATCAAAGCCAGATCCAAGGTTTATGACTTGACAATTGTTGTCGGTGAACTCAAGAAACTGCAGTGAGATAGTTTCCATTCCTTTCACATGAGAATAATAACCTGAGGAAAATTAAGATGACAAATCTGAATCACACATCAACAAACTGCTTCATGGAATATACAAATTAGAACTATATAGTTCTTAGAACTACGTTCAAGATAGAAAATCAATAAGACGAATTGCTTGTCCTCTTGGTGCCTGTGCAATCTATCTTGTTTCAAAATATTGAAATATTTCTATCGAGAACAGACAATTCTATCAGCCAATGATATGATGTATAGTTAGGAATCAAATTACTAACAAACCTCTGTTAATCTCGGGTGCCTTTCTTTCAACAGTCTTAACAAAATGTTGGATGTACGGTAATCTTGTCAATATCCCAACTGAACTGAAAATCTGAAAATTATATAGAAAATCTAACCAAGTGGACAATGGAGATCTTGACTCATTCTGGCAACATGAGGTAGACATTCTCAAAGTCTGTTTTCCTTACAGTTTCCACAAGCAGGGACACAACTACAGGCTGATAAAAAAAATTCTCATAAAGACTAATCACACTCAATGCCCCAAAAAACCCCTGAAATATATATAATTATAAAGTTTTTTTAATATAGAGATTGCTTGGGTACTTATGTTGTAGAATGAATGAAAAAATCTGAAATTTAAATGCTTACAACCCAGGGGGTGTGTATTCAAACACATTAAAAATGGCTTGTGCACAACATTACTTTTAAGCATTAAAGTTTTGCACACAAGCCATATTTAACTTCCTGCAAGACTCCAGGTTTTGAAGTTTTAAATTTCTTAATTTTTCTGTTTATTCTACATTATAAGCACACAAACACTCTATTTCAATAAAAAAATCGAGGCATTTTGCAAAGAAGAGAGCAATTCCAGATTTGTTCAGGCTTTTTCATTCACCCAGTTGAATGTCATTGGCAGAGGGTTGCATATTCATACCATGTTCTGCCTAAACAAATGCCTTTTGAAATCCGCTGTGATTAGAGTTGACTTCAAAAGACATTCGTGAGCTGGGATGCAAGTGTACACCCCTCCCCAATTAACTCTGTCCTGTCCCCAATACAATTATGCCCGTGTTGCCTGAACAGTTGCCGGAAACTTGTGCCAAGTCTATAATGTAACATACATCACATTATGTTGTGAAATAATTTGAAACCTTGCACAAATAACTGAATAAGTCTTCTTTGCAAAAATAGTTTTGCAACTAAAAACAAATTTTAATAAGTTTGCGAAGTTTCATCTATGTTCTATGGGCAGTAGCGAAGCCAGCCTGTCAATTTGGTCATGCTATGCAAATTTAAATCATTATCATTAATCATTTCTTTAGGAATTAATTCCTTATACGGTTTATAAACACTGAAAAATTTGCATTTGCATGACCAAATGTCAGGCTGGCTTCACCACTGTCTATGGACTATGGGTATCTTGGCTTAGTTTCAGACTTCAGTAGCGTAATGCGGGGCAAAACGAGACACTTAAGGATTTCACTTGCTATAAAAAAGCATGAAAGCAAAATCAAGTACTTTTTTCATGAATATGTTAAATAGACTCATGACTAGCAATACAGAGAAGAAAAACTCTTTTGGAGACACGGCTGTCGTGTTATGAGAACAAAAACAACAAGTCATTATTGTCTCATTTTGCCCCAGCATGTGGGACAAAATGAGACAGGCAAATAAAATGCTACAAAAATGTTCAAAAATAAAAAAATTTTTAATCAAATGATTTAACTAAATGTAACAATACATTAACTATCAGTTTCTTAATATATAAACAAATCACAGGTTGCATTTCAGATGACTACCATGGATTGACAGTTTTCCTGTTACCATAATGTTCAAACAAGGAGCATTTATCTCACTCCTTGCCTGCAGCAGACTTGGACCAGAACACATCACACACATGACATTTGGTATATCTTGCACATGCTCAGTGTCAGATCTTAGGAACATTTTGCAGGCTAGGGTTGGATGACAAAATGTTGATGAAACATCAGAAACCAGTCATAGTCTATTCACTTGTTGGAGAACAGAGGCCAGCAGGGTCTGAAGCATGGTCGATCAAAGCAGACTTGTTTTTTCTTTCAAGTTCATCACTGGTGGGACAAACTTAACACCACTGACACATGTCACTGAATACAAATAGAATAATATTATGGTTGTTCGACCATGTCTACCACTGGTCGCTAACAAGAGACATGCCGCTTTATAACATCTTCGAGACTATAACTGTCACTGACATATGTACATTTATTAAACTATTTTCACAACATTTGAGTATTTATAAGCTACTCACAGACAGCTTATTTAACACAGTTGCACCAGTATTATAATACAGTGGACAGGCGTTTTATTCACACTATATACATCAGTCACAAGTGGTTTTCGAAATGACAGATCAGGGTTGTCCTTTGGGTTGATCGGCAAAAAATCATGACCAATGAGTTTGCAGCCAAATTTAAAATTGTTGTTAATATTGCTTATTTTGCAGTAAAGTCATATACTAATGACCATTGGTGCAACATTTCTACTGTAGGCAAAATTTCACACAACTTGAATTGGATGATGTGTAACTGGTATCACACCAGAATTTGGTGACCTATTTACATGTTACACTGGCAATAAATCCATAAAGAATTGGTGACTTTGCTTTATTGAGACAACATTAATATTGTGCTGTTGTGCAGAATCATTTAGTAAACACAACAACAGATAACGACAAACGAAAAGGTTCACATAAGTATACAAACTTAAAAGGCTGTAGGCTTGTCTCATTTTGCCCCAACTGCCTGAGTGAATTAAAAGTCGTGCAATGCGAAAAATTACAGTCAACATTAACAAAATATACATCTGACATGAAAGGGCACATGCTAATGCCTCTTAAATAAATAAGGTTTTATTCGATCGTTACGACCTGCGAGAGAAAAGAAATACTATTTAAAATATAAAATAATAATGTACCTTAATTTAACCAGACAGGATCCAATGTCACTCACAAAATTCAGGATAATTCTCGTCAGAAATTAGCCTTTGATTTGTAATAACTTTCAAAACAAGCCAAGAAGCATCACGAATGAGCCCGCAATTCCTTATTAGGCAAATAGCGGTAGATCACTCGCTATATTCATTTAAGCCAAAATGTCTCATTTAGCCCCACTGTCTCGTTTTGCCCCGCATTACGCTACCTTGACATGTCTCAAACCACTAAACTTAATCCAATTGACTAAATAAGTCATCTCTCGTAATAAAGTGGGGCTTGAGCACTGAACACATGTTTTACAAAATACATTTCAAGTAAAACCCAAACCGAAGAACCAGTAACACATGTTTCTGTGTTACCATTATTAAATATGCCATAATATTCTCAAAATTTGTCAACTAATTTTGGATACTACCATCTAACAAAATAGTTGAGGATACCTTTTACAAATAGATGCATCGTCATTCGTTGCCATAACCGCATCATCGTGCGACTGCATAATAATTTAGTGCAATTTTTTAACTCAAAAGTTCAACACATAATTTCCAAAATTCTCAAATTAAATATTTTACGATTTCGCTAATTATTCCACGACACGCATCACGAAATATATCAGCATAATCATCCAGTTGATCTGACCGTGAATAAACGGCCTGGAACTAGCCACCATTTTGCAATTGCTGTTTTTAATAACTTATAACCTTTATTTTCCTTCATAAAACTTGTTGAAACTTTGTTATTATGTTCAGCAAAGAATATAAAATGGATTTCTATTTGACAACTAGTGCCAGTACTTTTCGGTGTTTTCAGATCACCTAGATAAGACGAATTCTCGTTCATAAATAAAAACTTTCGCCCCAAAATTTAAAACAAAAGGAACAGTCTAGAAAACACATATTGTATTTCAAATCCCTTTTTTAATACTTAACAATGGATACTATTATAGCAGTTAACTTTATTTATATTATTTGAGGGTTATATACTATACCATCTTTTTTACAAAATGATGTAACATACATAATCCAGGTGGATCTAGGAGTAACACTTAGCACTTTTAGTGCTAAAAAAACAAACTTTGACTCAAAAGTATAAAATAGACATCGCCGGGATTCGAACCCCAAACTGCGGCATGGAAGACATTTACCTTGACCACTACGACACAGCACAACAATCAACAAGCCGTGTTTGAAAACGGTATTTAACATTGTCGCTTAAAAAAGATAGCATAACCATGGTTAAATGGACCAAGTATTGCTATAAAAGATGGCTTTGAAAACGGTATTTAACATTGTCGCTTAAAAAAGAGAGCATAACCATGGTGAAATGGACCAAGTATTGTTATAAAAGATGGCTTTGGACATTTGGCGCCCTGACAGAATTGGGCGTTGTTGTCGCCAACATTAACATCCAATTGACTGCCTTCGCCTAATATCCACCATCCCTGGCCCGGGTTCGAACTGTTAGGGAAGGGTAGAAGCGGCCCCCAGACCATAAGTGCTAAAACCCTGGAATTCCAGATTCGAATCCGACCATCGACAGTATAGAATCACCGTTTGTATATATGTACGTTAGCCTCTGCTGCTTGCAAAGATTGTGGTGCATTAACACCGCGGAAACGTGACGTACCATAGCGTCACGCTTTTTGCAATACCTGAATTTAAGAGTCTAGAGGTGCATAAAAAAATTTTTTTTGCATTAATATTATTGTCAATTAACCCCAAAAATAACCCTAACACTAACCCTGACCCTAATTATAAAGAAAAAAACTCAAAAAAAAACAACTTTGACTCAAAAGTATAAAATAGACGTCGCCGGGATTCGAACCCCAAACTGCGGCATGGAAGACATTCACCTTGACTACTACGACACAGCACAACAATCAACAAACCGTGTTTGAAAATGGTATTTAACATTGTCGCTTAAAAAAGAGAGCATAACCATGGTGAAATGGACCAAGTGTTGTTATAAAAGATGGCTTTGGACATTTGGCGCCCTGACACGATTGGACGTTGTCGTCGCCAACATTAACATCCAATTGACTGCCTTCGCCTAATATCCACCATCCCTGGCCCGAATTCGAACTGTTAGGGGAGGGTAGAAGCGGCCCCCAGACCATGAGTGCTAAAACCCTGGGATTCCAGATTCGAATTCGACCATCGATAGTATAGAATCACCGTTTGTTTATATGTACGTTAGCCTCTGCTGCTTGCAAAGATTGTGGTGCATTAACACCGCGGAAACGTGACGTACCATCGCGTCACGCTTTTTGCAATACCTGAATTTAAGAGTCTAGAGGTGCTTAAAAAAATTTTTTTGCATTAATATTATTGTCAATCAACCCCAAAAATAACCCTAACACTAACCCTGACCTTAATTATAAAGAAAAAAACTCAAAAAAAACAACTTTGACTCAAAAGTATAAAATAGACGTCGCCGGGATTCGAACCCCAAACTGCGGCATGGAAGACATTCACCTTGACTACTACGACACAGCACAACAATCAACAAACCGTGTTTGAAAACGGTATTTAACATTGTCGCTTAAAAAAGAGAGCATAACCATGGTGAAATGGACCAAGTGTTGTTATAAAAGATGGCTTTGGACATTTGGCGCCCTGACACGATTGGACGTTGTCGTCGCCAACATTAACATCCAATTGACTGCCTTCGCCTAATATCCACCATCCCTGGCCCGAATTCGAACTGTTAGGGGAGGGTAGAAGCGGCCCCCAGACCATGAGTGCTAAAACCCTGGGATTCCAGATTCGAATTCGACCATCGATAGTATAGAATCACCGTTTGTATATATGTACGTTAGCCTCTGCTGCTTGCAAAGATTGTGGTGCATTAACACCGCGGAAACGTGACGTACCATCGCGTCACGCTTTTTGCAATACCTGAATTTAAGAGTCTAGAAGTGCTTAAAAAAATTTTTTTGCATTAATATTATTGTCAATCAACCCCAAAAATAACCCTAACACTAACCCTGACCTTAATTATAAAGAAAAAAACTCAAAAAAAAAAACTTTGACTCAAAAGTATAAAATAGACGTCGCCGGGATTCGAACCCCAAACTGCGGCATGGAAGACATTTACCTTGACCACTACGACACAGCACAACAATCAACAAACCGTGTTTAAAAACGGTATTTAACATTGTCGCTTAAAAAAGAGAGCATAACCATGGTGAAATGGACAGAGTATTGTTATAAAAGATGGCTTTGGACATTTGGCGCCCTGGCGGAATTGGACGTTGTTGTCGCCAACATTAACATCCAATTGACTGCCTTCGCCTAATATCCACCATCCCTGGCCCGAATTCGAACTGTTAGGGGAGGGTAGAAGCGGCCCCCAGACCATAAGTGCTAAAACCCTGGAATTCCAGATTCGAATTCGACCATCGATAGTATAGAATCACCGTTTGTATATATGTACGTTAGCCTCTGCTGCTTGCAAAGATTGTGGTGCATTAACACCGCGGAAACGTGACGTACCATCGCGTCACGCTTTTTGCAATACCTGAATTTAAAAGTCTAGAGGTGCTTAAAAAAATTTTTTTGCATTAATATTATTGTCAATCAACCCCAAAAATAACCCTAACACTAACCCTGACCTTAATTATAAAGAAAAAAACTCAAAAAAAAAAACTTTGACTCAAAAGTATAAAATAGACGTCGCCGGGATTCGAACCCCAAACTGCGGCATGGAAGACATTTACCTTGACCACTACGACACAGTACAACAATCAACAAACCGTGTTTGAAAACGGTATTTAACATTGTCGCTTAAAAAAGAGAGCATAACCATGGTGAAATGGACAGAGTATTGTTATAAAAGATGGCTTTGGACATTTGGCGCCCTGGCGGAATCGGACGTTGTTGTCGCCAACATTAACATCCAATTGACTGCCTTCGCCTAATATCCACCATCCCTGGCCCGAATTCGAACTGTTAGGGGAGGGTGGAAGCGGCCCCCAGACCATGAGTGCTAAAACCCTGGAATTCCAGATTCGAATTCGACCATCGATAGTATAGAATCACCGTTTGTATATATGTACGTTAGCCTCTGCTGCTTGCAAAGATTGTGGTGCATTAACACCGCGGAAACGTGACGTACCATCGCGTCACGCTTTTTGCAATACCTGAATTTAAGAGTCTAGAGGTGCTTAAAAAAATTTTTTTGCATTAATATTATTGTCAATCAACCCCAAAAATAACCCTAAAACTAACCCTGACCTTAATTATAAAGAAAAAAACTCAAAAAAAAAACTTTGACTCAAAAGTATAAAATAGACGTCGCCGGGATTCGAACCCCAAACTGCGGCATGGAAGACATTTACCTTGACCACTACGACACAGCACAACAATCAACAAACCGTGTTTGAAAACGGTATTTAACATTGTCGCTTAAAAGGAGAGCATAACCATGGTGAAATTGACCAAGTATTGCTATAAAAGATGGCTTTGGACATTTGGCGCCCTGGCGGAATTGGGCGTTGTCGTCGCCAACATTAACATCCAATTGACTGCCTTCGCCTTGTGTCCACCATCCCTGGCCCGAATTCGAACTGTTAGGGGAGGGTGGAAGCGGCCCCCAGACCATAAGTGCTAAAACCCTGGAATTCCAGATTCGAATTCGACCATCGATAGTATAGAATCACCGTTTGTATATATGTACGTTAGCCTCTGCTGCTTGCAAAGATTGTGGTGCATTAACACCGTGGAAACGTGACGTACCATAGCGTCACGCTTTTTGCAATACCTGAATTTAAGAGTCTAGAGGTGCAAAAAAAATTTTTTTTCCATTAATATTATTGTCAATTAACCCCAAAAATAACCCTAACACTAACCCTGACCCTAATTATAAAGAAAAAAACTCAAAAAAAAACAACTTTGACTCAAAAGTATAAAATAGACGTCGCCGGGATTCGAACCCCAAACTGCGGCATGGAAGACATTCACCTTGACTACTACGACACAGCACAACAATCAACAAACCGTGCTTGAAAACGGTATTTAACATTGTCGCTTAAAAAAGAGAGCATAACCATGGTGAAATGGACCAAGTATTGTTATAAAAGATGGCTTTGGACATTTGGCGCCCTGACAGGATTGGACGTTTTCGTCGCCAACATTAACATCCAATTGACTGCCTTCGCCTTGTGTCCACCATCCCTGGCCCGAATTCGAACTGTTAGGGGAGGGTGGAAGCGGCCCCCAGACCATAAGTGCTAAAACCCTGGAATTCCAGATTCGAATTCGACCATCGATAGTATAGAATCACCGTTTGTATATATGTACGTTAGCCTCTGCTGCTTGCAAAGATTGTGGTGCATTAACACCGTGGAAACGTGACGTACCATAGCGTCACGCTTTTTGCAATACCTGAATTTAAGAGTCTAGAGGTGCATAAAAAAATTTTTTTTGCATTAATATTATTGTCAATTAACCCCAAAAATAACCCTAACACTAACCCTGACCCTAATTATAAAGAAAAAAACTCAAAAAAAAACAACTTTGACTCAAAAGTATAAAATAGACGTCGCCGGGATTCGAACCCCAAACTGCGGCATGGAAGACATTCACCTTGACTACTACGACACAGCACAACAATCAACAAACCGTGCTTGAAAACGGTATTTAACATTGTCGCTTAAAAAAGAGAGCATAACCATGGTGAAATGGACCAAGTATTGTTATAAAAGATGGCTTTGGACATTTGGCGCCCTGACAGGATTGGACGTTTTCGTCGCCAACATTAACATCCAATTGACTGCCTTCGCCTAATATCCACCATCCCTGGCCCGAATTCGGACTGTTAGGGGGGGGGTAGAAGCGGCCCCCAGACCATGAGTGCTAAAACCCTGGAATTCCAGGTTCGAATTCGACCATCGATAGTATAGAATCACCGTTTGTATATATGTACGTTAGCCTCTGCTGCTTGCAAAGATTGTGGTGCATTAACACCGCGGAAACGTGACGTACCATGGCGTCACGCTTTTTGCAATACCTGAATTTAAGAGTCTAGAGGTGCTTAAAAAAATTTTTTTTGCATTAATATTATTGTCAATCAACCCCAAAAATAACCCTAACACTAACCCTCACCTTAATTATAAAGAAAAAAACTCAAAAAAAAACAACTTTGACTCAAAAGTATAAAATAGACGTCGCCGGGATTCGAACCCCAAACTGCGGCATGGAAGACATTCACCTCGACCACTACGACACAGCACAACAATCAACAAACCGTGTTTGAAAACGGTATTTAACATTGTCGCTTAAAAAAGAGAGCATAACCATGGTGAAATGGACCAAGTATTGTTATAAAAGATCGCTTTGGACATTTGGCGCCCTGACAGGATTGGACGTTGTCGTCGCCAACATTAACATCCAATTGACTGCCTTCGCCTAATATCCACCATCCCTGGCCCGAATTCGAACTGTTAGGGGGGGGGGGGTAGAAGCGGCCCCCAGACCATGAGTGCTAAAACCCTGGAATTCCAGATTCGAATTCGACCATCGATAGTATAGAATCACCGTTTGTATATATGTATGTTAGCCTCTGCTGCTTGCAAAGATTGTGGTGCATTAACACCGCGGAAACGTGACGTACCATGGCGTCACGCTTTTTGCAATACCTGAATTTAAGAGTCTAGAGGTGCTTAAAAAAATTTTTTTTGCATTAATATTATTGTCAATCAACCCCAAAAATAACCCTAAAACTAACCCTGACCTTAATTATAAAGAAAAAAACTCAAAAAAAAAACTTTGACTCAAAAGTATAAAATAGACGTCGCCGGGATTCGAACCCCAAACTGCGGCATGGAAGACATTTACCTTGACCACTACGACACAGCACAACAATCAACAAACCGTGTTTGAAAACGGTATTTAACATTGTCGCTTAAAAGGAGAGCATAACCATGGTGAAATGGACCAAGTATTGTTATAAAAGATGGCTTTGGACATTTGGCGCCCTGACAGGATTGGACGTTTTCGTCGCCAACATTAACATCCAATTGACTGCCTTCGCCTTGTGTCCACCATCCCTGGCCCGAATTCGAACTGTTAGGGGAGGGTGGAAGCGGCCCCCAGACCATAAGTGCTAAAACCCTGGAATTCCAGATTCGAATTCGACCATCGATAGTATAGAATCACCGTTTGTATATATGTACGTTAGCCTCTGCTGCTTGCAAAGATTGTGGTGCATTAACACCGTGGAAACGTGACGTACCATAGCGTCACGCTTTTTGCAATACCTGAATTTAAGAGTCTAGAGGTGCATAAAAAAATTTTTTTTGCATTAATATTATTGTCAATTAACCCCAAAAATAACCCTAACACTAACCCTGACCCTAATTATAAAGAAAAAAACTCAAAAAAAAACAACTTTGACTCAAAAGTATAAAATAGACGTCGCCGGGATTCGAACCCCAAACTGCGGCATGGAAGACATTCACCTTGACTACTACGACACAGCACAACAATCAACAAACCGTGCTTGAAAACGGTATTTAACATTGTCGCTTAAAAAAGAGAGCATAACCATGGTGAAATGGACCAAGTATTGTTATAAAAGATGGCTTTGGACATTTGGCGCCCGCAGAAATTTTTTTTGGGATCACTTTGGTTGGGAGCTTTGTAACCGCGCCTACTATAACGCAATAGGAAAACTTCGCCTAATGTTAACCCTGATTCTAACCCCAACCCAACCGCCTAAACGCCTAACCGTAATTTTATTTTTACCCTAACCCTAACCCTAACCCTAACCCTAACCCTAACCCTAACCTTAATCCTATTCGGGAAAAAAATTGAAAAAAAAGGCAAACCAACAAACAAGACAAAACCAAAAACAGCGCGCACGGGATCGAACCCTAGCCCACAAGAGCACGGGCAGCGCCTTAGCCGATTGAGCTAACGAAGCTCTACGGATTTTAGCGTTCAAAAATTGTTTTTAACTTACTCCTACCGGCGAAGTTTTCCTATTGCGTAATAGTAGGCGCGGTTACAAAGCTCCCAACCAAAGTGATCCCAAAAAAAATATTAGCTTGGCGCCCTGACAGGATTGGACGTTTTCGTCGCCAACATTAACATCCAATTGACTGCCTTCGCCTAATATCCACCATCCCTGGCCCGAATTCGGACTGTTAGGGGGGGGGTAGAAGCGGCCCCCAGACCATGAGTGCTAAAACCCTGGGATTCCAGATTCGAATCCGACCATCGACAGTATAGAATCACCGTTTGTATATATGTACGTTAGCCTCTGCTGCTTGCAAAGATTGTGGTGCATTAACACCGCGGAAACGTGACGTACCATGGCGTCACGCTTTTTGCAATACCTGAATTTAAGAGTCTAGAGGTGCTTAAAAAAATTTTTTTTGCATTAATATTATTGTCAATCAACCCCAAAAATAACCCTAACACTAACCCTCACCTTAATTATAAAGAAAAAAACTCAAAAAAAAACAACTTTGACTCAAAAGTATAAAATAGACGTCGCCGGGATTCGAACCCCAAACTGCGGCATGGAAGACATTCACCTCGACCACTACGACACAGCACAACAATCAACAAACCGTGTTTGAAAACGGTATTTAACATTGTCGCTTAAAAAAGAGAGCATAACCATGGTGAAATGGACCAAGTATTGTTATAAAAGATCGCTTTGGACATTTGGCGCCCTGACAGGATTGGACGTTGTCGTCGCCAACATTAACATCCAATTGACTGCCTTCGCCTAATATCCACCATCCCTGGCCCGAATTCGAACTGTTAGGGGGGGGGGTAGAAGCGGCCCCCAGACCATGAGTGCTAAAACCCTGGAATTCCAGATTCGAATTCGACCATCGATAGTATAGAATCACCGTTTGTATATATGTATGTTAGCCTCTGCTGCTTGCAAAGATTGTGGTGCATTAACACCGCGGAAACGTGACGTACCATGGCGTCACGCTTTTTGCAATACCTGAATTTAAGAGTCTAGAGGTGCTTAAAAAAATTTTTTTTGCATTAATATTATTGTCAATCAACCCCAAAAATAACCCTAACACTAACCCTCACCTTAATTATAAAGAAAAAAACTCAAAAAAAAAACAACTTTGACTCAAAAGTATAAAATAGACGTCGCCGGGATTCGAACCCCAAACTGCGGCATGGAAGACATTCACCTCGACCACTACGACACAGCACAACAATCAACAAACCGTGTTTGAAAACGGTATTTAACATTGTCGCTTAAAAAAGAGAGCATAACCATGGTGAAATGGACCAAGTATTGTTATAAAAGATGGCTTTGGACATTTGGCGCCCTGACAGGATTGGACGTTTTCGTCGCCAACATTAACATCCAATTGACTGCCTTCGCCTTGTGTCCACCATCCCTGGCCCGAATTCGAACTGTTAGGGGAGGGTGGAAGCGGCCCCCAGACCATAAGTGCTAAAACCCTGGAATTCCAGATTCGAATTCGACCATCGATAGTATAGAATCACCGTTTGTATATATGTACGTTAGCCTCTGCTGCTTGCAAAGATTGTGGTGCATTAACACCGTGGAAACGTGACGTACCATAGCGTCACGCTTTTTGCAATACCTGAATTTAAGAGTCTAGAGGTGCTTAAAAAAATTTTTTTTGCATTAATATTATTGTCAATCAACCCCAAAAATAACCCTAACACTAACCCTCACCTTAATTATAAAGAAAAAAACTCAAAAAAAAAACAACTTTGACTCAAAAGTATAAAATAGACGTCGCCGGGATTCGAACCCCAAACTGCGGCATGGAAGACATTCACCTCGACCACTACGACACAGCACAACAATCAACAAACCGTGTTTGAAAACGGTATTTAACATTGTCGCTTAAAAAAGAGAGCATAACCATGGTGAAATGGACCAAGTATTGTTATAAAAGATGGCTTTGGACATTTGGCGCCCTGACAGGATTGGACGTTTTCGTCGCCAAAATTAACATCCAATTGACTGCCTTCGCCTTGTGTCCACCATCCCTGGCCCGAATTCGAACTGTTAGGGGAGGGTGGAAGCGGCCCCCAGACCATAAGTGCTAAAACCCTGGAATTCCAGATTCGAATTCGACCATCGATAGTATAGAATCACCGTTTGTATATATGTACGTTAGCCTCTGCTGCTTGCAAAGATTGTGGTGCATTAACACCGTGGAAACGTGACGTACCATAGCGTCACGCTTTTTGCAATACCTGAATTTAAGAGTCTAGAGGTGCATAAAAAAATTTTTTTTGCATTAATATTATTGTCAATTAACCCCAAAAATAACCCTAACACTAACCCTGACCCTAATTATAAAGAAAAAAACTCAAAAAAAAACAACTTTGACTCAAAAGTATAAAATAGACGTCGCCGGGATTCGAACCCCAAACTGCGGCATGGAAGACATTCACCTTGACTACTACGACACAGCACAACAATCAACAAACCGTGCTTGAAAACGGTATTTAACATTGTCGCTTAAAAAAGAGAGCATAACCATGGTGAAATGGACCAAGTATTGTTATAAAAGATGGCTTTGGACATTTGGCGCCCTGACAGGATTGGACGTTTTCGTCGCCAACATTAACATCCAATTGACTGCCTTCGCCTAATATCCACCATCCCTGGCCCGAATTCGGACTGTTAGGGGGGGGGTAGAAGCGGCCCCCAGACCATGAGTGCTAAAACCCTGGAATTCCAGGTTCGAATTCGACCATCGATAGTATAGAATCACCGTTTGTATATATGTACGTTAGCCTCTGCTGCTTGCAAAGATTGTGGTGCATTAACACCGCGGAAACGTGACGTACCATGGCGTCACGCTTTTTGCAATACCTGAATTTAAGAGTCTAGAGGTGCTTAAAAAAATTTTTTTTGCATTAATATTATTGTCAATCAACCCCAAAAATAACCCTAACACTAACCCTCACCTTAATTATAAAGAAAAAAACTAAAAAAAAAACAACTTTGACTCAAAAGTATAAAATAGACGTCGCCGGGATTCGAACCCCAAACTGCGGCATGGAAGACATTCACCTCGACCACTACGACACAGCACAACAATCAACAAACCGTGTTTGAAAACGGTATTTAACATTGTCGCTTAAAAAAGAGAGCATAACCATGGTGAAATGGACCAAGTATTGTTATAAAAGATGGCTTTGGACATTTGGCGCCCTGGCGGAATTGGACGTTGTTGTCGCTTACATTAACATCCAATTGACTGCCTTCGCCTTGTATCCACCATCCCTGGCCCGAGTTCGAACTGTTAGGGGAGGGTAGAAGCGGCCCCCAGACCATAAGTGCTAAAACCCTGGAATTCCAGATTCGAGTTCGACCATCGATAGTATAGAATCACCGTTTGTATATATGTACGTTAGCCTCTGCTGCTTGCAAAGATTGTGGTGCATTAACACCGCGGAAACGTGACGTACCATCGCGTCACGCTTTTTGCAATACCTGAATTTAAGAGTCTGGAGGTGCTTAAAAAAATTTTTTTGCATTAATATTATTGTCAATCAACCCCAAAAATAACCCTAACACTAACCCTGACCTTAATTATAAAGAAAAAAACTCAAAAAAAAAAACTTTGACTCAAAAGTATAAAATAGACGTCGCCGGGATTCGAGCCCCAAACTGCGGCATGGAAGACGTTTACCTTGACCACTACGACACAGCACAACAATCAACAAACCGTGTTTAAAAACGGTATTTAACATTGTCGCTTAAAAAAGAGAGCATAACCATGGTGGAATGGACAGAGTATTGTTATAAAAGATGGCTTTGGACATTTAACGCCCTGGCGGAATTGGACGTTGTTGTCGCCAACATTAACATCCAATTGACTGCCTTCGCCTAATATCCACCATCCCTGGCCCGAATTCGAACTGTTAGGGGAGGGTAGAAGCGGCCCCCAGACCATGAGTGCTAAAACCCTGGAATTCCAGATTCGAATTCGACCATCGATAGTATAGAATCACCGTTTGTATATATGTACGTTAGCCTCTGCTGCTTGCAAAGATTGTGGTGCATTAACACCGCGGAAACGTGACGTACCATCGCGTCACGCTTTTTGCAATACCTGAATTTAAGAGTCTAGAGGTGCTTAAAAAAATTTTTTTGCATTAATATTATTGTCAATCAACCCCAAAAATAACCCTAACACTAACCCTGACCTTAGTTATAAAGAAAAAAACTCAAAAACAAAAACTTTGACTCAAAAGTATAAAATAGACGTCGCCGGGATTCGAACCCCAAACTGCGGCATGGAAGACATTTACCTTGACCACTATGACACAGCACAACAATCAACAAACCGTGTTTAAAAACGGTATTTAACATTGTCGCTTTAAAAAGAGAGCATAACCATGGTGAAATGGACAGAGTATTGTTATAAAAGATGGCTTTGGACATTTGGCGCCCTGGCGGAATTGGACGTTGTTGTCGCCAACATTAACATCCAATTGACTGCCTTCGCCTAATGTCCACCATCAATGGCCCGAATTCGGACTGTTAGGGGAGGGTGGAAGCGGCCCCCAGACCATAAGTGCTAAAACCCTGGAATTCCAGGTTCGAATTCGACCATCGATAGTATAGAATCACCGTTTGTATATATGTACGTTAGCCTCTGCTGCTTGCAAAGATTGTGGTGCATTAACACCGCGGAAACGTGACGTACCATCGCGTCACGCTTTTTGCAATACCTGAATTTAAGAGTCTAGAGGTGCTTAAAAAAATTTTTTTGCATTAATATTATTGTCAATCAACCCCAAAAATAACCCTAACACTAACCCTGACCTTAATTATAAAGAAAAAAACTCAAAAAAAAAAACTTTGACTCAAAAGTATAAAATAGACGTCGCCGGGATTCGAACCCCAAACTGCGGCATGGAAGACATTTACCTTGACCACTACGACACAGCACAACAATCAACAAACCGTGTTTGAAAACGGTATTTAACATTGTCGCTTAAAAAAGAGAGCATAACCATGGTGAAATGGACCAAGTATTGTTATAAAAGATGGCTTTGGACATTTGGCGCCCTGGCGGAATTGGACGTTGTTGTCGCCAACATTAACATCCAATTGACTGCCTTCGCCTTGTATCCACCATCCCTGGCCCGAATTCTGACTGTTAGGGGAGGGTAGAAGCGGCCCCCAGACCATAAGTGCTAAAACCCTGGAATTCCAGATTCGAATTCGACCATCGATAGTATGGAATCACCGTTTGTATATATGTACGTTAGCCTCTGCTGCTTGCAAAGATTGTGGTGCATTAACACCGCGGAAACGTGACGTACCATCGCGTCACGCTTTTTGCAATACCTGAATTTAAGAGTCTGGAGGTGCTTAAAAAAAATTTTTTGCATTAATATTATTGTCAATCAACCCCAAAAATAACCCTAACACTAACCCTGACCTTAATTATAAAGAAAAAAACTCAAAAAAAAAAACTTTGACTCAAAAGTATAAAATAGACGTCGCCGGGATTCGAACCCCAAACTGCGGCATGGAAAACATTTACCTTGACCACTACGACACAGCACAACAATCAACAAACCGTGTTTAAAAACGGTATTTAACATTGTCGCTTAAAAAAGAGAGCATAACCATGGTGAAATGGACAGAGTATTGTTATAAAAGATGGCTTTGGACATTTGGCGCCCTGGCGGAATTGGACGTTGTTGTCGCCAACATTAACATCCAATTGACTGCCCTCGCCTAATATCCACCATCCCTGGCCCGAATTCGAACTGTTAGGGGAGGGTAGAAGCGGCCCCCAGACCATGAGTGCTAAAACCCTGGAATTCCAGATTCGAATTCGACCATCGATAGTATAGAATCACCGTTTGTATATATGTACGTTAGCCTCTGCTGCTTGCAAAGATTGTGGTGCATTAACACCGCGGAAACGTGACGTACCATCGCGTCACGCTTTTTGCAATACCTGAATTTAAGAGTCTAGAGGTGCTTAAAAAAATTTTTTTGCATTAATATTATTGTCAATCAACCCCAAAAATAACCCTAACACTAACCCTGACCTTAGTTATAAAGAAAAAAACTCAAAAAAAAAACTTTGACTCAAAAGTATAAAATAGACATCGCCGGGATTCGAACCCCAAACTGCGGCATGGAAGACATTTACCTTGACCACTATGACACAGCACAACAATCAGCAAACCGTGTTTAAAAACGGTATTTAACATTGTCGCTTTAAAAAGAGAGCATAACCATGGTGAAATGGACAGAGTATTGTTATAAAAGATGGCTTTGGACATTTGGCGCCCTGGCTGAATTGGACGTTGTTGTCGCCAACATTAACATCCAATTGACTGCCTTCGCCTAATGTCCACCATCCCTGGCCCGAATTCGAACTGTTAGGGGAGGGTAGAAGCGGCCCCCAGACCATGAGTGCTAAGACCCTGGAATTCCAGATTCGAATTCGACCATCGATAGTATAGAATCACCGTTTGTATATATGTACGTTAGCCTCTGCTGCTTGCAAAGATTGTGGTGCATTAACACCGCGGAAACGTGACGTACCATCGCGTCACGCTTTTTGCAATACCTGAATTTAAGAGTCTAGAGGTGCTTAAAAAAATTTTTTTGCATTAATATTATTGTCAATCAACCCCAAAAATAACCCTAACACTAACCCTGACCTTAATTATAAAGAAAAAAACTCAAAAAAAAAAACTTTGACTCAAAAGTATAAAATAGACGTCGCCGGGATTCGAACCCCAAACTGCGACATGGAAGACATTTACCTTGACCACTACGACACAGCACAACAATCAACAAACCGTGTTTAAAAACGGTATTTAACATTGTCGCTTAAAAAAGAGAGCATAACCATGGTGAAATGGACAGAGTATTGTTATAAAAGATGGCTTTGGACATTTGGCGCCCTGGCGGAATTGGACGTTGTTGTCGCCAACATTAACATCCAATTGACTGCCTTCGCCTAATATCCACCATCCCTGGCCCGAATTCGAACTGTTAGGGGAGGGTAGAAGCGGCCCCCAGACCATGAGTGCTAAAACCCTGGAATTCCAGATTCGAATTCGACCATCGATAGTATAGAATCACCGTTTGTATATATGTACGTTAGCCTCTGCTGCTTGCAAAGATTGTGGTGCATTAACACCGCGGAAACGTGACGTACCATCGCGTCACGCTTTTTGCAATACCTGAATTTAAGAGTCTAGAGGTGCTTAAAAACGGTATTTAACATTGTCGCTTTAAAAAGAGAGCATAACCATGGTGAAATGGACAGAGTATTGTTATAAAAGATGGCTTTGGACATTTGGCGCCCTGGCGGAATTGGGCGTTGTTGTCGCCAACATTAACATCCAATTGACCGCCTTCGCCTAATATCCACCATCCCTGGCCCGAATTCGAACTGTTAGGGGAGGGTAGAAGCGGCCCCCAGACCATGGGTGCTAAAACCCCGGAATTCCAGATTCGAATTCGACCATCGATAGTATAGAATCACCGTTTGTATATATGTACGTTAGCCTCTGCTGCTTGCAAAGATTGTGGTGCATTAACACCGCGGAAACGTGACGTACCATCGCGTCACGCTTTTTGCAATACCTGAATTTAAGAGTCTAGAGGTGCTTAAAAAAATTTTTTTGCATTAATATTATTGTCAATCAACCCCAAAAATAACCCTAACACTAACCCTGACCTTAATTATAAAGAAAAAAACTCAAAAAAAAAAACTTTGACTCAAAAGTATAAAATAGACGTCGCCGGGATTCGAACCCCAAACTGCGGCATGGAAGACATTTACCTTGACCACTACGACACAGCACAACAATCAACAAACCGTGTTTGAAAACGGTATTTAACATTGTCGCTTAAAAAAGAGAGCATAACCATGGTGAAATGGACAGAGTATTGTTATAAAAGATGGCTTTGGACATTTGGCGCCCTGGCGGAATTGGACGTTGTTGTCGCCAACATTAACATCCAATTGACTGCCTTCGCCTAATGTCCACCATCCCTGGCCCGAATTCGAACTGTTAGGGGAGGGTAGAAGCGGCCCCCAGACCATGAGTGCTAAAACCCTGGAATTCCAGATTCGAATTCGACCATCGATAGTATAGAATCACCGTTTGTATATATGTACGTTAGCCTCTGCTGCTTGCAAAGATTGTGGTGCATTAACACCGCGGAAACGTGACGTACCATCGCGTCACGCTTTTTGCAATACCTGAATTTAAGAGTCTAGAGGTGCTTAAAAAAATTTTTTTGCATTAATATTATTGTCAATCAACCCCAAAAATAACCCTAACACTAACCCTGACCTTAATTATAAAGAAAAAAACTCAAAAAAAAAACTTTGACTCAAAAGTATAAAATAGACGTCGCCGGGATTCGAACCCCAAACTGCGGCATGGAAGACATTTACCTTGACCACTACGACACAGCACAACAATCAACAAACCGTGTTTGAAAACGGTATTTAACATTGTCGCTTAAAAAAGAGAGCATAACCATGGTGAAATGGACAGAGTATTGTTATAAAAGATGGCTTTGGACATTTGGCGCCCTGGCGGAATTGGACGTTGTTGTCGCCAACATTAACATCCAATTGACTGCCTTCGCCTAATGTCCACCATCCCTGGCCCGAATTCGAACTGTTAGGGGAGGGTAGAAGCGGCCCCCAGACCATAAGTGCTAAAACCCTGGAATTCCAGATTCGAATTCGACCATCGATAGTATAGAATCACCGTTTGTATATATGTACGTTAGCCTCTGCTGCTTGCAAAGATTGTGGTGCATTAACACCGCGGAAACGTGACGTACCATCGCGTCACGCTTTTTGCAATACCTGAATTTAAGAGTCTAGATGTGCTTAAAAACGGTATTTAACATTGTCGCTTTAAAAAGAGAGCATAACCATGGTGAAATGGACAGAGTATTGTTATAAAAGATGGCTTTGGACATTTGGCGCCCTGGCGGAATTGGGCGTTGTTGTCGCCAACATTAACATCCAATTGACCGCCTTCGCCTAATATCCACCATCCCTGGCCCGAATTCGAACTGTTAGGGGAGGGTAGAAGCGGCCCCCAGACCATGGGTGCTAAAACCCCGGAATTCCAGATTCGAATTCGACCATCGATAGTATAGAATCACCGTTTGTATATATGTACGTTAGCCTCTGCTGCTTGCAAAGATTGTGGTGCATTAACACCGCGGAAACGTGACGTACCATCGCGTCACGCTTTTTGCAATACCTGAATTTAAGAGTCTAGAGGTGCTTAAAAAAATTTTTTTGCATTAATATTATTGTCAATCAACCCCAAAAATAACCCTAACACTAACCCTGACCTTAATTATAAAGAAAAAAACTCAAAAAAAAAAACTTTGACTCAAAAGTATAAAATAGACGTCGCCGGGATTCGAACCCCAAACTGCGACATGGAAGACATTTACCTTGACCACTACGACACAGCACAACAATCAACAAACCGTGTTTAAAAACGGTATTTAACATTGTCGCTTAAAAAAGAGAGCATAACCATGGTGAAATGGACAGAGTATTGTTATAAAAGATGGCTTTGGACATTTGGCGCCCTGGCGGAATTGGACGTTGTTGTCGCCAACATTAACATCCAATTGACTGCCTTCGCCTAATATCCACCATCCCTGGCCCGAATTCGAACTGTTAGGGGAGGGTAGAAGCGGCCCCCAGACCATGAGTGCTAAAACCCTGGAATTCCAGATTCGAATTCGACCATCGATAGTATAGAATCACCGTTTGTATATATGTACGTTAGCCTCTGCTGCTTGCAAAGATTGTGGTGCATTAACACCGCGGAAACGTGACGTACCATCGCGTCACGCTTTTTGCAATACCTGAATTTAAGAGTCTAGAGGTGCTTAAAAACGGTATTTAACATTGTCGCTTTAAAAAGAGAGCATAACCATGGTGAAATGGACAGAGTATTGTTATAAAAGATGGCTTTGGACATTTGGCGCCCTGGCGGAATTGGGCGTTGTTGTCGCCAACATTAACATCCAATTGACCGCCTTCGCCTAATATCCACCATCCCTGGCCCGAATTCGAACTGTTAGGGGAGGGTAGAAGCGGCCCCCAGACCATGGGTGCTAAAACCCCGGAATTCCAGATTCGAATTCGACCATCGATAGTATAGAATCACCGTTTGTATATATGTACGTTAGCCTCTGCTGCTTGCAAAGATTGTGGTGCATTAACACCGCGGAAACGTGACGTACCATCGCGTCACGCTTTTTGCAATACCTGAATTTAAGAGTCTAGAGGTGCTTAAAAAAATTTTTTTGCATTAATATTATTGTCAATCAACCCCAAAAATAACCCTAACACTAACCCTGACCTTAATTATAAAGAAAAAAACTCAAAAAAAAAAACTTTGACTCAAAAGTATAAAATAGACGTCGCCGGGATTCGAACCCCAAACCGCGGCATGGAAGACATTTACCTTGACCACTACGACACAGCACAACAATCAACAAACCGTGTTTGAAAACGGTATTTAACATTGTCGCTTAAAAAAGAGAGCATAACCATGGTGAAATGGACAGAGTATTGTTATAAAAGATGGCTTTGGACATTTGGCGCCCTGGCGGAATTGGACGTTGTTGTCGCCAACATTAACATCCAATTGACTGCCTTCGCCTAATGTCCACCATCCCTGGCCCGAATTCGAACTGTTAGGGGAGGGTAGAAGCGGCCCCCAGACCATAAGTGCTAAAACCCTGGAATTCCAGATTCGAATTCGACCATCGATAGTATAGAATCACCGTTTGTATATATGTACGTTAGCCTCTGCTGCTTGCAAAGATTGTGGTGCATTAACACCGCGGAAACGTGACGTACCATCGCGTCACGCTTTTTGCAATACCTGAATTTAAGAGTCTAGAGGTGCTTAAAAAAATTTTTTTGCATTAATATTATTGTCAATCAACCCCAAAAATAACCCTAACACTAACCCTGACCTTAATTATAAAGAAAAAAACTCAAAAAAAAAAACTTTGACTCAAAAGTATAAAATAGACGTCGCCGGGATTCGAACCCCAAACTGCGGCATGGAAGACATTTACCTTGACCACTACGACACAGCACAACAATCAACAAACCGTGTTTGAAAACGGTATTTAACATTGTCGCTTAAAAAAGAGAGCATAACCATGGTGGAATGGACAGAGTATTGTTATAAAAGATGGCTTTGGACATTTGGCGCCCTGGCGGGATTGGACGTTGTTGTCGCCAACATTAACATCCAATTGACTGCCTTCGCCTAGTGTCCACCATCCCTGGCCCGAATTCGAACTGTTAGGGGAGGGTAGAAGCGGCCCCCAGACCATAAGTGCTAAAACCCTGGAATTCCAGATTCGAATTCGACCATCGATAGTATAGAATCACCGTTTGTATATATGTACGTTAGCCTCTGCTGCTTGCAAAGATTGTGGTGCATTAACACCGCGGAAACGTGACGTACCATCGCGTCACGCTTTTTGCAATACCTGAATTTAAGAGTCTAGAGGTGCTTAAAAAAATTTTTTTGCATTAATATTATTGTCAATCAACCCCAAAAATAACCCTAACACTAACCCTGACCTTAATTATAAAGAAAAAAACTCAAAAAAAAAACTTTGACTCAAAAGTATAAAATAGACGTCGCCGGGATTCGAACCCTAAACTGCGGCATGGAAGACATTTACCTTGACCACTACGACACAGCACAACAATCACCAAACCGTGTTTAAAAACGGTATTTAACATTGTCGCTTAAAAAAGAGAGCATAACCATGGTGAAATGGACAGAGTATTGTTATAAAAGATGGCTTTGGACATTTGGCGCCCTGGCGGAATTGGACGTTGTTGTCGCCAACATTAACATCCAATTGACTGCCCTCGCCTAGTATCCACCATCCCTGGCCCGAATTCGAACTGTTAGGGGAGGGTAGAAGCGGCCCCCAGACCATAAGTGCTAAAACCCTGGAATTCCAGATTCGAATTCGACCATCGATAGTATAGAATCACCGTTTGTATATATGTACGTTAGCCTCTGCTGCTTGCAAAGATTGTGGTGCATTAACACCGCGGAAACGTGACGTACCATCGCGTCACGCTTTTTGCAATACCTGAATTTAAGAGTCTAGAGGTGCTTAAAAAAATTTTTTTGCATTAATATTATTGTCAATCAACCCCAAAAATAACCCTAACACTAACCCTGACCTTAATTATAAAGAAAAAAACTCAAAAAAAAAAACTTTGACTCAAAAGTATAAAATAGACGTCGCCGGGATTCGAACCCCAAACTGCGGCATGGAAGACATTTACCTTGACCACTACGACACAGCAGAACAATCAACAAACCGTGTTTAAAAACGGTATTTAACATTGTCGCTTAAAAAAGAGAGCATAACCATGGTGAAATGGACAGAGTATTGTTATAAAAGATGGCTTTGGACATTTGGCGCCCTGGGGGAATTGGACGTTGTTGTCGCCAACATTAACATCCAATTGACTGCCTTCGCCTAATATCCACCATCCCTGGCCCGAATTCGAACTGTTAGGGGAGGGTAGAAGCGGCCCCCAGACCATAAGTGCTAAAACCCTGGAATTCCAGATTCGAATTCGACCATCGATAGTATAGAATCACCGTTTGTATATATGTACGTTAGCCTCTGCTGCTTGCAAAGATATTGGTGCATTAACACCGCGGAAACGTGACGTACCATCGCGTCACGCTTTTTGCAATACCTGAATTTAAGAGTCTAGAGGTGCTTAAAAAAATTTTTTTGCATTAATATTATTGTCAATCAACCCCAAAAATAACCCTAACACTAACCCTGACCTTAATTATAAAGAAAAAAACTCAAAAAAAAAAACTTTGACTCAAAAGTATAAAATAGACGTCGCCGGGATTCGAACCCCAAACTGCGGCATGGAAGACATTTACCTTGACCACTACGACACAGCACAACAATCAACAAACCGTGTTTGAAAACGGTATTTAACATTGTCGCTTAAAAAAGAGAGCATAACCATGGTGAAATGGACAGAGTATTGTTATAAAAGATGGCTTTGGACATTTGGCGCCCTGGCGGAATTGGACGTTGTTGTCGCCAACATTAACATCCAATTGACTGCCTTCGCCTAATATCCACCATCCCTGGCCCGAATTCGAACTGTTAGGGGAGGGTGGAAGCGGCCCCCAGACCATAAGTGCTAAAACCCTGGGATTCCAGATTCGAATTCGACCATCGATAGTATAGAATCACCGTTTGTATATATGTACGTTAGCCTCTGCTGCTTGCAAAGATTGTGGTGCATTAACACCGCGGAAACGTGACGTACCATCGCGTCACGCTTTTTGCAATACCTGAATTTAAGAGTCTAGAGGTGCTTAAAAAAATTTTTTTGCATTAATATTATTGTATATCAACCCCAAAAATAACCCTAACACTAACCCTGACCTTAATTATAAAGAAAAAACTCAAAAAAAAAAACTTTGACTCAAAAGTATAAAATAGACGTCGCCGGGATTCGAGCCCCAAACTGCGGCATGGAAGACATTTACCTTGACCACTACGACACAGCACAACAATCAACAAACCGTGTTTGAAAACGGTATTTAACATTGTCGCTTAAAAAAGAGAGCATAACCATGGTGAAATGGACGGAGTATTGTTATAAAAGATGGCTTTGGACATTTGGCGCCCTGGCGGAATTGGACGTTGTTGTCGCCAACATTAACATCCAATTGACTGCCTTCGCCTAATGTCCACCATCCCTGGCCCGAATTCGAACTGTTAGGGGAGGGTAGAAGCGGCCCCCAGACCATGAGTGCTAAAACCCTGGAATTCCAGATTCGAATTCGACCATCGATAGTATAGAATCACCGTTTGTATATATGTACGTTAGCCTCTGCTGCTTGCAAAGATTGTGGTGCATTAACACCGCGGAAACGTGACGTACCATCGCGTCACGCTTTTTGCAATACCTGAATTTAAGAGTCTAGAGGTGCTTAAAAAAATTTTTTTGCATTAATATTATTGTCAATCAACCCCAAAAATAACCCTAACACTAACCCTGACCTTAATTATAAAGAAAAAAACTCAAAAAAAAAACTTTGACTCAAAAGTATAAAATAGACGTCGCCGGGATTCGAACCCCAACCTGCGGCATGGAAGACATTTACCTTGACCACTACGACACAGCACAACAATCAACAAACCGTGTTTGAAAACGGTATTTAACATTGTCGCTTAAAAAAGAGAGCATAACCATGGTGAAATGGACAGAGTATTGTTATAAAAGATGGCTTTGGACATTTGGCGCCCTGGCGGGATTGGACGTTGTTGTCGCCAACATTAACATCCAATTGACTGCCTTCGCCTAGTGTCCACCATCCCTAGCCCGAATTCGAACTGTTAGGGGAGGGTAGAAGCGGCCCCCAGACCATGAGTGCTAAAACCCTGGAATTCCAGATTCGAATTCGACCATCGATAGTATAGAATCACCGTTTGTATATATGTACGTTAGCCTCTGCTGCTTGCAAAGATTGTGGTGCATTAACACCGCGGAAACGTGACGTACCATCGCGTCACGCTTTTTGCAATACCTGAATTTAAGAGTCTAGAGGTGCTTAAAAAAATTTTTTTGCATTAATATTATTGTCAATCAACCCCAAAAATAACCCTAACACTAACCCTGACCTTAATTATAAAGAAAAAACTCAAAAAAAAAAACTTTGACTCAAAAGTATAAAATAGACGTCGCCGGGATTCGAACCCCAAACTGCGGCATGGAAGACATTTACCTTGACCACTACGACACAGCAGAACAATCAACAAACCGTGTTTAAAAACGGTATTTAACATTGTCGCTTAAAAAAGAGAGCATAACCATGGTGAAATGGACAGAGCATTGTTATAAAAGATGGCTTTGGACATTTGGCGCCCTGGGGGAATTGGACGTTGTTGTCGCCAACATTAACATCCAATTGACTGCCTTCGCCTAATATCCACCATCCCTGGCCCGAATTCGAACTGTTAGGGGAGGGTAGAAGCGGCCCCCAGACCATAAGTGCTAAAACCCTGGAATTCCAGATTCGAATTCGACCATCGATAGTATAGAATCACCGTTATTATATATGTACGTTAGCCTCTGCTGCTTGCAAAGATATTGGTGCATTAACACCGCGGAAACGTGACGTACCATCGCGTCACGCTTTTTGCAATACCTGAATTTAAGAGTCTAGAGGTGCTTAAAAAAATTTTTTTGCATTAATATTATTGTCAATCAACCCCAAAAATAACCCTAACACTAACCCTGACCTTAATTATAAAGAAAAAAACTCAAAAAAAGAAACTTTGACTCAAAAGTATAAAATAGACGTCGCCGGGATTCGAACCCCAAACTGCGGCATGGAAGACATTTACCTTGACCACTACGACACAGCACAACAATCAACAAACCGTGTTTGAAAACGGTATTTAACATTGTCGCTTAAAAAAGAGAGCATAACCATGGTGAAATGGACAGAGTATTGTTATAAAAGATGGCTTTGGACATTTGGCGCCCTGGCGGAATTGGGCGTTGTTGTCGCCAACATTAACATCCAATTGACTGCCTTCGCCTAATATCCACCATCCCTGGCCCGAATTCGAACTGTTAGGGGGGGGGGTAGAAGCGGCCCCCAGACCATGAGTGCTAAAGCCCTGGGATTCCAGATTCGAATTCGACCATCGATAGTATAGAATCACCGTTTGTATATATGTACGTTAGCCTCTGCTGCTTGCAAAGATTGTGGTGCATTAACACCGCGGAAACGTGACGTACCATCGCGTCACGCTTTTTGCAATACCTGAATTTAAGAGTCTAGAGGTGCTTAAAAAAATTTTTTTGCATTAATATTATTGTCAATCAACCCCAAAAATAACCCTAACACTAACCCTGACCTTAATTATAAAGAAAAAAACTCAAAAAAAAAAACTTTGACTCAAAAGTATAAAATAGACGTCGCCGGGATTCGAACCCCAAACTGCGGCATGGAAGACATTTACCTTGACCACTACGACACAGCACAACAATCAACAAACCGTGTTTGAAAACGGTATTTAACATTGTCGCTTAAAAAAGAGAGCATGACCATGGTGAAATGGACAGAGTATTGTTATAAAAGATGGCTTTGGACATTTGGCGCCCTGGCGGGATTGGACGTTGTTGTCGCCAACATTAACATCCAATTGACTGCCTTCGCCTAATATCCACCATCCCTGGCCCGAATTCGAACTGTTAGGGGAGGGTAGAAGCGGCCCCCAGACCATAAGTGCTAAAACCCTGGAATTCCAGATTCGAATTCGACCATCGATAGTATAGAATCACCGTTTGTATATATGTACGTTAGCCTCTGCTGCTTGCAAAGATTGTGGTGCATTAACACCGCGGAAACGTGACGTACCATCGCGTCACGCTTTTTGCAATACCTGAATTTAAGAGTCTAGAGGTGCTTAAAAAAATTTTTTTGCATTAATATTATTGTCAATCAACCCCAAAAATAACCCTAACACTAACCCTGACCTTAATTATAAAGAAAAAAACTCAAAAAAAAAAACTTTGACTCAAAAGTATAAAATAGACGTCGCCGGGATTCGAATCCCAAACTGCGGCATGGAAGACATTTACCTTGACCACTACGACACAGCACAACAATCAACAAACCGTGTTTGAAAACGGTATTTAACATTGTCGCTTAAAAAGAGAGCATAACCATGGTGAAATTGACCAAGTATCGCATTAAAAGATGGCTTTGGACATTTGGCGCCCTGGCGGAATTGGACGTTGTTGTCGCCAACATTAACATCCAATTGACTGCCTTCGCCTAATATCCACCATCCCTGGCCCGAATTCGAACTGTTAGGGGAGGGTAGAAGCGGCCCCCAGACCATAAGTGCTAAAACCCTGGAATTCCAGATTCGAATTCGACCATCGATAGTATAGAATCACCGTTATTATATATGTACGTTAGCCTCTGCTGCTTGCAAAGATATTGGTGCATTAACACCGCGGAAACGTGACGTACCATCGCGTCACGCTTTTTGCAATACCTGAATTTAAGAGTCTAGAGGTGCTTAAAAAAATTTTTTTGCATTAATATTATTGTCAATCAACCCCAAAAATAACCCTAACACTAACCCTGACCTTAATTATAAAGAAAAAAACTCAAAAAAAGAAACTTTGACTCAAAAGTATAAAATAGACGTCGCCGGGATTCGAACCCCAAACTGCGGCATGGAAGACATTTACCTTGACCACTACGACACAGCACAACAATCAACAAACCGTGTTTGAAAACGGTATTTAACATTGTCGCTTAAAAAAGAGAGCATAACCATGGTGAAATGGACAGAGTATTGTTATAAAAGATGGCTTTGGACATTTGGCGCCCTGGCGGAATTGGACGTTGTTGTCGCCAACATTAACATCCAATTGACTGCCTTCGCCTAATATCCACCATCCCTGGCCCGAATTCGAACTGTTAGGGGGGGGGTAGAAGCGGCCCCCAGACCATGAGTGCTAAAGCCCTGGAATTCCAGATTCGAATTCGACCATCGATAGTATAGAATCACCGTTTGTATATATGTACGTTAGCCTCTGCTGCTTGCAAAGATTGTGGTGCATTAACACCGCGGAAACGTGACGTACCATCGCGTCACGCTTTTTGCAATACCTGAATTTAAGAGTCTAGAGGTGCTTAAAAAAATTTTTTTGCATTAATATTATTGTCAATCAACCCCAAAAATAACCCTAACACTAACCCTGACCTTAATTATAAAGAAAAAAACTCAAAAAAAAAAACTTTGACTCAAAAGTATAAAATAGACGTCGCCGGGATTCGAACCCCAAACTGCGGCATGGAAGACATTTACCTTGACCACTACGACACAGCACAACAATCAACAAACCGTGTTTGAAAACGGTATTTAACATTGTCGCTTAAAAAAGAGAGCATGACCATGGTGAAATGGACAGAGTATTGTTATAAAAGATGTCTTTGGACATTTGGCGCTTTGGCGGGATTGGACGTTGTTGTCGCCAACATTAACATCCAATTGACTGCCTTCGCCTAATGTCCACCATCCCTGGCCCGAATTCGAACTGTTAGGGGAGGGTAGAAGCGGCCCCCAGACCATGAGTGCTAAAACCCTGGGATTCCAGATTCGAATTCGACCATCGATAGTATAGAATTACCGTTTGTATATATGTACGTTAGCCTCTGCTGCTTGCAAAGATTGTGGTGCATTAACACCGCGGAAACGTGACGTACCATCGCGTCACGCTTTTTGCAATACCTGAATTTAAGAGTCTAGAGGTGCTTAAAAAAATTTTTTTGCATTAATATTATTGTCAATCAACCCCAAAAATAACCCTAACACTAACCCTAACACTAACCCACGTGTTTAAAAACGGTATTTAACATTGTCGCTTAAAAAAGAGAGCATGACCATGGTGAAATGGACAGAGTATTGTTATAAAAGATGGCTTTGGACATTTGGCGCCCTGGCGGGATTGGACGTTGTTGTCGCCAACATTAACATCCAATTGACTGCCTTCGCCTAATATCCACCATCCCTGGCCCGAATTCGAACTGTTAGGGGAGGGTAGAAGCGGCCCCCAGACCATAAGTGCTAAAACCCTGGAATTCCAGATTCGAATTCGACCATCGATAGTATAGAATCACCGTTTGTATATATGTACGTTAGCCTCTGCTGCTTGCAAAGATTGTGGTGCATTAACACCGCGGAAACGTGACGTACCATCGCGTCACGCTTTTTGCAATACCTGAATTTAAGAGTCTAGAGGTGCTTAAAAAAATTTTTTTGCATTAATATTATTGTCAATCAACCCCAAAAATAACCCTAACACTAACCCTGACCTTAATTATAAAGAAAAAAACTCAAAAAAAAAAAACTTTGACTCAAAAGTATAAAATAGACGTCGCCGGGATTCGAATCCCAAACTGCGGCATGGAAGACATTTACCTTGACCACTACGACACAGCACAACAATCAACAAACCGTGTTTGAAAACGGTATTTAACATTGTCGCTTAAAAAGAGAGCATAACCATGGTGAAATTGACCAAGTATCGCATTAAAAGATGGCTTTGGACATTTGGCGCCCTGGCGGAATTGGACGTTGTTGTCGCCAACATTAACATCCGATTGACTGCCTTCGCCTTGTGTCCACCATCCCTGGCCCGAATTCGAACTGTTAGGGGAGGGTAGAAGCGGCCCCCAGACCATAAGTGCTAAAACCCTGGAATTCCAGATTCGAATTCGACCATCGATAGTATAGAATCACCGTTTGTATATATGTACGTTAGCCTCTGCTGCTTGCAAAGATTGTGGTGCATTAACACCGCGGAAACGTGACGTACCATCGCGTCACGCTTTTTGCAATACCTGAATTTAAGAGTCTAGAGGTGCTTAAAAAAATTTTTTTGCATTAATATTATTGTCAATCAACCCCAAAAATAACCCTAACACTAACCCTGACCTTAATTATAAAGAAAAAAACTCAAAAAAAAAACTTTGACTCAAAAGTATAAAATAGACGTCGCCGGGATTCGAACCCCAAACTGCGGCATGGAAGACATTTACCTTGACCACTACGACACAGCACAACAATCAACAAACCGTGTTTGAAAACGGTATTTAACATTGTCGCTTAAAAAAGAGAGCATAACCATGGTGAAATGGACAGAGTATTGTTATAAAAGATGGCTTTGGACATTTGGCGCCCTGGCGGAATTGGACGTTGTTGTCGCCAACATTAACATCATATTGACTGCCTTCGCCTAATGTCCACCATCCCTGGCCCGAATTCGAACTGTTAGGGGAGGGTAGAAGCGGCCCCCAGACCATGAGTGCTAAAACCCTGGAATTCCAGATTCGAATTCGACCATCGATAGTATAGAATCACCGTTTGTATATATGTACGTTAGCCTCTGCTGCTTGCAAAGATTGTGGTGCATTAACACCGCGGAAACGTGACGTACCATCGCGTCACGCTTTTTGCAATACCTGAATTTAAGAGTCTAGAGGTGCTTAAAAAAATTTTTTTGCATTAATATTATTGTCAATCAACCCCAAAAATAACCCTAACACTAACCCTGACCTTAATTATAAAGAAAAAAACTCAAAAAAAAAAACTTTGACTCAAAAGTATAAAATAGACGTCGCCGGGATTCGAACCCCAAACTGCGGCATGGAAGACATTTACCTTGACCACTACGACACAGCACAACAATCAACAAACCGTGTTTGAAAACGGTATTTAACATTGTCGCTTAAAAAAGAGAGCATGACCATGGTGAAATGGACAGAGTATTGTTATAAAAGATGGCTTTGGACATTTGGCGCTTTGGCGGGATTGGACGTTGTTGTCGCCAACATTAACATCCAATTGACTGCCTTCGCCTAATGTCCACCATCCCTGGCCCGAATTCGAACTGTTAGGGGAGGGTAGAAGCGGCCCCCAGACCATGAGTGCTAAAACCCTGGGATTCCAGATTCGAATTCGACCATCGATAGTATAGAATTACCGTTTGTATATATGTACGTTAGCCTCTGCTGCTTGCAAAGATTGTGGTGCATTAACACCGCGGAAACGTGACGTACCATCGCGTCACGCTTTTTGCAATACCTGAATTTAAGAGTCTAGAGGTGCTTAAAAAAATTTTTTTGCATTAATATTATTGTCAATCAACCCCAAAAATAACCCTAACACTAACCCTGACCTTAATTATAAAGAAAAAAACTCAAAAAAAAAACTTTGACTCAAAAGTATAAAATAGACGTCGCCGGGATTCGAACCCCAAACTGCGGCATGGAAGACATTTACCTTGACCACTACGACACAGCACAACAATCAACAAACCGTGTTTGAAAACGGTATTTAACATTGTCGCTTAAAAAAGAGAGCATAACCATGGTGAAATGGACAGAGTATTGTTATAAAAAATGGCTTTGGACATTTGGCGCCCTGGCGGGATTGGACGTTGTTGTCGCCAACATTAACATCCAATTGACTGCCTTCGCCTAATATCCACCAGCCCTGGCCCGAATTCGAACTGTTAGGGGAGGGTAGAAGCGGCCCCCAGACCATAAGTGCTAAAACCCTGGGATTCCAGATTCGAATTCGACCATCGATAGTATAGAATCACCGTTTGTATATATGTACGTTAGCCTCTGCTGCTTGCAAAGATTGTGGTGCATTAACACCGCGGAAACGTGACGTACCATCGCGTCACGCTTTTTGCAATACCTGAATTTAAGAGTCTAGAGGTGCTTAAAAAAATTTTTTTGCATTAATATTATTGTCAATCAACCCCAAAAATAACCCTAACACTAACCCTGACCTTAATTATAAAGAAAAAAACTCAAAAAAAAAAACTTTGACTCAAAAGTATAAAATAGACGTCGCCGGGATTCGAATCCCAAACTGCGGCATGGAAGACATTTACCTTGACCACTACGACACAGCACAACAATCAACAAACCGTGTTTGAAAACGGTATTTAACATTGTCGCTTAAAAAGAGAGCATAACCATGGTGAAATTGACCAAGTATTGCATTAAAAGATGGCTTTGGACATTTGGCGCCCTGGCGGAATTGGACGTTGTTGTCGCCAACATTAACATCCAATTGACTGCCTTCGCCTTGTATCCACCATCCCTGGCCCGAATTCGAACTGTTAGGGGGGGTAGAAGCGGCCCCCAGACCATAAGTGCTAAAACCCTGGAATTCCTGATTCGAATTCGACCAACGATAGTATAGAATCACCGTTTGTATATATGTACGTTAGCCTCTGCTGCTTGCAAAGATTGTGGTGCATTAACACCGCGGAAACGTGACGTACCATCGCGTCACGCTTTTTGCAATACCTGAATTTAAGAGTCTAGAGGTGCTTAAAAAAATTTTTTTGCATTAATATTATTGTCAATCAACCCCAAAAATAACCCTAACACTAACCCTGACCTTAATTATAAAGAAAAAAACTCAAAAAAAAAACTTTGACTCAAAAGTATAAAATAGACGTCGCCGGGATTCGAACCCCAAACTGCGGCATGGAAGACATTTACCTTGACCACTACGACACAGCACAACAATCAACAAACCGTGTTTGAAAACGGTATTTAACATTGTCGCTTAAAAAAGAGAGCATAACCATGGTGAAATGGACAGAGTATTGTTATAAAAGATGGCTTTGGACATTTGGCGCCCTGGCGGAATTGGACGTTGTTGTCGCCAACATTAACATCCAATTGACTGCCTTCGCCTAATGTCCACCATCCCTGGCCCGAATTCGAACTGTTAGGGGAGGGTGGAAGCGGCCCCCAGACCATGAGTGCTAAAACCCTGGAATTCCAGATTCGAGTTCGACCATCGATAGTATAGAATCACCGTTTGTATATATGTACGTTAGCCTCTGCTGCTTGCAAAGATTGTGGTGCATTAACACCGCGGAAACGTGACGTACCATCGCGTCACGCTTTTTGCAATACCTGAATTTAAGAGTCTAGAGGTGCTTAAAAAAATTTTTTTGCATTAATATTATTGTCAATCAACCCCAAAAATAACCCTAACACTAACCCTGACCTTAATTATAAAGAAAAAAACTCAAAAAAAAAAACTTTGACTCAAAAGTATAAAATAGACGTCGCCGGGATTCGAACCCCAAACTGCGGCATGGAAGACATTTACCTTGACCACTACGACACAGCACAACAATCAACAAACCGTGTTTGAAAACGGTATTTAACATTGTCGCTTAAAAAAGAGAGCATAACCATGGTGAAATGGACAGGGTATTGTTATAAAAGATGGCTTTGGACATTTGGCGCCCTGGCGGGATTGGACGTTGTTGTCCCCAACATTAACATCCAATTGACTGCCTTCGCCTAATATCCACCATCCCTGGCCCGAATTCGAACTGTTAGGGGAGGGTGGAAGCGGCCCCCAGACCATAAGTGCTAAAACCCTGGGATTCCAGATTCGAATTCGACCATCGATAGTATAGAATCACCGTTTGTATATATGTACGTTAGCCTCTGCTGCTTGCAAAGATTGTGGTGCATTAACACCGCGGAAACGTGACGTACCATCGCGTCACGCTTTTTGCAATACCTGAATTTAAGAGTCTAGAGGTGCTTAAAAAAATTTTTTTGCATTAATATTATTGTCAATCAACCCCAAAAATAACCCTAACACTAACCCTGACCTTAATTATAAAGAAAAAAACTCAAAAAAAAAAACTTTGACTCAAAAGTATAAAATAGACGTCGCCGGGATTCGAACCCCAAACTGCGGCATGGAAGACATTTACCTTGACCACTACGACACAGCACAACAATCAACAAACCGTGTTTGAAAACGGTATTTAACATTGTCGCTTAAAAAAGAGAGCATGACCATGGTGAAATGGACAGAGTATTGTTATAAAAGATGGCTTTGGACATTTGGCGCTTTGGCGGGATTGGACGTTGTTGTCGCCAACATTAACATCCAATTGACTGCCTTCGCCTAATGTCCACCATCCCTGGCCCGAATTCGAACTGTTAGGGGAGGGTAGAAGCGGCCCCCAGACCATGAGTGCTAAAACCCTGGGATTCCAGATTCGAATTCGACCATCGATAGTATAGAATTACCGTTTGTATATATGTACGTTAGCCTCTGCTGCTTGCAAAGATTGTGGTGCATTAACACCGCGGAAACGTGACGTACCATCGCGTCACGCTTTTTGCAATACCTGAATTTAAGAGTCTAGAGGTGCTTAAAAAAATTTTTTTGCATTAATATTATTGTCAATCAACCCCAAAAATAACCCTAACACTAACCCTGACCTTAATTATAAAGAAAAAAACTCAAAAAAAAAACTTTGACTCAAAAGTATAAAATAGACGTCGCCGGGATTCGAACCCCAAACTGCGGCATGGAAGACATTTACCTTGACCACTACGACACAGCACAACAATCAACAAACCGTGTTTGAAAACGGTATTTAACATTGTCGCTTAAAAAAGAGAGCATAACCATGGTGAAATGGACAGAGTATTGTTATAAAAAATGGCTTTGGACATTTGGCGCCCTGGCGGGATTGGACGTTGTTGTCGCCAACATTAACATCCAATTGACTGCCTTCGCCTAATATCCACCAGCCCTGGCCCGAATTCGAACTGTTAGGGGAGGGTAGAAGCGGCCCCCAGACCATAAGTGCTAAAACCCTGGGATTCCAGATTCGAATTCGACCATCGATAGTATAGAATCACCGTTTGTATATATGTACGTTAGCCTCTGCTGCTTGCAAAGATTGTGGTGCATTAACACCGCGGAAACGTGACGTACCATCGCGTCACGCTTTTTGCAATACCTGAATTTAAGAGTCTAGAGGTGCTTAAAAAAATTTTTTTGCATTAATATTATTGTCAATCAACCCCAAAAATAACCCTAACACTAACCCTGACCTTAATTATAAAGAAAAAAACTCAAAAAAAAAAACTTTGACTCAAAAGTATAAAATAGACGTCGCCGGGATTCGAATCCCAAACTGCGGCATGGAAGACATTTACCTTGACCACTACGACACAGCACAACAATCAACAAACCGTGTTTGAAAACGGTATTTAACATTGTCGCTTAAAAAGAGAGCATAACCATGGTGAAATTGACCAAGTATTGCATTAAAAGATGGCTTTGGACATTTGGCGCCCTGGCGGAATTGGACGTTGTTGTCGCCAACATTAACATCCAATTGACTGCCTTCGCCTTGTATCCACCATCCCTGGCCCGAATTCGAACTGTTAGGGGGGGGGTAGAAGCGGCCCCCAGACCATAAGTGCTAAAACCCTGGAATTCCTGATTCGAATTCGACCAACGATAGTATAGAATCACCGTTTGTATATATGTACGTTAGCCTCTGCTGCTTGCAAAGATTGTGGTGCATTAACACCGCGGAAACGTGACGTACCATCGCGTCACGCTTTTTGCAATACCTGAATTTAAGAGTCTAGAGGTGCTTAAAAAAATTTTTTTGCATTAATATTATTGTCAATCAACCCCAAAAATAACCCTAACACTAACCCTGACCTTAATTATAAAGAAAAAAACTCAAAAAAAAAACTTTGACTCAAAAGTATAAAATAGACGTCGCCGGGATTCGAACCCCAAACTGCGGCATGGAAGACATTTACCTTGACCACTACGACACAGCACAACAATCAACAAACCGTGTTTGAAAACGGTATTTAACATTGTCGCTTAAAAAAGAGAGCATAACCATGGTGAAATGGACAGAGTATTGTTATAAAAGATGGCTTTGGACATTTGGCGCCCTGGCGGAATTGGACGTTGTTGTCGCCAACATTAACATCCAATTGACTGCCTTCGCCTAATGTCCACCATCCCTGGCCCGAATTCGAACTGTTAGGGGAGGGTGGAAGCGGCCCCCAGACCATGAGTGCTAAAACCCTGGAATTCCAGATTCGAATTCGACCATCGATAGTATAGAATCACCGTTTGTATATATGTACGTTAGCCTCTGCTGCTTGCAAAGATTGTGGTGCATTAACACCGCGGAAACGTGACGTACCATCGCGTCACGCTTTTTGCAATACCTGAATTTAAGAGTCTAGAGGTGCTTAAAAAAATTTTTTTGCATTAATATTATTGTCAATCAACCCCAAAAATAACCCTAACACTAACCCTGACCTTAATTATAAAGAAAAAAACTCAAAAAAAAAAACTTTGACTCAAAAGTATAAAATAGACGTCGCCGGGATTCGAACCCCAAACTGCGGCATGGAAGACATTTACCTTGACCACTACGACACAGCACAACAATCAACAAACCGTGTTTGAAAACGGTATTTAACATTGTCGCTTAAAAAAGAGAGCATAACCATGGTGAAATGGACAGGGTATTGTTATAAAAGATGGCTTTGGACATTTGGCGCCCTGGCGGGATTGGACGTTGTTGTCCCCAACATTAACATCCAATTGACTGCCTTCGCCTAATATCCACCATCCCTGGCCCGAATTCGAACTGTTAGGGGAGGGTGGAAGCGGCCCCCAGACCATAAGTGCTAAAACCCTGGGATTCCAGATTCGAATTCGACCATCGATAGTATAGAATCACCGTTTGTATATATGTACGTTAGCCTCTGCTGCTTGCAAAGATTGTGGTGCATTAACACCGCGGAAACGTGACGTACCATCGCGTCACGCTTTTTGCAATACCTGAATTTAAGAGTCTAGAGGTGCTTAAAAAAATTTTTTTGCATTAATATTATTGTCAATCAACCCCAAAAATAACCCTAACACTAACCCTGACCTTAATTATAAAGAAAAAAACTCAAAAAAAAAAACTTTGACTCAAAAGTATAAAATAGACGTCGCCGGGATTCGAATCCCAAACTGCGGCATGGAAGACATTTACCTTGACCACTACGACACAGCACAACAATCACCAAACCGTGTTTGAAAACGGTATTTAACATTGTCGCTTAAAAAGAGAGCATAACCATGGTGAAATTGACCAAGTATTGCTATAAAAGATGGCTTTAAACATTTGGCGCCCTGGCGGAATTGGACGTTGTTGTCGCCAACATTAACATCCAATTGACTGCCTTCGCCTTGTATCCACCATCCCTGGCCCGAATTCGAACTGTTAGGGGAGGGTAGAAGCGGCCCCCAGACCATAAGTGCTAAAACCCTGGAATTCCAGATTCGAATTCGACCATCGATAGTATAGAATCACCGTTTGTATATATGTTCGTTAGCCTCTGCTGCTTGCAAAGATTGTGGTGCATTAACACCGCGGAAACGTGACGTACCATCGCGTCACGCTTTTTGCAATACCTGAATTTAAGAGTCTAGAGGTGCTTAAAAAAATTTTTTTGCATTAATATTATTGTCAATCAACCCCAAAAATAACCCTAACACTAACCCTGACCTTAATTATAAAGAAAAAAACTCAAAAAAAAAAACTTTGACTCAAAAGTATAAAATAGACGTCGCCGGGATTCGAACCCCAAACTGCGGCATGGAAGACATTTACCTTGACCACTACGACACAGCACAACAATCAACAAACCGTGTTTGAAAACGGTATTTAACATTGTCGCTTAAAAAAGAGAGCATAACCATGGTGAAATGGACAGGGTATTGTTATAAAAGATGGCTTTGGACATTTGGCGCCCTGGCGGGATTGGACGTTGTTGTCGCCAACATTAACATCCAATTGACTGCCTTCGCCTAATATCCACCATCCCTGGCCCGAATTCGAACTATTAGGGGAGGGTAGAAGCGGCCCACAGACCATAAGTGCTAAAACCCTGGAATTCCAGATTCGAATTCGACCATCGATAGTATAGAATTACCGTTTGTATATATGTACGTTAGCCTCTGCTGCTTGCAAAGATTGTGGTGCATTAACACCGCGGAAACGTGACGTACCATCGCGTCACGCTTTTTGCAATACCTGAATTTAAGAGTCTAGAGGTGCTTAAAAAAATTTTTTTGCATTAATATTATTGTCAATCAACCCCAAAAATAACCCTAACACTAACCCTGACCTTAATTATAAAGAAAAAAACTCAAAAAAAAAACTTTGACTCAAAAGTATAAAATAGACGTCGCCGGGATTCGAACCCCAAACTGCGGCATGGAAGACATTTACCTTGACCACTACGACACAGCACAACAATCAACAAACCGTGTTTGAAAACGGTATTTAACATTGTCGCTTAAAAAAGAGAGCATAACCATGGTGAAATGGACAGAGTATTGTTATAAAAAATGGCTTTGGACATTTGGCGCCCTGGCGGGATTGGACGTTGTTGTCGCCAACATTAACATCCAATTGACTGCCTTCGCCTAATATCCACCAGCCCTGGCCCGAATTCGAACTGTTAGGGGAGGGTAGAAGCGGCCCCCAGACCATAAGTGCTAAAACCCTGGGATTCCAGATTCGAATTCGACCATCGATAGTATAGAATCACCGTTTGTATATATGTACGTTAGCCTCTGCTGCTTGCAAAGATTGTGGTGCATTAACACCGCGGAAACGTGACGTACCATCGCGTCACGCTTTTTGCAATACCTGAATTTAAGAGTCTAGAGGTGCTTAAAAAAATTTTTTTGCATTAATATTATTGTCAATCAACCCCAAAAATAACCCTAACACTAACCCTGACCTTAATTATAAAGAAAAAAACTCAAAAAAAAAAACTTTGACTCAAAAGTATAAAATAGACGTCGCCGGGATTCGAATCCCAAACTGCGGCATGGAAGACATTTACCTTGACCACTACGACACAGCACAACAATCACCAAACCGTGTTTGAAAACGGTATTTAACATTGTCGCTTAAAAAGAGAGCATAACCATGGTGAAATTGACCAAGTATTGCTATAAAAGATGGCTTTAAACATTTGGCGCCCTGGCGGAATTGGACGTTGTTGTCGCCAACATTAACATCCAATTGACTGCCTTCGCCTTGTATCCACCATCCCTGGCCCGAATTCGAACTGTTAGGGGAGGGTAGAAGCGGCCCCCAGACCATAAGTGCTAAAACCCTGGAATTCCAGATTCGAATTCGACCATCGATAGTATAGAATCACCGTTTGTATATATGTTCGTTAGCCTCTGCTGCTTGCAAAGATTGTGGTGCATTAACACCGCGGAAACGTGACGTACCATCGCGTCACGCTTTTTGCAATACCTGAATTTAAGAGTCTAGAGGTGCTTAAAAAAATTTTTTTGCATTAATATTATTGTCAATCAACCCCAAAAATAACCCTAACACTAACCCTGACCTTAATTATAAAGAAAAAAACTCAAAAAAAAAAACTTTGACTCAAAAGTATAAAATAGACGTCGCCGGGATTCGAACCCCAAACTGCGGCATGGAAGACATTTACCTTGACCACTACGACACAGCACAACAATCAACAAACCGTGTTTGAAAACGGTATTTAACATTGTCGCTTAAAAAAGAGAGCATAACCATGGTGAAATGGACAGGGTATTGTTATAAAAGATGGCTTTGGACATTTGGCGCCCTGGCGGGATTGGACGTTGTTGTCGCCAACATTAACATCCAATTGACTGCCTTCGCCTAATATCCACCATCCCTGGCCCGAATTCGAACTATTAGGGGAGGGTAGAAGCGGCCCACAGACCATAAGTGCTAAAACCCTGGAATTCCAGATTCGAATTCGACCATCGATAGTATAGAATCACCGTTTGTATATATGTACGTTAGCCTCTGCTGCTTGCAAAGATTGTGGTGCATTAACACCGCGGAAACGTGACGTACCATCGCGTCACGCTTTTTGCAATACCTGAATTTAAGAGTCTAGAGGTGCTTAAAAAAATTTTTTTGCATTAATATTATTGTCAATCAACCCCAAAAATAACCCTAACACTAACCCTGACCTTAATTATAAAGAAAAAAACTCAAAAAAAAAAACTTTGACTCAAAAGTATAAAATAGACGTCGCCGGGATTCGAACCCCAAACTGCGGCATGGAAGACATTTACCTTGACCACTACGACACAGCACAACAATCAACAAACCGTGTTTGAAAACGGTATTTAACATTGTCGCTTAAAAAAGAGAGCATAACCATGGTGAAATGGACAGGGTATTGTTATAAAAGATTGCTTTGGACATTTGGCGCCGTGGCGGGATTGGACGTTGTTGTCGCCAACATTAACATCCAATTGACTGCCTTCGCCTAATGTCCACCATCCCTGGCCCGAATTCGAGCTGTTAGGGGAGGGTAGAAGCGGCCCCCAGACCATAAGTGCTAAAACCCTGGAATTCCAGATTCGAATTCGACCATCGATAGTATAGAATCACCGTTTGTATATATGTACGTTAGCCTCTGCTGCTTGCAAAGATTGTGGTGCATTAACACCGCGGAAACGTGACGTACCATCGCGTCACGCTTTTTGCAATACCTGAATTTAAGAGTCTAGAGGTGCTTAAAAAAATTTTTTTGCATTAATATTATTGTCAATCAACCCCAAAAATAACCCTAACACTAACCCTGACCTTAATTATAAAGAAAAAAACTCAAAAAAAAAAACTTTGACTCAAAAGTATAAAATAGACGTCGCCGGGATTCGAATCCCAAACTACGGCATGGAAGACATTTACCTTGACCACTACGACACAGCACAACAATCACCAAACCGTGTTTGAAAACGGTATTTAACATTGTCGCTTAAAAAGAGAGCATAACCATGGTGAAATTGACCAAGTATTGCTATAAAAGATGGCTTTGGACATTTGGCGCCCTGGCGGAATTGGACGTTGTTGTCGCCAACATTAACATCCAATTGACTGCCTTCGCCTTGTGTCCACCATCCCTGGCCCGAATTCGAACTGTTAGGGGAGGGTAGAAGCGGCCCCCAGACCAAAAGTGCTAAAACCCTGGAATTCCAGATTCGAATTCGACCATCGATAGTATAGAATCACCGTTTGTATATATGTACGTTAGCCTCTGCTGCTTGCAAAGATTGTGGTGCATTAACACCGCGGAAACGTGACGTACCATCGCGTCACGCTTTTTGCAATACCTGAATTTAAGAGTCTAGAGGTGCTTAAAAAAATTTTTTTGCATTAATATTATTGTCAATCAACCCCAAAAATAACCCTAACACTAACCCTGACCTTAATTATAAAGAAAAAAACTCAAAAAAAAAAATTTGACTCAAAAGTATAAAATAGACGTCGCCGGGATTCGAACCCCAAACTGCGGCATAGAAGACATTCACCTCGACCACTACGACACAGCACAACAATCAACAAACCGTGTTTGAAAACGGTATTTAACATTGTCGCTTAAAAAAGAGAGCATAACCATGGTGAAATGGACAGAGTATTGTTATAAAAGATGGCTTTGGACATTTGGCGCCCTGGCCGAATTGGACGTTGTTGTCGCCAACATTAACATCCAATTGACTGCCTTCGCCTAATATCCACCATCCCTGGCCCGAATTCGAACTGTTAGGGGAGGGTAGAAGCGGCCCCCAGACCATAAGTGCTAAAACCCTGGAATTCCAGATTCGAATTCGACCATCGATAGTATAGAATCACCGTTTGTATATATGTACGTTAGCCTCTGCTGCTTGCAAAGATTGTGGTGCATTAACACCGCGGAAACGTGACGTACCATCGCGTCACGCTTTTTGCAATACCTGAATTTAAGAGTCTAGAGGTGCTTAAAAAAATTTTTTTGCATTAATATTATTGTCAATCAACCCCAAAAATAACCCTAACACTAACCCTGACCTTAATTATAAAGAAAAAAACTCAAAAAAAAAAACTTTGACTCAAAAGTATAAAATAGACGTCGCCGGGATTCGAACCCCAAACTGCGGCATGGAAGACATTTACCTTGACCACTACGACACAGCACAACAATCAACAAACCGTGTTTAAAAACGGTATTTAACAATGTCGCTTAAAAAAGAGAGCATAACCATGGTGAAATGGACAGAGTATTGTTATAAAAGATGGCTTTGGACATTTGGCGCCCTGGCGGAATTGGACGTTGTTGTCGCCAACATTAACATCCAATTGACTGCCTTCGCCTGATATCCACCATCCCTGGCCCGAATTCGAACTGTTAGGGGAGGGTAGAAGCGGCCCCCAGACCATGAGTGCTAAAACCCTGGAATTCCAGATTCGAATTCGACCATCGATAGTATAGAATCACCGTTTGTATATATGTACGTTAGCCTCTGCTGCTTGCAAAGATTGTGGTGCATTAACACCGCGGAAACGTGACGTACCATCGCGTCACGCTTTTTGCAATACCTGAATTTAAGAGTCTAGAGGTGCTTAAAAAAATTTTTTTGCATTAATATTATTGTCAATCAACCCCAAAAATAACCCTAACACTAACCCTGACCTTAATTATAAAGAAAAAAACTCAAAAAAAAAAACTTTGACTCAAAAGTATAAAATAGACGTCGCCGGGATTCGAACCCCAAACTGCGGCATGGAAGACATTTACCTTGACCACTACGACACAGCACAACAATCAACAAACCGTGTTTAAAAACGGTATTTAACAATGTCGCTTAAAAAAGAGAGCATAACCATAATGAAATGGACAGAGTATTGTTATAAAAGATGGCTTTGGACATTTGGCGCCCTGGCGGAATTGGACGTTGTTGTCGCCAACATTAACATCCAATTGACTGCCTTCGCCTAATATCCACCATCCCTGGCCCGAATTCGAACTGTTAGGGGAGGGTAGAAGCGGCCCCCAGACCATGAGTGCTAAAACCCTGGAATTCCAGATTCGAATTCGACCATCGATAGTATAGAATCACCGTTTGTATATATGTACGTTAGCCTCTGCTGCTTGCAAAGATTGTGGTGCATTAACACCGCGGAAACGTGACGTACCATCGCGTCACGCTTTTTGCAATACCTGAATTTAAGAGTCCAGAGGTGCTTAAAAAAATTTTTTTGCATTAATATTATTGTCAATCAACCCCAAAAATAACCCTAACACTAACCCTGACCTTAATTATAAAGAAAAAAACTCAAAAAAAAAAACTTTGACTCAAAAGCATAAAATAGACGTCGCCGGGATTCGAACCCCAAACTGCGGCATGGAAGACATTTACCTTGACCACTACGACACAGCACAACAATCAACAAACCGTGTTTGAAAACGGTATTTAACATTGTCGCTTAAAAAAGAGAGCATAACCATGGTGGAATGGACAGGGTATTGTTATAAAAGGTGGCTTTGGACATTTGGCGCCCTGGCGGGATTGGACGTTGTTGTCGCCAACATTAACATCCAATTGACTGCCTTCGCCTAATATCCACCATCCCTGGCCCGAATTCGAACTGTTAGGGGAGGGTGGAAGCGGCCCCCAGACCATAAGTGCTAAAACCCTGGAATTCCAGAATCGAATTCGACCATCGATAGTATAGAATCACCGTTTGTATATATGTACGTTAGCCTCTGCTGCTTGCAAAGATTGTGGTGCATTAACACCGCGGAAACGTGACGTACCATCGCGTCACGCTTTTTGCAATACCTGAATTTAAGAGTCTAGAGGTGCTTAAAAAAATTTTTTTGCATTAATATTATTGTCAATCAACCCCAAAAATAACCCTAACACTAACCCTGACCTTAATTATAAAGAAAAAAACTCAAAAAAAAAAATTTGACTCAAAAGTATAAAATAGACGTCGCCGGGATTCGAACCCCAAACTGCGGCATAGAAGACATTCACCTCGACCACTACGACACAGCACAACAATCAACAAACCGTGTTTGAAAACGGTATTTAACATTGTCGCTTAAAAAAGAGAGCATAACCATGGTGAAATGGACAGAGTATTGTTATAAAAGATGGCTTTGGACATTTGGCGCCCTGGCGGAATTGGACGTTGTTGTCGCCAACATTAACATCCAATTGACTGCCTTCGCCTAATGTCCACCATCCCTGGCCCGAATTCGAACTGTTAGGGGGGGGGTAGAAGCGGCCCCCAGACCATGAGTGCTAAATCCCTGGAATTCCAGATTCGAATTCGACCATCGATAGTATAGAATCACCGTTTGTATATATGTACGTTAGCCTCTGCTGCTTGCAAAGATTGTGGTGCATTAACACCGCGGAAACGTGACGTACCATCGCGTCACGCTTTTTGCAATACCTGAATTTAAGAGTCTAGAGGTGCTTAAAAAAATTTTTTTGCATTAATATTATTGTCAATCAACCCCAAAAATAACCCTAACACTAACCCTGACCTTAATTATAAAGAAAAAAACTCAAAAAAAAAAACTTTGACTCAAAAGTATAAAATAGACGTCGCCGGGATTCGAACCCCAAACTGCGGCATGGAAGACATTTACCTTGACCACTACGACACAGCACAATAATCAACAAACCGTGTTTGAAAACGGTATTTAACATTGTCGCTTAAAAAAGAGAGCATAACCATGGTGAAATGGACAGGGTATTGTTATAAAAGATGGCTTTGGACATTTGGCGCCCTGGCGGGATTGGACGTTGTTGTCGCCAACATTAACATCCAATTGACTGCCTTCGCCTAATATCCACCATCCCTGGCCCGAATTCGAACTGTTAGGGGAGGGTGGAAGCGGCCCCCAGACCATAAGTGCTAAAACCCTGGAATTCCAGATTCGAATTCGACCATCGATAGTATAGAATCACCGTTTGTATATATGTACGTTAGCCTCTGCTGCTTGCAAAGATTGTGGTGCATTAACACCGCGGAAACGTGACGTACCATCGCGTCACGCTTTTTGCAATACCTGAATTTAAGAGTCTAGAGGTGCTTAAAAAAATTTTTTTGCATTAATATTATTGTCAATCAACCCCAAAAATAACCCTAACACTAACCCTGACCTTAATTATAAAGAAAAAAACTCAAAAAAAAAAACTTTGACTCAAAAGTATAAAATAGACGTCGCCGGGATTCGAATCCCAAACTGCGGCATGGAAGACATTTACCTTGACCACTACGACACAGCACAACAATCACCAAACCGTGTTTGAAAACGGTATTTAACATTGTCGCTTAAAAAGAGAGCATAACCATGGTGAAATGGTCAGAGTATTGTTATAAAAGATGGCTTTGGACATTTGGCGCCCTGGCGGAATTGGACGTTGTTGTCGCCAACATTAACATCCAATTGACTGCCTTCGCCTAATATCCACCATCCCTGGCCCGAATTCGAACTGTTAGGGGAGGGTAGAAGCGGCCCCCAGACCATGAGTGCTAAAACCATGGAATTCCAGATTCGAATTCGACCATCGATAGTATAAAATCACCGTTTGTATATATGTACGTTAGCCTCTGCTGCTTGCAAAGATTGTGGTGCATTAACACCGCGGAAACGTGACGTACCATCGCGTCACGCTTTTTGCAATACCTGAATTTAAGAGTCTAGAGGTGCTTAAAAAAATTTTTTTGCATTAATATTATTGTCAATCAACCCCAAAAATAACCCTAACACTAACCCTGACCTTAATTATAAAGAAAAAAACTCAAAAAAAAAAACTTTGACTCAAAAGTATAAAATAGACGTCGCCGGGATTCGAACCCCAAACTGCGGCATGGAAGACATTTACCTTGACCACTACGACACAGCACAACAATCAACAAACCGTGTTTGAAAACGGTATTTAACATTGTCGCTTAAAAAGAGAGCATAACCATGGTGAAATTGACCAAGTATTGCTATAAAAGATGGCTTTGGACATTTGGCGCCCTGGCGGAATTGGACGTTGTTGTCGCCAACATTAACATCCAATTGACTGCCTTCGCCTTGTATCCACCATCCCTGGCCCGAATTCGAACTGTTAGGGGAGGGTAGAAGCGGCCCCCAGACCATAAGTGCTAAAACCCTGGAATTCCAGATTCGAATTCGACCATCGATAGTATAGAATCACCGTTTGTATATATGTACGTTAGCCTCTGCTGCTTGCAAAGATTGTGATGCATTAACACCGCGGAAACGTGACGTACCATCGCGTCACGCTTTTTGCAATACCTGAATTTAAGAGTCTAGAGGTGCTTAAAAAAATTTCTTTTGCATTAATATTATTGTCAATCAACCCCAAAAATAACCCTAACACTAACCCTGACCTTAATTATAAAGAAAAAAACTCAAAAAAAAAACTTTGACTCAAAAGTATAAAATAGACGTCGCCGGGATTCGAACCCCAAACTGCGGCATGGAAGACATTTACCTTGACCACTACGACACAGCACAACAATCAACAAACCGTGTTTAAAAACGGTATTTAACATTGTCGCTTAAAAAAGAGAGCATAACCATGGTGAAATGGACAGAGTATTGTTATAAAAGATGGCTTTGGACATTTGGCGCCCTGGCGGAATTGGACGTTGTTGTTGCCAACATTAACATCCAATTGACTGCCTTCGCCTAATATCCACCATCCCTGGCCCGAATTCGAACTGTTAGGGGAGGGTAGAAGCGGCCCCCAGACCATAAGTGCTAAAACCCTGGAATTCCAGATTCGAATTCGACCATCGATAGTATAGAATCACCGTTTGGATATATGTACGTTAGCCTCTGCTGCTTGCAAAGATTGTGGTGCATTAACACCGCGGAAACGTGACGTACCATCGCGTCACGCTTTTTGCAATACCTGAATTTAAGAGTCCAGAGGTGCTTAAAAAAATTTTTTTGCATTAATATTATTGTCAATCAACCCCAAAAATAACCCTAACACTAACCCTGACCTTAATTATAAAGAAAAAAACTCAAAAAAACAACTTTGACTCAAAAGTATAAAATAGACATCGCCGGGATTCGAACCCCAAACTGCGGCATGGAAGACATTTACCTTGACCACTACGACACAGCACAACAATCAACAAACCGTGTTTGAAAACGGTATTTAACATTGTCGCTTAAAAAAGAGAGCATAACCATGGTGAAATGGACAGAGTATTGTTATAAAAGATGGCTTTGGACATTTGGCGCCCTGGCGGAATTGGACGTTGTTGTCGCCAACATTAACATCCAATTGACTGCCTTCGCCTAATGTCCACCATCCCTGGCCCGAATTCGAACTGTTAGGGGAGGGTAGAAGCGGCCCCCAGACCATGAGTGCTAAAACCCTGGAATTCCAGATTCGAATTCGACCATCGATAGTATAGAATCACCGTTTGTATATATGTACGTTAGCCTCTGCTGCTTGCAAAGATTGTGGTGCATTAACACCGCGGAAACGTGACGTACCATCGCGTCACGCTTTTTGCAATACCTGAATTTAAGAGTCTAGAGGTGCTTAAAAAAATTTTTTTGCATTAATATTATTGTCAATCAACCCCAAAAATAACCCTAACACTAACCCTGACCTTAATTATAAAGAAAAAAACTCAAAAAAAAAACTTTGACTCAAAAGTATAAAATAGACGTCGCCGGGATTCGAACCCCAAACTGCGGCATGGAAGACATTTACCTTGACCACTACGACACAGCACAACAATCAACAAACCGTGTTTGAAAACGGTATTTAACATTGTCGCTTAAAAAAGAGAGCATAACAATGGTGAAATGGTCAGAGTATTGTTATAAAAGATGGCTTTGGACATTTGGCGCCCTGGCGGAATTGGACGTTGTTGTCGCCAACATTAACATCCAATTGACTGCCTTCGCCTAATATCCACCATCCCTGGCCCGAATTCGAACTGTTAGGGGAGGGTAGAAGCGGCCCCCAGACCATGAGTGCTAAAACCATGGAATTCCAGATTCGAATTCGACCATCGATAGTATAGAATCACCGTTTGTATATATGTACGTTAGCCTCTGCTGCTTGCAAAGATTGTGGTGCATTAACACCGCGGAAACGTGACGTACCATCGCGTCACGCTTTTTGCAATACCTGAATTTAAGAGTCTAGAGGTGCTTAAAAAAATTTTTTTGCATTAATATTATTGTCAATCAACCCCAAAAATAACCCTAACACTAACCCTGACCTTAATTATAAAGAAAAAAACTCAAAAAAAAAAACTTTGACTCAAAAGTATAAAATAGACGTCGCCGGGATTCGAACCCCAAACTGCGGCATGGAAGACATTTACCTTGACCACTACGACACAGCACAACAATCAACAAACCGTGTTTGAAAACGGTATTTAACATTGTCGCTTAAAAAGAGAGCATAACCATGGTGAAATTGACCAAGTATTGCTATAAAAGATGGCTTTGGACATTTGGCGCCCTGGCGGAATTGGACGTTGTTGTCGCCAACATTAACATCCAATTGACTGCCTTCGCCTTGTATCCACCATCCCTGGCCCGAATTCGAACTGTTAGGGGAGGGTAGAAGCGGCCCCCAGACCATAAGTGCTAAAACCCTGGAATTCCAGATTCGAATTCGACCATCGATAGTATAGAATCACCGTTTGTATATATGTACGTTAGCCTCTGCTGCTTGCAAAGATTGTGGTGCATTAACACCGCGGAAACGTTACGTACCATCGCGTCACGCTTTTTGCAATACCTGAATTTAAGAGTCTAGAGGTGCTTAAAAAAATTTTTTTGCATTAATATTATTGTCAATCAACCCCAAAAATAACCCTAACACTAACCCTGACCTTAATTATAAAGAAAAAAACTCAAAAAAAAAAACTTTGACTCAAAAGTATAAAATAGACGTCGCCGGGATTCGAACCCCAAACTGCGGCATGGAAGACATTTACCTTGACCACTACGACACAGCACAACAATCGCCAAACCGTGTTTGAAAACGGTATTTAACATTGTCGCTTAAAAAGAGAGCATAACCATGGTGAAATGGACCAAGTATTGTTATAAAAGATGGCTTTGGAAATTTGGCGCCCTGGCGGAATTGGACGTTGTTGTCGCCAACATTAACATCCAATTGACTGCCTTCGCCTTTTATCCACCATCCCTGGCCCGAATTCGAACTGTTAGGGGAGGGTAAAAGCGGCCCCCAGACCATAAGTGCTAAAACCCTGGAGTTCCAGATTCGAATTCGACCATCGATAGTATAGAATCACCGTTTGTATATATGTACGTTAGCCTCTGCTGTTTGCAAAGATTGTGGTGCATTAACACCGCGGAAACGTGACGTACCATCGCGTCACGCTTTTTGCAATACCTGAATTTAAGAGTCTAGAGGTGCTTAAAAAAATTTTTTTGCATTAATATTATTGTCAATCAACCCCAAAAATAACCCTAACACTAACCCTGACCTTAATTATAAAGAAAAAAACTCAAAAAAAAAACTTTGACTCAAAAGTATAAAATAGACGTCGCCGGGATTCGAACCCCAAACTGCGGCATGGAAGACATTTACCTTGACCACTACGACACAGCACAACAATCAACAAACCGTGTTTGAAAACGGTATTTAACATTGTCGCTTAAAAAAGAGAGCATAACCATGGTGAAATGGTCAGAGTATTGTTATAAAAGATGGCTTTGGACATTTGGCGCCCTGGCGGAATTGGACGTTGTTGTCGCCAACATTAACATCCAATTGACTGCCTTCGCCTAACATCCACCATCCCTGGCCCGAATTCGAACTGTTAGGGGAGGGTAGAAGCGGCCCCCAGACCATGAGTGCTAAAACCATGGAATTCCAGATTCGAATTCGACCATCGATAGTATAGAATCACCGTTTGTATATATGTACGTTAGCCTCTGCTGCTTGCAAAGATTGTGGTGCATTAACACCGCGGAAACGTGACGTACCATCGCGTCACGCTTTTTGCAATACCTGAATTTAAGAGTCTAGAGGTGCTTAAAAAAATTTTTTTGCATTAATATTATTGTCAATCAACCCCAAAAATAACCCTAACACTAACCCTGACCTTAATTATAAAGAAAAAAACTCAAAAAAAAAAAACTTTGACTCAAAAGTATAAAATAGACGTCGCCGGGATTCGAACCCCAAACTGCGGCATGGAAGACATTTACCTTGACCACTACGACACAGCACAACAATCAACAAACCGTGTTTGAAAACGGTATTTAACATTGTCGCTTAAAAAGAGAGCATAACCATGGTGAATTTGACCAAGTATTGCTATAAAAGATGGCTTTGGACATTTGGCGCCCTGGCGGAATTGGACGTTGTTGTCGCCAACATTAACATCCAATTGACTGCCTTCGCCTTGTATCCACCATCCCTGGCCCGAATTCGAACTGTTAGGGGAGGGTAGAAGCGGCCCCCAGACCATAAGTGCTAAAACCCTGGAATTCCAGATTCGAATTCGACCATCGATAGTATAGAATCACCGTTTGTATATATGTACGTTAGCCTCTGCTGCTTGCAAAGATTGTGGTGCATTAACACCGCGGAAACGTTACGTACCATCGCGTCACGCTTTTTGCAATACCTGAATTTAAGAGTCTAGAGGTGCTTAAAAAAATTTTTTTGCATTAATATTATTGTCAATCAACCCCAAAAATAACCCTAACACTAACCCTGACCTTAATTATAAAGAAAAAAACTCAAAAAAAAAAACTTTGACTCAAAAGTATAAAATAGACGTCGCCGGGATTCGAACCCCAAACTGCGGCATGGAAGACATTTACCTTGACCACTACGACACAGCACAACAATCGCCAAACCGTGTTTGAAAACGGTATTTAACATTGTCGCTTAAAAAGAGAGCATAACCATGGTGAAATGGACCAAGTATTGTTATAAAAGATGGCTTTGGAAATTTGGCGCCCTGGCGGAATTGGACGTTGTTGTCGCCAACATTAACATCCAATTGACTGCCTTCGCCTTTTATCCACCATCCCTGGCCCGAATTCGAACTGTTAGGGGAGGGTAAAAGCGGCCCCCAGACCATAAGTGCTAAAACCCTGGAGTTCCAGATTCGAATTCGACCATCGATAGTATAGAATCACCGTTTGTATATATGTACGTTAGCCTCTGCTGTTTGCAAAGATTGTGGTGCATTAACACCGCGGAAACGTGACGTACCATCGCGTCACGCTTTTTGCAATACCTGAATTTAAGAGTCTAGAGGTGCTTAAAAAAATTTTTTTGCATTAATATTATTGTCAATCAACCCCAAAAATAACCCTAACACTAACCCTGACCTTAATTATAAAGAAAAAAACTCAAAAAAAAACTTTGACTCAAAAGTATAAAATAGACGTCGCCGGGATTCGAACCCCAAACTGCGGCATGGAAGACATTTACCTTGACCACTACGACACAGCACAACAATCAACAAACCGTGTTTGAAAACGGTATTTAACATTGTCGCTTAAAAAAGAGAGCATAACCATGGTGAAATGGTCAGAGTATTGTTATAAAAGATGGCTTTGGACATTTGGCGCCCTGGCGGAATTGGACGTTGTTGTCGCCAACATTAACATCCAATTGACTGCCTTCGCCTAACATCCACCATCCCTGGCCCGAATTCGAACTGTTAGGGGAGGGTAGAAGCGGCCCCCAGACCATGAGTGCTAAAACCATGGAATTCCAGATTCGAATTCGACCAACGATAGTATAGAATCACCGTTTGTATATATGTACGTTAGCCTCTGCTGCTTGCAAAGATTGTGGTGCATTAACACCGCGGAAACGTGACGTACCATCGCGTCACGCTTTTTGCAATACCTGAATTTAAGAGTCTAGAGGTGCTTAAAAAAATTTTTTTGCATTAATATTATTGTCAATCAACCCCAAAAATAACCCTAACACTAACCCTGACCTTAATTATAAAGAAAAAAACTCAAAAAAAAAAAACTTTGACTCAAAAGTATAAAATAGACGTCGCCGGGATTCGAACCCCAAACTGCGGCATGGAAGACATTTACCTTGACCACTACGACACAGCACAACAATCAACAAACCGTGTTTGAAAACGGTATTTAACATTGTCGCTTAAAAAAGAGAGCATAACCATGGTGAAATGGACAGGGTATTGTTATAAAAGATGGCTTTGGACATTTGGCGCCCTGGCGGGATTGGACGTTGTTGTCGCCAACATTAACATCCAATTGACTGCCTTCGCCTAATATCCACCATCCCTGGCCCGAATTCGAACTGTTAGGGGAGGGTAGAAGCGGCCCCCAGACCATAAGTGCTAAAACCCTGGAATTCCAGATTCGAATTCGACCATCGATAGTATAGAATCACCGTTTGTATATATGTACGTTAGCCTCTGCTGCTCTCAAAGATTGTGGTGCATTAACACCGCGGAAACGTGACGTACCATCGCGTCACGCTTTTTGCAATACCTGAATTTAAGAGTCCAGAGGTGGTTAAAAAAATTTTTTTGCATTAATATTATTGTCAATCAACCCCAAAAATAACCCTAACACTAACCCTGACCTTAATTATAAAGAAAAAAACTCAAAAAAAAAAACTTTGACTCAAAAGTATAAAATAGACGTCGCCGGGATTCGAACCCCAAACTGCGGCATGGAAGACATTTACCTTGACCACTACGACACAGCACAACAATCGCCAAACCGTGTTTGAAAACGGTATTTAACATTGTCGCTTAAAAAGAGAGCATAACCATGGTGAAATGGACCAAGTATTGTTATAAAAGATGGCTTTGGAAATTTGGCGCCCTGGCGGAATTGGACGTTGTTGTCGCCAACATTAACATCCAATTGACTGCCTTCGCCTTTTATCCACCATCCCTGGCCCGAATTCGAACTGTTAGGGGAGGGTAAAAGCGGCCCCCAGACCATAAGTGCTAAAACCCTGGAGTTCCAGATTCGAATTCGACCATCGATAGTATAGAATCACCGTTTGTATATATGTACGTTAGCCTCTGCTGTTTGCAAAGATTGTGGTGCATTAACACCGCGGAAACGTGACGTACCATCGCGTCACGCTTTTTGCAATACCTGAATTTAAGAGTCTAGAGGTGCTTAAAAAAATTTTTTTGCATTAATATTATTGTCAATCAACCCCAAAAATAACCCTAACACTAACCCTGACCTTAATTATAAAGAAAAAAACTCAAAAAAAAAACTTTGACTCAAAAGTATAAAATAGACGTCGCCGGGATTCGAACCCCAAACTGCGGCATGGAAGACATTTACCTTGACCACTACGACACAGCACAACAATCAACAAACCGTGTTTGAAAACGGTATTTAACATTGTCGCTTAAAAAAGAGAGCATAACCATGGTGAAATGGTCAGAGTATTGTTATAAAAGATGGCTTTGGACATTTGGCGCCCTGGCGGAATTGGACGTTGTTGTCGCCAACATTAACATCCAATTGACTGCCTTCGCCTAACATCCACCATCCCTGGCCCGAATTCGAACTGTTAGGGGAGGGTAGAAGCGGCCCCCAGACCATGAGTGCTAAAACCATGGAATTCCAGATTCGAATTCGACCATCGATAGTATAGAATCACCGTTTGTATATATGTACGTTAGCCTCTGCTGCTTGCAAAGATTGTGGTGCATTAACACCGCGGAAACGTGACGTACCATCGCGTCACGCTTTTTGCAATACCTGAATTTAAGAGTCTAGAGGTGCTTAAAAAAATTTTTTTGCATTAATATTATTGTCAATCAACCCCAAAAATAACCCTAACACTAACCCTGACCTTAATTATAAAGAAAAAAACTCAAAAAAAAAAAACTTTGACTCAAAAGTATAAAATAGACGTCGCCGGGATTCGAACCCCAAACTGCGGCATGGAAGACATTTACCTTGACCACTACGACACAGCACAACAATCAACAAACCGTGTTTGAAAACGGTATTTAACATTGTCGCTTAAAAAAGAGAGCATAACCATGGTGAAATGGACAGGGTGTTGTTATAAAAGATGGCTTTGGACATTTGGCGCCCTGGCGGGATTGGACGTTGTTGTCGCCAACATTAACATCCAATTGACTGCCTTCGCCTAATATCCACCATCCCTGGCCCGAATTCGAACTGTTAGGGGAGGGTAGAAGCGGCCCCCAGACCATAAGTGCTAAAACCCTGGAATTCCAGATTCGAATTCGACCATCGATAGTATAGAATCACCGTTTGTATATATGTACGTTAGCCTCTGCTGCTCTCAAAGATTGTGGTGCATTAACACCGCGGAAACGTGACGTACCATCGCGTCACGCTTTTTGCAATACCTGAATTTAAGAGTCCAGAGGTGGTTAAAAAAATTTTTTTGCATTAATATTATTGTCAATCAACCCCAAAAATAACCCTAACACTAACCCTGACCTTAATTATAAAGAAAAAAACTCAAAAAAAAATCTTTGACTCAAAAGTATAAAATAGACGTCGCCGGGATTCGAATCCCAAACTGCGGCATGGAAGACATTTACCTTGACCACTACGACACAGCACAACAATCACCAAACCGTGTTTGAAAACGGTATTTAACATTGTCGCTTAAAAAGAGAGCATAACCATGGTGAAATTGACCAAGTATTGCTATAAAAGATGGCTTTGGACATTTGGCGCCCTGGCGGAATTGGACGTTGTTGTCGCCAACATTAACGTCCAATTGACTGCCTTCGCCTTGTGTCCACCATCCCTGGCCCGAACTCGAACTGTTAGGGGAGGGTAGAAGCGGCCCCCAGACCATAAGTGCTAAAACCCTGGAATTCCAGATTCGAATTCGACCATCGATAGTATAGAATCACCGTTTGTATATATGTACGTTAGCCTCTGCTGCTTGCAAAGATTGTGGTGCATTAACACCGCGGAAACGTGACGTACCATCGCGTCACGCTTTTTGCAATACCTGAATTTAAGAGTCTAGAGGTGCTTAAAAAAATTTTTTTGCATTAATATTATTGTCAATCAACCCCAAAAATAACCCTAACACTAACCCTGACCTTAATTATAAAGAAAAAAACTCAAAAAAAAAAACTTTGACTCAAAAGTATAAAATAGACGTCGCCGGGATTCGAACCCCAAACTGCGGCATGGAAGACATTTACCTTGACCACTACGACACAGCACAACAATCAACAAACCGTGTTTGAAAACGGTATTTAACATTGTCGCTTAAAAAAGAGAGCATAACCATGGTGAAATGGTCAGAGTATTGTTATAAAAGATGGCTTTGGACATTTGGCGCCCTGGCGGAATTGGACGTTGTTGTCGCCAACATTAACATCCAATTGACTGCCTTCGCCTAACATCCACCATCCCTGGCCCGAATTCGAACTGTTAGGGGAGGGTAGAAGCGGCCCCCAGACCATGAGTGCTAAAACCATGGAATTCCAGATTCGAATTCGACCATCGATAGTATAGAATCACCGTTTGTATATATGTACGTTAGCCTCTGCTGCTTGCAAAGATTGTGGTGCATTAACACCGCGGAAACGTGATGTACCATCGCGTCACGCTTTTTGCAATACCTGAATTTAAGAGTCTAGAGGTGCTTAAAAAAATTTTTTTGCATTAATATTATTGTCAATCAACCCCAAAAATAACCCTAACACTAACCCTGACCTTAATTATAAAGAAAAAAACTCAAAAAAAAAAAACTTTGACTCAAAAGTATAAAATAGACGTCGCCGGGATTCGAACCCCAAACTGCGGCATGGAAGACATTTACCTTGACCACTACGACACAGCACAACAATCAACAAACCGTGTTTGAAAACGGTATTTAACATTGTCGCTTAAAAAAGAGAGCATAACCATGGTGAAATGGACAGGGTATTGTTATAAAAGATGGCTTTGGACATTTGGCGCCCTGGCGGGATTGGACGTTGTTGTCGCCAACATTAACATCCAATTGACTGCCTTCGCCTAATATCCACCATCCCTGGCCCGAATTCGAACTGTTAGGGGAGGGTAGAAGCGGCCCCCAGACCATAAGTGCTAAAACCCTGGAATTCCAGATTCGAATTCGACCATCGATAGTATAGAATCACCGTTTGTATATATGTACGTTAGCCTCTGCTGCTCTCAAAGATTGTGGTGCATTAACACCGCGGAAACGTGACGTACCATCGCGTCACGCTTTTTGCAATACCTGAATTTAAGAGTCCAGAGGTGGTTAAAAAAATTTTTTTGCATTAATATTATTGTCAATCAACCCCAAAAATAACCCTAACACTAACCCTGACCTTAATTATAAAGAAAAAAACTCAAAAAAAAATCTTTGACTCAAAAGTATAAAATAGACGTCGCCGGGATTCGAATCCCAAACTGCGGCATGGAAGACATTTACCTTGACCACTACGACACAGCACAACAATCACCAAACCGTGTTTGAAAACGGTATTTAACATTGTCGCTTAAAAAGAGAGCATAACCATGGTGAAATTGACCAAGTATTGCTATAAAAGATGGCTTTGGACATTTGGCGCCCTGGCGGAATTGGACGTTGTTGTCGCCAACATTAACGTCCAATTGACTGCCTTCGCCTTGTGTCCACCATCCCTGGCCCGAACTCGAACTGTTAGGGGAGGGTAGAAGCGGCCCCCAGACCATAAGTGCTAAAACCCTGGAATTCCAGATTCGAATTCGACCATCGATAGTATAGAATCACCGTTTGTATATATGTACGTTAGCCTCTGCTGCTTGCAAAGATTGTGGTGCATTAACACCGCGGAAACGTGACGTACCATCGCGTCACGCTTTTTGCAATACCTGAATTTAAGAGTCTAGAGGTGCTTAAAAAAATTTTTTTGCATTAATATTATTGTCAATCAACCCCAAAAATAACCCTAACACTAACCCTGACCTTAATTATAAAGAAAAAAACTCAAAAAAAAAAACTTTGACTCAAAAGTATAAAATAGACGTCGCCGGGATTCGAACCCCAAACTGCGGCATGGAAGACATTCACCTCGACCACCACGACACAGCACAACAATCAACAAACCGTGTTTGAAAACGGTATTTAACATTGTCGCTTAAAAAAGAGAGCATAACCATGGTGAAATGGACCAAGTATTGTTATAAAAGATGGCTTTGGACATTTGGCGCCCTGGCGGAATTGGACGTTGTTGTCGCCAACATTAACATCCAATTGACTGCCTTCGCCTAATATCCACCATCCCTGGCCCGAATTCGAACTGTTAGGGGAGGGTAGAAGCGGCCCCCAGACCATAAGTGCTAAAACCCTGGAATTCCAGATTCGAATTCGACCATCGATAGTATAGAATCACCGTTTGGATATATGTACGTTAGCCTCTGCTGCTTGCAAAGATTGTGGTGCATTAACACCGCGGAAACGTGACGTACCATCGTGTCACGCTTTTTGCAATACCTGAATTTAAGAGTCCACAGGTGCTTAAAAAAATTTTTTTGCATTAATATTATTGTCAATCAACCCCAAAATTAACCCTAACACTAACCCTGACCTTAATTATAAAGAAAAAAACTCAAAAAAAAAAACTTTGACTCAAAAGTATAAAATAGACATCGCCGGGATTCGAACCCCAAACTGCGGCATGGAAGACATTTACCTTGACCACTACGACACAGCACAACAATCAACAAACCGTGTTTGAAAACGGTATTTAACATTGTCGCTTAAAAAAGAGAGCATAACCATGGTGAAATGGACAGAGTATTGTTATGAAAGATGGCTTTGGACATTTGGCGCCCTGGCGGAATTGGACGTTGTTGTCGCCAACATTAACATCCAATTGACTGCCTTCGCCTAATATCCACCACCCCTGGCCCGAATTCGAACTGTTAGGGGAGGGTAGAAGCGGCCCCCAGACCATGAGTGCTAAAACCCTGGAATTCCAGATTCGAATTCGACCATCGATAGTATAGAATCACCGTTTGTATATATGTACGTTAGCCTCTGCTGCTTGCAAAGATTGTGGTGCATTAACACCGCGGAAACGTGACGTACCATCGCGTCACGCTTTTTGCAATACCTGAATTTAAGAGTCTAGAGGTGCTTAAAAAAATTTTTTTGCATTAATATTATTGTCAATCAACCCCAAAAATAACCCTAACACTAACCCTGACCTTAATTATAAAGAAAAAAACTCAAAAAAAAACTTTGACTCAAAAGTATAAAATAGACATCGCCGGGATTCGAACCCCAAACTGCGGCATGGAAGACATTTACCTTGACCACTACGACACAGCACAACAATCAACAAACCGTGTTTAAAAACGGTATTTAACATTGTCGCTTAAAAAAGAGAGCATAACCATGGTGAAATGGACAGAGTATTGTTATAAAAGATGGCTTTGGACATTTGGCGCCCTGGCGGAATTGGACGTTGTTGTCGCCAACATTAACATCCAATTGACTGCCTTCGCCTAATATCCACCATCCCTGGCCCGAATTCGAACTGTTAGGGGAGGGTAGAAGCGGCCCCCAGACCATAAGTGCTAAAACCCTGGAATTCCAGATTCGAATTCGACCATCGATAGTATAGAATCACCGTTTGTATATATGTACGTTAGCCTCTGCTGCTTGCAAAGATTGTGGTGCATTAACACCGCGGAAACGTGACGTACCATCGCGTCACGCTTTTTGCAATACCTGAATTTAAGAGTCTAGAGGTGCTTAAAAAAATTTTTTTGCATTAATATTATTGTCAATCAACCCCAAAAATAACCCTAACACTAACCCTGACCTTAATTATAAAGAAAAAAACTCAAAAAAAAAACTTTGACTCAAAAGTATAAAATAGACGTCGCCGGGATTCGAACCCCAAACTGCGGCATGGAAGACATTTACCTTGACCACTACGACACAGCACAACAATCAACAAACCCTGTTTGAAAACGGTATTTAACATTGTCGCTTAAAAAAGAGAGCATAACCATGGTGAAATGGACAGAGTACTGTTATAAAAGATGGCTTTGGACATTTGGCGCCCTGGCGGAATTGGACGTTGTTGTCGCCAACATTAACATCCAATTGACTGCCTTCGCCTAATATCCACCATCCCTGGCCCGAATTCGAACTGTTAGGGGAGGGTAGAAGCGGCCCCCAGACCATGAGTGCTAAAACCCTTGAATTCCAGATTCGAATTCGACCATCGATAGTATAGAATCACCGTTTGTATATATGTACGTTAGCCTCTGCTGCTTGCAAAGATTGTGGTGCATTAACACCGCGGAAACGTGACGTACCATCGCGTCACGCTTTTTGCAATACCTGAATTTAAGAGTCTAGAGGTGCTTAAAAAAATTTTTTTGCATTAATATTATTGTCAATCAACCCCAAAAATAACCCTAACGCTAACCCTGACCTTAATTATAAAAAAAAAAACTCAAAAAAAAACTTTGACTCAAAAGTATAAAATAGACATCGCCGGGATTCGAACCCCAAACTGCGGCATGGAAGACATTTACCTTGACCACTACGACACAGCACAACAATCAACAAACCGTGTTTAAAAACGGTATTTAACATTGTCGCTTAAAAAAGAGAGCATAACCATGGTGAAATGGACAGAGTATTGTTATAAAAGATGGCTTTGGACATTTGGCGCCCTGGCGGAATTGGACGTTGTTGTCGCCAACATTAACATCCAATTGACTGCCTTCGCCTAATATCCACCATCCCTGGCCCGAATTCGAACTGTTAGGGGAGGGTAGAAGCGGCCCCCAGACCATGAGTGCTAAAACCCTGGAATTCCAGATTCGAATTCGACCATCGATAGTATAGAATCACCGTTTGTATATATGTACGTTAGCCTCTGCTGCTTGCAAAGATTGTGGTGCATTAACACCGCGGAAACGTGACGTACCATCGCGTCACGCTTTTTGCAATACCTGAATTTAAGAGTCTAGAGGTGCTTAAAAAAATTTTTTTGCATTAATATTATTGTCAATCAACCCCAAAAATAACCCTAACACTAACCCTGACCTTAATTATAAAGAAAAAAACTCAAAAAAAAACTTTGACTCAAAAGTATAAAATAGACATCGCCGGGATTCGAACCCCAAACTGCGGCATGGAAGACATTTACCTTGACCACTACGACACAGCACAACAATCAACAAACCGTGTTTAAAAACGGTATTTAACATTGTCGCTTAAAAAAGAGAGCATAACCATGGTGAAATGGACAGAGTATTGTTATAAAAGATGGCTTTGGACATTTGGCGCCCTGGCGGAATTGGACGTTGTTGTCGCCAACATTAACATCCAATTGACTGCCTTCGCCTAATGTCCACCATCCCTGGCCCGAATTCGAACTGTTAGGGGAGGGTAGAAGCGGCCCCCAGACCATAAGTGCTAAAACCCTGGAATTCCAGATTCGAATTCGACCATCGATAGTATAGAATCACCGTTTGTATATATGTACGTTAGCCTCTGCTGCTTGCAAAGATTGTGGTGCATTAACACCGCGGAAACGTGACGTACCATCGCGTCACGCTTTTTGCAATACCTGAATTTAAGAGTCTAGAGGTGCTTAAAAAAATTTTTTTGCATTAATATTATTGTCAATCAACCCCAAAAATAACCCTAACACTAACCCTGACCTTAATTATAAAGAAAAAAACTCAAAAAAAAAAACTTTGACTCAAAAGTATAAAATAGACGTCGCCGGGATTCGAACCCCAAACTGCGGCATGGAAGACATTTACCTTGACCACTACGACACAGCACAACAATCAACAAACCGTGTTTAAAAACGGTATTTAACATTGTCGCTTAAAAAAGAGAGCATAACCATGGTGAAATGGACAGAGTATTGTTATAAAAGATGGCTTTGGACATTTGGCGATCTGCCGGAATTGGACGTTGTTGTCGCCAACATTAACATCCAATTGACTGCCTTCGCCTAATATCCACCATCCCTGGCCCGAATTCGAACTGTTAGGGGAGGGTGGAAGCGGCCCCCAGACCATGAGTGCTAAAACCCTGGGATTCCAGGTTCGAATTCGACCATCGATAGTATAGAATCACCGTTTGTATATATGTACGTTAGCCTCTGCTGCTTGCAAAGATTGTGGTGCATTAACACCGCGGAAACGTGACGTACCATCGCGTCACGCTTTTTGCAATACCTGAATTTAAGAGTCTAGAGGTGCTTAAAAAAATTTTTTTGCATTAATATTATTGTCAATCAACCCCAAAAATAACCCTAACACTAACCCTGACCTTAATTATAAAGAAAAAAACTCAAAAAAAAAACTTTGACTCAAAAGTATAAAATAGACGTCGCCGGGATTCGAACCCCAAACTGCGGCATGGAAGACATTTACCTTGACCACTACGACACAGCACAACAATCAACAAACCGTGTTTGAAAACGGTATTTAACATTGTCGCTTAAAAAAGAGAGCATAACCATGGTGAAATGGTCAGAGTGTTGTTATAAAAGATGGCTTTGGACATTTGGCGCCCTGGCGGAATTGGACGTTGTTGTCGCCAACATTAACATCCAATTGACTGCCCTCGCCTAATGTCCACCATCCCTGGCCCGAATTCGAACTGTTAAAGGAGGGTGGAAGCGGCCCCCAGACCATGAGTGCTAAAACCCTGGAATTCCAGATTCGAATTCGACCATCGATAGTATAGAATCACCGTTTGTATATATGTACGTTAGCCTCTGCTGCTTGCAAAGATTGTGGTGCATTAACACCGCGGAAACGTGACGTACCATCGCGTCACGCTTTTTGCAATACCTGAATTTAAGAGTCTAGAGGTGCTTAAAAAAATTTTTTTGCATTAATATTATTGTCAATCAACCCCAAAAATAACCCTAACACTAACCCTGACCTTAATTATAAAGAAAAAAACTCAAAAAAAAACTTTGACTCAAAAGTATAAAATAGACATCGCCGGGATTCGAACCCCAAACTGCGGCATGGAAGACATTTACCTTGACCACTACGACACAGCACAACAATCAACAAACCGTGTTTAAAAACGGTATTTAACATTGTCGCTTAAAAAAGAGAGCATAACCATGGTGAAATGGACAGAGTATTGTTATAAAAGATGGCTTTGGACATTTGGCGCCCTGGCGGAATTGGACGTTGTTGTCGCCAACATTGACATCCAATTGACTGCCTTCGCCTAATATCCACCATCCCTGGCCCGAATTCGAACTGTTAGGGGAGGGTAGAGGCGGCCCCCAGACCATGAGTGCTAAAACCCTGGAATTCCAGATTCGAATTCGACCATCGATAGTATAGAATCACCGTTTGTATATATGTACGTTAGCCTCTGCTGCTTGCAAAGATTGTGGTGCATTAACACCGCGGAAACGTGACGTACCATCGCGTCACGCTTTTTGCAATACCTGAATTTAAGAGTCTAGAGGTGCTTAAAAAAATTTTTTTGCATTAATATTATTGTCAATCAACCCCAAAAATAACCCTAACACTAACCCTGACCTTAATTATAAAGAAAAAAACTCAAAAAAAAAAACTTTGACTCAAAAGTATAAAATAGACGTCGCCGGGATTCGAATCCCAAACTGCGGCATGGAAGACATTTACCTTGACCACTACGACACAGCACAACAATCACCAAAACGTGTTTGAAAACGGTATTTAACATTGTCGCTTAAAAAGAGAGCATAACCATGGTGAAATTGACCAAGTATTGCTATAAAAGATGGCTTTGGACATTTGGCGCCCTGGCGGAATTGGACGTTGTTGTCGCCAACATTAACGTCCAATTGACTGCCTTCGCCTTGTATCCACCATCCCTGGCCCGAACTCGAACTGTTAGGGGAGGGTGGAAGCGGCCCCCAGACCATGAGTGCTAAAACCCTGGAATTCCAGATTCGAATTCGACCATCGATAGTATAGAATCACCGTCTGTATATATGTACGTTAGCCTCTGCTGCTTGCAAAGATTGTGGTGCATTAACACCGCGGAAACGTGACGTACCATCGCGTCACGCTTTTTGCAATACCTGAATTTAAGAGTCTAGAGGTGCTTAAAAAAATTTTTTTGCATTAATATTATTGTCAATCAACCCCAAAAATAACCCTAACACTAACCCTGACCTTAATTATAAAGAAAAAAACTCAAAAAAAAAAACTTTGACTCAAAAGTATAAAATAGACGTCGCCGGGATTCGAACCCCAAACTGCGGCATGGAAGACATTCACCTCGACCACTACGACACAGCACAACAATCAACAAACCGTGTTTGAAAACGGTATTTAACATTGTCGCTTAAAAAAGAGAGCATAACCATGGTGAAATGGACCAAGTATTGTTATAAAAGATGGCTTTGGACATTTGGCGCCCTGGCGGAATTGGACGTTGTTGTCGCCAACATTAACATCCAATTGACTGCCTTCGCCTAATATCCACCATCCCTGGCCCGAATTCGAACTGTTAGGGGAGGGTAGAAGCGGCCCCCAGACCATAAGTGCTAAAACCCTGGAATTCCAGATTCGAATTCGACCATCGATAGTATAGAATCACCGTTTGGATATATGTACGTTAGCCTCTGCTGCTTGCAAAGATTGTGGTGCATTAACACCGCGGAAACGTGACGTACCATCGCGTCACGCTTTTTGCAATACCTGAATTTAAGAGTCCAGAGGTGCTTAAAAAAATTTTTTTGCATTAATATTATTGTCAATCAACCCCAAAAATAACCCTAACACTAACCCTGACCTTAATTATAAAGAAAAAAACTCAAAAAAAAAAACTTTGACTCAAAAGTATAAAATAGACATCGCCGGGATTCGAACCCCAAACTGCGGCATGGAAGACATTTACCTTGACCACTACGACACAGCACAACAATCAACAAACCGTGTTTGAAAACGGTATTTAACATTGTCGCTTAAAAAAGAGAGCATAACCATGGTGAAATGGACAGAGTATTGTTATAAAAGATGGCTTTGGACATTTGGCGCCCTGGCGGAATTGGACGTTGTTGTCGCCAACATTAACATCCAATTGACTGCCTTCGCCTAATATCCACCATCCCTGGCCCGAATTCGAACTGTTAGGGGAGGGTAGAAGCGGCCCCCAGACCATGAGTGCTAAAACCCTGGAATTCCAGATTCGAATTCGACCATCGATAGTATAGAATCACCGTTTGTATATATGTACGTTAGCCTCTGCTGCTTGCAAAGATTGTGGTGCATTAACACCGCGGAAACGTGACGTACCATCGCGTCACGCTTTTTGCAATACCTGAATTTAAGAGTCTAGAGGTGCTTAAAAAAATTTTTTTGCATTAATATTATTGTCAATCAACCCCAAAAATAACCCTAACACTAACCCTGACCTTAATTATAAAGAAAAAAACTCAAAAAAAAACTTTGACTCAAAAGTACAAAATAGACATCGCCGGGATTCGAACCCCAAACTGCGGCATGGAAGACATTTACCTTGACCACTACGACACAGCACAACAATCAACAAACCGTGTTTAAAAACGGTATTTAACATTGTCGCTTAAAAAAGAGAGCATAACCATGGTGAAATGGACAGAGTATTGTTATAAAAGATGGCTTTGGACATTTGGCGCCCTGGCGGAATTGGACGTTGTTGTCGCCAACATTAACATCCAATTGACTGCCTTCGCCTAATATCCAATATCCCTGGCCCGAATTCGAACTGTTAGGGGAGGGTAGAAGCGGCCCCCAGACCATAAGTGCTAAAACCCTGGGATTCCAGATTCGAATTCGACCATCGATAGTATAGAATCACCGTTTGTATATATGTACGTTAGCCTCTGCTGCTTGCAAAGATTGTGGTGCATTAACACCGCGGAAACGTGACGTACCATCGCGTCACGCTTTTTGCAATACCTGAATTTAAGAGTCTAGAGGTGCTTAAAAAAATTTTTTTGCATTAATATTATTGTCAATCAACCCCAAAAATAACCCTAACACTAACCCTGACCTTAATTATAAAGAAAAAAACTCAAAAAAAAAAACTTTGACTCAAAAGTATAAAATAGACGTCGCCGGGATTCGAACCCCAAACTGCGGCATGGAAGACATTTACCTTGACCACTACGACACAGCACAACAATCAACAAACCGTGTTTGAAAACGGTATTTAACATTGTCGCTTAAAAAAGAGAGCATAACCATGGTGAAATGGTCAGAGTATTGTTATAAAAGATGGCTTTGGACATTTGGCGCCCTGGCGGAATTGGACGTTGTTGTCGCCAACATTAACATCCAATTGACTGCCTTCGCCTAATATCCACCATCCCTGGCCCGAATTCGAACTGTTAGGGGAGGGTAGAAGCGGCCCCCAGACCATAAGTGCTAAAACCCTGGGATTCCAGGTTCGAATTCGACCATCGATAGTATAGAATCACCGTTTGTATATATGTACGTTAGCCTCTGCTGCTTGCAAAGATTGTGGTGCATTAACACCGCGGAAACGTGACGTACCATCGCGTCACGCTTTTTGCAATACCTGAATTTAAGAGTCTAGAGGTGCTTAAAAAAATTTTTTTGCATTAATATTATTGTCAATCAACCCCAAAAATAACCCTAACACTAACCCTGACCTTAATTATAAAGAAAAAAACTCAAAAAAAAAACTTTGACTCAAAAGTATAAAATAGACGTCGCCGGGATTCGAACCCCAAACTGCGGCATGGAAGACATTTACCTTGACCACTACGACACAGCACAACAATCAACAAACCCTGTTTGAAAACGGTATTTAACATTGTCGCTTAAAAAAGAGAGCATAACCATGGTGAAATGGTCAGAGTATTGTTATAAAAGATGGCTTTGGACATTTGGCGCCCTGGCGGAATTGGACGTTGTTGTCGCCAACATTAACATCCAATTGACTGCCCTCGCCTAATGTCCACCATCCCTGGCCCGAATTCGAACTGTTAGGGGAGGGTGGAAGCGGCCCCCAGACCATGAGTGCTAAAACCCTGGAATTCCAGATTCGAATTCGACCATCGATAGTATAGAATCACCGTTTGTATATATGTACGTTAGCCTCTGCTGCTTGCAAAGATTGTGGTGCATTAACACCGCGGAAACGTGACGTACCATCGCGTCACGCTTTTTGCAATACCTGAATTTAAGAGTCTAGAGGTGCTTAAAAAAATTTTTTTGCATTAATATTATTGTCAATCAACCCCAAAAATAACCCTAACACTAACCCTGACCTTAATTATAAAGAAAAAAACTCAAAAAAAAACTTTGACTCAAAAGTATAAAATAGACATCGCCGGGATTCGAACCCCAAACTGCGGCATGGAAGACATTTACCTTGACCACTACGACACAGCACAACAATCAACAAACCGTGTTTAAAAACGGTATTTAACATTGTCGCTTAAAAAAGAGAGCATAACCATGGTGAAATGGACAGAGTATTGTTATAAAAGATGGCTTTGGACATTTGGCGCCCTGGCGGAATTGGACGTTGTTGTCGCCAACATTGACATCCAATTGACTGCCTTCGCCTAATATCCACCATCCCTGGCCCGAATTCGAACTGTTAGGGGAGGGTAGAAGCGGCCCCCAGACCATGAGTGCTAAAACCCTGGAATTCCAGATTCGAATTCGACCATCGATAGTATAGAATCACCGTTTGTATATATGTACGTTAGCCTCTGCTGCTTGCAGAGATTGTGGTGCATTAACACCGCGGAAACGTGACGTACCATCGCGTCACGCTTTTTGCAATACCTGAATTTAAGAGTCTAGAGGTGCTTAAAAAAATTTTTTTGCATTAATATTATTGTCAATCAACCCCAAAAATAACCCTAACACTAACCCTGACCTTAATTATAAAGAAAAAAACTCAAAAAAAAAACTTTGACTCAAAAGTATAAAATAGACGTCGCCGGGATTCGAACCCCAAACTGCGGCATGGAAGACATTTACCTTGACCACTACGACACAGCACAACAATCAACAAACCCTGTTTGAAAACGGTATTTAACATTGTCGCTTAAAAAAGAGAGCATAACCATGGTGAAATGGTCAGAGTATTGTTATAAAAGATGGCTTTGGACATTTGGCGCCCTGGCGGAATTGGACGTTGTTGTCGCCAACATTAACATCCAATTGACTGCCCTCGCCTAATGTCCACCATCCCTGGCCGGAATTCGAACTGTTAGGGGAGGGTGGAAGCGGCCCCCAGACCATGAGTGCTAAAACCCTGGAATTCCAGATTCGAATTCGACCATCGATAGTATAGAATCACCGTTTGTATATATGTACGTTAGCCTCTGCTGCTTGCAAAGATTGTGGTGCATTAACACCGCGGAAACGTGACGTACCATCGCGTCACGCTTTTTGCAATACCTGAATTTAAGAGTCTAGAGGTGCTTAAAAAAATTTTTTTGCATTAATATTATTGTCAATCAACCCCAAAAATAACCCTAACACTAACCCTGACCTTAATTATAAAGAAAAAAACTCAAAAAAAAACTTTGACTCAAAAGTATAAAATAGACATCGCCGGGATTCGAACCCCAAACTGCGGCATGGAAGACATTTACCTTGACCACTACGACACAGCACAACAATCAACAAACCGTGTTTAAAAACGGTATTTAACATTGTCGCTTAAAAAAGAGAGCATAACCATGGTGAAATGGACAGAGTATTGTTATAAAAGATGGCTTTGGACATTTGGCGCCCTGGCGGAATTGGACGTTGTTGTCGCCAACATTGACATCCAATTGACTGCCTTCGCCTAATATCCACCATCCCTGGCCCGAATTCGAACTGTTAGGGGAGGGTAGAAGCGGCCCCCAGACCATGAGTGCTAAAACCCTGGAATTCCAGATTCGAATTCGACCATCGATAGTATAGAATCACCGTTTGTATATATGTACGTTAGCCTCTGCTGCTTGCAAAGATTGTGGTGCATTAACACCGCGGAAACGTGACGTACCATCGCGTCACGCTTTTTGCAATACCTGAATTTAAGAGTCTAGAGGTGCTTAAAAAAATTTTTTTGCATTAATATTATTGTCAATCAACCCCAAAAATAACCCTAACACTAACCCTGACCTTAATTATAAAGAAAAAAACTCAAAAAAAAAAACTTTGACTCAAAAGTATAAAATAGACGTCGCCGGGATTCGAATCCCAAACTGCGGCATGGAAGACATTTACCTTGACCACTACGACACAGCACAACAATCACCAAAACGTGTTTGAAAACGGTATTTAACATTGTCGCTTAAAAAGAGAGCATAACCATGGTGAAATTGACCAAGTATTGCTATAAAAGATGGCTTTGGACATTTGGCGCCCTGGCGGAATTGGACGTTGTTGTCGCCAACATTAACGTCCAATTGACTGCCTTCGCCTTGTGTCCACCATCCCTGGCCCGAACTCGAACTGTTAGGGGAGGGTGGAAGCGGCCCCCAGACCATAAGTGCTAAAACCCTGGAATTCCAGATTCGAATTCGACCATCGATAGTATAGAATCACCGTCTGTATATATGTACGTTAGCCTCTGCTGCTTGCAAAGATTGTGGTGCATTAACACCGCGGAAACGTGACGTACCATCGCGTCACGCTTTTTGCAATACCTGAATTTAAGAGTCTAGAGGTGCTTAAAAAAATTTTTTTGCATTAATATTATTGTCAATCAACCCCAAAAATAACCCTAACACTAACCCTGACCTTAATTATAAAGAAAAAAACTCAAAAAAAAAAACTTTGACTCAAAAGTATAAAATAGACGTCGCCGGGATTCGAACCCCAAACTGCGGCATGGAAGACATTCACCTCGACCACTACGACACAGCACAACAATCAACAAACCGTGTTTGAAAACGGTATTTAACATTGTCGCTTAAAAAAGAGAGCATAACCATGGTGAAATGGACCAAGTATTGTTATAAAAGATGGCTTTGGACATTTGGCGCCCTGGCGGAATTGGACGTTGTTGTCGCCAACATTAACATCCAATTGACTGCCTTCGCCTAATATCCACCATCCCTGGCCCGAATTCGAACTGTTAGGGGAGGGTAGAAGCGGCCCCCAGACCATAAGTGCTAAAACCCTGGAATTCCAGATTCGAATTCGACCATCGATAGTATAGAATCACCGTTTGGATATATGTACGTTAGCCTCTGCTGCTTGCAAAGATTGTGGTGCATTAACACCGCGGAAACGTGACGTACCATCGCGTCACGCTTTTTGCAATACCTGAATTTAAGAGTCCAGAGGTGCTTAAAAAAATTTTTTTGCATTAATATTATTGTCAATCAACCCCAAAAATAACCCTAACACTAACCCTGACCTTAATTATAAAGAAAAAAACTCAAAAAAAAAAACTTTGACTCAAAAGTATAAAATAGACATCGCCGGGATTCGAACCCCAAACTGCGGCATGGAAGACATTTACCTTGACCACTACGACACAGCACAACAATCAACAAACCGTGTTTGAAAACGGTATTTAACATTGTCGCTTAAAAAAGAGAGCATAACCATGGTGAAATGGACAGAGTATTGTTATAAAAGATGGCTTTGGACATTTGGCGCCCTGGCGGAATTGGACGTTGTTGTCGCCAACATTAACATCCAATTGACTGCCTTCGCCTAATATCCACCATCCCTGGCCCGAATTCGAACTGTTAGGGGAGGGTAGAAGCGGCCCCCAGACCATGAGTGCTAAAACCCTGGAATTCCAGATTCGAATTCGACCATCGATAGTATAGAATCACCGTTTGTATATATGTACGTTAGCCTCTGCTGCTTGCAAAGATTGTGGTGCATTAACACCGCGGAAACGTGACGTACCATCGCGTCACGCTTTTTGCAATACCTGAATTTAAGAGTCTAGAGGTGCTTAAAAAAATTTTTTTGCATTAATATTATTGTCAATCAACCCCAAAAATAACCCTAACACTAACCCTGACCTTAATTATAAAGAAAAAAACTCAAAAAAAAACTTTGACTCAAAAGTACAAAATAGACATCGCCGGGATTCGAACCCCAAACTGCGGCATGGAAGACATTTACCTTGACCACTACGACACAGCACAACAATCAACAAACCGTGTTTAAAAACGGTATTTAACATTGTCGCTTAAAAAAGAGAGCATAACCATGGTGAAATGGACAGAGTATTGTTATAAAAGATGGCTTTGGACATTTGGCGCCCTGGCGGAATTGGACGTTGTTGTCGCCAACATTAACATCCAATTGACTGCCTTCGCCTAATATCCACCATCCCTGGCCCGAATTCGAACTGTTAGGGGAGGGTAGAAGCGGCCCCCAGACCATAAGTGCTAAAACCCTGGGATTCCAGATTCGAATTCGACCATCGATAGTATAGAATCACCGTTTGTATATATGTACGTTAGCCTCTGCTGCTTGCAAAGATTGTGGTGCATTAACACCGCGGAAACGTGACGTACCATCGCGTCACGCTTTTTGCAATACCTGAATTTAAGAGTCTAGAGGTGCTTAAAAAAATTTTTTTGCATTAATATTATTGTCAATCAACCCCAAAAATAACCCTAACACTAACCCTGACCTTAATTATAAAGAAAAAAACTCAAAAAAAAAAACTTTGACTCAAAAGTATAAAATAGACGTCGCCGGGATTCGAACCCCAAACTGCGGCATGGAAGACATTTACCTTGACCACTACGACACAGCACAACAATCAACAAACCGTGTTTGAAAACGGTATTTAACATTGTCGCTTAAAAAAGAGAGCATAACCATGGTGAAATGGTCAGAGTATTGTTATAAAAGATGGCTTTGGACATTTGGCGCCCTGGCGGAATTGGACGTTGTTGTCGCCAACATTAACATCCAATTGACTGCCTTCGCCTAATATCCACCATCCCTGGCCCGAATTCGAACTGTTAGGGGAGGGTAGAAGCGGCCCCCAGACCATAAGTGCTAAAACCCTGGAATTCCAGATTCGAATTCGACCATCGATAGTATAGAATCACCGTTTGGATATATGTACGTTAGCCTCTGCTGCTTGCAAAGATTGTGGTGCATTAACACCGCGGAAACGTGACGTACCATCGCGTCACGCTTTTTGCAATACCTGAATTTAAGAGTCCAGAGGTGCTTAAAAAAATTTTTTTGCATTAATATTATTGTCAATCAACCCCAAAAATAACCCTAACACTAACCCTGACCTTAATTATAAAGAAAAAAACTCAAAAAAAAAAACTTTGACTCAAAAGTATAAAATAGACATCGCCGGGATTCGAACCCCAAACTGCGGCATGGAAGACATTTACCTTGACCACTACGACACAGCACAACAATCAACAAACCCTGTTTGAAAACGGTATTTAACATTGTCGCTTAAAAAAGAGAGCATAACCATGGTGAAAGGGACCAAGTATTGTTATAAAAGATGGCTTTGGACATTTGGCGCCGTGACAGAATTGGACGTTGTTGTCGCCAACATTAACATCCAATTGACTGCCTTCGCCTAATATCCACCATCCCTGGCCCGAATTCGAACTGTTAGAGGAGGGTAGAAGCGGCCCCCAGACAATGGGTGCTCAAACCCTGGAATTCCAGATTCGAATCCAACCATCGATAGTATAGAATCACCGTTTGTATATATGTACGTTAGCCTCTGCTGCTTGCAAAGATTGTGGTGCATTAACACCGCGGAAACGTGACGTACCATGGCGTCACGGTTTTTGCAATACCTGAATTTAAGAGTCTAGAGGTGCTTAAAAAAATTTTTTTTGCATTAATATTATTGTCAATCAACCCCAAAAATAACCCTAACACTAACCCTGACTCTAATTATAAAGAAAAAAACTCAAAAAAAAACAACTTTGACTCAAAAGTATAAAATAGACGTCGCCGGGATTCGAACCCCAAACTGCGGCATGGAAGACATTCACCTTGACCACTGCGACACAGCACAACAATCAACAAACCGTGTTTGAAAACGGTATTTAACATTGTCGCTTAAAAAAGAGAGCATAACCATGGTGAAATGGACCAAGTATTGCTATAAAAGATGGCTTTGAAAACGGTATTTAACATTGTCGCTTAAAAAAGAGAGCATAACCATGGGGAAATGGACCAAGTATTGTTATAAAAGATGGCTTTGGACATTTGGCGCCCTGACAGAATTCAACGTTGTTGTCGCCAACATTAACATCCAATTGACTGCCTTCGCCTAATATCCACCATCCCTGGCCCGAATTCGAACTGTTAGGGGAGGGTAGAAGCGGCCCCCAGACCATGAGTGCTAAAACCCTGGAATTCCAGATTCGAATTCGACCATCGATAGTATAGAATCACCGTTTGTATATATGTACGTTAGCCTCTGCTGCTTGCAAAGATTGTGGTGCATTAACACCGCGGAAACGTGACGTACCATGGCGTCACGGTTTTTGCAATACCTGAATTTAAGAGTCTAGAGGTGCTTAAAAAAATTTCTTTTGCATTAATATTATTGTCAATCAACCCCAAAAATAACCCTAACACTAACCCTGACCTTAATTATAAAGAAAAAAACTCAAAAAAAAAACTTTGACTCAAAAGTATAAAATAGACGTCGCCGGTATTCGAACCCCAAACTGCGGCATGGAAGACATTCACCTTGACCACTACGACACAGCACGTACAACAATCAACAAACCGTGTTTGAAAACGGTATTTAACATTGTCGCTTAAAAAAGAGAGCATAACCATGGTGAAATGGACCAAGTATTACTATAAAAGATGCTTAAACAAACCTAAAAAACCTTAAAAAACCCTAAACGACCCTACATGACGCTAAATGATCCAAAATTACGATAAATAAACCTATATAACCTTAAATAACCGTAAATACCCCCCTAAATGACCCTAAAAAGCCAATCAAATCTCTTGTAACATTTCCGTCATGTACTTGATGTGAGAACTAGGTAAGGGCTATTTCAGATCCGTCAGAGCACCTCCTGCTCGCAGGCTAATTGCATATTGACTAGTAGCAACTATTTCAACGGCTTTTTTCGTTTTGAATATTTTTTAAATGTGTTTAAGGATGAGTAATATGTTATGAACACGAAAACATTTTGAGAACGAGAAAAACTTTGAAAAAAAATTTGAAAAAAGAACATAAATAAAAGAGCGACTCAACGAGTCCTCGAACCAGCGCTGCTCAAACCAGGTGACACAACGCCTCTACCCACTGCGCCAAGGATGCTCGCTAAAGGAATCGCATCAAAAATTGTATTTAACCCTAACCCTAACCAGGTGCTCTGACGGATCTGAAATAGCCCTAACCTGAGAACTTTGCGTTGAACTCGGCCCAGGCCTCCATATGGATGTCGATTTAATGCGGTCACATTTGATTTGGCGGCCATTTTTGAATTTGTCTTTTGCACAACATGAGCTCCGCCGGATGGCTGCCTTGAAGACGATTGAGACGCTATGTATGTATTCCGTTGTATTTGTTCATCAGTTGTCCATTTACTTGTTTAAATATTTGTAATTGTGTACGATATTTGTTTCCGTTTATTTGTATAACTTTCACCGTGGTTGTACGAATTAAAAAGTGTTTAATTTCGTGTTCTTCGGAGGGTGTTGAAAAAAACTATCAAAAATAGGTCGGTTTCTTGAACAGGAGAAGCGAAAATGACCGATTTCGTTAGGGAAGAACGTTAACCGGACGAAAATGTTGAGCCTTCTCGTAAATCTCAGTTTCGACGGGAAGTTTTAGGCTTTTAGCCGACGTGCTTGCTGTGCACGTGGACAGGAAGAATTTAGCTATCTGAAGCGAATCCTTCAATTGATCGAAAAAATATGTCAATTATAGGTAATGCTGTCTTTGAAATGAATGATTTTAACTTTGTATTTGAAGGGGACAACACAGTACTGATGCGAAAACAAGTTGTGTTCGCATTTCTTGTTCAAACCGCCTCGTAACCTAATTTGCAACAAGAACTTATATATTTTCTGTTTATTATATAAACTACAAGTGTTTTCTACCAATATAAAATATCCACAAGCTATGTTGATGATTGTTTGAAAGGCAATAATTTTCACATGTGAAATTATCATAAATAATCTGCTACATAAGTAAGCAATGCTCTAGCGCATTTATTATACAATCTACAGAAATCATTCTTTTGTAGGCGGAAAGACCAGGCTTTTAGCTTTCGATTGTCATCGTTTTTGTGAAATTTGAAGAAAGATTGGGCAGATACGAATCAAATGAAACTAGCCGGTCGAAATCGCATATTTTCACCTCTGAGCATTACTAGGGCAGCTAATAAGGAAAGAGATTTCATTAATCCTTTATCTGTTAGGAGAAACAATTAACATCGCTAATAAAATGCCAGAAGTTTACTAACTAAGCTAAAATTGGTCAATTAATTTTGTAATTTAATTCCTTAATGGGTTTAAATTTCAACAGATTCTCAATAAACTCGCAACGGTGAAAATATGCGATTTCGCCCGGCTATTTTCATTTGATTCGTATTTGCCCAATCTTTCTTCAAATTTCACAAAAACGATGACAATCGAAAGCTAAAACCCTGGAATTTCCGCCTGCGAAAAGATAAGTTCTGTAGATTGTATAATGAACACGCTAGAGCACTGCAAAAATCGGTGAAGGCCGTGAAGCAACATTCTAGTAGGGTTAACAGGCCTTGAATTCAGCAGAAGCCATTGGCGGTCAATACCCAGCTTGCTGGTCACTATGGTGAAATCCAAGGCCTGGGACTTAGTAGCTTTTCTAAGATTTTAGATTTGGATCAAGATATCTGAGTGGTCAGTATCCTCAAAGTCGAAAACATTTATTCAGGTTGGTGAACTGGCCAATTTATGCTTGCTACAGTAACAGCGATCGAAGCTGTGTAGATGTATCATATAGAATATTAGTGCTCATACAGAATTACATTACAGAATTTATTTGACTTTATATCTCTTTGTTTATTATAGATTGCAATAATTGTCAATATTGAAGTTGTCTCAAGGTAGATTATGATGATATTGTTATATAAATCTTGTGTAGCATGCAGTTTATAAAAATTCAAAAATACAGCACCATCAACTCATCAATGTCCTAGCTTCACACAACTTCCATTAAAGTTGTGAAAATTAAAAATTTTAAGTTTTAGGAACTAAACCTAATTGTTCTGTTAATATTTTACGTTTGGATCAGGTATTCATCATTGGATGACCCAACCCATTCTTCCACTGCGCTAGGCAGTCAAGTATTTTTAAACCTGCACATTTTTTTGTTTGGCCAATTTTTTGTATATTTTTTACAGCATATACATGCTACTGCATGGCTTCCATCCTCATCAAACAGGGAATCATTTTATGTTGCCGTCATTTGCAGCAGCCACAAAAATTCATATATCTATAGGTACATTAGGTACTATAGGTACTATAGGTCTTATAGGTACTACAGGCTTTATAAGTACTGTAGGTCTTATAGGTACTATAGGTTTTATAGTTACTATAGGTTTTATAGTTACTATAGGTACTATAGTTTTTATAGGTACTATATGTTTTATAGGTACTATAGGTTTTATAGGTACTATAGGTTTTATAATTACTATAGGTTTTATAATTACTATAGGTACTATAGGTTTTATAAGTGTTACAAGTTTTACAGGTACTATGGGTTTATAGGTACTATTGGTACTACAGGTTCTCTAAATACTGTAGGTTTTATAAGTACTAAAGGTATTATAGGTACTATAGGTCTTTTAGGTACTATAGTTTTATAGGTACTATAGGTTTCATAGGTACTATAGGTAGTATAGGTTTTATAGGTACGATAGGTTTTATAGGTACTATAGGTTTTATAAGTACTATAGGTACTATAGGTTTTATAAGTACTATAGGTTTTATAGGTACTAAAGGTTTTATAGGTGCTATAGGTTTTATAGGTACTATAGTTTTTATAGGTACTATATGTTTTATAGGTACTGTAGGTTTTATAGGTACGATAGGTTTTATAAGTACTATGGGTTTTATAATTACTATAGGTACTATAGGTTTTATAAATACTATAGGTTTTATTGGTACTATAGGTCTTATAAGTACTATAGGTTTTATAGGTACTATAGGTTTTATAAGTAGTATAGATGTTATAGGTACTATAGGTATATAGGTACCATAGATGGTATAGGTTTTATAAGTACTACAGGTATTATGGGTTTTATAGGTACTATATGTCTTAAAGGTACTATAGGTTTTACAACTACTATAGGTTTTAAAACTACTATAGGTTTTGTAGGTACTATAGGTTTTATATGTACTACATGTTTTATAGGTACTATAAGTACTACAGGTTTTGTGTAGGTACTGTAGGTGCTATAAGTTTTATAGGTGCTATATGTTTTATAGGTACTATAAGTTTTATAGGTAGCATAGGTTTTATAAGTACTATAGGTTTATAAGTACTATACGCTTTATAAGTACTATAGGTTTTATAGGTACTATAGGTGTTATAAGTACTATAGATGTTATAGGTACTATAGGTTTATAGGTACCATAGATGCTATAGGTTTTATAGGTGCTATGGGTTTTATAGGTACTATGGGTTTATAGGTACTAAAGGTTTTATAGGTACTACAGGTTTTATAAGTTATGGTGGATGTCGTGAATATGGTGAATTGTGTGGGCAATTTAGTGGATATCGAGTCCCATGTAAGTTTACCTAGTGAATATCACTTGAGTTAAAAAACAAAAGAAATAAGTTTGTGATGATCATAAATTTATGTAGGTTTTACATGAAATTTTAGGGGGTCTATTGGAATGGTGGACTGATTCGTTGTCTTGGTCAAATACACGTTGCATTGGATATGAAATTCCTGGTAAGTTTTGGATGGTGAAAATCACTATATTTTTCAGGAAACAAACTAAAAATAACTTTATGATGATAGTGGCATATGGTGATGTCGCATGTTGCATATGGTGAGTCGCCTGGGCAAATTGGTAATATGGTGTACGTCAAGTTTTGGGTAAGTTTGCATGGTGAATATCACTATCACTATAGTTAAAATTCTAAAAACGAAATAGATACGTTTGTGATGATCATAAATTTATGTAGTGTTTCCACCAAATTTTAGGGGGTCTATTGGAATGGTGGACTGATTCGTTGTCTTGGTCAAATATACATTGCATTGGATATGAAATTCCTGGTAAGTTTTGCATGGTGCAAATGACTATATTTTTCTGGAAACAAACTAAATAATAACTTTATGATGATAGTGGCATAGTGTGATGTCGTGTGTTGCATATGGTGAGTCGCCGGGGCAAATTGGTAATATGGTGTACGTCAAGTTTTGGGTAAGTTTGCATGGTGAATATCACCATCACTATAGTTAAAATTCTAAAAGCAAAGTCAATAAGTTTGTGATGATCATAAATTTATGTAGTGTTTCAACCAAATTTTAGTGGGTCTAGTTGAATGGTGGATTTGGTGGTTGTCCTGGACAAATATACATTGCAGTGGATATAAAGCTTCGGGTAAGTTTTTCATGGTGAATATAACTCGAATAATTGTCAATTATTATTATAGAGTAAAACTGGGAAAGCGATACACGAGCTTGTGAATATTTTTCTCAAAAACCCTTGCCAGTAATTTCTTTTTTGATTTAGCAAAGCGAGTATTGTTGGAATGCCTGATAATTCTCTCTTTCAAAGCCTTTTTTCTTCTCAATTGTGATGCTGAAATAGATTTAGACTTTGACGCAGTGCATACATGAAACGTTCATGTAACTGCTTACCTGTAAAAACTCATACTAACAGTGCTAAATTAGACCTGTAATATAAGAGATTGAATAAAACGGACGGCATTGACATTTGATTGATTTTTTCTTGTTTTAGTACATGAAGATACGTTTTGTTAGCTGATCCAATGGTTCCGTGTTGCATTAAGCAGTCAAGCATTTTAACTCAGGTAGAATATGTTTCTGTCTACACAGCCAAAAATGCGACAGGCTTGTTGCAATTTGTCAATTTTACCGGCTTCTCGCAAATTGTTGAGAAGTTGCAACAAGATTGTCAATGTCATCAAGTTGCAACAAGCTTGTCAAAGTCAGGCTTGCTGCAACTTGTCACCTGGAGAGTTGTTACAGCTTGTTGAAACAGCTTGCATCAAGCCTGTGGATAACAAGTTTTGAGAATAAACTTGCAACAAGCCAGTTGACAACTTGCAACAGACTTGTCGTCAACAAGCTGTCGCAAGCCATGCGAACGCATCCTGATATCGGCTTGTTGAAACAAGTTGTTAATAGATGTCAACAGACTTGTTTCAACTGGTGCGTTTTTGGCTGTGTAAAGGTGGCGGATCCAAGGTAAGTCAAAATAAATTATAGCAGCTCTACTCGAAATTCAAAAACAACTTTATAAAAATGTCATAGGTTATGACTTTCAAAATAATAAAATCTAGGCAATGAAGTTTCTTTGAATGAGCTGTGGTGATTTATTTTGACTTACACTAGATCCGGCACTGCTCTCTAGGCTGAGGTGGTTATTGAAATCAGAAAAAAAGTGAATCGGTTTTGCGGTTACTTCGGTTTTGCGGTTATTTCTGTTGGACGATTATTTCAGCTAGTCTGTTATTTGAAAATAGCGAAACCGGAGTAACCAATATTTAAGAAAACTGGCTCAGTCCGGTGAACGATATAACTGCCTCAGCCTACTGCTCTCTACGTTGATGGACGTACAAGCCCATGTGAGCACACGATATTCAAGATAAGATAATATAAGATATAGGATATAAGATAATAACATTGGAGGACATATTGCGGCCTATTGTTGTTCTGAGGTGAACGGGCGGCTGTTTCTTTAATGATGCGTAATCGTACATTCGGAGAGGCCTGGGCCCACCTGTCCGGTGCACTTTTGCCATTGTTAAGTTACGGGTCGTTGTGAATCTTGGGATATATGATAAGCTGCGATGTTAAATTCAATGTTGTTATCCTTAATAAGCGGAGAGCTATAGCGGAAAGCTATTGCTGTGCGCTATAATGTTGTGGCAGGATGGTACATTGTGAAACGGAGTATTTCAATAAGACACGACATGAGCAAATGATGCAGTTTATTAAATTATTCCTCCCTGCCACAACAACGTCGTTAGGAAATCGTGGATATCGTGGGATCATATTGGTTTGTAGGATCATCGATTATAATAATGTGCTGTCGTTAGCATTGCTAATTATGTAAATGGTCAGACCATATAACTCTCGTACTTTGAATTTTATACTTGTAAACTTACTGTGCTTGTAAACTAGTGCATAGGTTTTTGCATACGTCCTGTCGGGGGACTCTGTAACATCTCGGCCCGACCCAGGTTTCCTTGCAAGGTGAGGTTTTTCCTGGCCTCCTGGTGTTGCAGAGACTTAAATAAATGATTGAATTGCATTGTATTCAATGGTGAATATTTTATGCAAGTGTGCAAGATCATAGTCGATATTTTGACTCCAAATTTCAAATCAGGTATAATAATACACTCATTTTACCCCATTTTGACTATTGCTGCCTTGTATGGAACAACTGTTCGATAACGCGGAAAACGAGTTTGCAACAGGGCATCAAGGGTCATCACAGGGGATAGTTATGATGTCCCATTAGAACAGGTACTTGGAAAGTTGGGATGGAAAACCTTAGGCACGAAATTAAGTTGACAAAATACATGAGCAAAGTTATACAGGGAGACTGTACAGAAATACTTTCTAACCTATTTGAAAAATGTAACAACGAAAAATATAATCTAAGAAGTAGCGGCAAACTTCTAAGGCTTCCGTCAGTAGTTCAGGACAATAGCGGAGAAGCTTATAATTTATTTTATCTAGCCCAGTTGCCTTAGTTTTACAGAGTTTCTTCAAGAGTGAACAAACAATTGATGAAGTTGTCAGCTTGAATTCGAAAATTGTGATTGCATGTATGGTTCCTCTCTACACTGTTAAAATACGCTGTTTCATGATCATGTTTTAGACATACTTGTCAACTTCCAAATACTGTACATCCTGAATCTTATTAGTAATATGCAGCTAGCATAACTAGCTTAAAACTTCCTTGTTATTTAAAAGTAATACAATATATTTCTTACTGCATTGCATGACAGACAGAGCATGTGAGCATGTCATGACTCATTAAAATTCTGTAGTGTGCGACTTGAAGTCTGGAACGAAAGCCACAGAATCTGAAGCAATTAGAAATATTAATTGTTTCATATTTTAACTCTCGAAGCAACAATTTTTTATGCCCAAAATAACCGCAAATAACCCTAAAAAACCGTAAAAAACCTAAATAGTCCTAAATATCCCTAAATATCCCTAAATGAGCCTAAATAAGCTTAAACAAACCTAAAAAACCCTAAAAAACCCTAAACGACCCTACATGACCCTAAATGACCCAAAATTACGATAAATAAACCTATATAACCTTAAATAACCCTATATAACCTTAAATAACCGTAAATACCCCCCTAAATGACCCTAAAAAGCCAATCAAATCTCTTGTAACATTTCTGTCATGTACTTGATGTGAGAACTAGGTCAGGGCTATTTCAGGTCCGTCAGAGCACCTCCTGCTCGCAGGCTAATTGCATATTGACTAGTAGCAACTATTTCAACGGCTTTTTTCGTTTTGAATATTTTTTAAATGTGTTTAAGGATGAGTAATATGTTATGAACAAGAAAAAATTTTGAGAACGAGAAAAACTTTGAAAAAAAATTTGAAAAAAAAACATAAATAAAAGAGCGACTCAACGAGTCCTCGAACCAGCGCTGCTCAAACCAGGTGCGCGACGCCTCTACCCACTGCGCCAAGGATGCTCGCTAAAAGAATCGCATCAAAAATTGTATTTAACCCTAGCCCTAACCAGGTGCTCTGACGGATCTGAAATAGCCCTAACCTGAGAACTTTGCGTTGAACTCGGCCCAGGCCTCCATATGGATGTCGATTTAATGCGGTCACATTTGATTTGGCGGCCATTTTTGAATTTTTCTTTTGCACAACATGAGCTCCGCCGGATGGCTGCCTTGAAGACGATTGAGACGCTATGTATGTATTCCGTTGTATTTGTTCATCAGTTGTCCATTTACTTGTTTAAATATTGGTAATTGTGTACGATATTTGTTTCCGTTTATTTGTATAACTTTCACCGTGGTTGTACGAATTAAAAAGTGTTTAATTTCGTGTTCTTCGGAGGGTGTTGAAAAAAACTATCAAAAACAGGTCGGTTTCTTGAACAGGAGAAGCGAAAATGACCGATTTCGTTAGGGAAGAACGTTAACCGGACGAAAATCTCAGTCTCGACGGGAAGTTTTAGGCTTATAGCCGATGTCCTTGCTGTGCACGTGGACAGGAAGAATTTAGCTATCTGAAGCGAATCCTTCAATTGATCGAAAAAATATGTCAATTATAGGTAATGCTGTCTTTGAAATGAATGATTTTAACTTTGTATTTGAAGGACAACATAGTACTGATGCGAAAACAAGTTGTGTTCGCATTTCTTGTTCCAACCGCCTCGTAACCTAATTTGCAACAAGAACTTATATATTTTCTGTTTATTATATAAACTACAAGTGTTTTCTACGAATATAAAATATCCACAAGCTATGTTGATGATTGTTTGAAAGGCAATAATTTTCACATGTGAAGTTATCATAAATAATCTGCTACATAAATAAGCAGTGCTCTAGCGCGTTTATTATACAATCTACAGAAATCATTCTTTTGTAGGCGGAGAGACCAGGCTTTTAGCTTTCGATTGTCATCATTTTTGTGAAATTTGAAGAAAGATTGGGCAGATACGAATCAAATGAAACTAGCCGGTCGAAATCGCATATTTTCACCTCTGAGCATTACTAGGGCAGCGAATAAGGAAAGAAATTTCATTAATCCTTTATCTGTTAGTAGAAACAATTAACATCGCTAATAAAATACCAGAACTTTACTAACTAAGCTAAAATTGGTCAATTAATTTTGTAATTTAATTCCCTAATGGGTTTAAATTTCAACAGATTCTCAATAAACTCCCAACGGTGAAAATATGCGATTTCGACCGGCTATTTTCATTTGATTCGTATTTGCCCAATCTTTCTTCAAATTTCACTAAAACGATGACAATCGAAAGCTAAAACCCTGGTATTTCCGCCTGCGAAAGGATAATTTCTGTAGATTGTATAATGAACACGCTAGAGCACTGCAAAAATCGGTGAAGGCCGTGAAGAAATATTCTAGTAGGGTTAACAGGCTTTGAATTCAGCAGAAGCCATTGGCCATCAATACCCTGCTTGCTTGTCACTATGGTGAAATCCAAGGCCTGGGACTTAGTAGCTTTTCTAATATTTTAGGTTTGGATCAAGATATCTGAGTGCTCAGTATCCTCAAAGTCGAAAACATTTATTCAGGTCGGTGAACTGGCCAATTTATGCTTGCTACAGTAACAGCGATCGACGCTGTGTAGATGTATCATATAGAATATTAGTGCTCATACAGAATTACATTACAGAATTTATTTGACTTTATATCTCTTTGTTTATTATAGATTGCAATAATTGTCAATATTGAAGTTGTTTCAAGGTTGATTATGGTGGTGTTGTTGTATAAATCTTGTGTAGCATGCAGTTTATCAAAATTCAAAAATACAGCACCATCAACTCATCAATGTCCTAGCTTCACACAACTTCCATTAAAGTTGTGAAAATTAAAAATTTTAAGTTTTAGGAACTAAACCTAATTGTTCTGTTAATATTTTACGTTTGGATCAGGTATTCATCATTGGATGACCCAACCCATTCCCCCACTGCGCTAGGCAGTCAAGTATTTTTAAACCTGCACATTTTTTTGTTTGGCCAATTTTTTGTATATTTTTTACAGCATATACATGCTACTGCATGCCTTCCATCCTCATCAAACAGGGAATCATTTTATGTTGCCGTCATTTGCAGCAGCCACAAAAATTCATATATCTATAGGTACATTAGGTACTATAGGTACTATTGGTACTATAGGTTTTATAGTTACTATAGGTTTTATAGTTACTATAGGTACTATAGTTCTTATAGGTACAATATGTTTTATAGGTACTATAGGTTTTATAGGTACTATAGGTTTTATAAGTACTATAGGTTTTATAATTACTATAGGTACTATAGGTTTTATAAGTATTACAAGTTTTACAGGAACTATGGGTTTATAGGTACTATTGGTATTATAGGTACTATAGGTCTTTTAGGTACTATAGGTATTATAGGTTTTATAGTTAGTATAGGTACTATAGTTTTTTAGGTACTATAGGTTTCATAGGTACTATAGGTACTATAGGTTTTATAGGTACTATAGGTTTTATAGGTACTATATTTTATTGGTACTTTAGGTACTATAATCTTTATAGGTACTATAGGTTTTATAGGTACCATAGGTTTTATAAGTACTATAGGTTTATAGGTACTATAGGTTTTATAAGTACTATAGGTTTTATAATTACTATAGGTACTATAGGTTTTATAAGTATTACAAGTTTTACAGGAACTATGGGTTTATAGGTACTATTGGTATTATAGGTACTATAGGTCTTTTATGTACTATAGGTATTTTAGGTTTTATAGTTAGTATAGGTACTATAGTTTTTTAGGTACTATAGGTTTCATAGGTACTATAGGTACTATAGGTTTTATAGGTACTATAGGTTTTATAGGTACTATATTTTATTGGTACTTTAGGTACTATAATCTTTATAGGTACTATAGGTTTTATAGGTACTATAGGTTTTATAGGTACCATAGGTTTTATAAGTACTATAGGTTTATAGGTACTATAGGTCTTATAAGTACTATAGGTTTTATAGGTACTATAGGTTTATAGGTACCATAGATGGTAGAGGTTTTATAGGTACTATAGGTTTTATAAGTACTATAGGTATTATGGGTTTTATAGGTACTATATGTCTTAAAGGTACTATAGGTTTTACAACTACTATAGGTTTTAAAACTACTATAGGTTTTGTACGTACTATAGGTTTTATATGTACTACATGTTTTATAGGTACTATAAGTACTACAGGTTTTGTGTAGGTACTGTAGGTGCTATAAGTTTTATAGGTGCTATATGTTTTATAGGTACTATAAGTTTTATAGGTACCATAGGTGTTATAAGTACTATAGGTTTATAAGTACTATACGCTTTATAAATACTAAAGGTTTTATAGGTACTATAGGTTTATAGGTACCATAGATGCTATAGGTTTTATAGGTGCTATGGGTTTTATAGGTACTATGGGTTTATAGGTACTATATGTTTTATAGGTACTATAGGTTTTATAGGTACTACAGGTTTTATAAGTTATGGTGGATGTCGTGAATATGGTGAATTGTTTGGGCAATTTAGTGGATATCGAGTCCCATGTAAGTTTGCCTAGTGAATATCACTTGAGTTAAAAAACAAAAGAAATAAGTTTGTGATGATCATAAATTTATGTAGGTTTTACATCAAATTTTAGGGGGTCTATTGGAATGGTGGACTGATTCGTTGTCTTGGTCAAATATACATTGCATTGGATATGAAATTCCTGGTAAGTTTTCCATGGTGAAAAGGACTATATTTTTCTGGAAACAAACTAAATAATAACTTTATGATGATAGTGGCATGTGGTGATGTCGTGTGTTGCATATGGTGAGTCGCCTGGGCAAATTGGCAATATGGTGTACGTCAAGTTTTGGGTAAGTTTGCATGGTGAATATCACTATCACTATAGTTAAAATTCTAAAAACGAAATAGATAAGTTTGTGATGATCATAACTTTATGTAGTTTTTCCACCAAATTTTAGTTGGTCTAGTGGAATGGTGGATTGGTTCGTTGTCTTGGACAAGTATAGATTGCAGTGCATAGGAAGCTCCTGGTAAGTTTTGCATGGTGAATATAACTATATTTCTCTAGAAACAAACTAAAGAATAACTTTATGATGATAGTGGCATATGGTGATGTCGTGTGTTACATATGGTGAGTCGCCTGGGCAAATTGGCAATATGGTGGATATGAAATTCCTGGTAAGTTTGCATGGTGAATATCACCATCACTATAGTTAAAATTCTAAAAGCAAAGTCAATAAGTTTGTGATGATCATAAATTTATGTAGTGTTTCAACCAAATTTTAGTGGGTCTAGTTGAATGGTGGATTTGGTGGTTGTCCTGGACAAATATACATTGCAGTGGATATAAAGCTTCGGGTAAGTTTTTCATGGTGAATATAACTCGAATAATTGTCAATTATTATTATAGAGTAAAACTGGGAAAGCGATACACGAGCTTGTGAATATTTTTCTCAAAAACCCTTGCCAGTAATTTCTTTTTTGATTTAGCAAAGCGAGTATTGTTGGAATGCCTGATAATTCTCTCTTTCAAAGCCTTTTTTCTTCTCAATTGTGATGCTGAAATAGATTTAGACTTTGACGCAGTGCATACATGAAACGTTCATGTAACTGCTTACCTGTAAAAACTCATACTAACAGTGCTAAATTAGACCTGTAATATAAGAGATTGAATAAAACGGACGGCATTGACATTTGATTGATTTTTTCTTGTTTTAGTACATGAAGATACGTTTTGTTAGCTGATCCAATGGTTCCGTGTTGCATTAAGCAGTCAAGCATTTTAACTCAGGTAGAATATGTTTCTGTCTACACAGCCAAAAATGCGACAGGCTTGTTGCAATTTGTCAATTTTACCGGCTTCTCGCAAATTGTTGAGAAGTTGCAACAAGATTGTCAATGTCATCAAGTTGCAACAAGCTTGTCAAAGTCAGGCTTGCTGCAACTTGTCACCTGGAGAGTTGTTACAGCTTGTTGAAACAGCTTGCATCAAGCCTGTGGATAACAAGTTTTGAGAATAAACTTGCAACAAGCCAGTTGACAACTTGCAACAGACTTGTCGTCAACAAGCTGTCGCAAGCCATGCGAACGCATCCTGATATCGGCTTGTTGAAACAAGTTGTTAATAGATGTCAACAGACTTGTTTCAACTGGTGCGTTTTTGGCTGTGTAAAGGTGGCGGATCCAAGGTAAGTCAAAATAAATTATAGCAGCTCTACTCGAAATTCAAAAACAACTTTATAAAAATGTCATAGGTTATGACTTTCAAAATAATAAAATCTAGGCAATGAAGTTTCTTTGAATGAGCTGTGGTGATTTATTTTGACTTACACTAGATCCGGCACTGCTCTCTAGGCTGAGGTGGTTATTGAAATCAGAAAAAAAGTGAATCGGTTTTGCGGTTACTTCGGTTTTGCGGTTATTTCTGTTGGACGATTATTTCAGCTAGTCTGTTATTTGAAAATAGCGAAACCGGAGTAACCAATATTTAAGAAAACTGGCTCAGTCCGGTGAACGATATAACTGCCTCAGCCTACTGCTCTCTACGTTGATGGACGTACAAGCCCATGTGAGCACACGATATTCAAGATAAGATAATATAAGATATAGGATATAAGATAATAACATTGGAGGACATATTGCGGCCTATTGTTGTTCTGAGGTGAACGGGCGGCTGTTTCTTTAATGATGCGTAATCGTACATTCGGAGAGGCCTGGGCCCACCTGTCCGGTGCACTTTTGCCATTGTTAAGTTACGGGTCGTTGTGAATCTGGGGATATATGATAAGCTGCGATGTTAAATTCAATGTTGTTATCCTTAATAAGCGGAGAGCTATAGCGGAAAGCTATTGCTGTGCGCTATAATGTTGTGGCAGGATGGTACATTGTGAAACGGAGTATTTCAATAAGACACGACATGAGCAAATGATGCAGTTTATTAAATTATTCCTCCCTGCCACAACAACGTCGTTAGGAAATCGTGGATATCGTGGGATCATATTGGTTTGTAGGATCATCGATTATAATAATGTGCTGTCGTTAGCATTGCTAATTATGTAAATGGTCAGACCATAACTCGCGTACTTTGAATTCTATACTTGTAAACTTACTGTGCTTGTAAATTAGTGCATAGGTTTTTGCATACGTCCTGTCGGGGGACTCTGTAACATCTCGGCCCGACCCAGGTTTCCTTGCAAGGTGAGGTTTTTCCTGGCCTCCCGGTGTTGCAGAGACTTAAATAAATGATTGAATTGTATTGTATTGTATGGTGAATATTTTATGCAAGTGTGCAAGATCATAGTCGATATTTTGACTCCAAATTTCAAATCAGGTATAATAATACACTCATTTTACCCCATTTTGACTATTGCTGCCTTGTATGGAACAACTGTTCGATAACGCGGAAAACGAGTTTGCAACAGGGCATCAAGGGTCATCACAGGGGATAGTTATGATGTCCCATTAGAACAGGTACTTGGAAAGTTGGGATGGAAAACCTTAGGCACGAAATTAAGTTGACAAAATACATGAGCAAAGTTATACAGGGAGACTGTACAGAAATACTTTCTAACCTATTTGAAAAATGTAACAACGAAAAATATAATCTAAGAAGTAGCGGCAAACTTCTAAGGCTTCCGTCAGTACTTCAGGACAATAGCGGAGAAGCTTATAATTTATTTTATCTAGCCCAGTTGCCTTAGTTTTACAGAGTTTCTTCAAGAGTGAACAAGCAATTGATGAAGTTGTCAGCTTGAATTCGAAAATTGTGATTGCATGTATGGTTCCTCTCTACACTGTTAAAATACACTGTTTCATGATCATGTTTTAAACATACTTGTCAACTTCCAAATACTGTACATCCTGAATCTTATTAGTAATATGCAGCTAGCATAACTAGCTTAAAACTTCCTTATTATTTAAAAGTAATACAATATATTTCTTACTGCATTGCGTGACAGAGCATGTGAGCATGTCATGACTCATTAAAATTCTGTAGTGTGCGACTTGAAGTCTGGAACGAAAGCCACAGAATCTGAAGCAATTAGAAATATTAATTGTTTCATATTTTAACTCTCGAAGCAACAATTTTTTATGCCCAAAATAACCGCAAATAACCCTAAAAAACCGTAAAAAACCTAAATAGTCCTAAATATCCCTAAATATCCCTAAATGAGCCTAAATAAGCTTAAAAAAACCTAAAAAACCCTAAAAAACCCTAAACGACCCTACATGACCCTAAATGACCCAAAATTACGATAAATAAACCTATATAACCTTAAATAACCCTATATAACCTTAAATAACCGTAAATACCCCTAAATGACACTAAAAAGCCAATCAAATCTCTTGTAACATTTCTGTCATGTACTTGATGTGAGAACTAGGTCAGGGCTATTTCAGATCCGTCAGAGCACCTCCTGCTCGCAGGCTAATTGCATATTGACTAGTAGCAACTATTTCAACGGCTTTTTTCGTTTTGAATATTTTTTAAATGTGTTTAAGGATGAGTAATATGTTGTTATGAACAAGAAAACATTTTGAGAACGAGAAAAACTTTGAAAAAAAATTTGAAAAAAAAACATAAATAAAAGAGCGACTCAACGAGTCCTCGAACCAGCGCCGCTCAAACCAGGTAACACAACGCCTCTACCCACTGCGCCAAGGATGCTCGCTAAAAGAATCGCATCAAAAATTGTATTTAACCCTAACCCTAACCAGGTGCTCTGACGGATCTGAAATAGTCCTAACCTGAGAACTTTGCGTTGAACTCGGCCCAGGCCTCCATATGGATGTCGATTTAATGCGGTCACATTTGATTTGGCGGCCATTTTTGAATTTGTCTTTTGCACAACATGAGCTCCGCCGGATGGCTGCCTTGAAGACGATTGAGACGCTATGTATGTATTCCGTTGTATTTGTTCATCAGTTGTCCATTTACTTGTTTAAATATTGGTAATTGTGTACGATATTTGTTTCCGTTTATTTGTATAACTTTCACCGTGGTTGTACGAATTAAAAAGTGTTTAATTTCGTGTTCTTCGGAGGGTGTTGAAAAAAACTATAAAAAAAAGGTCGGTTTCTTGAACAGGAGAAGCGAAAATGACCGATTTCGTTAGGGAAGAACGTTAACCGGACGAAAATCTCAGTTTCGACGGGAAGTTTTAGGCTTATAGCCGATGTCCTTGCTGTGCACGTGGACAGGAAGAATTTAGCTATCTGAAGCGAATCCTTCAATTGATCGAAAAGATATGTCATTTATAGGTAATGCTGTCTTTGAAATAAATGATTTTAACTTTGTATTTGAAGGGGACAACACAGTACTGATGCGAAAACAAGTTGTGTTCGCATTTCTTGTTCCAACCGCCTCGTAACCTAATTTGCAACAAGAACTTATATATTTTCTGTTTATTATATAAACTACAAGTGTTTTCTACCAATATAAAATATCCACAAGCTATGTTGATGATTGTTTGAAAGGCAATAATTTTCACATGTGAAGTTATCATAAATAATCTGCTACATAAATAAGCAGTGCTCTAGCGCGTTTATTATACAATCTACAGAAATCATTCTTTTGTAGGCGGAAAGACCAGGCTTTTAGCTTTCGATTGTCATCATTTTTGTGAAATTTGAAGAAAGATTGGGCAGATACGAATCAAATGAAACTAGCCGGTCGAAATCGCATATTTTCACCTCTGAGCATTACTAGGGCAGCGAATAAGGAAAGAAATTTCATTAATCCTTTATCTGTTAGTAGAAACAATTAACATCGCTAATAAAATACCAGAACTTTACTAACTAAGCTAAAATTGGTCAATTAATTTTGTAATTTAATTCCCTAATGGGTTTAAATTTCAACAGATTCTCAATAAACTCCCAACGGTGAAAATATGCGATTTCGACCGGCTATTTTCATTTGATTCGTATTTGCCCAATCTTTCTTCAAATTTCACAAAAACGATGACAATCGAAAGCTAAAACCCTGGTATTTCCGCCTGCGAAAGGATAATTTCTGTAGATTGTATAATGAACACGCTAGAGCACTGCAAAAATCGGTGAAGGCCGTGAAGAAACATTCTAGTAGGGTTAACAGGCCTTGAATTCAGCAGAAGCCATTGGCCATCAATACCCTGCTTGCTGGTCACTATGGTGAAATCCAAGGCCTGGGACTTAGTAGCTTTTCTAATATTTTAGGTTTGGATCAAGATATCTGAGTGCTCAGTATCCTCAAAGTCGAAAACATTTATTCAGGTCGGTGAACTGGCCAATTTATGCTTGCTACAGTAACAGCGATCGACGCTGTGTAGATGTATCATATAGAATATTAGTGCTCATACAGAATTACATTACAGAATTTATTTGACTTTATATCTCTTTGTTTATTATAGATTGCAATAATTGTCAATATTGAAGTTGTTTCAAGGTTGATTATGGTGGTGTTGTTGTATAAATCTTGTGTAGCATGCAGTTTATCAAAATTCAAAAATACAGCACCATCAACTCATCAATGTCCTAGCTTCACACAACTTCCATTAAAGTTGTGAAAATTAAAAATTTTAAGTTTTAGGAACTAAACCTAATTGTTCTGTTAATATTTTACGTTTGGATCAGGTATTCATCATTGGATGACCCAACCCATTCCCCCACTGCGCTAGGCAGTCAAGTATTTTCAAACCTGCACATTTTTTTGTTTGGCCAATTTTTTGTATATTTTTTACAGCATATACATGCTACTGCATGCCTTCCATCCTCATCAAACAGGGAATCATTTTATGTTGCCGTCATTTGCAGCAGCCACAAAAATTCATATATCTATAGGTACATTAGGTACTATAGGTACTATTGGTACTATAGGTTTTATAGTTACTATAGGTTTTATAGTTACTATAGGTACTATAGTTTTTATAGGTACAATATGTTTTATAGGTACTATAGGTTTTATAGGTACTATAGGTTTTATAAGTACTATAGGTTTTATAATTACTATAGGTACTATAGGTTTTATAAGTATTACAAGTTTTACAGGAACTATGGGTTTATAGGTACTATTGGTATTATAGGTACTATAGGTCTTTTAGGTACTATAGGTATTATAGGTTTTATAGTTAGTATAGGTACTATAGTTTTTTAGGTACTATAGGTTTCATAGGTACTATAGGTACTATAGGTTTTATAGGTACTATAGGTTTTATAGGTACTATATTTTATTGGTACTTTAGGTACTATAATCTTTATAGGTACTATAGGTTTTATAGGTACCATAGGTTTTATAAGTACTATAGGTTTATAGGTACTATAGGTTTTATATGTACTATAGGTTTTATAATTACTATAGGTACTATAGGTTTTATAAGTATTACAAGTTTTACAGGAACTATGGGTTTATAGGTACTATTGGTATTATAGGTACTATAGGTCTTTTATGTACTATAGGTATTTTAGGTTTTATAGTTAGTATAGGTACTATAGTTTTTTAGGTACTATAGGTTTCATAGGTACTATAGGTACTATAGGTTTTATAGGTACTATAGGTTTTATAGGTACTATATTTTATTGGTACTTTAGGTACTATAATCTTTATAGGTACTATAGGTTTTATAGGTACTATAGGTTTTATAGGTACCATAGGTTTTATAAGTACTATAGGTTTATAGGTACTATAGGTCTTATAAGTACTATAGGTTTTATAGGTACTATAGGTTTATAGGTACCATAGATGGTAGAGGTTTTATAGGTACTATAGGTTTTATAAGTACTATAGGTATTATGGGTTTTATAGGTACTATATGTCTTAAAGGTACTATAGGTTTTACAACTACTATAGGTTTTAAAACTACTATAGGTTTTGTACGTACTATAGGTTTTATATGTACTACATGTTTTATAGGTACTATAAGTACTACAGGTTTTGTGTAGGTACTGTAGGTGCTATAAGTTTTATAGGTGCTATATGTTTTATAGGTACTATAAGTTTTATAGGTACCATAGGTGTTATAAGTACTATAGGTTTATAAGTACTATACGCTTTATAAATACTAAAGGTTTTATAGGTACTATAGGTTTATAGGTACCATAGATGCTATAGGTTTTATAGGTGCTATGGGTTTTATAGGTACTATGGGTTTATAGGTACTATATGTTTTATAGGTACTATAGGTTTTATAGGTACTACAGGTTTTATAAGTTATGGTGGATGTCGTGAATATGGTGAATTGTTTGGGCAATTTAGTGGATATCGAGTCCCATGTAAGTTTGCCTAGTGAATATCACTTGAGTTAAAAAACAAAAGAAATAGGTTTGTGATGATCATAAATTTATGTAGGTTTTACATCAAATTTTAGGGGGTCTATTGGAATGGTGGACTGATTCGTTGTCTTGGTCAAATATACATTGCATTGGATATGAAATTCCTGGTAAGTTTTCCATGGTGAAAAGGACTATATTTTTCTGGAAACAAACTAAATAATAACTTTATGATGATAGTGGCATGTGGTGATGTCGTGTGTTGCATATGGTGAGTCGCCTGGGCAAATTGGTAATATGGTGTACGTCAAGTTTTGGGTAAGTTTGCATGGTGAATATCACTATCACTATAGTTAAAATTCTAAAAACGAAATAGATACGTTTGTGATGATCATAAATTTATGTAGTGTTTCCACCAAATTTTAGGGGGTCTATTGGAATGGTGGACTGATTCGTTGTCTTGGTCAAATATACATTGCATTGGATATGAAATTCCTGGTAAGTTTTCCATGGTGAAAAGGACTATATTTTTCTGGAAACAAACTAAATAATAACTTTATGATGATAGTGGCATGTGGTGATGTCGTGTGTTGCATATGGTGAGTCGCCTGGGCAAATTGGTAATATGGTGTACGTCAAGTTTTGGGTAAGTTTGCATGGTGAATATCACTATCACTATAGTTAAAATTCTAAAAACGAAATAGATACGTTTGTGATGATCATAAATTTATGTAGTGTTTCCACCAAATTTTAGGGGGTCTATTGGAATGGTGGACTGATTCGTTGTCTTGGTCAAATATACATTGCATTGGATATGAAATTCCTGGTAAGTTTTGCATGGTGCAAATGACTATATTTTTCTGGAAACAAACTAAATAATAACTTTATGATGATAGTGGCATAGTGTGATGTCGTGTGTTGCATATGGTGAGTCGCCGGGGCAAATTGGTAATATGGTGTACGTCAAGTTTTGGGTAAGTTTGCATGGTGAATATCACTATCACTATAGTTAAAATTCTAAAGACAAAATAGATAAGTTTGTGATGATCATAAATTCATGTAGTTTTTCCACCAAATTTTAGGGGGTCTATTGGAATGGTGGACTGATTCGTTGTCTTGGACAAGTATACATTGCAGTGCATAGGAAGCTCCTGGTAAGTTTTGCATGGTGAATATAACTATATTTCTCTAGAAACAAACTAAAGAATAACTTTATGATGATAGTGGCATATGGTGATGTGGTGTGTTGCATATGGTGAGTCGCCTGGGCAAATTGGCAATATGGTGGATATGAAATTCCTGGTAAGTTTGCATGGTGAATGTCACCATCACTATAGTTAAAATTCTAAAAGCAAAGTCAATAAGTTTGTGATGATCATAAATTTATGTAGTGTTTCCACCAAATTTTAGTGGGTGTAGTTAAATGGTGGATTTGGTGGTTGTCCTGGACAAATATACATTGCAGTGGATATAAAGCTTCTGGTAAGTTTTTCATGGTGAATATAACTCGAATAATTGTCAATTATTATTATAGAGTAAAACTGGGAAAGCGATACATGAGCTTGTGAATATTTTTCTCAAAAACCCTTGCCACTAATTCCTGTTTTGATTTAGCAAAGCGAGTATTGTTGGAATGCCTGATAATTCTCTCTTTCAAAGCCTTTTTTCTTGTCAATTGTGATGCTGAAATAGATTTAGACTTTGACGCAGTGCATACATGAAACGTTCATGTAACTGCTTACCTGTAAAAACTCATACTAACAGTGCTAAATTAGACCTGTAATATAAGTGATTGAATAAAACGGACGGCACTGACATTTGATTGATTTTTTTTTGTTTTAGTACATGAAGATACGTTTTGTTAGCTGATCCAATGGTTCCGTGTTGCATTAACCAGTCAAGGATTTTAACTCAGGTAGAATATGTTTCTGTCTACACAGCCAAAAATGCGGCAGACTTGTTGCAATTTGTCAATTATACCGGCTTCTTGCAAATTGTTGAGAAGTTGCAGCAAGCTTGTCAATGTCATCAAGTTGCAACAAGCTTGTCAAAATCAGGCTTTCTGCAACTTGTCACCTGGACACTTGTTACAGCTTGTTGAAACAACTTGCATCAAGCCTGTGGATAACAGGTTTTGAGAATAAACTTGCAACAAGCCAGTTGACAACTCGCAACAGACTTGTCGTCAACAAGCTGTCGCAAGCCATGCGAACCCATCCTGATATCGGCTTGTTGAAACAAGTTGTTAATAGATGTCAACAGACCTGTTGCAACTGGTGCGTTTTTGGCTGTGTAAATGTGGCGGATCCAAAGTAAGTCAAAATAAATTATAGCAGCTCTACTCAAAATTCAAAAACAACTTTATAAAAATGTCATAGGTTATGACTTTCAAAATAATAAAATCTAGGCAATGAAGTTGCTTTGAATGAGCTGTGGTGATTTATTTTGACCTACACTAGATCCGCCACTGCTCTCTAGGCTGAGGTGGTTATTGAAGTCAGAAAAAAAAGTGAATCGGTTTTGCGGTTACTTCGGTTTTGCGGTTATTTCTGTGGGATGATTATTTCAGCTAGTCGGTTATTTCAAAATAGCGAAACCGGAGTAAGCAATATTTAAGAAAACTGGCTCAGTCCGGTGAACGAAATAACTGGCTCAGTCCGGTGAACGAAATAACTGCCTCAGCCTACTGCTCTCTACGTTGATGGACGTACAAGCCCATGTGAACACACGATATTCAAGATAAGATAATATAAGATATAGGATATAAGATAATAACATTGGAGGACATATTGCGGCCTATTGTTGTTCTGAGGTGAACGGGCGGCTGTTTCTTTAATGATGCGTAATCGTACATTCGGAGAGGCCTGGGCCCACCTTTCCGGTGCACTTTTGCCATTGTTGGGTTACGGGTCGTTGTGAATCTTGGGATATATGATAAGCTGCGATGTTAAATTCAATGTTGTTATCCTTAATAAGCGGAGAGCTATAGCGGAAAGCTATTGCTGTGCGCTATAATGTTGTTGCAGGATGGTACATTGTGAAACGGATTATTTCAATAAGACACAACATGAGCAAATGATGCAGTTTATGAAATTATTCCTCCCTGCCACAACAACGTCGTTAGGAAATCGTGGATATCGTAGGATCATATTGGTTTGTAGGATCATCGTTTATAATGATATGCTGTCGTTAGCTTTGCTAATTATGTAAATGGTCGACCATAACTCTCGTACTTTGAATTTTAAACTTGTAACCTTACTATGCTTGTAAATTAGTGCATAGGCTTTTGAATGCGTCCTGTCGGGGGACTCTGTAACATCTCGGCCCGACCCAGGTTTCCTTGCAAGGTGAGGTTTTTCCTGGCCTCCCGGTGTTGCAGAGACTTAAATAAATTATTGAATTGTATTGTATTGTATGGTGGATATTTAATGCAAGTGTGCAGGATCATAGTCGATATGTTGACTCAGAATTTCAATTCTGGTATAATATACTCAGTTTACGCTATTTTGACTATTTCTGCCTTGTATGGAACAATTGTTCGATAACGCGGAAAACGAGTTTGCAACAGGGCATCAAGGGTCATCACAGGGGATAGTTATGATGTCCCATTAGAACAGGTACTTGGAAAGTTGGGATGGAAAACCTTAGAAGAAAGGCACGAAATTAAGTTGACAAAATACATGAGCAAAGTTATACAGGGAGACTGTACAGAAATACTTTCTAACCTATTTGAAAAATGTAACAACGAAAAATATAAGCTAAGAAGTAGCGGCAAACTTCTAAGGCTTCCGTCAGTAGTTCAGGACAACAGCGGAGAAGCTTATAATTTATTTTATCTAGCCCAGTTGCCTTAGTTTTACAGAGTTTCTTCAAGAGTGAACAAACAATTGATGAAGTTGTCAGCTTGAATTCGAAAATTGTGATTGCATGTATGGTTCCTCTCTACACTGTTAAAATACACTGTTTCATGATCATGCTTTAAACATACTTGTGAACTTCCAAATACTGTACATCCTGAATGTTATTAGTAGAACGCAGCTAGCATAACTAGCTTAAAACTTCCTTATTATTTAAAAGCAATACAATATATTTCTTACCGCATTGCATGACAAAGCATGTGAGCATGTTGCAAATGACCCTAAAACCTCATAAATAGCCCTAAATGACCCTAAATAATCTTAAATAAACCTAAATTACCCAAGATAGCTGTAATTGACCCTAAATAATTCTAAATAACCCTAAATAATTCCCAAATGACCCTAAATAACCCTAAAACCCCCTAAATAAATCCGAATAACCCCCAAATAGCTCTAAGTGAGCCTAAATAACCCTAAAAACCTTAAATAAACTTAAATAGCTGTAAATAACCAAAAATAGCTCTAAATTACGCCAAATAACTATAATTGACCCTAAACAACCCTATATAACCCTAAATAACCCTAAATAACCAAAAATAACCCAAAATAATCCTAAATGACCCTAAATAACCCTAAACTACCCTAAATAACAGTAAATGACCCTAAAGAAGGCTAAAAAAACCCTAAATAACCCTAAAAAACCTTAAAAAACCTTAAATTACCCTTAATAAGCCTTAATATATTTAAATAACCATAAATAACGCTAAATGGCATTAAATTACCCTAAATAAGCAAAAAAACCCCTAAATAACCGTATCTGACCCTAAATACCTCTAAATAACCCAAAATATACCTAAATAACCGTAAATGAGCCGAATTAACCCTAAATTACCACAAATAACGGTAAATGACCCTAAATAACCCTATATAACCCTATATAACGCGAAATAACCGTAAATAACCCAAAATATGCCTTAGTGACCCTAAATAACCTAAATAAACCTTTCATTATTTAATATATTAAAATATTGCGAACGATCCTGATAAATGCTCGGTTTGTAAAGAGCAAGGTGTGTGATATATACTGCACATGTGCCGTATCTGTGCAAAGAGGTTCCCACAATCTTTAGAGTGTAGCTGTACTAAAGTGGATAAATGCATATATGCATTTGTTGTCTACGCATTTGTTGTTAAATACGTAAAACGATAAAGTAAAATTATTGTCGTTGCCATATTATTTTAAACATAATTCCTGTGAAATGTGTTTTTAATTGTGGATTTATCATTCATTCGAGAATCGACATGGAAAATTCCAAACTGTGCTTGCCATGTGATGACTGTCTTTTCATAGCTCGCTTTTCATGTCAAGATTAAAAAGGTAATTTACTTTCCTTGTAGGTTTTATTTCTGCAAAGTATAGGTCGGTTTATATGCCTTTATGAACAGGAATGGTGTTGATGATGCGTTTCGAATTTAGTGAATCAACTTTAAAATAAATTAATTGTGCAGAAAACGAATATATGAATAGCTCCCCCCAAGTTACTGCACAAGGGACCCGACTGTTTGCCTCATAGTTCATATTTCATATTTTAACTTATAAGATATGTTGATTTACAAAATCAATTTTAATTGACTGTATTGAATTAAAGATGTTTCTGTTCTTTCTGTAGAAAAGAGTGTAAATGTGAATAATTGAAGGAATGCTTCATCAAAGTGCTTCGAAAGCGCGAGTGAGTTTATATACTGTCAGTAATCAGTGGCGTAGCCAGCTTCGATAATTGGAGGGGCGAATATTCATATATTTGTGTTCACAGACCTTAAAAACAATCGATTTCAAAAGAAATTAATGATGCAAAACATGATAGATGAATATTCGCCCCTCCAATTATCGACGCTGGCTACGCCACTGTCAGTAATTTGGTTTGCCGAATTTTCGACCCTAGAGTTTTTCCAAAATTTCACCCCTTTCTGCACTTAGGAATAAGAGAACGGCCCTCGGCATTTGGTTGTTTTTTAATGGCTGGGTTTTGTTGTAAAGGTTACATAGGTGGGTAAATTATGACAAAATGAGTTTACATAATGCTCATTGTTTTGCTTTGTATTAGCCTTTTGTTTTCTTTGACATTTCTATAGTGTTAATGAGGTTTCGGCTTATTTATTCATACTTATGTTGAGAAATGCAAATGAGTCACATGTTTCTAACATCACAGGGGAGACAGTCGTTACAGAACATTTTATACATCGTGCTGGCAGCAATGGAAATAAGAGTCTTTTAGAACGTATTTCGTTCTTCAAATGGCGATTTTGTGGCTTTTATGCTGGCCTCAAGCAAAGTAGGATGATGATTGTTGTTACTTAGAGGTAGTTTATAATTTTTTGTGGCAAAATTGTGTTTGTAATTGTTGTTTTAGCTTCTCCTCGATACATAGATTTCGAAGGACGGTCGCCATATTTAAATTTGTCATTCTTGTAGGGCGTGTACAATAGCGATGGTCTTTTTAGTAAAGGTAATTTACTTTTCCATAGCTTTTATTTGAGTAAAGTATGGGTTGGTTGGTGCGTTCACGTTTTAAATGTTCTTTTAGCATTTGGTGAAGATGGCAAGATATGAGTTGTGCTTGCCGTTCAATGTAAAGACTATTTGTCTGGGAAGGTAATTTACTTTCGTTGTGGCTGTTATTTGAGTAAAGTATACCTTGTTTCAGTAATCGTAGATTATGATGTGGGTTTACGTTTTGTTGCAGAATCGAGATGGTAAAGTTTCGAACGGCCATTGCCATGTGGTTGTGTTTTAAAGGCTGGCTTCTATTTTGAAGGTAACATAAGTAGGTAAATTATGAAACAATGAGTCTATATAATGTTCATTGTTTTCCTCTGTATTTGCCTTTTGCTTTCTTTGTCATTTCTATGGTATTGATGATGTTTTGTCAATGTCCTAGCTTCACACAACTTCCATTAAAGTTGTGAAAATTAAAAATTTTAAGTTTTCCTCAAAATTTGTCAAAAATGCTGGAAATGCCCCAGTGCCCCCACTCTTACCAAAGTTTTGTACAATTGCCTTTGTGCTCAAACTGCACACTCGAATCTTAAAACATGATCGAAACGATGTTAGTAGCTAAGACTGCCTAAGAATCATACCCTTGCTGTGAATCAAATCAACTTAGGTAGTAACCCTTATTGCTCTGTTAATATTTTACATTTGGATAAGGTATTCATCATTGGATGACCCAACCATTCCCCCACTGTGCTAGGCAGTCAAGTATTTCTAAACCTGCACATTTTTTGTTTAGCCAATTTTTTATATTTTTTTTCTACATGATATACATGCTACCGTACTCAGGAAGAAGTCAAGAGATCCCCACCTGACTGCATGCCTTCCATCTTCATCAAACAGGGAATCATTTTATGTTACTCTGGCATGCCTGAGCTAGATCTTCCTGCATTGTTTCTGCACCAAGAATGTGCAATTTGAACTTCAATAGAGATTATCACCATGTAGCGAGTAGCCACAAAAATAATACATCTTACTTTTAGCTTGCGTCATTATAGTTATACCTCGTTCTCATATTGTTGTGTCAAACATTTTTGCACTTGATTCTAGGAACTATAGGTTTCATAAGTACTATAGATTTTATAGGTATTATAGGTTTTATGAGTACTGTAGGTTTTATAAGATACTATAGGTTTTATAGGTACTATAGGTTTTATAAGTACTATAGATTTCATAGGTACTATAGGTTGTATAGGTACTATAGGTTTATAGGTACTATAGGTTTTATAAGTACTATAGGCCTTATAGGTACTATAGGTTTTATAGGTGCTATGGGTTTTATAAGTGCTTTAGGTTTTATAGGTACTATAGGTACTATAGGTTTTATAAGTACTATAGGCTTTATAAGTACTATAGCTTTATAGATACTATAGGTACTACTGGTACTATAGGTACTATAGGTTTATATGTACTATCGGTTTTATAAGTACTATAGATTTTATAGGTACTATAGGTACTATAGGTTTTATAAGTAGTGTAGGTTTTATAAGTACTATAGGTTTTATAGGTACTATAGGTTTATAAGTACTACAGGTATTATTGCTACTATAGGTGTTATAGGTACTATAGGTTTTATAAGTACTATAGGTCTTATAGGTACTATAGGTACTGTTAGTTTTATAGGTACTATGGGTACTAAAGGTCTTATAGGTCTTATAGGTACTATATGTCTTATAGGTACTATAGGTACTATAGGTTTTATACGTACTATAGGTTTTATAGGTACTAAAGGTTTTATAGGTACTATAGGTTTTACAGGTACTATAGGTTTTATAGGTACTATAGGTACTATAGTTCTTATAGGTACTATACGTACTATGGGTTTTATAGCTACTATAGGTACTATAGGTCTTACAGGTCTTACAGGTACTATATGTCTTATAGGTACTATATGTCTTGTAGGTACTAGCGGTACTATAGGTACTACAGGTTTTATAGGTACTATAGGTACTATAGCTACTATAGGTTTTATAGGTAGTATGGTTTTTATAAGTACTATAGGTTTTGTAGGTAGTATAGGTACTAAATGTTTTATAAGTACTATGGGTTTTATATGTACTATAGGTACTATAGGTCTTATAGGTACTATAGGTGCTATTATGTTTTATAGGTACTATAGGTTTTTTAGTACTATGGCTACAATCAAGTGCAAAAACTATGAGACTTCTCCCATTTTAGTTGTTATTTTAAAACAAATCAGCCCCTTCCCCCCCCCGGCAATGTTGGAGGAAATTTTTAATTGTTTTTCGGCTTCGTACGATAACAGCAACATTGAAATAGGGGGAGGGGGGAAATTATATTGTTGTCTCAACAAATTTTGCACTTGATTGTTGGGCAGTTTGAGATTGAGGTTTTTGAGTAAAAAAAACAAGAAAATTATAAAAATGGCAGTGTGGCATGATAAATAGCGTCGTTGTCTTTGGAATTTATACATTGCAGTGGATATGAAGTTTCCGGTAAGTTTTGCATGGTGACTATCAGTATATTTTTCTGGAAACAAACTAAATAATAACTTTATGATGATAGTGGCATATGGCGATGTCGTGTGGCATATGGCGAGTCATCTGGGCAAATTGGCAATATGGTGGATATCCAGTTCCTGGTAAATTTGCATGGTCAATATCACTATCACTATAATTAAAATTCTACAAAGAAAAAAAAAAGTCTGTGATGATCATAAATTTATGTGGTGTTTCTACCAAATTGCAGTGGCGTGATGAATAGTGTCGTTGTCTTTGGCAAGTGTACATTGCAGCAGATATCAAGTCTTTGGTAAGTTTTGCATGGTGAATATAACTATATTTCTCTAGAAACAAACTAAAGAATTACTTTATGATGATAGTGGCATATGGTGATGTGGTGTGTTGCATATGGTGAGTCGCCTGGGCAAATTGGCAATATGGTGGATATGAAATTCCTGGTAAGTTTGCATGGTGAATATCACCATCACTATAATTAAAATTCTAAAAGCAAAGTCAATAAGTTTGTGATGATCATAAATTTATGTAGTGTTTCAACCAAATTTTAGTGGGTCTAGTTGAATGGTGGATTTGGTGGTTGTCCTGGACAAATATACATTGCAGTGGATATAAAGCTTTGGGTAAGTTTTTCATGGTGAATATAACTCGAATAATTGTCAATTATTATTATAGAGTAAAACTGGGAAAGCGATACACGAGCTCGTGAATATTTTTCTCAAAAACCCTTGCCAGTAATTTCTTTTTTGATTTAGCAAAGCGAGTATTGTTGGAATGCCTGATAATTCTCTCTTTCAAAGTCTTTTTTCTTCTCAATTGTGATGCTGAAATAGATTTAGACTTTGACGCAGTGCATACATGAAACGTTCATGTAACTGCTTACATGTAAAAACTCATACTAACAGTGCTAAATTAGACCTGTAATATAAGTGATTGAATAAAACGGACGGCATTGACATTTGATTGATTTTTTCTTGTTTTAGTACATGAAGATACGTTTTGTTAGCTGATCCAATGGTTCCGTGTTGCATTAAGCAGTCAAGCATTTTAACTCAGGTAGAATATGTTTCTGTCTACACAGCCAAAAATGCGACAGGCTTGTTGCAATTTGTCAATTTTACCGGCTTCTGGCAAATTGTTGAGAAGTTGCAACAAGATTGTCAATGTCATCAAGTTGCAACAAGCTTGTCAAAGTCAGGCTTTCTGCAACTTGTCACCTGGACACTTGTTACAGCTTTTTGAGACAACTTGCATCAAGCCTGTGGATAACACGTTTTGAGAATAAACTTGCAACAAGCCAGTTGACAACTCGCAACAGACTTGTCGTCAACAAGCTGTCGCAAGCCATGCGAACGCATCCTGATATCGGCTTGTTGAAACAAGTTGTTAATAGATGTCAACAGACTTGTTTCAACTGGTGCGTTTTTGGCTGTGTAAAGGTGGCGGATCTAAGGTAAGTCAAAATAAATTATAGCAGCTCTACTCGAAATTCAAAAACAACTTTAAAAAATGTCATAGGTTATGACTTTCAAAATAATAAAATCTAGGCAATGAAGTTTCTTGGAATGAGCTGTGGTGATTTATTTTGACTTACACTAGATCGGCCACTGCTCTCTAGGCTGAGGTGGTTATTGAAATCAGAAAAAAAAGTGAATCGGTTTTGCGGTTACTTCGGTTTTGCGGTTATTTCTGTTGGACGATTATTTCAGCTAGTCGGTTATTTGAAAATAGCAAAACCGGAGTAAGCAATATTTAAGAAAACTGGCTCAGTCCGGTGAACGAAATAACTGCCTCAGCCTACTGCTCTCTACGTTGATGGACGTACAAGCCCATGTGAACACGATATTCAAGATAAGATAATATAAGATATAGGATATAAGATAATAACATTGCAGGACATATTGCGGCCTATTGTTGTTCTGAGGTGAACGGGCGGCTGTTTCTTTAATGATGCGTAATCGTACATTCGGAGAGGCTTGGGCCCACCTTTCCGGTGCACTTTTGCCATTGTTGGGTTACGGGTCGTTGTGAATCTTGGGATATATGATAAGCTGCGATGTTAAATTCAATGTTGTTATCCTTAATAAGCGGAGAGCTATAGCGGAAAGCTATTGCTGTGCGCTATAATGTTGTGGCAGGATGGTACATTGTGAAACGGAGTATTTCAATAAGACACAACATGAGCAAATGATGCAGTTTATGAAATTATTCCTCCCTGCCACAACAACGTCGTTAGGAAATCGTGGATATCGTGGGTTCATATTGGTTTGTAGGATCATCGATTATAATAATGTGCTGTCGTTAGCATTGCTAATTATGTAAATGGTCAGACCATAACTCTCGTACTTTGAATTTTATACTTGTAAACTTACTGTGCTTGTAAATTAGTGCATAGGTTTTTGCATACGTCCTGTCGGGGGACTCTGTAACATCTCGGCCCGACCCAGGTTTCCTTGCAAGGTGAGGTTTTTCCTGGCCTCCCGGTGTTGCAGAGACTTAAATAAATGATTGAATTGTATTATTGTATTGTATGGTGAATATTTTATGCAAGTGTGCAAGATCATAGTCGATATTTTGACTCAGAATTCAGAATTTCAAATCTGGTATAATACACTCATTTTACCCCATTTTGACTATTGCTGCCTTGTATGGAACAACTGTTCGATAACGCGAAAAACGAGTTTGCAACAGGGCATCAAGGGTCATCACATGGGATAGTTATGATGTCCCATTAGAACAGGTACTTGGAAAGTTGGGATGGAAAACCTTAGAAGAAAGGCACGAAATTAAGTTGACAAAATACATGAGCAAAGTTTTAGAGGGAGACTGTCCAGAAATACTTTCTAATCTATTTGAAAAATGTAACCACGAAAAAAATAATCTAAGAAGTAATGGTAAACTTCTAAGGCTTCTGTCAGTAGTTCAGGACAATAGTGGAGAAGCTTATCAGATATTTTATCTAGCCCAGTTGCCTTAGTTTTACAGAGTTTAATTCGAAAATTGTGATTGCATGTATGTTTCCTCTCTACACTGTTAAAATACACTGTTTCATGATGTTTTAATCATACTTGTCAACAACGTCTAGATACTGTACATCCTGCGTGTTAATAGAAGAATGAAGCTAGGATAACTAGCCCAAAAGTTCCTTACTATTTAAAAGTAATACAACATATTTCTTACCGCATTGCATGACAGAGCATGTGAGCATGTCGGCAATGACCCTAAAAGCGCATAAATAACCCTAAATGTGCGTAAATCACCCTAAATAACCAAAAAAAGCCCAAAATTAGCCCCAAGTAACCTTAATTGGCCCAAAACAACCACAAATAACCCTAAAAACCCCCCCGAATAACCCTAAAAAGCCCTAAATTACCGTAAACAACCATAAATGACCCTATGTAACCCTAAAAACCCTGAATAACCCTAAATATCCCTAAGTGAACCTAAAAAACTCTAAATAGGCCAAACTAACCCTAAATAACCGTCAATATCCATAAATCAACCTGAGTAGTCGTAAATAACCCTAAATAACCCTACATGACCCTAAATGGACCCTAAATAACCCTAGATAACCTTAAATAGACTTAAATTACCCTAAATAAGCCTAAATAGCCCTAAATAACTCTAAATAACCCTAAATGGTGCTAAATGTTGCTAAATATCGCTAAGAAATGCTAAATAACCCTAAATACCCTCAAATAATCTTAGATGACCATTAATGACCCTAAACGACCCCAATTAACTATAAATAACCGTGAGTAAACTTACATGACCCTAAATAGCCCTAACCATAACCCTAACCCTAACCCTAACTCTAACCCTATATAACACTAAATGAGCAAGAATATCCATAAAGAATCCCAAGTAAACGTAAATATCCCTAAATAAACCTAAATGACCCTAAATAACCCTAAGTGTGCCTAAATATACCTAAATAATTTTAAATAAGCCTAAATGACCCTAAATAACACCAGAAAGTCATAAGTAATACTAAATAAAGCTGAGTGACCCTAAATAAGCCTAAATAATCCTAAATATCCCTAAATAATCCTAAATGACCTTTAATGACCCAAAATGACTGTAAATAATCCTAAGAAATCCTGAATGACCGTAAATAAGCCTAAATAATCGTAAGTAACCCGAAATGACCTTAAATAACCCTAATCGACCGTAAATTACTCTAAATGATCCTAAATAACTCTAAATGAGCCTAGATAATCCTGTGCGACCCTAAGTAACCCTAAATAACGGTAAATACATCTAAACGACCGTAAATAACTTCAAATAACGCTAAAAATCCTTGATTACCCTCGATTACCCCAGATTACCCTGAGTAACCCTAAATAAGCAAAATAATCTTAAATAACCTTAAGTAAGGTTAAATAACTCAACAGTATTCTAGATTACCTTAAATAAGCCTAAAGAAACCTCAAAAACACTAAAACCCCCTAAACAGCCCCAATCTACTAAAGTCTTTTGGAAGATTACCATGAAATTTTGTTAATTTCTATTGTTTTTAAGGCTTGTTTGAACAATGCTTTGGAATTTTGTTAATTTCTTTTGTTTTTAATCCCCTGTGGGATTTTGTTAGTTTCTATTTTTTTAGGCCTTATTTCAAAAATACTGTGGAATTTTGTTAATTTCTATTATTTTGAGCGTTATTTGAACAATTCCGTGAAATGTTGTTAATTTGTATTGTTTTTAGCCTTATTTGAATAATAATGTGGATTTTTGTTAATTTCTATTATTTTTAAGCCTTAGTTGATTAATACTGTAAAATTTTGTTAATTTCCATTGTTTTCAAGTCTTGTTGGAATAATGCCGTGGAATTTTGTTAATTTCTATTGTTTTTAATCCCTATTTGAATAATAAAGTAGAGTTTTCGTTAATTTCTTTTGTTTTTAAACCTTATTTGAATAATACTGTGGAATTTTGTTAATTTCTATTGCTTTTAAGCGTTATTTGAATAATACTGTGAAATTTCCCCTCGATATGGTTAAAGTGAAAAATGGGCTTAATGCATTAGCCAGTCCTAAGTCAAATCTTGCAAACAAATTTTCATTTATATTTTTTTCGATTTATTTCGGATATAGAGCGAATTCATTCGTCCAGTTTATTATTATATGGCCCCATCAACACAGACCTGACAGCATTGGAGAATTTGTTAATATAATAGATAGATAGATAGATAGTGTATTTAAAATTCACCTTGCAGCCATAAGCTGAATTGCGTGATTTACAAAAAAGTGAAATATATAATACCATAATTAAAATATACTAATATAAATTTGAAATATATTTACAAATTAGTATTACAAAAGCTTGAATTACGTTGACTTAATTTAATAGACTTAGGAATAAAAGTGTTCTTAAATCTATCTGTATTGGTTTCAAACCATTCAAACATCCTTGTGTTCCTAAGTTGGTAAACTGACTCATGTTTAGAAGGCAATAATTTATGCAGTTTGTGTGGTGGATTGTTAACAATATTTGTAAAAAGTTTGGTACTCATTTCATCACGTCTTTCGGACAGAGTTTGAACATTAAAATATTCTAAAATATCATTATATGATTTCGTTGGTAGAATGATCTTCATTGCACGCTTTTGTACCATCTCAAGATCCTCAGACAAAAAGGATGGAATTGAGTAATGGAAAACCGGGGCGCAATATTCCAAGATGGGCCTGATAACTGTACAGTGGAAGTTTACAATATCTTTCGGACTGACCTCTGCACGCTTTAGTAAAATAATGAAGTAAAGATAGCTTTTTTATGACTTCGTTAATATGATCGGTCCATTTAAGGTTACTGGAGATAGTGAGGCCTAGGATTTTTGCACTTTTGACAACTGGCAATTTCTTCCCGTTAACTGTCAAGGGGTCGAAGCTCTGTTTCGTAGTTTTAAAGTCGACTAGGAGTTCTTTACATTTGTCTGCGTTGAGATGTAATCCGTTGGAACTTGACCAGTTTTCTACTGTTGAAACTGCGTCTTGGGCTTTACTGGTATCACCTTTTTTAACAACTTCAGAAACGGTGGTGTCGTCGACATACTTCCAGGTGGAAACTTCAGTGATTTTAAGATCATTGATTATCAGTAAGAAAAGCGATGGCCCGAGTTTTGTGCCTTGAGGGACACCGGCCGGGACATCACCCCATTCCGAAACGCAATCGTTTGCGAGCTTAACTCTTTGTTTTCTATCCTGTAGAAAATCAATAGTCCAGCGTACGACTGCTTTTGGAATAGGTAATCTGGAGATCTTTTCGGCGAGTATACCATGGTCAATTAGGTCGAACGCCTTTTTATAGTCAAACAGGACTATTTTAACTGCAACGCCGGAACTGTCTGTTGACTGAGACCAGTTGTGGATCATTGAAATTGCGGCCATTGATGTTGAAGATTTAGGTATCACTCCAAATTGATTAGGATCGATTTGGCAGAAAATAGCTGGCCCTATGTGCTTAGAAACACCAAATTCTTCTGCAACTTTTGAAAGGGCTGGAGTGAGGGATATTGGTCGCAAGTGTTTACAAATTTCAGTTACCGGTTTCGATTTTATGATTGGAACGATATCAGCAGTTTTCCACGAAGTAGGGAGTTGTTGTTCATTAAAACTGCTGTTAAGAATCGAACAGACTGGCTGGGCGAGGATTTCTGCGTATTCATTTAAGACCCAATTCGAGACACCATCTGGGCCAGAAGCTTTTCTAGGGTTGAGGGATGCAAGCACTTTATAAACATCTAGTTCATCGAGTTGGAGAACAGAGTCGTTTGGGTCGTAAGGGGGAAGAGAAGCAAGAGGTTGGTAAATATTCAGAGAGTCTAAGAACGCTGTATTTATGAAATTTGCAATCTCATTTGGAGACTTTCCATCCATGTCGTCAATCTGTATCTGATTAAATAGATCTTCTGCTCCCGTTGAAGGCGTCATGCCAGCAATCTGTTTTACTTCGCTCCACCACCGACTTGGTTTCGACTTTTTTAAATGTTCAACCTTCGACGAGTAGAACTTTTAACGACATATTTTCCTTTCGCGATTGACTCGGTTGCGATAATACCTGAACAATTCGATGTTACCATTTGAAAATGCGGCTTGCCGTTTTTTTATAAGATTCTTAAAATTGGCTGTTATCCAAGGAGGGTCATTCACATGTAGAGTTATTCTTTTGTTAGGCATTATAGTGTTGATACCCAGGTTGATAAGATCTGTAAAAAGCTCAAGTTTTTCCTCACAAGTTTTAAGATGATCCAGGATAGACCAGTTACAAGATATCTACCGAGTTCACTCTTTCTGCTAGGACGCATGCCTCTGGTTATAACGAGCTTTCGACTAGCTGATTTATCGCATCTGTTTCTAGGGTTTAAAATAACCACATTATGGTCCGAGAGGCCAAACGGAGGGTATTTCTCTACAGAATCATTAGCGTAAAACGAATATAAGTTTGTGATAATTAAATCAAGAGTCTGGTCAACTCTAGTCGGAACGTTGACCAATTGTTTGCATTGAAACTGGTTCAGCAGACGGTTTACTTTTAGCCGATTGAAATCTCCTGCTAGCATTAGACCACAACCAGGGTAATCGCTTTCGATAGTGGTAAGTGATGTTGATAGGTAACTAAGCATTTCACAGTCGTCAGCGTTCGGTGGGTGATATATTACGCCAATTACTAAACAAGGAAATCCACGGGGTAATCTTTTGGGAGTAAGACGTACCCAGAGAACCTCTAACACGGGATGCTGTAGATGGTCAAGGCAATTAAAAGATATTGAATTCTTAATGTATAAACCGACACCACCGTGACAGCGTCCGCTACGGTTTTTAAAACTAAAATTGTATCCAGCAATATAAAGACACGATTCGTCAATTGATCGTTGAAGCCATGTTTCGGTGATACAAGCAATATCTGGATTATGAGTTTTCATAAAACAGGAGACTTCATCAATTTTGGGGGTGAGTGACATTGTGTTTGTAAGTAAAATTTTGGGCACAAAGGACTTTTTGTCCATATTTTGGGTTTTAGATGGGACCGTAATTAAGTTCCTATATGTTGTTGAAGGAGTTATTTGAGATTTGTTATAATTTCTGTTCGTTATTCTCACCGGTATACTCTGTAGATTTTCGTGGTAAGGGGGGGATGTCATAACATTATGTTCATGATTGATCAATATATCGGCGGAGGCCAAGTGAGAAAATACTGGTCTATGTCTTTTAATGTAAATCAAATTACTACTCCCAGAGTAAGTTTTCTTACGATAGTTCTTTCTTACATTCCTCCAATCAGGGGAAGAAAAATTGGCTCTTGGGCACCTGTTTGTAATTCTGACAGTTTGTAATTCTTTCTACTAATTTCTACTAAATTTCTACTTTCTGTAATAGGCTAAATTTCTACTCACAGCACAAAAGGTTTTTTCCATACTTCTGCAGTCTAGCTAGAGGCAAAGAAAACACTATAAATCCACAGTGGGGGGGAAAGATAAATTGCGAAAAAAGAAACTTCCTTGGATAAATTATTAAACGGAGCCGGGAGGACAATTGATAATTTGCAAAAAATAGCTAATTTAAAGTTCTAAATGTTAAGTGTATTTCAAGTTAATTTTTAATCGGGTTTGTTTGTGAATGAGGGCAATAGGTTTAAATTAAATAGAGTTTTTAAGCAGTGTGGTCTTTATTCAGCCTGTGTGGCCAAGTGGTCGTCGAGCTAGCTCTCGTTCTTTTTGGTGTGGGTTCGAATCGCAGTGCTGCCTTAGGATTTCTTTCATTTTTTTCTCTCCTTTTTTTAAATGCTAGCTTTCTACCTGAACTTTTCATGAAGTTGTTGGTGTTGGTTTTAACTGCTGGTTGTTGTTTCGTTATTTAATATATATTTTATATCTAAATATTGTGAACAATCCTGATAAATGCATGGTTTCTAGAGAGCAATGTGTCTGAATATTTAATGCACATGTGCTCCCACAATCTTTAGAGCGTGGCTGTACTAAAGTAGATAAATACGATCCGAGCGATAAGTAAGTTGGTTGAGTTACTCCCTGGAAATTTGCATCGACGGACTGATCACCCATCGGTGTGAGTTGGGGGGGGAGGTTGTCTGCGAGCGGGGTACGGCCCGTTGCGTCGGTTGCTTGGGCCAAACCCCAATCAAAGTCATCGTCCGAACCCACTTGAGTATCAGTGAGTGTCAGTCAGTGGGGGTTGCGAGTGGACAGGACTTGTGGCTCTATATTTTAACTTCTTTGGAGAAATGCAAATGAGTTCACGTGTTCAACGTGTTCAACGTGTTCAACGTCACAAACTGGACACATCACAGAAAAATTTTTACAACGTGTTGGACCATCGTGCAGGACAGACGTGCGAAGTTCGTTTAGAGTTTTTTTTTTCAAATCGCTGATTTTATGGCTGCTTAAAAGCTGAGAAGAACGTTGATTGTTGTTGTTTGAAGGTAATTTAGACTTTTTAGTCCCTAAATTGTCTTTGTAAATGTTTTTTTAAGCGTGTGTTGGCGAAGGTAAATTTAGAAAGGACGGTCGCCATGTTTGAATTTGTCGTTCTTGTAGGCGTTTGTTGTACTTTGTTGCTCGCCTTGAGTTGAAGATTGACTATCTTCGAAGGTAACTTGCTTTATTTGAGCAAAAAATTATCGTCGTTGCGTTTGTAAATGTTGTTTTAAGCGTGTCTTGGCGAAGGTAAATTTAGAAAGGACGGTCGCCATGTTTGAATTTGTCTTTCTTGTAGGCGTTTGTTGTACTTTGTTGCTCGCTTTGAGTTGAAGATTGACTGTCTTAAAAGGTAATTTGCTTTATTTTCGGTAAAAAATTATCGTCGTTGCCATATCATTCCTGTGAAATGTGCTTTTAACTGTAGATTTATCTTTCATTGGAGAATCGAGATGGAAAATTCCGAACCGTGCTCGCCATGTGGTGTCGTTTGAAGGTAATTTGGCATTTTTATTCCCTAAATTGTCTTTGTAAATGTGGTTATTAAGTGCCTCTTTGCTTTGAGTTGAAGATTGACTGTCTTTGAAGGTAATTTGCTTTATTTGAGCAAAGTATAGGTTTTTAAATACCTAAAAGGATAAAGTAAAATTTCCCTGGGACTAAATGAAGCGTAAAATAATTTTGAGGTCGTGAAATGAGTCAAAGTTTATAATATAAAAACGTTCGGTTGCTGATTGATCGAGATTTTTGTTTCACAAAAATATGGGATTTATTTTTGTATAATATATCTTTTTATGGATAAATACTGAAGGCATTGTAGTTTTGGTTGTTTTATAATTTATAATACGACTTTATTCATTTAAGTTGTTTGAATTTTTCATTGTTGTAGAGCGTCTTTGTACTAAAGGTAATTTGAGTTGTGCTTGGCCTTCAATGTAAAGACTATTGTCTGGGAAGGTAATTTGTTTTCTTTGTGGCTGTTATTTAACTAAAGTATGCCTTGTTTCAGTAAGCGTAGATTGTAATGCAGTAGAAATGTGTTTTTAAATATGGGTTTATCGCTAGATGTTGTTGTGAGGGTAAAATAGGCGGGTAAATCATGACAAAATGAGTTTATAAAATGCTCATTGTTTTCCTTTGTATTAGCCTTTTGTTCTATTTATGGTATTAATGACGTTTTTGCTAATTTATTCATAGTTGTGTTAAGAAATGCAATTGAAGTGACGTGTTTTGAAGATTATAAGGAGCCAGTCGTCGCAGAAAATTTTATACATCGTGCTGCAAGGAAGGGAAAGGAGTGTCTTTTCGAAGGTATTTTGTTCTTCAAATGTATGCTTGCTTTAAGCAAAGTAGAAGGTTGATTGTTGTTAATTAATTTGTAATTTGTAATCTTTCGTCGCACAGTTGTGCTTGTAAATATTGTTTTAGCTTCTCGTCGAGATGTATATTTAAAAGGAAGGTGACCATGTTTGAATTTGTCATTCTTGTAGAGCACGTGCGATGGCGATGGTGTTTGTGGTAAAGGTAATTTACTTTTAGATAGCTTTTATTTGACTAAAGTATAGGTTGGTTCATTCATTTAAGTTAAAGACGATGTTTATAGAGGTGTGTTTGAACGTTTGTAACTTATGGCGTTCATGTTTGAAATGTTCTTTTAGGATTTCGTGAAGATGGCCAAATACGAGTTGTGCTTGACTTTGAAAGTAAAGAGTATTGTGTGGGAAGGTAATTTACCGTAGTTGTGGCTGTTATTTGATTAAAATATAGCTTGTTTGAGTAAGCGTAGATTCTAATGGGGTAGAAATGTGTTTTTAACTGTGGGTTTACTTATTGTTGCAGAGTCGAAGTGGTAAAATTTCGAGCGACCTTGGCCATGTGCTTGTCTTTTAATCGCTGGATGTTGTTGTGAAGGAAAAATAGGTGTGTAAATTATGCAAAAATGAATTTATATAATGCTGATTGTTTTCCTTTGTATTCGCCTTTTGTTCTATTTGTCGTTGCTATGGTATTAATGACGTTTTTGCTTATTTATTCATAGTTGTGTTAAGAAATGGAAATGAAGTCAGGTGTTTTAAACATTATAAGGAGAGGGCCGTCATTGACAATTTCATACATCGTGCTGCCAGCAAGGGAAAGAAGTCTCTTCAAGAAGGTATTTTGTTCTTCAAATGTATGCTTGCTTTAAGCAAAGTAGAAGGTTGATTGTTGTTGCACAATTGTGCCTGTAAATGTTGTTTTAGCTTCTCGTGGAGACGTAGATTTAGAAGGACCCTCACGATGTTTGAATTTGTCATTCTTGTAGAGCGTGTACGATAGCGATGGTCTTTGGAGTAAAGGTAATTTAATTTTCTACAGCTTTTATTTGAGTAAAGTATAGGTTGATTCGTTTATTTAAGTTAGACGATTTTCAAAGAGGTGTGTTTGAACGTTTGTAATTTATCGCATTCACGTTTGAAATGCCGTTTCAGGATTTGGTGAAGATGGCCAAATTTGAGTAGTGCTTGGCTTTGAAAGTAAAGAATATTGTCTTGGAAGGTAATTTACCGTTGTTGTGGCTGTTATTTGACTAAAATATAGCTTGTTTGAGTAAGCGTAGATTCTAATGGGGTAGAAATGTGTTTTTAACTGTTAGTTTACATATTGTTGCAGGATCGAAGTGGTAAAATTTCGAGCGAGCTTTGCCATGTGCTTGTCTTTTAATCGCTGGATGTTGTTGTGAAGGAAAAATAGGTGTGTAAATTATGTAAAAATGCGTTTATATAATGCTGATTGTTTTCCTTTGTATTCGCCTTTTGTTCTATTTGTCGTTGCTATGGTATTAATGACGTTTTTGCTTATTTATTCATAGTTGTGTTAAGAAATGGAAATGAAGTCCGGTGTTTTAAACATTATAAGGAGAGGGTCGTCATTGACAATTTCATACATCGTGCTGCAAGCAAGGGAAAGGAGTCTCTTCAAGAAGGTATTTTGTTCTTCAAATGTATGTTTGCTTTAAGCAAAGTATAAGGTTGATTGTTGTTGAACAATTGTGCCTGTAAATGTTGTTTCAGCTTCTCGTTGAGACGTAGATTTAAAAGGACCCTCACGATGTTTGAATTTGTAATTCTTGTAGAGCGTGTACGATAGCGATGGTCTTTGGAGTAAAGGTAATTTAGTTTTCTATAGGTTTTATTTGAGTAAAGTATAGGTTGATTCGTTTATTTAAGTTAGACGATGTTGAAAGAGGTGTATTTGAACGTTTGTAACTTATCGCATTCACGTTTAAAATGCTGTTTCAGGATTTCGTGAATATGGCCAAATTTGAGAAGTGCTTGGCTTTGAAAGTAAAGACTATTGTCTTGGAAGGTAATTTACCGTTGTTGTGGCTGTTATTTGACTAAAATATAGCTTGTTTGAGTAAGCGTAGATTCTAATGGGGTAGAAATGTGTTGTTAACTGTGGGTTTACTTATTGTTGCAGAATGGAAGTGGTAAAATTTCGAGCGACCCTCGGCATGTGCTTGTCTTTTAATCGCTGGATGTTGTTGTGAAGGAAAAATAGGTGGGTAAATTATGTAAAAATGCGTTTATATAATATTGATTGTTTTCCTTTGTATTCGCCTTTTGTTCTATTTGTCGTTGCTATGGTATTAATGACGTTTTTGCTTATTTATTCATAGTTGTGTTAAGAAATGGAAATGAAGTCAGGTGTTTTAAACATTATAAGGAGAGGGTCGTCATTGACAATTTCATACATCGTGCTGCAAGCAAGGGAAAGGAGTCTCTTCAAGAAGGTGTTTTGTTCTTCAAATGTATGTTTGCTTTAAGCAAAGTATAAGGTTGATTGTTGTTGAACAATTGTGCCTGTAAATGTTGTTTCAGCTTCTCGTTGAGACGTAGATTTAAAAGGACCCTCACGATGTTTGAATTTGTCATTCTTGTAGAGCGTGTACGATAGCGATGGTCTTTGGAGTAAAGGTAATTTAGTTTTCTATAGCTTTTATTTGAGTAAAGTATAGGTTGATTCGTTTATTTAAGTTAGACGATGTTGAAAGAGGTGTGTTTGAACGTTTGTAACTTATCGCGTTCACGTTTGAAATGCTGTTTCAGGATTTCGTGAATATGGCCAAATTTGAGAAGTGCTTGGCTTTGAAAGTAAAGACTATTGGCTTGGAAGGTAATTTACTGTTGTTGTGGCTGTTATTTGACTAAAGTATACCTTGTTTCAGTAATCGTAGATTATGATGTGGTAGAAATGTGTTTCTAAATGTGGGTTTACGTTTTGTTGCAGAATGGAGATGGTAAAATTTCGAAGGAACTCAGAACCGTCGGAAGGCCAATGAGGACAATATTTCGTTTAGGTAAGTTAACTTAGCTAAGTTACTTAAGTTAAGATAGTTGACATAAGTGAAGTTACTTAAGTTAAGTTGAGTTAATTTACTTGAGTTAAGTTGAGATAAGTTAGTTCAGCTGAGTTGAGTTACTTAAGTTAAGTTGAGTTGAGTTACTTAAGTTAAGTTGAGTTGAGTTACTTAAGTTAAGTTAAGTTAAGATGAGTTGAGTTACTTAAGTTAAGTTGAGTTACTTAAGTTAAGTTAAGTTACTTAAGTTGAGTTGAGTTACTTAAGTTAAGTTGAGTTGAGTTAATTAAGTTAAGTTGAGTTGAGTTACGTTAAGTTACTTAAGTTAAGTTAAGTTGAGTTACTTAAGCTGAGTTACTTAAGTTAAGTTCAGTTGAGTTACTTAAGTTAAGTTCAGTTGAGTTACTTAAGTTGAGTTGAGTTGAGTTACTTAAGTTGAGTTGAGTTGAGTTACTTAAGTTGAGTTGAGTTGAGTTACTTAAGTTAAGTTAAGATGAGTTACTTAAGTTAAGTTGAGTTGAGTTACTTAAGTTAAGTTAAGATGAGTTAAGTTAAGATAGTTAAGTTAAGATAGTTAAGTTAAGATAGTTAAGTTAAGTTAGGTTAAGATAGTTGACATAAGTGAAGTTACTTAAGTTAAGTTGAGTTAATTTACTTGAGTTAAGTTGAGATAAGTTAGTTCAGCTGAGTTGAGTTACTTAAGTTAAGTTGAGTTGAGTTACTTAAGTTAAGTTGAGTTGAGTTACTTAAGTTAAGTTAAGTTAAGATGAGTTGAGTTACTTAAGTTAAGTTGAGTTGCTTAAGTTAAGTTAAGTTACTTAAGTTGAGTTGAGTTACTTAAGTTAAGTTGAGTTGAGTTAATTAAGTTAAGTTGAGTTGAGTTACGTTAAGTTACTTAAGTTAAGTTAAGTTGAGTTACTTAAGCTGAGTTACTTAAGTTAAGTTCAGTTGAGTTACTTAAGTTAAGTTCAGTTGAGTTACTTAAGTTGAGTTGAGTTGAGTTACTTAAGTTGAGTTGAGTTGAGTTACTTAAGTTGAGTTGAGTTGAGTTACTTAAGTTAAGTTAAGATGAGTTACTTAAGTTAAGTTGAGTTGAGTTACTTAAGTTAAGTTAAGATGAGTTGAGTTACTTTAGGGAAGTTGAGTTACTTAAGTGAAGTTGAGTTACTTAAGTGAAGTTAAGTTGAGTTACTTAAGTTAAGGTGAGTTACTTAACTTAAGGTGATTTGAGTTACTTAACTTAAGGTGAGTTGAGTTACTTAAGTGAAGTTGAGTTACTTAAGTCAAGTTAAGTTGAGTTATTTAAGTTATAGAGAATTGTAGCTATTATTTCAAAAAAGTGTAAATTTTGATGGAATTCATTGAAATTATGTAGAAATGTCGAAACGGTTGGTTACTGGTGGAAAAAGAAACATTGCAGTGGTGTGGTTATATTTGGAAAAGAATAGGAGAACATTTTTGTTGTTGTAAGTTATTTTAACGTTATTATTGTTAAGCTCTTTAGACTCTTAAGCTCTTAGACTCTTAAGCTCTTTAGACTCTTAAGCTCTTAAGCTCTTAGACTGTTAAGCTCTTAGACTCTTAAGCTCTTAGACTCTTAAGCTCTTTAGACTCTTAGACTGTTAAGCTCTTAGACTCTTAAGCTCTTAGACTGTTAAGCTCTTAGACTCTTAAGCTCTTTAGACTCTTAAGCTCTTAGACTCTTAGACTGTTAAGCTCTTAGACTCTTAAGCTCTTTAGACTCTTAACCTCTTAGACTCTTAAGCTCTTAGACTCTTAAGCTCTTAGACTCTTAAGCTCTTAGACTCTTAAGCTCTTAGACTCTTAAGCTCTTTAGACTCTTAAGCTCTTAGACTCTTAAGCTCTTAGACTCTTAGACTGTTAAGCTCTTAGACTCTTAAGCTCTTAGACTCTTAGACTGTTAAGCTCTTAGACTCTTAAGCTCTTAGACTGTTAAGCTCTTAGACTCTTAAGCTCTTTAGACTCTTAAGCTCTTAGACTCTTAAGCTCTTAGACTCTTAAGCTCTTAGACTCTTAAGCTCTTAGACTCTTAAGCTCTTAGACTCTTTAGACTCTTAAGCTCTTTAGACTCTTAAGCTCTTAGACTCTTTAGACTCTTAAGCTCTTAGACTCTTAAGCTCTTAGACTCTTAAGCTCTTAGATTCTTAAGCTCTTAGACTCTTAGACTCTTAGACTCTTAGACTCTTAGACTCTTAGACTCTTAGACTCTTAGACTCTTAGACTCTTAGACTCTTAGACTCTTAGACTCTTAGACTCTTAGACTCTTAGACTCTTAGACTCTTAGACTCTTAGACTCTTAGACTCTTAGACTCTTAGACTCTTAGACTCTTAGACTCTTAGACTCTTAGACTCTTAGACTCTTAGACTCTTAGACTCTTAGACTCTTAGACTCTTAGACTCTTAGACTCTTAGACTCTTAGACTCTTAGACTCTTAGACTCTTAGACTCTTAGACTCTTAGACTCTTAGACTCTTAGACTCTTAGGCTCTTAGGCTCTTAGGCTCTTAGGCTCTTAGACTCTTAGACTCTTAGACTCTTAGACTCTTAGACTCTTAGACTCTTAGACTCTTAGACTCTTAGACTCTTAAGCTCTTAGACTCTTAAGCTCTTAGACTCTTAGACTGTTAAAGTCTTAAACCATTTGTAAAAAAAGTAATAAAATAAAAGTAAAATTAAAGTGAAGTAAAAGTAAAGTTTTACTTCACTTTAATTTTACTTTTATTTTTATTATTTTTTTTAGAAAGGGTTAGGGTTAGGGTTAGGGTTAGGGTTAGGGTTAGGGTTAGGGTTAGGGTTAGGGTTAGGGTTAGGGTTAGGGTTAGGGTTAGGGTTAGGGTTAGGGTTAGGGTTAGGGTTAGGGTTAGGGTTAGGGTTAGGGTTAGGGTTAGGGTTAGGGTTAGGGTTAGGGTTAGGGTTAGGGTTAGGGTTAGGGTTAGGGTTAGGGTTAGGGTTAGGGTTAGGGTTAGGGTTAGGGTTAGGGTTAGGGTTAGGGTTAGGGTTAGGGTTAGGGTTAGGGTTAGGGTTAGGGTTAGGGTTAGGGTTAGGGTTAGGGTTAGGGTTAGGGTTAGGGTTAGGGTTAGGGTTAGGGTTAGGGTTAGGGTTAGGGTTAGGGTTAGGGTTAGGGTTAGGGTTAGGGTTAGGGTTAGGGTTAGGGTTAGGGTTAGGGTTAGGGTTAGGGTTAGGGTTAGGGTTAGGGTTAGGGTTAGGGTTAGGGTTAGGGTTAGGGTTAGGGTTAGGGTTAGGGTTAGGGTTAGGGTTAGGGTTAGGGTTAGGGTTAGGGTTAGGGTTAGGGTTAGGGTTAGGGTTAGGGTTAGGGTTAGGGTTAGGGTTAGGGTTAGGGTTAGGGTTAGGGTTAGGGTTAGGGTTAGGGTTAGGGTTAGGGTTAGGGTTAGGGTTAGGGTTAGGGTTAGGGTTAGGGTTAGGGTTAGGGTTAGGGTTAGGGTTAGGGTTAGGGTTAGGGTTAGGGTTAGGGTTAGGGTTAGGGTTAGGGTTAGGGTTAGGGTTAGGGTTAGGGTTAGGGTTAGGGTTAGGGTTAGGGTTAGGGTTAGGGTTAGGGTTAGGGTTAGGGTTAGGGTTAGGGTTAGGGTTAGGGTTAGGGTTAGGGTTAGGGTTAGGGTTAGGGTTAGGGTTAGGGTTAGGGTTAGGGTTAGGGTTAGGGTTAGGGTTAGGGTTAGGGTTAGGGTTAGGGTTAGGGTTAGGGTTAGGGTTAGGGTTAGGGTTAGGGTTAGGGTTAGGGTTAGGGTTAGGGTTAGGGTTAGGGTTAGGGTTAGGGTTAGGGTTAGGGTTAGGGTTAGGGTTAGGGTTAGGGTTAGGGTTAGGGTTAGGGTTAGGGTTAGGGTTAGGGTTAGGGTTAGGGTTAGGGTTAGGGTTAGGGTTAGGGTTAGGGTTAGGGTTAGGGTTAGGGTTAGGGTTAGGGTTAGGGTTAGGGTTAGGGTTAGGGTTAGGGTTAGGGTTAGGGTTAGGGTTAGGGTTAGGGTTAGGGTTAGGGTTAGGGTTAGGGTTAGGGTTAGGGTTAGGGTTAGGGTTAGGGTTAGGGTTAGGGTTAGGGTTAGGGTTAGGGTTAGGGTTAGGGTTAGGGTTAGGGTTAGGGTTAGGGTTAGGGTTAGGGTTAGGGTTAGGGTTAGGGTTAGGGTTAGGGTTAGGGTTAGGGTTAGGGTTAGGGTTAGGGTTAGGGTTAGGGTTAGGGTTAGGGTTAGGGTTAGGGTTAGGGTTAGGGTTAGGGTTAGGGTTAGGGTTAGGGTTAGGGTTAGGGTTAGGGTTAGGGTTAGGGTTAGGGTTAGGGTTAGGGTTAGGGTTAGGGTTAGGGTTAGGGTTAGGGTTAGGGTTAGGGTTAGGGTTAGGGTTAGGGTTAGGGTTAGGGTTAGGGTTAGGGTTAGGGTTAGGGTTAGGGTTAGGGTTAGGGTTAGGGTTAGGGTTAGGGTTAGGGTTAGGGTTAGGGTTAGGGTTAGGGTTAGGGTTAGGGTTAGGGTTAGGGTTAGGGTTAGGGTTAGGGTTAGGGTTAGGGTTAGGGTTAGGGTTAGGGTTAGGGTTAGGGTTAGGGTTAGGGTTAGGGTTAGGGTTAGGGTTAGGGTTAGGGTTAGGGTTAGGGTTAGGGTTAGGGTTAGGGTTAGGGTTAGGGTTAGGGTTAGGGTTAGGGTTAGGGTTAGGGTTAGGGTTAGGGTTAGGGTTAGGGTTAGGGTTAGGGTTAGGGTTAGGGTTAGGGTTAGGGTTAGGGTTAGGGTTAGGGTTAGGGTTAGGGTTAGGGTTAGGGTTAGGGTTAGGGTTAGGGTTAGGGTTAGGGTTAGGGTTAGGGTTAGGGTTAGGGTTAGGGTTAGGGTTAGGGTTAGGGTTAGGGTTAGGGTTAGGGTTAGGGTTAGGGTTAGGGTTAGGGTTAGGGTTAGGGTTAGGGTTAGGGTTAGGGTTAGGGTTAGGGTTAGGGTTAGGGTTAGGGTTAGGGTTAGGGTTAGGGTTAGGGTTAGGGTTAGGGTTAGGGTTAGGGTTAGGGTTAGGGTTAGGGTTAGGGTTAGGGTTAGGGTTAGGGTTAGGGTTAGGGTTAGGGTTAGGGTTAGGGTTAGGGTTAGGGTTAGGGTTAGGGTTAGGGTTAGGGTTAGGGTTAGGGTTAGGGTTAGGGTTAGGGTTAGGGTTAGGGTTAGGGTTAGGGTTAGGGTTAGGGTTAGGGTTAGGGTTAGGGTTAGGGTTAGGGTTAGGGTTAGGGTTAGGGTTAGGGTTAGGGTTAGGGTTAGGGTTAGGGTTAGGGTTAGGGTTAGGGTTAGGGTTAGGGTTAGGGTTAGGGTTAGGGTTAGGGTTAGGGTTAGGGTTAGGGTTAGGGTTAGGGTTAGGGTTAGGGTTAGGGTTAGGGTTAGGGTTAGGGTTAGGGTTAGGGTTAGGGTTAGGGTTAGGGTTAGGGTTAGGGTTAGGGTTAGGGTTAGGGTTAGGGTTAGGGTTAGGGTTAGGGTTAGGGTTAGGGTTAGGGTTAGGGTTAGGGTTAGGGTTAGGGTTAGGGTTAGGGTTAGGGTTAGGGTTAGGGTTAGGGTTAGGGTTAGGGTTAGGGTTAGGGTTAGGGTTAGGGTTAGGGTTAGGGTTAGGGTTAGGGTTAGGGTTAGGGTTAGGGTTAGGGTTAGGGTTAGGGTTAGGGTTAGGGTTAGGGTTAGGGTTAGGGTTAGGGTTAGGGTTAGGGTTAGGGTTAGGGTTAGGGTTAGGGTTAGGGTTAGGGTTAGGGTTAGGGTTAGGGTTAGGGTTAGGGTTAGGGTTAGGGTTAGGGTTAGGGTTAGGGTTAGGGTTAGGGTTAGGGTTAGGGTTAGGGTTAGGGTTAGGGTTAGGGTTAGGGTTAGGGTTAGGGTTAGGGTTAGGGTTAGGGTTAGGGTTAGGGTTAGGGTTAGGGTTAGGGTTAGGGTTAGGGTTAGGGTTAGGGTTAGGGTTAGGGTTAGGGTTAGGGTTAGGGTTAGGGTTAGGGTTAGGGTTAGGGTTAGGGTTAGGGTTAGGGTTAGGGTTAGGGTTAGGGTTAGGGTTAGGGTTAGGGTTAGGGTTAGGGTTAGGGTTAGGGTTAGGGTTAGGGTTAGGGTTAGGGTTAGGGTTAGGGTTAGGGTTAGGGTTAGGGTTAGGGTTAGGGTTAGGGTTAGGGTTAGGGTTAGGGTTAGGGTTAGGGTTAGGGTTAGGGTTAGGGTTAGGGTTAGGGTTAGGGTTAGGGTTAGGGTTAGGGTTAGGGTTAGGGTTAGGGTTAGGGTTAGGGTTAGGGTTAGGGTTAGGGTTAGGGTTAGGGTTAGGGTTAGGGTTAGGGTTAGGGTTAGGGTTAGGGTTAGGGTTAGGGTTAGGGTTAGGGTTAGGGTTAGGGTTAGGGTTAGGGTTAGGGTTAGGGTTAGGGTTAGGGTTAGGGTTAGGGTTAGGGTTAGGGTTAGGGTTAGGGTTAGGGTTAGGGTTAGGGTTAGGGTTAGGGTTAGGGTTAGGGTTAGGGTTAGGGTTAGGGTTAGGGTTAGGGTTAGGGTTAGGGTTAGGGTTAGGGTTAGGGTTAGGGTTAGGGTTAGGGTTAGGGTTAGGGTTAGGGTTAGGGTTAGGGTTAGGGTTAGGGTTAGGGTTAGGGTTAGGGTTAGGGTTAGGGTTAGGGTTAGGGTTAGGGTTAGGGTTAGGGTTAGGGTTAGGGTTAGGGTTAGGGTTAGGGTTAGGGTTAGGGTTAGGGTTAGGGTTAGGGTTAGGGTTAGGGTTAGGGTTAGGGTTAGGGTTAGGGTTAGGGTTAGGGTTAGGGTTAGGGTTAGGGTTAGGGTTAGGGTTAGGGTTAGGGTTAGGGTTAGGGTTAGGGTTAGGGTTAGGGTTAGGGTTAGGGTTAGGGTTAGGGTTAGGGTTAGGGTTAGGGTTAGGGTTAGGGTTAGGGTTAGGGTTAGGGTTAGGGTTAGGGTTAGGGTTAGGGTTAGGGTTAGGGTTAGGGTTAGGGTTAGGGTTAGGGTTAGGGTTAGGGTTAGGGTTAGGGTTAGGGTTAGGGTTAGGGTTAGGGTTAGGGTTAGGGTTAGGGTTAGGGTTAGGGTTAGGGTTAGGGTTAGGGTTAGGGTTAGGGTTAGGGTTAGGGTTAGGGTTAGGGTTAGGGTTAGGGTTAGGGTTAGGGTTAGGGTTAGGGTTAGGGTTAGGGTTAGGGTTAGGGTTAGGGTTAGGGTTAGGGTTAGGGTTAGGGTTAGGGTTAGGGTTAGGGTTAGGGTTAGGGTTAGGGTTAGGGTTAGGGTTAGGGTTAGGGTTAGGGTTAGGGTTAGGGTTAGGGTTAGGGTTAGGGTTAGGGTTAGGGTTAGGGTTAGGGTTAGGGTTAGGGTTAGGGTTAGGGTTAGGGTTAGGGTTAGGGTTAGGGTTAGGGTTAGGGTTAGGGTTAGGGTTAGGGTTAGGGTTAGGGTTAGGGTTAGGGTTAGGGTTAGGGTTAGGGTTAGGGTTAGGGTTAGGGTTAGGGTTAGGGTTAGGGTTAGGGTTAGGGTTAGGGTTAGGGTTAGGGTTAGGGTTAGGGTTAGGGTTAGGGTTAGGGTTAGGGTTAGGGTTAGGGTTAGGGTTAGGGTTAGGGTTAGGGTTAGGGTTAGGGTTAGGGTTAGGGTTAGGGTTAGGGTTAGGGTTAGGGTTAGGGTTAGGGTTAGGGTTAGGGTTAGGGTTAGGGTTAGGGTTAGGGTTAGGGTTAGGGTTAGGGTTAGGGTTAGGGTTAGGGTTAGGGTTAGGGTTAGGGTTAGGGTTAGGGTTAGGGTTAGGGTTAGGGTTAGGGTTAGGGTTAGGGTTAGGGTTAGGGTTAGGGTTAGGGTTAGGGTTAGGGTTAGGGTTAGGGTTAGGGTTAGGGTTAGGGTTAGGGTTAGGGTTAGGGTTAGGGTTAGGGTTAGGGTTAGGGTTAGGGTTAGGGTTAGGGTTAGGGGTTAGGGTTAGGGTTAGGGTTAGGGTTAGGGTTAGGGTTAGGGTTAGGGTTAGGGTTAGGGTTAGGGTTAGGGTTAGGGTTAGGGTTAGGGTTAGGGTTAGGGTTAGGGTTAGGGTTAGGGTTAGGGTTAGGGTTAGGGTTAGGGTTAGGGTTAGGGTTAGGGTTAGGGTTAGGGTTAGGGTTAGGGTTAGGGTTAGGGTTAGGGTTAGGGTTAGGGTTAGGGTTAGGGTTAGGGTTAGGGTTAGGGTTAGGGTTAGGGTTAGGGTTAGGGTTAGGGTTAGGGTTAGGGTTAGGGTTAGGGTTAGGGTTAGGGTTAGGGTTAGGGTTAGGGTTAGGGTTAGGGTTAGGGTTAGGGTTAGGGTTAGGGTTAGGGTTAGGGTTAGGGTTAGGGTTAGGGTTAGGGTTAGGGTTAGGGTTAGGGTTAGGGTTAGGGTTAGGGTTAGGGTTAGGGTTAGGGTTAGGGTTAGGGTTAGGGTTAGGGTTAGGGTTAGGGTTAGGGTTAGGGTTAGGGTTAGGGTTAGGGTTAGGGTTAGGGTTAGGGTTAGGGTTAGGGTTAGGGTTAGGGTTAGGGTTAGGGTTAGGGTTAGGGTTAGGGTTAGGGTTAGGGTTAGGGTTAGGGTTAGGGTTAGGTTAGGGTTAGGGTTAGGGTTAGGTTAGGGTTAGGGTTAGGGTTAGGGTTAGGGTTAGGGTTAGGGTTAGGGTTAGGGTTAGGGTTAGGTTAGGGTTAGGGTTAGGGTTAGGGTTAGGGTTAGGGTTAGGGTTAGGGTTAGGGTTAGGGTTAGGGTTAGGGTTAGGGTTAGGGTTAGGGTTAGGGTTAGGGTTAGGGTTAGGGTTAGGGTTAGGGTTAGGGTTAGGGTTAGGGTTAGGGTTAGGGTTAGGGTTAGGGTTAGGGTTAGGGTTAGGGTTAGGGTTAGGGTTAGGGTTAGGGTTAGGGTTAGGGTTAGGGTTAGGGTTAGGGTTAGGGTTAGGGTTAGGGTTAGGGTTAGGGTTAGGGTTAGGGTTAGGGTTAGGGTTAGGGTTAGGGTTAGGGTTAGGGTTAGGGTTAGGGTTAGGGTTAGGGTTAGGGTTAGGGTTAGGGTTAGGGTAGGGTTAGGGTTAGGGTTAGGGTTAGGGTTAGGGTTAGGGTTAGGGTTAGGGTTAGGGTTAGGGTTAGGGTTAGGGTTAGGGTTAGGGTTAGGGTTAGGGTTAGGGTTAGGGTTAGGGTTAGGGTTAGGGTTAGGGTTAGGGTTAGGGTTAGGGTTAGGGTTAGGGTTAGGGTTAGGGTTAGGGTTAGGGTTAGGGTTAGGGTTAGGGTTAGGGTTAGGGTTAGGGTTAGGGTTAGGGTTAGGGTTAGGGTTAGGGTTAGGGTTAGGGTTAGGGTTAGGGTTAGGGTTAGGGTTAGGGTTAGGGTTAGGGTTAGGGTTAGGGTTAGGGTTAGGGTTAGGGTTAGGGTTAGGGTTAGGGTTAGGGTTAGGGTTAGGGTTAGGGTTAGGGTTAGGGTTAGGGTTAGGGTTAGGGTTAGGGTTAGGGTTAGGGTTAGGGTTAGGGTTAGGGTTAGGGTTAGGGTTAGGGTTAGGGTTAGGGTTAGGGTTAGGGTTAGGGTTAGGGTTAGGGTTAGGGTTAGGGTTAGGGTTAGGGTTAGGGTTAGGGTTAGGGTTAGGGTTAGGGTTAGGGTTAGGGTTAGGGTTAGGGTTAGGGTTAGGGTTAGGGTTAGGGTTAGGGTTAGGGTTAGGGTTAGGGTTAGGGTTAGGGTTAGGGTTAGGGTTAGGGTTAGGGTTAGGGTTAGGGTTAGGTTAGGGTTAGGGTTAGGGTTAGGGTTAGGGTTAGGGTTAGGGTTAGGGTTAGGGTTAGGGTTAGGGTTAGGGTTAGGGTTAGGGTTAGGGTTAGGGTTAGGGTTAGGGTTAGGGTTAGGGTTAGGGTTAGGGTTAGGGTTAGGGTTAGGGTTAGGGTTAGGGTTAGGGTTAGGGTTAGGGTTAGGGTTAGGGTTAGGGTTAGGGTTAGGGTTAGGGTTAGGGTTAGGTTAGGGTTAGGGTTAGGGTTAGGGTTAGGTTAGGGTTAGGGTTAGGGTTAGGGTTAGGGTTAGGGTTAGGGTTAGGGTTAGGGTTAGGGTTAGGGTTAGGGTTAGGGTTAGGGTTAGGGTTAGGGTTAGGGTTAGGGTTAGGGTTAGGGTTAGGGTTAGGGTTAGGGTTAGGGTTAGGGTTAGGGTTAGGGTTAGGGTTAGGGTTAGGGTTAGGGTTAGGGTTAGGGTTAGGGTTAGGGTTAGGGTTAGGGTTAGGTTAGGTTAGGGTTAGGGTTAGGGTTAGGGTTAGGGTTAGGGTTAGGGTTAGGGTTAGGGTTAGGGTTAGGGTTAGGGTTAGGGTTAGGGTTAGGGTTAGGGTTAGGGTTAGGGTTAGGGTTAGGTTAGGGTTAGGGTTAGGGTTAGGGTTAGGGTTAGGGTTAGGGTTAGGGGTTAGGGTTAGGGTTAGGGTTAGGGTTAGGGTTAGGGTTAGGGTTAGGGTTAGGGTTAGGGTTAGGGTTAGGGTTAGGGTTAGGGTTAGGGTTAGGGTTAGGGTAGGGTTAGGGTTAGGGTTAGGGTTAGGGTTAGGGTTAGGGTTAGGGTTAGGGTTAGGGTTAGGGTTAGGGTTAGGGTTAGGGTTAGGGTTAGGGTTAGGGTTAGGGTTAGGGTTAGGGTTAGGGTTAGGGTTAGGGTTAGGTTAGGGTTAGGGTTAGGGTTAGGGTTAGGGTTAGGGTTAGGGTTAGGTTAGGTTAGGGTTAGGGTTAGGTTAGGGTTAGGGTTAGGGTTAGGGTTAGGGTTAGGGTTAGGGTTAGGGTTAGGGTTAGGGTTAGGGTTAGGGTTAGGGTTAGGGTTAGGGTTAGGGTTAGGGTTAGGGTTAGGGTTAGGGTTAGGTTAGGGTTAGGGTTAGGTGGTTAGGGTTAGGGTTAGGGTTAGGGTTAGGGTTAGGGTTAGGGTTAGGGTTAGGGTTAGGGTTAGGGTTAGGGTTAGGG